>CM029595.1:26434439-28968592 GCA_017311375.1 Mytilus coruscus
AAAAAAAACACTTAAGTTGTGTTTCAAACTGTAGATACGGGAATTTATATTTTTTCAAACACAAGAAGCAATGATTTTACAACAGTATAATAATAATCTGTCTGAATAAACTTATGAAGTAAAAAAGAAAGATTTCAAAATCTATGCATTAAAATGATTGCTTTTAAATAGCATCATCATAAAAAGCCATGTATGAAGTACACCCATTTACTAAATGGTACCAGTGAAATGATATTTCCACAAAAAATTCCGATATTTGTGATTTTGTAAAACTTTTGACCAATTTATGATATCTGTGATCATGTTTTCAATGTTTCATTTCAACGGTGTTTTGATTTTTGATTTGCACGTAATAAAAAATGATGCGTACATCAAACGTACTGAGAAATTATGAAAACTTCCGTTTTGAAAACATCCTGTTGCAGATCTAACTTTACTCGTTTACTTGTCGAAAGGAATAGAGACATTATAGATATTATTTTATTTAGATTGGTAATAAAAGCGTAAGATCCTCTTGTTACTTAGTTTTCTTGACGGAATTTTTTACAGTGACGACGGTAATAAAAACTCTGATCAAAGGGTTTGGGGCACTTTGATTAAATATTATCTCATCCTATTTTTGGCTGCTTGAGTTGGCTTTGATGGGAATAAGCCAATCAGATTTGAATTTAAGAATGATACAATTTTGTTTACCTTGCAAAAACACATGGTTAAAATGCTATGAAAAGAAGAGCAGGATGGTTTCCAGTAAAACTTGTCAAGAAAATTGTTATGGATGTGACATCACAGACGAAGTGAAGGAGTTGGATGAGAACAGAAAAGTGTCTGCCGAAAGACAGCAACATGTACTAATACTTATTTGTCTAAAAATTGCAATACAAAGAAGATATTGTGAAGCAGCAATATAATCATTCTATGAGAAGTTTATTTAACTATTTTACTCTTTGTATTCCTAGATTTACCTCCCTGTTATTTGTCCAATCAACAGAAGATCTCCCTGGTCTTTGACCAATTAACAGAAGATCTCCCTGGTCTTTGACCAATCAACAGAAGATCTCCCTGGTCTTTGACCAATTAACAGAAGATCTTCCTGGTCTTTGACCAATTAACAGAAGATTTTCGATAGTGACAACAAATTACCGTAATAAATTTTCTTGTTTTAAAACTTGATGGAAAGCTTTGATAATGACAACACGGCTCTAAATAGCCTGTATGTCTTATATAAAGAACTAGCGGTATGCCTAATGTGAAATTTATAACTAGAGGCTCTAAAGAGCCTGTGTCGCTCACCTAGGTCTCTCCAATATTGTAGACTAGAATATAATTCGTTACAAAAATCTATGGTTTGTTGATCTTGTATTGCTGATCTTTTTTCTGCTAACAGTTTCTCTCTAATTTCTTAGTTTTTGCCCAAAACACAAAAGATAGTAAAAATAATCGTCTTTAAAGAGAAATAAGAAGATATGGTATGAGTGCCAATGAGACAACTCTCCATCCAAGTCACAATGTGTAAAAAGTAAACAATTATAGGTCAAAGTACACCCTTCTACACGGAGCCTTGGCTCAAACCGAGCAGTAAGCTATAAAGGGCCCTAAAATGACTAGTGTAAAACAATTCAAACAGAAAAACCAACGGTCTAATCTATATAAAAAATATAGAGAAACGAGAAACACTTAAGAACCACACCAACAAACGACAACCACTGAACCACAGGTTCCTGACTTAGATAAACAATAACGAGTTGACTAACTATTTCGACCATGTCGATCATTGGACTTACTTGTAGATCTTGTCTTGCTGGTCATTTTTTTCTATTTAAAGTGTCTATCTACTATGATCTATTATAGTTTTCATGATAAAAGGCAAAATGAGGAAAAAAGGTAGAATTCGTCATTAAAGGGCAATTACTCCTATAATAAGTCGTCTGACAGTTTTGATATAACAATCAATTGGCAGAGCTCAACATTCTGAACATTTCTGCCCTTTAAGATTTTCTCTATTTATAGCAGTTTTCAAATTATAGACAAAACTTGCATTTTATCCATATGTTCTATTTTTTAGCCATGTCGACCTTCTTGGTTAGCAGGCGGGGGTCTTCGGACACATTTTTAAACTAAGTACCCCAATGATGATTGTGGCCAAGTAGGTTGAATTTTGCCCAGTTGTTTCATCAGAGGAGAAGATTTTTGTGAAAGTTGACGGACGACGACGGTGAGGAAAGTGACAGGTGAGCTAAAGACGTACATGTAGCATGAAAAATTCAAGCTTATCTTAACAGTTAAGCGGTTTTCCTGTACTGATTTTTATTTCATTTCTTTTAAGTTAACTGATTGAGATATAAAAATGGTAGGGTTGACATCACAAACAAATAGTTGAAGTACATCACATATTCATGTGCCTGTATTAAGTCTGAAACCTCGTTACTGGTTCTTGTAAGAATTTGATATTATTGGCTTTTCTTCAATTGTTCCCGTTTAGATTATATGATTATTAATTCATTTTAGACTCGGGACGATTTAGAGCATGATATATTGTACAAACAACTGTCTACAATAGAAAACTGAATGTTGACACCTACGTGACCCCTACATGTCATTTTGTTATGTGGGTCGTTTGGCTACTGTCTCATTGATGAATACGCCACGTCTCTTTTTATTCAAGAATAGTAAAAAATAAGATGTATATACGTGTAAAAGTAGACCTACTTTAAACAGTGTCGGTCGTACCATTTATTAGAATTGGGTATTTTTTTTCATTTCTTAAATATCTACATAAATGTCGAGGAAATCCACAAATTAGCGTTAAAAATAGTACCATCGAAACCATTTATTAATATGAAAACATATCATATCAATAAACCACAAACATAAGACAAAACACTGATGCAATGTTTAAACCATAAACATAGTTGCAATTCCAACATTCCCCGGTTTTAAATCTTTGTATTATATTTCTTTGTTGTAGGTCATCCTTCAATCCCATTTGTACGTCGTCTAACTTGCGTCAGATTAATCACGAGTAAATGATCAAAATTTAAATTAATATTTGGTAGCTGGCCAAATTGTCACGTGACTTTTACTATAAATTCGTAAAGTAAATAACAGAATGTAAATAAAATTACTTAAGGATTGAAGCTAAACAAATAGATATTATTATAATTAAAGGCTCATTTTCATACAAGATATGGATATACCGCCAAGAAGAAACACAGAATCTATGTTCGCCTTTGGAATGATGAACAGTTTGTCTTGTGAACATAATAAAGATAATTTATGTTCTACTGGACCTTGTGATAATTGTAAAGTAAAGAGTGTATACGGAACATCACCGAAAGGTGATTCATTGCTTACTTCGTCTAGTTACGGAACGCCACCCGGATGTGGGTTTGCCATGGGTAATTACAACGATGTAAAGAAGGAAATTCATAGAAGACAGGTTAAGTGGTCTGAGAACGAAGCAGAATTCATACCGGATTTGTCAAAAGATGAATTTTCAGATATGAAAAAGACATTAAAGACATCACCGAAACCCATCCTTAAACACAGAGAGACTTGTGTAGTTGTTGTGTATGGGGGTGATTAACTTGAGTCTCCAGTTCCTTTGTCGTAGTTGTTGGATCGTTCGTCCTATTTCTACACAGAAGTCTTCAGTGCAGTTGTTGCATACAGCTTAATTGATGTTTGTTAAAGACAACTATGTAGTATTGAATAGATGTTTACAATGTTACATTCTTTGGAGAAGATGTTACTAAGTTGAAAAACTTGAGTCTAATCCGTTTGTCCTTTTCGAACAATGAAATATGTTTAAATTAATGTTATAAACCGATGAGAGGTTATAATTGTTGCAAAATCGGACAGAGGAGGCAGAAGATACATCAAAAACAAAACTTATCATCTATGTATTTGTTATAATAAATGATAATAAATGGTAAGCGTTTCCTTTTTTTTAATGCCGTTTATGTAATTGCCTATAGCTATGTTATGGAATCCATTGCTTTATTCACACAGCTGACTAGGAACATTTGATCCTGTCGTACAACCCATGGAGATGCCTACTGTTTCTATGCTTGTCGACGCAACTGGTATGTTATGTTTGGGGTTCTTTCTAAACTTCATTCAAAACGATATTTGTTTTCCCTATACTTAATATATTTCAATCCTTCCATCTACAACGTCTCCCGATTAGTAAATCAGTCATGTTACACAATTTACATATACGATAGAAGAATCAACTTTAATTCCGTTTCAGCGGGCGTTTTAATCTGATATTAAATCTAAATCCGTTTGATGCTACTATAAAAAAATATTTATGTGAAAAGCGAATAAATCTTGCATAAATTGCTTACTATTTATTCAGTGAAAATTTTTTTTTCTAAAATTAGGTGCAAGAAAACCAGAATACTGTTTCGTAACCATATTCCTGTTTGATAGAAAATGCTTGATATAAACAAAAATATATATGTATAAAATCGAGAATGGAAACGGGGAATGCGTTAAAGAGACAACACCCCGACCAAAGTGCAGAAAACACCCCAAGGCCACTAATGGGTCTTCAACACCGCGAGAAAATCCCGCACCCGGAGGCGGGCTTCAGCTGGCCCCTAAACAATAATGTATACTGGTTCAGCGAAAATGGACGTCACGCTAAACTCCGAAACATATAAATGAACCAAAATTAAAAAAACATACAAGACTAACAAAGGCCAGAGGTTCCTGACTTGCGACAGGCTCAAAATTGCGTCTGGGTTGAACATGCTTTGTGAGATCTCTACTCTCCCCCTATACCTGTAGTCAATGTTGAATAAACAAACATACAGCGATACGCACAGTAAAATTCTGTGTAAAATGTATATATATCTTTTGAGGATTGGATCAGGTGTAGTGTTAAAAGCTCTGTCTTTACATGCTAGGGGCGTGGTCGTCGAAGGATGTATAAATTAATGTAAGTTCGTCTCTCGAGAGATGACTGAAAAATCTAATTTGTGTGTACAGACGATTTTGAGGGTGAAAATTACTATGACATTATTTATAATTGGTTAAATATATATATATATATTAAACGTCCAGATATGTCAACTTAGACTATTGCCATCATAGAACACAACGCTGTATGGTCTAGGGAGGCGAAAATCATTCGGAAAGATTTTGGGTAAGAAAATTAAAAAAAACATTGGCACCAAATGTGATCAATGAAAAGGTTCAGTTTAAATCGCGGAGTACTAAGCAAAGCAGCTGGGTGTGATAGTTTCATTTTGGATGCATAGATACACAGTAAAGTTGTAAATATCAAATTTTCGTGAACTTTAAAATTTTAGAATTATATAAACGTGGCTTTGAGACGAAGAACAGCAATAAAAGCGCTGTTCCTTTGCTTTTTATGTTGTTTTTTTGTTTTTTTTTTTTTTTTTTTTGCTGTTCATGTACTGATTTTGAGTCATGGATGGATATTCTTTGTTTTTCTATAATTTTGTTCGGTTTTTTATTTTTATCACGTATAATCTTGGTTTTACGGAAGCCGATAAGGGCCATTCAAAAAAATAATTTTATGTCGTAATTACGACATAACATGTCGTAATAACGATATCGCTATGTCTTAAATTCGACATAACATGTCGTTATAACGACATCGCTATGTCGTAATTTCGACAAACCATGTCGTTATAACGACATCGCTATGTCGTAATTTCGACATAGCAAGTCGTAAATACGACATCACTATGTCGTAATTACGACAAAGCTATGTCGTAATAACGACATCGCTATATATATAAAAGAATATGTATTATGATTGCCAAGAGACTAAATGACACAGAAATTAACAACTATAGGTCATCATAATGCCCTCAATAATGAGAAAAGCCCCCGCATAGTCAGCTATAAAAGAGAGACGAAAGATACCAGAGGGAGAGTCCCCGAAATGACAGCTGTTTAACAATTTAATTCAAACGAGTGAAAATAACGGTTTTAATAATGTACAAACAAAGACCGAAACACGAATATGTAACACAGCAACAAATGACAACCACTGAATTACAGACTCCTGACCGCTATCTGATAATAACGACAACCTTATAGTTTAACTTTTCACTTTTTGAAGCGATAGGAATTTCAAAATGGTTGTCAGTAAAGGCAAAGTTTGTAGCGTAAACAAATTCATCTTTTTTTTTTTTTTTTAGAATATTGAACACTTTATGCAATCAAGCTTAATTTAAGTTATTCACTAGCACCTCAGACTTGCACATACTAGAACTTTATTTATAATCAAGTCAAATGAGACCCAGTTGAATAGGGGAGCAATTCAAGCTCCTTGGAGCCTCTAATTATGTTTTGCATTGCAGGTTCTGAATAAGATGAATTTTAAGCTTTTCCCAATAAAGACTATGTTAAACTTTGGACTCATAGTGCTCAGACCCACGGATCTCTGTACCTTTATTTGTACACACTTGAATCTTAATGTACTACTGAGGCTTGATGCAAATTATAACTGCATTGCTATTGTTGGTTCTTAATGAGATTCTTCAAGCGTCCCCCCAAGTTCTTTTAACCACTGTTCCCCAGGACAACTATTCCTACAAACTTAGAGGGAGGGTTGGGATCCCGCTAACATGTTTAACCCCGCCACATTCTTAATGTATGTGTCTGTCCCAAGTCTTTAATTTACATATTTGTTTTTCGTTTATTTTTGTACATAATAGGCCGCAAGTTTTTCTCGTTTGAATTGTATTACATTTGTCATTTCGGGGCCTTTTATAGCTGACTATGCGGTATGGGCTGTGATCATTGTTGAAGGCCGTACGGTGACCTATAATTGTTAATTTCTGTGTCATTTGGTTTCTTGTGGAGAGTTGCGTTTTTGAACAAACCAGCCTATCCCAAAGCCTTGATAACCTTTGTAGGCCCCAAATAAGACGAAAAAACATCAAAATTGGAGAGAAAACTGAAAATAAATGGTTTCTAACCTCAGGGATGTTAACCCTTGGCATGCTGAATTGTTATCAGAAATTGTCTAAATTTCGAGTATTTGTAAAAATATGCAAATGATATGCAAATGAGCTGTACCCTGATGCTGATGCATACTGATTGCATTAAATCTAAGATAGCCAAGGGTTAATATCCCTGAGGTTAGAAACCATTTTTTTTCAGTTTTCTCTCCAATTTTGATGTGTTTTTTTCGTCTTATTTGGGGCCTACAGAGGTTATCAAGGCTTTGGGATACGCTGGTTTGTTCAAAAACGCAACTCTCAACAAGAAACCAAATGACACAGAAATTTACAATTAAAGTCACCGTACGGCTTTCAACAATGATCACAGCCCATACCGCATAGTCAACTATAAAAGGCCCCGAAATGACAAATGTAATACAATTCAAACGAGAAAAACTAGCGGCCTATTTTATGTACAAAAATAAATGAAAAACAAATATGTAAATTAAAGACTTGGGACATACACATACATAAAGAATGTGGCGGGGTTAAACATGTTAGCGGGATCCTAACCTCCCTTAAGTTTGTAGGAATAGTTGTCCTGGGGAACAGTGGTTAAAAGAACTTGGGGTACAAAGTTTTAATAGGGCTTCAATCGGGAGGATGCTTAAGACGTTGCGCACGGTATTGGTGTCTCTTTGAAAAAATGCGATACTTAGCGGGTTATCCACATTCAAGCTCTTTTCCTTCACAATAAATATCCATGTTCTGCATATCATTCGAAAGGAAATAACCCAAAGAAATCAATAAAATATGTGATGTTGTGCTTTGTATATTTTGTAAAGGAAACCTTTGCTCATTTCGATGCCTATAACGTCATTTTAAGGGTGTCCCGCTGTTACAATTTTGTTTTGTGCGCATCTTTGAAATCACAGTGCGGATTAATAAGTAGGTTAAATGATATAAAATTTTACAACCGTATTGTACGCCATTAACGAAAAATGATGTCATAGACGTTTTTCACTGTGAGTGTAAGAAGATTGTCAGACGCGTTAAGATTAGGAAGAGAAAAAATGTCCCATTCAGCTGCTCAGTTCCTATAAAAACTTTCAGCCTTCACCTTTACAGGATATAACAGATGTAAGTGGCTTTTGATAATATCAGAAAATTTATACATGTCCTCAAGAAGCTATCTGAAGTCATCACTATATAACTGCGGTCTTACTTTCATAACATCGTCAGTTTTCCCGTGTCCAATAAAATGTCCCGATGGACAAAATAACACAAAAAATAATTTGAAGGCTGTTTATTAAACGAAATTTTACTTGATCCCCAGTTTTAGCAACTTTTAATTGATATAAATGGAAAATACATTTAATTTCCTCTAAAATGATATGATATATACGTTTGTTTGAACTACAGCTAGAAAACACGTAACGATCTAAGATGTCCAATGACATGTCCCCATAACTGTAATTTGACGTTCACGTCATGATAACGCTTAACTGTACATGCATTTTCTTGCATATTTTGCATAAAATTGATTTCACGAAATTGTCTGATCTATATTAAAAATTTAATAAATTTCTTGTTTAATATGCATCAAAGTAGATCTTGTTTGTATAAATGATTTAAGATGACGAAATATTTAACTCGGATACTTGATAAAGAGCAGTGTTCTCGGTCATAAAACTTTACTCAGACCTCGGATCACAAAACTTGTGCTAGAAACACCAAATCCAGTATTTAAATTGGTTGATTTCCGAGTCTGAGTAGGATAATCGTGCTCCTTGGCCAAAAAAGTGAGAACAGTTTACATATGATTACAGTCTCGTAAAAGGTTTTGTTAAAAGAGTCGCTGGTGTTTACTGAGAGTTTAGAACAATCTTTAGTCATCTACACAGTAACATGTGTATGAAAAAGAAGGTTAACTATTGTGTGGCAAAACTGGAGTCTGTTGTCTCGAATCTCCAACAGAATTTTCAGCTCCATAGGCTTGCGTTGCACCGAGTATTAAAGTTTTAATTGAAACTTGTCTTTTACATTAATTGGAGATGGAAAGAGAGAAGAGAGAGAGAACAAAAATATGTGCTCAGTGTTAGGGTAAGAGTTGTCCGACACACATGATGGTTTGCACACAAACATGTAGCAGACTCCAGCGTATTAATTCACAGACACTCCCAGGTACATTTTAACCTAGTTTAAGATCCTTTCGACAAAAGTCACCATGCACTCTACCCTACAGCTTCCGAAATTTCTTATTTTCTATAACTTCGAAAGCGTATGTATTTTGCGGGAAGTTCAATATTCTTGGCACATATACTAGTAACCAATTTATAGAAAAAGTTGGAGAGAATATCAAATAATGATAAATATACTACAGTAAACACGCTGTATGTATAATAAATTGACACCATATTTCCCTTTTTTACCAGTAAATCAACCACACAATGTCTGTGGAATTTTTTTTTTATACTTGTTAAAACAAAATCAAAAACACTGAAACCGAAAACCCGAAAAAAAACCCGTTTGAAAAGGATCTAAAAATATCAAAGAAAATAAAGTGTAAACCGATACCCATTTATATGTTGAAACACTGAAACAAAACCTAAAGTATAAAAAGTAAATCAAATGCATTCCTGGTACATAGTAATTTCTTTCAGAATACATTAATACTTGTATATTTTCGAAAGCAGTTACTGAAAAATATATATATCTTGTCACAAGAAAATGAGTATACTTGTCAAAGATTTGTTTTCGGCCTGCTGTTAATCAAATAGTGGTTAAGATAGATTTAGGTCTATATAAAAGGCTTAGTGTTTTCCATACTTTGCCAAAATGCTATAAATTCCTAAATTTAACCAAAATATAGATCACCGACCTTTTTAAAGCTAAATTTAATAAAGTTCGTGAAAAATTATCAGATTTTGTAAGGATGCTACATGGAAAAGACCTTTTATGTGAATAAAAGAAAACTAAACGATAGAGTTTTAAATATAATGTATATATGAGAAGATAGCTCTCTTGTTATAATGTGCTTTCCGAAAGAAAAAAACCAAAATCAAAAACAACAAAAACAAAAACAAAACATAGCAAAACGTAATCCTTGTACTCGTTGTCTTACTTATTTTGGGGATAATCATGATTTTAGAATTCTTTTTTTTTTTTTTTTTTTTTTTTACATACTTTATTGAAAACTTTCACATTTGTTAGTTGGATACAGAAAGTACCGGTACCTTATCCCGGCCTCGTTAAACATTAGATTGTATATTAAGATAGAAAATATTTAGTACTTGTTAGTATTCTAAATTATAAAATATATACACTATATTATTATGTATCCATTATTTCCATATTGTTCAATAAAGAGAATTTTATTTCATAAAGAAAGAAAAGAGAAGAGAAAATAATAAATAAATAAAAACAAAATAAAAACAAAAACAAAAAAAAATAAAACTAGAAAAAAAAAAATCACTGAAATTTGGATTTTTGGCAGCAGTATTTTGGTCAAAACTAGCATGTGTCTTAAGATATAACATTAAATAAATTTGGCAAAGTTGGTTTTCCATTGTAAAAAATTCATACAAACACAAGATAGATATTAAAAAACGTACATGTGGTTTTAGGCACAAAACAAGAACAAAAAGCAATAAACAAACATATAACAATATATTAAATATAACATATATAGTGGTGTGGAGAAGGCTAAAACAATATACACAGTAACATTGCATAGGGTAATGCTAATTTGTTAAGTGTAAATTATTCTAGTAATGGAAGCCAGGGGTCCCAGTAGAGGTTGGCAATGTGAAGAGGCTTTGTTTTAAAAAATATATTCTTTTCTAGTATTAGATTTTCTTTTAGATAATTTTTCAGCCCTGCAAAACTGACTTGATTTTCACACAGTTTTGTTCTATAAAGAAAGAATTTTGATTATAGTATTATTAAGATTTTTATTTTATTATTTTCCGTTTTTCCTAAATTTCCGAATAAAATTATATCCATGTTAAACGGAATAATTATTTGTGTTTGGTTATAAATCCAGTCACCGAGTCTTATCCACAGATCTGCTATTTTATGGCATGTCCAAAATATGTGTTCAATATCTTCGGTAAATTCATTGCAGAAAGTACATTTATCGCTTTGTTTTATATTTATTTTAAATAAAAATTTATTTGTGCCCAAGATTCTGTGTATTATTCTATACTGGAACCATTGAAGTTTTGAGCTTTTTGTGGAGTAAAAAGACATACTATGCACAGTTTTCCAATCAAGATTTTTGTTCAGTGTTAAGGACCATTTGTCTTCACAGTTAAGTTTAGTACTGTTTTTTTCTAATAGAACATTATACATATCTTTCGAGCCTTTTTTTGATAAAAAAAATATTCTTATATTATTTGGAATAATTGGTCCTTGTGTTTTATTAAGATTGTTTATGGATATATCTTTCTTGAGAGCTTTTTCATATGATTTTATTGATGAAATTACCCCATTATAAGTAAGAAAGTTTGACTTGATTTTATAAATGTTTTGGAATTGTTGAAAAGTCATTAGTTCATCGTTTAATAGATCATTTATCAAAAGATCCCTTTAGAATTCTTATCAATGAAAACATTTTCGTTTTAAATGAAAAGATGTGCCCATAAGATAAACTCATCTTTATTTTATTATTATTTTTTTTTTATTCAAATGAAAAGTTCACAAATTAATTTTTGCATCAAATTTGCTAATAATAATTGTAAAATTTAGAATCGATCATTTGCAGCTATTTGCATTAAAAAAATTTAGACCCCGATCTATCTTAAAATATCGAAAATTAACAATGGCAGCTTTTCTATTTCAAACGTGATGCATGATTTTAAAGATTTAAATTTTCGTTTGGGAAGAGGATTTTCGAATTTATAAAAAATATTGCCATTTTTACAATTTACACAATTCGTAATTGTATCAAGATCGTGAACTCATACATATATGGTGATGATTATTATACCCCACGCAGTTGCGTTGGAAAGTATTTTGACCCGTCCGTCCGTCAATCAGTCCGTCCGTCTGTCAATCTGTCCGTCAGTCCTGTTCTTGTTAATGCAACTGCTCTGAAACCGCACAACAAGAATTTCACAAAACTTTGTAGATAGTAAGGACATACTATGTAGATGTACATGTCGACAGGAAATTGTGATTCAATTTTGTTCTAGCAGTTATGCCCTTTTGAACTTAAATTTTGCCTTAATATACTACTGCAACTCCTTTGAATCCACACAACAGAATTTCATGAAACTTTGTAGATAGTTAAGACATACTAATTAGATGTGCATATCGACAGGAAATTATGATTCTATTTTTTCTAGAAGTTTTGCCCTCTGAAATTGGAATTTTGCATGGCCTAAATATACTGCTGCAACAGTTTGTCATCGCAACTCCTCTGAAACCAAATAACAGAATTTCATGAAACTTTGTAATTAATGAGGAAATAATATGTAGATGTGCATATCCACAAGAAACTTTATCAGTTGACTATTTTAGGAATTAAGAGTCTTTGAAGTTAGGAATCTGGTGAGTTTTGTTTTCCATTGACAATGTGGGGCGTGGGGTATGTCAGCGTGCTCATTAGGTTCTTTAATTTGTTCGAGTTTAACCAAGTAAGATATCAATTATGAAATATAATACTAGTATAAATTTATGAAAAAAAAATAAAACAACGGACCTCTTATGAATAAAGCGTTGCTAAAATGAGTAAAAAAAATATCAGGCTCAGACGTCGTCTATCAACATCTTTCAAATAATCGAACTGAGAAGCATTTGAATATTAACGTTAATTGAAAAAGACAAATTGAGGAGAGAAATTACCAAATAACAAAGAAACAACAAGAAACGTATGATAGAAACAAAACACAAATATTGAAAATTTCATCAGCCAAGATTGAGAAAGTCTTGCGGCAAAAATTCAACATTTCTAAATTTTAGAGAAAGAAGAAAATAAGACGTCGAAGGTCAAAAACGAATACATTCATTGTGTCATTTTTAAACACGCTCATCCGTAAAGAGGTAGTGTCAGTTTTCCTTTATTTGTTTCACTCATAGTATCAAAATCAATTTAAAGTTTCAAAACATTTTGATTTTGAAAATGAAAGATGATAAATAATATACTAAAAGATTTGAAATCATGTAACATACGTTAATGACATCATATTATTATTCGTTGCTAAACATTGCTGTTGGAGGCGATTTTGACACAAAATTACATGTTGCATGTGTTTTAAATCTTTTAAAATTCTATGTAAATTTGGATATTAATGTTTACATTTATTAATGCCAACCCTGGATTTAAAAATGAAAATATCTAATGAAGCAACTTAGAAAATCTCTGCAAAATGAATGCTTATTAGAATTCTAGTCCAGAATGTAAATTTAGTCAGTTAAAACGACATTTCACATAAGTAAAATGCTTGTACGCTTGAAACGTTCTTTGAGGCAACGTCAAAATCCTCTTTTTGTTGAGAACGTCGTGTAACGCTCAGTGGTACCAGTACCGTGCGCAACGTCTGAAGAATCTCATTAAGAACCAACAATAGCAATGCAGTAATAATTTGCATCAAGCCTCAGTAGTTACTGTACATTAAGATTAAAGTGTGTACAAATGAAGGTACAGAGATCCGTTGGTCTGAGCACTATGAGTCCAAAGTTTAACATAATCTTTATTGGGAAAAGCTTAAAATTCATCTTATTCAGAAATCGAATGGAAATGCAGGACTTCATAATTTACACAAATCTGTACATGCCAAACATAATTAGAGGCTCCAAGGAGCTTGAATTGCTCCCCTATTCAACTGGGTCTCATTTGACTTGATTATAAATAAAGTTCTAGTATGTGCAAGTCTGAGGTGCAAGTGAATAACATTAATTAAGCTTGATAGCATATAGTGTTCATTATTCTAAAAAAAAAAGATGAATTTGTTTCCGCTACAAACTTTGCCTTTACTGACAACCATTTTGAAATTCCTATCGCATCAAAAAGTGAAAAGTTAAACTATAAGGTTGCCGTTATTATCACATAGTGGTCAGGAGTCTGTAATTCAGTGGTTGTCATTTGTTGCTGTGTTACATATTCGTGTTTTAGTCTTTGTTTGTACATTATTAAAACCGTTATTTTCACTCGTTTGAATTAAATTATTAAACAGCTGTCATGTCGGGGACTCTCCCTCTAGTATCTTTCGTCCCTCTTTTATAGCTGACTATGCGGGGGCTTTTCTCATTATTGAGGGCATTATAATGACCTATAGTTGTTAATTTCTGTGTCATTAAGTCTCTTGACAATCATAATACATATTCTTATATATATATAGCGATGTCGTTATTACGACATAGCTTACGACATAGCGATGTCGTAATAACGACATGTTATGTCGAAATTACGACATAGCGATGTCGTTATTACGACATGCTATGTCGTTATTGCGACATAGTTTTTTTTTTTTTTTTTTTGAATGGCCCTTATCGGCTTCCGTATGGTTTAGTAGATCCTACTCTACTGATATTTTCAATGCATAGTTTTGCTAAACGTTTTAATCAGCCAATTTTTCATAATTTTCAAACCGCAATTATTCAATGCTGGTTTTTTGATACGACTACCATCATGAACTAAATAAATGTAAGAAAAAGAAAGTATTACATTTACGCAATCATATCTTTTCTTAAAAAAACCCAGAATATATGTTTATTTAAACAAGAATAATATTATATAAGAACCGAGCGTTACTGAACCACTTACATGCTCATTGCAGTAGCTAGCTAAATGGAGTCATATTCTGGAACATATGGTGAGTATATGATTGATTCCATATTGAGTCCGTGCCTTATGATGTTTGACAAACGGACATGTCAATGTGGTGAACAATATCTAGAGGTTTGTTGAACTATATGTATTTCTAACGCATATTCACATAACTGTTCGAAATATCTTGCAAAATGGTCAATTCGAAGCCAGAAACTTATTTAAATTAAGAAGTTGATTTTGCTATTTGCAACTGACCCTTTTTCTCTTTATATCATTTATTTTATTTAGTCTGAATGATCTTTTTAATGAACCAATTATGTTACTGAAAGTGGGAATATTTAAACCTTGTCTTTCAACATTTTAGGGTTGGAGCGTTTCTAATGAAGGTAAATCTAGAAAACCGTGTCGGACGCACAACATTTATGAAGTGTTATTTCCATCATCTACCATTACACCCTATACTTATTACAATAATATATTTCTGTTATGGAATGAAATGCGAATTTATCCTTACACAATATACGATAATACATAAGAAATTTTAAAAAGAAAAATTAAAATGGTAGGAAAACATTTGTGCGAAATTATGTTTTCTAGACGTAGATCTGCGAATTTTAACAATATGAAACCGCCTCGTTAAACTACAAGCGTGATAAGAGTTTGTATCCTTCAGCTGCCGACATTCAATGGCTTATAACAGGTAACTTTCTCAATAACACTGACCATTGTGAAGCAATGTGTATTTCGCGCCATTAAATACGGTTAACGATCTATTTGTATGTTGCATATCCAAATCGTACCTTGACAAAAAGAAGTGGAAGATACCAGGGGACTTTCAAAACTCCTAAGTCGAAGAGAACGCCATAAAAAAAAACTTTAAAAACACTACATAGAAAACAAAAGAGTGAGCAGCACGCACCCAAACGAAAATTGGGGTGATCTCAGCTTCTTAGGGGTAAGCAGATCCTATGAATTTGAAATTAATAGGAAAAAAGGGCGATTAACAAATTTCGACGAAGTTCATCATAAACTGTTTGGACTTCGATTAAATATATGGCTGGCTTACACTACATTTGGAAATACTCAGAACTCTCAAATGTTACTTCAAGCAGCAGCCAAAAAATGAACAAAAGAAGCAAACACACACCTGAGTATGCAGCAACAAATTGTGCTGAATGATACATTAATAAGTATCGATGACGACCAGAAAAACAACAATTACCATGACTAGATAATGGTGTAGTATCTAACAAGCTTATAACATTTTATCTGTTCAAAATGAAATCACGCATATTCACAATTATTCATTTCTTATTGTCTTAAACCTCTTCAAAAACGCCTTTCAATGATTTCATAAAAGTATGCTTTCAATCGGAACCATACCAAAATAACCAGAAGTCTTTTTAATGTACAATTTATGAATTTTTGATTTTTTTTTTACATTAGTGCCTTCACATGAAAGGTAGCTTTAATGGAACAAGATTGATTGATCATTGTTTACTTAACGTCTTATTGGAATAAGAGACAATTACGAAATGCAATCTAATTTGAAAACTAACATTTATTTTATATAAATAAGTGTTCAGAGATGAACCTTATATAAGTAAAATATGGCCGGCTAATGACATATGGTAAGCAAGAGTCACACTAGAATATTCGACTAGGGAGATGCGGTTTGGTGATTTCAAGAGTCAAACTTAACAAACAAAAAATGGAATTTTCATATTAGAAATATTTTAGAGAATGTACTCTTTCTAAATTCAAGAATTTTTTTTTTAAATATTTATATTTGCCTTCAGTTGAAATGTAACACTTTAAAACTAAAATCTATGACAATGTTATTATGTAAACTCACTCTTAACTTCAATGAAAGAAGAGACAAAGTAGAAAAGAAGAAAAATGATTTGCCTTTTTGTTTACATAATGCACGTAGTTTAATATTCGAAAAAGATCATCAAGATTAGATTTATCTTCAGATCCCACAACGACATATCGCAATACAGATTGCTGAGGACAAACTTTTCCAAAACTATTGTATAAGTGCAAATCAAAGAACAATAGTAAAACATAGAAATTTATGTTAAGCCTTTTTTTACTTGTGTTTGTTGTTTTTTGGATGAAATTGGGAATGAAAATTGAGAGCAAATGCTGTCGAAACTGCCAATACCATCATATACTAAGATTTATTTATCTTCGACAAAACGTGTTGTACTTCACATTTGGTTTACAATTTCTCTTTCTCCAATATTTAAAAAAAAAGTTGGACATTCAACCAGATAAACTGCTACAACATATGTGTTGTTTTAATAGGCGTATGTCATTTGCAATAAAATTCGACTTTAAGTTGAAGAAATTTTCCAAGTTCTCATTGTGTGCATTCATCCTATAATATTGCTGTAAATAAAAAGTCTGACATAATTTGTTAATTAGTTGTAGGTGGATTTGAACTAGAAAAAAAAATATATCAACAAAACTGTCGAACTTAAAGGTAAATTCTTAAATAAGCACTAGAAAAATGTATTCAATTCTAAAGGTAAATTCAAAGGGGGGAAGTCCATCAAACTTGACAAAACCAAACACTCAACTATACCAAACACTATGCAGGCTATTACCAACCACTGAATTATATGCTCCTAGCTTAAGGCATGCTCATTAAGAATGTGACGGGGTTAAACATGCCTTTTAGCACTCAACCATCTCCTAACCTAGGACAGTGGTGTAAAAACACAACATAAGAAAATACATTAGAAATCAGTTGGAGATGGCCGTTTGAACTATCAGATTGGCACGAAGCACAAAATGCAGCTATCATAAGGAAAACAGAGTTTCAAAAAGCTAGTTCAAAGTCATTTACGTTTAGCTCAGACACATTCTGTATGTGCCTGTCCCAAAGTCAGGAGCATGTATCTCATAGGTTTCGTTGGTTATAGTCTGTATAGTTTTTTTTTTTTTTTTTTTTTTTGTTTGTTTAAGAAATAATTCATGCGAGCCATAGATTTGTTGGAAAATTTCACATGGCCTGGGCGTTAAATTCGAATTTTATCACGAGCCATGTGAAAATGATAGCAAATCTATGGCTTGCATGAATTATTTCGATTCTAATAGGACAAATACGTTAATTTGAAAAACTGAAGCGAAGGTAGGATTGCCGTGTGTATGTCTGTTCTATATTTTACCCCCCTCTAAGATAAAAGCTACAAATTTCAAATAAATCTAAGGCTTGCATGAATTATTTCTTATATAACCATTAGAAAAAAATGTGTCAAATCCTTTAATTCCAAACATTTTTTTCGTTGGCTACTATTTACTGTCAAATCCACAGTTGACATGTCGTAACTCAACTTCTGAAGCAAGGTTGTCGGCTCTCCGAACTTTCCCGAAGTCCTGCGTTTGGTTGCCGAATTTATGAGCTTCGGTCCTTGCCTGGAAGTTGGTCGTAACTAAGGGGTGAGCCGCCATGTTGACTTGCGGAAATCCATGAAGGTGCGAATGATGCAAAAGCGGAATAGAAAATGAAACAACACCTACCCCAAAATTCCATTTAATGCGATATTATCCGAATTTAGAGCGTACACGTAGAATAATCTTCAGCTTGAGAGTTTTCATTCGTATGACGTCGTGTTTTGACATGACGTTAATGCGCCAAGATCATTCTTGAAATTTCACGGAATTTTATTTTATTTTAATTTTATACATTTTTTAAGACCTTATGCATTAATTCTTTTTGTTATGCATTAGAATAGGAATAACGGTTCTGTAGTTTCTTTTTCAATTTCAATTTGAACACAACGAAATCCACAAAGTGTTTGCACATGGATTACGATACATGTGGATTTACGTGGGAGATAATTAGTAACAGCCATTAATATGTACATCTCTGAGTCTGCGATAAGTATAGATATATCGAGAATTTTATTACTCTGTTGTTTACAAAGCGAGAAAGCATGTCATATTAGAATGTTGCTTTTAACATATTTTAAGCCGTTGGTTTTATCTTTTGAATATTTCACATTTTGTCATCCCGGTGCCAATTCTTGCTTACTATACGGTATAGGTTTTGTTAATTGTTAAAGGCCGTAGAGTGACCTATAGTTATTTTCTTCGTCGTCCTTTGGTTTCTGGTGGATAGTTAGCAATCATATCACATCTGTTTATTTTTATATGTCACGTCTCCTGTATTTATTTTAGAGCTAGTTTTGCAGGATATTTAAAATATATGACGATGGACTCAAGTAAACACGATGGCCCAGGTAGGCTAAAATGAACGAATTAAAGGAAAGATTTTTTCATTTTCTTCCTAAAATATGATTGCGTGCTTTTCTGTAATTACGTTAATAAGCGTATACTGTTTAATATATTTTCAGTTTTGTGCATTTGACATTCCTATTCTACTAATTGTCACAATAACCTATAATGTATAAAATAGAGATTTCGCTTGATTAGTAACTAGTGAGTTCAATGGAAAACTTTAAATTAAAATAGATCCGTTTTGATTAAATGAAAATGTTATGAAAGGAAAATCATCAGTGTTAATAAAAGAATTTGCCATTTAGGACCAAAACACGACGATGTATATATGCATCATTTGATATCAAAGGATTAGATTAACAAACCAAACTTCATTTGGTCTCTGGTGTATAGTTTTACCACATCTCTTTACTTTCTTATTCACTCAAATCAGCAACTATAAAGGAAAGATTTGAGATTAATAAGTACATGTTGTGTTAATCTTTTAGGAAATGTCACAGTAGTGTATTGAATGAAACAGGTTGGTTTACTTTATGTATTTAACTGGAATAATAGGTACGGTACACACTCATGTTATAATTATCAGTAAAATGTTTATCTCATTTGTATGTTTTTCTTTTCTTTTGCGCATTTCTACATCTAATGGTACGTTATAATACTCAATTGTACTCAGTTGTACTTTTTGTGTGAAGCCCTGGAATATATCTTGAACACAATTTTTGAACCCAAATGTATTTTTGAAAAGAGAAAAAATATTAAATTAAAAAAATCATCATGTATGCAACAGATGCTCTTCTTCATACATCTACGAGGTGAAACGTATGATAAAGATGTCAGTGCACACGACACTTGTTTGGACCCTTCAAGATAAGGTTGGAAAGATAAAGCCTAAAAAGTGTGTGTCCATGGAAACAAAATATAGTACAGCCAAAACCGTTAACAACTATGACTGATGGACTTGCAACCTTAGTTTAAGTACAAGTACATATGAATGACAAAAATAGGGGAATAGGTCAATCAATGAGACAGCAATCAAATAATGTAAAGAAACATACATATTGTTTATAAACTGAAAGTTTAGTAAAAATGTATCGTTGAAAATTCATGATAAGGAAATATTGGCCACAGGACGGTTGATTACTTCAGCGACTAACAGTTCGCAACCAGCGAAGCAACCTCAGTGATTATATTTAAACACGTACAAAGCCGACTTCAGTGTGCATACAACGTGACACGTTCTAATTAAAGGTAGCTTTCATACAGCAATGAAATGGAAACAACATGCATTTGAACGCTTAAAACTTATATACTAAGGAAAGAAAGCTTTGGAACAAACTAAAGCTTTTCTGAAATATTTAAAATGAAAACAGACAACCCTTACATTATTTAATCTTGTTTCACTATTTTCATTGGCAAAGTGTGGATAAACTTGTCTATAAATTTGGATTTGCTCTGAGCATTTAAATTATATGACGTTTTCCATATATACTTATATAAATCCAAAAGGTAGAAATGGTTTATAAATGCGGCAAATTGGAATTATTCCATCCGACATCAACACTTTAGTTTACTAAGCCACAGTTTGGCTGTGCACTATGTTAAAATGCGATTTTGAAGCCGGGATCTATATCCAAAACACGTGATAGGGGCCTACGACTCTTTAGTTTCTCATTTTTACCTTTCTTTTAAAGATTTTAGTCCGTTTATTGTATATTTTTAACTTTTTCAAATTTAGTATTCTATACTGTTTTGTTCTTATGGGACGGCCATTTGATATTCTGGAGGGAGGAGCACCTTTTGCGAGTCTTGGATTTTTTTCTATTTTGATCATTATTTTTCCTGCAAAGAGTGCTTACATTGTTGCAGAGTATACATTTCCACCCTGAATTGAGCAAGATTATTAGTTCTTACCAGGTTAGAATATTCATTTTTCAAAATCCTCCTGCCTCCCCTCCCCAGAATATCAAATGGTCGTCCCGTACCGTTTTCGCAAAAGTTTTAACCAATAATTTACTACAGCAGGTAATCATCCCCTTTAAAAGCTTTAATAGTAGAACTTTAACCGGTGCTTTGCTTTTGCACCAATTTGCATTTCATTTGCGCCAAAAAAATCTTTCATTTGCGCCACAAACCATATTTAATTTGCGCCAAAAATAAAACCTTTCACTTTAACAACAATCAAAAGGTCTTTTAATAATTTGTTGAAATACTTTTCCTGATATACAATATGAATAATGAAATCGGGAGGAGATAATAATTCTGCTTACTTCATGACAATATATCTTGACATTTCGTTATGAGCGTCTGACCCATAGGGTATATGGATTAATGCCACTAATATTTAGATTTGTTATTCCTGTTAGTATGATAACGTTTTATTGTCAAATACTTTAAAGGATAATCTTATTTATGTATAATAAAGTGAAAACAATGAATTAATACTTGCGATATTGGTTGGTATTTTGCTCCATAATTCTTTCTTTAAAACGAATTTTCAAATGAATTTACTATAAATTACTGTATTCTATCAAACTGAACAATTATTTATTTGTGTTTCAGAAATGGCTGTATTCTTATAGAAATTATATTTAAAAAATGGACAAATAATCTTGTATTATGAACATTATTTTTGTGTATACGTAGTTTAAAGCGACGTTTTATACCATATGAGATCACAAAAGGTCAGCTTCGAGTTTGAATAATATAAGATTCATTGTTGACACTGTTTCACATTATTTCGCTTTGTAAAGCGTAATACACGGAATGGGTCGTTGATCGTTGTATGATATCGTTTGGCGACTTTTTAAGTTTACTTTTTACCAAATTGTGTTAAGTAGAAGTAAGTCTTGCAGAATGTGCATCTTGATAGGTAACTCCGTTGTCATGATGCCAAAGAATTGGAACAATTTGTTTTAAAGATCAGCGTATTTTTTTTTAAATATTTTAATACAGAGTAAAGCAAATTAAAGTGGTGATGCGTAACGGTTACTTACCATCATGGCCTTTTTCGTCGTTCAATAAAGAAATTATCTTAAATCTGCAAAGTTAAGAACAAAAATATAAATAGAATTATCAATTCCGTGTCATTCAACACCACAATATCAAAACTGTAAGTTAAATTGATGAAGTTGTTTTAACTTCTTCCTTCATTTTTGTGAAATAATTTGGGTTTTTAACTTTTGGGTTATTTTTAATATGTGTCTCGTAGTCAATTATAAATTATACTGCAGTTCTGGTTGCATTCGGAGAGTGAAAATTCCAAAAATAACTTATGCAAGCAGGTATTACCAGCACAACTGCAAAATATTTCATCCATTGCAAGTAATCGATACCGATACACTCCTTCCTTGTTTGCAATTCGGAAAATGGTAAAATAAATGAACAATTCTTGATTTTCAGGCTCTTCTAGTATCTATTTTCGGAATGTGTGCCTTTTTGCAGTCTCTCTAAATTTAAAAAAATGTAAATGCATATTGATATAAAAATAAGAAGATGTGGTATGATTGCCAATGAGACAACTCTCCGCAAGAGACCAAATGACACAGAAGCTAACAACTATAGGTCACCGTACTGCCTTCAACATTGAGCAAAACCCATACCGCATAGTCAGCTATAAAGGCCCCGAAATGACAAATGTAAAAAAAATTCAAACGAGAAAACTAATGGCCTGACTTATGTACAAAATAATGAACGAAAAACAAATATGATATATAGCAACAAACGACAACCACTGAATTACAGGCTCCTGACTTGGGACAGGCACATACAGAATGTGATGGGGTGAAACAAGTTTGAAGGCGGCAACTCTCCCCTAACCTGGGAGAGTGGTGTAACAGTAAAACATAAGAACAAACTATTAAAATCAGTTGAAAAGGGCTTTACTCATCAGATCGATACAAAGCAGAAAGACATCTAACAAAAACATAGACCGGACGTGACAGGGTATTTATATATACATCCCCACAACAAAAAAAGACACTTGGTACAGATCTTCGAGTTGTAGAGCCATGAATGTTGAGCTTATTTCCCTTGAATTTATTTCACAATTAGACCATTTAAAAAAATTCATAATATTTAATAACATTTGCTGTACAACGGAATCATTTTCTAATCGATAAACATGTATAACGTATACTTTGATCCACAAGTATCTGACTAAACATTTTATACTTCATATACAGAAGGTGTGCGTACAGGTATTGGAATAGGTAATGTGCTGAAAAAAACAACCCTTATAAAAATAAGGAGATGTGGTATTATTGTCATTAAAACAAATTCCCATCAGAGTTCAAATGAAGTGGATGTAAGCAATTAAAGGCAACCGTACGGCCTTGTCTGTTATCTTTTTATACCACCAGAATCATGTTTATAAATTTGTGTTTTCATGTTGTTGCACTTATTTGTAACCTCTTTAGAGCTTATGCTTATGTTTATAGTTTACAACTATACTGAATCTAAATAAATCTTTCATATTCGTATGTTTGGATCTCATAATGGAACATTTAAAAAATTGTTTTGATATGCTGACATAGGATTTAAGGAATTAAACATTTTAAGTGTCACAATTAGTATTAACATTACAAGAGTATGATAACATCAGTATATAAGATAAGTAACTTAAAGCAATATATTGTATTATGTTATTATGTAGTCACAGACCTGTACAAGGGGGATAAGTAGCACTATCGTTCATCTGATTAACCTGAATCCTATTTTTAAAAGTACTTTCTCAGACGCTACGACTGAATAAATCTGCTCTCGAATTTTTCATTCACAATTTCAGATTTGTTCAAATGTGCATTGTATCTCAATATATTCGAGTTTAGATTCATTTCAAATTCCTCTGATATCAGAAATTCGAAAAAGCATTTGTATGCATCCTTAGACTATTAAAGAAGAAAGTATTTATTGGTATTCAAAGAAAATTGGTTTTCAAGACGATATAAAGGGCAGAAACTGCAATTCTACATTAACCTTATTCGTGTGCTTCATTATGTCAAATAAATCGTATTATGTAATCGTCATTTAAAAGAAAGTGCAATCAACAAATGAGAAATCTACTGGGAGATCTAAATAATTATCTTGACTCATGTATACATCTTAAAAAGGATTTTTAAATTTAAATGCCTACAAAAAATTATCGCCATCTTAATGAACAGTAATAAATATTTTGCTTCTTTAGAATATCTTCCATGATAGTGTTTTCATTCGTATTTATTTTTTCTCTGTAAAGTTTAGGTTTCGAACATACACTAGGAATCTTTGACGAAAGTTCTTGTAGTCCGCATAGGCGACAATACACTATCTCTTTCTTTCTTATCCAAGGATAGAGTATGGTGGCTGTTTAAATAATAATTCTCTAGCCTAATCAAGGAACTGGTGTGGACACCATCGATAAAATGCTGAAAACTCAATTATAGAATATCGAGGCATTGAATAAATGTTACCTTCTGTACATTCTGTAAATAATTTCAGTGATAATTATCTTAAACCAATTTGCTGCACTCTTTTTCGATTATGAGTAGGACAAGAAAAGTAGCAAATCCACTTAAAAAAAGTAAAAAAAAATCGAAAGGCAAATTAAAAGAAACATAGAACATTTCAAGATCGCGACATCATTTCATTAATACAAATACAATCATAACATCTAAATAACACTGAAAACAAATATTGCCTATAACAACTCCTGTCAAAACTGGCAGTGGAATAGGAAATGTGCGAAAAAACAAACCATATAAAATAAGGAGATATGGTATGAGTGCCATTGAGACAAATTTCCACCAGAGTTCAAATGAAGTGGATGTAAGCAATTATAGGCAATCGTACGGCCTTGTCTTTAACCTTTTCATACCACGAGAATTATTTTTATAAATTTGTGTTTTTATGTTGTTGCTCATGTGCGTAACCTCTTTAGAGCTTATGCTTATGTTTATAGTTTACAGCTATATCGAATCTAAATAAAGCTTTCGTAATCGTATGATTGGATCTCTTTAATGAACTTTTAGAAAATTGTTTTTCAATTTGCTGACATAGGATTAAGAAATTTTAAAAACATTTTAAGTGTCACAATCAGTATTACAAGAGTATGATAACATCATTATATAAGATAAGTGACTTAAAGCGATAGTTGTTAATATGTTATTATGTAGCCACGGTACAGGGGGAAAAGCCAAAAGTAGCACTATCGTTCATCTGATTAACCGGAATCCTATATCGTTAAGTACTTTCTCAGACGCTACGACTGATTAAAACTGCTCTTAAATTTTTTATTCACAATTTTCTCAGACGCTACGACTGATTAAAACTGCTCTTAAATTTTTATTCACAATTTCTGATTTGTTCAAATGTGAATTTAATCTCAATATATTCGAGTTTATATTCTTTCATTTCAGAAATTCGAAATAGCATTTATATGCATCCTTGTACGGAAGCGTATTAGCGCCACACATTTTTTTTTTTCCCTATCTTTGCGTTATAACGCAAACATTTGCGTTTAACGCAAACCTTTGCGTTGTAACGCAAACCTTTGCGTTATAACGCAAACCTTTGCGTTTAACGCAAACCTTTGCGATATAACGCAAACCTTTGCGTTACAACGCAAACCTTTGCGTTACAACGCAAACCTTTGCGTTTAACGCAAACCTTTTGCGTTATAACGCAAACATTTGCGTTATAACGCAAACATTTGCGATATAACGCAAACCTTTGCGTTATAACCTTTGCGTTATAACGCAAACCTTTGCGTTATAACGCAAACCTTTGCGTTGTAACGCAAACCTTTGCGATATAACGCAAACCTTTGCGTTGTAACGCAAACCTTTGCGTTATAACGCAAACCTTTGCGTTACAACGCAAACCTTTGCGATATAACGCAAACCTTTGCGTTATAACGCAAACCTTTGCGTTATAACGCAAACCTTTGCGTTTTAACGCAAACCTTTGCGTTGTAACGCAAACCTTTGCGATATAACGCAAACCTTTGCGTTGTAACGCAAACCTTTTGCGTTATAACGCAAACCTTTGCGTTATACGCAAACCTTTGCGTTATAACGCAAACATTTTGATTTCAATTATTCATTAAGTTTTGTATATGCCCGTCTGTCATTAAACTTCTGTTGTGATTTAGTTAAGAAAAGAACCATAAATACAAGGAAAAGTCATTATAATAAATATGCATAGGAATCAGAAAAGTATATAATTTAACAAGAAAATAGATATGTTATAGACATATTTTATTTGAAAGGCCAACATTTTAAAATTTTGATGAAGTAGATAAGAGCAAAATAATGTCATACAATTGTAAAACTGTCAAGGCAAATAGACAAAATGATCTTTCTGCTGTAAAATGAATAATTAAGAAAGATTTTTTATTTTTAATTTTGATGTAAGAAATCTTTTTTTTTAAATCTCAGAATATGATAAAGATTCTTTGATAAAAGTCATGAAATTTTCAATCTAGAGTGGTAACTTGGTAGCAATTTAAATGGAGAGAACATAATTTTATTAATAAAACATCTTCATTTTATTCATTTATTACAAAGGGTAGTTAACCAACCTCAAAGGAGAGCTTACTTTGGAAGTATATTTATATTCGGCTATAGCTATATTAGCAGAGTTGTTTTTTTTTTTTCTTTCTTCGGTATAACTTTAATTTACTCAATTTTCATTGTAATATATGTATATATATTATCATGTATATCATTTGGGGCATTTTATAGCTTAATGTTTGGTGTGAGCCAATGCTCCGTGTTGAAGACCGCACTTTGAACTATAATGGTTTACTTTTACAAATTATAACTTAGATGGAGAGTTTTCTCATCGGCACTCATACCACATATTCTCATATCTATTATCCTGCTCATTATTAGTTAAATAGTAAAGCATTTTACTTTGCAATGAGTACAAAGAAGATAAATTTTAATATATGCAGCCTCCTCCATTAATAACTGCTGCTTCCTTTGAATCTTAAATAAGAAATAAGATAAAACAAATGTTTGCGTTATTTCGCAAAGGTTTGCGTTATAACGCAAATGTTTGCGTTATATCGCAAAGGTTTGCGTTACAACGCAAATGTTTGCGCTAAACGCAAAGGTTTGCGTTATAACGCAAAGGTTTGCGTTATAACGCAAAGGTTTGCGTTATATCGCAAAGGTTTGCGTTATAACGCAAAGGTTTGGTTTGCGTTATAACGCAAATGTTTGCGTTATAACGCAAAGGTTTGCGTTATAACGCAAAAGGTTTGCGTTATAACGCAAAGATAGGGAAAAAATGTGTGGCGCTAATACGCTTCCGTATCCTTGCACTATAATAGAAGAACGTATTAATTCGTATTCAAAGAAAATTGGTTTTCAAGACGATATAAAGGGCAGAAACTGCAATTCTACTTTAACCTTATTCGTGTGCTTCATTATGTCAAATAAATCGTATTATGTAATCGTTATTTAAAAGAAAGTGCAATCAACAAATAAAAAATCTACTGGGAGATCTAAATAATTAACTTGACTCATGTATACATCTTTACAGGGATTTTTATATTATTAAATGAGCCTACAAAAATTATCGCCATCTTACTGAACAATAATAGAATGATGTAGCTTCTTTAGAATATCTCCCGTGATCGTGTTTTTGCATTTGTATTTATTTTTTTCTCTGCAAACTTTAGGGTTCGAGTTTAGGTTTCGAACATACACTAGGAATCTTTGGCGAAAGTTCTGGTAGTCAGCATAGGCGAAAAAACACTATCTCTCTCTTTCTTGTCCAAGGATAGAGTATGATGGATTTTCAAATAACACTTCTCTAGCCTAATCAAGGAACCGTTGTGAACATCCTCGAGAAAATGCTGAAAACTCATTTATAGAATATCGAGGCATTGAATAAATGTCACCTCCTCTTTGTAAATATATTTTTTTTTGTTGCACTAGTTTTGAATTATAAGTAGGGACCAGAAAAGTAACAAATCCACTATAACAAAAGTAAAAAAGAGATGAAGGACAAATTGAAAAAAACATAGAACAATTCAAGTGCGACATCAATTAATTAAAACAAATACCATTGTTAACTACAATGATATCATAACATCTAAATAACACTGAAAACATATTTGGCCTTTATCAACTCTTGTAAAAACTCGGGATGAAATTTATGAAGGGTTAGATATCCTTCTTCGCGACCGTGAAGTAACCAGTCGTATTGCCCTGAATTGTCTCGTGATTTGTTGTTTCAAGCACTATTGTGTACTCCGAGTACTGAGTAAAGACTGAGTATGACCGTGAGCCCTTGAACTCAAAACTAAAGTTAATCGGCAGGTCGTAGGTATTCATATGGACACCAATTGCGCCCCTTTAATGGCAGACTTGTTCCTGTATTGTAGTGAATCACAGTTTATGGCCAAACTCAATAAAGATCCGTCTTAATTTCATTTCACTGATAAATTCAACAACACTTACCGTTATTTTGATGATATGTTTTAGTTAAATAATCAAGAATTCTCTAAATATATGGCCGACATTCATCAAAAGAATTTACGTTAACTAAATCAAATATAAACAGCAATAACTGTCCTTTACTAGATTTAGATATTTAAGTTTAACACCGGGAACTCGACAACTGGGACGATTTTTCGTTAACTTTTGTAAATTTTCTTTTTTTTTTTCATTTTTTTTTTTTTTTTTTTGGACGGTGCTGGTCCTTGCAATTGGCACTATTTTACAGTTACAGTGTGTATATATATCAACTCGTTCGCTATGCCCGTGTTTTGCAGTAACGTTTTGGATTTCAATGAACGTAATCTGTGTATTACAGGTAAATTATTATGCCAAGGATTTCGTTACCACAAATAACTTGAAACCTTTACTGAATTTTTTCATCGATACAAATATTTGGTTTGGAAGATTGTCTGTACCTGTAGAAGACTTATTACAATCGGGATAGCACATCCTAATTTCTACGGTGATGTTGTTTATCGAACTGTAAAATTAGATACGATCCGGGTAAACTTATCGATCCTTGAAATAAACTGCTTCTAATAGGTGACCAATTAAATACTGTAATTAGATCTTTGAAGATTGTTTTTATCAGTATAAATATTGATTTTGTTATCAATGAATTAAAACCAAATACATGTTATTGCTGTACATCTATGAATACAGTCCTACATTCTGTCGATACCTATATTTGGCATTGCACAAGATCATGTTTTTCTCCGACTGTTAATGACGTCTTTACACTAAATCCATTGGATGTTGGATATGTATTGATTGATATTTTGTCTTAGATACATGATTTTTTTATTAGTTGATATTGGCTTTGAACTAGATTTCAGTAACTGTGAGTACTCTCAGATCTTGTGTCTTTAGTGTTTTTGTTAGTTCTTTTTATGCTATGTATCGTTTGATGAGTTAAGCCCTTTTCAACTCATTTTAATAGTTTGTTGTTATGTTGTGATGTTAAATCACTGTCCCAGGTTAGCGGAGGGTTGGGCGCCAGCAAACATGCTTAAATATGCCACATTCTGTATTTGCCTGACCCAAATTAGGAGCCTATAATTCAGTGGTTGTCGTTTTTTGCAGTATCTCCTATATTTTTTTTTTCGTTAATAGTTTTTGTACATAAATCAGGCCGTTAGTTTTCTCGTTTGAATTGTTTTACATATGTCATTTTGGGACCTTTTATACTTTGCTCTGCGGTATGTGTTTTGCTCATTTTTGAAGGCCGTATAATGACCTATATTTGCTAACTTCTACGTCATTTGGTCTTTCGTGGAGAGTTGTCTCATTGGTAATCATACCACATCTTCTTATTTTCATATAAATCATTAATGAAAATTTTATGATAAAATATTTTATCCGTATTGTAACGAATTGTTAAGTTGTTTTTCCGCAGATAAGAATACTGTATAATGTTTTAAATGCGTGTATCAAATCAAGCAAATAAGCAAACACACGTCTCAACGTGACCTAAATGACTAGAAAGTATGATGAATCAAATAAAGCTGAAAAGACTGCATTGTTAATTTTCATCAATTCTGAGGTGATTTTTTATTGTTTCCTCAAAATTATTACTTGAGACAAGTAATATACAGAAACTTATGATGATTGAACCTAATAACATCCATACAACTGTTAAGTCGGTTGTTTTCTGATTGTATATACTAATTTTTCAAACAGAAAATCGTGACTAACACGATATAACAGTCATAATGAATAGAGAAAACCTCAATTAATATCTTTACAATGAAAGAAAATTGACTTCTTCGTTCATTATCTTCGGATACTGAATTTTTTTAATCGATACATGTGTTTAAGATTCTTAAGATTCTTAAAGCGCTTGTTTAGATTAAAAACTTTGAATATACTAAAAAAAGTAATTACTTTATTTTAGAGGATAACACATGTAGCATAAAACCAATCTTCAATGAGGCGTCTAACAAATTAAAAAAAAACAACATTAATACAATCAAGTTCAAAGACTGAGTTGTCAATAAATTAATGAAAAAACAGGAGAACAATTTTAATCTGTATATGTTCCAGATTATTAGAAATCAGTTGACAGGTATATAGAAAGAGGCAGTCATACAAATACAAATTATAATTAAGAATTTTAATGCTTCTTTTTATATATTTTTGTGTGTAAAAGCGTTGACTAAAGCACATTTGTATGTACATATTTGCACACGATCAACGCTTTAACAACACTATAAATTACGAAGAAGAAGCATATAATTCTTATGATTATATTTCATGCTATAACCAACAAGTTAAGTTTGATAGGGTTCTGAATTAAAAATGATAGAATAGAATGAAAACTACAGAATAACATTTTTAAACAAGAAACGACAGATTTTTAAGATAATATGGGTCACGGGACTCGTTTTCTTGCTACAAAAAAAACCAGGTAAATTAACTGGGCATTCCTTTATAAAATTCAGATTATCTGAATTATCTTTCCTTTTATTCCCCGTTGATAAATTAAAGATATTCTGAAAAGAGCAAGGTTCAAACTCCCTCAGGGAATGTAAACAATTAGCTTAATTTTACTATTCTTTTTATATCCCTTTATAATTTAATTTTGGATGTAACGCGTCCTCCGATTGGCTGACGTTGTTTTGTTTATCAGCTCATAGACATAATTTTGTCATGTGACCTTGACGTCATCAACGTTTTTTCATGATTTACACCGGTTTAAAATGGAATTAAGAATTAAATTATAAGAAATGACTGTAATATTTTTTCTGTCTATTCGAAATAACATAAAAAATGTGGTGCACACTTTAAAATAACCCGCTACGCGGGTTATTCAGTGTGCACCACATTTTTGATGTTATTTCTTCATAGACAGAAAAAATATTACAGTCATTCCTTAAATATCATAATATATCTCTGGCTTTCAAATATTTGTGTGTGTGCATTGCTGATGAAGGTAAATAAAAAAATGCTCTTCGGACTTCCGATGTTTTCAAAATGTTATATTTAGTTGCTACCACTGGGTCGATACCACTGCTTGTTGACTGTTAGTCCCCGAGGGTATCATCAGCTCAGTAGTCAGTGTTTCTGTACTGACATGATTTATAAAATATCTGTCTAAAATTTCCCGCTGATAAATTAGGAAATTATTAAAAACTAAGATTCAAACTCATCAGGCAAAGTTAATCCAGAAAATATTTCGGACGCACAATTTTTTTATTTATTGCTCAGTTGAAGAAAAAATTTAATCAAATAAAACATTCGTAAGCACACATGATTTTCTTCATTCAAAAGAAGTTTTATAATTGAATAGCATTCCTTTCTAAAAGTTTGTATATTTCACTATAGATCTAGACCGATTTTTTCTGCTTTTTACAATATTTCGATTGTTTTCTAAGCATTGTTGTAACGTTGTCATGGAGAGCACGTGCAGTCATAGATTTTGCAGTTTGTTGGAATAAAGTAGAGTTTTGGAATGCCTCTTGATTGTTGTCTGCAAATCAAAATTATGGAATCGCATAAAATATGTATGTAATATAATTATTGGGTCTAAAAATGTCACGTTTGCTATATAATTCATGTATTTAGGGGCCAGCTAATCCCGCCTCCGCGTGCGGGATTTTCAAGCTGTGTTGAAGACCCATTGGTGGCCTTGTGCTGTTTTCTGCTCTTTGGTCGGGTTGTTGTCTCTTTGATGCATTCCCCGTTTCCATTCTCAATTTTATGGTTGCTATAGCAAAATAAATGAGTGATATACGGTATGTCTTTTTTTAACAGTTGCCTAATTTTAAAATGATGAACATAGGAAGGAAATTGCCTGTCAACATTACCCTTTGGGATTGTGACAATGAGATAAATATGTCTTCTCTGTTTTTAGTATGGCCACATAGACATATCTGTCTATTTTTCATATAAATCCTCTAAAAGTTTTAAAGTAGTACAGTGTTTTTTCTTAGTTTTCTCCTGGATATATTTCCCCGACCCTCTTCCTTCGGCATTCTCTATTCTAGTTTTGGTTCATGTTTTCTCAAAGTGGAGACCCTCCGTTGTTAACCGTAAATGGCCGTGTATGGACCACTCGCGAAAAGATATATATTATCTTCTATTAGTAGAACATTAACTACTGCTTGCATTGACTAATTCTGAAAAGTATCGATAGAATGACTTGGAAAGATAACTATTGGCAATATAATAATTTATGTTACCAAATGCTGTATTATGTTCAACCACAGGATAGCTAAACAAATGTTTATACTCAATACAATTATTGTAAAATCGAACTAGGTGGGACAATTAGTTCATTCACGAAACAATGCAAAATTTGTTTTGCGTGAAGAAAACGATATATAATACTTTCCATTGGTCTAAGTATGTATGACTGTTCTTTTTAATGATATTTTGTTTAATCTGATATAAACAACCAAGGCTTTGAAAGAAAAGTATCAGCTACGGCTTTATATTTTTTTGAGGAACTGTTATTGGAATTGGTACATACATCTGTATCGCTGTATTAAACATTCGGCATGTGTAAGGATGGTAGTAGGACTGACCACCAACATTCTATGTTTGAATTAGGACTATGTAACATGTGTTCAACAGATAAACATAAACATGAGAAACAAACATCTAAACGTCTGTCCGAAGATCATCATGTCCAGTGGACAAAAGATCCTGTTGTTCGCCAAACTAGTATTCACGAACCTAATGCGTCGATTGGAAAACCAAAATCTATTCTAAAACATCGGCATAATTATATCGTTTTCATTTGCGATTTTGAAGTTTAAAAAAATACAGTGAGAATTGAAATTTAGATTTCAAATATTTCATGAAAATTAAAGAATTGAAAATGAAACGAAACCAATCATTTATTTTGACAAACATGAACTCGGGGAAAATATTACAACATGAACACTTAATAATTTGTACTCGTGGATTTTATTATGCCAGTGAACTGTTTGTTGTTATTTCACAAAATACAAGTGATATAATTCTATCGTGGTAGATTGCATATTGTAAAAGACTTTTAATAGTACAAATTCAATTCATGCATACAATTATTGTGTTTGTAATAAAATGTGCGAAGGACATGTGATTTCTTATTTAAAACACATTGTTTTGATTTAGAAATGTCTATTTATACTTATGGAGCAGGAACTACTGGCCCTTCCGGAGCACATGAATTCTCTCCTATTTTTGAATGGGCTCCTGCTGCCTAATCTTGAGTTTTGTGTAAAGTGTTTAGTGGGTGGTATTTGTCTTTTCTTCATGGTATTTGGAATTTCCTTAGACTTATGATTCTTGAATAGCCTCCTAAGTATCTCCTCCTATTTCTGATCTACCGATTCGTTACCTTCGGGGTGCATTTTTGAAAGATTATTAGATACACAATATTCGTATAATATAAATAGTGGATGCTGTATAGTGAATCAGCATTGGGAACTAGATTTTTAAGTTCGTTGTAACAAAACTATGTAGTAGGATGCATTATCCTATTTTGATTCTGATGCTATCAGCTCTCTTATTATCAAATATGTCATGTAATTTTAGTACTAAAGCTGAGTCTGATTCCATTCATATTTAATTCTTCTCACATTTTAATATTTCACCAAAAAATAACTAGCAAGCTTTACAGCAATTATAGAATGTTTCCGAAAAAATAAAAGTGTGCGTCTCTCTCGACGGGTGCCACATGTGGAGCAGGATCTGCTTACGCTTCCGGAGCACATGAGATCACCCCAGTTTTTGGTGGGGTTCGTGTTGCTGTGTCTTTAGTTTTCTATGTTGTATACCACAAGACTCAACTTGCAACGCCTCTCCGTAGACAAAAGAGGACTACTGGATTCGACAATTGGGAACTGCGACACCATATGGTTGCAATGACAAAATTGATGGTATAGGTATTTTATCTAGTCCTTCCTGTAGCTCAGTGAATGTGGTGAATATTTTCAACTCCTCGACGTAGACGCAGTCATGGTCATCGTCATTATACATCACCTACTCTGCATGATGTCTCTATTAATGACTTGCTGCCATTTATACAAAAGCCGTCAGGTATTCATCACATTCGCATGAAACTGTATTCATTACCCCTTTCAAAACTTCATTCTCTGTTCAATTTATGTTTGGAAACCACTGTTACAAACCCTCATTCAAACCAATACAAACTTACAGCTATTATTTCGGATATTGCAAGTCACAGACTTTTCAAACCAGTTCGCATTGGAAAAGATGAAAAAGAGAAAAGATCTTTTCTTAAACTTTCCTTTGCCAACAAAGGTCTCGATGACGTCAACTTAGGCAATATCCTTCATCATAAATTAGTTCAGTCGAAAATACCTCCTTATTTTAAAGATCAGTCTGTACCAATAATTTCTTATACCTATACCAAACCAATTGCAACTAAAATTTTCAATTACAAACACGTTTTGCAGGATCTCAACATTGACGACTTCAAGTCTAAACCTCCTGATTGCACCTGTGCTAGTTCCCAATTCACATATAATCCGGCTAGCCACGTTATTACCGGAGACCTCAAAATTGTCAATAAAACTGCTTGATAAATGAATAAGGTACTGACAATTCACTTGGAAACTCAACATATACCCTCACGACACTTACCAAAGAGGAAATCCTGGATAATCATAGGTCTGTTCTATGTTCCTTTGGAATTTCAACCAAAGATGAAGAACTGGGTCTTCCATCACTGTATTGGATACCACAAACATCTAAACGTCTGTCCGAAGATCATCATGTCCAGTGGACAAAAGATCCTGTTGTTCGCCAAACTAGTATTCACGAACCTAATGCGTCGATTGGAAAACCGAAATCTATTCTGAAACATCGACATAATTATATTGTTTTCATTTGCGATTTTTGAAGTTTAAAAAAAAATACAGTGAGAATTGAAATTTAGATTTCAAATATTTCATGAAAATTAAAGAATTGAAAATGAGACGAAAACAATCACTTATTTGCACAAACATGAACTCGGGGAAAATATTACAACATGAACACTAAATTTGTACTCGTGGATTTTTAATTATGCCAGTGAACTCTTTGTTGTTATTTCACAAAATGCAAGTGATATAATTCTATCGTGGTAGATTGCATATTGTAAAAGACTTTTAATGGTACAAATTCAATTCATGCATACAATTATTGTGTTTGCAATAAAATATGCGAAGGATATATGATTTCATTTCTTATTTAAACACATTGCTTTGATTTAGAAATGTCTATCTATAAATGGGTCACTTGTGGAGCAGGACCAACTGGCCCTTCCGGAGCACATGAATTATCTCCCTATTTTTTGATTGGGCTCGTGCTGCCTAATCTTGAGTGTTGTGTAAAGTATTTAGTGGACTGTTATTTGTCTTTTCTTCATGGTATTTGGATTTTCCTTTGACTTATGATTCTTGAATAGCCTCCTAAGTATCTCCTCCTATTTTTGATCTAATGGTTCGTTACCTTCGGGGTGCATTTTTTGAAAGATTATTAGATACGCAATATTCGTATAATATAAATAGTGGATGCTGTATAGTGAATCAGTATTGAGACCTAGATTTTTTAAGTTCGTTGTAACAAAACTATGTAGTAGGATGCATTATCCTATTTTGATTCTGATGCTATCAGTTTTCTCTTATTTTCAAATATGTCATGTAATTTTAGTACTAAAGCCGAGTGTGATTCCATTCATATTCAATTCTTCCCACATTTTAATTTTTCACCAAAAATATAACTAGAAAGCTTTAATGCTCTTCATCTTTGTTTGGCTTTGTTTTCTATTTTCACCTGAGCGTCACTGGTGAGTCTTGTGTAGACGAAACACGCGTCTGGCGTGTTAAATTATAAGCCTGGTACCTTTAATAACTATTAGCTTATCGTATGTGTGTTTCTCTGTCCTGTATGTTCTTCCATTTATTTGTATTGTAGTCCTGTCATGTAATGTTGCCATTTTAGTGTTATATTTAACATTGCCATTAAAGCGGGAGGTTTGGCTAGCCACAAAACCAGGTTCAACCCACCATTTTTTCTTAAAATGTCCTGTATCAAGTCAAGAAAATGGCTATTGTTATCTTAAAGTTCGTTTCTGTTGTGTCGTTGTTCTCCTCTCATAGTTGATGTGTTTCCCTCAGTTTTAGTTTGTAACCCGGATTTGCTTTTTTCTCAATCGATTTATGAATTTACAACAGCGGTATACTACTGTTGCCTTTATTTACAGCAATTATAGAAATGTTTCCGAAAAAATAAAAAGTGTGCGCCTCTTAATATCATAAGAAGAAATGAAGTCCATCACTATCATTTCATTTCCAATTTTATTTCTTTATTGTCAACAGGAATAGCAAAATAAATGAGATGATATACAATTGTTTAATTCTCTACACAGACTGTGACCAACGAATTAGGTTTATTTTGTATACTGGCTATAGTATATATTTTGTGTGGCTCTATATCAATGCGCGGTGGCCTTTTCTGAGCACCCAGACTTGCTCCATTAATAAAGAAATTATCGTCATGATATAGCCAGAAATGCAGTAAATGGTGGTAAGCAACAACAACCATCAATCAACCCGAATCTCATTCCTTTAAATATAAAAATGCGTTGTACGAAGGCTAAATAGCATGGTACTTATGTATTGTTTTGTAAGAACTTGTTTGTTATTTTGAAAAATAATCCCGTTGTTTGTCAGTTTATGATTTTGCTATATTTAAATTTCAAACAATAGAAAGAAATTGACACTTGATTTAACTAAGACTATAATTGGACGTCAAAGTTCCTTAAATAACTAACCAACCAAGGTCGTGTATCCAAATAATTTATCCACTGTATTAATAGTAATTAAATTTGTCTCAAATCTTCTTAAATATTTTCAAAACAGAATTTAAATTGACTGAATTTAGGAATGACCTCTTTCAATACTTATACATTAAAATATTCAATTCCTGAAGCACGACGAAATACCCGTCATTAAAATTGAGAATGGAAATGAGGAATGTGTCAAAGAGACAATAACCCGACCAAACAGCAGAAAACAGCCGACGGCCACCAATGGGTCTTCAACACAGCAAGAAAATCCCGCACCCGGAGGCGGGCTTCAGCTGGCCCCTAAACAAAATATGCACTAGTTCAATGAAAATGGACGTCACACTAAACTCCAAAACATATAAATGAACTAAAATTAAAAAAACATACAAGACTAACAAAGGCCAGAGGCTATTGACTTGGGACAGGCGCAAAAAGCGGCGGAATTAAACATGTTTTGTGAGATCTCAACCCTCCTCTATACCTCTAGCCAATGTAGAATAAACAAACACACAGTAATACGCACAGTAAAACTCAGTTTAGAAGAAGTCCGAGTCCGATGTCAGAAAAGGCAACTTTAGAAACTAAGCAAAATGACAATGATACATAAATTAACAAGGGACTACTAGCAGTTACTGACATGTCAGCTCCAGACCTCGATTAAACTGATTGAAAGATTACGTCTTCATCATATGAAAATCAAGCACAATCCCTCCCGTTAGGGGTTTAGAATCATACCATTATAAAATATATGAGAACATAACCCGTATCATGCCAACAACTGGTTTTAAAATAAATGTGTTTATTTCCGATGCAAAGACCCTATGAGTGAATCAATATTAATACCAAAATATGCCATCTTTAATGAACTGACAACAGTATCATAACAATATCCCTTCTGAATAAGTCTGTTTAAAGGTTTGGTTAGCTTTTGAGGTGAATGCCGACATTTTTGTGCTTTGTATAGAATATTACCATAAAAAATTGGATGTGAAATACCTGAACGTATAAGGTGTCTGCATGTTGATTCATATTTACGAATGATATCCTTGTACCTTATTCTATTATAAAAGGATTTTTTGGTGGGAAATATGGGAATCGAATGAATTAAAAGTTGGATGTGATATTTTCAAATTCAAATTATTTTGTATTTCGTCACAGGTATCAACTACATTTTGATTGTTGTTTGTTTAAAGTACAGTGGCAAATATTTCATGCATAATCTGGACGAAAAAATGTACTTTTTAACTGATAGGTAGGGCCTGCAAACTGACACGGTCAGGATTTAGGTTGGGAAAAGTGTTGTATAAAGGCAGAAACTTGCAAGGGGATTTAACGTGAAAGTTGCTTGTCAATCTCTAAAAAAAGGTATTGAAATGTTACGCCCCATTCCTACCGGACGTGTTTGTGTACTTATATATCCCACACACCCAAATAGGATCTTAAGCATAGATTTAACTACCGGGTGGGAGAAGTCTAGGTGACCATATTTCTATAACCAAGTCGATCCTATCGGTTAGGTATCAATAATGGTAAATATAATTGAAACATAAACTAATTATCGCCTGGTGTATCCGTTAAAGTGTATCCCTTTAGTAGCAGATAATAAATGCGTGTATAGTTAGTTGTATTTCAGGAGTTTTCACCTCTTAAGTATGGAGTATACCCACGAAGAAGCAAACTTAAAACAAAACTATTTTCAGATTTCTAGAACTGAATCCAGGAGCTACATTTCATGTTTCTTTATAGAATATCATATCTATAATTCACATTTTAGGGTTTGAGTGTTTCTGATGAAGGTAAATCCAGAAAAGCGCTTCGGACTCGTAATTTTTTTTTAAAGGTACTTTTTTCATTTTTATAGCACTGGGCCGATACCGCTGCTGCTGGAATATAATAAGTCCCCGAGAGTATCATCAGTTCAGTAGTCAGTTCTTCTGTACTGACATGATTTATAACATGATTATACCTTTTTTTAAATTATCCGTTGATAAGTTTCGAAAGTATCAAGAAAGTAACATTCCAACTCCCTCAGGCAAAATTGACCGTAGATGGATTGGCTATTACTTTTAGGTCACTTTTGGTGATATAGCACTTCCTTTCCTTAGGTACTTATACATCCTTGGCTTTCATTTTCTGGGGACTTCAAGCGTTTCCGATAAAGTAAATCCAGAAAATCGCTCCGGACACATAATGTTTATAAAGTGTTATTTTCATATTAAGGACAATTTTCTTATTTCAAACAAAAACTATAACAAACTGGATTTATCGATGACAATTAATAATGATGATTTATCGAAAGTACCGTTAAATATATTTGACACGAATTTTAAAAAATAAGATCTGCATTCATTAGTTCTCTAACAACTTTACTTAATTTCAATTCTCAAAGATTAAAGATTAACTTGTCAGCTAAGTGAACATTTTGTGTTTCGTGTAGATGCTTGTGCACCATGTCTTTACATTTATTAAATTTCAAAGAAAACTAGTATTTCCATTAGTACTTTCAATAATGCAAGAATTATAAATCAAACATAACCGGTTTAATTAAGATATTAAGTTTTATGGAACGAGAAAATGTCTTAATATCATGAAACGTAAAACTTATAATTGTTTTATCAGTTTTATTTCAAAAAGTTGAAAAACGATAATTATGGTTTGTGATGCCATTAGAATCATAGATTTACAATTTACATTTACCGAGTAGCCTGTTTCTCTATTTGATTCAAGACGTTTTGTTCGCTTTTGGCTCCTGTTGCACAAACGGACATCACACCAGAGTTGGTAAATAATAGAAAAAAAAATGTGGACCAACTTACTCTCAGGACATTTCCAACCAGGGCTATTTTAGAACATCTCAATTGTTTTTAAAATGTTCAGATAAATGTCCTATTTTTTGACAAATTACCGGATCATAAATAAAATGTTCAAAAATTTAGATATACATAGATAGAGACGGAGGAGTTAAAGTCAAGCAAATTGAATGACAATTTTTAACCTTTATAACTTTCAGACTATATGCTTTTAAAAGTTTTTTTTCAATCCGCTATTGATAGAATATTGCAAAATACATAAAATTACAATTACTGTTGTAGCAATCAAGTAATGCCCTTTAACTTGAGCGTAAAACACGTCTTTCGCTAGCGTGAGTATAATCTGGACATACAGTTCTTGCGATTCGTCAAACCAATTATTCCTAGTTGGCGGAGTGGTCTAGGGCGTTGTTAACAATGCTTTTGATGTGGTCATTGATGTATCTACAGGAACGGTATAAATGTTAACATTGATGGGCTGAAAATTAAGTCGTTAAAAGTATTTATACAGAGAAAGCAATATACATAGCAACTGCCTCCGATTCCCAATGCAGTGAATATATCATAGAGTCGTTATTAGTAAATACATATATATATAGTTGGAGTTATTTTGAATGAAAACAACTACCTTAAGTCGTCTTATTTCACTCCCTATTTCTACCCGCAATTTACCTTTAAGTTTCAGTGTATCTTTAAATGTTGTGGCAAATACTTTGGTTCGATACTGTTTCTATTGTAACTGCAGTACTCTATTACATGTCTTTACACACCCTATGATTATAATCTAACACATATTTAAATCACTGACAATCAAAAGATAATGTTTGGTTATCATTGTATCTACGTTACCATCTGACTTCAGACAATGAATGAGTTGGACGAAGTACTCTGTAACACAGACTTAACAACAATCGCAATGAGAAATCGGTCTTAGTTTAAAATGGTGTGTAATCTCAAATATGTTTACATGCGGGTGCAGAGATCATTATGAATAAATAGGTTACGTACTTTAACTTGTTATTCTATTATTGTTAAAACTGGCAATTGTTCAACTCCTGCTATATTTAAAGCTTGAAATTATCAACAACTTTCAGTAACTACATGTCACGTTAGACGTTTGAGTTTGATTTTAGAAATTAGTTTTTCACTTTCGCCATCAGTTGTCAGGAAAAAAGGATTGGAACCCCGCTATCATTTTATTTTGGACTTTCTGTGTTCATCAATACCAATTATTAATTGTTTACAGAAACTATTAGTTATCAACCTGTGCTGATGTGAGAACAGTTTTACCGTTTTAAGTTTCCTTTAACCTTTTTACCTTTTGGGGGATTCATTTGCATTTCCAAGGAGACTGTGCATTTGTCTGACTGTAATTGTCTGTTTTACCAATCGGAAGAGAAATTTTAACAATGATTTACGATTGTGAACATACCAAAGGTTCCATGTTTTCTACAGGACCTTGTGATGATTGCCGCAATAGAATGGACGGTTTTAGAAGTAAAAGCTGCAATAAACAAACAAAAATCCATTGTTATACACCAACTTCTGACAATGATATAAACAAACAGAGAACATTTCAGGTTAAATGGGCGGATAACCATAAAGTAATACCGGACGTCGAGGAAGTCACTTTTGTTCCAAGGAATACTAAAAGATATAAACCAATTCTAAAACATAGAGCCAGCTGTGTAATATTCGTCCATAACAGTTGAATAAGTATGAAATGAACTTATGAACTGGTCAACAGTAAAATCCAAGAACAAGATCGCTTCACAGTGAGCTGGTGTAGTATTTCTTACGTACGAGGAAGTTCAAGATCGCTGAAACATAAATCAATTGTTGCCCGGTGTATCCGTTAAAGTGTATCCCTTTAGTAGCAGATAATAAATGCGTGTATAGTTAGTTGTATTTTAGGAGTTTTCACCTCGTAAGTATGGAGTATGCCAACGAAGAAGCAAACTTAAAACAAAACTATTTTCAGATTTCTAGAACTGAATCCAGGAGCTAGATTTCATGTTTCTTTATAAAATATCATGTCTACAATTCACATTTTAGGGTTTGAGTGTTTCTGATGAAGGTAAATCCAGAAAAACGCTTCGGACTCGTAATTTTGTTTTAAAGGTACCATTTTCATTTTTATAGCACTGAGCCGATAACGCTGCTGCTGGACTATTATAAGTCCCGAGTAGTCATCAGTTCAGTAGTCAGTTCCTTCTGTACTGACATGATTTATAACATGATTATATTTTTAAATTATCAGTTGATAAATTTCGACTTTAAAGTAACATGTCCAACCCTCAGGCAAAATTGACCTTAGAGGATTTGGATTACTTTTAGGTCACTTTGGTCATATAGTTTCCTTTTAGGTACTTATATCTTTGTTTCATTTTCTGGGGACTTCAGTGTTTCGATGAAGGTAAATCCAGAAAAGTGCTTCGGACACATAATATTTATTAAAGTGATATTTTCATTTTAGGACAATTTTTTATTTCAAACAAACTATAACAAACTGGATTTATCGATGAAATTAATAATGATGATTTATCGAAAATAACGTACCAATATATTTGACACGAATTAACCATAAAGTAAGATCTAGTTACTTCTTACATACACATTTGGTACTGCATTAGGACTTTGGTAAAATCATTACTTATCTTTAATTCTCAAAGATTAAAGATTCAACTTTCACTAAGTGAACATTTTGTGTTTCGTAGATGCATTGGCACCATGTCTTAACATCAAGTAAACTTCAAACTAGGTGATTTCATTAGTATTTCAATGCAAAATTTTCAATCAATCATAACGGTATTAACATTAAGATATTAATTTTATGGAACGGACTGTCAATATCATGAAACATAAACTTATAAATCAGGAGATGTATGATTGCCATGAGACAACTATCACCAAAGTTCATAAAGTGGTATTAGCATATTAAGGCAATTCTGAGTTCAAATGAAAAACCATACATCTAATTATTTTGTATTTTATTTCAAAATGTTGAAATACGATAATTATGGTTTGTGATGCTTTTCATTAAAATCATAGATTTACACATTTACATTATGATTATTCATTGTTCTCTATTGATTCGAGACGTTTTGTTCGCTTAATGGCTTCTGTTGCTACAAACAGACATCACACCAGATGTAATTGATAGATAAGTCGGACAATTTAATGTCAGGACATTTACAACCAGGGCTAGATGTTTAGAACATCTAAATTGTCTTTAAATGTTCAGATAAATGTCCTGTTTGACAAGTAACCGGATCATAAATGAAATTTCTCAAATACTTTCAATAATGACAAGATGGAAATGAGAATAAGCATGCCTCCTGAGTTTAAGTAAAGCAATATTGAATGACATTTTATGATACATAGCTTAAAAGTGTTTCAATCCGCTATTGATAGAATACAGCAAATACATAAGTTACAATTACCGTTGTAGCAATCAAGTAATGACATTTCAATTTGAGCAAACACGTCTTATCTACGTGAGTATATGTGATGACCATACAGAATCATGGATTCGTACAAACTTGTTACAGTTATACAGTTCGAATACCTCAGTAACGATTATTTGCAGGTGCAAAATTTTGTTCTGCATTTTGAGCTGAATTTAGACGAAACGTAATCACTGCAGAGTCGTTATGACTATCAATAGACAAAATTGACACTATCCAAGTGACAATATAACGAGCTATTTAGACAACATTCAATGACTATCAATTAGACAAATATAACGACTTCCAGATAAACAAATATAAAGACTATCTCACAGACAAATATAACGACTATCAATAAGATCAAATATAACGTATCAATAGACATTATAACGACTATCATAGACAAATATAAGACTGAGTCCAATGAACAAATATAGACTATCAATAGACAAATATTAACGCTATTCTATAGACAATATACGACTTTCCAATAGCTTAAAGTATAATATATCAATAGACAATTATATTTAAGAATATTACAAAATAAGTAAGTTACAATGTGTACTTTATAACAAGTATAACTGTATTGCCTTTACCATAGTTGTTAATCAGAAATCACAACTGCACAAATATTACAGCCATAGATTAAGACGAAGAATCTGGACATACGTTCTTGACATTCGAACATATTTCATATTACCTAGTTGGCGGAGTGCTCTAGGGCGTTGTTAACAATGCTTTTGATGTGGTCGTTGATGTATCTACAGGAACAGTATAAATGTTAACATTTGATGGGCTGAATAATTAAGCGTTAAAAGTATTTATACAGAGAAAGCAATGTAGAGCAACTGCCTCCGATTCCAAATGCAGATAATATATCATAGAGTCGTTATTAGTAAATATATATATATAGTTGGAGTTATTTTGAATGAAAACAACTACCTTAATCGTCTTATTTCACTCCTATTTCTACCCGCAATTAACCTTTAAGTTTCAGTGTATCTTTAAATGTTGTGGCAAGTACTTTGGTTCGATACTGTTTCTATTGTAACTGCAGTACTCTATTACATGTCTTTACACACCCTATGATTATAATCTAACACATATTTAAATCACTGACAATCAAAAGATAATGTTTGGTTATCATTGTATCTACGTTACCATCTGACTTCAAGACAATGGATGAGTTGGACGAAGTACTCTGTAACACAGACTTAACAACAATCGCAATGAGAAATCGGTCTTAGTTTAAAATGGTGTGTAATCTTCAAATATGTTTACATGCGGGTGCAGAGATCATTATGAATAAATAGATTACGTACTTTAACTTGTTATTCTATTATTGTTAAAACTGGCAATTGTTCAACTCCTGCTATATTTAAAGCTTGAAATTATCAACAACTTTCAGTAACTACATGTCACGTTAGACGTTTGAGTTTGATTTTAGAAATTAGTTTTTCACTTTCGCCATCAGTTGTCAGGAAAAAAGGATTGGAACCCCGCTATCATTTTATTTTGGACTTTCTGTGTTCATCAATACCAATTATTAATTGTTTACAGAAACTATTAGTTATCAACCTGTGCTGATGTGAGAACAGTTTTACCGTTTTAAGTTTCCTATTCAACCGTTTTAAGTTTCCTTATTCACGGTCCTTAACCTTTGGGATTCATTTGCATTTCAAGGAGACTGTGCATTTGTCTGACTGTAATTGTCTGTTTTACCAATCGGAAGAGAAATTTTAACAATGATTTACGATTGTGAACATACCAAAGGCTTCCATGTTTTCTACAGGACCTTGTGATGATTGCCGCAATAGAATGGACGGTTTTAGAAGTAAAAGCTGCAATAAACAAACAAAATCCATTGTTATACACCAACTTCTGACAAATGATATAAACAAACAGAGAACATTTCAGGTTAAATGGGCGGATAACCATAAAGTAATACCGGACGTCGAGGAAGTCACTTTTGTTCCAAGGAATACTAAAAGATATAAACCAATTCTAAAACATAGAGCCAGCTGTGTAATATTCGTCCATAACAGTTGAATAAGTATGAAATGAACTAATGAACTGGTCAACAGTAAAATCCAAGAACAAGATCGCTTCACAGTGAGCTGGTGTAGTATTTCTTACGTACGAGGAAGTTCAACATAGCTTCACAGTGAGCTGGTGTAGTATTTCTTACGTACGAGGGAGTATTCTTTTTCTCTATTTGATTCGAGACGTTTTGTTCGCCTTTGGCTTCTGTTGCACAAACAGACATCACACCAGAGTGTGTAAATGATAGAATAAAAAGGTCGGACCAATTTAATCTCAGGACATTTACAACCAGGGCTATTTTAGAACATCTCAATTGTTTTTAAAATGTTCAGATAAATGTCCTATTTTTGGTCAAGTAACCGGATCATAAATGAAATTTTTCAAATATTTAAATATACATAGATGGAGATGGAGGGGAATTAGCCATGCCTCCTGAGTTAAAGTAAAGCAAATTGAATGACAATTTTAATACTATATGCTTTAAAAGTGTTTTCAATCCGCTATTGATAGAATACAGCAAAATACATAAAGTTACAATTACCGTTGTAGCAATCAAGTAATGACATTTTAATTTGAGCGTAAACACGTCTTTCTCTAGCGTGAGTATAATGTGGACCTACAGATCTTGCGATTCGTCAAACTTCAGTTACAGTTATACAGTTCGAATACCGCTCAGGGAACGATATAATTTTGCAGGTGCAAAATTTGCTGTTCTGACATTGTTGAGCTGAATTTAAGACGTAAAAAGTATATCACTGCAGAGTCGTTGATTTGACTATCCAATAGACAAATATTACGACTATCCAATAGACAAATATAACGACTATTCAATAGACAAATATAATGACTATCCAATAGACAAATATAACGACTATCCAATAAACAAATATAACGACTATCCAATAGACAAATATAACGACTATCCAATAGACAAATATAACGACTATCCAATAGACAAATATAACGACTATCCAATAGACAAATATAAAGACTATCCAATGAACAAATATAATGACTATCCAATAGACAAATATAACGACTATTCTATAGACAAATATAACGACTTTCCAATAGACAAATATAATGACTATCCAATAGACAATTATATTTAAGAATTGTTACAAGAAAAGTGTGCAAGTTAAATGTGTGACTTTATAACAAGTATAACTGTATTCCTTTTACCATAAGTTGTTAATCAGAAATCACACAAACTGCAGAAATATTACAGCCATAGATTAAGACGACGAGGAACGGCATCGATTGACATACGGAAGCTATATTTCATATTACCTAGTTGGCGGAGTGCTCTAGGGCGTTGTCTACAATGCTTTTGATGTGGTCGTTGATGTATCTACAGGAACAGTATAAATGTTAACTTTGATGGGCTGAATTTAAGCCGTTAAAAGTATTTATACAGAGAAAGCAATGTAGAGCAACTGCCTCCGATTCCAAATGCAGAAAATATATCATAGAGTCGTTATTAGTAAATATATACATATAGTTGGAGTTATTTTGAATGAAAACAACTACCTTAAATCGTCTTATTTCACTCCCTATTTCTACCCGCAATTAACCTTTAAGTTTCAGTGTATCTTTAAATATTGTGACAAGGACTTTGGTTCGATACTGTTTCTATTGTAACTGCAGAACTCTATTACATGTCTTTACACACCCTATGATTATAATCTAACACATATTTAAATCACAGACAATCAAAAGATGATGTTTGGTTATCATTGTATCTACGTTACCATCTGACTTCAAACAATGGATGAGTTGGACGAAGTACTCTGTAACACAGACTTAACAACAATCGCAATGAGAAATCGGTCTTAGTTTAAACTGGTGTGTAATTTCAAATATGTTTACATGCGGGTGCAGAGATCAATATGAATAAATAGATTACGTACTTTAACTTGTTATTCTATTATTGTTAAAACTGGCAATTGTTCAACTCCTGCTATATTTAAAGCTTGAAATTATCAACAACTTTCAGTAACTACATGTCACGTTAGACGTTGGAGTTTGATTTTAGAAATTAGTTTTTCACTTTCGCCATCAGTTGTCAGGAAAAAAGGATTGGAACCCTGCTATCATTTTATTTTGGACTTTCTGTGTTCATCTATAGCAATTATTAATTGTTTACAGAAACTATTAGTTATCAACCTGTGCTGATGTGAGAACAGTTTTACCGTTTTAAGTTTCCTTTATTCAACCGTTTTAAGTTTCCTGTATTCACTGCCCTTAACCTTTTGGGGGATTCATTTGCATTTCCAAGGAGACTGTGCAATTGTCTGGCTGTAATTGTCTGTTTCACCAATCGGAAGAGAAATTTTAACAATGATTTACGATTGTGAACATACCAAAGGCTCCATGTTTTCTACAGGACCCTGTGATGATTGCCGCAATAGAATGGACGGTTTTAGAAGTAAAAGCTGCAATAAACAAACAAAAATCCATTGTTATATACCAACTTCTGACAATGATATAAACAAACAGAGAACATTTCAGGTTAAATGGGCGGATAACCATAAAGTAATACCGGACGTCGAGGAAGTCACTTTTGTTCCAAGGAATACTAAAAGATATAAACCAATTCTAAAACATAGGGCCAGCTGTGTAATATTCGTCCATAACAGTTGAATAAGTATGAAATGAACTTATGAACTGGTCAACAGTAAAATCCAAGAACAAGATCGCTTCACAGTGAGCTGGTGTAGTATTTCTTACGTACGAGGAAGTTCAACATAGCTTCACAGTGAGCTGGTGTAGTATTCCTTACGTACGAGGACGATACTTGAGATAATGACTATTTATCTGAATTGATAATGACAATGGGATAATTCAAATGTGCAATGACTGAAAAATACGTGCAATTGTTAACATTACTATGAATGTGCTTGTTTGCTTTATACAAATACAAATAAACAGGTAATGAAGTAAAGTCTCTCTTGTATTGATTAAACAAATAAACGCAATATATACAATTAACAACTATTAAGTTCAAAAAGCACCCTTCTCTTCTTCACTAAATGGCGAAAATATCGGAAAGATTACTTGAAAACGTGTTCATAGGCATGATTCTTTTGATAGTGCTATGAAATGGCATAATCAAAGCTGAAATATATGTTTGAAAATGATTTGCTTCTTCGGGATTAATACCTCTCCTGTTTGTCCAGAGAGTATTAATCGTTCATTGTTATTTTGTGTGTATCCGATCAAGATTTGTCAGAAACAATATGATTTTATATTTCATTTTAAGCTCACCTGAACCCAAAGTGCCATTGTGAGCTATTGTCATCACTTTGCGTCCGTCGTTTGTCGTATATTATCATCGTACGTCGTCATCATCCATTATCTTTTACAAAAATCTTCGACTCTGAAACCACTCTGCCAATTGGAACCAAACTTGACCAATCATCCTTAGTGTATCTTGTTTTGAAATCGTGTCTGTTGATCCCGCCTGCAAACAAACATGGCCACCAAGGCTCAAAATAGAACATAGAGGTAAATGCATGTATTGTCTTTTATCTTGTAAACCATTATATATATGACACCAAATGTTCAAAATATTATCCATATTGACTTAAACTGTCAGACGACTCCTTTTATGAGTTATTGCCTTTAAAAGTGGCGGTTTTTACCATTTTTAAGATTTTTGCTATCATCTTGCAAACTATATTAGATTAAGAGAAATTGTCAATGGCAAAATTGATAAGCAGGACAAGATCTGCAAATAAGTTGACATGGCTGTAATCATCAGGGGCGCATTGCATTTGCGCCAATTTTTCAAAAATGCATTATATCATTAGCGCCACGACGCCAAAAATTAATAATGCTTTTGTGCCAATTTACAGGTAAAATACAACGAAAACGTTTTGATATAAGTTGTGTCCTGATTACGAGGCTCGTATAAGAAATGTTGCAGAGTAGAAAAAAATGGACATACTTTATTCGGAAACAAATCATGAGATCAGGAAATATGTCTGTAATTTTTTAATACCTCCGATTTAGGATAGCTAATGTATTGAAAAACGGAGACTAATCGTATAGAAGTATCATAAAAAGATACAAAACCAGAATCACAACAGATATGGACAGCAAAACCATTATAAAACATTGAATGATACAGTCAAACATGGCATAGACCAGCAAAAAGTACAATCTCAGCATTTAAAATTTTTTATCTCTGTTTAAAGTTTTCATTTTGATTTACGATGAATGTGATTTTTATGATATTTTGCTATCAAAACTATATTGTAACTTTAGTATTAAAAGTCTTTTTTTCATTATAGATTTATAATATTTACCTGTATTTTTTTGCGCAAATGAAATATATTATTTTGGCGCAAATAAAATATGGTTTGTGGCCCAAATGAAATATTTTTTTGGCGCAGATGAAATGCCAATTGTCGCAAAAGCAAAGCACCGATCGTCAGTTTATTCCTTATAAGAATTGACGTCCCTGACTGATGATTTTACTTATTTTTCGTTTTTTGTGGAAACTAAAGAAAATAGAGAGAACTGTAAATAGCAAACATGATCAGCAGGACAAGATCGAAAAATAAGTCAAGATGAAATCCTTTGTCGACTCATTATTGCACTTGAATGACGAATCACACCCATATTTGTTAGTGTTCAAGCTAAGATTTGAATATAGAGGGGCGAGCATATAAATAAGAGCACTTTAGCGTGTAGTCAGTCTTTATTTCTTGCAAGCATAGCCTTGACACATGATCTGTATTTCAATCAGATTGGTCCAGTTTAATTATCTCTCCATTATACCCTGTCGTAATCATACATTCCATTCTTCATAGATTATTCTTTATATATATATATTAGTGTTTTTTTCTAAAATAGAATACTTTTAAATAAAATATGTTTTTTTTTTTTTAGCGACTGTATTTCAAAGAAGATAGAATGAATAAAAAAAATCGCAGTTTTGTCTAAAATAAAACGAGAATCATAATTAAAGAACATATTACATAAATAATCACCCTTAAAATACTTAGCATAAATATACATGATATATGATCCAAAAGCTCATCAGTTAGTATAGTTAAGCTTACATTATGAATGTTGATGTAGAAAACGCTACCTATACCAAATTCATATCAAATCTAGAGCTCTGTAATTTTTACTGACTATGAGTTACTGACTCAACGCCTAATTCATTAGGATGAGAGAAAAAACACGAGACACACTTTCATGTCTTCATTCCTAACTAAATCTGGTTAAAACAGTACAAAAAGACACTTGGCTCTTCTTTAGTATAAACTTACAACATAATATGTTACACGAACGCTAACGCCTGCGGTAGAATTCGATATTCTGTGAAAAGTGGATTACATAGGAAATAATGTGAATAAAACTAAACGTGTAATACAGATCAAAGCAAAGGAAACGTGTAATACAGATCAAAGCAAAGGAAACGTGTAATACAGATCAAAGCAAAGGAAGTGTGTTATAAAACTAAACGTGTAATACAGATCAAAGCAAAGGAAATGTGTTATACAGATCAAAGCAAAGGACATGTGTTAAAAAAATATTTCATTGTTGACTATAAGCGCTTATAGGACAATATGTGATCTTATAGCAAAATGTTCGCCAATCGGGTCTCGAATACCATACTGTCAGACCATCTGTATATAATGTTTCCCCTTCTTGACGTGTTCCACATGTTATAACACATTCAAGTCAATAAAATATTATCATTAGCCACACAAATAAGCAACCAAACAGCATACACTGTTGTAAAGTAATAATTTCAAGATGGCATGTATATCATATATCGCACCACCATGATGCGAAGCAAAACCTTTTCCAATAGGCGAAGAAAACCCCGTACAGCTGACTCCAACCACCGAGTTACGGGGACAAAAAAAAATCATACAACTGGTCGCGACTGTATTTATTTATCAAACTTAGAAAGCAGACAGTTGATTGATATATAATCTATCTTCTGAAACAGTTCGGGAACAATTGCTTGCGTTATACACTTGTTTATACATTAACTTTTTTAAATAGAGAGGATAAAACATAGATTGCAAAATACACTTTTAACTTTGAAAATACCTTAAATGAGAAGCGTATTTGCCAGTATGGCATATTTTTGGCGCTTTAGCTATTGTTTTAAAATCTCCAGATGGATAGAAATAAGATGCTGTCATCTATTTACAAATAGATTTTACTGAGATCTATAACATGCTTAAGCCGACTTAAATAAATCTTTGATTTATGTCTATTAGACATTATCCATATTTGTTCTAGTCCACGTTTGTTTCTTTAAAATTAATACAGCATGTATCTAGATTATACCAGTATATATGATGTTTAAAGGTGGCGAAACAAGTTTGTTCCGTGGTCATTAATCAGTTCTGAACCAATCCTTTTCCTAAAAGCGAAAAAATAAACTCCGATGGAATCTTGTAAAATATCGTGCCAAAAATTTAAAGATTAATACCTGCACATGACGCACATTACATATTACGAGGTTTGTATAGGGAAGTCTTTTTTTGATATCGGCTAACAAATTTGTCTATAGCAGATACAAAAAGTTTAAAAGAAATGTATTTTCATAAATTTTTGCCATTTGTTTTTTTAAATTTCGTCACAGCAGATTTTACACATTTGAACTTGTCCTATATCGAAAAGACATAATCACCTAGAAATTAGATAAGAAAAATCAGAGACTATGAAGAAAAACAATATAATCTTGTAACATGACGGATTAGATTTAGTAGACTTTTAACTATAACATAACGACAGTGTATTGTACAGGGATTAATATTGTTTTATGACTAACATCATAATATACGTTAATACCTATTGTGAACTGTTTTGAAACATAGGTTCAGGGGATTAGAAATAAACAAACAGATGCATAGAATTGCAGGGCATTTATTTTCCCGTTATATGTTCTTGCTATGGAATGGATTGTTTTTGTTAAGTTTTCTTGTTCCATTATTGACAAAATATAGTTTATTCTGATGAAAATGTTTCCATGTATACATAATAGTCATTCTATGTTTTCTCTTGGGCCCTGTGATAATTGCAAGAGACAAAGACTCCGAGATGGAAAATCTCATTCTGCAGAAATACTTTCTCGTTCTGCTCATCAGCAATTTAGTGGAAGATCTGACAGGAGTGTTCCTATCGAGAGGCGTTCTGAACCACAATTCAATTCTAATTGGAATAATCCACGTGATCAAATGAAGAGATTGGACAGACGGCACCAAGAAATATTAAATGGTAGAAACACACATAAACCTGGGACATTTGCGTACTATCACGATTCACGAAATCTAGAAACACACCATTTTAGTGGTGGTTCGTTCCAAATCGATAGGCGATCAGATCAAAGGGCATCACTAGAGAGTCGATCTGGAAAAAGAAATATAGTTGGCAATCAAAAGCCTATAGAATATCCACATGAAATACAGAAAAATTTAGAGCCGATGAGATTAAACAGTTCGGAACGTCAGCAGCATAGATTTGAATGGGATAGGAGAGATAACTATAGGTTAGGCAGTGGATCAGAATTCGGTCAACGATTGAATAGTAGAGAAAGGCACAATCTTGGTAGCAGATCCGGAGAGAGAACTTGGCTAGACACAGCGAACGATCCTAGGTACATTAGTAGTCGAGGATCTGAACGTCGGTATAATATGTGGAGTCGACCATCCACAAGAGAACACCTCAATACTCCATCTGAAAAAAGTGCTAGAACGAACCGACGTCGAGTTCATTTAGTTGCTAGTCCACATTATATCACAGAGTCGGATCAAAATCGAAAATCTGTACTTCCATCGATCCCAAATGACCAAATTAAACCAATTCTAAAACGTGGGAAACCAAAATGTGTCATAGTCGTTCACGGTAAAGGATGAAGTGTCAACAAAACTTTTTTTTCATCGACAAATGGAAAACTCTTCCAAGTTTCGAAGCATAAAACCATCTGAAACGTATTACATTAAGACCATGTCATGAAATTCATTCATTTTGCTTCGATATAATTATCTTCTATCGTCAAAAGAAGAAGGTGCATGACAACAGTTATCGCTGTCTACAGTGGAGATCAGGAATGCCAACCAAAAGCTTGCATTAAGTCCATAATACGTTGACGGTAGGCCTCTAGCCATTAGAGTATACCAGACATACATTTATAAGGGTATACACCCTGTCATTTCATAATCGAGAATTCAAAATATATCAAAAGAAAACAACTTTTGTTACAACATTTATTATTTTTAATGTGCGTGATCGTGTTCCGTGATGACATTTGATCTTGAAACGTGAAAAGTGATACGCATTTTCGATATTATCGATGTCTTTGATTTCTCGAGTAAACTATGCGTCCCTAATTTTGTCTGTTTTTTGTTGTTTATTATTCAGTTAGGGTCTTAATTAGAATTCATGTACCCGTAGCAAGCTTATTGAATTATTCTACTAATTAGGTAAAAAATAATGCAAACAGTTAAAAATAGTTATATATATTAGTTGCGAAAAAAAACATGACAAATTTACCTGTAATTACTACAAGATTTCGTAGCAAAGTAGTCCTGAAATCGTCAATCTATTTTGTTTACCCGTTTGTGAAACTTTGTTCAGCTTGCAAAAAGAAATCCGTGTCTATAATGAGTACCGCATATTATAATTTCTACTATCAGGGTTTGGTCGACATAGTCTCAGAATATATCATTTGTCTGCATAGATGCGTTTTGCATTCTTACTTGAAACTGTACAAAACGTGTGAATCAAACCGAATATCATTCGTTCTTGTAATTGAACTTTCGGGGATTGGGAATTTCGAATAATAGACAAGTAATCCCTATTGCGATTTAGGTCAAGTTCATCGTTTTTTTACTTCGGTAACCGTACTGATTGAAAATTATTTTGAAACACAATTATATATATTTATTAAGACGATCTGTAATTTTCACATGTCATTAAATGAATATTGACTTGTTTTCATTATTTATCGAGAAAATGCACGATAAGCGTATTAAAAAGATTTTATTCTAATGACGATTCGAGATTGATAAAACGAATGTGGAGAAAATAAATAACTTCCGACGGTGATATTGAAAACATTACTCCTAGTTCTTGATATGGTGAAAATTCCTAACCTATTAAATATTTTCTCCACATTCGTTTTATCAATCTCGAATCGTCATTAGAATAAAATCTTTTTAAAATAATTTATGCATATTTATATATATTTAACTTCTCGGTCTTTAGCAAGGTTAAGGACTCATGTAACAGCATGGCGATAAGGATACTATCTCAACTTCGAATTTTCTAAAGAAGGGACCAACATATCACCAATTCTAAAATTAACAGGAAATTCCGTAAACTCATTTTCTTACTGCAAGTATAAGGGTATAAGAGGAGATGCTAATACAAACATTGGACCTTTCTTTAAAAAATGCGCGAATCTTGTTGATGATCGTATTAAAGGGGCATTTGACATTGTGTCATAGATCAAATTTATTCGTTTAGTGTATGTTCACTTGTTTTTGTTAATATGTCTTTTGATTGAGTTAAGCCATTTCAATTGATATTGTATAGTGTGTCTTTCTTTGTTGTGATGTTACACTATTGTTTCAGGTAGGGAGAAGGTTGGCGCCTATTAAAACGTTTAAACCGGCTGCATTTGTTTGCACCTGTCCTAAGTCAGGAACCTGATGTTCAGTGGTTGTCGTTTGTTGATGTTGTTCATAAGTGTTTCTCGTTTCTTGTTTTTTATATAGATTAGACCGTTGGTTTTCCTGTTTGAATGGTTTTACACTAGTCATTTTTGGGGCCCTTTATAGCTTGCTGTTCGGTGTGAGCCACGGCTCCGTGTTGAAGGCCGTACTTTGACCTATAATGGTTAACTCTTACAAATTGTGACTTGGATGGAGAGTTGTCTCATTGGCACTCATACCACATCTTCTTATATCTATTAGCTACGAGGTATGAAAAAATAGAATACGATTTAGTGTGTTTCAATCATTAATAAAAGTGAAATAATGAAATAATAATTCGCTTTTAGCGGCTAATTTGGTTCAATTTTGTCAAAATAAGCAAAGAAACATCGCTGATGAATTATTCACTTGCAAGTGAATAATTCGACCTCATTGAATCCGTATTCATGTGACCTTCAATTTAACCCATTAGCTACAGATTTGTTACGCATGTTTTAGTCGTTTATTTCAGACTTATTGTAATTTGGATATACGTTTAAGTATGTTATAAATCAAATATGAGAATTGAGTCAAATCAGTGAACATGATTTTGACAGCTAATGCCCCTTTAATTAAGCATTTCACAAGTAATTTTGAACCAATGTGTTCTACTGAATATGAAAAGAAGCAGACATAGATTATATCAATGAGATAGTAACCCAACAGGAAAAAAAAATAAACATTCTTAATGGTCATCCACGGTAAAGGATGAAGTGTCAACACAACTTTTTTCGGCAACAATTGGAAAACTCTTCCAAGTTTTCGAAGCATAAAGCCCATCTGAAACGTATTGTTTGCTTTCGGCCAGTTGGATAACACATGATAATAAAAGAACTTACACTAAAAATCACCACAGGAAAGCACTTAGATAAAGGCATAACAAATAAACAATATTTCGATTTAAAAACATCAAATTATCCCGGAAAACGTTTGTGTGTGTATCGGCTGACAAAGCAATCAACATTTTTTACATTTGCTTTTTAGTTTAATAAACATATGGTATTAAATTTTATAAGTTATATTTGTACTGTTGATATTCAATCATTGTTTTTTGATATGTTTATAACGAACATTTATTCTGAGTTTTAAGCAGACTAATATATCCTCTTTGTTTTTTAAATAAAATTCTGTACAGGTTTTTATTAAGGCATTGTACAAGATCGTGTCTTCCTATAGTGTTTGTGGTATTTTATCATCCATTCTCAAGAACAGCTACCTATAAGAAGTGTGTATTGTTGAGTCTGGGACGGCCTGATTCCATATCAAAAGGCTGAGTACATGATCTTGTTTTCAATAACAACGAGCATTCTTTGATACGTCATAACTTATTATTGTTTTGTTTGTGATCATGTTTATAACAGTTATAGAGTAATGTAATTTATTGTATTCAATGTACCAATTTATTTATCCACTGATCGAGATTGAAAAGAAGAAGGTTAAGATCTCGAATTAGTTTAATCACGCCACACATCTTCATGTGCCTGTCACAAGTAATAAAGTCAATGGTTGTCTTTTGTCATACCTGAATGTTTTGGTCAGTTAGCAACAGTTGGCTCTAAGCGTTCCTGATGAAGGTATTATTTTTTTTAAGTGTTATTTTCATTTTTGTAGAGAACTTTGTGCTGATGGTAAATCTTTTTGATAGTCCCACTTCTTTTTATATCATAATAAATAATACTTTTAAGAGCTTGACATACTGTCAACACACCTTTATATTGTTGAAGACCGTATGTTACACTCTTGATGTCGTTGAGTTTTTTCTTTTGCTGGGTTTCTACCTTATTGACGTTCACCCCCAACACCCCCATTTATTCATTTATGTAAGAATCTAATGCTCTGAATTTCCAGACTGTTCCTGATAGTTCTAAGGATAATACACTACTAATTGTTCAACAACTAAGTTTCTGCATGCACCTGTCTTAGAAGCTGTCATGAAAATATTGGATATAAAAATAACTATCTCTGTGAAGTTCTGTCTGTTCAGGTTGTCAAAAATGAAAGAAAAATATATTTACAACAATGTGTGTCCGTTACAAGATTTATGTTTTAAAACGAACCAATATAACGAAATGTCCTTCCCTATCGTGCTCAAGTAAACGAAGGACATGATAATGTTGCCCTTTAAATATGTCTAATTTGTTCAATTGGCAAGAACTTTAATCTTATGACCACGACAGGATAATAAATAGAAAATAATAGAATATGTTAAGGCCTATTTTTTAACTCTTGCATCGGAAATTAACACTTTTCATATATTCAATCAAAAGCATCCATCAATTATTATTTGAATTTTGCCTTTTAAAAATATATTAGACCTTCGGAAAAAAAATATCAAAATGTCCTGTTTGCCTTATTGGTATTGGTTATTTTTCAGCGTAAATCAGTCTTTTGTGTTGTTTTTTTAGATATTATTGTACCGGATGTTCTCTGAGCTGAATTTAAAATTACAGTCATCACAAACGAACAACTTTGTGTCACAATTAGGCATTACACAACTTGTCACTGAACGAATACTTCAATAGCGCAATCAAAGTCCCTGATGTAGAATTCTACCATGCAATAGTAAATTTCTCTTGAATTATTAACACTTTGTATAGTTTAAGCTGTACATCGGCATTTAGTAACCATCCCGAACGTTGCTGAGTTATATGTAACATTACTATTAACATTTTCGAATGCGTTATTATCAAAGTCGGAGAACTTAAACGACCGAGTCAAAAGGACTTTAAGAAATTGATACGAATCTAAGATATATGAATATACAAGTGCCTGTTATGTACGTAGTACTACTGATTTGCGACTTCCCCTGACAAATTGATTGTTGTACCTTCGCAAATCACACTTGATAATAAGGTTTCAATAGCATGTTCTTTACTTTATTTGATGTACATTCATTTCTAAGTTTAAGATATCGAAAACTGCTACTTTGTAAACATGAACTGACTAATACAGGTCCTTTGAAAGTGAATAAAACTCGTCTTATTTCAAGTGGAAGGTATTCATTCAGTTCAATAAAAACCCAACCCAGTTCTTTTATCTTCATTTACATAGAGTAGTAACAAGGTGGAAAAGTCCGTTGATCCGAATTGTATGGTCCGTTAATTTGGATTCACTAAAAAACATTGGGAAGTCAGAATGAATATATGAATTCCTTTATATAAACACGCGAATATATATATGATCAAACGAGACCTAATTAACAACTGAATCTATCTAAGGTCAACTTTGACAGAGAACCTTAGTTTAACTGAGAATTTAATTGCAAACGTAAATTATAAATCATGCCAACACCGAATCACTGGCTTCTGAGCTGAAGCTATTTTCTTGGTTTACATTCACAAGGGAAGCTTATACCAGAAAAAAAGCCAATGATGTATTACTACCTACACATGCGCAGAGCTATAAAGTCAAAAGGGAACTTAAAAGAATAAACAACTCTATCTAAGGTCTACTTTGACTTAAGGTGTTGAAACCTTCATTTTTTTTTTTATCAACTGAGAATTTGATTGCAAAAGTATATTATAAATAATGTCAGTAACGAAACACCGACTACTGAGCTGATGCTACACTCAGGGACTAACAGTCCACCAGCAGCTGTATTGACCCAGTGCTAGAAAAAGGAAAAATAAAAAAGGAAAAATGAAAATACAACTTTAGAAATTAGTTGCATCCGAAGCGCTTTCCTGAATTAACCTTCATCAGGAAAGCTCATACCCAAAATTGAAAGCTAGAGGTGTTTAACATTATGAACATGTGAAGAGATATATGATCAAAAGGAACATGTGAAGAGATATATGATCAAAAGGAACATGTGAAGAGATATATGATCAAAAGGAACATGTGAAGAGATATATGATCAAAAGGAACATGTGAAGAGATATATGATCAAAAGGAACATGTGAAGAGATATATGAAAAAAGGAACATGTGAAGAGATATATGATCAAAAGGAACATGTGAAGAGATATATGATCAAAAGGAACATGTGAAGAGATATATGATCAAAAGGGGCATTAAGGATGTTCGCTACGCTGTTTAAAAATAACAAGCTTTTCAAAAGACTGTTATAAAATGATAGTATATAAATAAAGGAACTAAAAAAGCAGAAAAAAATGAAGGTTCCGTGTGCTTGTTTTTGAGATATAAGCCATTGAAAATTTGGCGGTAAATGATTCTCTCTAGACTTTTCATATTATTAACATTGTCCGCTTTTCAAAAACTATGAAAAATAATAAGAATTTTATAAGATTTTCAAATATGGCTTTTAAAACTGTATGAAATAAAATTATGAAAAGAAAAGTAGGGGTTAGTGGACAAAATTTTTTTAATGGCAAAATTTGGAACCTTGTTTTTTATCAAAATATGATCTCAGTTACTGAAAGCAAGCTTAATGTACATAACCTGCTATCGTTTCTCTGCAGACAAGATTAGAGGAAAGTGGAAGGGTTTATTTTTTTATACCTACATCACCTATTTTCACCTAAACTACATCTAGTCAATGAAAGTTACTACAAAAATCTTCATCATCTTAACGAACAATCAAATTGCTAAGAAAGCGAGCGGTGATAGAACAAATAAGAATACCGATAGTTCGCAATAAATGTCAATCCATAAAAATTCACTGAATAGTTGCCCTAAATAATTCAACGAGATGTATTATTTTTCACTTCCAGTTCACTTGAAAATTTTAGGTGTTTTTTCCTTGTTAAGTTAAATAATGGTGATTTTCCCCTTATCACTTATCTTATTAGCTTGTATACAAGTACTAACACTTTTTAGAACTTCATTTGACTGTTATCAGAATGTATTTTCGACTTTACCCTACAATGTGTGATTTATATGTACGTTCTGCGTAAAATGTCACTCAGATATCATTAAAGTTATCAGAAGGATTTACGATGATAAATTAATAAGATTTTTTTTCGCGCAATGAGGACCAAGCTGCATACGTTTATCTTAACAGATAATATAATACTTTAAGATAATATGGAGGAATGGTTTACAATACTACACATTGAACTTATGAATCAAGAGAAAGAAAATGTTCAACAGGTCGCATGATCGGTATCATTATTATAATCAATCGCTTCTGCTGCTACACCGAACTCGGTATCATTATTACCATTGGGTCGTTGCTGCTGCTACACTGAAATCAGTATCATTATAATCATTGGGTCGTTGCTTCTGCTGCACTGATGTCGGTATCATTATTACCATTGGGTCGCTGCTGCTGCTGCACTAACGTCGGTATCATTATTATCATTGGGTCAATGCTGCTGCTTCTGTACTGATGTCAGTATCATTATTACCATTGGGTCGCTGCTGCTGCTACACTGAAATCAGTATCAGTATTACCATTGGGTCGCTGCTGCTGCTGCTCCACTGAATCAGTATTATTATTTACATTGGATCGTTGCTTCTGCTGCACTGATGTCGGTATCATTATTACCATTGGGTCGTTGCTGCTGCTGCACTGATGCCGGTATCATTATTACCATTGGGTCGCTGCTGCTGCACTGATGTCGGTATCATTATTACCATTGGGTCGTTGCTGCTACACTGATGTCGGTATCATTATTACCATTGGGTCGCTGTTGCTGCTGCACTGATGTCCGTATAATTATTATCATTGGGTCGCTGCTGCTGCTGCACTGATGTCGGTATCATTATTCCCATTAGGACGTTACTGCTGCACTGATGTCGGTATCATTATAACCATTGGGTCGTAACTGCTGCTGCACTGATGTCGGTATCATTACCATTGGGTCGTTGCTGCTGCTGCACTAATGTCGGTATCATTATTACCATTGGGTCGCCGTTGCTGCTGCACTGATGTCGGTATCATTATTACCATTGGGTCGTTGTTGCTGCACTGATGTCGGTATTATTATTACCATTGGGTCGCTGTTGCTACTGCACTGATGTTGGTGTCATTATTGCCATTGGGTCCTGCTGCTAAACTGATGTCGGTATCATTATTACCATTGGGTCGCTGTTGCTGCTGCGCTGATGTCGGTATCATTATTACCATTGGGTTTGTTGCTGCTGCACTGATGTCGGTATCATTATTACCATTGGGTCGCTGTTGCTGCTGCACTAATGTCGGTATCATTATTACCATTGGGTCGCTGTTGCTGCTGCACTGATGTCGGTATCATTATTACCATTGGGACGCTGTTGCTGCTGCACTGATGTCGGTATCATTATAACCATTGGGTCGCTGCTGCTAAACTGATGTCGGTATCATTATTACCATTGGGTCGTTGCTGCTGCACTGATGTCGGTATCATTATTAACATTAGATCGCTGCTTCTGCTGCACTGATGTCGGTATCATTATTACCATTGGGTCGCTGTTGCTGCTGCACTGATGTCGGTATCATTATAACCATTGGGTCGCTGCTGCTAAACTGATGTCGGTATCATTATTACCATTGCGTCGTTGCTGCTGCACTGATGTCGGTATCATTATTAACATTAGATCGCTGCTTCTGCTGCACTGATGTCGGTATCATTATTACCATTGGGTCGCTGTTGTTGCTGCACTGATGTCGGTATCATTATTACCATTTGGTCGTTGCTGCTGCACTGATGTCGGTATCATTATTACCATAGGGTCGCTGCTGCTGCACTGATGTCGGTATCATTATAACCATGGGTCGCTGCTGCTAAACTGATGTCGGTATCATTATTACCATTGGATCGCTGCTTCTGCTGCACTGATGTCGGTATCATTATTACCATTGGGTCGTTGCTGCTGCACTGATGTCGGTATCATTATTAACATTGGATCGCTGCTTCTGCTGCACTGATGTCGCTATCATTATTACCATTGGGTCGTTGCTGCTGCACTGATGTCGGTATCATTTTTACCATTGGGTCGTTGCTGCTGCACTGATGTCGGTATCATTATTACCATTGGGTCGTTGCTGCTGCACTGATGTCGGTATCATTATTACCATTGGGTCGTTGCTGCTGCACTGATGTCGGTATCATTATTACCATTGGGTCGTTGCTGCTGCTGATGTCGGTATCATTATTAACATTGGATCGCTGCTTCTGCTGCACTGATGTCGGTATCATTATTAACATTGGATCGCTGCTTCTGCTGCACTGAATCGGTATCATTATAACCATTAGGTCGTTACTACTTCAAGTTTATTTATAGCCATTTATTTCTATGATTTACAATATTTTGAGCAACTCTGATTGAATATTTGTTTGAGGCAGGAATCATATTTGTGCTTTTAGTTTGTATAGAAGAACAAACAAAGAAAATGGAAAATTATCCAAGTAGAAAATATTTCCTTTATTTCTAATGTGCACTCAAATTTATAAACACAATAAGTGTTGTTATCTTTGTAAACTTTGTATGTTTAACATTTTAAATGAACAAGTTTAAAAGAAATCATGACCCAAGAATACAAGCCATCAAGATTCAGTTATATTAATTGCGTCACGATGTTTAAACATGTAGATTTTCTGTACTTAAGTTACATAAACAAGAATAGTAATATAAAATATTAATCCTAAAAAATAACCGACTTCTAACTTCAAAACCAAGTGATAATGGTGACTAAAGTACATTAAAACATGAGTATTTTACATTGTAAAATCCGTTTTCCACCAACAAGTCATCGTTAACGAATTTACAATAGCTGTCCTAATGAAGAACAGCAATAAAAATCATAAATATTCAAAACATATCTGATTGTCTTATTTTGAATAAAATTAGATATTTTAAACATATAAGGTACATGCACGGTTATATACCACCGAATGCTACCGATCATAGAATTATAACATAACACTGGCAACCCGACACGTGTCACCAGAAGAGCAGGTACAGCCTACCCTATCGAAGCACCTGAGTAAAAAAACCCCAGTTTTTGTTTGGATTTATTTTGTTGAACATTTTTCTTCTTTGTACTGTCTGTGGTCTGTTGTTTGATTTTTTCTCCGTATTTCTCCTTTCGTCATACTCTTGTCTGTCTTTGATCGACTTGTGATTTTTTATTGCCACTTTGGTTTTTCGTTAATTTTTCCAAAATAGTCCTAATTGTTAACAAAAAGGAAAACGATTCTAACGAATAAGAAATGTTTCGAACATTTATAGATTAGAGAAACATCACTTACGTTGAAAAAACAAGATTATTTTCAAATGCATTATGCATCAACAGATGATCACCCACGCCTTGCAACAAGATCAAAATATTCCTCATCGTAAACTCATGAAGAAACATGTGCTGCAGTAATCAATATATTGCATATAACAACTAGTAAAATCTGAAAGACTATTAATAGAAAAGAAAATTATCAAGCATTATTAAGACCCTTGACAGAAAGCATTATCAAAAGCAAAATATTATTTTTTGAATTCAACTCACTCTTTCTAATTCAATTCACAATGGAAAATATTGCATTTTATCAAATATATGTAAAGAAGAGAATAATTCAATATCCTAAATATTCTTAGTTGACTATATGTTTTATTTTAATCTTTAAGTTACTACTCTATTGAATCTAATTTATCAGAATCGCTAAGTAACGTAGAAAACACTAAACTCGAAGGAGTCATAAATGACTATCTTGAAGAACACATTTTCATGTTTGTGTATCAGCTAAGACATTTTTACTGATGTCGGTATCATTATTACCATTGGGTCGCTGTTGTTGCTGCACTGATGTCGGTATCATTATTACCATTTGGTCGTTGCTGCTGCACTGATGTCGGTATCATTATTACCATAGGGTCGCTGTTGCTGCTGCACTGATGTCGGTATCATTATAACCATTGGGTCGCTGCTGCTAAACTGATGTCGGTATCATTATTACCATTGGGTCGTTGCTGCTGCACTGATGTCGGTATCATTATTACCATTGGGTCGTTGCTGCTGCACTGATGTCGGTATCATTATTAACATTGGATCGCTGCTTCTGCTGCACTGATGTCGCTATCATTATTACCATTGGGTCGTTGCTGCTGCACTGATGTCGGTATCATTTTTACCATTGGGTCGTTGCTGCTGCACTGATGTCGGTATCATTATTACCATTGGGTCGCTGTTGTTGCTGCGCTGATGTCGGTATCATTATTACCATTGGGTCGTTGCTGCTGCACTGATGTCGGTATCATTTTACCATTGGGTCGTTGCTGCTGCACTGATGTCGGTATCATTATTACCATTGGGTCGCTGTTGTTGCTGCACTGATGTCGGTATCATTATCATTGGGTCGTTGCTGCTGCTGCACTGAATCAGTATCATTATAACCATTAGGTCGTTACTACTTCAAGTTTATTTATAGCCATTTATTTCTATGATTTACAATATTTTGAGCAACTCTGATTGAATATTTGTTTGAGGCAGGAATCATATTTGTGCTTTTAGTTTGTATAGAAGAACAAACAAAGAAAATGGAAAATTATCCAAGTAGAAAATATTTCCTTTATTTCTAATGTGCACTCAAATTTATAAACACAATAAGTGTTGTTATCTTTGTAAACTTTGTATGTTTAACATTTTAAATGAACAAGTTTAAAAGAAATCATGACCCAAGAATACAAGCCATCAAGATTCAGTTATATTAATTGCGTCACGATGTTTAAACATGTAGATTTTCTGTACTTAAGTTACATAAACAAGAATAGTAATATAAAATATTAATCCTAAAAAATAACCGACTTCTAACTTCAAAACCAAGTGATAATGGTGACTAAAGTACATTAAAACATGAGTATTTTACATTGTAAAATCCGTTTTCCACCAACAAGTCATCGTTAACGAATTTACAATAGCTGTCCTAATGAAGAACAGCAATAAAAAATCATAAATATTCAAAACATATCTGATTGTCTTATTTTGAATAAAATTAGATATTTTAAACATATAAGGTACATGCACGGTTATATACCACCGAATGCTACCGATCATAGAATTATAACATAACACTGGCAACCCGACACGTGTCACCAGAAGAGCAGGTACAGCTTACCCTATCGAAGCACCTGAGTAAAAAACCCAGTTTTTGTTTGGGTTTATTTTGTTGAATATTTTTCTTCTTTGTACTGTCTGTGGTCTGTTGTTTGATTTTTTCTCCGTATTTCTCCTTTCGTCATACTTTTGTCTGTCTTTGATCGACTTGTGATTTTTTATTGCCACTTTGGTTTTTCGTTAATTTTTCCAAAATAGTCCTAATTGTTAACAAAAAGAAAAACGATTCTAACGAATAAGAAATGTTTCGAACATTTATAGATTAGGAGAAACATCACTTACGTTGAAAAAAACAAGATTATTTTCAAATGCATTATGCATCAACAGATGATCACCCACGCCTTGCAACAAGATCAAAATATTCCTCATCGTAAACTCATGAAGAAACATGTGCTGCAGTAATCAATATATTGCATATAACAACTAGTAAAATCTGAAAGACTATTAATAGAAAAGAAAATTATCAAGCATTATTAAGACCCTTGACAGAAAGCATTATCAAAAGCAAAATATTATTTTTTTTTTAAATTCAACTCACTCTTTCTAATTCAATTCACAATGGAAAATATTGCATTTTTATCAAATATATGTAAAGAAGAGAATAATTCAATATCCTAAATATTCTTAGTTGACTATATATGTTTTATTTTAATCTTTTAAGTTACTACTCTATTGAATCTAATTTATCAGAATCGCTAAGTAACGTAGAAAAACACTAAACTCGAAGGAGTCATAAATGACTATCTTGAAGAACACATTTTCATGTTTGTGTATCAGCTAAGACATTTTTTACCCCACGCAACGAAGTTACGGAGGGTATAATGTTTTTCACCCGTCCGTCCGTCCGTCAGTCCTGTTCTTGTCATCGCAACTCCTCTGAAACTGCACAACAGAATTTCATGAAACTTTGTAAATAATAAGGACATACTATGTAGATGTGCATATCGACAGGAAATTACGATTCAATTTTTTTTCTAGGAGTTATGCCTCTTGAACTTATAATTTTGGCCAAAATATACTACTGCAACAGTTTGTCATCGCAACTCCTCTGAAACCGCACAGCAGAATTTCATGAAACTTTGTAGATAATAAGGACATACTATGTAGATGTGCATATCGATAGGAAATTACGATTCATTTTTTTTCTAGGAGTTATGCCCTTTTAACTTAGAATTTTGGCTAAAATATACTTTGTCATCGCAACTCCTCTGAAACCGCACAACAGAATTTCATGAAACTTTGTAGATAATAAGGACATATACTATGTAGATGTGCATATCGACAAGACATTACGATTCAATTTTTTTTCTAGGAGTTATGCTCCTTTAACTTAGAATTTTGGCCAAAATATACTACTGCAACAGTTTGTCGTCGCAACTGCTCTGAAACCACACAACAGAATTTCATGAAACTTTGTAGATAATAAGGACATACTATGTAGATGTGCCTATCAACAGAAAAATACGATGGATTTTTTTTTCTAGGAGTTATGCCCCTTTGAACTTAGAATTTTGGCCTAATTATACTACTGCAACAGTTTGTCATCGCAACTTCTCTGAAACCACACAACAGAATTTCATGAAAGTTTGTAGTTAATGAGGACATAATATGTAAATGTGCATATCCACAAGAAAATTTTTATCAGTTGACTTTTGTAGAGTTATGAGTCTTTGAACTTAGGAATCTGGTGAGATTTTGTTTGTCCAGTGACAATGTGTGTGTGTGTGTGTGGGGGGTGAGCGAGCTCACAAAGGTTCTTTCATGTAATCTATAATACAGAAAAATCTTGTAAAAGTATTAAAATTTGATCTGCTTCCTTTGAAGCAGAGTGACTATTTATACGTTGATCAACCGTATATTATAGTATAATAGAATTAGACTAATCGATTAAACTAAACCTCATATTGACTCATACTAACAAGCAAATGTCCATTTTCCTTTCGCCCTGACCTCCCTGTAAGAGTTAAATACCATCAATCATTTTGAAGATCAAAAGGGCTAGGTACAGGTCAAGATAAAAAAAAAGATTAATGATACGTTATAATTTATTACCTTGTATATTTCGCGAGTAAGATAATCTAGGGATCACAAATATCCCCTCCGCGATTTTGTTGACGGGATATTTTAGCTTATCATTCATAAATGTAAAATTCACATTTTTTTCTTTTCTTGAATTATCAAGGGCTTATTTGCTCCAACTTATTTCACTCCTGGAGAACGTTATTTAATATGCTTTTCTCAGTCTTATTGCAAGCAGACTGCTAGCCAAGAATCAGTCAAAGAGAACAATAATTTAATGGCGACATGATCTAACAAAGGAATTAATGCTGGACTCCATTTCTTATAAGACTTGTGTTAGTTAATTTTATCTGCAGTCTGCTTTTGGTTTGTAACACAAACTTATGAAGTCACGTTTTCATCACAAAATAGTTCTGTGTTTTTGGATGCTAATAACGATATTCATTTCGATATTTAATCATTTTAATACGTTATAGGCTGTATACTTCCTAATTACGATTTCCTTCCAAAGATAACGTGGTCAACTCGTTTTTAGATTTGAAGAATTTTACATTTCATACGGTTTTCAATTTTCAATGCTATATTCTTATTGCTTGAAATTTCAATCTCTTTTCAAACACGTGTTGTACTATTAGTTGGTCTAATCTTGTGATCACAGCCCTCCATCGATCGAAGGTCCAATATTTAAAATATATAAGTATACTGTAGTGTAACCTCGGTCAAATTTCTTTACGAATTCAAGTATTGAAAATCGTGTTTTATAATTACCTTTATTTTATTTTCCAGTTATATAAAACAATTGTCACATATCGTTTAAGAAAATTTATTAACAATTGACTTCAAAAGAAAAAAAAACAGTTTCAATAATTTACGTTGATCACGCATTAAATGCATAATTGTGTCAAAATAGGACTAACTTAAAGTTACAAACAGTTAAAAACAATAAAAAAAGATAAAAACATTATCGTCAACATAGTTGATTAAGGGATCTCTGAACCCTTATACTTCCGAGCTTTGTTGGTAAATGTCAAAGTATATCTTTAGATTTATAAAAACACTATGTTAGATTGAGGAAAGTTTGTTTTTAATATTCATGAAGATACTTTGGTCTTTTCTCGAAAATATATAGACTTAACGGCTCTACCTTAAGGTCCATAGTGTTAACCTTATTGTTTTTGTTGTACCAGAGTGTTGGCATGATTGAAGCATATACTAGTATTGCACAAATGTGAATATTCAATGTTACACTTAAAATCCTTTTTTTCCAGCACGAAACACTCATAGCATAACATAATGATAATCTGCAAGCAGATTTGTTCCGAACTTATTTCTTAATTTAGAGAAGATATTAAAACTTAATTTCTTGTATATATGTACTGTCCAGCGTTTCATGAAAAATATCTTCAAACATTAATCCTGGTGAACTATAACAACACAATTAGGTTTATGTTTCAAAATAGATCTTGGTCTTGTATGGAATTGTTCACTATCGCTATCATCGCTGTGACGGCAGGTGCAGTCATGATTAACACGCTGTTTTATAACATGTCCAACGTTATCAGTTTCAATACGTTCCTGTTCCAATTCATGTTCGTGTACATGTTTGTGATTGTGTTCATCTTCACCCTGATTTTTTTTATGATCTTCAATAATAGTCACTGGGATAAATTCCGTTTTCTTTGCGAATTGCACATGATGATGGTTATTGTCCACCATACTGTTAATATTCTCTGACGGCATACTTTGAACCGGTTGATTAGACGATTCTCGCAGTAGTAATATTTTTTTAGCATCCGAGTCCATTCCAAACACTAGTTTTTAAAACATACACCATTTCAATTTAAAATATTAAAATCTAATGTTAGCAGCGACGTTTCCCATGTAACGTGTACACCTTTCTGATAGTCAGTAGCTCTAACGCTTTCAGTTTTTGAAATATCTGACTCTCCGCTTAAGCACGAAATATAAATGCGACTTGTCTTTGTTTAAGATAGAGAAAAGATTGATTAGCTATATATTACTTGTTTACGTTCAATATTTATATATATTTAAATGGCCTAGTGGAACCATGCCAGAAATTAAGCCACCGAATTCTTATGTTTCTACAATAACGTATATAATTAACTTCTCAATTATCTTTTTGTCAAATATCTTGTTTAATTGTGTATATTTGACATTGATCAAGGTCCTTAACAATTTATAATCTAATGTAACATTTATCTTTAATTATCAATAAAGCAAAACAATTAAAAGAAGCAATAACAATTTGTTTTTTTAAATCTTTAAAATTATCGCGATATTTAGATCCAAGAGATATCCTTAAAATAACTGTCAAAATTATTTACATTGATGAGCACTATTCCAACTATTTTCATATTGTTTGGATATAAACAAGTTTTTAACATGCAAGTGTAAAGTTCCCCTTTTAAAGTAATCTAGACTAAACTATTGTCATAAAAGAAATTACCATACTTAATCCCTGCACGCAATCAAAATTGTACAATATTCAGTTACTACAATTTACTTTTTCCCTTGTAGTAGAAGTTTTGTGACAAACTTATCCTGTACGGTTACTTCTACAGCTTTTTGTATTTAAGATTAGATACAAAAAGACTATAACTTATCGAAATCGACGTAGCACCTTTTATAAAAGTGGTACTATGCTTCATGCCGATTTTTGCGGTCTGTCCGTTTTAAGCAATCTCTGTGTTATATTCTTTAACAGATGACCACGGATATGTTCCATAAGTCGTATCCACAGTCCCGTCTCCTTTTCTCGTTTATGATTTATTACCGTATACCGATTTTGCGTCATGAATTAATATACTTCTACTTGGCCGTGAGGGAGTAAACTGTAAAGTGTACAAATGTCGATATAACTTCAAATGTAGAGGTGATATAGATTTAGGTCCAATCGTGCTGTCCTATTAAGCATTGTTTTCTTTTTAAATGAAAAAATTAAAAAGCGTGATTTTGTTTTTGCGTAGTTATTAGCTAGCTTACTTACACGTAGATTTTCAAACTTTTTTCTTTGTATAACTAGGATTGGTTGGTTTTCATGTGAATGTGAAATACACTACGGGTTTAACTTTTTCTTTTCAACTTTATAAAAAAAGAAATATGGAGATGTTGTGTGATTCCCAATGAGACAACTATCCACCAGAGTCCTAATGTGGATGTTGGCAAATATAGTAACTATAGGTTCATATTTCTTTTGTATTTCTGTTCAAATGACTTCGTCAGTAAAACCAATTAATTCATTTTTCTATTAAATATTCCAAGGTTTCAAGGTTTCATATACATAACATCCGTATTGTGCGTCATAGCTACAAGCAACAGTTTTAAAACTAGATGAGAAGATCTGTTTTTGTCCATCTATTTTCCAACCACTTGATTAAATTAGTATGATTTTGTGTCGTGAAGCTAGCACACACAGTGTAGAAATAAGTAAAATGACAAAAATACCGAACTCCAAGGAAAATTCAAATTGGAAAGTCCCTTATCAAATGGCAAAATCAAAAGCTCAAACACAGTGTAGTGTATCCCCATTTTTCTTGTTTAGTTTTGTTTGTCAGAGGAATAGATTGGCAAAAGAAAATAATTCCCGAATCCCTTCGCGTCATCCGAATCGTATATATATGTCAATACTTTCGTTTCTAATATAAGCACGTGTCCAGTAATAAATTACGAAAAAAACAAGTTTATCCAAACAACAACGCACCACAATGTACCAAATTAAGACCATCAAAGAATGACAAACAATAACTCTCTACAATGATATCAAATGAAAATGAAATGGGTATATCACTATAGCCAAACTGATTCCATGACAAATGAAATAAAGCAATTAAACTAGACGAAAATATTTCACTTACTTATTTCAAAATTAGTAATTTCTTCATGTACTCTATCAACTGAAAATGTGAAATAAATTCACCTGCTCACGATTTTGCCCTTGCATCGTGCAATTTCAACAAACTAACGACTTTTTAAATACATGTTAATAGAAATCCTATTCTACATTATTGCCTTTCCTTCGCAAAGGAGGTTTTTTAAATAAATAATAAAACACAGAAAATAGATGCTTTCATTGTAAATGATTTCATATTGTAAAAACAGGTTTTCAATGCATTAATTTTGGTTCAGAATTTCAATAACATTAATTAAATTTGTCCCAGGTGAATTCAATACAAGGTGGATAGTCTTCATGTTAACGAAGATCATTAATAATAGCGAATAACTGTGACTCGCCTTTGAAGTGAATATTATCTTAAGAAAAGATTATCTATTCTACTTTCCATCATGACCTATCTATATTTTAAAGTTACATTAACAAGATATAATTTTTCTACCAAAATGAGGATTGAGTAGTTTAATAGCTAGTTAATGTTTAGCATAAGTTTTCATTTTAAAAGAAAGGTGAAAGAAAGAAAGAATAAACGTGTTTTAAAACTCTCATGTTAAGTCACATAGTTGTTTGATTTTTGTTTTCATTAGGTATGTATTTACGTTGCATTACTTTGGTGTCATCATGAATCCAGTCCGGTGCCTGTATTGTATTTTGGAAAAGTCCTTCAAAAAGTATCATTTATCTGTCAATTTTGTTGTCCCTGCTTACACATTAGATGCTAGTTCAATTTTCCGGTTTTCTTAATGTTTTGTATGGTGTAACTTAATAGACATCTACGCCTATGCTATATTCATCCTTTCAATGGGTCTCATATGTGTGTCACACTTGATACGTTGAACCACAGCTTCTGTACGGTACGATAATATGATTTACAGAAAAGGTGTTTGTGGCCTACAAAAATATAAATACAAAACATAAAAAAAAACTATTACCATTAAAAATTACTTTGACACCTGCCCTCTCGGATCTTTCCGAATAACTGACATCCTACTAGTCTAGTTTATAAAGTTAGGCACATGTTCCTGAATGACTTTGCATATTTCAGAGTTTCAAAAATACTGGATAACACCGGCTAATTCTTCCATACTAACAAATAAATTTCGAAATTATTAAGAAAATGAGGTTCCAACTCCTGCGAGCATAGTTGATCTTCGATGAAAATTAAGCTATTCTTTTAAGGCCCCTTTGGTTGTTTAGTTCCAAAGGTTCCTCCGTATTTATACATCACTGGCTATTAAATCTTCTGGTTGAAAGGTGTTCTTAATGTAGGTAAATCCGAGAAAAAAGCTTTGGACGCCCAAAATTTATATTTATACTCATGAACAAAGCTCCTTGAAAAGACACAATATAAAAATAGGGAGATTATGATGTGGTATACGTGAATGTAAGCAACTAAAGGCCACCAAGCAGCCTTCAACAATTATGTACAAAAATTTTAAACCCATGTCGTATAGTAAGCTATAGAGGATCCCAAAAAAAAAGCAAATAGTGTAAACCATTTAAAAAACAAAAATAACGCCAGATTTATTCTAAAAAAAATGAAGGAAAATCAATTATGACGGACAACTACCTACAATAACCACTGATTTTACTGGTAGAAGTCATATTCGACGTTTAAGAGGTATTAGAAGGTACTCGAAATTATGTTTTATCGCGTTTGTTTTTATAACATACGTCCAAGTCTGGTTAGTATTCAATGTTTGTAATCAAGATTAGACAGTTTGATTTTATCATATGTAAGGATTGTATTAGATTATTATCACTTAATATAAACAATAAAAACTAAAACGGATTTATTTAAAATGAAAATATATCTAGAAAACTACTTTTGCGTTTTTTTTTTTTTGTTGTTGTTGAAATTTAGTGTAATACCCATATTCATGGTAGTAATAATAGAATCAATATTTTAAATTGTTTGTCGTAGAAATATTGTATTTGAGTATATTCCAAAAGGTACTATGTAAAACTTTATTTCACAGATACGTCCGTAATTCAAGGTACAGAACCAAATCGTATATATGTATAAATGTATAATATTAATGAAACCGATCAACGCTATTGTCATAAATCGATAATCATCTACCTGTTGCCAATCAAGAATCATCTGCCTGTTGCTTATCAAGAATCGTCTGCCTGTTGCCAATCAAGAACCATCTGCCTGTTGCTAACCAAGAATCGTCTGTCTGTTGCTAATCAAGAACCATCTGCCTGTTGCTAATCAAGAATCGTCTGCATGTTGCTTATCAAGAATCATCTGACTGTTGATAATCAAGAATCATCTGACTGTTGCTAATCAAGAATCGTCTGACTGTTGCTAATCTAGAATTGTATGCCTGTTGCTTATCAAGAATCATCTGACTGATGTTTATCAAGAACCATCTATCTGTTGCTAATCAAGATCATCTGATTGTTGCTAAACAAGAATCATTCGACTGTTGCTAATAAAGAACCATCTGATTGTTGCTATTCAAGAATAATCTGACTGTAAATAATCAAACATCATCTGTATATGCTAATCGAGAACCGTCTGTCTGCTGCTAAGCAGGAATCATCTGGCTGTTGCTAATCAAGAATCGTCTGTCTGTTGATAATCAATAATTGTCTGCATGTTGTTTGACTTGTTTATCAAGATTTATCTGACCTTTGCTAATCAAGAATCATCTTACAGATGCTATTAAAGCATTTTAAAGTTTCCCTCTGACTTTTATCTCGTAATTTTGTTTTACGGCTTACCATAACTTTCTGCTCTAATTACCTCTGGCTTTGAGCTCTTCTTCGCCCATGTCTATTCTCCTAGTTAAGTTACCATGTTTTAGCAAGTTTCTAATGGGATACGGTAAAATGTTCCTAACACTCTGGGACCTAGGTATACATTGTTTAGTGATATATAGAATTAGAGGGGTGGCATGGTATTGTGGAAGGAGCTATTGTAAACTAGAGCTGGAATGATGGGCATTATCAGATATATATCAGTGTTGCTTTAGGGTCCATTCTTCTGTTTTCCAAATTACTAGTATATCATCTATTGTGACCCGTCTTAGTTTCAGCATCAAAATCTTCCTGAAAAAAAAAAACAGTTCTATCTGTCAGTAGATTGGACATAAAGTCAATGACCATTAGGTTAAATATATCAAGGGCAATAACTCATGTACGAAGCAGTCATCATTTCTTTAATTCGGTCGGACTCTTTTCTATAATTTAAATGTATTGTATTAAAGTTTTGACCACAATGTTAATCGTTTTCAATGATAAAATGTAATTTTCTGTTATAAAACTCTTATTATTATTATCTAAGGTCAATGAACAGTAACAGTTTTTGAATATAGAAACGAGAGAATATCGTTTGTGCGTCAATATGCGGTAGATCATTTACACCATGATCAAGTCAGTCATGTACCTTTTTAAACAAAATGTTGACCCTTACTACACCTTACTTTTGTCAAGCCAATACCAAAGTCAATCTATAATTCTGAAAATTCAATAATTTTTGATAAGCCCGTAGTTATCTTTGTTTATCAAGTAAAATGTTTGTCATAAATAATAAGCATACATTTCAAAATAACAACAACAATAAAAAGTAAACGTAGAAGTAGAACGAAATAGGAGTGACATGCTTTATTTAATATTTTTTGACAGAAATCAAAATTAAACATAAAATGTGTTACTCAGTCGTATATGTGTTACTTTCTCCTCGTGTTATTTTAGCATTTCTTTGTGTTTCTTGTTCATTATATCATGAGCATCTATATCCAATATGTTGCTTGTAACAATGAGTTGTATATAAAACTTTATACGAGTGCTTCGTTCATGCAATTTTTCAATCAGAATATTTTTTATAGGCAACAAATGAATAACGACACAAAATATCAGTAGTAATTTATCTTTTTAAGTGTACTTCTTGCTCTAATTTTATTCTACTGTTAGTATCTTTTTCCATAATTTCAAATGCATTTATGTAAAACCATTCAAACAGGAAAACCAAGGTCTAATCTATATAAAAAACGAGAAACGAGAAAGACTTATGAACCACATCAACAAACGACAACCACTGAACATCAGGTTTTTCAGACAAAACGATGATGCCATTTTGATTGACATTGCGTATAACTTTTATTTGGTACAGAATTGACTTTTTTAAGATCAGACACGTTAGTACCAATTTAGTCTAACTAAGCAAATGCTCCAATTATGACCATGCAATCCCCCTTTCAGACTATCAAACGGACGGTGGGAATATCAACTCATTCTTACATACCAACAAAGCTCTTTGAAAAAGACACGTCTTTGACGACGTCTTGGAAACATAAGTAGGTACTTAGAATGCATTGTGGGATATTTAGCACCATAACACACGTCTGATTTATTGTCAACGTTGATGATGATAAGATTTTCATCTAAATTAAAGACTGAGTAAAGATAACGATCTGTATGTAATAGCTACTTATAATTAACCCAGAATACAAACATGACTTGGCTGAACTAGATATTGGAATTTAGGCCTGATTAGAAAATACAAAAGTGTTTCGTTCTTTGATCTTCATTACGTTAAATATTTGTTTAATTTTCCATCTTCCTTGTAGCTAAAAGATGAAATAATTTATCATATAATCGTATTCTAAAGATACATTTAAATGACTTTACAATTAACTAGATTGATTTTCAGTGTATTTTTTGCTGCGGAAAAAATGGGAAAAGTACTCCCTGTTGTCTGAGAAACATGGTTGTTTCATTATTCCAGTTACGGATATTTTTGAAACATGACTTGCATTTCCCAAAAGGGCGAAAAAGATGACTTGCACAAATTAAGACAATTATTGAATTAAAATATTTTAACGGTCCTTTTAAATAAGAGACATAGAACGACACGTGTGCAACTGTATATCTTATTTAGTTTTAATTTATTGATATGAATGAGAAAGACACGTGTACTTGACAATACATCTTCATAAAAGTTCATAACAATACTTGAATAAAGAAATCGGTCAAATAGAATGAAAATTTTCATGAGATAGACCTCATATTCTATATGTATTTAATGCAAAATTTAAGTCTGTGTCCAAAAATTTCACTGGAGATCAAATATCAGTAGTTTTTAAAGTCACAAACGTTCATTTCATTGCGCACAATTCATCATGTCATCTGATTTCCCATAGAGTACGTTTGAGGCGAGCGTATCGAAAGCTAACACAGATAGAATGTGAACACAAAAAACTGTAATCCCAGTCTGAACGTCCGAAAAGAAAAGCTTCCAGCAACTATTCCTGAAGAGTTTGAGCCTAGATATTAATAAAAATTTGGTTACTGAACTAATTCCAAAATGTATCCCTTTATTGGATCATATAATATAAAAACAAAGGATATGGGATATCCATCCATGACACAAAATCAGTACATGGACAGCAAAAAAACACACAATAAGCAAAGGAACAGCGCTATATACCATGGTTCTCAGTTATTGACAAATGGTCTAATACTTATTTTGCTGCAGTACATTTTCTTTATTTTTTCTTTATCAGGTACAATTAGGTCATTTTAAAAAAAAAACGATGAAATTCAAGAATAGTTTTAAAACATAAGGACTAAGACGGAAAACCAAAGGCGATTGAGGCTGCTTAGAATGAGTGATTCGGCGTCTTAGTAGCAATCTAGTTACATAATAATGAACAGTATATGTATTTACAAAATGCTTACCAAATGTCTAAAAGATAACGTTCTCGCACTTGCTGAATTCTATTAATTTGTGAAACTGTCTAAGATATTTTACTCAAGTAAATGTGTATTAATTCTACGCAGCAAACACGTTTTTTTTTTGCACATTAAAATCTAGAAAAATCAAACAAGGTACTTGCACTGACAGTCTGTTTACTGTGTAAACATTTAAGAAATAAATTAAATATAAAATATATCAATGTCAAGTATATATATATACAAGTCTATATTGAAAACGACGTTCAAAACCTATGATTGCGTTGGATAAAAACCACAATTTTTATACGTGTGCATGCAAAACAAATTTCTTGGTAGAGGGGTCTAAATACAGCACAAACAACATTTTCCAAAAAAAAAAGTGAAAAGGTATATTTTAACAATATTGCATGTAAAAGACACATCAAAGCACGGTTCGGGTGAAAGAAAGATGTTGCAAGTAAATGTAAACGAGACAGCAACCCAATACATGAAAAAAAAAAAAAAAACAGCACTTCGACATCAAAGTTACTTCATGTTGATTTTATTCCTACTAAATGTGTTCACATGCAACAATTTACCATGTCTATTCCAACAACGAAGATGAACGACTAAGTTCTGAATTTTCTTTATATTTTATTATCTCTATATAATCCTTATGTTTCGTTTGATGTGTTCCCATACTATTTTTGCCATTGGGCCAACATATTATACAATATCTTTTAATATGTTGACCCGTTTATGCAGTTTAACATTGGTGTTCACCCAATGATTAAATTCAGATTCTATCATATAAGTATGCACTATGCGGCTCTGTCACAAACAATAGACGTGTTCAGACAAATGACGTAGTCCAAGGCTCGTGTCGGTCAACAGTGTAAAATTATTAAAATGGTATTAAGATGATGTCTTCTGATTGTATTAACACAATACTGTTGTCTGCGAATAAGACGGCTTTAGTTCTGTAATTGTCAGAAAAAGTAAAATCACAAAAATACTGAACTCCGAGGAAAATGCAAAAAGGAAAGTCCCTAATCAAATGGCAAAATCAAAAGCTCAAACACATCAAAAGAATGGATAACAACTGTCATATTCCTGAATGTACTTTTCTTAATGATTTGTTATCATATTGGAAGATAAAAACAAGTTTCACCGGAACTTTCATTATGAAATGTTTAACAGGACCAAATGGTGTAATTCCTTGTATGATTTATTGTGGAAGTAGGATTCCGCTTTTGTGAGAATTCAATAAAACATGGTATTTCGCATGTAGTTTTGATACGATTACATTGTTTATAAAGATAACAAATTTAAGATTGTCCTTCGCATCTGTATCCTAGGCTTAATAGACTTGTTGGGGAAAGGTTTTAATTATACTGTTGTTAGTCAATCACCGCATCGTGCACACCAAAAATTACTGCAAACTAAAATGATATTTTTTTTTTAGAAAACAAGTATTGCCCATCGTGACCATATTTGTTTTCTCGACCAGTATGACATGATGAATATCTTTAACAAACATTTTATAAACAATCCCCGTCAACATTATGTATACAGGTCACTAGGTGTTAGAGGTGAAGATGGAATGTTTTTAAATCAGGTAAATCCTAAACGCAAAACATGTACAGATTAATTTACTGTTTAAACTACTAATACTAGAAAACATTCAACGGCTTTTTCATTTATTTGCGTGTTCAGTTTGGATATTTATTCCAGGCCTTTGTTATTGCAATTTAAGTAAAGTAAATAATGTAAATAATGTAATCAACATACTGGTTAAGCCGATTATACTTCACTCCATACATATACAACATTCATTTTCTTTTCTTATTGTCAATAGCAGTTGCAACAAAATAAACAAGAGTGGTCATTAAAATTGCAAAAACCTATTATATTATCATACAGCTGTAACTCCTGAAATTATTGTTAATTGAGTTGACTCGGACTATAGTTTCATAAATTTCTCCTGTCATGACAATGGACGCTAATAGAAGTGAAATTTAGAAAGCAGGAAGAAAGCCTCATTTGATAAATATTCAATTGTACAAATTTTAAGTAGATATATTAGATGTCCATTAGCACTTTGAACAAGTTCAGTGTTTCACAGGCGAATGCCATTAGAGAAAAAATATAGAATAAGAGAGGCGAAAGCTACCAGAGGGACATTCAAACTCATAAGTCGAAAATAAACTGACAACGCCATGGCTAAAAAAGAAAAAGTCCTACAGACAAACAATAGTACACAAAACACAACATAGAAAACTAAAGACTGAGCAACACGAAGCCCACCAAAAACTGGGGGTGATCTCAGGTGCTCCGGAAGGGTAAGCAGATCCTGCTCCACATGTGGCACCCATCGTGTTGCTCATGTTAGTACAAACCCGGTAACAAGTCTAATTCGGTAGGCCACATTCGGGAAAAGCAAAAGGGATTGTAGTTTAGGACACTGGAAACATATCCGCTATCATCTGTGAAACGCATATTCCATAACGGTCAACCAACTCGTGATGGCGTCCGTAAAACTTACGAATGGATGAAATTCAACTTCACCACTTGGAACTCTTGGTTTAATAGCTTCCTTGTGAGCAGCAACCCTCTATCAAGGAAATCATGATAGGAAATACAAGCCCTGGAATATCGTATCAACTGGGAGATATATACTCCGTATGCAGGTGCTGCTGGAATGTTGCTACATAGAAATGGAAAGTTCAGAATTGGGAAGCTGAAATCATCACTTTGTCGTAAAATTTTGTTTTCAATCGACCCTCATTGTCAATTTCTAGATGTAAGTCAAGATATGAGGCAGGCTTAACTGTATCTGGTGTATCCTTTATCTCAAGTTCGATGGGATAGATTCGTTCAACATAGTCACCAAATTTTGAATTATTGAGTGAGAACATCATCTATATAGCGGAAAGTAAAGTTAAAGGATACTGCTAACTTCTTTTCTTTCTTCCTAAGAAGTTCCTGTATGAAGTCAGTCTCATATGAATAAAGGAACAAGTCGGCAAGAAGAGGGGCACAGTTTGTTCTCATGGGAATGCAGATTGTTTGTTGAAAAACACGTCCTCCAAACGTAACAAATATGTTGTCAATCAAGAAATCAAGCATTTTGATAATGTCAGTTTCAGAGAATTTTTTGTTTGAATCAATGTGATTTTTTACAAAGTAGGATTTATCCCTCCCTAAGACAAGATACTTGTATCTACGTTGGCCATTTTTTATGAAACAAAGCAGGACCAACTCGTTCAATTTGTCTTTTAGTTTGAAATGGGGAATACTTGTGTAAAGTATAGAAAAGTCAAATGTTTTCATACGATTGCAAGATGAAAGAGTCTTAGATTGTATATGTACTCTAAAAGATCTTTGGATTTTTTTAGTATCCACATCTGATACACGCCACCTCTAGAATAGGTAGTTTCACAATAACATTGAAGCCTGGCTTTGATTGCTGATAAAATTGATGTTAATAATTTAGAAAGAGGTTTCGTTGAGCACTTTGAAGACCCAGCAATATACCGTTGTTTGTAAGGACACTTATGTAGTTTAGGTATCCAATACAGTGATGGAAGATCCAGTTCTTCATCTTTGGTTGAAATTCCAAAAGAACATAGAACAGACCTATGATTATGCAGGATTTCCTCTTTAGTAAGTGTCGTGGGGGTATATGTTTAGTTTCCAAGTGAATTGTCAATACTAAATTAATTTATCAAGCAGTTTGTGTAATGTGATTTACACACAAAAACGATGTTGTTTGGAGCTTTTCTGCGGGGACAACAACATATTTGTCATGGAGGTAGGTTTGCAACATTTGGGTCTTTAAAGATTGGTATAGCATGGGTAATAATAGACCCATTCAGTTTCTTAAATCTGATTTGTATCAACGACCTCACAGCTTTAATCCATTCGGAAAAAGTATCTACGTCTTCTTTCTCGCGTTTAACCCATTGCCTGGCATAATCCTCGACTGAATCCATTAGTATTTTGAAGTTGTGTTTCCAATTGATGGATTTAGGCTCACGATATTTCGGGCCTTTGGATAACACATTTCGCAGAGAATGTTTGGTATAGGCATAAGAAATGATAGGTACAGGCTGATCTTTAAAATAGGGAGGTATTTTCGAGTGAACTGATTTATGATGAAGGATATTGCCCAAGTTGATGGCATCGAGACCTTTGTTGGCAAAGGAAAGTTTAAGAAAGGATCTTTTCTCCTTTTTATCTTTTCCAGTGCGAACTGGTTTGAAAAGTCTGTGACTTGTAATATCCGAAATGATAGCTGTAAGTTTGTATTGGTTTGAATGAGGGTTAGTAACAGTGGTTTCCAAACATAAGTTGTACAGAGAATGAAGTTTTGAAAGGGGTAATGAATAAAGCTTCGTGCGTATGTGATGAATACCTAACGGCTTTTGTATAAAATAGAGACATCATGGAGAGTATGTGATGTATAATGACGATGACCATGACTGCGTCTACGTCGAGGAGTAGAGTTGAAAATGTTCATCACATTCACCGAGCTACAGGAAGGACTTGATAGAATACCTATACCATCAATTTTGTCATTGCAACCATATGGTGCCGCAGTTCCCAATTGTTGAATACAGCAGTCTTCTTTTTGTCTACGGAGAGGTGTTGTAAGATGAGGATTGTTAGTCCTGTGGTATATTTTTTCGATGATAATAAGTTTACATTCGGCAGGCTTCTAATATATTAAATCCACAAAATGCAGTTATAATTCATTTTGAAATGAAATGTATGCTATTTCACAACACCACCCGGCCAAGAACATTATCAGATCACCATGAAAAGTGTCGGTTAAAAAAATATATACTGACCATAAACATATGTGCCATTGCCCACCATCACCCTAGAATATTTTCAGATCACCATTAAAAGACGGTTCACACAGGATTTATGTTGGAATTGAACCTATGTGAACGTTTCTCTTCTGTCACCTTTTTAATTAATCAAAAAGTCTAAAATCTAATATTCACCCATTTTGGTGAAAAGAAATCAAATAAGTCCCTCCCAATATAGTCCTAATAAATAAGTCGGGGAAACATGCTAAAAATCGTGGTAAATTTTCCTATCATCCATCTTTACTTTTTTCATATTTTGTAAAGAGATGGGGCCAATTTCCTCTGAATTTATTTAAAACTACGGCCAAGTTAAATCACGTATGTCTAAATATGTGACCAAATTATAATTCATTTTGAAATGAAATGTATGCTATTTCAAAAATGCAAATTTGGGCATTTAAAATAATTGATATGAAGGACATTTACCAAAATCAAAATTCTGTGGAATTTCAATTATGGACAGTTTCTTTTCTTTTACATTTACAAATTAATTCATTTTGGTGAGCGATGTTGTTTGAAAAACATGTAAAATTTGTAATCTGGTATCAAAATTTCCTCCAATAGCAATATCAAGCACTGAATAATATTTTTGTTATCTTATCGATAAATTAAAAATCGTTGAAAAAAAATGGAATATAATAAAGATTCTCTTTAATGTTCAAATACAAGTAGGTTTCAACAATTTTCTGATTTTGGCCCTGTGAGTAAAACAAAAACAGGGGAAATTAATTTCAGACCATCAATGATCGTTTCTGGCCTTCATTATTGTTATAGTTGATTATGCAACATTCTTCTAAAATCAATTTCGTCTAGGTACCTCCTTTATTAAATTCCTTGTTTTGACTATCTTGAACGTGGGAATGGTTCAAATTTATGGTAAACAGCGATATAGATAAAATTAAATAACATGTTTACACAATTTAAATCTATAGTGATATTACGGTTGTGTGCATTGGAATAATTCCATGTTAGGTAGTATATTTATCCCAGGAACAATATAACTTTGAAACTTTGACCTCATCTGACAATCAATTATATGTAATTTTAAATAACACATATACCACTATCATTTGGAACGTACTTTTATCTGCAAGAAGTTAAAGTGTTGAATGAAATAAGAAACATAAATTTATATACAACAGACATACTTATTCAGTAAATGACTTTATTGATTCTCATCAAAATGAATATCATGGCCATAAATATATAGTATTTTTAACATGACAACCAAAATCCAAAGCGCATATTTCCATAATTTAAAAAAGTATTTACTCATAGATCGAACTATATTAAACAGTATGAAACTTGATTTATACATTTAGTCTTTTGCGCTTCATTAGTGTCTTTTTCAAATTTCCTGTTTAAAGAGTTTTCTTAATGACATATGAAACACAAGAATGAGCAAATTCCATAGATACCCAAAGCTTTATCAGAAAAAGAGAGAGATCATTATTATAAACGTTAGTTAAGACCATTGTAGATACACAATTTACGACCCCCTTAATGTATTTTGTCGGATATTTCTTCCCTTCTATTTCCGTCCTGCATAATCCTTATGACTTTTATGGTAATGTACTATTTGCACAGCAATAATGTCATTTGCCAAACTATTACTTGATTTCGAAAGTATAATTTATGTCTATTATAGGAATATAAAACAGCCAATATCGACATCGCTATACACATGAAGTTTACTGAAATAGTCCCAAACTGTTCATTAATGCAGGACATAGACAAAAATTTATACACCTTTGGCATTTTGTACAAGATGTATAAATTCTTCAATATTTTCAAGCACAAGAAAAAGTAATAATGAAACACTTCGTTTTTAAAAGGCTAAACAGTCATGAAAGAAGTGAAATTGCAGTAAAAATGAAAAAGAAAGTACAATAACTCGATCGTTTGTCGGACTCAATATAAAATACTGAAAAGAGGTGTGTATTTAATTTGCCGAAACATTTTCGTTTTATGAGAGCGCCGATTGTGCTCTGTTGTTCAATCACTACATTTGATATACTGCTGTTGTTTAAGCACTGCATTTGATATTTTGGGCATGAAAATCTATTAAATAATTTATTGTTTTAAACAAGACTTATATGTTTTTTGCATTGAAATTATGAATAAATTTTTCTTGGAATTGCACCAGATCGATTCTTCCTGTATTGTTAATGGAGTTTCTGTACAAAATATACTCAAAAGTAAAACCACCAATATATAAGGTAGACATATATATATAATATGATAAATACAAATAAAGATATTACAAAGAACGACCCTTTAAGAGTTATTGTCGTTTTTAATCACATGAACATGGGCAGGATAAACTAGTTTTCTAAGATCTCATTCCCTCTGCGTTTAAGTTTTATCAGTGGACTAATAAAAGGTACAGAAATGAACATACAATAATCAACGCATTTGTGAGCAGTGATAGGTAAAGATTGATTTCATTTTGCAATGTGAACATTAAAATAAACATTGAATTGCAATGACAAACATTTAGGAAATGTTTTAAATTTGAGTTTTATTCATATGCCATGCACAACTTATGTAATTTTTAATAAAAAATAGTTTTCTTGAAAAGTAGTGATTATGCAAATACACATCAATTTGTAACTTGAATATATGTGTTGATATTCAACTGCTTGACATGGGGATGTATAATGATCTAAAGAATGTACACCTCACTGCACTGTGTTGTTTTAACTCTCAAAGGTAGAGATGAGGCTTCAAGATATAGCTATCAAGCCAGTAAGATAAGGGTTTTGATTGTAATTCATGCAATCTGTATCCCAAAATAATGGTTTAATGGAAAACAAAACACATGAACAAATAAAACAACAAATATACAATGTCATATTGTATCAATAAATGCTTGCAGTTACTGAAAGCAAGCTATAAGTCAGACTGGCATGTACTATCAAAGCCAATCCACACACCAAATAATGTCAACCTATCATATCTAGTTACTGAGGAACAGAATAAAGCTTATTTCATTACATCTTTCCTGGTGGCTTAGTTGGCCCTTTCCTAGGCCAAGCTATTGGATTCTGTATTATTGTATTATCGTTTCATGTTTTTCATTCATTATGATCTTGTACAAATGTATATGTACAATGTATATTGTTTTTCATATGAGAAATTTATTTACTCTGAATAAGTAAAAATTTCACAATTCACCTTCTTGTTTCTCTTTTCATTTATGCATTGCCCAATAGAAAGTAAAATACATGAGCTACTCACTGATTCATACAAGTGAATGTTAAACCTCTGATGGTTTGTTTGGGTTGTAGGAGGAAAGCATTAATCCTTAGAACTTAATATTAACTCTGAAGGTTGAAAATTATACTCAAGGTTAGGTGAAAATGACTGGCTGACAAGGTCTCATTGTGAACAATCTCCACACAATTTGTTTTTTTCAAACCTAAGTGACAGCAGGGATAACTTATCAAGGTATTTTCAAAATATCAACACCACTACCACTGGAAAAGTAATACCCAATTCTAGCATATCACAACTTGTGTTGCAGACAAGGCAGTAATGTGACTGGTAATTAAGCAAGACTATATATTTGTATTTTCGCTATTTTTTTTTCCAAATACATCACTGTGTATTATCGCCACGGAAATTGGGTACTAACGAAGCGGAGAGAAATGAAAAAAAAAGTAAACGAGGTAAGAATTCATTCAATTTAAAGCATTTCTACTGATTTGACGAGGGTACCGCTTAAGAAATGATTTTCTGATATATAATTCTTTAAATTATTAGGCCGATAAGTACAAAATTAAGACAATATTTTGTGTTATACTCCAAAGCTTGCCACTTAGTACCTGAAAATTTCAAGGTCGATTGTCCTCAGTCGCCCATTGGCAAGATATTCAACTGTTTTTCATTATTTTTCAGACACTTTTTAGATAATGATAGTGTGACATCATATTGACTGAAATTTGTTGTCATAAAGATGTTTTAAAGAATATGGACCAACACATTGTTTGTTTATTGTACGGCAAATTGCAGGATGTTGTATGCTAATTGCAAAATAACAACTTTTATCTGTACGGCGTCTTGCAATATATTGTAATTTAAAGATGAAATTAATCACTGTTTAGATAATATCAAGTGACGATATTTTGGCTGTATCAAAGCTTTACCGGCTTACAAATATACAAAATAATCTACTTATCAAATATTATAAAATACATGCCGTTAATTTCGTTCAGAAGTCGTCGCTATGCACCTCTATTTGACTTTGTGTTTTAAAGACAAAAGGTTTTTTAACCATATTATCCTAAATACATTCATATATCGTTATAATACTAACGACTGTTGTCTTATTTGTTGTCAGGGTGAAATTTTGTAAGTTCAATAAGAAAAAACCGACCATTCATCTTTTGTTGCTGTTTATTTTAAATATAAACAATGGAGATGTTGTATGATTGCAAATAAGATAACTATCCACCAGGGTCAAATAAAGTGTATGTAAGCAATTATATGCTATCGTTTGGCCTTCAACAACGAAAAATCGTACCTTATAGTCGGCTATAAAAAGCCCCGACATGAAAATTGTGGAAGGATTCAACAAGAAAACTAACGGCCTATCTCATAACAAATCAATTTACGAAAAACAACAAATATGATAGAGATGAACCAACGACAACCACCGAACTACAGGCTCGTGACTTCGGACAGACACATAAAGAATGTGCTGGGTTAAATAGATATAGGAAGATGTGGTATGAGTCCCAATGAGACAACTCTCCATCCAAGTCACAATTTATAAAAGTAAACCATTATACATGTAGGTCAAGGTACGGTCTTCAACATTGTTTATTTTTTTAATTTCTGAAATGAATAATTTGTTAAAACAAAAGTGAAGAAAATACTTTGTTTTCTTTGAAAATTAGGAGAAATAAATCATAAATTGTGTTTCGAATTAATTTTCTTGTTTCTTATTGAAAATAAGATTGTATTTTTTTTTTTTTTTTTAGTTTAAGTAAATTCAATCAATCTTTTTATTTACAGGGAAAAAATAACAAAAGACTGTTGCTAAGGCTGTTTGGCCTAAACTTAAAGGAGTAGATCAAGGGTAGTGAAAAGGAGTGTATTAGTCCGAATTTTCATTGTAGTACATTTTCATGATTACTATGTATAATATTTCTCAGTACATTTTAATGTGATATTGTGCCAATCAAAATTATATAATTAATACAAGTAAGACTTGCATTTGCCTTAAAAGATATAGCGGTACGTGATTATTTGTTTTCAAACACACCTTCTCTGTTTTGAAACTTATAAAGGTATGGATCTCGGCCTATCTGTTTGGTTGAATATAAATATGAATTCATAGAGTTTCAAAATCAACAGTTAGCCCTATTTTTGTGTGTGTGTATAAATAATCTAATCTTTAGATAGAGGCTAAAATTAAAATCATTTTTCTTAATAAGAAGAAAAAAGTGCAACTTAAGCACGCCTGAATGTAAAAAGGTGTACCCGACTTATTCTTTCACGATAAGAATTTACCAATTTCGGTATTTTAACAAAACTGTTTACGAGGGCAAATAAATAAATGAACGCTATCAAATCAACATTTAAATTTACGTGGATTTTTCCAAAAGAATTTATGAGTATGCACCATCAGGATTCAAAAATATTTCAACCTGTCCTTATTAGATGTTATTTCATTATAATTCTTTAAACTTACAAGTCGAAGATGCTAGCTTTTGTGAATTGTATTAATAAGTATATAATATTAAGATGACAACCAAAAAAACTTCATACAAGGTCATCTTTATTCTCAAGTAGAAAGTTTATATAAATAGTTTATGCCGTAGCCACAGCCGGATTTGTATCCCTTGTATCGGATTCTTCTTTCAATCTTTCCACAAATGATTAATCTAAGGTTAATATTTTTTTAAATTCAAACAGTGTTAGCCACCGAGCTTGTTTATTTCTTACTAGAGATGAAGTTTTGTTTTAGAAAATTAATGTTCTTAATTCTAATATATTGGCTGTATCTGCCTTTTACAAATAAGACGATAACATTAATTGAAAAAGGAGACGTGGAATGGTTTTCACTGAGAGGACTTTCAAACAAAGTCCAACTGAAATAGATTTGACCAACTATTGGTCATTATACACTTCACAATGAACAAAACCCATACCGTATCAAAATTGCCTGATTTATGACAAAATCATAAACAAATATGTCAGGCAGCAACTTACGACAGCCGCTATATTACATGTTCCTGACCAGGAACAAACACATATATAATGAGGCGGGTTAAACATGTTTGTGAGCACTCAAACCTCCCTTAACATGGTGCCGTGGTGAAGCTATACAACAATTTTTTTGCAGAGAATGATAATTCATTTATATTTCATTCTATCTGAAATTACAGTTGAAAGAGAATTCATTCACTTAATGGTTCTAAATAATCAATGCGGAAAAATTCTCTGCCCTTACCTCCTTCCTTCCCTCCACCCACAACCCGCCCCGAAATGTTCATCACTTATAAGCAAATTCTGACTAATGTTGTATGGTTAAAACATTTGGTTGAGGCAATCTAAAGTTTGAGAACAGAAACGACAGATTTAGCTTTTTCATTTATAAAGGGCATAACTCAAGAACGGTAACAGTGACGCTACCCAATTTATAACTTGAGCTGTGTTTTGTGGTGATAAGCATTTCGTGTAAGTTTTAAAACATTTGGTTAAGGCATACTAAAGTAAGAGAACGGAAACCAATTTTTGAGACTTTCTGGACGGACGGGACAGACGGGTCGGACGGACATGGGTAACATTTAACGCTACGTCAAACAACAGGTCAGTAAAACAGTGACATGCCTTTCCGAAAGTTACAACATTTGCCAGCTTTTGTATATGCCGTATTTATATTGTATACATCAGGTATGTAAAAGATGTAATAGGACTGTGTTCAAGCCTTATATTGTAGTCCCAAACTGTTCATTAATGCAGGACATAGACAAAAATTTATACACCTTTGGCATTTTGTACAAGATGTATAAATTCTTCAATATTTTCAAGCACAAGAAAAAGTAATAATGAAACACTTCGTTTTTAAAAGGCTAAACAGTCATGAAAGAAGTGAAATTGCAGTAAAAATGAAAAAGAAAGTACAATAACTCGATCGTTTGTCGGACTCAATATAAAATACTGAAAAGAGGTGTGTATTTAATTTGCCGAAACATTTTGGCGCTGATTGTGCTCTCTTGTTAATCAGCTGTAGTTTTCATTAAAGTCTATCATACCTTTTTAGTTTATAACAAATTGAGCATCGTATATAAACCTCTAATTTATTCATGCACCGATATGTAATTGTTAGGGAAAGAAATGTATTGGGAGTTCCAATGTTGGTTGTATATATGATGTCCCAAAGCTAATTTTCAAAATTCACTTGAAACAGTAACAAGCAGCAAATCAAATAGTAATGACTGATCTAAATGTAATAATTGTTTCCTTTCAACTATTCAAAAATACACTACAGCAGAATCCAGCCGACTCTCCTTTATCAGTAGGGAATCCGTTCTCCAAAACGTGTTTTTTTCTTCTTTTAAATAAACATGAACGTTTAACCAGTAATAAAGATAAAGGCTGTTATAGATTTATAATGCAATACAAGTGATATATACACATTTTCCTTTACTGAAGTGGATCCAACATTCAGAATTCGTTTTATGAGAGAAAACTGTTAATCATCTTACAGGACCCTTTGTGTCACATAAACTAAAATTTCGACTTGACATAAATCATTCTTTTAGGCTTAATGGAGTTATCAATAAAGGTTATAACTATACTGCTGTTGTTCAAGCACTGCATTTGATATTTTTGGGCATGAAAATCTATTAAATAATTTATTGTTTTAAACAAGACTAATATGTTTTTTTTTGCATTGAAATTATGAATAAATTTTTTCTTGGAATTGCACCAGATCGATTCTTCCTGTATTTTTAATGGAGTTTCTGCATAAAATATACTCAAAAGTAAAACCACCAATATATAAGGTAGACATATATATATATAATATGATAAATACAAATAAAGATATTACAAAGAACGACCCCTTTAAGAGTTATTGTCGTTTTTTAATCACATGAACATGGGCAGGATAAACTAGTTTTCTAAGATCTCATTCCCTCTGCGTTTAAGTTTTATCAGTGGACTAATAAAAGGTACAGAAATGAACATACAATAATCAACGCATTTGTGAGCAGTGATAGGTAAAGATTGATTTCATTTTGCAATGTGAACATTAAAATAAACATTGAATTGCAATGACAAACATTTAGGAAATGTTTTAAATTTGAGTTTTATTCATATGCCATGCACAACTTATGTAATTTTTAATAAAAAATAGTTTTCTTGAAAAGTAGTGATTATGCAAATACACATCAATTTGTAACTTGAATATATGTGTTGATATTCAACTGCTTGACATGGGGATGTATAATGATCTAAAGAATGTACACCTCACTGCACTGTGTTGTTTTAACTCTCAAAGGTAGAGATGAGGCTTCGAAGATATAGCTATCAAGCCAGTAAGATAAGGGTTTTGATTGTAATTCATGCAATCTGTATCCCAAAAATAATGGTTAAATGGAAAACAAAAACACCTGAACAAATAAAACAACAATTATACAATATCATATTGTATTACTGAAAGCAAGCTATAAGTCAGACTGGCATGTACTATCAAAGCCAATCCACACACCAAATAATGTCAACCTATCATATCTAGTTACTGAGGAACAGAATAAAGCTTATTTCATTACATCTTTCCTGGTGGCTTAGTTGGCCCTTTCCTAGGCCAAGCTATTGGATTCTAAAGTTTGAGAACAGACGACAGATTTAGCTTTTTCATTTATAAAGGGCATAACTCAAGAACGGTAACAGAATGACGTTACCCAATTTATATCTTGAGCTGTGTTTTGTGGTGATAAGCATTTCGTGTAAGTTTTAAAACATTTGGTTAAGGCATACTAAAGTAAGAGAACGGAAACCAATTTTGAGACTTTCTGGACGGACGGGACAGACGGGTTGGACGGACATGGGTAACATTTAACGCTCGTCAAACAACAGGTCAGTAAAACAGTGACATGCCTTTCGAAAGTTACAACATTTGCCAGCTTTTGTATATGTATTCATATTGTATACATCAGGTATGTAAAAGATGTAATAGGACTGTGTTCAAGCCTTATATTGTGTATACATCTTAAATGGTGTCAAGGTAATTGTATTTTTATCAAATGCATAATTAGATATTTGAACCTAATACTTTATTTTCTTTAAAAGACAGCAAATAAATATTCTGAAATTAGCAAGTTGCCATACAGTAAATTTGTCAACACGAGCAAGTTGCCGTACCTAGACTCTATTTTTATGGTCTATATTCTTTAAAACCATCATTTTGACAACAAATTTCAGTAAATATGATGCCACACTATAATAATCTAAAAAGTATCCGGAAAATAATGAAAAACAGTTGAATATCTTGCCAATGGGGTGACAGAGGACGATCGACCTCGAAATTTTCAGGTACTAAGTGGCAAGTTCTTGAGTATAACACAAAATCTTGTCTTAATTTTGTACTTATCGGCCTAATAATTTAAAGAATTATATATCAAAAATCATCTCTTAAGCGGTACCCTCCTCAAATCAGTAGAAATGCTTTAAATTGAATGAATTCTTACCTTTTACTTTTTTTCATTTCTCTCCGCTTCGTTAGTACCCAATTTCCGGTGGCAATGATACACAGTGACATACATACATTTACTATCCATACATCTTAATACCTTCACATTATTAGGCAAAATAGCTTACAATAAAACAACTTACATTCTATCTAATGGTATTCTTTCTAAAGTATATATTAATGGCATATGTAAAAAATGTAGCATTTCCTCTCCTGACCCCCAAAAAAAAATGGAGTTTGTATGTCAAACATGTCTCAATGGATATATGACATGTTTTAATGTTTTAGAATGCCAACCTTAAAAGAAGATAATATATGACAATTAAAAAAAAAAACTCATAAAGGGATCTGCAGAACCCTGTGTCATGCCTGTAATTGCTGCTGTCAGTTTTAAGGTGAGTCAATTTATCAGTAAAATACAGAATTTTTTTTAAATCAAACTTTTCTTTAGATGCTATTTCTTGGTCTTGGAGATTAGCTTCTGTCCAAGTTTCATAACAATCCACAAATTTATCAACTAAAAAAATATTAACCCCAGACTCTGTAAACATTAACTGTAAAAAATAAGTCCATCTATCAGAAAATACTGAAAATAAAAAAAATATATTTTCAAAAGTTTGTTTCAGAAATTATCTTTTCAATAGAAAAAGCTTCTTCCACAGTTTCATAAATTCTATGAAGGTTTGACAAAGTAATTGATGTTTAACAAACTTTAAACCCAGACTGTATTTACTTGTTAACTGTAAAATTCTAAGTCCATTTATCAGTGAAATACAGACATATGAAAATAAATATTCTAAAATTTTGCTCTGTTTACTGTCTTTTGAAATAAACAAGCTTCTGTCAAAATTTCATAAAATTCCATGAAGGTTTGACAAAGTTATTGATGTTTAAAACATTTTCACCATAGACTGAACCTAAATGTTGACAATGCCTACCACAGAATCTAGGATTGTTATGTCTCGCTTTCATGACATAAATGTTGAAGGCTGGACAAAATCATAAAAATCAACTGTACACCTCATTTTTATTCAACTGGCTAGTAGGTCAGTCTAAGCAATTGGTATCACATGGTGTCTGTAAACTTAAAATTTTTTAGAGACCATATATTGTCAGTCAAGATGACATGTTTTGAGAAAAATTAGGATAAAATTTGGTTTTCTTGTAATAATGTTGAATTTTTGTTCTAAGAAAACAAAACAATTTAATGTCAGCAGTGTTATTTAATTTCAAATCTTAATTGAATTTTAGTACGTGTATCACATGCCAAACATGGAAATTTACCTACCTAGATTGAGCAGTTTATAAAAGTTTTGGTATTGTCATTTTTGTAATATTTTAATATGAATTTTCTTTTACAGTGCATTTCAAAATAAATACATAAAAAATTAAGTGTTATTTTGCGTATTTAAAAGAAAACTCAAAAATTGCTACTTTTAAAAGATGTATTAAACAGTGTCACCAACCAATTCCAATGACGCTGGCTACTATTTAATTTGGCCAGAACTGCATTGTTTTTATAGGACAATATGTTAAAATTCTTTTCATTAAAACCACTGGGCTAATCTGAAACTAAGTTAACCAGAAAACTTCGTAAGATGTGTCTGTAAATATTCAATTAGAAGCATTTCTAGGAACCAAAAATAATGTTTACAGAAACATAAAACTTACACAGGAAATGTTGAATCGAACAAAATAATAACCTAAACCTGTATTTTATTGTCCATAAATTATCCTCCAAAAATATTTAAAATTCTGGTCACCGTAGCTTTATTTAATAAATGTCCTGAAATTAAAAGTGTGAGGAATAGATGGAGAGATCCATTTGTCTGTCAAGTGGATGAACAAAATAATGATTTTTTTTTATCAAAAACTATTTCAGTACCTTAATTGGATATCATTTTGCACAAATATAGAAAATATAATGGCACAAGTTCTTCATGTAGAGTCTCCATCAACAAGTATCTACAGTTATATAATGTTAACAAAAGTATCAATAAACAGCAGTGCTTTTATTTCCACCTTTCATAAAACATACTATAAATAAAATGACTGGATCACTCTAAAACAATTCATAGCATATTGTATTACTGAAAGCAAGCTATAAGTCAGACTGGCATGTACTATCAAAGCCAATCCACACACCAAATAATGTCAACCTATCATATCTAGTTACTGAGGAACAGAATAAAGCTTATTTCATTACATCTTTCCTGGTGGCTTAGTTGGCCCTTTCCTAGGCCAAGCTATTGGATTCTGTATTATTGTATTATCGTTTCATGTTTTTCATTCATTATGATCTTGTACAAATGTATATGTAAAATGTATATATTGTTTTTTCATGAGAAATTTATTTACTCTGAATAAGTAAAAATTTCACAATTCACCTTCTTGTTTCTCTTTTCATTTATGCATTGCCCAATAGAAAGTAAAATACATGAGCTACTCACTGATTCATACAAGTGAATGTTAAACCTCTGATGGTTTGTTTGGGTTGTAGGAGGAAAGCATTAATCCTTAGAACTTAATATTAACTCTGAAGGTTGAAAATTATACTCAAGGTTAGGTGAAAATGACTGGCTGACAAGGTCTCATTGTGAACAATCTCCACACAATTTGTTTTTTTCAAACCTAAGTGACAGCAGGGATAACTTATCAAGGTATTTTCAAAATATCAACACCACTACCACTGGAAAAGTAATACCCAATTGTGACTGGTAATTAAGCAAGACTATATATTTGTATTTTCGCTATTTTTTTTTCCAAATACATACATACATTTACTATCCATACATCTGAATACCTTCACATTATTAGGCAAAATAGCTTACAATAAAAACAACTTACATTCTATCTAATGGTATTCTTTCTAAAGTATATATTAATGGCATATGTAAAAAAACGTAGCACTTCCCTCTCCTGACCCCTCCCCCCCTTCCCAAAAAAAAAAAAAAATGGAGTTTGTATGTCAAACATGTCTCAATGGATATATGACATGTTTTAATGTTTTAGAATGCCAACCTTAAAAGAAGATAATATATGACAATTAAAAAAAAAAAAAAAAAAACTCATAAAGGCATCTGCAGAACCCTGTGTCATGCCTGTAATTGCTGCTGTCAGTTTTAAGGTGAGTCAATTTATCAGTAAAATACAGAATTTTTTTTTTAAATCAAACTTTTTCTTTAGATGCTATTTCTTGGTCTTGGAGATTAGCTTCTGTCCAAGTTTCATAACAATCCACAAATTTATCAACTAAAAAAAATATTAATCCCAGACTCTGTAAATGTTAACTGTAAAAAAATAAGTCCATCTATCAGAAAAATACTGAAAATAAAAAAAATATATTTTCAAAAGTTTGTTTCAGAAATTATCTTTTCAATAGAAAAAAGCTTCTTCCACAGTTTCATAAATTCTATGAAGGTTTGACAAAGTAATTGATGTTTAACAAACTTTAAACCCAGACTGTATTTACTTGTTAACTGTAAAAATTCTAAGTCCATTTATCAGTGAAATACAGACATATGAAAATAAATATTTTAAAAATTTTGTTCTGTTTACTGTCTTTTGGAAATAAACAAGCTTCTGTCAAAATTTCATAAAATTCCATGAAGGTTTGACAAAGTTATTGATGTTTAAAAACATTTTCACCACAAACTGAAACTAAATGTTGACAATGCCTACCACAGAATCTAGGATTGTTATGTCTCGCTTTCATGACATAAATGTTGAAGGCTGGACAAAAATCATAAAAATCCAACTGTACACCTCATTTTTTATTCAACTGGCTAGTAGGTCAGTCTTAGCAATTGGTATCACATGGTGTCTGTAAACTTTAAATTTTTTTTTAGAGACCATATATTGTCAGTCAAGATGACATGTTTTTGAGAAAAATTAGGATAAAAATTTGGTTTTCTTGTAATAATGTTGAATTTTTTTGTTCTAAGAAAAACAAAACAATTTAATGTCAGCAGTGTTATTTAATTTCAAATCTTAATTGAATTTTAGTACGTGTATCACATGCCAAACATGGAAATTTACCTACCTAGATTGAGCAGTTTATAAAAGTTTTGGTATTGTCATTTTTGTAATATTTTAATATGAATTTTCTTTACAGTGCATTTCAAAATAAATACATAAAAATTAAGTGTTATTTTATGATTTAAAAAAAACTCAAAATTGCTACTTTTAAAAGATGTATTAAACAGTGTCACCAACCAATTCCAATGACGCTGGCTACTATTTAATTTGGCCTGAACTGCATTGTTTTTTATAGGACAATATGTTAAAACTTCTTTTCATTAAAAACCACTGGGCTAATCTGAAACTAAGTTAACCAGAATACTTCGTAAGATATGTCTGTAAATATTCAATTAGAAGCATTTCTAGGAACCAAAAATAATGTTTACAGAAACATAAAACTTACACAGGAAATGTTGAATCGAACAAAATAATAACCTAAACCTGTATTTTATTGTCCATAAATTATCCTCCAAAAATATTTAAAATTCTGGTCACCGTAGCTTTATTTAATAAATGTCCTGAAATTAAAAGTGTGAGGAATAGATGGAGAGATCCATTTGTCTGTCAAGTGGATGAACAAAATAATGATTTTTTTTTTATCAAAAACTATTTCAGTACCTTAATTGGATATCATTTGCACAAATATAGAAAAATATAATGGCACAAGTTCTTCATGTAGAGTCTCCATCAACAAGTATCTACAGTTATATAATGTTAACAAAAGTATCAATAAACAGCAGTGCTTTTTATTTCCACCTTTCATAAAAACATACTATAAATAAAATGACTGGATCACTCTAAAACAATTCATAGCATTTTATCACATGAAGTCTATCTGATAATTGATTTCCTTACTTCTTCTATATCATAGTCCTTTCACATTGAGCTAAAAATAACACTGACACGAGCCTGACAGGCAGTTTGGACACCTTTTCTTTCTTAAATTTCCTGCTGACAATACATTTTCTAACGCTCCTTTCCATATCATATTCTCATTCCCTTTCTAATAAGACAAATAATTGGATGCTATACAGTTTGTCTCTGTTCCTCATGAGATCTATGGTGAAATGTAAATGACACAGCTGAGTCCCATGCACCTTTTAACATAATATCAACAAGTCCTTTCTTGTCAGCACAGTGGTACCATTGAGACAGATCAGAGGTACAGTCAGAGTCCTCTGGTGGAGGTCGCACCTGTATATTATTTACACATCTCCTACATTTGATTCTGGAAGAGAAAATAATATTGTAAAACTTTATTGTAATTTAAACAGGCTGAAATTTCTCGCCTATTTACTTGAACTTTGTGTTGAAAGTCCTTATGAATAGGTTTTGCTACAGGTATCACATTTAACTTAACATTATCAATGATTCATGAAAATGAGGTCAAGGACCTACGAACCCTGCCATTTAGACATGTATACCTAACAATCCTTCTATATACAAAATATATTTGACCCCCCCGAGAATTAATTATTATTGATGGGATACCAATTTTGGTGGATATCTAGGATATCAGTGAACCACATAAGTTCCACAAAGTACAAATTGTCTACAGGCTAATATGCAAACTTTGGCAAAACCATGAAATTAAATATCAAGGAAAATACAATTTTTCCTCAATCCATAAAAACTGGCATCCAAGAAAAACAAATGAATCCACAGTATTGCTTGTAGTATCTTAGAAACAGATCTAACCATGAAACTGAATGCTGACCAATAAACTATGAAAATGAGTTCAGAGTCAGATGAAAGGAAATTTTCCCCTCTTACATTTCATTTTATTAAGAATTTAAACAGAAGAATACACAAGTTTATTCAAATAAAATCCTGAGGTAAGAGAAATAACCCTGAAGCAATCATTGTATAGTGAAGCATAGAAATTGTTAAAAAATTATAGATTTGTATAGATGTATCAACCAATATAAGGCAAATTCAAATAAACTGTTTTACGAAGGACATGTCAAACTTCAAAAGGTGTAGATCAACACGATAGTGCTAAACTCAATTAAAATTTTTATACCTCACTAGAATTTTTCTAATATAAGTTGAAGGCTTCTCAATCCTCTCAACAGTTTAACAGTTACCTTCATAAATGAAAGATGTTTTAAAGATGCAAAAGTAAACCTACTTGTCATGTGTATCACTGATTGTTTCTTCATTAAGACGGAACAAGTCCTTTAACTCATCTCGACTAAAATGTTTTTCTACATCTTCTTCTTTATCTACAACACAACTGCTTAATGCTTTTTGTGGGCCTGCCTCTGGAAAATCTTCTCCTCAATTGTGCCAGTCTGTAATTATTTAATTTCAAATCTTAATTGAATTTTAGTACGTGTATCACATGCCAAACATGGAAATTTACCTACCTAGATTGAGCAGTTTATAAAAGTTTTGGTATTGTCATTTTTGTAATATTTTAATATGAATTTTCTTTTACAGTGCATTTCAAAATAAATACATAAAAAATTAAGTGTTATTTTGCGTATTTAAAAGAAAACTCAAAAATTGCTACTTTTAAAAGATGTATTAAACAGTGTCACCAACCAATTCCAATGACGCTGGCTACTATTTAATTTGGCCTGAACTGCATTGTTTTTTATAGGACAATATGTTAAAACTTCTTTTCATTAAAAACCACTGGGCTAATCTGAAACTAAGTTAACCAGAATACTTCGTAAGATATGTCTGTAAATATTCAATTAGAAGCATTTCTAGGAACCAAAAATAATGTTTACAGAAACATAAAACTTACACAGGAAATGTTGAATCGAACAAAATAATAACCTAAACCTGTATTTTATTGTCCATAAATTATCCTCCAAAATATTTAAAATTCTGGTCACCGTAGCTTTATTTAATAAATGTCCTGAAATTAAAAGTGTGAGGAATAGATGGAGAGATCCATTTGTCTGTCAAGTGGATGAACAAAATAATGATTTTTTTTTTATCAAAAACTATTTCAGTACCTTAATTGGATATCATTTGCACAAATATAGAAAAATATAATGGCACAAGTTCTTCATGTAGAGTCTCCATCAACAAGTATCTACAGTTATATAATGTTAACAAAAGTATCAATAAACAGCAGTGCTTTTTATTTCCACCTTTCATAAAAACATACTATAAATAAAATGACTGGATCACTCTAAAACAATTCATAGCATTTTATCACATGAAATCTATCTGATAATTGATTTCCTTACTTCTTCTATATCATAGTCCTTTCACATTGAGCTAAAAATAACACTGACATGAGCCTGACAGGCAGTTTGGACACCTTTTCTTTTCTTAAATTTCCTGCTGACAATACATTTTCTAACGCTCCTTTCCATATCATATTCTCATTCCCTTTCTAATAAGACAAATAATTGGATGCTATACAGTTTGTCTCTGTTCCTCATGAGATCTATGGTGAAATGTAAATGACACAGCTGAGTCCCATGCACCTTTTAACATAATATCAACAAGTCCTTTCTTGTCAGCACAGTGGTACCATTGAGACAGATCAGAGGTACAGTCAGAGTCCTCTGGTGGAGGTCGCACCTGTATATTATTTACACATCTCCTACATTTGATTCTGGAAGAAAATAATATAGTAAAACTTTATTGTTATTTAAACAGGCTGAAATTTCTCGCCTATTTACTTGAACTTTGTGTTGAAAGTCCTTATGAAAAGGTTTTGCTACAGGTATCACATTTAACTTAACATTATCAATGATTCATGAAAATGAGGTCAAGGACCTATGAACCCTGCCATTTAGACATGTATACCTAACAATCCTTCTATATACAAAATATATTTGACCTCCGAGAATTAATTATCATTGATGGGATACCAATTTTGGTGGATATCTAGGATATCAGTGAACCACATAAGTTCCACAAAGTACAAATTGTCTACAGGCTAATATGCAAACTTTGGCAAAACCATGAAATTAAATATCAAGGAAAATACAATTTTCCTCAATCCATAAAACTGGCATCCAAGAAAACAAATTAATCCACAGTATTGCTTGTAGTATCTTAGAAACAGATCTAACCATGAAACTGAATGCTGACCAATAAACTATGAAAATGAGTTCAGAGTCAGATGAAAGGAAATTTTCCCTCTTACATTTCATTTTATTAAGAATTTAAACAGAAGAATACACAAGTTTATTCAAATAAAATCCTGAGGTAAGAGAAATAACCCTGAAGCAATCATTGTATAGTGAAGCATAGAAATTGTTAAAAATTATAGATTTGTATAGATGTATCAACCAATATAAGGCAAATTCAAATAAACTGTTTTACTGAAGGACATGTCAAACTTCAAAAGGTGTAGATCAACATGATAGTGCTAAACTCAATTAAAATTTTATACCTCACTAGAATTTTTCTAATATAAGTTGAAGGCTTCTCAATCATCTCAACAGATTAACAGTTACCTTCATAAATGAAAGATGTTTTAAAGATGCAAAAGTAAACCTACTTGTCATGTGTATCACTGATTGTTTCTTCATTAAGACGGAACAAGTCCTTTAACTCATCTCGACTAAAATGTTTTTCTACATCTTCTTCTTTATCTACAACACAACTGCTTAATGCTTTTTTGTGGGCCTGCCTCTGGAAAATCTTCTCCTCAATTGTGCCAGTCTGTAATTATAAAAAGTGTTTGTATCAATACAACTAACAGCTTCTCTATGGAAAATCATTCATCACCACTACTACTCTTATTCATATGGAAAAAAAGCTAACAAGCAAGTGAATATCTTAAAATCACCAGTACTTTTTTTTACATCTACAGTACTTTTGTTTTGTCAAGGAAGTGTAGGATAACAGATTAAAAAACAAAGTTACCTGCATGAGTGAGATCTTTTAACACACAATAAACTCATATTGTATCATAGCCTTTTGAAAAAAAATGATTGACAAGGCCATTTGTTGTGCAGAAATATTTGTCAATACAATCGATTCATTCAAATTCAATTATTATCATATTTCATCAGTATTATTGCACAAACCTTCACACTTTTATATTTTTTTCCGTTTTCTTAACAATCTGGTACTTATCAAATTTGCTGGTTTATTGTTTTCTATACTCTTTTTGTTTTGTATATATGTATATGTTAAATGTATGTATTATACTTACAGCAATCAATCTGTATATAAAACACTGTTTTTTCTGTCCATCTCTCCAACATCTTGCCATAGCCTGATCATCATTAGCAGGGTTCCAGTCTGGATCAAACATCACCAGTCTATTAGCACCAATTAAATTTAAACCACAACCACCTGCTTTACTACTTAACATAAATATATATTCTGGGCTCTGTAAAAAATAAAAAGATCACAAAATCACATGACATTAGCCAAAGAATAAATCTTGACATGAACATTACTCGTAAAAATTCTATTTACAAATCTAAAATTTAAATTCTATATATGCTTTAACAAGCTCATAATATATACAAGACTGCACATGCTATAATGTCTTGCCTGCTTTACTCACATTGATTGAATTTATGTTGAAAGTCTGTTAATATGAAGGTTTTACTAAGTATCACATACAAAACTTAACATTATCAATGATCCATGTAAATAAGAAGTATTTCAGATGACAAAAAACTCTACATTATTTTTGTGATATTTTTTGTAATTCTTTTTTCAACAAGTCATATTTTTTTCTTTATTGAACATATGTACATTATTTTTCTTACAATGCAGTACGGTGCAGTCCAGTGTATCTGTGCACCTAAGTCTTTTGACTTTACTTTGGTAAACTCACAAAACTAATAATCTGATAATACTGTGTTAACAAATTCATAACATACTTTTATTTCATGAAATCTTCTGTATGTATGATAATACTGTGTTAACAAATTCATAACATACTTTTATTTCATCAAATCTTCTGTATGTATGATAATACTGTGTTAACAAATTCATAACATACTTTTATTTCATCAAATCTTCTGTATGTATGGTTTCACTCTTTAGATTTTGTGTAATGTGTGTCCTTAATTATGGAAACCTGTGTTTTGAGAGTTCTTAAAGGTCTGGTGATTTCGTGCATGCCTTCTAAAAATGGCTTATTTTGAATAAAGAAAAGATTTTATACTACGAAATATAGTTAAGTTTAAACCAAACAGACTGCCAAGGATGCAGAGCAAAATTTATTTCATATTGATAAATTTGACTCCAATGAAACCAATTTTATCTGATGATGTAAATCTTTTTGATGGAAAATGGCTAAATATTGTTAATCATTGGATTGCAGTTATAAATTTATGCTTGAACTTATCAACTTTGATCTTTTCTGCCCATTTGGAAGATTTAAACAATTACAAAAACGATTCTATTTGTGTTTTATTGCGGAAATGAGGAATTCAGGTAATGCACGATATCACTGGCTGCACGGACACAGGGGACTCCATTGTAAGTGGTTGAATTATCTAACATGTAAAAATTACTATTGCTCCACACTAATGGGCATAATAGAAATAGTGAAACTGTCAATAAATATAAATTATTACTTAGTGCTATTCCTGAATAAATGTATGGGAAGGTTGGAAGCCACATATGTTTTTGTTAATAGGGGTGGAAGCAAATACAAATTATATCACACATGAAAATACAAATTATGGTTGGTGAAATTACAAATTATGGTTGATGTAAAAAGTGTTGTTCAACTCCCAAAGCCTTTCCATTTTATCAAGGAATAGCCCTTAATTTTATCAATGATTTTTGTAACCAACTTAATTATAAAATTGAACATAAGTACTTACTGTTGGGTTGTTAAATTTCTCCACAATTTTAGCTCTCTTCTTAATTGACATTGTACCATCTAGCCTTACAAACAGATACCTATGAAAGCAAAACGTTTCAAATACAGATATAAGCTTTATTATCTGTAAGACCATACAAAAAATTCTGTGAAAGTAAAAATATTTTTTAATAACAAACTAATTACTGTATATGTCCAATGACAAATATTTGATCAACTTGTGTAATGATAACAAGCAATAAATTTATAAGATCAGTGGAGTAATTTTTAACAGCATGTGCAATACTGTTGTTGAATAAAAAAAAAAAAATTTCTAAGATCTATAAAAGTTTTGATGTTTATCCTATATCGTCATTTGTATAATTAGTTTTTGCTGCCATACTAAGTCAGTTTAGCACCAAAGTCAATTCTTTCAAAAATAATCCTCATCTTTTTTCTATTTCCATTTAACTTGTGATGCAGTTATCAAAAAGCAAGTTTTCATAGATTTCCTATAGAATGTCATAAGGTTATACCCGACAGAAATCTTTCACTACATATCAAACTTACCCTCGCTGTCTAAACAACTTCTCACACAGATCTAAGGTTTGCGTATAGTTAGACACTAACACCACTTTGTCGCTTGTTGTGGTCTTTATTAATGCTAACATGCAATCTAGAACCAGAAATTTACCTGAAAACAAAAATTAACTGTCATTTAAATACTTATGGTAAAAAAATTTGTGTAGAAAGCTATGTCCAATACTATGTAATCACATTTTAAGTATTTAAAGATTTATGAGTAAAAATGACCAGTTGATCCAGATCAGCAGATTATTCCAGCTAAACAGTGTTTCACTTCTTAATTGTGTATTGTAGCCCTATCTGATTCATAAAAAAATCAAAATGAGGTTTGGGGATTTTTTATTATATGCGTAAGCTGTTACAATATTTTCTCATAAACTAAAGAATCCTAATTTCAAAGAGGCGAATGAATTGGAGGAAATTCATTATGTGGAACCTTGCATTTATGTTATGTTATGTTATGTTATGAAGTCCAACTTATTGACTTACCAGATAATTCAGGTTTAACAGTCTTCAAATTATGTCCAGCAGGGAAAACATCCAATGTCCCTTCAAACCCTTCAGCTTCTTGTAAACATTTATCATATATCAAGTCAGGATCTGAAAAAAGGGAGAAATTATTTCTTTCAAAATAGAATATCAAGTTATTTTGTTTAGTAGTATTGGAGAAATGTGTGACGAAAGTATTAAGTTCATTCAACATACTGAAAAATTTTAAGCATGGGAAAACAGATCAGAAAAGTGCTTCGGGTTACAACTCACCACTGTCAAGCTACTGACCAAATATAATATCCTTCTGTTCAGTTGTACCTGAGAAAAATTTTAAGAGTATATTTGTTGGACAGACAGACAGACAGATGAATGGACAAAGTGATTTCAATATATCACCTACTTCTAGAGCAGGGGTAAAATAAAGTTATTGATGACTAAAAGTTGGACAGTTGAAAAGAAATTTTTACTGGTGATATATTATAAGGCCAGGAAAATAGATTTTTGAGACCATAAAATTTTGGAGGTGACAAAAATCTTTTAACAGCAGTACTCTATCTTTATATTCAAATTAATCCCTTCTTAAACTTCTTAATTTGAATCATTAAACTAGATATGTCTGTAGGACACAAATGCCCTTGACTGCAGCCAAAATTTTGAATGTACATTTCTTGGAAATCACATGAAAAATGAAATTTACTAGGGACATACACTGGCAAGATAATGATCATAGATGTATCATTTGGCTAATATGAACAAACTCATTAAGATATTATGTGTTTATTAAATGGGAAAAGTCAATCAACCAGAAAGACAAATGTTGATCACCAGATATAAATTTCAAACATAAATTCTGACAAAAGTTGGTTAACTTGAATGAAACCCAAACACTACCTCTAAGTTGTCATAATACACAAATCTACCAAAAATCACAGATACATCTGCAGGCCTTACCAAAATGAAACTTAGACCAGTACCATTTTCACAAAATTTTTAAGTCAAAAGGCTATAATTTCAGCTAGTAAATAGGTACGAAACACAAAACTAATTTGTAAGTCATCATAATATTCTAGCGTACCAAAAATCAGATAAATTCTAAAGGCATATCAAAACAAAGTTTGGAGTACTTCCATTGAGGATTTGATGAACTTTATCTTCTAATTTTCACTGAGGGGTGAGGGATTGGGAGTATTAATCTACAGAACAGTGTTGTATGAACTTTATTTTCTAATTTCCACTGAGCGGTGAGGGATTGGGAGTTATTAATCTACAGAACAGTGTTGTATGAACTTTATCTTCTAATTTTCACTGAGGGGTGAGGGATTGGGAGCTATTAATCTACAGAACAGTGTTGTATGAACTTTATCGTGTAATTTTCACTGAGGGGTGAGGGATTGGGAGTTATTAATCTACAGAACAGTGTTGTATGAACTTTATCTTCTAAATTTTACTGAGGGGTGAGGGATTTGGAGCTAGGGGTGAGGGATTGGGAGCTATTTATCTACAGAACAGTGTTGTATGAACTTTATCGTGTAATTTTCACTGAGGGGTGAGGGATTGGGAGCTATTAATCTACAGAATAGTGTTGTATGAACTTTATCGTGTAATTTTCACTGAGGGTGAGGGATTGGGAGCTATTAATCTACAGAACAGTGTTGTATGAACTTTATCCTGTAATTTTCACTGAGGGGTGAGGGATTGGGAGTTATTAATCTAAGAACAGTGTTGTATGAACTTTATCTTCTAATTTTTACTGAGGGGTGAGGGATTGGGAGTTATTAATCTACAGAACAGTGTTGTATGAACTTTATCTTCTAATTTTCACTGAGGGGTGAGGCATTGGGAGTTATTAATCTACAGAACAGTGTTGTATGAACTTTATCTTCTAATTTTTACTGAGGGGTGAGGGATTGGGAGTTATTAATCTACAGAACAGTGTTGTATGAACTTTATCTTCTAATTTTCACTGAGGGGTGAGGCATTGGGAGTTATTAATCTACAGAACAGTGTTGTATGAACTTTATCTTCTAATTTTCAGTGAGCGGTGAGGGATTGGGAGTTATTTTTTAATCTACAGAATAGTGTTGTATGAACTTTATCTTCTAATTTTCACTGAGCGGTGAGGGATTGGGAGTTATTAATCTACAGAACAGTGTTGTATGTTATTTATTTTTAATTCATTATGAAAATTCAGTTACTTTTTTTGTATTTCATGCATAAGTAAGAATTCACATTCAAGTAATTATATAACTAAGAGAAGAATTATTTAGAAGCTTTATTTGCAATTTGAAATAGTAAGAAGATCCTATCCAAACATAATTTAACTGCAAAATCATAACTCATTTTTTGCTATACTTAGAACAGCATTAGAAGTTTATAACGCATGTCTGTCAGTGAGCAATGAGAATTAATTAACTGAGAGATATATTGTTTTGCATTTTTTCATTGATATCAAAATTCTGACTTCAAATATATTCAAACCAGGGACTAGAGTAAACTGAACTTATAAGAGAGGTGAACTTTGAATGTAGATTCAAAATGAAGAGTTATTGCTACAGCAGGAAAAGGTTGACCTAAAAAGACAGGTTTTCACTTAATAGAGTTGACCTTTATAGTACTGCTAGGTTTGACTAAATAATAATAATAATTGGGAAACTAAAAACATGATCTTTGCAAAACATCTGAAATTTTAACAAGTTTGATGTAAATAATTCCAACATCTTTTTTGTAGAAATTTCAGACCAAGAATACTTACGATTACACAATTTCTTGAGCTGTGTAATAAATGACAAACTGCTTCCGGTTACTTTGTCTCCATCCACCTGTATATCAGAGGATTTGGATCTGACCAACATTTTATATAGTTCTGACTGGAGGGGTGTCAGGTTACAGCATACTATCTGTTCAACTTAAATAATCATGTATTTACTCAAAATAATTACTAGTAAAACAATAATATACTTTAATAACACTGTATTGTTATGTTTTATTCGGCTGTTTCCTCAATGGCATTTAATCTTTTTTCCCTTTTTTTTATAAATCTATCTGAGCATATAAGTATTTTTTCCTCAAACAATCATTGCTAGGCTATTTTGTTTCAATGCTTTTCAGCAAACAATTAAATGGATACGACAGCATTCTATCTTTTATGTAAGCTATATAAAATTCATTTTGTTAAAAAGACTAGTCATAAATTATTTGTCATGAATCAGGATGTTGGTTTTCTTGTTTCATATTTTTTCATGTCAAGCCTTTTACAGTTTACTATACCATTTGGGTTTTGCTCATTGTTAAAGGACATACACGTCATTTATACTCTGGTGGATAGTTGTGTCATTGGTAATCATACCACATCTCTTCATTTTTATAGTTACATCATTTCTACAAAAGTTCCAGATTATGTAAAAGAAATTTATTCTGTTTAGTGCAAAATGACACAGAAAACTGGTATGAAAAGTAAAGGAGTGACCCATTCATTTTTAAGTAACTTACTTTTCACAGGTAAATATCTGGTTAGTAAAGCCTGTGTTCTTCTAATGATGCATTTATTTACAATTGAGGCTAACTAAAAAATAAAACACAAATGAAACTTGAGATTACAATTTCTACCTTGTTAAAAGAATTCAGACAAATTGCATTATCTCCTTATCACTTGACTCACAATCTATTTCTAAAAAATTAAGCTTTATTTAGAAATAGGCGTTAGGTATTTGGCTAGTCAATGAATAATTCTCTATCCTTTAATACTAATAAATGCTTTATGAAAGACACACTATATCAAATAAAAACATAGGTAACTTATAATTCCAAGGTTCATCTCATTCTACACAATATTTTCTTCTCTGGATGCTGACATACCAGAGGTCAGGAAATCGGTCTGATTACCTCTTGTAACCTTTCTTGTCCTTTCTTATGTTCAGCATCAGTTGAGCTTGCATCTCTTCCTCTTAATATTGGTGTCTCAAACTTCCTTTTGAATTCCTGTGCTGTACCTAAGTAAATTAATATTAAACAAAGCTTATTACTACTTGATACAATTCTTTCACAAATTTCTTATTACAGATACATGTGAAACTTCCAACTTTTGTTCAAGAGGTTTCTTAAAAAACCATTAGACTGTTTTGTGATTAAAATACTGTGGATTCATTTATTTTCCTGGATACCAATTTTCGTGGCTTTGAGGAACTATTGTATTTTTATAAATATTTAATTTCAAAGTCTGCATACAAGTATATAGAAAACTTGTACCTCTTTGAACATTTGAATTTGTTGTTTATCTATACACACAAAATCCATGAAAACTGATATCCCACGAATAATAATGAATTCACATAATATGTTGATACCTCTCTTCTATATCTGTAATTGACACACTATTTAAAAAAAAGGAGAATACAGAAATGTCTGACATGAATTACATTAATGTTTTTATTTATCAGACTTCAGAAAAAGTATTTTATTATTTGGTTACAGAACAATGTCAAAATTTTAAAACACACTGGTACATAGTCTGCACCCCTTCTCCACACGAAATTTTAGGTAAAAACTTTTGTAACTGTTAGAAAAGGTCTAATGAAACTCCGTAATTTCAAAACCTGTGCGGTCGTTTATGGTATTTTCTTGGAAAAACCTGTTTTCCATCATCAAACAGAAGCTGAAACTACTTGTAAATGATTCTAGAACGCTTCATGATTGTTAAAATAAGTTTAATTCACTTAAAAACAATTTAGAAACTTGTGTATGTTTAAACAGGAAGTTTAAAAAGCACGTGTAAAGAAGAAATTAACGGTGAGAGTCGAAATCCGTACATAACAGATATCACTATAATACGACTTTGAAAGTAAAACAGTTCCATCCTTTTGTAAAACAGTATTTAATATATCTATCACATTAATGTTTGAAGGGTCTTAAGCTAATACAAACCATATTAGTCAGTATGGAATACCAAAACGGAACGAACAATAACCGATTACGTTTTGTAGTTTACAAATTCTAAGATTGATTTCACTATGTTGTCATTTAATATTTAGAACGCTTTTAGCTATGACCATTAGCAGTAATATCTTTATGGAACTTTATTGATTCATGTCAGAAGAAAAAATCATCACATATTGTAATTCTTAATGCTTTTACAATAAACCAAACTGTATTTTACCAACTTGTTTCCCTCTATAATTGAGCCCAAAATTTCTGAAAATGTAAATATTAATTTACCTAAAATTCCACCATTTACGAAATGTACAAGACTAAAGTATTCTAACAGATCATTCTGTATAGGTGTTCCTGATAGTAAAACTCTTCTCTTGGCTTTCAATCCATTTAATGCTTGGTATGTCTGGTTTTCAGAATTTTTTAACCTGTGACCCTGAAGAAAATGAAACGAGACTGTAGATTTTAAAGTGTTTTTCATTTGTTAAATGATGTCAACTGAGGAAAATTAAAAATTGTATACCACAAATTGAAATCACTATGTTTAAAATTGAAAGCAAGGCTATCTGAAAACATAAACTGTGACTTCATGATGCGTGTTGAATAAGTGAGATTTGCCTATATCTAGTTTGAGCTTCAATAGATAAATGTTAGTTTTTTTTTTTACTGAATTATCTGGAGCACAAGCATCACCCAAAAATTATTTTTTGTCAGCCTGTACATCTTCATAAAATAAATTTCCTGTGTAAATATCTTTGAGTGCAATGAGTTGTGCTCTATATTATTTCAAAGCATGTGTAAGTCAAACACCCAAGATTTTCTATAACTTTGCAATTTCACTGTGTTTTCTGGCATTTCTGAAACATGTTAAAAGAACTGTTTCAAACTATAAAAGCATGTGTCCATGGGACACAGATGCCCCCGCTTGTAAATATATGGCTAATTCAGCCATTTTGCAAATTATAAAAGGACATAACTCGAGAAAAGTGAAAGTGACGCCATCCAAATTCAAATTTGATCAATGATACATGGTAACAATCATTGTGGACAAGTTTTATAACATTTGGTTGAGGCAATGTAAAGTTCAGCAATTTTTCCATTTATAAAGGGACATAACTTGAGAATGGTGAAAGTTCATAACATTTGCATTTGATTGAGGCAAAATAAATTTAGTACCGAATGAACAAATTCAGCATTTTTTCATTTACGAAGGGGCATAACTTGAGAACAGTGAAAGTGAGGCCACCCAAATTCTAACTTGATCCGTCTTTGGTGGTAATAATCCTTGTGTATATAAAGTTTCATAAACATTTGGTCAGATTGAAGTAAAATTAAGAGTGCTGAAAGGGCAAACTCTACACCATTTTTTAATTCATAATGGACATAACCTGAGAACACTGAGAGACACCACCCAAATTGAAAGTGTTTTGTGGTAATAAGCATTGTGTATAAGTTTCATAACATTTGGTTGAGGCAAACTAAAGTAAGAGAAAGGAAACCAATTTTGGGACGTACAAGTGTAAATCTTAATGTCCCAATCACCTAGTGATGGGAGCATAAAAATAGCCATTCTTTCTAGAACTAAATAGGTTTAACCTTTAATTCATACCTAAAGAAATTTGTATGTGGTTGAACATTTAAATACCTGGTTTACCTATACCAATGATAACCACAGTAATCACTATAGGATTCTTACCTCATCACATATAACCAGCCCTACTGAACCTTTATACATCACAACAGCATGTAATCTAAATGTCTCGTATGATATAATTACTATAGGATCCTTACCTCATCACATATAACCAGCCCTACTGAACCTTTATGCATCATAAGAGCATGTAATCTAAATGTCTTATGATATAATTACTATAGGATTCTTACCTCATCACATATAACCAGCCCTACTGAACCTTTATACATCACATGAGCATGTAATCTAAATGTCTCATATGATATAATTACTATAGGATCTTTACCTCATCACATAAAACCAGCCCTACTGAACCTTAAACATCACAAGAGCATGTAATCTAAATGTCTCGTATAATATAATTACTATAGGACCCTTACCTCATCACATATAACCAGCCCAACTGAACCTTTATACATCACAAGAGCATGTAATCTAAATGTCTCGTATGATATGATTACTATAGGATCCGTACCTCATCACATATAACCAGCCCAACTGAACCTTTATACATCACAAGATCATGTAATCTAAATGTCTCATACAGTCCAGCTATCGCGGATTCACCAAAACACGCGATTCCATGATGGAAATTAATTAAAGATCGTGGATTTCGTGATGGACGATTTAAAAGATCGCGACCTTTTACCTAAAAATATCCAAATCTGGTCCGCGAAGTCCACGATGACAGTCGATTTACAGGATAAAACAATTTCTTTACTGATGCTAGCTGATACAATGTACATGTAGCTGTCTAAATGCGAGTGCAATGAGATAAGACAACGAGGTGTAATTGGGTCTACGTGCAGAATAAAAACCAAAAAATGTTTTAAAGTTTTTTATTCATTAAGCAAATGTATGATGTGATTACTAAATACTTCTTATTCTGATTCACCGATAAAATATTTTAATTTCATCCTCCCGAAAAAAGCTTTAAATTGTTTATTAAATTTGACACAAGCTACCTTTGTCGTACCTTAATTTGGATCTTATTGTGAGTTCAATAGATAAGCAACAAGGTCTAACTGGGTGTACATTTAGAATAAAAAATATATTTGTTTTTTTAAAGGCTTACGCATTCATAAAAAATATGTATGATGTGATAACTCATTTCTTTTTATTCTGATTAAAAAAAATAATTTTAATTTTATCCTCCAATAAAAAGTGGTAAATTGTTTAATAAATTTAAAACATGCTACCTTTTTTGTACCCCAATTGAGAAGTTACAAAGATTACAATGCCTGTCAATCATTACCCCGATGAAGGTTAATAAACACATGACCTGTGTCGGCCAACAGACACCTGCTGTTATAAACAAGTATGTGTCCGGTTTATATTTCAACAGGTAAACAGAAGTTGGTTAATAGAAATTGATAGGTGTTTTTATTAAATTGTTGAATGATAGTTTAAACCAAGCTTCACATGCTCTTAATTTAGTCTTTTATGCAAACATTTATTTCAGGAGGATAATACGTCACTTGGATCGTCTGATTATTGTCTTTGATTTCATTTGAATAAAATACAGAATTTAATCCATCAACCCTTTTAATCTTTTGCAATAGAAAAAATACTGGTTGTTATTTGAAATAAAATTTTCAGCTTTTTATACTATAATTATTAAAACATGACCAAATTATTAAACACAATCTTTTTACTCATTTTGGACTGGTTGGAAGTTGGTTGTAAAATGTCCAGTGACAAATATCTCGTACATTGTCGTGCAATTTCTGTAAGGGATGTTGCTGGTTAGCACGTTTATTTAATTAATGCCCGGTCAACATACCCGTCTTTAAAATCCTGGACTGTTAGAGAACAGGAGAGTTATGAAATAGAGTTTAAAGGCATTTAGTATACATACAAAGTTGAGCACTACAAGACATGGTTTAGACCCGGGTTAATACTTATATGATGCAATGGACAGACTGTAAATTTGAATAATTATTTTCTGCATGAATAAGTTTGTGTCATATTGGATGATAACGGTTTAAACATTATGTATATAAGAAGAAGAAAAAATGGTGGAAAACATGTTTGTCATACATGTATGATTTGCCAAAAATAAGCTTTAACAAACTTAGTGGGGTATATTGTATATATAGTGCTGGGCAGACAAAAGACATATTTTTAGTAATATAGCGTAGAGGAAGAGACAGAAGTTGGACTGGGAGAAGAGCGAAGTTTATTGTATTTAATTTAATGCAACAATTTCAAATATCTTTTGAAAGATATGTGTGGTCCTGAAAAGGACTGTTTGTAATCTTTGTGTAAACTGTATACACCTCAAAGGACGCCGAACTCTAGTTCTTGATAATGGGGTCGTCTGCTGGTGGGTTGTTTTCAATCTGGACAGCAGCAAGTGCAGGTCTTTGTTTCTTTGGTTGTCGACGCAGCATCTCATTGACAGCATTGATGACATTGGTCCGAAGATGTCTTCCTGACGGACCTCAGGGTACATCCGAACTGTGAATTGCGGATTATCTCTCGCCGGACCCAGATGTAATCAAGCGATTGAAAGGTCTGCAGTTCCAGTGATAAAGCCTCTGTTAACTCAGTTGTAAACGGCCCTTTCAGGGCCACCAAATATTTCAAAAGATTCTTTATTTGTTGTAACAATTTTTAAAACAATAAAATCAATATGAAAAGTGACCATGCATACAAATATAGAAGATGTGGTATGCTTGCCAATGAGACAACTATCTATCCAAGACATAAAGTAGAAAATATAAAAATAGATCACAGTACATAACCCATTCAAATTTTAATCTTCATCCTTTCAGACTTGTAACGAAATTATCAAAGAATTCAAATTCACCAGTACATTTCCTTCTTAAATATATTGACTCGTTATTAATTTTTTATTGCTGTCCTCTATTCTTATTTTCTACGATCTTTTATTGTTAAATCGCATGTATTAGAGTTAGAACACTTTAAAGTAGTGAAAAGTTGAAATATGAAAGAATATATTCAAAAAAAAATATACACACTAAAAAAGGGGGACCTACCCACAAGTGCCCGTGATTCAAAGAAACAATAATTTCTAATTATAATAGAAACTTTCACTAAAAAAAAACATGAGCATGAACATTTTGTCTACATAAGTACATGAAGGATTTACAATGTTAAGCACACGCCCATTTTCAATATCAGACGATTTTTCTGTACAGGTTATATTGAACTGTCTATTCTGAGTATGCACTGATATATTGGTCATTGGACGTTTAACCATCAATACGGTAATCCCTGTGAAATGGTGAGCAGAAAGATGTTTGTATAACAAGTGTCTCTATTCGTCTTTGCTGATGTCCTTTTCGGTTTTTTAAACATACATGCACCATACAATAATCAGTTACAACAAAACAAAAGAGTGTGTCTCCACGATAAAACAATTCACTTAAAATCACCAGATGTCAGCCCTTCCTTATTTTTACGTAGTAAAGTGTTTTTCAAAAATATGAACTGAATCATTTGTCAATTGACATTAATTTTATAAGCAATCAATAATCGAATGCGATACATTAAGTGAGCCTATAAAATGTACATAATTGTATACAGCGTGACATTGAAAATCCGAATGAGCTGTATCAATAATTATTTATATTTTCCCTTTTTTCAAGAATTCACGTTTGTAAAAACCCACACAAAACCATACAACCTTTCAATAAGCCCGATTTGTAAGTCAAGTATCATTTTATTGATAAAATGAATATCACATTTTAAAATTACGATTTTTTTTCACGGTAACAATAAAATAAAAATAATTAGTCACAGGATTTTAAACTAGAACTACTACAGTCTTAGATATTTTCTAAAACTGTCTGTTGAACTTTTTTATTGATAATTAATAACTTGTAACATTAATGATTTTACGAATCTCAAACAATTTTCAATTTACAAATTTCTAAAGATAATAAGTTCAAAATCAGTCAATATAATGTAGCTCCTCCTTCCACATTCGATTATTACCTGAACACCCGTTCATTGGTTTAAACTTCTCGTATGACTTTTGTGTATGCATCACCTTTCAGACAAGTGAACACACGAAAGACCGCCCATGTCAATCAAACTTTACCTGAGCTTGAATAGAAATAACAACAGGACAAGAGGATTAATTACGGGCCAATGTGATTTTAAATAACAATACACACAACCAATAAACTGACAAATATATTGTTTTCGCTATTAGCTTTTATCACCACAATTAATTCTCATGCACATTCATTGTAACAATAATTAAACGTTATATTTTATCGATAACATAAAATTCAGCGTTATTACAATAGATATTCTATTGATTTCCACGAAGGTCCACGATAAAAATTGACCTGTCCGCGATCATAATGGACTTTTCGCGGCATATTATAGGTGAAAATATAATTTCCCGTCGCGATAGTCCGCGTCTTTAGATGGACTTTATGGAATCATCTTGTCGGGAGTGTATGATATAATTACTATAGGATTCTTACCTCATCACATATAACCAGCCCTACTGAGCCTTTATGCATCACAACAGCATGTAATCTAAATGTCTTGTATGATATAATTAAAATAGGATTCTTATCTCATCACATATAACCAGCCCAACTGAACCTTTATACATCACAAGAGCATGTAATCTAAATGTCTCGTATGATATAATTAAAATAGGATTCTTACCTCATCACATATAACCAGCCCTACTGAGCCTTTATGCATCACAACACCATGTAATCTTAATGTCTTGTATGATATAATTAAAATAGGATTCTTACCTCATCACATATAACCAGCCCAACTGAACCTTTATACATCACAAGAGCATGTGATCTAAATGTCTCGTATGATATGATTACTATAGGATCCTTACCTCATCACATATAACCAGCCCTACTGAACCTTTATGCATCACAAGAGCATGTAATCTAAATGTCTCGTATGATATAATTACTATAGGATCCTTACCTCATCACATATAACCAGCCCTACTGAACCTTTATACATCACAAGAGCATGTAATCTAAATGTCTCGTATGATATAATTACTATAGGATTCTCACCTCATCACATATAACCAGCCCTACTGAGCCTTTATGCATCACGAGCATGTAATCTAAATGTCTCGTATGATATAATTACTATAGGATCCTTACCTCATCACATATAACCAGCCCTACTGAACCTTTATACATCACATGAGCATGTAATCTAAATGTCTCGTATGATATAATTACTATAGGATCCTTACCTCATCACATATAACCAGCCCTACTGAACCTTTATACATCACATGAGCATGTAATCTAAATGTCTCGTATGTGTAATTATTATAGGATCCTTACCTCATCACATATAACCAGCCCAACTGAACCTTTATACATCACAACAGCATGTAATCTAAATGTCTCGTATGATATAATTACTATAGGATCCTTACCTCATCACATATAACCAGCCCTACTGAACCTTTATACATCACATGAGCATGTAATCTAAATTTCTCGTATGATATAATTACTATAGGATCCTTACCTCATCACATATAACCAGCCCTACTGAACCTTTATGCATCACATGAGCATGCAATCTAAATGTCTCGTATGATATAATTAAAATAGGATTCGGATTTCTTCTTCCTTGCTGCTGCATAAACTGATCTGTAAAATAAAATAAATGTCATCAGTTTCATCATCATTGTAAGATATAATGGTAATAAACCAAATAAAAATTATCTCAGTTTGTACATGCACCCACATTTTTAGTTAGCAAAGATGAGTGGAACTTTTACACTTTCTTGTACATGTACACATGCAAGTCAGGCCAGTGTTTCATGTATTGAGTGGTTAATCGCTTGGAAAAAATCCCATTGCAGCCATATGGTGACCTATAATTGCTAACTTCTACGTCATTTGGTCTCTGGTGGAGAGTTGTCTCATTGGCAATCATAACACATCTTTTTTATTTTGACCATGTTTCAATGTTAAATCAATGGGAAAATGAAATAATAAAGCAAACACTGTAATAGGATTTACACTTAAATTTTTTAGTTCAAAAAAAACCTCCAATATAAAGTTCTCTGAGATCAAAGACCTAACAATAAAAACCTCTTATTTTCAGACTTGTACAAATTCTTTCAAAATTGATAATGTTAACATAAAGTTGCACTACTCTGAACTTTTCTTACTTAGGTTTCTGTCTATTTCCTGTTTGGTACCAGAATCAATGGCCAGTGGGTTTATCTTCTGTCCTAACCATTTAAATATCTCATTATACCAATTCTGAAATATAATTCATATTTCTAAATATATATTTTCAAAAATGTCAATCTATCAAGCATGCAATTCAAAAATGGAAATGCATATCAATATGAAATCAAATTTTACCCAACAGTAAAAGGTTATATTCCCTCTCCAAGTAACTTAGGTTTAGGAATAATTATGTCAATTATATGTTATAGTGTTTATATGGTGACCATGATAGTGAAGAAATCAGAATGTTAGATCAGACATTGGCCGTTTGCTTGTAAAGCTCTTAGAAGCCCTTACTTATCTAACTTATATCTATGGAGCACTGATAGAAACTATTGACAAAGCCAGATCAGCAAATCATAAAATTTATATATATGAACAATTTTTGATGAACGATGTAACATCCCTATAAAATACACAAGAGTGCACACGCTGAAATGTCTCGCCTTCTTTACTAACCATTGATTTTATGTTGATAGTCCTAAATATAAAGCTTTACTACAAGTAATACATAAACTTAACATGATCCAAGAAAATGAGGTCAAGGTCAGATAAACCAAACGAGAAATACATGTACACCTTAAAATCATTCAATAAACCAAACATAGTTGACCTATTGCTTATAGTTTCTTAGAAACAGTCTTAACCAAGAAAACTTAACATTGACCAATGAACCATGAAAATGAGGTCAAGGTAAGATGAACCATGCCAGACAGACATGTACACCTTACAATCATGTATGCATTAAATATAGTTGACCTATTGCTTACAGTATCCGAGAAACAAACTTAACCATGAAAGCTTAACATTGACCAATTAACCATAAAAATGAGGTCATGGTCAGATGATACCTGCCAGACAGACATATACACCTTACAATCCTTCCATACAACAAATATAGTTGATCTATTGCTTATAGTTGAAGAAAAACAGACCAAAACACAAAAACTTAACACTGAGAAATGAACCGTGAAAATGAGGTCAAGGTCAAATAAAACCTGCGAGACTGACATATACATCATAAAATATTTCCATACACCAAATATAGTTGACCTATTGCATATAGTATTAGAAAAAAAGACCAAAACTCAAAAACTTAACTTTGACCACTCAACCATGAAAATGAGGTCAAGGTCAGATGACACCTACCAGTTGGACATGTACACCTTACAATCATTCCATATACCAAATATAGTAGACCTACTGCTTATCTGATATATGGACTTGACCACGAAAACTTAACCTTGTTCATTGATCCATGAAATGAGGTCGAGGTCAAATGAAAATTGTCTGATGGGGATAAGGACCTTGCAAAGTACGCACATACTAAATATAGTTATCCTATTACTCATAATAAGAAAGAAATTAACATTACAAAAATGTTGACTTTTTTCAAGTAGTCACTGAACCATGAAAATGAAAATGAGGTCAAGGACAATGGACATATGATAGACGGAAACTTCGTAACATAAGGCATCTATATACAAAGTATAAAGCATCCAGGTCTTCTAGCTTCTAAAATATAAAGCTTTTAAGAAGTTAGCTAACGCCGCCGGATCACTATCCCTATGTCGAGCTTTCTGCGACAAAAGTCGCAGGCTCGACAAAAACTGAAACGGATCTTGTTTCTGAAAGATGCTTCCATAATATGCCAATTCCTACCTTGCATAACCAACATTGTCTTAGCTTCTACCTATACACCTGCCAAAATTCATACAAAACCAACAAAATTCAGTGTCTTAGCTTCTACCTATCCACCTACACAAATTCATACTAAAACCAACAAAAATATAGTATCCTAAATGATTTCCGAAACTTATATATCCAAATTCCTTCTGCTACACATAGTACTATATACTAGTTTTCATGGTTCACCTCAATGCTCGTTATTTACAAATAATATTGTTCAAATAGTTTACGTTTGATTTCATTTTTTAACCTAATACGATATGAAAGTGGAAATAAAAGAACCTGGATTATTTCTATTTGAAGTAAATATTCCAAACAAAGTTAAATATATAATGTTTTTACCTTGACTAAACTACTAGGTGCTACAACCACTGCCTTGTCTATATATGGACAACAATCTGGACTTTGTTTCTGTAATGATACAATGACATTAAAATTTCTAAGGATAATAAAAAGCATTAAAAGAACAGCTTTTTAAAATCACAAATATTTGTATTCCCCACTTTCTGAAATGACATTATTCATGAATCAAGTGGAAAATTAACATTCATAAATTCATTTGAGTTATTACTAAATAAAAGGAACATAATCTGTAAAGCCCTTACAAGGTCGTTTTTTTTTTTTTAATTGAACTTACCATAAATGTCAATATCTATTTAATGTTATACATTGTACATACCAATAATGTCCACATTAATGTTATACATTGTAATGTCTTCCCCAGTCCCTGAAATAAAAAATAAACAGATTTTTATCTTTGAAATGTTTACCATAATTCTGGTTTTCTTGACTAGGACCATAATAACAAATTAATTCTTATCTTTATACTATTCTTGACTAGTACCACAATAACAAATTAATTCCTAACTTTATACTATTCTTGACCAGTACCACAATAACAAATTAATTCCTAACTTTATACTATTCTTGACCAGTACCACAATAACAAATTAATTCCTAACTTTATACTATTATTGACCAGTACCACAATAACAAATTAAATTCTAACTTTATACTATTCTTAAATTATCAGACTGAATTTTATTATATTCACCAATATCTCATATTCTATAAATTAACTTGAAACAAGAATGCATGCATTGTCTTGCTAAGCATATTTCCAACTTGTAATTAAGAATATATCAGAAAACAGAAAGTGATTGTCTGACTCATCCAAAAAGGACTCACACATTAAAACTCATCACCTAAATATGAAACCATTCTTTTCAGTAGTACTGGAGAAATTTGGGATGAAAAATTTAAGTTCATTCAAAATGTTGAAAATTCAAAGTACCTGGTATATGTAAACATGAAGGTGTGTGACAGATCTGAAATGTCCTCATACTTTACAATCATTATTGTCAAGCTGCTGACTACATACAAAGTCATTCTGTTCAGTAGTACTTGAGAAAAGTGTGACAAAAAAATTTGAAGTTTTAAGTTCATTCAACATATTGAAAAATTCCAAGTATCACCATACAGGAAATAAGTGTCTGACAGATCAGAAAAATTCTCACAGGTTATTACTCATCACTGTCAAGCTGCTGATTAAATATGAAGTCATTCTGTTTAGTAGTTTCTAAGAAAAGTGTGACGAAAATATTTTGTTGGACGAACGATTGAGGTGATTTTATATTTACATTATATTGCTTACCATTTCATCAGCCATGATACAGCCATAACTGTTCTCTATTTGTTCTCCTGTCACACAGTCATACATAAACTTAACACCCTGCAAGATCATTAACCATTAGATTTACATATTTCATTCTTTGACATGTTTTCTAAAGGTATCACAAGATATCAATGCTTTTGAACTTTGAACAACCTTTTATATTTGTAACATATTGGACTATAATGTTTGAGAAGTTTCAAAGAGAAAAATATGAAAAGATAAAATTTATAAAACATGAAAATAAACTTTAAAAAATGCAGAATAAATCAGGAATTAATTTTGTCTAAGAAAATAAATCTTTATTATATATTTCACACAAAAAAATAAAAGCCACTTTTAAGGTTCCTGATTTACGTCATGTGTGTGTTCAAATCATTTTTATCTAGAAAATAAGAAATTCTACAAAAAGGATGTAAATATCAGCACAATGCCAGTTTTCAGTGGAAATTATAAAGTGGTTTGTCCCTTGTCTATCTAACAGTTTTTATACTGGCAATGCCTAAACCTCTGTAATGTGTTTGTTAACAGGGTCATCATCTTCATGCAAATTTTCTATATTGGCAATGCCTTTATAAAAATTTCTAATATCTTTCAAAGACTTTTGTTTTGACAAAGCATTATTACAAGATTAATTGTTTGTTTTAAATTCAGAAGGCAGCAAACATTTCATACATAATCATAACTTTAACCAATCTTAAAAATTCTGCTAAGTAGGCCCACCAGGATGAATGGCAAGAAATTTGGACTGCCACTGGAAAATAGAATATAGGGGCAGAAAACATAAATATCAAAATACCTTCTGTAGATTATTGGCTGCTAACATTATGTATGGATATTAAACACTAGATATTTGATTTATAACTTGCCTCTCTTTGATGAGGTCGTAAAACATTACTTAACAATGGATCTACCACTACATGTACTGGATGTTTCTCCCTGTAATAAACACAAATCACTGACTCAATCTATCATAAAGACTATCTTATATTCAGAAATGATTATATCTTGGGACAAAACAAGTACAAAATTAGCCAAAAAAGTCACTTATTTGTGTACAGGTCTGTTGCAAGATGTATGTTAATGAATATCCCTTTACAACAGAGAAGGTTTAATGCAAAAATGTCAGTATTTACAGGATGAAGGACCGTTAGTGTTAATATCTGGATATCAATATATGTTTAGTTATGTATGAAGCTATTAAAATCAAAATCAATGATAGTACCAACAAGACTGCAATACTGTTGCTAAATGTCACCTCATCTGTATAAATGAGGAATCAAATTGAGTGTGTCACAATGAGTCAGTGCGGTACAATAGTCAAAATATTGTTAAAGTCCCATAACTCCATTCAAATCATAATGATAGTGCAATAAGGTCAGCTACACTTGATGGAAACCAATCCTTCTTTAGACAACAAATGCCACAAGCACTTACCATAAAGCATTTTATGGAAATACACATCTTGTTTTCATGCATCTGTGTATACAAATTTGTTTTGGTCAGAGGGTCTGGCAAATATTTTCAAAAAGAACCCTTAGAAGCTATTATAACAGTATATCAGACTAAAAACTTGATAACGTCATACTTTTGAAACTACATGGAAAAATTGTCACCTCCTAGTTTATTCAAATTTGAATACTTTAGAATATAAAAATAAGATGTGTTATGATTGCCAATGAGACATATTTCCTCCATAGACCAAATGATGCAGATACCAACAATAGGTCACCGTACAGCCTTCAACAATGAGCAAAACCCATAAAGCACAGCTAGCTATAACATGTTTGATTGGTTTTGAGATGGAAATGACACAGTTCAAATTTAGGCCTTAATAGTCTTACTACTTTTTCCCCTTTATTTTATCCCTTTTATTAGTCTGTGATTTTATACAACAGAAACAATCTTACAGATTGAGATTTCATCTTCTTCTATAACTTGTAATATAATATAGTATCAAATTGTGCATGTAAATTTCCTTCAAAATAAAATTGCCGATATTTTTACTTGTCTTCCTAGAAGTTGCACACATTGTCATGCAAAGCATACCCTTACTCGTAATTCATCAAGTATAAATAAACGAGGTAACAGATCCAAAAAGTGTTCACACATTTCAAATCATTGTGTCAAGTTGCTGAATAAATATGAAGTCATTCTGTCTAGTAGTACCTTAGAAAAGTGTCTATTAGTACTTTAGAAAAGTGTATCCTATTGTAAGTTCATTCAACATATTGACAAAATCAAAATATCAGCAAACAGGAATAAGTTGTCTGGCAGATCTGAAAAGTTCTCACATTACAACTCACCACTGTCAAGCTACTGACCAAATATGAAGTCAATCTGTACAACAGTTCCTGAGAAAATTCCTTGTTGTACCTACAAGGTGAATACAATATAGCTAACACCCAGAGTGGGGTATAATAATGATATATCTAAATAAAAGAAGAATGTATCTGAGGACAGGAATGCCAGAAGCTGAAACAATAAATGTCTCACTGCCCAAATTCAAACTCTATCTGCATGTTGTGGTTCTTAGCATTGTGTATGAGTTTCAGAAAATTTGGATGAGACAAACTTAAGTTAGAGTGCGGAAACTGAAAATTTGCAATTTTCCAATTTATAAATGGGCATAACTCTACAATGATTAATGACATACTGCCAAAATTTAAACTCTATCTGCGTTTTGTGGTTCTTATCATTGTGTATGAGTTTCATAAAATTTGGATGAGTAAAACTTAAGTCAGAGTGTGGAAACGAAAAAAATTGGCAATTTTCCTAGTTATAAAGGGGCATAACTCTAGAATGGTTAATGACATACTGCCCAAATTCAAACTCTGTCTGCAAGTTTTAGATCATAGCATTGTATATGAGTTTCATAAAATTTGGATGAGAAAAACTTAAGTTAGAGGGATGAAAAGAAAATGGGAGGGACTGAAGGATGGAAGGACAGAGGAAAAGACAGATGGCAGGACAGTCAAGGGTAACACTTAATGCCCCATTGCCTACTGTGGAGGCTTAAAAATATAGCATTGATAATGTGATAAACATATTGCATCTTTTATACTGAATTTGTATTCCATACTTTTTCCTTACAAGTTTGGTATGCTTTAAAGATGTTCGAGTAAAGTGATATTTGCTGGCAAGCATTGCTGAAGTTACAGACATTGCAAAAACTCAGCACTAAAGAAATATTCAATTATTTGTAAAGAATATATAGGGATAATATGTATTTAAATTCAGAAAATTCTGGAAATTTTTTATGCATGCCGAAGGAGACGAATGATAAACAAGATGTCTATAACAGACATGGTGTCCTTTCCTGGCATCAGAGCTAGATTATTTTTAAAAGTATCATCAATGTTTGACAGTTTATGTCCCTTTAATGTAATAACCCTATATAATACTTTTCGCATTGTTTCAGTCAGTTTTTGTATTTTCATGAACCTTCCCTACATTTGTAATTTTAATAGCTGAAGAATAATAACATATTGTGTCAGGTCTATTATCTAAAGTCTATTACTTTTTATCTATTTTATAATAAGAATTATTGCACTCATTGTGAATCTTTTCTTGACCCTACATTTGTTATTTCACTCTGGATTGCATCATGTTTTTCAGTTTCACATAGGTAGTGTGTCTGGATTGCGTCACGTTTTTCAGTTTGCCATAGGTAGCGTCTGGATTGCTTCATGTTTTTCAGTTTCACATAGGTAGTGTCTGGATTGCGTCACGTTTTCAGTTTGCCGTAGGTAGTGTCTGGATTGCATAATGTTTTTCAGTTTCACATAGGTAGTGTCTGGATTGCGTCACGTTTTCAGTTTGCCATAGGTAGTGTCTGGATTGCATCACGTTTTTCAGTTTGCCATAGGTAGTGTCTGGATTGCTTCATGTTTTTCAGTTTCACATAGGTAGTGTCTGGATTGCGTCACGTTTTTCAGTTTGCCATAAGTAGTGTCTGGATTGCGTCATGTTTTTCAGTTTGCCATAGGTAGTGTCTGGATTGCGTCACATTTTTCAGTTTCCATAGGTAGTGTCTGGATTGCGTCACGTTTTTCAGTTTGCCATAGGTAGTGTCTGGATTGCTTCATGTTTTTCAGTTTCACATAGGTAGTGTCTGGATTGCATCACGTTTTTCAGTTTGCCATAAGTAGTGTCTGGATTGCGTCACATTTTTCAGTTTGCCATAGGTAGTGTCTGGATTACGTCACGTTTTTCAGTTTGCCATAGGTGGTATTGCCTTTCTCAATTAAATCATCAATTTGTTAATGATATAAATGTCAACTGTTTAGTTTTTCACACTATTTTTGTTTTTCAGTCTTGGTGAGGTAATACTGATTTTTTTTATTTAAACATTTGTCTTAGTTGTTAATTAGCAGAATGTCAACTAGTACCCTCTACTTGTCCATAAAAATTCATTAACAGTTTTATGTGTTAGTATGAATTCAAAGTGCAAATTGCGTAAGTACTTGTCTTTAATCCAGGTGTGCTTTCACTGAATCATGTTTTCCAAAATTTTAAATCCATATATAAACTTGAATTAACAATGCAGATTCATAAAACACTTATTTCACTTATTAACACAAAAAAGATGAAAAATTGTGAAAAGGGATGGATCTTCTAAATACTGTGTAAGCTATATGCATCACCATTGTTGAAAATACTAGAAAATTCTGTATTATAAGTCATTTCTATGGTAGAGCACATAAAGTCCACTCAAGTTGACACAAAGTTCCTCAAGTGAAGCAATATTTCTGCAGTCTTACTGTTGAAATACAGCAATTAATATAAGTTTAATTCGGTTGAGTGGAATTTGGATCAGTTGTTATTCTAGATGACTCAATGAACTTTGGTGGATAGTTGTTTCATTGGCAATCATACCACATCTCCTTACTTTTATATCAAAATTTAATCTACAATTTCAAAACAGTTTGTAATGGGTTCTACATAACCCTGTGACTGCCGCTGTCAGTGACAAAAATGTGTAATGGTTAATGCAAAAAAAACCTAATTTCATTTATCAATTATATTAAATAAATTCAAAGAGATTTTTTTTTATAGTTTTGCACAGGGTGCTATATTTTGATTATGACGAAACTTCTCTGCAGGTTTTGTAGTATTCCATGAAGGTTTGACAAAGTTATTCAACTTTTAATATCTTTATCTACAGACTGTATCCTAATAATGACTGCAAAACAACTTTTTCATTCATAAGTATAATAAATACAGGAAAATGTACATTCTTTTATTCTAGATGGTATCTCTTGATTATGAAGAAGCTTCTGTAAAAGTAAACCAAAATTCCATGTAGGTTTGAAAAAGAATATTGACATTTTAAAAACTTTAACCCTAGACTATATCTTAATGTTAACTAAGTCCATCTTTCAGTAAAATATGGAAAGGTAAAAAAAAAACACTTTCAAAATTTTGCTTAAGATAATATCTCTTAATCATGAAAAAAAATCTTTTTTTAATATCAAATACAAACACTCCTACTTTGACCTTTGATCTTGAGACAACTGAAGAATGTAATAGCAATGACAAAACCAAACAGATATACTTGGATTTCCATGTTATCAGGTTATAAGCATCCGGAAGAAATGACCTCTTGACACAGTTCAATTGATAATGATTTCTACCTAATGGAATTGAATTTCTCTCATTTTTTACTACTTCACTTTACTCTCTTCTGCCAATTTTTTTTTTTTTTTTTTTGGGGGACTCTGATGCAGTCAATCTGAATTATTTGCCCTATTCATACATCATTTCTTGCAGAGTTTCCAAAATATACCTTGATGTACTATGGGGTTGAATTGTTTCTCTATTTTGCAATGACCAGTTTTTTTATATTTCTTTGCCCTAAATTTCAATGCTAATTTATCATTAAGCAAATTAACATTGAAATTTTGATATCACCAAAGCATGACAGAGGAGCCAAGCCTTCTTTGATATAATGTATCCAACTGTCATACATGGATGGTGAAACAACTGTATTCTAAATATCAATGATGTAACATATGTACATATTCTGGAACACACCTTGTCAGAAAACTAAACACATTTGACATATATCTTTCATTTTATCTATATGTACATTGTGCATACCTGTAAACATGTGCAAAATATACCTATTAAATAATAAATCAAGACTTACCTTAAAGAGAGTAAGAACTGATTAGGATTATGTGCTGTAGAAGGGTTATCAAATGAAATCAACCACAATAATAATGACATAGTTCACATCTTTGTCCTTTGATCAATGGTTAGTTGTCTCATTGGCAAATATACCACATCTCCTTATTTTTATATTGAGCCTTATTTACTATATTTTACATACAAGTCAACTTTGAGTTGTTCATGTGCACTGAGTTCTGGTGGTGTGTATAAAACCAAAGCTCCTTCTTCAAATGGGTCATACAATGGTTGTCTGTTTCCCTGCCGTCTTACACCTAAAGCTCTGTTAAATGTGGTACCTGTAAAACAAAAGAAATGAAATAACTATGATAGTATGTCTTAAACAGTTTACATGTACATATACCATAATATTTCAAGTGTTTCTATTTTGTATTCTTAACCTGTTTTTAAATTCTGTTTCAACCCAAACTTGTCAGTATTTTATTGCACTTTTATTTTCATTTTCTGTGCTATAAAGCCTTTCACAATTTTAGTTTGAAAAAATGTCAGCACTTTACTACTTATTATTTCAAACAAGTAATTTTCCCACTGACAATCATACCACATCTCCTTATTTTTTCATTTCCATTTATATGACTTTTCATATCCAAGTAACTTTCTTTCACTAGCAATTGACTAAAAATTTTCACCAGTTGATCACTTTAGAGATATGAATTTGAACTGCAAGTTGAGAAAAAATTTTGGTCAATCAGTATTGCGAAAGGACACAGCTTTTCAAATATGCAGAGTTATAAATGAGTCGTTGAATTTTTAAATATTGAATTACAAATCTTAGTCATTGAGTACAAATATAGTAAAACAAATCACTGACTATGTTTATCACCAAATTCTTATCCCACTTACCTTTATAGTTAGGAATCGGAATCTTAAATGGTTTGGACAGTATCTTCCTGATAAGAGCTTCCTGGTCAAATAATAGAAATCATGATAATAATGTTCTAATTATTAGAAACAAAATTGTAAATGTTGTTAGAAAGGAAGGAATGGGGGATTAAACAAAACCAACAAGATCTAATACCAAATGATATACAAATTTCAAGTTGATTTCTGATAAAGCAAGTTCGGAATAAAAACAAAAGAAACCATAAACCAACATTTAAAAAAAAAACAACATAATTTGTTGTTAACAAAAAACTTAAATTTTAAAGTACAATCACTGAATGATGACACAGAAAGAAATAAGACCTAATATGACATGTAATTATTTTAGTTAAAGTTACTTAATGGCAAAATATAAATACAGAAATTAAGTTATTATTTTCTCCAATGTCATTATGTTTAGAAAATCTATTTACGTAAATTCTAAATAAAGTAATACAACGTAACATGTATTGATACTATAATTGTGAAATTTTTGTTCATGTATATTTTTATTCTTTTTGATCATGCAACTGTAAAATGGTGCTTGATTATAATATTGAAATGTTTCTCTGTTTACACGAAACGAATGGCAATACTTTATACAAAGTATCAACAAAAACTCATTCTCTATCCATGTTTTGATCATGTTAACTTACCATCAGAATGTCATCAATGACATCAATGATTGATATATACTCATAATGCTTCAAGTTTTTGTTTCAGTATTCTGTAGCGTGTACAAGTTATCGTTAAAGAAAACAAAACAGTTATTTCATTAAATTTAAAACTTACCAAATAAGTTAAGAATACTCCAACACACAAGAATGAATAAAATACATGTGTTCGAGATACATAATAAACATCTATACCACGTGATATACAATTAAAATAAGTAGAAAAACGTAAACAGAGAGAATGTATGTTTTCCGGATTTGTCGCTATGCAGATTTTGTAAACTATATCGACTGTAATATTCTATTAACCACTTTTGAAATAATTTTATCTTGTGAATCCCCTGGTTCATTTGATAATTCACACACAGGGATAAACCTATTTGGGATAGTTGTACCTTTTAGGGTATTTGTTAACAACCAATTGTGCAATAAACTGAATAATTATTAAAAAAAAAAAAAGAAATGAAAGAGCAGACAATAATAGTACCACTTTTCATGGTTATTGGGGTTTTACTTTGACAATTCTGGGAATATAAAAGCCAATTAGAGCATCAACCTCTGAGTTTCCCAGCATCTAATTAATTGTTCCCATCCATCCCTAAATATCTAAGAATCCATCCTCAATTTTTTCGTCAAATATTAAATATCGTTTTATCACTCTTGATATCGGATTCAAATTTGACTTTTAATTTACTGCCAGCTTCTTTTATTACATCTTCCTTTAATTTTTTTCTGTGGTGATCCCTGTAATGATCTTATTCAGAAGGTATTGCATCATGGGAAAAGTATTATTTTTGGTGGTATTAATTGGTCAAGAGGATTATATTTGTTTGGATATTAGTGTTTAAGTAACCTGAGCTATATCATGGCTGTCAAGAGGATTGTAAGACTGAGCATCATATAATACATGTACAAGGATGAATGCGGACTTTCTAAGAATCTTCAGAACATTCTTTGAAATTAATCATTGCTACAACTTTCTGCTTTTCCTGAGTGACTTTTGACAGGTTTTACAAGTATGGTAAGGAGGAAACATTCATGTCTCTGATTTTTATCATTATTATCATTTAACAGACTTACATGTTGAGATATAGCATCATGGCAAATATTGGTTGAAATATTGGATAAAGGTGATCTGACTGGACTTTGGTGGTCATCTAAACATTTCACCCTCTTCACCTATAAGAAAATAGAAAACAATTTTGTGAAAACTAGAGAGCAACATATACTGGTACTTGGATGTGATCTTGTATCAAAGATTTTCCATGTTTTATTATATGACTATAAAACTTCTCATTGGCTAAAAGCATAGGGAAACTTCTTTTGTAAAACATTATACTCACCACTGGAAAATCAAGAGAGGTTAATACAGGAGTGCACACACTGAAATGTCTCGCCTTCTTTACTAATCATTGATATTATGTTGATAGTCCTAAATATAAACCTTTACTACAACTATCACATAAACTTAACATGATCCAAGAAAATGAGGTCAAGGTCATATAAACCAAACAAAGAAATACATGTACACCTTAAAACATGAAAATGAGGTCAAGGTCAGATGAACCATACCAGGCAGACATGTACAGCTTGCAATCCTTCCATACAACATATATAGTTGACCTATTGCTTATAGTATTAGAAAAACAGACCAAAACACAAAAACTTAACACTGAGCAGCGAATCATGAAAATTAGGTCAAGGTCAAATAAAACCTGCATGACTGACATGTACATCATAAAATATTTCCATACACCAAATATAGTTGACCTATTGCATATAGTGTCAGAAAAAAAGACCAAAACTCAAAAATTTAACTTTGACCACTGAACCACGAAAATGAGGTCAAGGTCAGAAGACACCTGCAGCTAGACATGTACACCTTACAATCATTCCATACACCAAATATAGTAGACCAATTGCATACAGTATGAGAAAAACAGAACAAAACACAAAAACTTAACTATAAGTTAAAGCGCGGAAATCACTATATGATCCGTGTAAACTCATCGAACCTTTAAATAAACTTATTAGTTCAGGTTATCTTACCAATGTTGTAATTAGATCTTTGAATATAGTTTACATTGGCACTAATATCGATTTTGTCATCAGCAAATTAAAACATAACTAAATTTGTATTCTTTTCAAACGGGATGTTTAAAGACACACCCACGTTCATTTTGATCTATAAAGAGGTTAAACTGCTAACTATCCTACTGTCTGTCGTTACATTTATTTTTGGCATTGCACTAGTCATGTCTTCTTTGACTGTCCATGACGTTAAAATACTAAATCCCTGGGATGTGTTTTAGTTGATTTTAGTCTCTGATGCATGATTTTTATTATTAATTGTTTTGGCTTTTAACTAGCTGTCAGTAACTGCGAGTACTCTCAAATCGTAATTTCTTGTTTATTTGACCTGTTGATACTAACTGTAATGCTTTTTGTTATTTAATGTTATTCAGGGTTATATCTGGTCTATATACCAGCTTTGGTAAGTGTTTGGTACTAACATAAATTTCCACTTCGTACTATGAACATCAAAATTATTTATTTTGTTAAAATATTTCTTTCTCTATTGTAACTGTATACGTATATCTAACAACAAAATTATTTTATTTACCTGTGTTTAAAGTTATTGCAAATGGCTGATATTTTGTTCGAGCATATTGTTTTTCTTAAATTGTTTAACATTTCATACCGTTATAACATGTTACTTTTATTATTCTTCCTTAGTTTATTTATTTTGAATTTACATTGTATCATAGGTCAAATTTATTTGTTCAGTGTATGTTCAATGGTGTTAATATGTCCTTTGATTGAGTTAAGCTATTTCAGTTGATATTTTATAGTGTGTTTTCTATGTTGTGATGTTACACTATTGTTTCAGAAAAAGGGTGAAGGTTTGGTACCATTAAAACGTTTAAACCCGCTGCATTTGTTTGCACCTGTCCTTAGTCAGGAATCTGATGTTCAGTAGTTGTCGTTTGTTGATGTGGTTCATAAGTGTTTCTCGTTTTATATAGATTAGACCGTTGGTTTTCCCGTTTGAATGGTTTTACACTAGTAATTTTGGGGCCCTTTATAGCTTACTGTTCGGTGTGAGCCTAGGCTCCGTGTTGAAGACCGTACTTTGACCTATAATGGTTTACATTTATAAATTTTGACTTGGATGGAGAGTTGTCTCATTGGCACTCATACCACATCTTCTTATATCTATTTACTGCAGGGTTTGTTGCTCGTGCTGTGTGGATGCAGTAGAATGTGTCCCGTGCTTGTGGTGTATGCCCTTATATTTTCAATTATGGGTTGTTTGCCTGTGAGAGAGCTTTCACATGTTTATTATATCTTTGTTCTTTATTGTCAATTATATATTATGGTGTTTGGATGTATAAATACTCACCCACGCCTGCTATTTTATTATTGCCCCTGCTATGGTTTTACTAAGATTTCTTACAATCTCTGTTTTTGCCCTGTGTTTGTTATATGTCAGTATTGTAATACTTAAGTCTTTACAACAGTTTTTGTAAGAGTTCTTTTACTGCTTTGCCTATTATTTCCTGTTCCGTAATTGTGATCCTTATTCATTGTTACAACCTCCGGTCTTTTTATTTTCTTATACCCTATTTAATTATCATGATTTTACGTAATGGAAAGAAAATTATTAACAACAAAACTTCTAGGATATCCACGTGCTTAAACAAACGTATTTGTATTGCCTCTACAGCCAGATTGTTTAACAAAATGCGTGGGTATCCACACATTTTCCGTGCAATGCCAAAAAGTGACTAACCTGTTTTAGATTAACTTCACAAAATACTGTACGGTCAACAGTGAACGGAGAGCTTTTTCGCTCTCCTTTTCCTGTGACATTACCTGAAAACTCAAAACCTTATATATGTGGTAACTTGAACCCAACCTAAATGTGGTATTCAATATGTGGGACAGACGGACGAGCGTATTACAAAAGAAATCAAGAACACCTTTACCGCTTCAGAGACCTAAAAATTCAAAAGTTTGATATATCAACATTTAGATAAGCATAATCACAATCTAAAATTTATTAAATTCCAACCACTTGAAACCGTTCAGAAACAACCAGGAGAATCACACAAGCAATTTGAAAATCACGTGAAATTCGCGAATTATTTTGGATAAAAGACTTCAAACTGCTTATCCTCTCGGTCTTAATGACAAAATATTAGGACAGGGAACATAACTAAAACTTCAATCGATGTCATTAATATTGTCGATAAACGACTTAGAAATAAAAGGTCTCATGGCAAACGCAAAACCGTAATCAACGTATTAAACATCGTATAAATTATACACTTGCTGATCTGTTATCTATAATAAAAATAATGGCAGACATCAAGTATTATGCAAACTGGGTCAGATACCAATAAGTAAATTATATGCTATTTTTCTGGAGTGTGATACAATTTCTTTTTTAGCCTGATGTATGAATACACCCGTATTATTACAGCCTTTTGTCATCATAGGCTATTTCCTTGTATCAATAAACCTGAAAATCATAAACGGCATTTTCTTAAATTAAAATATATAAATAGAGGTATTGATTTTATTAACTTATCTAGTATATTCAATGACTCTACCATCCAAAGCCAAATACCTCCATATTTTGATAATATAGAACCACCTATTATTTCATATTCTTATAAAAACCCAGCAGAAGTTTGATTTTTAATTATCGTCAGTTACATCAGACGTCAATATAGTAAATAATGTTCCTTCCACTTGAGATTGTGAAACATCTAGTTTTAGATATGTTCCCTATGGTCATGTCCTTACAGGAGACCTCAACATCGTCGAAGACCTTGAGGTCATAACTTTTCTTAAGAAAGGACCGAAATATCGTCCTCCATCTAAAATAGATTGGAAACAGTGTCGTCAGGTTATTAAAGACACTCTGTCTGTCTACTGTAAAATTGGTGTAAATGTGAAAATCTGATAAAAATCTCTAGACAGTTATTTGAATAAAATTATGAATACTGTTAATATTCAGATATCTCATTTTGAAAACAATTCTGAAATTAGTAATAGGGTCCATGATATTCCCATTTCCAGAATAAAAATAAACTCAAGTACTGCAAAGCGGTTTGTGTTCGTACCGGCAGATAAAGCAGCAAATAATGTAGTGGTGGTGTGACGCATATACTACGGAAGTTCTCCAAAACGAAATTACAAATTCATCTACATTCAGGTCCGTACGCTCCACAGAGAGTCAAATTGTAAACAAGCATATCACTGCCACTACCCAGCTTAAAGCCTCTTCCGAACATTTGAAAGTCCCTACTATGTACTGGTTACCTAAATTGCACAAAAACCATTTAAATTCCGTTTCATCTCCGCATCTATTAAGTGTTCTACTACCAATCTATCAGTTCTTCTAACTACCTCCTTACTACTATCAAAGAACTTGTTATTAACTTTTGTAATAAAGCTTATGAAAATAATGGTATCAATTATTTTTGGAGTGTTAAAAATTCTTTAGAGGTTTTAGATAAAATACATGCTTTTGATGGTCCTTTTAATTCTGTTGACAGTTATGATTTTCTACTCTCTATACTACACTTCCACACAATCTTATCAAGAAAAGTTTTCATATTTAATTAAATGGTCTTTTGAAAATCTCATTACAAATTTAATTGCTGTAACTGTTTAAAGCCTTTTCCTGTAACGAAAAGGAAAGTATGCTAGATACACTTACTGGAAATGTGAAGATATGATTGAAGCTTTAAATTTTCTCCTGGACAACATATATGTACGTTTCGGCAATAAAGTGTATCGACAGGTAGTAGGTATTCCTATGGGCACTAACTGCGCCCTTTAATAGCAGATTTATTCCTGTATTGCTATGAATCTCAGTTTATGACCAAACTCAGTAAAGACACATCATTGTTACATTTGGTTGATACATTCAACAATACCTTCCGTTATCTAGATGATATTTTTCGTTAAATAATCCAGAGTTCTCTAAATATACTACCGAAATTTACCCAATAGAACTTACTTTAACTAAATCTAACATAAACAGCAGTAGTTGTCCTTTTCTGGACTTGGACATTTCAATCTCTAAAGGAAAACTCCATACGAAAATTTACGACAAAAGAGACGATTTTTCATTCCCTATTGTTAATTTTCCTTTTTAGACGGCGATGTTCCTTTGGCTCCATCATACGGTGTGTATATATCCCAACTCGTTCGTTATGCCCGTGTGTGTAGTGATGTCATAGATTTTAACGAACGTAATCAATGCATCACTAGTAAATTATTAAGTCAGGGATTTCGTTACCATAAATAATGAAAACTTTTACTAAGTTCTTTCATAGATACAAAGATTTGATTAGTAAACTTGGCTGTACCTGTAGAAAACTGATTAAAACGGTATTTCACATCCTAAATTTTACGGTAATATTGTACTTAAAGCGCGGAAATCACTATATGATCCGTGTAAACTCATCGAACCTTTAAATAAACTTATTAGTTCAGGTTATCTTACCAATGTTGTAATTAGATCTTTGAATATAGTTTACATTGGCACTAATATCGATTTTGTCATCAGCAAATTAAAACATAACTAAATTTGTATTCTTTTCAAACGGGATGTTTAAAGACACACCCACGTTCATCTTGATCTATAAAGAGGTTAAACTCCTAACTATCCTACTGTCTGTCGTTACATTTATTTTTGGCATTGCACTAGTCATGTCTTCTTTGACGTTAAAATACTAAATCCCTGGGATGTGTTTTAGTTGATTTTAGTCTCTGATGCATGATTTTTTATTATTAATTGTTTTGGCTTTTAACTAGCTGTCAGTAACTGCAGTACTCTCAAATCGTACTTTCTTGTTTATTTGACCTGTTGATACTAATTGTAATGCTTTTTGTTATTTAATGTTATTCAGGGTTATATCTGGTCTATATACCAGCTTTGATAAGTGTTTGGTACTAATATAAATTTCCACTTCAGTACTATGAACATCAAAATTATTTATTTTGTTAAAATATTTCCTTTCTCTATTGTAACTGTATACGTATATCTAACAACAAAATTATTTTATTTACCTGTGTTTAAAGTTATTGCAAATGGCTGATATTTTTGTTCGAGCATATTGTTTTTCTTAAATTGTTTAACATTTCATACCGTTATAACATGTTACTTTTATTATTCTTCCCTTAGTTTATTTATTTTGAATTTACATTGTATCATAGGTCAAATTTATTTGTTCAGTGTATGTTCAATGGTGTTAATATGTCCTTTGATTGAGTTAAGCTATTTCAGTTGATATTTTATAGTGTGTTTTTCTATGTTGTGATGTTACACTATTGTTTCAGAAAAAGGGTGAAGGTTTGGTACCATTAAACGTTTAAACCCGCTGCATTTGTTTGCACCTGTCCTAAGTCAGGAATCTGATGTTCAGTAGTTGTCGTTTGTTGATGTGGTTCATAAGTGTTTCTCGTTTCTCGTTTTATATAGATTAGACCGTTGGTTTTCCCGTTTGAATGGTTTTACACTAGTAATTTTGGGGCCCTTTATAGCTTACTGTTCGGTGTGAGCCTAGGCTCCGTGTTGAAGACCGTACTTTGACCTATAATGGTTTACATTTATAAATTTTGACTTGGATGGAGAGTTGTCTCATTGGCACTCATACCACATCTTCTTATATCTATAACCACTGAATCATGAAAATGAGGTCAAGGTCAGATGACACCTGCCAGTTGGACATGTACACCTTATAGTCCTTCCATACACCGAATATGCTAGACCTATTGCTTCTAGTATCTGAGATATGGACTTGACCACCAAAACTTAACTTTGTTCACTGATCCATGAAACAAGGTGAAAACTGTCTGACGGGCATGAGGACCTTGCAAGGTACGCACATACCAAATATAGTTATCCTATTACTCATAATAAGAGAGAAATTAACATTGCAAAAAATGTTAACTTTTTTTTCAAGTAGTCACTGAACCATGAAAATGAGGTCAAGGACAATGGACATGTGACAGATGGAAACTTCGTAACATAAGGCATCTATATACAAAGTATGAAGCATCCAGGTCTTCCACCTTCTAAAATACAAAGCTTTTAAGAAGTTAGCTTACGCCGCCGCCCCTGCCGGATCACTATCCCTATGTTGAGCTTTCTGCGACAAAAGTCGCAGGCTCTACAATAAGATTTGGAACAAGTAATGTGTACCTAAATAGTTATTTTCCTAGGCAACTTCAATGACGTAGGTTTATGACTCGTCTAAATTCTCAATTTTCTTTTTTTTTTCTGTGTATATTTTATTGAATATTTCAATATATAAAGGTTAGCAACTGCCAAAGCAGATAATACATTTAGAATAAAAACATGGAGCAGTTTAATATCAAGCAAATACAAGAATATTAGAAATGGATAAAAAAAAGTCATATAATAAAACAACTGATGACAGTTGGTATCAGCTGAAGCAATGATTTATAGACCTCCATGATATGACATTCATCCTAGGTCTGCTGGCCTCGGTGAATATCATATTCATTGTATCAACCTCATCAAAAGTCAATAACTGGATAATATATTCTAGCTACTATATCAACACATTAAGCTGTTCCTACTCCAGCAGGAAAATTCTTTCAATTTTATTCTCAGATGCATTCACATTTCAACACGAAAGAAAGTCTCAAAACAATCTAAATATGGGTGATTTAAAAATTAATGAAGATCATTACAAATTATGCAGCCCTGAGATGAGATGTGGCCTAGAAACATCCTACAGTTTGAAAGACCATTGATAATTTGTTTATCGATATTTTGCCTATGGTGTCATTGATGTTTACATTGACAATGTCAAGTGCAACTTAGTTTCTGATGATAATTTTCTATCTCAAGCGAGAAGTATGATATGAAAATTATCACAAAATGAGATCAAAGGAAATATACAGAAAAATAGCGATAAATTATGATATATACTGACTTAACACAAATACTCCTTGCAAAGGTATTTATTTTCACTATTCTGCTCTGGACACTGTCTTTTGATCATAAAAAAGCTTCTATCCAACTTAAGTAAAATCCCATGAAAGTTTGACAAAGTTATTGATGTCTAAAAAAACTTTTTACCACAGACTGACCTTGACATTGCCAATGGAATTAAGGATCACTATGTCTCGATTCCGCAACATACATCATCCGGCATGTAGCAGGCTCGGCAACATTCAATTATAAAAGCTCTGACATAAAGCAAAATTCCTATAAATTTTTGTAAGATATGTACATGTAAAGATCTAAAATTTTGCAGTTATATGTTGGCTATCTGTACAAAGCTGCAATGATGCCTATAAGCACAACATTCATAAATTAGTTTGACCACAAAAAAATTCAGGAGAGTGGCATCTACCAATCAACAATAAGTAATTTAATGGTACATTTTTTTCTATTTGCAGAAGTTCCAATACCAAAGAAAAGAAAAAGTTTAAAATATCTGTGACATAAAACATATGCCAAAGCTAAAAGATGGAATTATTGATGCCAGGAGTTTGACATGATTTTAAATGGCATTGTTTTACAATTTAGAATTTTGAAATACTTATTAATGGGTCATGTTATGTTTAAAATCTGAATTTAGGTAGACAATTATAAGTTATGTTAGTGTTCCTTTTGGTTACAGTGTGGTGTCACGAAGACAATAAATGTGCAATAAAATACATATACCAAATATAATTATTGTACATGGCTTAAAAATAATAATACTAGAACACATCTTGTTTCTGTGACTGAATTAAAGTACCTATGCCTTATTTTTAGCCTGGATTTTCAGTATTCAGATTGTCATCTGATAAAGTCATGCTGATTGAGAGGTGCAGAGTTTTCTCTGCTTTCAAAATCTTTCTGTTTGAACTGGTCCTGGTTTACTTACTTTAATAAACTTACTATAAACTAAATTTAATTTGTTAACTAATTAACCAAAATTGATAGTGGTATTGAGGTGAAAGAAAAGAGACTTGTTAAAAAGTGTACTACAGTGTACTATAGATATAAAACAACTACTGGAAAAATTCCAGGTTCTCCTGATAGAGGAGTGATTTACAGAAAGTAACATGGACAACAACCAGAAACTGCATGTGACATATACTGTTTGTATCGATATCGGAATCGACCAAGAAGTTGTTAATTATTGGTAATATTAATTATGCCAATGTATGTGAAATACAAAAGGGCCTGGAATGATGTAATTTGTAAACTATACCATTGTCCTATATTAGTTATATATAAAGTTGAATTCTTTGATTCATCGTTTTTACGTCATGCCAGCTAACAAATTGGACCTTGTTATTTTAGTTATAACAGGGTAAAGATCCCTTCCTACTACACATTTATCTTATTTTGGAATGAGAAGCTTTTCAATGGATAATTTGTTCAGGTGTTATGTGTCACACTCCTGACATAAATTACAAAAGACTGTATAGAAATAAAAAAAATAGATCTATTTGCACCTTTGAAGTCAAACATAAAAAGCCCTGGATTTTACAATAATAAAAGAACAGAGTTCCAATGTCCCCTGTGTTGCACACATTTTATCTGTTTTGTCCAAAGGTAATAACTAAAAAATTTATTTTTTAAACTTTTAAAATTTATCTTACTAGAGAGTTGAAGACTTGAGAGCAATTTCCAATATATTAAATATTTCCAGGGGAAACTCATTAAAAATATTTTATCAGCACTTCTTTTCAAAATTGCCTGAGACATTGGTGTTATAAACCTTTGATATGAATTTGATAAAAATCTGGCAAAAATTGTACATTTCACTAATAATGCAAATTTCCATAAAATTTATATTTCTAAGGCATAACTCTTTTAAAAATAGTTGATTGGCACTGATTTTTGAACTTGTCTGAGACATTGCTGATATAAACCTACAATATCAGTTTCATAAAAACCTGGCAAGAATTGTATACATGAGAGCGCCAACAATGGAATTTTCCATATAATTAATGTTTCCAAGGGGCATAACTCTTTTAAAAATACTTCATTGGCACTGATTTTCGAACTCGTCAAAAACATTGCTGATATAAACCTACAATAGAAGTTTCATAAAAATCTGGAAAGAATTGTACATGTGAGAGCACTTACAAGACTGGATGAATGGACAGACGGCCAGTATTTCTATGTCCCCTGCAACTCATCGCGCAGGGGGCAAAAACTGTAAGTACATATATATACCTGTGGGGAAAACGTTTCATCCTGACTTCTTTTACTGCCACTATTGACCAGAAAACTTCTCTGGCTTGGAGCCTGACTTTTTCTCTGTAAAAATATAAGCAAATAAATAAATGCAATAGTGGTTACACTCGATAACCTACAAAACTTATCGAAGAACAAAATAAACCTGGAATAAATGGGAAATGTGTCCATGGAACACAGATGATGCTCCCGCTTGCATATCATATAAAGTTATAATGGGACATAACTGAAGAATGGTAAAAGTGACGCAACCAAAATTTGTACTTGATCTGAGTTTTGTGGTAATAAGTACTGTGTATAAGTTTCATAACATTTGGTTGAGGCAAACTTAAGTTAGAGAAAGGAAACGAATAATTCAGCAATTTTTCCATTTGTAAAGGGCCAAACTCTAGAACAGTAAAAGTGACAACACCAAAATTCAAAATTGATCTGTATTTTGTGGTAATTAGCATTGTGTATAAGTTTCATAACATTTGGTTGAGGCAAACTAAAGTTAGAGAACGGAAACGAAAAATTCAGCAATTTTTCCATTTGTAAATGGGCATTACTCTACATGCTCTAGAATGGTTAAAGTGACGCCACCAAAATTCAAACTTGATCTGTGTTTTCTGGTAATAAGCATTGTGTATAAGTTTCATAATATTTGGTTGAGGCAAACTAAAGTTAGAGAACGGAAACCAACTTTGGGACGTACGGATGGACGTACAGACGGACAAGGGTAAAACTAAATGCCCCCCCCTATGGCAAGGGCATAAAAAATAATGCCATTTCACAAAACTAAAGATCAATTCCCATAAACATATATGTACATGTCCATCAAATACAGAAATGTCTACTGTTTCTTTCAATAATTATGAAACTTGAGAAATAATTCTTCATGCCATACACTATGCTCATTTTAATATTGGTGGTCATTTTATTTGTCAATACCTTTATACAGAGCGTTAGCAAGGACAATATAATGCCTACCCATGTTAAAATAAGCATAGAGCATGGCATGATGAAAATCTTCTGATTCTAATAGGAGAATTTAGAACTATTGTACTTTGAAGCGGACCTATAACACATTCAAAAGGTAGCAATTTTGATTTGATAAAGCCAAAATGTTATAAAAACCAACTGTTTTAGATAATTTATTCCAATACTTTTATATATGTATACTGTATTTTAAAAGGAAATTATACATTAATAAGTTGCAAAACACTTTCTAGAAGCCAAGATGAAACAATATTTGACAGGTTTTTTTTTACCTAGATTAGGTAGACAATACATAGTAGGAACCTTTAAATGTTCAAACAATGCCTTAAGTTGAGATGTGATATTGATAATCATATGATTGTATACTCTTTAAATCTGTTTAGGGCAGGGTTTGAATGTAGAAAAATTTATACTTATTCTTAAGAACTTCCTTGTAGTACAGTCTGTACCAAACTGTCGGAGTTTCTGTCGGATATTAGGTCTGACAGTCATGTCGTATACGTCTCACCGATAAGATTTTAGGCGAAACTGAGAAACTTTTTTTTAAGAGCTAACTTGTATTCCTTTCTATTTTAGAGATTTTCAAGCAAAACAATTCATTCGCAGATTTGAATTGTAAACAACTTGTTCAATAGTTATTATTTATCTCTATTCTGCTGCTCCAATTCCCTATATATTACTTAAAGTCATATGAAACCGCAAATTAAAAAAAAATGATGCATATGGTTTTTATAACTAAATGGATAGTTTTCATTATAAAACTTATGTACATATACTTTTTTTTGAAGAAAATTCTTTAATGTAACCACATTTAGAAGAAGTTTACTTTTTTTTAATTGTTTGCTTCCAGGAAGCAATTCGCCGAAATATTTTCTGTATGCAAGTGACCTTAGAGTGACCCTTCTCGTAAAAATCCGGTGATCGCAATACGCATAGATCTGTCATTGAAATAAACTATTATCTGATTGTACATGTTATACACGTGCTCAATATCCATGCTTCTTTGTTGATTGTTTACTATAAGGTGACAATCGCTAAACTACGACAATTAATTAGCTGCCATATTTGTTAAATCATAACACACAGAGACAAAAAAAATTGACGATTATACAATATGTTTGCGTAAAAAATGATAAAATCGTGCACAGAAGACTTAGTTTATGATATATACATGCATTGGTTTAAGAATTGGATAAACATTACTTTTCACCAGTCACTCGTTTCATATGACTTTAAAAAGACCATACAATAGACATTTACTTTTTATTTACTAATATTTTGCTACCACCATTTTGACCCAAAACCGGATGTACAGTGGAAAAAATAACATTTGCCAGTGAAATCAGAATTGCCAGACCTATGCATGCAATGAAATTACCTTATCCCAAAACTCAAAATTTTACCAGTATGAGGGTTTAAGTTACTGGTATTACAGTACGGTGAAAAATTGTGTTTGCAAAATTAGTCAATGAAATAGTATTTACAGTTGTACATGTAAAGTCTTTATAAGAAATATTTGATGAATTCAAGCAGCGGAATTCAGATAAATACATAATAAACGAAATTAAGTACAACTGTAAGTTGTGGCACCACACATATTCCTATAAATTGTTCCTGAACCGGGCTGATAGATCACCAGACAATAAGACATGATACAAACAAATGATTTGGCGGTCTAACATCTAATTTGTCTGTCAGGATGGTGGGACGGTTGTTCCTGAACCGGGCTGATAGATCACCTGACAATAAGACATGATACAAACAAATGATTTGGCGGTCAGACATCTAATTTGTCTGTCAGGACGGTGGGACGAAGTTGTTCCTGAACCGGGCCTATAGATCACCAGACAATTAGACATGATACAAACAAATGATTTGGCAGTCTGACGTCTAATTTGTCTGTCAGGACTGTGGGACAAAGTTGTTCCTGAACTGGGCCAATAGATCACCAGACAATAAGACATGATACAAATGATTTGGCGGTCTAACATCTAATTTGTCTGTCAGGACGGTGGGACAAAGTTGTTCCTGAACCGGGCTGATAGATCACCTGACAATAAGACATGATACAAACAAATGATTTGGCGGTCAGACATCTAATTTGTCTGTCAGGACGGTGGGACGAAGTTGTTCCTGAACCGGGCCTATAGATCACCTGACAATAAGACATGATACAAACAAATGATTTGGCGGTCTGACATCTAATTTGTCTGTCAGGATGGTGGGACAAAGTTGTTCCTGAACTGGGCCAATAGATCACCAGACAATAAGACATGATACAAATGATTTGGCGGTCTAACATCTAATTTGTCTGTCAGGACTGTGGGACAAAGTTGTTCCTGAACCGGGCCGATAGATCACCAGACAATAAGACATGATACAAATGATTTGGCGGTCTAACATCTAATTTGTCTGTCAGGACGGTGGGACAAAGTTGTTCCTGAACCAGGCTGATAGATCACCTGACAATAAGACATGATACAAACAAATGATTTGGCGGTCAGACATCTAATTTGTCTGTCAGAACAGTGGGACAAAGTTGGCAACAGACTGGTAGTATTTATGCCATACCATTTCTACATTGTTAGTTCTTTTGTATGCTGGTAAGAACACAACACTTTTTATGAGAGATTATATCTAAATAAACTTTGATACCACAACATTCAGTCGGGCATACTTCTTAAACAAATAATTTTATCATCAGCTACTTGAAAATTTATCCAAAAACATTTCTTTTACTACTGATCAACAGTATCTTCTGTATAACAGTATGGTTGGATCTGTACTGAAATAGGGGTTTTTAATTATTAATAGTATGTTTTCTGAAAGCTAACTCTAGTTCATTTGCAATTAAGCTTTGTAACATGTATTTGAAAATGCATGGCAAACAAGATCTCTTATAATTGACTAGTTATACTTTACATGTAATTGTATTGTTCTCTATTATTAGCCTTTTTTTGTAGCATTGCATATTGCTATTGCATGTTGTGTATGCTTTTGCAAATAAACATCCATTTAGTTTTAATAGTTTTGTCCAATTCAATTGTAATCCAACTTGTGATTTATTCGTCAATTACCAAGATGTAAACAATTTCTTGAAGCAATAAAAAGATTAACAAATTGATTTAATCATGTAATTAAATTTTCACAGTATAGTGTAATTTAGAAGTCAAGATTAGCCAATTGTTTTAATCATGCAATTAAATTTTCACACCTTGATAATTGGATTATGTTTATTTTTTTTACTGTTATAAAATATATATTTGCTTTTGAAATTTTCTTCCTTTTAAAATTTTCAATGGTTTAAGTTAAATATACAAACATTGTTGTTATTTAACAAATTTGTTTTCATTAATAAAAATACCAAAATGTATAACAGTTAATGAGATAAGACTTTTCATTTTTATTTCTTTACCTCTTCAAGATATTTTTTCAATACATCAAAAAATCTAACCAAAATATTAACCCCTACCCCTTCTCTGGTCAACATTTTAACCCTCTTGCTGCTGCTTATACAATGTAATTACATTTCGCATAGACCTTATCGCTATTTGGGAATCTGGGACACTTGACCTGAGAATCTGCGACACTTGAACTATTGTGTTCTGTGACGTCACATGTCCAAAAAAGAGGGACGAAAGATACCAGAGGGACAGTCAAACTCATAGATCGAAAACAAACTGACAACGCCATGGCCAAAAATAAAAAGACAAACAGACAAATAATAGTACAGATGACACAACATAGAAAACCAAAGACTAAGCAAAACAAACCCCACCAAAAACTGGGGGTGATCTCAGGTGCTCCGGAAGGGTAAGCAGATCCTGCTCCACATGTGGCACCCGTCGTGTTGCTTATGTTTTTACAAATCCGGTAAATAGTCTAATTCGGTAAGTCACATTCGTGAAAAGGGAGGGTATTGTAGTTACGACATAAGGAACATATCCGATATCATCTGTGAAACGGTTATTCCATAACGTTCAACCAACTCGTGATGGCGTCCGTAAAATTTACGAAGGGATGACTTCAACTTCACCATTTGGAACTCTTGGTTTAATAGCTTCCTTGTGAGCAGCAATCCTCTATCTAGGAATCATGATAGGAAACACAAGCCCGGGAATATTGTATCAATTGGGAGATATATACTCCGTATGCAGGCGCTGCTGGAATGTTGCTACACATGTACATAGAAATGGAAAGTTCACAATTGGGAAGCTGAAATCATCTCTTTTGTCATAAAGTTTTGTTTTCAACCGACTCTCATTGTCAATTTCTAGATGTAAGTCAAGATATGAGGCAGACTTAACTGTATCTGTAGTATCCTTTATCTCTAGTTCGATGGGATAGATTCGTTCAACATAGTCACCAAATTTTGTATTATTTAGTGAGAGAACATCATCTATATAGCGGAACGTAGAGTTAAAGGATATTGCTAACTTCTTATCTTTCTTCCTAAGAAGTTCCTGTATGAAGTCAGCCTCATAATAATAAAGAAACAAGTCGGCAAGAAGAGGGGCACAATTGGTTCCCATTGGAATTCAGACAGTCTGTTGAAAAACACGTCCTCCAACTTTGACGATGCTAAATTAGAGACCCATTGAAGAAAAAGATTACACAATATAACCGTCTGTGTTTTATTTGAATGAGATGCAGTAATGAACAAGTGCTTGCATAAATTATATATATAGACATATGTGTCCCTCCGGCACAGTCGGTGTTGACACATGTGTCCCTCAGGCAGCAAGAGAGTAAAGTTACCCGATTTGACTACTTTATTAACTTTAAGGCTTTGTCCTGATTTACAAATTTTTCTAATTTTATGGTTAATTTAAACAAGGATTTAAATAAAAAACCATAAATTAACTTGGTGCGCATCAAAACAGGTGCCAGGACGATACTATATCCTTGATAATTGCTTGATTCAAATATAAAACTAGGTAATCTTGATTTCACATGATATTGCATGTTTTTCACCAAGAAAAAATGTCAGATATAGAGGGTATGAATGACCCAGGGGAGAGTTCCCCTAACAGCAGTTAAACCTTATCTGCCATCCTCTAGATAACAGAGATATCTTGACTTAAGACTTAACCACCCCCCTTTACTTCATGAAAGTTTGTTTTTTTATTCTGCTGTTAATCCACACGTCTAATTAACCAAATACGGTAAATATCTAAAATTTGTAGATAAGTTGACACGACAAACATATTCATGCGGATACAGTTTTATGTAGGTGTAAAAAAACTACGATTCATGATTACATGACGTAACAAACCATTTCGCAAAACAGAAGTCAGTGTGTAGGCGGTTACATCTTCTTTGTGTGTTTTATATCAACATCGTTGTTTCAATAGTTTTTCTGTAGGATCATCATCATTGAAAATTTACATGATTGGACTTAAAGAGATACTTTAAAACTCAACAATACATATTTTTTCATTCATCTGAGCAAAGGGGATTTTCCTTTTCGAACAGAGCCGCCATAACTGGTGATTCCCAATCAGCCTGATAGAACCAATCAAATTTCCTGTTACATCTCACGTGCCAGACGGTGTTCCCATGTGCAGGAACTGACGCTGGAAGTGGGTTACTGGGACACTGAGAGTAATGGTCAAATACTGAGATATACTCTCAATACTTGACCATCAATGGATAAAGAAAGCATACACGATCAAGCATGGAAAAAGAACTAAAGTTACATAGCCCAGTTGGGACGGAACCTGCAATATTTACTTGGCCATTAGCTTCGTCGGTAAGGCGTGTTTAGAATGAAAATCATAATACCCTTTATCAAAAGACCAAATTTCTTCAGTTATTTAAGTATTTTATCGCTCATAATGTATATTTTACTTTTCAGGATAAAGACGATGAGAATAACGAAATTGTTGAAACAATCAGGTAAGTCGTTTATTGAAATAATTACAAAAACAGAACAAAACACTGACATGGTCTATTTTTATACAGACGCCATGCAGATAATGTATTCAATCATGTTTCACTGACTCGCAGGAATGTAACCGATATTTTTATGAAAACTATTAATCTTAGTTAAGTGCAAGGGCATTTTTATTTATGCTAATGAATAAAGTAATTATAATTATCGATTAAAATCAGAATTGCATAGTCAACATTTTACTTCTATCCCAATTTATGGACAGACTGGATTACTATTTTGGGTCAAATTTAATTATGTCAAGTGTGCATAGTAGCCAGTACATGTAGGCAGCACTGTACATATGGATATATGCAACAAATCACAAAATGGATAATAAAAGAACCCAAAGATTTTAATTTGATAAAAGTATGTTTTCTTATATATTCCATCTTTTCTGTGCTTATATCATGTAACTTGTAAGTCTTGATGATGAATAACTTATGAAAACAGAAAAATCCATATATTGATATATACATATAAGTAGATAGTAATGAAACAGGTGTTCACAATGGTCAGCTTTTACAACAAATGACAAGTACAGTATTCACATATTTCCATTGCGAAAGAAAATATGCTGACTCAGCAATTTTACACTGTTATGATCAGTAGTAAACCTCTTGTCTGTTATGAGGAGACATACACCTGACAGAAAAAAGGAATAAACCTGTTATACTAAAGTGAATATATTACCACTCTTTTTTCTGTTCTGAATCGGAATAGTTTCCATAATCAACTAGATATAATCCTTATATTTTGATGACATACAGGATAAATTATCCATTGTCAGGTTTTCCTACAAATACATGTTTTCTGAATGTTAATATATTGTCCAACAGAGGCCTCATCAAATTATTTATGTAATTTATTGATATCTCCTGCTTATATATACATGTAGGAGGGATGTACAAGTACGCATCCACGTCCAATTATTTTACCTTAGCCAAATTTTACTATTATATTTTCTTATCATTATAAAACTGCTATTTATCTGGGATGATAAATACGCAACCTCTGTTTGACATATTTTTACCAGCTTATATCGAACAGTGCTGTTTTTTTGGGGAATGAATTTACACACAGTTGTTGTAACATCTTAACTGACGTCACTTTGGAATTTTTGAGTTGTGCCAGTTCATATCTCTAATTACTATTTTCATTTTAGGCATGTCTTTGAGTCGTTTTTGGAAATTTTAAAATTTATTAGCGTCTCTACATATGATGTTCGGGTAAAACTGTTTCACTTTTTTATTGTATAGAAATCAAGATTGCTTTAGTTTAATACCCAGAATAGTTTGATCTGATTCATTTTATATCTTGCTCATATTGATGAAGGATATCTGTTATCCGTAGAACAAGTCAAATATTTATAGTTACATTTGTTCGTTTATTGTCATTTTTGGTGATGTTGTAGTCGTGCGGTATGACCATTTTTTAGACTGGTTATATATTATATTTTGTAGTGTACTGTATCATATTTATATGATCCATCGCCCCGTAAGATTTATCGTTGACTATTATTCAGTCATTTTATATATATATATATATATATGTAAGAGCAGTTGTAATAGTTCTAGGGACCTGGGACCATCAGTTACCATATTGATTTCTGGTTAATTAATTTTCCCAGTATATTTGTTTTAAATTCCATTTCCACCCACTTCCAGATTCCAATGGGTCTAAAAGTCTATTGTACACTTCCCTTATGCATTGTTCACCTCAGGCATCTAAGTCCAATAATTTTACTGTTCTACATCCTGTAGATACCTACATTTTGCCATTGGCAACGACCATACTTTCTCCGACTGCTTGTAAGGTCTTATACAAAATCTGTTGGAGGTGTACTGGTTGATATTTTTGTTCATGAAAACATGATCATTTTTAAGTTGTAATTACCTATATACTAGCTACCAGTAACTGTGAGTACATTTTTTTGTACTTCAATTGGTCCTTTGTGTCTTTTTGTGCTTCCTAAAGTTGCTAATATCTTCATAAGTTGGTCTCTGATAGATACATGTAGTTGTCTCATTGGCGATCATACCACATTTCCTTACATTATATTTAGAACTGATCTGTTTAGTCAGTATAAAATAACGAGAAGTGGTATGATTGCCCAACTCTCCACCAGAGACCAAATGAAGTCGAAGTTAACAAATACAGGCCACCATAAGGCCTTCAACAATGAGTAAATGCTTTACCGCTATTAAGCTGTAAAAAGCCCTGAAATGACAAATGTCAAACAAGAAAACTAACGGCAAAATTTATGTACAAAACTATGAATTAAAAACCCAAATACGATATACAGCAACAAACAACAACCACTGAATTACAGGCTCCTGACTTTGGACAGGCACATACAGAATGTGACTATGGTTAAACATGTTAGCTGGAGCAAAACTATTCCCCTAACCTTGGACAGTGGTGTAACAGTACAACATGAGAACAAACTATAAACCAGTTTAGCCCCGCCACATTCTTTATGTCCCTGTCCCAAGTCAGGGGCCTTTAGTTCAGTGGTTGTCTTTGGTTCATGTCTGTCATATTTTTTTTTTGTAAATTGTTTTGTTATAAATTAGGCTGTTTTCTCAATTGAATTGTTTCATATTTTTCATGTTGGGGCCTTTTATAGCCGAGTCTACTGTATGGATTTTCTCAGTCATTGTTGAAGGCTGTACAGTTGCCTATAATTGCTTACATCCACTTCATTTTAACTTTGGTGGATAGTTGTCTCATTGGCAATCATACCACATCTCCTTATTTTTATATAAAAATCAGTTGAAAAGGGCTTAAATTATCAGATCTATAAAAAGCACAAAAAACTAACAAAAACAGACGACACAAAGTACAAATTTGAGAGTACACAAAATGACTGAAAACTAGTTCAAACCCAATAACAACTAATAAAGAAATCATGTATCTAGGACTAAAATATCAATCAGTTCACATCCAACATCCAATGGATTTAGTGTAAAGATGCCCTTTATACATGTAGTTGGGGGAAAAGCATGACCTTGTGCAATTCCAAAATATAGGTATGAACAGATTGTGGGACAGTGAATGTGCAAGTCCTGTTCTAATGACTTTTATACGACAGCAAAAAATTTTCGTTCGTATATTGCTATCATGTCGTCGTTGTCCTTAGAGTATTGTTTCCAGACAATTACTTTAGTATAAAGTGAATGGATCTGTATGAAATTTAACTACAAGGTTCAATAGCACAAAAGGAAAGTTGGGATTGATTTTGGGAGTTATGGCCCCAACTGTTTTGGAATTAGGGGTCAAAAGGGGCCAAAAGGCATTTTTGTAGTTTCCGGACAATAACTTGTGTATAAGTGTATGGATCTCAGTGAAATTGTACCACAAGGTTCCATGCCACAAAGGGAAGGTTGGGGTTGACTTTGGGGGTTATGGCCCAAACCGTTCAGGAATTAGGGGGAAAAAACAAGGTTTTTCTGGTTAATGGACAATTATTTAAGTATTAGTCTATGGATCTCTATGAAATTGAAACACAAGGTTCCATACCACAAAGGGAAGGTTGGGTTTGACTTTGGGGGTTATGGCTCAAACCGTTCAGAAATAAGGGGCAAAAAGGGTGGAAGGCCAAGGTTTTTTCTGGTTGCCGGACAAATACTTAAGTATTAGTCAATGGATCTCTGAAATTGTACCACAAGGTTCCATACCACACACAGAAGGCTGGGGTCGATTTTGTGGGCTGTGGCTTTAATCGTTAAGAAACTAGAGGCCAAATAGTGGCCAAAAACAAGACTTTTCTAATACTGGCTAAGCTGGTTCTAACATAAATTGATTATGATCTGTAAAGAAACAACAAATACTGATATGGCAGGAGATACACATCAAACAGGGTGTGTAAATTATTATATTTAGCTTGTAAACAGATTTACCAGGTATTGCATAACAGCAAGAAATCTTCAATTGAAAATAAATACAAATCTTTTAACCAATTTCAATGAGGATTAATTTAAAGTCTTGAATTATTTGAGGTTTTTACCATGTATTACTATATTGGATATTTGGACATTTTTAAATAGGTCTAAATTGAGGTCCAAAGGGTCCAAAATTAGACTTTGTTTGATTTCATCAGAAACTGAATTCTTGTGGTTCTATGATATGCTGAATCAAACTGTGCATTCAGATTTTTAATTTTGGGCCCTGGTTTCAAATTAGTCCATATTAAGGTCCAAAGGGTCCAAAATTAAACTTTGTTTGAATTCATGTTGTTTTTTTTTATGCTGAATCTAACCATGGAATTATGTTTTGGATATTGGACCATTAAGTAGATTAAATGTCCCATTTCAAATTTTTAAGTTATCTGACCACATTGATTCTGTGTCAGAAATCTATAATGTGGCAAATATTTAATCACTATCCAAAGTCAGAGCTGTATCAAGGTTGAATATTGTGTCCATACTTGCCCCAACTGTTCAGAGTTCGACCTCTGCGGTCATATCCAGCTGCTTCATGCGGAGCGCATTTTTACAGTTTGTTCTTACATTGTTCTGTACTACTGTTACACCACTATCCTAGGTTAGAGGGATGGTTAAGTATTCTCATTTCTCAAACATGTTAACCCTGCTGATTTCTTTTTGTGCTTGTTCCAAGTTGGAAGTCTCTGCCTGAAATTCAGTGATTGTTATTGGCTGCTGTCTGTCACTTATTGTTGAATAAATCAGCTTGTTAGTGTTAGTTAGTTTTTAGTTTTTTCTTCTGAATCATTTTGCATTACACATCATGTATGTCATACCAGGGTCTATTAGTATTATAGCTTACTGTATGATTTGTGTTTTGCTCCTTATATTGGTACCTTACCCCCATGGTCCATGGATACACATTTAAATCAGCAAAAGAAATTGAAACATGCCATTTTTGGGCAGATTGGATGAAGCCCAAAACCAGCTTATAGTATAGTGATGTCAGGCAGGAGGCAGGGAAGATTGTTCAAATGTTGAAGTTGTGCATCTGCAATTACAGAATTGATTGAGGATTTTTTTCTCATTTTTCCAGACTTTGGAACTTAGTAATTTTACAGCAAAATTTAATACCTAATATTTTGACCCAGCCATTTGAGAATTTGACCTATTTTCAAGACTTGTATATAAAGAAACATAAATTTCAAGTTTATTATATTTGAGCATGAAGAATGCAAGTATGATAAGCTTTTAGTTTTAATTATGAAGATGACATTCCATTTGACCTTTGATTTTAGGCCTTTAGAAAATGGTTTAATATTTAAGGCTTTACAGTAACATTGTCCACGACAAGCTGACCTTTTTCGTACAAGTAATGCTTACCTTCAACTTGCATAGCAGACAAGTCAAAAGAATCTGTCAATTGTTGCAAAACACCAAATTTACAAATCTTAAAAATGCAATACTTACAAAAAATTTTGACAGAGTGAATCTGTGTGTTCAGTCTTCATACTGACTTGTTAAGCTTGTTTTCAACCTTCATGCAACACTTTAGGCTAAATATTCCAACAGTTAATATGCAATTTCAATTCCGTCTCAACCATTGTTACTAAATGAGTGCAACAGAATATACTCAAAAGTCAATGTGACATGATGAGTCCCATCATTTTTAGAGGCTGAAGTTTCATCCTACACAATCATGGAAAAAGCATATGATGGGTTCTATTTTGTAATGTGATAATCCAGATTGTTAACTTGGGATACAAACTAGATCTCTGTTAAAGAGGGTATATCAGATAGGGAGTTATTAGGCCTAGCAACAGATCACCTACATATCCCAAGTATGATTTGCCATTGTCATCTGTATGTTTACTTGATATTACTTGGTTTATTTGATAAATTCTGGATTAAAATTGTGAATATTCTAAAAGAATGAGCCTAAATGACAAGTATGAAACTGTTTAATTCTGATTATCTGTTTGGTCGTAAAATTGTGAACGCTTCTCTTTAAGGCCTTTTAGCATCATGATAATGTGATTTTATCTAAAATTATTTACTTATAGATCGTGTTATGTGACTATGTGATGCTATAACTTCTAGAACCACAAAGTCCACAATGGTATTTCCAAATTCCCTGTTTACCAGGATGTGATATTAAACTTGTAGAGAGAACACTATGTTTTCAGATAATTTACCAATATTTTTGTTTCTCATTTCCTAAAACACACAGTAATCTATTTTTGACAAGCTTAATTATTCCATGCAACAATGTTGTATAAGGTATTGACCTGAATTTCAGTATGTACAAATAATAATATAGTCCTTAAGGAAATTCATGTTGTACCCAACACATCTTATTTCCCGATACCAATGTTGTGTAAATTAACCAAGAATAATGATCCCTAGATTAAGCAAAGATCTTATTCTTTGATGCAAACATATTGTTTGAGATACAAGACTTGATATGGATACATAATTAAACACACCAGGCTTATAAACTGACAATTCGTCACCTTAATTTGAGGACACATAAATGGGTTATTTTTAAGATTTGAACTCGTCAGAAGAAAACTTATGCATGGTGCAACTGGTCAATTAAGAAATAATATGGATGAAATAATATAATCATAGATTGTGATTTGATTGAGCTACTTAGTATATTGTGATTTGATTGAGCTTTTTAGTATATGATTTAAAAGTTTTGACATGACAAACTTGTCTAGACTGCTTTTACATATAGTTCATGTTTATTGATCCAAATGGTTGTTACCAATCATTTTACAACAGGAAGTTTCTTTTCAAAGTCAAAAATATTTATATAATAATCTTTTAAAGGAAAAATATATAGGAAGTAAAATTGATTAAAAAGAACCTTTTCATATCTGATTGTATTCAGTGAAATACACCCTTATTAGTACATGGAATGTTTGTTTTCTGATTAGATAAACTACTTTTTGGTTACACTATCTATTATTATATCATTACAATTTAATAAAATATAACATTTGAACAGTGGAAGTGGTATATGTGCTTGAAATATAAGTTTTATATTTATCAATATTTATTTGTAAACATCATGAGAATAAGATGTGAATGTAAATTAAATAGCACTCCAACATCAGTTACACAGGTGAACTAAAATAGATATCTAGACGTCATCCTATGATGATCATCAACAAGCATCCACACAAATGACCATTCCTATATTGCCAGGAGCCTAAACAAATTTAAAAGTAATGATTTCATCTATTTTACCTACTTATAGAGAAAAATTTTGATTTTCCGATAAATTTCGAATGACTACAAAGCTTGGCAAAGGGGGGGTTATGATTAAGATAGTCTCACTGTCATGCCTCTTTTAGACATGTTTTCTATGATTCTTGCATGTAATCACTATCTGAGGAAGAATAGGATCATTTTCCCTTAACTCTGTCGGCAAGGAGAGTAGTACAATATGAGACGGTGCTTTAGACAAATAAACAATAAGGTACTAAGTACAAACCATTTGAGCATGCATTATATATATATATTTAGTACAAGGAATTATTTGAATTTGGAATAATTTTAAATTTTGGAAAATTGATAAGGAATATATGATGAAAACTAACCCATATATCATTCTGAAATAACAGTGAAAGTAAAATTAACCTTAGCCATGCATTCATGGCTAACCCTCTTTAGTTTGGTTAGTTTTCATCATACATTTCTTATCAATTTTCCAGAATTCAAAATTATTCCAGATTCAAATAATTCCTGGTTTTATAGATAAAGTGGATTCCTAAGCAATCTACTAACATGTAGATCATATTTGTTCAGAAAATCCTATTACTTCACATGAAACCTTTTAACAACAACATTTCACTAAATTTTTGGTATTACAGAGTCATTGACCCCAATTCTATACAACCTAATTTACACCAGACCTCAAATTGCAGAACTATCAAATGCTTGACAGACCCCTATAACTCCTTTGCTTTAAATAAGTCCTGACAAAGATTTACTTGTACACAATGTACTTCTGTTAATGTGGTTTTAAGGTTACTGAACCAACAGTTTATATATTGTTCTATACAGGAATCAATAGTAGTAACTTGTATTATGTTTATAAGTGACAGGATAGTCAACCTTTAACCCTTACCTACTTCTTTGACCAAGATTTACTTTTACCTTCCTTTTATTTACTTGTATAGGTAAAAAATTGTCTTAGTTATGTCCCTTAGACATTCAGATTTTTTTACTTGTATAAGTAAAAAAGTTATCCTTTCTTCTTTTCTTGAATTCTTAAGATTTCTTTGCTCTAATAGAATTTTAAACTGTGTACCCTTTGCAGATGTCTTTACTAATCATTTAAGTGTAATTTCATGGACAATGAAAATCCCATTTGTCTGTTATCTTCATAACACTGCTCATTTACAAGCCCCAAAGGAGCAATTTTTGAAGGCCTTGCACAAATATACAAGATCTTTGCTCAATCAGTTTCTTTGTTGAATTAATGAGATGAAACATTGAACTTTAATAAAAAATTGAGCAAACCTGGGAAAAATCATTAAAGGCATGATTTTACATCTCAAAACTTGAGGATTTTGTGGGATTGTAAGAAAAATTTACTTATACAAGTAAATTTTGAGAAAATTAAGGGAGATTATTCAAACGTTATTTATTTACTTATATGTGTATATTTTCCCTATTTTCAAAAAAAGATATGAACATGTATTTTCATGTAAGGTTAACAAATTGTATGGATATCATCTATAATTGATAGTGACACTAACCAATACTTTCTAAGGTTACTGACCATATAATGACCTAACTGTACAGGAGGATCATGATCAATAACCTAGAATCTACTGACCTAACAAATCAATAATTCCTGTAATGGGTACAGAGCATCATGATCATTAGTGAACTGAACAAAGACAAATTCTATCTTTTATAAGGCAGTGACTTGTTGATCAGCTTTTATGTAGATGGCTTGTTAGTTAATAAATAACATAGCTTTTAAAAGGACATGACAATAAAGGAATTTTTTTATTCCGGTTCATGATTTATGCAAAAAATAGGTCATGGGTAGATTTAAACTACTTGTATCATTGAGGTACTCTGATTTGAGTAGGGTCAAAATTGTAATGTCTAGTCTAAGTGTATCTGTAGGAGTTATGATATTGACATATATAACCTCATGAACATTAATCACTTGCTTTTTTCCACAAATTCTGCTAGATTTATAAGCAGATATTTACTTGTTTTGCTGTATTATCTTTAAGATTATCTCTAATGTCCTTTAGTGAATTGGATGTGGATAGCAGATCTTTGAGAGTCTCTATATAATTTATTCACAACTTCTCTAGTCTCTGGACTATATGTAGAGCATGAAATATTGCCACACTTTATTATTGTTGAAGACAGTCTGACTGTGACTTCTAAAATCTTGTTTTAGTGAACCAGTTTTCTGGTTCTTAATTTGGGTTAGTGCAGTCACATGCAGGGAGATGACGCCAGCTGTTTTCTGTCATATATGGCTATTAATTTGGGATCCATTGTGTTATGGAGGCGGGGAGGGGTCCAGCTGTTTTCCTGTAATAACTTGAGAATTGTTCAACCAATGCTTTTCAAATTTTAATACCCCAGTATGTTGTTCCTGATTACAACATAATGGTCATTTTGACCTTGGTTGATTGGAAAATGACACTTTATGTTGATTCTGTGTGCTAACTGGAAAGCTTGATCCAATCCTATTCAAATGTTTATATATTGTTTCAATGACCAAATGGATGTCAAGATCAGTCTTTTCTTTTTCCTTTTGGAGTTATGGTCAATGACACTTTTAAATGTAAGAACAATCTGTTTTGTTGTCATTTTGACAGCTCATTGTTTGGTTTGTTCAGTTGTTTTGTTTGGTTGCTGTATTGACATATAATCCATATCTCCTTTGATTCATATTTACAATCTATAAAAAAATTGTTAATTGAAGATTTTCTTTAGCCTTGATGATTTTCTTTAAATCAGCTTTTCAAAATCAATAGTATAATTATCTGTTGATAAATTGCCAGATGTTATTTTTAATGTGGCATTTACATGAAACCCATTGTTGTTTCCTAATAGGGGTTTTATGTAATTGTTTTGCTCTATTGATCATGTTTTTGGAAAATGGCCTAGTTCTATAAATAAAAATGCAAGTAGATTCATTACAAGATTAGTTGTTAAAATGTTTTACTGAAAAATCTTACCTCAAGTTTCATAGAAATATCAAATGATACATTGGTATTCCAATTGGGCTATTGATAATTGGAAAGAAACAAGCAGTTCCTAGTTTCATTTCCTTTTAAGTATTGACTTATTTTGATTGCACTTATAAATGAAAATCAAACTACAGAAAATTAAGTGCAGTTTATGTGACAATATTTTTAAAGTGTTGCTTCCTGGTGTAAATGTCATCAATTGAACAATATAAAAGGTTTCAGTCCAATGGCATCCTAATATCAACAGATACCAACAATTCTTAGATTTTACTTGATTTCTTTTTATTTAAACCTGTACAAGTAATCAAATGTTATATGATATCTGGCCTTATTTTAGTGCAGACAATAGATTACTGGAATTCATGATATTTTTTATTCGGACATTATTGAATAAAATAACAAACACACATAACATATAGCATACACATGTGTAAATATAGTATACCATTATTAGACATACTTTTAATACTTTTATCATTAATCCATTACACATTACAAGACCTTTTTTCTCCATTATTATGATTAAGGAACAACATTTTTGTTAATTTATGATTTATTTATATAACTGAGGTTATTGCTGAACAATTTTCCAAACTGTGTCAAGAAAAGTTGTACTAGAATATCAGATACATTTTTAGACAAGAAATCTAAAGTATAAAAGCCATATCTGCACTGATAAAGGTTTATTGATTTTATAGTTAAGTATAATGCCACTACTTGTCTGAATCCTTGGTTACAAATTAACACAATTTCTCTTTATGTATGTCCTATATCCATATTACATTTCTTTATAATCATGATCATACAAAGTCATTCAAGGGAAGGCTTATCCTCAGAAAGAAATTAGGTTATTCTGACAAAATGATGAGACAGCATTTGCACCACAGGGCTAAAAAACTCTTTGAGGTATATTGTAATAAATTCTTTGTGATGAACAGAAATTTTGGCAGTTAGGTCCTTAAACTCATTTTTATAACTCATACATTTACATAAATCTGAATCAGTACACAATTAACAAGAAACAAAGCATCATTATTGACATCAGATATACTTGTGAATCATCAAGATATTGAACATCCTTAAACTTTTTTGGTGTCCATCCCAAAGTCTAATTACATCACTACAACAGATAATACTTGTACTAACTTTTATATGTACATGTACATTGTTACATAGGTTACATATATCACACATGTTACCACTGTGGTGTCATGCCACTGCAAAACATATGATAGTTAACTGTTTTATGGTCAAGGGACAGTTATTGCCCTTTGATTTTTGTTGACCAAGAATATAATTCCTAGAGTGGGCAGTGTATAACTGGCCAATTTTTTTCATATACCAGCTTCCAAATTTATTTCTTTATATTTTACGCATAAAATAGTAAGAAGGGGATGAAATTACATGTTAAGAAAAAAAAATATTTTAGTAGTGATTTGGTCCAGTTGAAAAAGGCCAGAAACTAGTATGTCTGAAGCTGTCACACTGAAGTATAGACTCCCTTCACATAAAATTGTCCATATTTTGAGTTTAATAAGAACTGGTAGACTTTTCTATAACTTTTCTATAATTTGTCCTAAAAGTAGTACACTAAACTGAAAAATCTGATTGGGAAAATGAAGATTCAATATTTTTTGTCTAAAAGAAATGCACAAGAAATAACTGTGTTCTCTGGCCTTATGGACTAACTTGAAGTATGTAGTTGTAATCCACTGTCTGTGGTGCCTAATCACTACATAAAGTGGCTTTCAAATAAAAAAACTATTCATCACCGGTATGGTATATAGCTGTATAGTGGCAAACCATATTTCCACTCTGCTATGTATTTATTTTCCATATGCATGTATAATTTCAGGTGGGTACGTGCTGACTACCCAGATTTGGATTATGCCTTGGCCAATCATATACTGCAGGATTATGACACCAAAAGGTAATCTATATCATAATATTATCCATTCTAAATGATGGTTTATTTAATGACATTTACAAATTCATTACATATGCAATACTACTCCCACTATTAGATCAATAATGTATGGTTCATGTTTACTATGAAATACGTTATTTTGTAAAAAAAAAAAAAATTTATGGATTATTTAATTTTACGTCAGACAGTTGATAGTGATAAGTTATTTATGAATGAAATGTTGGTATTATTTATGAGTTCTAGACTATGATGCATATATACATTTAGGTAATGTTTTCTATGTTTGATCTATCCAGCCATATTGATAGGCCTTTGAGACAACAAGTAGATAATAAATATTCTTCTATCATGACACTGACTTGAAAATCAATAGTTATTATATAACATGGAGAGACCCTAAAGCTGTGTTAGGAAAGATCATGACAAGTCTGATTATAAGATCCGTACTGAAAGGTTGCATTAGACACAAACCCATAAATGGAATAGAATAGAAACAGAAAATCCAGCAACAGTTGAATCTAAGCAAGATTTTTAACAAGGATTCAAAAAAAAAATTGAACCAGCCATACATTTTTTATGCCCCCGCCGTAGCGGAGGGGCATTAAGTTTTACCCTTGTCTGTCTGTACGTACGTACGTACATCCGTACATCCCAAAATTGGTTTCCGTTCTCTAACTTGAGTATGCCTCAACCAAATGTTATGAAACTTATACACAATGCTTATTACCACAAAACACAAATCGAGTTTGAATTTTGGTGGCGTCACTCAAACCGTTCTAGAGTTATGCCCTTTATATATAGAAAAATTGCAAAACTTTTAGTTTCTGTTCTCTAACTGAAGTTTGCCTCAACCAAATGTTATGAAACTTATACACAATGCATATGACCACAAAACACAGATCAAGTTTGAATTTTGGTGGCGTCACTCAAACCATTCTAGAGTAATGCCCCTTTATAAATGGAAAAATTGCAAAATATTTAGTTTCTGTTTTCTAACTTAAGTTTGCCTCAACCAAATGTTATGAGACTTACACACAATGCTTATTACCACAAAACTCAGATCAAGTACAAATTTGGGTAGCGTCACTTTTACCGTTCTTCAGTTATGTCCCTTTATAACTATATGATATGCAAGCGGGGGCATCATCTGTGTCCACATGTGGACACAATCCACATTTATTTTATCATGTTTTTAATCTTTAGACTTATTAAGTGCAGACATTCAAGCCAATCAATTTGAAAGGATACTCTCAATATTGTATCAGATGGTGTTTAGGAAACTCTTATTATTGTTTAATTGAAAGTAATTAACCTTTTATGTATTTATATGTTGCATTTTTTTTTTAGTTATGAAAGCATGAAGAACTTGTGTGATAAGTACAACAGAACAATAGACAGCTTCAAAAATCTGGTAAGTGCTGCTGGTAAAGTTAAAAATCACCCTGTAGTACATGTGTTGGTGTCAGACCATCAATTCACCCACCCCAATTTAGAACATATGTAAAAGTAGCCCTTCCCTGTCAAAAAAGTGCATTTGATGTCATTGTTTACTTAAACTAACCAACAAATTTGCAGAAATGAAACTTTTGGTGAAAGATAAATATATTAAGACCATTTTGAGTCAAAATTTATATGTCCATGAGTTTGCATTAAAAATTTAGGATTAATGCCAGAGTTCATGAAAACCTTTTTTGACCCGTCAGTCATGGGACTGACAAAGCAAGATTAAATGTCAGTCCTACAAAATTTTTGCCGGTCCTACAAAATCTGTCAGTTTTATCTTGAAATAAAATTAATAACATATGTTATCGAAAAATAACTTTATTTGGCAAATTAACAATGAAGGACCAGTTCTGGTCTTCTGATTGTTCTTAAATTCAAAGTCATATTTACTGTCCATTTCATCATCTGAATCATTTCTCAGTTGTGACAGTAATTGTTGGCTTCATCGGAAGGTTCTACTGCCGATTGTTTGCCAGGCATGGTTTAATGAACAAATTTAAAAGGCCACGTGTGGCTCGCCACTTTGATTTGTTTTTTAATAAAATTCGGAAACCAGTACCAGAAATTAGTTGCGGGTACATCTGATGACCGATGTAAAAAATAAACTGGAAATAGTCGCGGGTACATCTAATTACTGATGTAAAAATGTGCCGACATAGGCACTGCAACGGCCGTTTTTACATCGGTCATCGGGACCGCCACTAGCCTTCAAAATACTGGTCCGAGCCTCATTTTGGCGGTCGGGACCGAAGGTTTTCGCGAACTCTGTAATGCGCACCATAGTATACTTATATAAGATTTCTAGAAAACCGAGGGTTATTTTTAGTACTAGTTCTCTTCTGAACAGTGGGGTTTATTACAAGACTTTAACATTTGTTGAAAATTGGCATGTAGAAAGGTGAAAGGTACAATTCAGGATATTACTGGTTTTTATGAAGTTTAACTTGAGATGAAATATTTAGAAAGCTGTGAAAATTGAAAAAATTGGTTCAATAGATAGAGATTTTGAATTGGTGGTCCGACAACTGTATGCCCATAATTGTTGGCCTAATGTAGCATTATGACACCTTATGAATGCTACTCCTCTGAGACCATATGTCTGAAGCCTTTACCAGAAGAATTTACCTGTTCACACAGTTTATATTAAGACTCAAATTTTAACTTTTTTTTTTTTTTTTTGTATTAGTGGAAAGGAGCCTCACGACCTAAGAAACAAAGTGACAAAGCATCTTCAGGGTTACTCAAACACATTCTACAGCAGTGTTATAATATAGCAGTAGAAGATCCAGAAAGATTGAACCAGTATGAACCATTCTCTCCAGAGGTAAGATACCTTTTACTGCTTCCAAAATTATTTCATAATTTCATAAGGTGTTGCATTATACAATTATAGCCTTTGTATGAGGTCAATATATCCTGTATTGACCTCATACAAAGGCTATAATTGTTATATTATTAATTTCCGACCATATTTGTATCAAAATCGTCAGTGTAATATAGTCGATCATTTGATTTTGTCGGGATTATAGATATCATATTGTCTCCTAGACAATAATAACATATAAGTTATTTCATTTATTTTTATGCCCCACCTACGATAGTAGAGAGGCATTATGTTTTCTGGTCTGTGCGTCCGTTCGTCTGTTCGTTCGTTCGTCTGTTCGTCCGTCCGTTCGTCCCGCTTCAGGTTAAAGTTTTTGGTCCAGGTAGTTTTTGATGAAGTTAAAGTCCAATCAACTTGAAACTTAGAATACATGTTCCCTATGATATGATCTTTCTAATTTTAATGTCAAATTAGAGATTTTCCCCCATTTTCACGGCCCACTGAACATAGAAAATGATAGTGCGAGTGGGGCATCCATGTACTATGGACACATTCATGTTTATGTTTTTTTGTACATCTTATGTATTTGAAGATTTTTTTCTTCAAATAATCGATCATAAATATGCACTTTTAAAAACTTTTAACAATATCATGAAATTCATTACATGACGTCACAAAGTATATATCGGTTTTTAGATGTTCTAAAAATAACCGTGCAATATGCTTTTTGCTATCCACCGTTTTCTATCTACCTTCGAAAATATAGTTTAACATGTGACTATCTCTGAACGAATCAAATTAGTTAAAATATACGAATTAATAATATATACCAAGATTATATTGTTTCATAGGCCCAATCAGTTCCTGTGTAGGATTGCAAATCAGATGTCAATTTATTGACTTGTAAACTTTTGTGCACAAATTTTTTTTTTTTTCATTATATGATTTTATTCATTAATTTAAATGGAGTAGTGACAAATTAATTTATTATTGTTCATTCTGAACATGTTCAACACAGATTTATTGGGTTAAAACCAGCACAAGGTCTTTCCTCAAGCAAAAACATTGAATAACATATTATTTACATATAGTTATATTGACTGGAAATGTTGTTATGTTCAGGTGTATGGAGAGACATCATATGAACTTGTTGATCAGATGATAAAATCAGTCAATTTTACTGAAGATGATTACTTTATTGATCTTGGAAGTGGTAAGTTTATAGTATTGAAGCTTAAGATTTGTTTTTACCTTAAAAGTGGTAAGTGTTTAGGACTAATTCTTAAAGATTTTTTTATCTTAGAAATGGTAAGTCGGAAGGACTACATCTAAGTATTTATATTAATCTTTGAAGTGGTAAGTGCAAAGGACTGAAAATTAAGATATTGATGTATGAGAAGTGCTAACTGCAAAGGACTGAAAAGTAAGATTTGTATTGATCTTAGAAGTGCAAAGTACTGAAACTTAAGATTTGTATTGATCTTGGAAGTGCTAAGTGCAAAGTACTGAAACTTAAGATTTGTATTGACCTTGGAAGTGCTAAGCAAAGTACTGAAACTTTTGATTTGTATTGATCTTGGAAGTGCTAAGCAAAGTACTGAAACTTAAGATTTGTATTGATCTTGGAAGTGCTAAGCAAAGTACTGAAGCTTTTGATTTGTATTAATCTTGGAAGTGCTAAGTGCAAAGTACTGAAACTTAAGATTTGTATTGATCTTGGAAGTGCTAAACAAAGTACTGAAACTTAAGATTTGTATTGATCTTGGAAGTGCTAAGCAAAGTACTGAAGCTTTTGATTTGTATTAATCTTGGAAGTGCTAAGTGCAAAGTACTGAAACTTAAGATTTGTATTGATCTTGGAAGTGCTAAGCAAAGTACTGAAACTTAAGATTTGTATTGATCTTGGAAGTGCTAAGCAAAGTACTGAAACTTAAGATTTGTATTGATCTTGGAAGTGCTAAGCAAAGTACTGAAGCTTTTGATTTGTATTGATCTTGGAAGTGCTAAGCAAAGTACTGAAACTTAAGAGTTGTATTGATCTTGGAAGTGCTAAGCAAAGTACTGAAACTTAAGATTTGTATTGATCTTGGAAGTGCTAAGCAAAGTACTGAAACTTAAGATTTGTATTGATCTTAGAAGTGCTAAGCAAAGTACTGAAGCTTTTGATTTGTATTGATCTTGGAAGTGCTAAGCAAAGTACTGAAACTTAAGATTTGTATTGATCTTGGAAGTGCTAAGCAAAGTACTGAAACTTAAGATTTGTATTGATCTTGGAAGTGCTAAGCAAAGTACTGAAACTTAAGATTTGTATTGATCTTGGAAGTGCTAAGCAAAGTACTGAAACTTAAGATTTGTATTGATCTTAGAAGTGCTAAGCAAAGTACTGAAGCTTTTGATTTGTATTGATCTTGGAAGTGCTAAGCAAAGTACTGAAACTTAAGATTTGTATTGATCTTGGAAGTGCTAAGCAAAGTACTGAAACTTATGATTTGTATTGATCTTGGAAGTGCTAAGCAAAGTACTGAAACTTATGATTTGTATTGATCTTAGAAGTGCTAAGTGCAAAGTACTGAAGCTTTTGATTTGTATTAATCAGTGCAAAGGACTAAGACCTAAAATTTGTATTGTTCTTGGAAGTGGTAAGTGCAAAGGACTGAATCTAAAAATTTGCATTGATTGTTTAGATGGTAAGTTCAAAGGTTTGTTTGAATCTTGTAACTGGTAAGTGCAAAGGACTGAATTTTAAGATTTATATTGATCTTGGAAGTGATGTGTGCAAAGAAGTGAAGTGTAAGATTTGTATAACTGAAATCTTGGAAGTTGTCAGTGTGTAGGACTCCATTGTAAGATATGTATTGATCATAGAAGTTGTAAGTGTGTAGGACAATTTTGACTCAAGCATAAGATGTGTATTGATCTTAGAATTGGTAAGTGTGTTAGACTTGAACTTAAGATTTGTTATTTCTCTTAGAAATGGTAAGTGTCGGACTTAAGCTTAAGATTTGTTTTGATCTTAAAAGTGGTAAGTGTGTAGTATTTAAGCTTTAGACTTGTTTTGATCTCAAAAGTGGTAAGTGTGAAGGACTGACCCTTAAGATTTGTTTTGATCTTAAAAGTGGTAGGTGTGTAGAACTTAAGCTCAAGATTTGTTTTGATCTAAGGAGTGGTAAGTGTATAGGATTTAAGCTTAAGATTTGTTTTGATCTTAAAAGTGGTAAGTGTGTAGGACTTAAGCTAAAGATTTGTTTTGATCTTGAAGGGGTAAGTGTGTAGGATTTAAGCTTAAGATTTGTTTTAATCTTAAAAGTGGTAAGTGTGTAGGACTTCAGCTTAATATTTATTTTGATCTTAAAAGAGTTAAGTATGAAGGACTTAAGCTTAAGATTTGTTTTGATCTTAGAAAATAGGAAGTCTGAATGACTAAAGCTTAAGATTTGTTTTGATCATAGAAGTGGTAAGTGTGTAGGATTTAAGCTTAAGATTTGTTTTGATCTTAAAAGTGGTAAATGTGTAATATTTAAGCTTAAGACTTGTTTTTATCTTAAAAGTGGTAAGTGTGAAGGACTTAAGCTTAAGTTTTGTTTTGATCTTAAAAGTGGTAAGTGTGTAGGACTTCAACTAAAGATTTGTTTTGATCTTAAAAGTGGTAAGTTTGTAGGACTTAAGCTTAAGATTTATTTTGATCGTAAAAGTGGTAGGTGTGTAAGACTTATGGTTAAGATTTGATTTGATCTTAGAAGTGGTAAGTGTGAACTTAAGGACTTAAGCTAAAGATATGTTTTGATCTTAGAAGTGGTAAGTATGTAGGATTTAAGCTTTAGACTTATTTTGATCTTAAAAGTGGTAAGTGCAAAAGAGTGTATCTTTAAAAAAGTGGGGGTATACTATTTTACCTCTGTCTGTCCATCTATCTATCCGTATGTCCGTCCGTCTGTCCCATGAATATTGTCGTGGTATCTTTCTCAGGAACTACATTACAAAGATTTAAAATTTGGTTTCAAGATATATATGTCAGCTATACCGTGTGATGCTTTTTCAGATTCATCACTTAACAACTTCCTGTTTACCGAACACTTGTATCATTTTACACATGATAGCCAAGTTGAGAATTTTAGTCACAATTTTCTCAGGAACTACAATACATGGATTTCTGAAATTTGGTTTCAGGGTTTGTATAAGTCATCTATACCGTGTGATGCGTTTTCAGATTCATTACTCAACAACTTCCTGTTTACCAAAATATTTGGGCGGGGGTATCATCAGTGAGCAGTAGCTCGCTGTTTCACTTGTTGATATTGGAAGTGATAAGTAGGGAGGACTAAATATGAATCTTGTAAATGGAAGGTAGCAGGACTGCAGATTAAGAAAATTGAATTCTGTTGCATTTCTATCTTTGCTTACAGATTTTTCATCATCTGAGGTATTATTCTATGGATATTAATTACTGTGGATTTGCTATTATTTCTGTAGTACTACTTTTTTTGGTAAGGAGGACACCAATGTCCCAGGTTAGGGGGAAGGTTGAGTGCTCACAAACATGTTTGACCCTACAACATTCTTTGTGTGCCTGTCCCAGGAGCCTGTAATTCAGTGATTGCCGTTGGATCATGTCTGTCATATTTGTTTTTCGTGAATTGAATGGTTAAAAATTAGGCTCTTAAATAACAAAATTTAAAACAATTCAGATGAGAAAACCAACAGCCTGATTTATGTACAAAACAACAAACGAAAAGCAAATATAATATACAGCACAAAAAAACAACCTGAAATACAGGCTCCTGATTTGGGACAGAATGTAGAGTGGAGGAGGGTTAAACAGGTTTGTTGGCACCAAACCCTCCCCTTAACTTGGGACATTGGTTGAACAGCACAACATAAAAAGGAACTAATAAAAATCAGTTGAAAAGGGGTTGACTCATCAGAATCAAAAACGCTAAAGACACAAAGTACTGATCTGAGAATACTCTGTATGTTTGTTTTGTAGTAAAGTTATTGTGAATGGCCATGCAGAGAGCATGTTACCATATGAATTGATGGAGATATAGGGTATTACCCGTAAGCATCAATGAGACAGCAACCAAGCAACAAATATTCACTTAAAAAAGAAATGAAGAAATCACAGTTAGTGATGAATGATCCTTTAGATGCCCTTGAAAAATGATTTTTACCAAATTTTATACGACCGCAAAAAATTTTTTGGGATCGTATAATGGTATGATGTCATCATCTGCGTCGTCGTCCGAAGACACATTTCGTTTCCAGACAATAATTTTAGTTTAAGTGAATGGATCTCTATGAAATTTTTGAAGAAGGTTCAATACCATAATAGGGAGGTTGGGATTGATTTTGGGGATGATGGTCCCAACTGTTTAGGAATTAGGGGCCCAAAAAGGGCCCAAACAAGCATTTTTCTAGTTTCAGGATAATAACTTGTGTACAAGTATTTTGATTGCTCTGAAATTGTACCACAATGTTTAATACCACAAGCAGAAGGTTGGGATTCATTTTGGGGGTTATGGTGCCAACAGTTTAGGAATTAAGGGCCAAAAAGGGGCCAAAAACAAGTATTTTTGTAGTATCAAGACAATAACTTGTGTGTGAGTGTATGGATCTCTCTGACATTGTACCTCAAGGTTCCATATCACAAAGGGAAGTCTGGGATTGAGTTTGGGGGTAATTGTCCCATACATGCAGGAATGAGGGGCCAAAACAGGCATTTTTCTAGTTTCCAGACAATAACTTGTGTTTAAGTGAATGGAATTCTCTGAAATTGTACTACAAGGTTCCATACTACAAATGAAAGACTGGGATTAAGTTTGGAAGATAATTCCTCCAAGGAGGGATTCAAAAATGGTGGGGTTCCAATTTTTTTAAGGGCTTCATATTTTATTTTCAAAATTTTTACAAATTTCAAATTTTTGAAAAGTTTCAAGAAGAAAGAAGAAACCTTAAATTGCACAGTATTGCGCAATAGATTTGTAAGATCTTTGACCACATTTATTTTGTGTCAGAAACCTATATTGTGTCAAAAATTTTATCACAATCCAAGTTCAGACAGTATCAAGCTTGAATATTGTGTCCAAATTTGCCCCAAATGTTCAGGGTTCAACCTCTGCGGTCGTATCAGGCTGCGCTCAGCAAAGCATTTTATTGTGTATTTTGTAGAAACTATAATTTATAGAGAGGAGCAGTAAATAGCAAAAATGTTCAGCACAATAAGATCTACAAATAAGTCAACATGGCCAAAATTGTCATCCAGGTACTTGTAGGAGGTATTTCCCCTGAGTGATTATTTTTACCCAATTTTTTGCATTTTTATCAAAAACTATAGTGGATATACAGAAACTTTAAAAAGCAAAAAAATACCAGCAAAAGTAAGATCTACTAGTAAGTCAACATGGCCAAATTATCAGAATCCTTGATATATTGCCCTGAAATGATTTTTATGCCCCTGCCATAGCGGAGGGGGCATTAAGTTTTACCCTTGTCCGTCTGTAGGTCCGTCCGTCCCTACGTTCCAAAGTTCGTTTCCGTTCTCTAACTTTAGTTTGCCTCAACCAATTGGTGCCGTCACTTTTACTGTTCTAGAGTTATGCCCTTTACAAATGGAAAAATTGCTAAATTTTTCTTTTTTTTTTTCTAAATATCAAGTCATTTTTGAAATTGGAGTTATCTTCCTTTGTCCATGATTATAGCTGAATCAACTACAATCAATGCTTTATACAATGCAATATTTAATTTTACCTTCCACTGATAAAACACAGATCAAGTTGAATTTGGATAGTGTCACTTTAACCATTATTGAATTATGCCCCTTTATAAATCGAAAGATTGTAAGATTTTAGTTTCCATTCTGTAACTTAAGTTTGCCCTAACCAAACATTGTGAAACCTATACAAAATATTCATTACCTCAAAACTAAGATAATGTACAATTTTTTTGTTTCCGTTCTCTAACTTTAGTTTGCCTCAACCAAATGTTATAAAACTTATACACAATGCTTATTACTACATAATACAGATTAAGTATGAAATTTGGTGGCGTCACTTTTACCATTATTGAGTTATGTCCCTTTATAAACATAAAAATTGCTGAACTTTAGTTTGTCTCAACCAAATGTTATAAAACTTATACACAACCGTTCTAGAGTTATGCGTGTCTACAAATAGAAAAATTGCTGAATTTTTAGTTTCTGTTCTCTACTTAAGTTAGCCTCAACCAAATGTTATGAGACTTACACACAATGCTTATTACCACAAAACTCAGATCAAGTTCAAATTTGGGTAGCGTCACTTTTACCGTTCTTCAGTTATGTCCCTTTATAACTATATGATATGCAAGCGGAGGCATCATCTGTGTCCACATGTGGACACAATCCACATTTATTTTTACTAATTTCTATAGTTTGGCCAATTATTTCAAATACTTTATTGGATAAGTATAAACTGTAATCAGTTAAAAGGATCATCATTACAAGATCTACAAAACTGTCACTAATTAAGATTTTCAAATCAGCAAACATAACTGACTGCTATAAAAGTGAAATAAATATCAAAATTGCATTTTTTACCAGGTGAGCGATTCAGGCTTATTGGAGCCTGTTTTTTTTTTTTTTTGTCATATTTAAAAAAAAAACATGGATTGATGTTATTAAAACAACTTGTTTGTAGTATTTTAGAAAAATATTTCTGCAAAACATAGATTTTGTTTTGGTCAAACTAAACAATTTAGAACAAACCATGAAAGAATTTTAAAGTTAATTTGTAATAAAAAAAAAAATATTTTCAGCAGAGCAATTCCCTTTACATTGCTACATATACAAATAATTTCAAAAAATACCATTAATAGACAAGTCAGAAATATTTTTTATTTATTTCTGAGTTCCATAACAGAGAAAAAGTAATACCAGCTAGTTCCATTTTTTCTCTATTTTTCAGCCTCCAATCGTAGCCTTTACTGGTGACCTTACCTTGTTTTGAGCATGGTTATCCAGAGTTATTTATATGAATAGCCGTATGTGTAACTAAATACAGCAATAAATATTGGTGTATAGTTGTCATAGGTTATTATTAAGAAAAGTGTGATTTTTGGCCAGGTTGTACAAAGTCTTTTAGTATGGTGAGGTTGGGCTGGTGGGCAGGCGGATGGGGAAAAGTAGGCACAGAACTTGTGTAATCACCTCCTCCTACAGTTTTCAACCCAGATCCCTAAAAATTCACAGGAAAATTGCACATATGTTGAAGGATTTTTATGCCCCCGCCGTAGCGGAGGGGGCATTAAGTTTTACCCTTGTCCGTCTGTATGTACATCCGTCCGTACGTCCCAAAATTGATTTCCGTTCTCTAACTTGAGTTTGCCTCAACCAAATGTTATGAAACTTATACACAATGCTTATTACCACAAAACACAGATCAGGTTAGAATTTTGGTGGCGTCACTGTAACCGTTCTAGAGTTATGCCCCTTTATAAATGGAAAAATTGCAAAAATTTTAGTTTCCGTTCTCTAACTTAAGTTTGCCTCAACCAGATATTATTAAACTTATACACAATGCTTATTACCACAAAACACAGATCAAGTTTAAATTTTGGTGGCGTCACTTTAACCGTACTAGAGTTATGCCCCTTTATAAATGGAAAAATTGCAAAATTTTTATTTTCTTCTAAATATCAAGTAATTTTTAAAATTGGAGTTATCTTCCTTTGTCCATGATTATAGTTGAAGCAACTACAATCAATGCTTTATACAATGCAATGTTTAATTTTGACTTCCACTGATAAAACACAGATCAAGTTGAATTTGGGTAGTTTCACTTACCATTATTGAGTTATGCCCCTGTATAAATCAAAAAGATTGCAAAATTTTTAGTTTCCATTCTGTAACTTAAGTTTGCCCCAACCAAACATTATGAAACCTATACAAAATATTCATTACCACAAAAATAAGATCAAGTACAAATTTTTTGTTTCCGTTCTCTAACTTTAGTTTGCCTCAACGAAATGTTATGAAACTTGTACACAATGTTTATTACTACATAATACAGATTAAGTACGAAATTTGGTGGCGTCACTTTTACCATTCTTGAGTTATGTCCCTTTATAAACATAAAAATTGTTGAAGTTTTAAGTTTGTCTCAACCAAATGTTATAAAACTTATACACAACCGTTCTCGAGTTATGTGTGTTTACAAATAGAAAAATTCCTGAATTTTTTAGTTTCTGTTCTCTACTTAAGTTAGCCTCAACCAAATGTTATGAGACTTACACACTATGCTTATTACCACAAAACTCAGATCAAGTTCAAATTTGGGTAGCGTCACTTTTACCGTTCTTCAGTTATGTCCCTTTGTAACTATATGATATGCAAGCGGAGGCATCATCTGTGTCCACATGTGGACACTATCCACATTTATTATACCCCACGCAACGAGTTGAGGAGGGTATAATGTTTTTGACCCGTCTGTCCGTCCGTCCGTCTGTCCGTCAGTCCTGTTTCTTGTCATCGCAACTCCTTTCAAACCACACAACAGAATTTCACGAAACCTTATTAGATAATAAGGACATACTATGTAGATGTGCATATCGACAGGAAATTAAGATTCGATTCTTTTTCTAGGAGTTATGCCCCTTTGAACTTATTTACTTTAATGTATTACTGCAACAGTTTGTCATCGCAACTCCTCTCAAACCACACAACAGAATTTCATGAAACCTTTTCAGATAATAAGGATATACTACGTAGATGTGCATATCAACAGGAAATTACGATTCAATTTTTTCCAGGAGTTACGCCTTTGAACTTATTTGCCCAATATACTACTGCAACCTTTTGTCATCGCAACTCCTCTCAAACCACACAACAGAATTTCATGAAACCTTTTCAGATAATAAGGACATACTACATAGATGTGCATATCAACAGGAAATTACGATTCAATTATTTTTCCACGAGTTCGCCCTTTCAACTTATTTGCTTCAATGTACTTCTGCAACAGTTTGTCATCGCAACTCCTCTGAAACCACACAACAGAATTTCATGAAACTGTGTAGAACATACTATGTAGATGTGCATATTGACAGGAAATTATGATTCAATTTTTTTTCTGATACAATTTTTTTTTTCTTACACTTATTTTATTTCTCTAATGACAACGTGGGGACGTGGGGTATGTGAGCGCGCTCACTAAGGTTCTTTCATTTTTTAAAAAATATATATTACTATTAATTTTTTCTCATTTTTCCAGACTCGGGAACTTAGTAATTTTACAGCAAAATTTAGTCACAAATATTGCAACCCGGCCATTTGAAACTTTGGCCTATTTTTTAATGGTCTTACATGAAGGATAAATGAAACTTTTCCTTTTTATACGCCCCTTTACGTGACGTATTATGGTATACCTCTGTCCGTCGTCAACATGTCGGACATTAACTAAAAATGCTTTAACCAATTTGCATAAAACTTTTTGGTGAATTGTTTATATCTATTGACGTGAGCTCCCTTTGGTTTTTTTATAAAATTTAGATTTTACGATTCCAAGTTATGGGGTTTTATTCATTAAAAAAAGGGGGATTTTCCAGTTTTTTGGACACTAAGTCAAGAATGCTTTCACCAACTTGCAAGAAATTGTGGTGAATTGTTTATATCTATTGACATGAGCTCCCTTTCGATTTTTATAAATTTTAGATTTTACGTTTCCGAGCTACAGGGTTTTATTCATAAAAAAAGGAGGGATTTTCCAGTTTTCTGATAAAAACTCAAAAATGCTTTCAGCAGTTCTTATGAAACTTTGGTGAATTGTTTGTATGTATTGATATAAGCTCCCTTTAAAATTTTATAAATTGTACATTTTATATTTCTGAGTTATGGGGTTTTATTCATTTAAAAAAGGGGTGATTTTCCAGTTTTCAGACAATAACTCAAAAATGCTGTCACCAATTCTCATGAAACTTTGGTGAATTGTTAATATCTATTGATGTAAGCTCCCTTTTTATTTTCATAAATTTCTAATATGACATTGAGAATTAATTGAACTTTATTTGTTTATAGTCTGACAAGAGATTTACTAAGTATTGCACAACAGCAAGAAATCTTTAATTGAATATAAATTCAATTCATATAACCAATTTCAAGTTCTTTGACTACATTTATTCAGAAACCTATAATATATCAAATATTTAATTACAATCCAAATTCAGACCTGAATCAAGCTTGAATATTGTGTCCATTTTTACCCCAACTGTTTAGGGTTGGATCTCTGCGGGCGTATCTAGCTGCGCTCAGCGAAGCAGTTTATTTTATCTTTCTTCACATTTATTTATCTAATCTTTTTTAATTTTCATACCATCAAACAAATGATCATTTATGTTCTTCCATTTAATTGAGAATCAACTAATAACGAGAGATTCAGGATAGTTTTTTTTTTTAACTCCCTCCAACAGTGTTGATGATCATATTTGAATTTAAAGCTTCAATTTAAAACTATGATTGCACAACACACTATAGAAAGAAATATCAAAATACACTACATGACCATAATTTCTATGTCATTTCACTGGAAAATCAGTTTTAAAAATTCTGGAAAAATGATGACATGAGGCATGGTTGAGCAAGTTCCAAGTGATGCCTTTATAAGGAATCATTAGGGTTGAAAGGGTTAATAATATGAATTAAGGACGTTTTTGCTGATCTTGTTTTTGAATTTTATTACATATAGTTTTTAAAAAATCTTATAGAATCCCTGTTATTTTTTCTTAGTTTTTGAAAGAAAAAAGGTGACAATGTTAAATATATGAAAAATCTAGAGAATCATTTCCCACCGAATTTTGAATGGCTTATATCTCAAAAGACATAGACCTTTCATTTTTGGGTAAAGATTGCGTGAAATGCAATCAAAACCCTATGGTACTGACTTGATATCTATATCTTCCACGGTTTATCACTACTTTTGATATACACAAAATATAGTTCCATTGATCATAACATTCTATACATCCTTTCCATGAACATTTCCTGAAATTTATCAATGAAATATATGATCAGATATTCATGTTACAAAATAATGTTATACTTGGCACGAAAATTACATAACTTATGCAAGGTGCAGGAATCTAATATCTGTTTCTAAAAATATCTATGATCTCATTGTTAAAGTAATCTTTAAAACTGGAGTTTTCTTCCTTTGTCCATAATTGTAGTCGATACTACAACCAATGCTTTGTATAATGCAATGTTAAATATTACTTCCCACTGATAAATAAAAGCAATCTTTACCCTTCAGTGCTTACAAACACTTTGATTTCAGCCTTATCAATGTATATCAGTCTTTTAAAAAGCTTGTTATTTTGAAACGGAGAAGTGCAAAACCTTAAAACTTATTTTTGCTACCTAAAAGACTTCTGTCATCAAGATGAGATGAGCAGACTATATTTTGAAATACATTTCTATTTCAGGTGTTGGTCAAGTAGTTTTACAAGTAGCTGCATCGACACCTTGTAAAATGTGTTATGGTATTGAGAAAGCAGAATTTCCAGCAAAATATGCAACGGTTAGTATGTTTATATAAGTCAAATTATTTGATATGTGTTGAAAATATATACATTTTCAGCTAATTATACCCCTGCTCCAAAGCAGGAGATTTTTTGGTTTATGTCTGTCTGATTTTCTGTCCGTCATTTAAACTTGTGGTCGCTTAGATTTCTCAGAAACTATATACAAGAGTTTCTGAAATTTAGTATCAAGCTTCATATGAGAATTCCATAAAATTTTCGTCATATAATCTCAGTAACTACAGATGAAGGCTTTCTGAAATTTGAATTAAAGCTTCATGTGAGTATGCTTTACCTTGTGATGGGTTTTTCTCATTCATCACTCAACTTCCTGTTTTACTAAATACTTTAATCTGGGATATCATATGTGACCCATAGCTCACAGTTGAACTTGTTAATTATTCATAATAATCCATATTTTTTTAACATACAAAATTTGTCTTTATAGACCATGGAAAAAGAGTGCAAAAAGTGGATGAAATGGTATGGTAAGAAACATGGTGACTTTCTAATACAGAAAGGAGATTTTCTGGAAGAAGATGTTAAAGAAAAAATTAATAATGCAACGTATGTTTAAGATTAAGAAATTATACCTCAGTAAAGGTTGCACTTCTGTAATTATAGACAATGCAATTTTCCATAGGAACTCCTTATAGGGCTATACTGTGCCACTTTTCTATAAAGTTTTGTAAAAAAAAATTTATCCTAGAATGGAAAGTTTATATGCACTACTATTTTGTTCAAAGGTAAAAACATAGGGCTGTTGAGCATTTTTTCAACATTTATATGCCTCAAACTTCTAAGATTTTAAACTAATACTAAAATTCTGTACTACCCCTCCCTTCACTTTTGGTCTTCCACAGAACTCAATTTGGCCGCTATCCATGTGTATTTATACTGGTAAAATTCCCAAGTTATGTCTCTATCAGATGAAACATAGAGAGAGACCATATCTAGGAACCAGTAGATAAACAAATATCTCCTCAAAAGAGGTGTGGTTTGTGAAACAGCTGTATTTACAAAGTGCAACCTATAGTAGAGTAAATTGAACTGTTCTGATAGTGAATTTTAAGATTTCAAAAATACATCGTGTTATTCTGACCACTATACACACAGTAAGACATACTAGATGTATATTCCCCAGCACAGGACGTGCAGTTTATAACAACCATAATTAAATTTTTTGCTGATGGAGGATATCAAATGTTGACCTGATATGATATTTAGAAAAAAAATCTTTCCTGCAAATGTGAAGCAATGAGTCTAGTTTACAATTTAGTTTAGTGACAGACACAGATGCATTGGAAAATGTAATTCTGTTATTTAAAGTATCAAATCATCACATCAAATATTTGTATGGTTTGAAGGTTATACTGCAGATAATTGCAGAAAGGTTTTAATGAGTGATATTATTATGTTTTAGTGTTATTTTTGTAAACAACTTTGCCTTCGGACCTCAAGTTGATCATCAGGTGAGAATGTTTAAAATGTTTATATAAATTTCATCATCTTACTTTCTTTGTTACAATTATATTTTTGTTCTTTCTGTACATAATATTTTTGGAAAGATCTTTTGTCTTACCTTATTGGTTAAAAATATGTATTTGTTATCTTTGTGTACTCAAAGTTGTGTGAGTTATAACAGTTGTGAAGTTTAATTGACATTAGAAGAAGAATCACATGATTCACAATTTTATCAATTAATTAATATTGATAATTAGAAATTAAGATGCAAATTAGAAATCTCAAAAGCTAAATGCTATTGATAAAGGTATATTTTATAAATATTAATTAAGTTAATAGTAAAAAAGTATATTTGAACTTCAATTGAATGCTTTTTGTTACAGTTGAAGTTAAGATTTGCCAACATGAAGGAAGGAGCGAAGATAGTATCATCTAAAGCATTCTGTCCTCTCAATTTCCGTATCACAGATAGAAATCTTAGTGGTAGGTACTTTTTAAGTAGAACAGTGATTTATAGAAGATAAATGAATTTGCTGTCATTAATTTTTCATTTGTAACTAACTTTAGTTTAAGTGAATGGATCTCTATGAAATTTTACCATAAGGTTCAATACCACAAAAGGAAGGTTGGGATTGATTTTGGGAGTTGTGGTACCAACAGTTAAGGAATTAGGGGCCAAAAATAAGTATTTTTGTAACTTCCAGACATAACTTGTGTGTTAGTGTATGGATCTTTATGAAATTGTACTACAAGGTTCCATATCACAAAGGGAAAGCTGGGTTTGAGTTTGGGGGTAATTGCCCTAAACGTTTAGGAATTTGGACCAAAAAGGGGCCAAAAAACAAGCATTTTTCTAGTTTCCAGACAATAACTTGTGTTCAAGTGTACGGATCTCTCTGAAATTGTACTGCAAGGTACCATACCACAAAAGGAAGGCTGGGATTGAGTTTGGGGGTGATGAATCATAAGGGGGTTCAAAAAATTTGAAGGGGGATTTTTTTTTCCTTTTTTTTCTTTAAAATTTTCCATTTTAAATTGGTTATTTCTGATTTATATATAAAAGCAAATAATAATGATATGGTTTGAATAGGTAAATTAAAAAATTTTAAGTTCTGAGACCACATTCATTCTGTGTCAGAAACCTATGCTGTGTCAAATATTTAATCACAATCCAAATTCAGTGCTGTATCAAGCTTGAATGTTGTGTCCATACTTGCCCCAACTGTTCAGGGTTCGACCTATGCGGTCGTATCAAGCTGCGCCCAGCAGAGCATTTTATCTTAATTGGTAAAAATTATCTTAAGATTTTGGATTACTATTTAATCAGAGAAAACTCTGTATTTTATCAAAAAGCATCTACTTTCTGCTCATCCAATCATCTGAAGCAAATTGAATTTGCTGAGGATAAGTAATGTAAGTGACATCAATATCTGCTGGGCTTTTTATATATGTTTGGATTATAAAATTATGACAAATTGCAAAAATTGCCACTTACATGATTTGTGGCAGTTATTTCTGGAAAATAAAATGTTGGAAATATAATTAGTACTGAAACTTACAGTTTTTTCAAATAAGCACATATTGATTTGAATCAAAATTTACAGACTGGTTTGGGTTTCAAAAGTATTAATGATAAAAAATCAGGAGCAACATTTTGTAAATAGGAAATGATATGGGGAGATAATCATTTGCTTGAATTAAAAAAAAAATCTTTAACACATTTCTGGGAAAGACTTCATGCAAATTGGGAAAATTATAACAGTCTATAAGATTTTATGACAACAGAAAAAGATGTTGCTAATGAAATTATTATAATGGAAGTACAGCAATTATATAACACCAACCATTTAAAAAATAGAGTTTGCCAAGAGATTTTTTAAAACTTTGATCCTTTCTAGTGAAAAAAAAATTCTTATCCTGTAAGGGGTGATTATATTCATATTATTCATTTGCTCTAGGTTGTTTCTTATGTATCTGTTGAAGAAAAATTCATTTGAATTTCTAATGTCAAAAACATTCATTTATTTTTGTGCTAATATGAGGGAAAAAATCCCTACTCAACAATCTTATTGTGACAATGATACTAGGAAAATATGATTTTATATGTTTTAAACATAGACTAATCTTTATAATCATCATCAACAACAAAAAATAATGAAATTAATAGATTTAAAATTTATTTTGACTTCAGATGTTAATGTTATGTCTTGACCTGTTTGTTTGTCACCAGTTATGCAAATTTCCTTTTGCTGTTCACACACCATTTTATTAATATACTAGTACTCCTTTTTCATTTCAGTAGTAAAATTTTTGAGAGGATTTACTTTATCAACCAAATCTTTTAAAAAGCACATAGACTACTGTTTATTTATTTGTTAGATGTCTGTTCCTGTAGAGTTAATTTTACAATATCTATTTTACTAGATAGGAAAAATTTAGAAATTTTCATTTAAGACAAAACAAATATTTTATGCTGTCAATGTTCAAAAAAACTGCTTCCTAAATGTTGTATAATGAACAATTTTTCTTTGCATGCTGATTTAAAATGTAGAATAGTCTTCATACATGTACAAGCTCATTTTATCAGCCAAATAGCTGTATTTTCCATTTCTTTTTTCATTGACATGTGGGTGTTAAAAATGTTGTTAGTACGAGTTCTGATATCATATGTATTTCAGCATTACTTATTTACTGAAGGGGAAAGCAGACCTAATCTTTGTGAAACATAAGCAAAATGTAATTTTTTTTAGACTTTTATAGCACTCTTCATAAAATAAACTTAAACTTTCTCCCAGACAGACGATTGGATGACAGTTATTTACATTTTATATAATGGTTATATTTTGTACTATTATTGTATGTTGCATTAAATGTAAAGTTTTCTTTTTATTGAATTGGAGGGATGGGTTTGGCAGGTTGGCAATAAATTGACATTTCTGTGATTTTTTTACAGTTGAAAATATGACATCAATTTAACCGTAGTCAAAAATTGACATCAATTAAACCATATAACTTGTCATATCATTTTGATATCATAACAATACAAGTATCTTGTGGTGATGAAGGTCTGAACTTTTATGAAGAGTGTTTCCTAGATATCATGTTCATTAACTTTGTTGTTACATTAACCAGCATGTTATGGCCAATCATTTTACAGATATTGGAGCTATAATGCATGTAGAAGAATTGTCTCCTTTACGAGGAGGTGTATCTTGGACAGGAAAACCAGTCATTTATTATCACCATACTATTGATAGAACACTGGTGAGTCAGGAGTTAGCTCCCTTTGGAGAGCACTGTTATGTTGTTTGATGTTAAAAATCATGTCTCCTGCAAATTTTATAGTACTTCTGAATCAAAGTTAATTAGAATTCATTTAATAGGCTTTATGTGAATAAATAAAAAAAAGGTTATTAGATTAATTTGCATGTTTCTCTTCAAAGAATTTAAATCAAAAATGCTTAATTGTAGTTAAGCAAGGTAAAATTTGCAGAAAACATAATTTTAGTTTGCGTAATAATCTTAAGAAGTTTTCAGTTTCTCAAGTTTAATTGTGATTTGTAATAATATGGATCAGTTTATTGTCTTACATAAGTGTAGCAGCAAGCTTATATATCTTTTGTTGATCACAAATGAACATTAAACTTAGGAAACTGAAAGCTTAAGTGTTTGGTTACAGTAAGGTTGTAGCTGGATACGTTCATGGGTCTAAGCTCTTGACTTGCATTACAGACATTGGTACAATAATGCACGTGGCAGAGCTGTCCCCATTAAGTGGTGCAGTATCATGGACGGGGAAACCCTTTGCCTACTTTGTACATACAATTGATAGAACATTGGTGAGTACTTCGTCAGTGTCAATCATTTTCATTATGGTCAGGTAGAACGTTTCATCTTCATCATGTTCAGGTATATCAGTATCTTTGTTGTATTCATGTCATCATCATCATCATCATCATTTACATTGTTACAATTATTATACTTATGTATCTGTTTTGATTTCTGGCATAATTCTACTTGGATTTTCTTGGTGGAAACAGAACTTATAACCTTTTGCACATGAATTGTTCTGTCGTAAAAATTCTTATATGTGTTTAAAGCAAAAGTTTTAAGTGACAAGGATAAAAAAGAATACTAAGAACAAACATGATATGTTAATATGACCATCTGTTGAACTCGGGTTTAAAGTAGCTATTGTCCCGTTTTAAAAGCTATATATATAGATCAATTCTGCCTGTTGATCGACCTTATTAGAGTATTGTGTAAATATATAAACAAAAGATGGAAATATGTGGAACAATACATCTTATGATTCAACATAAATTAGTAAATTAGTGTTGTAATTATGAAGAATGAAGGACTTCTATGAAAAGTTGTGATTGCAGAGGCCAGTTTTGCACATTGATAAATTCTGGGGAAAATAACCTTTAAATCTCATAATACTTGCTGTACATCAAAAAGAAATATTGTAAAGAATAAAAATTCAACCACTCACTAAGAGCCTCTACAGCATAGTGCCATAAATGAGTCAACTTTTTTACAGACGCCAAAAAAAAACTAAAATGATAAACTTTGAATAAAAACTAACCTCACAACACAAGTTATACACTTTTAATATTTTGTTATGCCAGCCACACTTCTGAACTAGAACTTGTCTGCAGTGACGTGGAAGGCTTAAATAAAATAATGGCACTTTTAACCAGGTACGTAATAATTCAGACTTAAGGTCGTCAAGGGTACGAACTAGATAAAGTCAATTTTTATGCCCCCGCCATAGCAGAGGGGGCATTAAGTTTTACCCTTGTCCGTCTACGTACGTACGTACGTACGTACGTAAAACCTCCCAAAATTGGTTTCCGTTCTCTAACTTTAGTTTGCCTCAACCAAATGTTATGAAACTTATACACAATGCTTATTACCACAAAACACAGATCAAGTTTGAATTTTGGTGGTGTCACTTTAACCGTTCTAGAGTTATGCCCCTTTATAAATGGAAAAATTGCAAATTTTTATTTTCTTCTAAATATCAAGTAATTTTTAAAATTGGAGTTATCTTCCTTTGTTCATGATTATAGTTGAATCAACTACAATCAATACTTTATACAATGCAATGTTTAATTTTGACTTCCACTGATAAAACACAGATCAAGTTGAATTTGGGTAGTGTCACTTTAACCATTATTGAGTTATGCCCCTTTATAAATCGAAAGATTACAAATTTTTTAGTTTCCATTCTGTAACTTAAAGTTTGCCCCAACCAAACATTATGAAACCTATACACAATATTCATTACCACAAAACTAAGATCAAGTACAAATTTTTTGTTTCCGTTTTCTAACTTTAGTTTGCCTCAACCAAATGTTATGAAACTTATACACAATGTTTATTACTACATAATACAGATTAAGTACGAAATTTGGTGGCATCACTTTTACCATTCTTGAGTTATGTCCCTTTATAAACATAAAAATTGCTGTCTCAACCAAATGTTATAAAACTTATACACAACCGTTCTAGAGTTATGCGTGTCTACAAATAGAAAAATTGCTGAATTTTCAGTTTCTGTTCTCTACTTAAGTTAGCCTCAACCAAATGTTATGAGACTTACACACAATGCTTATTACCACAAAACTCAGATCAAGTTCAAATTTGGGTAGCGTCACTTTTACCGTTCTTCAGTTATGTTCCTTTATAACTATATGATATGCAAGTGGGGGCATCATCTGTGTCCACATGTGAACACTATCCACATTTACTTTATTCTTCATCAGAAGCCAGACATTTTCAGTTGGGCTTTAAGTCTGGAGATTGTGTAGGCCAGGTTAGTTGCAGTATTTGATTTTGCCTTTTCCATTCTTCTACAACCCTTGACCAGGTGCATTATCACCTTGAAATAGATAAGGTTCATTGCCAAAATGTTTGGTTACAACTTGCCATAGATTATTGTCAAGTGTTTCTTTCGACTTGACAGAGTTCATGTTACCATTTATCATAGCTAATGTACCAACTCCGTAATATGTGAGACATCCCCAGACCATAATTTTAAGATTGGTGGAAGGTCGCTGTGCAACATATATTAAACATTCTGGTCTCAAATTTCATTCAACTTCCTCCAAACTTTAAGTGTACCTTCAGGTTTGATCATTATCATCATCTCATCTGTAAATATAACTTTTTTTATAGATCGTCTGTAGTAACCTAACGCATGTAATTTTCGTTGGACAGTTCGTCTGGATACTTTTGCAGATGTAGGCGTGTTAAAATCATTTATTTTATCCTTTAAGGTAGAACGACGAGACGTTTTCACAATTGTTGACAGAGTGTTTTCTGCCCATTTGGTGACAGTTTGTCTCCTTCCGCCTCGAGGCACATTTCCTGTTTTACTACGCATCCACCAACACTTCAAAAGCCTGGAAATTGTGGATTTACCTATACCTAAGTTTTTCGCAAGATGGCTTGCTCGATGACCACTTTCAATTAAACTTATGATGGCCTTTTTGGTGTCGTGTGACAATTCTTACCCGTGTTTCTCCATTTGAGTTGATATCAGCAATGGCTAAACTGCGCTATGATTCCGGTATAAAAATCTGAATTTACAAAGATAAGTTTGAGTAATCCCCCTTTGAACACGTCTTACTGCTTTTACATTACACAACATCGATAATGACATTCTAATCCCCCTTTGAACACGTCTTACTGCTTTTACATTACACAACATCGATAATGACATTCTTAAAAGTCAGGCAACGAAAATCATCACCCAGTGCCATTTAAAAAGTTGACTCAATTAAGGCACCATGCTGTATATTTGTTATTGAAAAATATACATAAGAAAAATACTTTCTTTTTATACGCCCGTTTACGGGACATATTATGGTATACTGTTGTCCGTCCGTCGTCAACATGTACGACAATAACTCAAAAATGCTTTAACCAATTTGGTGAATTGTTTATATCTATTGACGTGAGCTCACTTTCGAGTTTTATAAATTTTGGATTTCACGTTTTCGAGTTATGGGGAGTTTATTCATTAAAAAAGGGGGATTTTCCAGTTTTCGGACAATAACTCAAAAAATGCTTTGAATAGTTTTCATGAAACTTTGGTGAATTGTTTTCTATCTATTGATGTGAGCTCCCTTTCGATTTTTATAAATTTTAGATTTTACATTTCCAAGTTGTGGGGTTTTATTTATTAAAAAAGGGTGAATTTCCAGTTTTTGGGCAATTACTCAAAAATGATTTGAGCAGTTTTCATAAAACTTGGGTGACTGGTTTATATCTATTGAAAAAGCAATGGGCATATCATGTGCTCATGGCGCACTGTTTATTTTTTAATGAAAACAGATAAATGTTATCCCTCTAGTGTTTAGAATATTATTTTACTAAAATTCAAATAATAAAAATAAAGACAAATATATCTTCAAGATCTGGTTGTTAGTTAACCAGCAAGACATAGTTGTGATAGAGTCTGCTATGAAGTACAGTTAAAGAAGTTCTGACAAAGCATTAGTCTCCAAACAAGATTGGTTTCTGGACTTTTGTAGCAATACTGGTTGCATATATGCAAATGATATAAATTCATTTGGAAATAACTTTATATATCAAAGAAATAACACTTTAGTTGCTATTCATCAACTCGCACTGACATCTTATATTCATATAGGTGTAGGGCAAACTTCAATGAGACAGCAATCCCAGCATCACATTGCATAAACAACTCAAAAGAATTCAACATTTGATTAGCTTTTTTAGCTCACCAGTCCTTTATCTCATCACTTGGCGTCTGTTGTTGTTGTCATCAGTTTACTTTTACAAAAATCTTCTCTTCTGAAACTCCTTGGTCAAATTTACCAAACATTGCCACAATCATAATTGAGGTATCTAGTTCAGAAAATGTGTCCATTGACCCAGCCTGTCAACCAAGATGGCCGACATGGCTAAAAATAGAACCTAGGAGGTAAAATGCAAGTTTTGTCTATTATCTTGAAAACTGCTCTGAATAGAGAAAATCTGACATAGGCACAAATGTTGAGAATGTTAAGATCAACCTGCATTCATTAACGTCAAAACTGTCAGATGACTTCTTATAGGAGTTATGGCCCCTAAATTTAAAATTTTATCAATTTTTTTCTATTTTATCTATTTTTTTTAATACTATAATAGATACAGAGAAATTTTTATTAGGAAAAATGATTAGCAAGACAAGATATACAAATAAAACAACAAAACTGAAATCATCAGATGACTCCTTATTGGAGTAATTGCCCTTTAATGACGATTTTTACCAATTTTTTGCGTTTTTGCCTTATATCTTAAAAACTATAATAGATAGAAAAAAATTTACAAGTCAAAATGATCAACAAGTCAAGATCTACAAATAAGTCAACTTAACCGAAATCTTCAGTTGACTCCTTATCTCCTTATTGAAGTTAATGCCCTTTAATGAAGATTTTTCCCAATTTTTGCATTTTGCCTATTATTTTGAAAACTGTGATAGATAGATAGAAATTTTGTATAGCAAAAATGATCAGCAAAACAATATCTACAAATATCTCAACATGACTGAAATTGTCAGTTAGCTCTTTATAGAGTTATTGCCCTTTCATGATGGACTATTAGGCTGTTAGGTATGATGAGATCAAGTACATTATCTATACAAATCGATTTAAGATGTTGAGATAGAAGTATCTTCCAAGCTTTATAGTTGTCTTAGGATTCATTTGATTCTTCAATTTACCTTTTCTATACATATTGCATCTACCAATAAGACATTCTCAGATATGCTATCATTATATCTTTTCAGTTGGAAAAATACTTCCTGAAATTGAAAAATCCTAAGATGAAGGTTAGTATTTACACAAAGAACATCAACTTAAAATTAGAATGTGTTTGAAACATCTAATGACATGATGATTGCTCCCAGTTGTCAACATTTTGGTTCTGAACATTATCTGTTAAGCATTGGATTAAAGCCAACCAGACTTATGTTGACATTGTTCCTCTATGGGAGGGTAACATCAATTTTAGGGGCACTAAACGATGTTTATGTCAGTGGGTCTAAGCAGCATAAAACTTCACAACTTTCAGAAACTGGTTTGGGTTATGTCCTATGAGAATAGGAAGACCTATTTATTTGTAGGTCCCAGGGTGGAAGTCCAATGGCTTAGCCATAAATAGATTGAAATTCTTCTAATTTCTCTATTGACCATAACTATTGCATATTTGTTATTTGGCATTTGGCTCCTACTCTCATGTTGTGTGTAGTGTACCTTTTTTGATCTTTGATCATCAGATAAAATCTTTATTATTTTACATATTTTTTTTCATGTCAAGAAGTTCAAATATTTTTACCTAGTTTTAAGATAATGGTTAGTTGGTACACTACCTGTATATAGTTTGCTTCTACAATCCAATTCCACTGACTTGAGGCTAAAACAACTGCATCTCTTTCTCTCTTGATTGATCTGGCAGTAGAGTCTAAAAGATGTAGCAAATATAATGTTTTAATCTAATCTAACTTTAAACCATAATAGCCAGAAAAAACACACTGGAAATTTATTGTCAGTTTTACTTTAATAATAGATATAACATTGTGTGATGCAAATATTTTATAGGATGATGAAGAAGTTAGAAGAGACAGGAGAGGAAGGTTATTGGAAAAGAAGGTTAATGAAATGAACAAGGTAAGGAAGTTTTTTATACATTTAAAACAATTTGTAATTGGAAAAATCAATTGCAGATGTGAAAAAGATTTGCTGATAAAAAAAAATCATTGAGTTAAAAACTTCATATTCAACATAAAACCACCTTGCTTGAAAAAAAAATTGATTAAAAAGAACGGCTGATATAAAATATTGGTAACACCTGTTCATTTATAAACAATGTGTTTTACAGGATGAAATAAAGAATGGTGTGTTAAAACCCAAGAAAGGAAAAGATAATTGCTCAGCCATTCGTACAATAGACTTTGACAGTAACAGTAATGCCAGTACAATAATCAGTGATACAACAGACGAGAATATCCAGGTACAGGGACCCACAACTCGCCGACAGTGGTCAGAGTTGGTGTCCAAACCTAAATCTGATAGTGCTTCAATGGTGGCCTCCTCTAATGAGGAAGAGGATAGTATTATTAGTGAGGCAACAACAGGGTCCCTTTCTCAGGTTTGTTGTCCTCTGTTAGAAGTGTTGGTTTACTTGTTGGTTGTTTGTTTTGTTTTCTGTACGTTGGTAGCACTGCTAAAGATATCTTCTATGAAAATTTTGTGTGGACATTTTGGTTCTTTTTTTGCCAAGAAATTTTGCATCCTATCATCCATAACAGTTCAAAGCATTACTACACATTGTTAGGAAAGAGTTAATTGGTTTCGATAAATGGTAATTATTATCATTAAAATATTTCTTCTTTAAAAAATAGAATTAAACCTATGAAAGTTTTGATTCAAATAGTCATTTCATTTAAACCTATGCTCAATTCATCCTTAATTTAAAATTATTCACACCTGGCAAGTCCAGGATTTTTAATGGGTCACCTTGAAGTAAAGAAACTATCTGAAATATTTTCATTAACTTCCAAGATCATCTCAATTTTGTCCCATAGGAGACTTTTGTAATAAGCTATAGATGAACAAAACAGAGAATACAGCTTTCTGTTTAATTTGGTTTGTTGGTTTTATTGTGGACTGTTATTGTCTGGTTTATATGCATGGTGACAGTTTGTTTGAAATTGTTAGTTTATTTTAGAGGAGGTACACCTTCTTAGCATATTTTATGTTTATATTATCTTATACTTCTTTTAGACAATTTTCATTTATACACACAATGTGAAAATATGTCCTATGCTCAGAATTAATACTTTTATTAATTAATTAATTATATAATACATTTTTCTATACATTGCAAAATAAAAGTGCTGACTTTACTTCATTATTCAATTTTAAAAAAAATATTTTTATGCCCCTGATGCAGCGGAGGGGGCATTAAGTGATACCCTTTTCCTTCCATGCGTACGTCCAAAAATTAATTTCCGTTCTCTAACTTTTGTTTGCCTCAACCAAATGTTATGAAACTTGTACACAATGCTTATTACTACAAAACACAGATCATGTTTCAATTTTGGTGGTGTCACTTGTACCATTCTTGAGTTATGTTCCTTTATAACGTTATATGCAAGCAGGGGCATCATTTATATCCCATGGACACATTCTCCATTTATTTTTGATTATACAATCTTATCGTGCATGTTTTCAGATAAAACAGAAAAATGCTTTAATGTGTTAATTTTTTTTTTTATAGTCAAACATAGAACTGGATGTTGAGATGGCACAGAAAGTAAAGGAAATGAAGAAAAATCAAACAACAAAAAGGTTACAGAATGGACGTCACAAAAGGAAACGGGATGTTCCTAATGGTAAATTTTAGCTTTATTGTTGGGAAAAATAACATTTCAAATATAGAAAGAATTTCAGAATATATTAGTTAGCTTACTCTTTCTAAGGCCCATGAAAAGGTTTGATATATATTAATTGCTGGTTATAAATCAGGACTGTTCCTTTGAAAAAGACATCACATCGGGATAGGTAATTTCAAATTATTAATAAATGGAAATAAACAAGAAATTTTTAAATTGCCTATTTGGGGCTAGTATGGTTTTATTGAACTGCCTTTGTTGGAATTATGATCTTAGATCAGTAATTTTTTATATACAATTACAAACTATAATGTTTAAATCTACTAAACATAAAAAAATCAATGATTGGTTTTAAATTTCAGCATTTTTAGGGACTCAACATTACTGTTTTTATTTAATTATACTTAAATTTAATGAAATTGACAATATGACTGGTATTTATATTTTACCCTTTGCATCAAAGTTTATGATCTGTTGTTGATTTCCAGGAAGAGCAAAAAGAACAAACTTCTCTACAGCAAAATCAAGAGCTGCAAATAGAAACAAGAAGAAAGAGAAAGTTCTCGCATTGGATAGTCTGAATCTGTTACACACACACACCCTCATGTCAACATCCAATTCAGGTAAGATACTTGTTCTTCAGTGCTTAGGTACTGCTAGGAGAAAGTTCTTGCTTTAAATATTCTGAATCTGTTGCATACACACACCCTCATGTCAACTTCCAATTCAGGTAAGATACTTGTTCTTCATTGCTGAGGTACTGCTAGGAGAAAGTTCTTGCATTGGATAGTCTGAATCTGTTACACACTCACACCCTCATGTCAACATCCAAGTCAGGTAAGATACTTTTCTTCAGTGCTGAGGTACTGCTAGGAGAAAGTTCTTGCATTAAATTGTTTAAATCTGTTACATACACACACCCTCATGTCAACATCCAGTTCAGGTAAGATACTTGTTCTTCGGTGCTGAGGTACTGCTGGGAGAAAGTTCTTGCATTGGATATTCTGAATCTGTTACATACACACACCTTCATGTCAACTTCAAATTCAGGTAAGATACATGTTCTTCAGTGCTGAGGTACTGCTAGGAGAAAGTTCTTGCATTAGATAGTTTAAATCTGTTACATACACACACCTTCATGTCAACTTCCAATTCAGGTAAGATACTTGTACTTCAGTGCTGAGGTACTGCTAGGAGAAAGTTTCTTGCATTGGATATTCTGAATCTGTTGCATACACACACCCTCATGTCAACTTCCAATTGAGGTAAGATACTTGTTCTTCAGTGCTGAGGTACTGCTATATTTGATAGCTACATTTTGGTTGTATATTTTCCGATTATAAAATTATGAAATTGTACTGAGACTATGGTTGCTGCAACTCCTAGCTTGCAAAGTTGACCTTTAAAGAATTACTTTTTTGGTTATGATACTCTCAATCTTATTATGTATTTTGCTTTCTAAGGCTTTTTATTTTCAAGTGTACCTGATAATGCTTATTCCAGAAATTTTGTAATGTGCACTGAAATTGTATGTCAGTTATGAAATAATGATGAGTTACTCATCCATTACTTAAAGACACACAAGTTCCTGCAAAATACTGTATTGCAAATAAAATCATTTGACATCCTAATTAGAAAGGGATTGATGCATTACCTCAAAGAGTAGTTTGGAGCTAGATCTAGGATCATTTGAAGAGAATTCAACGTAGGGTATGACTAACAGCCTATTGTTTGAGAAAAGCGAACATAAACCAATATGAACCTGAAAAAAATTGAAAGTCAAACAAAATAATATTTTTTACAGCACACATAACTCAGTGTTAAATGAGCATGTACACTTTATAATTCTTATTATATTGTGATGATTAAAGGATTAAAAAATTAAGTGAAGCTAATCAACTTTATATTAAAATAACTCCAGCTCATTAGTGTCATCTGTTCACCTATCACTGATATTTTCACACCTTTAGTGAATACAACTCTTTGTCTCTTAATTAGGAGTTATCAATGGATTATATTGGCTTGTCAATCAATTTTGTGATTTTTGTTTACCTGAGACATTTTAATGAATAATATTTTGATCTTGGGAATGAATCTTAAAATTTATTTTGATTATTGTATGATTTATAAGTATTGAATTGATATCATGATATCACAATAATGACACAATAACTCCGCTGAATACATCCTTTCACATAGTTGGTACTAAATATTCAAAAGTGAAAATACATCTATTTCAGAATGTAGTAACATGTCAGCGATTTGATTTGTACAGAAGACTTAATTAACCAAATGTATTTGCCTAATGTTAGATTAAAGGAAAGAATGATATGCAAACTTATTATTTTGCAGCTTCTCCAGAGAACCAGAGGAACTGGAATGATAGGAGTATGACTGGAGTATCCTCTAGTTGTTTTAAAGCAATGACACAAGATCATACTATATCTAGATTAGAGACAGAGCAGGCGTTACATCAGCTCTTAGGTAATGCAATTAACTGGTCAATAAACTTTGTTAAATTTTTTTACAATTTATGTAATAATAAATTTGATATGTGCATTTTATGAAATTCTATCGATAATCATTGTATCTTAGAAGACGATTTGTTGGACTAGCTTGTGTCTAATCCTTTTTGTGATATTTTGCAAATAAAATATGATTAAAGTAATCACTCATGATCAACATGTGTTGTTTGGTTGCTGTCTTATTGATGGTTGCCCCACATTTCCTTATTCTCATATTGTTTATATTGGAAAAAGGAGCTCTTGAGAAAAAGGAGAAATGCAGTGTTTGATCAATGCATCATGAAAGATCTTCTAATGTTGTAGGACACAAAATTAAGTCATTGATGTTCTCTGACTTACTCCCTCTTGATGTTGATTGATGTTAAATTGAAACACTTATCATCATGCATGTATATCAACGTGTATATCTAAATATTAAATTTTTTCTCAGTATTGGGTTTTTTTCTATTCTAGAGTTGTTTAAGCAGCAATATTCACAGTTCATGTCTTATATGCAGACACCTCAGTATAGAATATCTTTGCAGCAACAAATTGAACAAGAAAGGGTAAATATTTTTATTAAGTTAAATTTTAGGTATTATATGTTTTATGGTAGAGACAATTAGTATTTTAATAAAGAGTGATTGATTGATTTATAGTTGTTTGCTTAACGTCCAGTAGCAACTATTTCATGTATGTTCAGGACAAATAAAAGCAATAGTTTGGGAAGAAATATAGTTCATATTACAGTTGTAAGTATTTGAAAATCCATAAGTTTTTTTCATTTTAGAAAATAGTACTTGTACAACACACCAGTGTTCCAGCTAGGTCGTTTTCACAGGGCGGTCCGCCCGCCCTTTCCCAGTGCCGCCCTGTGCCCTTTTCTGACGCCCTGTGCCCATTTTAAGACGCCTGCCCTTTTCGTAAGTCCATGCCTTTATTGCCGTAATATTTTGATGAAAATACAATTATTCTACCTGTCTTCATAATAATGACAAGTTTATGACTCTCAGCTAATTAACATTACAGCAGGTGTAATAAGTTGTGATTACAGATAATCCGCTTATCGACATCGGATGGGTCATTAATCATGTTAATCCCTTAATCAAACTTCATAATTGACCATGGTAATAGTTTTTCTCATTAAATTCGATCAGTCAGCATTTCAATTTCAATATTTCTCAAAGATGACAATTTGCGTTTCGCTTATCCGTAGATCGTCTGTTGTTATGATGTCATTTTTTTAAATTGATCTTTTAACTAGTTTTAATCCAGAAGAAAGTAAAACGATGTTTGACTGTACCTTTCATTGAATATCTATATCCAAATTAAATTAAAGCTGTAATCCATGATCACAAATTGAATGCTTTGTTTACATTTGTTGAAAGCCATGTGCTTTTGGCGGAAAATTGAAAACCCTTTAACAAGAAACAGTAACATTTCATTGTTATTTATAGACAGTAAGAATTTCATTTTGATTAACTGCTAAGATTATTTCATTAAAGAAGAATACTTTCTTGGGGTGAAACTGATAATACTTTAACACTCTACATCTTGGGAGTGTAAAATGGAAAAGGGGGTCCTTTTTAAATAATTTTTTTTTATATCATATTACAAATATAAGTTTACCAGTCTGAAAAGACATGGTTAAATGGAATTTAATTCTGAAAAACTCAATGTGGTTTATTATTTTTTTATTATTTCTATCATAATCAGAAACAAGCTACATGTATTTAGGCATTTCAAACATATTTAATTGCCTTTATAAGAACATTCAAGACTACACTGTATTAATAAGTATGTACCTGTAGTAAAAATACCCTGGTAGGGCCTTAAAATTTCTACTGGGCCCTTGGAAAAAAGTTTTGGGATCCAGGTTGGCCCCTGGAGAAAATGTTAGGTATTGACAATTGTTCCTGACTGTTTTGCAGATTTATGTGTAGTTTTTTAATTGACATATGCACAATTCATTTCACTAATGAAATAAACATAATTCTACAAAATGCTGCTGCGCTCTGCATTGCAAATTAACCTTGACTAAGCTAGTAATATACGTGTACGTCGGTCCTTGGTCCCTTTAATACTGTTACTCAAAATAAGGTTGATTTTCATTTAGCGTAAAAGTGACTAAACCCCCCTCAAAACGCCTAGCTGAAACCCCTGCAGTTTACATAAGACAATGTTTGACATGCCCTTTTGAAATACCAATCATTTAAAGTGCCCTTTTCATGATTAGCTCCTGCCCTTTTGAAATCCTAGCTGGAACACTGCACACAGACCACTATTTCAACATTTGGGAGAAGTGTGTCAAGGAAAAAACACCCCAGTTTACATAAGAATGTAATGAAATTTAACAGAATTAGATCACTCCATGTGTAGCTGTGCATTGTCATAGTTATTTATTTAACCAATATTATTTTGGAAGTTTCCTATAGCTAAACAGAAACTTGGCCATTTCAAAAAATGGAAAGATTGTCAATGCAAAATCTCTTTACTTTACATTTGTTCAATTGCAATGAAGCAATATTTTACAGAATTGCTTACTATGATGTGAAATGTTGTGAATTTCTTTTAGAAAAAGTAACTGTCAAAATAGACAGTGAAAATGGTGGAGACAAAAACTAACTTTATTTTCTTTCTTTGTGTAATTTGAATCAACAAGTATAAGCTAATTATTATAACAATATATTTCAGGAAAAACAACAGAAATTGAAAGCCAAAGTACAGCAGTTAGATAAGCATATATGTAGTATACAGAAAGAAAGTGTAGGACATTTACAAGCAAGATTAAAAGAGGTTTGTCATTACACCTTGTCTGCAACAAACAGTTAAGCAAATACACACATTCTTTCAACTGTGGGATTCTTTATGAAAATAAGATGTGGTATGATTTCCTGTGAGACAAGTCTCCACCAGAAACCAAATGTTACATGAATAGTTAGCAACTATAGTTCACCGTATGGCTTTCAACAATGAGCAATACCTATACCGCATGTCAAGCTATAAAAGGTCAGAAATGACAATTGTTAAACAATTCAAATGAAAAATCTAACAGCCTGATGTATGTACAAAACAATAAATGAAAAGCAAATATGATATACAGCAACAAATAACCACTGAATTACCTTGGGACAGGCACATTGCTCTAGCTGCAGGTCAAGGCAAAATTTTATTTTATAACAGAAACAACTTCATTAAAGATTTAGGCATGTCATGGTTCAGTGATCACCTGAAATGTTTTAACACCAATAATAGGCAAAGCTGCACGATGGAGCACCTTGTCCATTAAACATAGACAATTCTTGTTTTATTTTATTTTTGATATAGATCAAAAGAGGATATATGTATGAAGTAAGATAAGGTTTTGAGTCATATTTATTTATGTCTATTATTGTTACTATTTGGGTAGTTATTTGCTTGTCCTACAAAATTGAATACCAAGTTGCATCATACTGTTAATTTCCAGTGAAAGATTAGGAAAACTGTGATATTATTTTTCTGCCATATATATCATCAATTATCTAAGAATTTTTTAGTCGACACTTTTACAACTCGTGAAACTGCTAAAAGGTTAATTCAATTCTTAAAACCTTTTGCAATTTATGATTGGAAAAATTTGCAGTATAAGAAAATGAATCAAGTTGAAAAGTTTTACTCGTTTATCGCTATTATTGTATTATCTTTCATTTTCATGGAAGCACACATGTCTTTGATTCTGTTCTTCAAGGGGTTATGAAGTATTATTTTATGCAAGTCAAATTAAAGAGATTCAAATAAACTTGCACTCAATTTAATTTTTTTTTTTTATTGTGGGATATTTATGTCATTTAATTTTGACCATGTAACAAAAAATAAATCCACTGAAGATACAATATTTCTCTTTCTAGCTTGGTATACAAGCATCAACTCCAGCAGAATTCTTGTTGCAGGCAAAACGTATTGTACTGGAACACAAGGAGTTGGAGGGACAAGTGAGTACCGTAGAACAACAAATTAAACACTTGGAGAAAATAAGTCTGGTACGTCTGTATTTACATTTAGGTGCCATCATCATCAGTCATGCATGAATTCATCAACGAAGAGGTCATAACAACTCATTTGTCATGCATGAGTAAATACAGAGTATCATCAGTAAAAACTTTCATTTGAAAATTGTAATAAAAGATAAAGTATGTTAATTCTATTGCATACTTCATTTGCCATATGACTCCTGTGTTGATTTGATTTGTTAACAGATGATCCTCTGAAAAGAAATTCATCAGTTTAACCTTTGTCGTCAAATGTCTTTCAGTATCTTATTAAAAATACAGGTCCTGTATCTACGCTCCACTTACAAGGATCTAATAACAATCCATTTTACTTGTTGTTTTGTTAATTATGACATCAGCCAATGAAATTTCTGCATCCAATTTTTTTATGAATGGGGAGGGGATTATTATGACAAAACCAGAGGACAGAGGATTCAGAAAGGTCATAAAAACTGAAAGAAAATATATGAGATGTTTTTTGGCGGAGCATGGAACAGGATCTGTATCATAATCAGATTGATCAGTATCATTCATCTTGTATCTTATTTGATAATTTCCAATTTCATTAACCTGTTGGTATGCAACATAGATAGAAACTTTACTTTGTTTTAATAATGCAGTAAAAAGAGAACATTGTATTAGTTCAAGTTATTAACATAGAATTGTGCTATTTGCTAAACAGAAAATTCATTCTTCATTGCATTAGATATTGCTTTGTATCATTCCTAAACATGTACATTTTAAAACTAAATTAAGATGAACATAGTAAATATTCTACATATTTGAAAAGTATAATTTTGTCTGTTGAATAAATTAAATGTAATGTAATTTTTTCCATCTTCTTTTTGTTAAAGTTCTACTGATTTTAATTTTATTCTGAAAAGTCCATGGGCATTATATTTTCTTGAAAATATGAGTGTGCATGTTAGGGTGGAGTTTACTATTAACTTTGGGGGAAATCATTTTACCTAGTCCAGCTAGTTTACTACAGTTGATTTATGGAAAATTATAAATTACATTTCATTTTATTTTTACCAAACTTTTGGAAGACATTCTAAAGTGACAAGACTTAGATAAGCAAAAATTACAAAGAAAAAAAGTATTTGAAATTTGATCAATAAAAAATGAGAATAAAATTACACGACTTCACTTATAACATGTGTAAACATTATGAAAATAACAAAAAACCATTCATTCTTTTTGCCAATAAAGAGAATTAAAAATGAATACAAAAAATAGAAATAACTTACTGATCTGCTAATATTTTGATATAGATTTGCATGAAAATGAGATATTGATACAAATAGTCAATTTGTTATAACTATATTTTAGTTGGATGGTGGTACAAGTGTGTTGGCAGATAAAACAACTAAACTGAATGGAATCAAGGTATTTTATTAAATTATAGCACAGGACAAGCTCCTATTTTGTTGAATTGTTTATATAAGAAAATCAAACTTTATATATAACTACTCATATATATTTAAAAAGTTTTGAAAATGTTGTGAAATGATCTTTGATGTTCAACTATATGTACAAAAAAAAAAATTATGTGTCTTTGCTTCAGATCAGTAGCTTCATATATCATAAAATAAAAGAAAGCATCACTTTAATATATTTTGTTTCTTGTAGAATGGCTACCACACCACCGAACCATTACCTGATATCATTATGAAAGAAGTTAATGCATCTTATACACAGAAAAAGAAACTAATCAGCAAAGTGAAACAACTAGAGGCTGAAGTTACAGAATTAGAAAGGAAAAATAATGGTCTTCAGAAAGAAAATAGGATCAAAGTAGAACAAGAAAATAGAATAAAAATAGAAGAAGAAAACAAGATAAAAGTGGAGCAAATTAAAACTGAAAAGAAAAAAATACAAAAGGCAGCTACTTCAGATAAATCAGGGATTGACATTAAAACAGTGATTCATCCAACCATTACTCAGTCAGCTGCTCAGTATGTCCATACCAAGACTCAGGCATCATCTAATACTCATACTATCTCAGGAAAAGTCAATCATTCCATTTATATAGAACCTAAAAAGGAAAGGCTACCTACTACTGGTTCTACTCAGGTCAACATGCCAACATTTAGATCTCTTCTTCAAGCAACTGGTGAACAAATGAAAAATCAAGAGGAATCGAAAAGAAAGATTCAAATACTGATGAATCCTAGTCCAAAAATAGGATCAAAAACTAGTGCTAAACCAATAAAACCGAATCCTGTCCAGTTGAATGGGGCACATAAAATTGTTTATTTAGTCAAAGATAACACAGTTCCTGCCATTGGAACAAACAGAACATTACTGAATACAATCAAAGATGTTAATGCACGTCCTTCTCTGCCCATCAGTATTCCATTAGATCATCTGCCAAAAGATGAGTTACGTGAAAAAATAAAAAACAGTTCAGTGAAACCTGATGTCAATGATAAGCCAAAACAAATAATTGAAATGGACTCTATGTACTCTCCAATTAGTAGACCAAGCAGTCAGGGCAGTACCACAGACACAGCAGAAGAACCACCTCCACATTACCAACCCGAACAAAAGATTTTTCCACAAACTAAACACCCAAATTATATCATATACCCAATGGCTTCAAAGCCATCAAATTTCACTGTTAATAACTTTGTAGAAAATGTAGTCAAAAATGAAATGGGTCGTTCTCAGAAACAGCAGATAATTTTTAATGGAGCGAAGAAAGAAAGTCAACCTGTCAATAGTTCACAAAGTGATAAAATTCTAGCCGAAACATTGTTACAAATGTCAAAAGCACAGAGCAAAGCGCCAACAGGACAACAGTTTCCTTCCTATGTTACTAAGGTTTATGTTGCACAACAGAACACGAATGTTACCAATAGTGCTGATAATCAGAAATTAAAACGCAAACAATCTGACTCTGCACAAAGTCCAGAGAGAAGAAAAATGCCTTATAAACCATCTGTTAATTCCAGTCCATTAAGTTCCATTCCGTCACTGATGAGTATAGCTACTAGACCAATCGGTATCACAGCCCTTAATTCACCAGAGAAAATATCATCAGAAAAACCTATTGTTCATACTTCTAATAATAAAAGTAAGTATAACAAACAGACATTTAATGTAACACTATGTACACACAGAAAAAACTAACTGAACAATATATGTTTTTAAATGGCTTTGGAATAGAGAGGATTGAAAGATATGGTTTTCATGAAATTTCTCTGAATTCTGTATTGAATGAATGATATGAGTTAACATGTTTTCAGACATTGTGACAAAAGAAACATTAGTGAATAAGTTGGATTTGAGTTAAATGTTCATTCTGACTTAATGGGTCATGTGAAGACACTTCAGGCCCAGGTTCCCCCCAAAATTACTGAATTCAAGCAATGGTTTTGAATCAATATTCAGATTTTGTATATAACTTATCTGAAAATATTCCAGTATAAACATTATTATTTCAGATAATCTAAAGAGGACACCAACTAATGGTTACACAACAAATGAATTGTGGAAATCTCCAGACAAATTTGATAGATTTGATGCATTAGTTGCTCTGGCCTCCTCAGAACTTGGTGGTAATCAAACGCCTATCAAAAAAATATCTCCAAAAAAATATGGACCTAAAACTCCACCTGGATCACCACCATCCAAACGTAAATCTAGGAGGAGTAGGTCATCTAGTAGTGACACTAGTTCAAGTCGATCAAGATCTTCAAGTTGTTCTGGATGTAGTTCTCGTAGTCGAAGTAGGAGTTACAGTAGCCGAAGTAGGAGTAGATCTTCAAGTTCTTGTTCCAGTCGTAGTTCTGTCAGCATAAAACGTAGTAATAAAAGTGCATCTGTAAAGACTAGTAATCCGGGGAATCAATTACCATATTATTCAAATAATAAGCCTCCTATTGCAATGTCTAGTATGAACTATATACCTAATAATAATATAATACTCAGCCAGCAATTGAATACCGGTGTAAATCATCTCAGTAATAGCACATCATCATTACTTCATCAACAGGCCATTAGTCAACAGCTTAATAATCAGGCTACATCATTACTCAACCAACAGGCAAGTAGTAATGGAGCAATAATTAACCAACAGTCTAGTGGACCTTTACTGGCAACTCCATCCAATCCTGGTGGACCTTTACTGGCCACACCGTCTAACTCGGTTGGATCTTATGTTCAAAATGGCTCAAATTATTGTTTGGTTAATAGCAATGCACATTTAAATGGTGGTGGAATGGTCCTCATGGGTGGACCTTCTGGAAATGCACCAATACAGAATACTGTCCCAATTTTGCCAGGGACATCACTACCTAATAATGTTGTACTTCTGTCATTCTCACAACAAAATGGAGGACAAATTGTCAGGACACCTACACCAACAAACACAGTTCCTGTAGGAAAGAAAAAATTGGTGGAAAACCTACCTCAACCTCCACCTCCTCCTCATACACTACTAGGTATTGGTGGTTACAAATCAAAACAACCAAATACATCTCCCCAAAGATTTAACGTACCTGACATGACACGTCCACCGCCTAACATTAACTTGTCACCAAATACTGCTGGACACAACAAGTCTCCAGGACCAAGTCCACTAAATGATCCACGACCGATGTTTATAAACCATCAGGTGATGACACGTCCACATCAGGAAAACTTGGGTCTACGTCACAATAGTCCTCATCACAGACCTTATAATCCATCAGAAATTGGTTTTACTGGTCAACAACATGTGCAATCTGCAAATAAGTACCGTCAGAATCTTCCACCTAACCAATTAGGAGATTGTGCAAGATTCACACAAAATCCTAGATTCAACATGACTAATGTTAGACCAAGATTTAACTCAACAGCACAGCAAGGTAAAAGTTAGGTTTATATGAAATGTTCTGAATAAAAGATCTTAATACAACATTGGTGCTCTCTGGTGTTAAAAACTTTTTCTTTACATGATAATGAAATACCTTTTTATTTGGTATCAAGTTCTATATGATATTTTTGTGTATTGTTAAATACCTAAAAGCTATTATTGCAATGATGTTTTTTACAGCATTTTCAATAGATAAAAAAATCTATATGATAAAAGCTCATATGATGGTGCTCATGTTGTATCATTAAAACAAGTTTTGCAGGTTTGTTTGACCTGTCATTATCTTTTCAGGTTGGCACTGATACAGTTTCCTTAGTAACTGATCATTGGTGTCAAGTTTACTGAAAAACAGTTTCCATAGTAACCAATTTATGATGTCAAGTTTACAGATAAGCGATCACCACTGACATGTCTTTCTGTCATCTTTGATGTGCCAAATAAATGAAGATCTTCATATGTCCTATTGCTAGCATTAATTCAAACATAGTGTGTAAAATGAATGGTGAAGAAGAACATGATTATAGATTAAATTATGAAAGATGAATAAATGAAGACATTAATTTCATATGATAAATTTAAAAGATCATTATTAAAGCCTTAATACCTGAAAATTAGCAAGTTAATGTATACGGCCAGTAAAATCCACTTATTTCGATATCAAAATGGCAAAATTTTGTTCCTTTCATATTTTTTTAATACTTTAACATAATATCAGAAAATGTTGTTGCTGATGTTGCATTTGCTAATATATATTTGAAGTAGCTCTTTTTTTGTCTCGCCTTGACGAAGTCAAAAAGCGAGACTTAGGTATGCTGTTTCCGCGACGGGCGTCAACAATGTATTAGTTTGTGATTAGGTCTAGTTCATGGTGAACCACTAGTGGTAGGTCAATGATATTTGGTATGCAGTTGTACTAGCATTGGCACATCTCATTACCATGGAGATTATTTGGCCCTGCCCCCTCAGTCAAGGTCTATTGACTTTGAAACTTTCCATAGTTTACATGTATTAGTTTGTGATTAGGTCAATTTATGGGGAACCACTAGTGGTAGGTCAATGATATTTGGTATGCAGTTGTATAAGCATTGGCATATCTCATTTCCATGGAAATTATTTGGCTCCGCCCCCTTAGTCATGGTCTATAGACTTTGAAAATTTTGCTAAGTTAACATGTATTAGTTTGTGATTAGGTCAGTTCAAGGGGAACCATTAGTGGAAGGCCAATGTTAATTGGTGTTAAGTTGTATAAGCATTAGCACATCTCATTTCGATGGAGAATATTTGGCCCCGCCCCCTCAGTCATGGTCTATTTACTTTGAAACTTTTGCTTAGTTTACATGTAGTAGTTTGTGATTAGATCAGTTTAAGATGAACTGCTAATGTTAAGTCAATGATATTTGGTATGCAAATGTATCTGCATTTGCAAGTATTGTTCCATGGAGATTATATAGCCCCACCCTGATCATGGTTCATTGACTTTGAAACTTTTACATAGTTTACAAGTTAATGTTTGTGTTTAGGTTTGTTTAAAGGGAACGACTTATAATAAGTCAATGGTATTTGGTATGCAGTTGTATTAGCATTGGCACATCTCATTCCATGGAGATTGTTTAGCCATGTACCTTCAGTCATGGTTCATCGACTTTGAATATTTGCATAACTTACATGTTAAAGTATTGCTGTTTTAATTTCAACATTTGCATTATCAAAATTACAAGAAGGCGAGACATATCTCTGTGATAACAGTTTATTTATTAGATAGATAAAAATGTTTACAAAGTCAGCGATAAATAAAATTTGCTCAGTTTTTGTTTGAGGCATGATCTTTTTTTGTATAATGATAAATACAGTCAGCCCCTAGTACAATTTTGTAGTAAAATAAAATATTTTTGGGGATTGACAAAACTTTTATTTCTATAGAAAATATGTATTAATATCAATGGTATATATTTTTTTAATGAGTTTTAACATATATAGCAAGAGTACAATAATTTGTTTTCAATATTTCCTAATTTTACATTAGGAAATACCTATTAATCATTCTTATCCTATATCTACTGAATTTTCATGTTGTTTTTTCATCACTCAGGATTCATTTGTTGTATTGCATGAATTTTTTGTTACCTAGAATATGTCCGTTATGATTTTAAATTAGATCATAAGATTCTTAAAAATTGAAATTTCAAATATAATATGACCGTATTGATAAGATAAGCCAATTAATTTTTGTAAAAGTGAAAAATTCGTGAAAATAGGATAAGCAATGGATTCAAGTTATTTTAAACAAAATGTGTTGCTTCATTATATTCAGGAATAGTTTTAAAAGGATTAATTTTTGTCTATTTACTGTACTTTTACAAGTATTCATTCATAGTTTAAGATTGTGTCCTTTGACATGGATGAGGTTTATTGTAAATTAAAAGATTTCTGAAGGAAGAAATTAATTGCATGTCGCATGAATTCGGCCAATTGTGTTTATCATTTTCATCATTCATGAATTTACTCCTTTTATGACAGAATTGAATAAGGCTATTCTAAAATTAAATGAATGGGGGGAGGCACTTGTTTCTCCTAAACCTCCCGTAAAATTTTTAATAAGAAATCGAATGTGCTAAATGTGAACCCCAATAACCCTTTATTATTGAATTATTGATAGTGCCTTCCAAACCTCATCCACAATACATACAATTCTGTAATAGCTATTAACAATATTTGGTTATAATGTGTAATTATCTTGGGGTACTGCTCTGATTGTTTTCAGCTCATTATGAATTAAGCTTATTTTATCATGTTATTAGGAATAGATTTAGTTTTAATTAGGGACAAAATTATTTTTAAGTGTTTACAATAATATGTTTTATAATTTTTGCAATTTACATATCACATGTGTTTTAGTATGAATTGTTAATATACAGCCCATTGCATTGGACTGTTAGATTTTGGTGCTGAATTAAATTATATAGCATTGTTTAAGGGAATTGTTTATAGACTGATGAATTGTTAGTGCTATTGTAAAAAAATTAAAATGTTTTTATGTTGCAACATGAATTAATTTAAAGCAAACCTCTTATACAATGTTGTTAACAGAATAATGCAAAGCGCTGTAGTGACTTTTCGATTAACATGTATAGCAATCAGATGAGGCACTCATAGATTATTATGTTGTTTAATTAAAAAAATGATAGAAATTTGTTGTAAGATGGTTTCTGCTATGCCATCTTGAAGTCCCATATCTTGGCACTATACATGTTAATGGTTAAGTCCCAATTGATTTGTTGATTTTTGCTGTAAAAGTAAATTATTTGAATGCTTCAAATGTACATATGTGTAAGAGTATATTCAGAAAATGTATTTGTGTTTGATGGATTAGATAAGGCATTCTGTTGTGGAGTCAACTTGGTATGGAAAGAGTGTATGAAAGATTTTTCAACCACATTGAGTGTACAATATAATTTCTGTCACAAAAAAAAAATCATTCCAGGTTTTCCCATATTATTTTACATATAGAAATGGCATCTTCTCATTTATGCAGAAAGAAAAATATTGTATCAGCTGGCCAGTCAAATAATATTGTTTTCTTTTGAGCATGTTTTTTTTTACTAATTTGAATGTACAACTTGTTTTTTAATATGTTATTTTTTTACCATAATTTTAAAATATGATCAGTTTAGATAAGCAAAATAAAAATAGTCTCAAAAAGTTTATATTTTGTAAAAGATACATCATGTACATGGAACATCTTTTTGCTTTTTCATTCTATCACAAGTTCTCTTAATGAAGAATATTTATCCATATGTTAGTTGTTAATTCATTTCCAATACATATCTGGAAAAGATTTAAACATACTGCAGTAGCATGATTTAAAAACATACAAAATACAGATACATGTTTCTTCCTCCAAATAAATCAAGAGAAAAATAACCATTTTGCACTTGCATTACAAGTACTTTTATCTCGCCTGAACATATATTTTGGAAACATTGTTTTTTTTTTCTTGTCTGTCATGAAAGTTTGATAGTTTACGAAGTCATAGGAAAAGTAAAAATTTGACAGGATTTCTTCATATCACATGTATTTGATACTCTTATTTAATGTTTTGATCAGATTTTTGTTCCTTAAATTTCTCCATAAGAATACATGGACCTTGCCTTTTAACATATGAGGAAACTTGTCAATGAAAAGTTCTATACAGTTAACATTGGGATTGAATGAAAGAACAAAATTGCTTTGAGTTTTCAGGGTTGTTTTTACTTTGACAGGAAGAAACAGGGGAGACATGATTTTGTGTTTCAAAATTAAAGTTTTTCATCAATCTTTTGTGAAATTTTAATTGTTAAAGAATAGAAATAGATTGTTACATACACCCACATTTTTTGAAAAGCAAGATACACAAAATTTCCAGTTTTAACGATTTGCATGTATCTATAATTGATCATTTTCAGAATTTTTATACTAATTTTTTAACACAGAAAATATTATCCATCTTCTTTTCATACTTACAAGTAGGTAAAGGCAGCAGCTGACAAATTATCGGTGATTAAATAAAATATACTGGTGATAATTATTGATAATTAGTTTATATGCTTCAGGTTTTATATATACATATATATGATGTATTAGATAATTTGATTCAGGGCAGCTGAATAAATAGAATATATTGGTGTATGCATAGTTTGATGAGCTTGTCACTGTTACATTATTTAAAATGTTAAGCTGCTATCCTGTCCCCCCTGTATTTCCTTGTGGGTCAATTCTCAGCTACATAAAATAAGTTAGTGATTATATGGGTATTTTTTCTGTTTTATGTTAAATTTATAACTAACATTATAACAGAGAAAAGGTCTCCATCAAAACTGTGAAAATATTCATTTAAATTTAATGAAGTATTGATATAGTTCCACATAGAAATATAGAGGTACAGATGGTGTGGTTTGGATATGTCATTTTACCTTAGCTTGTTTATTTACCCACTCTAAGTTTGTTATTATAGTCAGTAACTAAAGGGAACTATAGTTTTTCATTGTAAATATTTCACTTGTTTAAGTTAATTTTTCCAATATAAGTTGCATCAGTTAATTCAGATCTCATTTCATCAATAAAATTTATAAACTCAGATTTCTAGTTTTATGGCATTAAATATAACAATGCATGTTTTAGTATCCCTAAGTGCAAAATAGAATGGATATATAAGACCATTATAAATCAGTTACCACTGGAACCAAATAGACTATAGAATGGATATATAAGACCACTATAAATCAGTTACCACTGGAACCAAATAGACTATAGAATGGATATATAAGACCACTATAAATCAGTTACCACTGGAACCAAATAGACTATAGAATGGATATATAAGACCACTATAAATCAGTTACCACTGGAACCAAATAGACTATAGAATGGATATATAAGACCACTATAAATCAGTTACCACTGGAACCAAATAGACTATAGAATGGATATATAAGACCACTATAAATCAGTTACCACTGGAACCAAATAGACTATAGAATGGATATATAAGACCACTATAAATCAGTTACCACTGGAACCAAATAGACTATAGAATGGATATATAAGACCACTATAAATCAGTTACCACTGGAACCAAATAGACTACTACTGAATTTAGAGGCAGAAATTTTAAGAGGTCCATTTCTGAATCTTACCAGAAGTTATAAAGATGAAATCTATAAATACAGGGGTTAAGGTTAGGGTTAGCATATTATGTTGAATAGCATATATAAAAATAATAAGTGGAATGATTGCCAATGAGACAACTCTTCTCCATAAACCAAATGACGTATTTAGCAACTATAGGTCAAGGAACAGTCTTCAACAATGAGCAAAGCCCATACATACATCATAGCAAGTTATCAAAGGCCCAAAAATAATAAATGTAAAACACATCAAATGAGAAAACTAACGGCCTGATTTGATATACAGCATCAAACAACAACCACTCGAATTACAGGCTCTTGACTTTGGACAAGCATGTATAGAATGTGGAAGGTTTAAACATGTTAGCAGGTACCCAACCTGCCCCTTAAACCTGGGACAGTGGTGCAACACAAGAAACAACTACAAAACATTAAAAGAAAACCAAATATGATAAAGAGCAACAAATGTCAACCACTGAATTACAGGCTCCTGACTTGGGACAGGCACATATAAATGTGGAGGGGTAAAACATGTTAGCTGGTGCCCCAACACGCCCCCTAAACCTGGGACAGTGGTGCAAAAGAACAAACTACAAAACAATAAATGAAAATCAAATATGGTAAACAGCAACAAGCCACAACCACTCAATTACAGTAATGTATGGTGTTGTTTTTATACGACTGCAAAAAAATTTTGCTGTCATATATTGGTATGACGTTGGCATCGTCTTCGTCGTCCGAAGACACATTGGTTTTCGCACTCTAACTTAAGTTTAAGTGAATGGATCTCTATGAAATTTTACCATAAGGTTCAATACCACAAAAGGAAGGTTGAGATTGATTTTGGGGGTTATGGTACCAACAGTTAGGAATAAGGGGCCAAAAATAAGCAGTTTTGTAACTTCCAGACATAACTTGTGTGTTAGTGTATGGATCTCTCTGACATTGTACCACAAGGTTCCATATCACAAAGGGAATGCTAAGATTGATTTTGGGGGTAATTGCCTCCAAATTTAAGGAATTGGGGGACAAAAAAGCATTTTTCTAGTTTCATGACAATAACTTGTGTGTAAGTTTATGGATCTCTCTGAAATTGTACTGCAAGGTACCATACCACAAAGGGAAGGCTGGAATTTAGTTTGGGGGTAATTGCCCAAAACGTTTAGGAATAAGGGCAAAAATAAGCATTTTTCTAGTTTCCAGACAATAACTTGTGTTCAAGTGTATGGATCTCTCTGAAATTGTACTGCAAGGTACAATACCACAAAGGGAAGGCTGGGATTGATTTTGGGGGTACTAGTAATTGCCTCAAAATTTTAGGAATTGGGGGCCAAAAAGGGGGAAAAAAAACAAGCATTTTTCTAGTTTCAGGACAATAACTTGTGTGTAAGTGTATGGATCTTTATGAAATTGTACTACAAGGTTCCATATCACAAAGGGAAAGCTGGGTTTGAGTTTGGGGGTAATTGCCCTAAACCATTAGGAATTTGGGGCCAAAAAACGAAGCATTTTTCTAGTTTCCAGACAATAACTTGTGTTCAAGTGTATGGAACTCTCTGAAATTGTACTGCAAGGTACCATACCACAAAAGGAAGGCTGGGATTGAGTTTGGGGTGATGAATCATAAGGGGTTTCAAAAAAATTTGAGGGGGGATTTTTTTTCTTCATTTTTTTCCTTTCAAATTTTCCATTTTAAATTGGTTATTTCTGATTTATATATAAGAGCAAATAATAATGATATGGTTTGAATAGGTAAATTTAAAAAAATTAAGTTCTTAGACACATTCATTCTGTGTCAGAAACCTATGCTGTGTCAAATATTTAATCACAATCCAAATTCAGTGCTGTATCAAGCTTGAATGTTGTGTCCATGCTTGCCCCAACTGTTCAGGGTTCGACCTATGCGGTCGTATCGTGCTGCGCCCAGCGGAGCATTTTATTGTTACTGTATTTAGCGACCAAGAAATGTGGCAGGGTTAAACATGTTAGCGGCACCTAACCCTTCCCTAACCTGGTACAGTAATGTAATGGTGTTGGTTTTGTTACTGAATTTAGCGATCAAGAAATATTTTACATGTGTTACATTACCTTTCTGACAAGTCTCTGCTGATAAATTTTATTAAAAAGAAACTAAAGTTCCAACTTCATTAGGCAAAGTTGACCTAAGGTGGATTTGGCTATTTCTTTTATGGTCCATTTTGGTCATACATCTACCTATCTGTATCTGTATGAATACGTTGTGGATACCAATAAAGGCTTTAATACAACGGTAGAGAGAGTGCCGTCGATTTATTGACGTGGGCGAGAGCAGTTTTGAAACTCAAAGCTCGATGCGCGCACTACAGTGTCTTCAAGGTGGTTCCACTCGATCACTGTTTTAACGAAAAATGAATAAGAATATTGTGGTATTTTGCTCGTTGGAATTTCGAAACACTTTGTGTTGTTCTTGACTTATTTTTCCACAATATTTATTGTCTGATAATTGTCAAATTTCTTGGCAGTAATTGTTCTTTTTGGACGTGCTTTTTTAAAATATTCGTCTGGTTCTATAGCAGGAACCAGCCCCTCAACCACCTTGTACAGAAATATTAGCTTCTGGCTTGAGTGTCTTGTCTGTAGGTCTTGTAGTTCCAGTTTGGCGAGCATGTTTGAGACACAACCATCATCTTTGGATTTGTAGTCTCCTGTTACAAATCTCGCATCTTGTCGCTGTATTCTTTCAAGCTTGTTGGTGTTCGTAGATGTGTAGGGTTCCCATACTATTACTCCATACTCCCGTTGTTGACCTGACCAGTGAAATATATGCGGCTTTCTTGCATTCTGGTGGGCAATATCTCAAATTCCTTCTCAGGAAGCCGAGTGTTGAGTTTGCCTTCTTCGCTACGTTGGAAATATTGGTAGTCCATTTTAGGTCCTCTGAAATTTGTAGGCCCAAGTATGGGTTATGTTGGACATGTAGAATATGTCCGTTTAAACTATAGAATTTTTGGCTCTTGTTTTTGTCGAGCCTTCGACTTTAGTCGAAAAAGCGAGACATAGCGATCCTACATTCCGTCGGCGTCGTCGTCGTCGGCGGCGTCCACAAATATTCACTCTGTGGTTAAAGTTTTTGAAATTTTAATAACTTTCTTAAACTATCCTGGATTTCTACCAAACTTGGACAGAAGCTTGTTTATGATCATAAGATAGTATCCAGAAGTAAATTTTGTAAAAATAAAATTCCTGTTTTTCCGTATTTTACTTGTAAATGGACTTAGTTTTCTGCCGGGAAACATTACATTCACTCTGTGGTTAAAGTTTTTGAAATTTTAATAACTTTCTTAAACTATCCTGGATTTGTACAAAACTTGGACAGAAGCTTGTTTATAATCATAAAATAGTATCCAGAAGTAAATTTGTTAAAAAAAAAATTTCTTTTTTTCCGTATTTTACTTATAAATGGACTTAGTTTTTCTGCCAGGAAACAATACATTCACTCTGTGGTTAAAGTTATTTAAATTTTAATAACTTTCTTAAACTATCCTGGATTTGTACCAAACTTGGACAGAAGCTTGTTTATGATCAAAAACTAGTATCTAGAAGGAAATTTTGTTAAAATTTTTGTACCTGTTTATCCGTATTTTACTTATAAATGGACTTAGTTTTCTTCCAGTTAACATTAAATACAGTCTGCAGTTAAAGTTTTTAAAACATTTATTAGATTCATAAACTATCCTGGATTTATACCAAACTTTGACAGAAGCTTCTTACAATCAAAAGATAGTATCTAAAGGAATATTTTTATTGATTTTTTTCCTCATTTTTGTTGAGCCTGCGATTAACAGCAAAAGTAGGCGAGACACTGGGTTCCGCGGAACCCTTACGAATTTTTTTATGCTTAGAATGTAGCATTTCTTTGCGTTGAACCTCATTCCCCAGTTATTTGCCTATACTTCTAGGTTCTTGAGATCTTCTTGGAGGATGTCATGGTCTTTCTGTGTCTTTATCTGTATAGTAGGCAGTCATCTGCGAAGAGTCGGACTGAAGATCTGACTGCGTCTGCGAGGTCATTCATATGACAAAGGAAGAGTAAGGGTCCTAGGACAGTACCTTGTGGTACACCAGAGTCGACTGTCACTTCTTCAGATTGTTCTCCTTCTACTACTACATTCATTTTTCAGTTTGTCAAGAGCATATTTAGCCAGTTGTTTGTTGGTCCTCTTATTCCATATTCGCCCATCTTTGATAGTAGTTTCTTATGGGGTACTGTGTCGAGGGCTTTGGAGAAGTCTAAGTTGGCAATATCAGTTTGTAGACCGGCATCATATGCTTTCATGAAGTTATTTAGTGTGACTAGTAATTGGGTTCCGCATGAGTAGCCAGATCTGAAGCCATGGTTTAATGATGTTAAAACTTCGTGCCTTTCTAGATGTTTCATTATGTGCCTGCATATAATGTGGTCAAGGATTTTACATGGAACTGGTGTTAGTGAAACGGGTCTGTAATTTTCGGCAGCATGTTTATCGCCTTTTTTGAATAACGCAAGATATATATAAGGTTATATATGGTGTCCTCAATGTTTTGTTGTTTCTTGGAATTGTTTTGGATTTGTCTTTTGTAAATACAGATTTAAATTGTTGGATTAGTATTTCTGCCGCTGATGAGTTTGCCTTTGTTCTTTAGTGGGGACACTCCAATGTTGTCATTTTTCCGGGATTTGATATATTTCCAGAATGGTTTGGTGTTATAAGTTTCTAAACCTTTTAGTATGGTATCATTGATATATGTCCATTCAGCTTTCCTAATTTGTCTCTTGATTTCTCTTTGGAAGTGCCTATAATTAGTCCAGTTTTTTGTGCGCTTTGCTTGTTGGTAAAGTCTGCTTTCCTTTTTAAATAACTTCCTTATTTGTGTGTTATCCAGGAGAGGCTGTTTTTTGAATGGATTTCTTTGGTATGTACTTGTTCTTGCTTTGGAATAATTCTTTTTTAAGTGTGTCACTCATTTCTTGGTTATTTGAGCCTTGATTGTACATCTGCTTTATCCTTGATGATGTTTTGGTGATGTCTTCATTTAGTTTCTCCCAATTTGCCTTTGAATAAATGTAGACTTTTCTTGGTTTACTGAGTTGACAGTATGGCTTAGTGTCACAATCTGTTATTACCATTTCGTGGTCTGATATACCTGTTTATACAAGAGATGGATTTGTAGTTAGCGCTATACAAGAAGGTTATTCTCTTTTGTTGGTAGTTCATGGATTTGGTTAAGTTGAAATGAAGCTGTTAATTCCATGAGTTTGGTTTGGATTTCTTTATCATTTGCGGTAGAGTTTACTCTTGTTGTTTTCCAGTTTTTATCTGGACAAATAATAGTCTCCTGTCAACATGATTTTGGTGTTTTTGGATGTTGCCATGTTCAATGATTTTTCCAATTCCTCTACGCATTTCATGTTTCAGTAGGGCATGTAAAAAGAGCCGATTAGTGGTTCTTTTTTGCCTTTCGGCTGTATCTTGACCCATTCAATTTCGCAGTTTGTGACTAGTTCTGGTTGTTCCACTGTTATGATGTCGTTATGGACTAGTATGAAGACTCCGCCTCCTAGTGTTCCCCTGTCATTTCTGTAAGCTGTGTAACCCTCTGGAAAGACCTCGCTTGATTTTATGGTGTCCTTGGTGGGATTTTTCCCGGGTTCCTCTCCTTTTAACCATGATTCTGTTCCACAAATTATGTCGGGTTTGGTGTAATTTACTGCTGCTTTGAACTCTGATGTTTTATCTTTTATGCTTTTGAGTTGATGGTTAATATTCTCAGGTTTCGTTTTTCTTGTAAGTTAAAGATGTTACTACTCTGTGTTCTGCTCTTGTTGGAAAGTTTGCTATAGCTTGCTATAGCAATATACTTTCCTAAGGCATCGGCCTCAAACCGGAAGTTGGACAGACTATCTTACTATAGGATGTGTGTTCTACTCCTATATAATGTAGTACTAGTGACTGAATACTAATTCTAGGAAGATGCTTTTGAAATTTTTAGTTACTTCTATTTTGATTAGCTTACAGCTTGAATTAAAATGTACTGAATGTTCATCGATAATTCAAATGAATTCAACTTTATTTTGAAAATGGCTATCACCGACACTACTTCGCGGATCTGCGCTGCGCGGAAAATAAAATCAATACACATCTACACGCATATGAGACAGCAGTTTCTACGTTATGCTTTTATCGGTATTCCCTAGACATGCGTGATATCCATATATGTGTGCCTCCCGACGGGAGTACAATAATCCCGGTTTCAGGGGTTTCCTCCCGTCCTCCGGTTGAAGAGGAAATAAATACCGTGTTTAAAATAATTCATGAATGAAAATTTTTCGACGCTATTTTAGCCTGGCATCCTGACCCAATCCAATACTTCGTCGATAGGGCCAGGCGTAATACAATCCACGTGATCAACTATCAGCGCTGAACAGGACTGAATTACTGCGCATGTGCATGTTCCATAAACGAGGAATATATCGATCGGATCGTTAATTAAACGATGTAAATCAATAACGTTTGAATTATATATGCTAAATTTTTCGAAATTTGCATTTCATATGAAATGAAAAAATAATTTTCAATAAATTCGTGACAATATAAATATTTCCCGCCAAGAAATGACGCTATCCCACGATGCATCATTCTAACATCCAATTGACGAAAACATGTCGTTGTATTCCGCCTGGCTCTACTGTCGAGCAGTGAGCCAGGATCCCAGGCTAACGCTATTTTTACTACGATTTTTAAAAAATGTTTATTAAAGACGTAAAAGCCCGAGTGTATCGAAAGTATCCTAGTATTTCATCTCGGCCCGTAAAAGACTCGGACTATAACAAACTCATCCTATTACATAATCGGCCTCACAAAATCGGACCATAACAAATTTCATATATACTTTTTGTTATTAAGTCTCCCAAACAAAGTTTGGAGACTTATAGTTTTTGCTCAGTTCTTATTATTTTTCTTCTTGGGGTCTATTTAGGGGTATTTTGAGGGGCCTGCAGAAGGGAGGGATTTACTATAGAACCATATGGGATTTTATTTTTTTAAATAATGACTATAACTTGAAAACAGTAAGTGATAGACACACCCCCTCCTGTTTGAGAACTTGTGAACGGTCGAGATCCCCACCCCTAAACCATATATATTCTTGTATGGGACAATAAAACAAATCAAATGAAATATGGGGGAGTCCCTGGAGTCACCCCACCCCCTCCTGTATGAGTACTTGTGAACGGTCGAGATCCCCACCCCTCAACCATATATATTCTTATATGGGACAATAAAACAAATCAAATGAAATATAGGGGAGTCCCTGGGAGTCACCCCACCCCTCCTGTTTGAGAACTTGTAAACGGTCGAGATCCCCACCCCTAAACCATATATATTCTTGTATGGGACAATAAAACAAATCAAATGAAATATAGGGGAGTCCCTGGGAGTCGCCCCCACCCCCTCCTGTTTGAGAACTTGTAAACAGTCGAGATCCCCACCCCTAAACCATTTATATTCTTGTATGGGACAATAAAACAAATCAAATGTAATATAGGGGAAGTCCACGGGGGTGACCCCCACCCCCTTCTTTTTGAAAACTTGTAAACGGTCGAGATCCCCACCCCGAAACCATATTTATTCTTGGACGGGACAATAAAACAAATCAAATGAAATAAAACGCGAGTCCCATGCGGTCACTCCCACCCCCTTCCTGTTTGAGAACTTGTAAACGGTCGAGATCACACAATCTATCAATCGTAGTCCGAGTTTGTTCAATATATTTCTGCATATAAATAATGGTAGGCAGAGTAAGTTTGTTCTAGTCCGAGTTTGTTATAGTCCCAGCCGAGTTTCTGATAGTCTGATTTTGTTTTAGTCGAGTTATCCAGAAGCGTAATTGACATTACTGAATAAGCAACATGTTTATATTTTGACTAGGCCGGCGTTGACATGTCATATCCCAAAGTCAGATCAATTCGACCTTGACTTTGTCCTTTATTACCTATAGTAAAATCTTGTACAATTCGTGTCTGGGTCATATCTTTTGTACTTTAAAATGCTGTTGCATTTTGGGCTTGGGGTGTATCATATACCACTGACCTTTCTCATCTGACCTCTATGATAGTTAAACAGTGTCTGGTTTGTGTTTGTGTTTTGAATTGTAGCACTTTAGTTGACAAAACTTTGTACGCAGAAGCATCATACTGACCTTGACATTCAATTTCAGAATTTACAGTATGAACCTCACACTTTGTTCCTGGGTCAGTATGATTCTTAAAACCTATAACTAACAATGTATCAACTCAACACAGAGGCAAAGATTGTATCAAATGAATGGCTGAAAACCAAAAATCTCGAAATATCATTGCCTCAATGCAGAATTTCACAGCAGCAACGTTAACTAAAATGTATTACATGGTTATAAAATTAAGTACCTCTACGAATCTATTGTATATCATCTTTTTATTCCTGTCTACATTTTGCCATTGTTGATTAAAGCCTTTCATATAAATTCACTTTCATTACAGTTGCACTGATGTAAGTTTGCTGTAATATTTAAATAAAGAGATGTTTTTTTTTTTTTGTTTTTTTTTTGCGAATGAACCAGCTATCCAAAAGAGTTCAAAGGAGGAAGATATATAAACAATTATAGGCCACCATACGGTCATCAATAATGAGAAAACTCATACCATATAGTAAGCTAAAAAAGGCCCTGATATAGAAATGTGGAACAATTCAAACAAGAAAACTAACTGTTTAATTAGTAATAATACAATTTACTAAACACAAATATGAAGGACCTTAATCAATAAAAAATACTTAATCACAGGCCCTTTACACATGTTACATGGGATGGGCACAGAAAGAAATTAACAGAGCTGTCTGCATATTTGATTATTTTAAATCTACAGTTTAAGGGTGCAATAGAATTTATCAAAAGTTTACATGACATACATATGAAAAAAGTGATTTTTGATAATTGCTGATGAGACAATAGTTTAGGGAAAAAACACCAAAGCTGTGATTAAATACATATTTGAAATAATACACATCTACAACCTATTAGAAATAATACACATCTACAACCTATTTGAAGTATTACACATCTACAACCTATTTGAAATAATACACATCTACAACCTATTTGAAATAATACACATCTACCGTTGCAAACTTTCCACAGGTGCTATCCAGCACTTTGATTTTTAGAGTTTTGACTGGTTGTTAATTGTGTTCTGATCTTTGGGCTGCTGGTCTTTAACGGGCTAAATATGCTTGATGATATTGATACAAACGTAATGTTATGTGATAGTGGTTCATAATAGTTCGAGGAGTTTAGCTCGTAGTTATGGAATGTAAAGGATGACACATTTATACTGTCGCATTTACAGCATAGCAATTGAACATTTGATCTTTCTAGGAGTTCATAGTCTGCTGTGCACAATTCAACGCATGATCTGTGATGCCATATGTCGCAGTCGTCACAGTATACGCTCTCGCATTTCCATGTTACAGGATGATCACATAGTCCACATGGGTAAACGCTTTGTTGTATTTCTCTAGGACCTGGATTTTGTTCGATGTCCCCTCCTAGTAGTATGAGGAGTATTACAAGGTGTTGTTTTGCATTGGCCTTTATTGGTTGTGTGACTGGTCTTCTACCTGCATATGACATGTTGCTTTTTAGTGTTGCAGTAAGCAGCTGCTGATGTTTCCATCATTTGTATGTTGTAAGGTTGATTCCAATGCTGTAAAAGAAGCTAGCTATCAGTATAGTAGTTACTAAATTCATATTTCTGGTTTGGTATCTGTCGTTTTTGGTTTGTCTGTATTTCAGTCTAGGTTTAGCGCGGAAAAAGCCCGTACTTACCTTGAACTGAAGACACTTTAGTTTAACAATAGTTTGGTTGAGTTTTGATTTAGTAATATAATCCAGGTATCTACCAATTCTTTCAGTTTTTGATTTGGTTGTTTTGGTGTATGTGTTTACAGTCTTGGTTTAGCGCGGAAGAGCACGTACTGACCTAGAACTGCAAACACTACCAACAATCTCGTTCAGCTTATTTGTGATTTTTTTAGCCAGGTGCGTGCAAGAAGGTTGTCTGGATGTATTCCATCTACATATAAGTCAAAGTTGTAGTGGTTTCTTTCTGTTTCTGTTCGGTGAGCTCCTTTTTTGAACTTGGATTTTACTTAGGTCGTTCGAACAAATTTTGGCGTATGACTGTTGATTTCTGTGTTTATTTCTTTCACTAAGTTGTTTAATTTCAAGACTTGTTCCGCTTTGTCTTGGGGTTTGAAGTCGTCTGGTGTTTTATTGTTTTGCCTTTATTCCAACGGTGTATTGAGTACACTGGAGTTTCTAGTATGGTTGGTTACCCTACAGTCTGTAATTTTTTTAATAAGATCTATACATTTACGATAGAATTCGACAATGTTTTCAATGGCCTCTGTTCTATGAGATGTAATTGATATATATCTTTTGTTGTATGTGGCTGGGACTATTATACTAAGTTAGTATAATAGTCCCAGTATGTGGTAAGATCGCAAGTACCAAACCAAATGTATATCCAGATAGGACCAAGTGTGTTTATGTTGTGTCTGATGTTTTTTCTCAAGGCATTCAAATCTGTTTTTGCTTTTTGCTCCACTTTCACTCCACCATATGATTGAATTTTCAATGTGGTTTGATGTTGTTACTTTCTTTTTTAACCAATTTCCTTTACTGTCCGAAAGTACTACTGGGGTGTATTTTTTCTTAGATGTTGGCGGATTTGTGGTCTTGTTGATTAATTTGACTAATTTTGAGTTGGACATGGGTTGAAGTTCTTCCGATGAGTTGATTTATTTATATTTCGTGTACAAAGTGATATATATTGGGACTGAGATCCTTGCTAACTAAAGTTAGCAACACATTCTCGATTCGGAGTTAACCTAGTTGTACTGAAGGATAACAAAAAAAAATGGCGGATGTATCGAAAATGGTACAATTATTTTTTACAAATGTTCGTTTTTCGATCAATAGGGATATAATGTTTGTATGTTAGGTATTTTCCTGTCAATATTCCCTGCAAGTTGTATATAGTTATAAAGTTTCTCTTCTTTCTTCTCTCTTATTTGAAAACAGACGTCTGATTACTTTACGCATACGCTCTCTCTCTAAGTATTTATACAACTAGAACACACCCGCGACATCGCGAGTCTATGGCGCGGAATCAGGGTCAAAAATACTTATTTACGTATATACATAATTCGATTTACGTATATACAAAAATAATTACGTATATACGTAAATCGAATTACGTATATACAGAAATAATTCCGTATACACAGAAATCGAATTACGTATATACAGAAATAATTCCGTATACACAGAAATCGAATTACGTATATACAGAAATAATTCCATATACACAGAAATCGAATTACGTATATACAGAAATAAATCTGTATATACATATATCGAATTACGTATATACAGAAATAATTACGTATATACAGAAATATTTATGTATACACAGAAAAATTTTTGCACATACGTTATTTTAATTATGTATTTGCTTATTCCAGAGTATCAGCCAATCAAATCGTGTGTAACAGACGTTGTTAATTTTTCTTTTTATATTTTTTGTGGTGTTTTTTTTTTTTTTTGTGCGGAGATGCAGTAATATATTTAAAAGAATAACGTTATTGCGTGTAAATTGTTAAAAACATTTTTTTGTATAAATAAAATTTTATGCTATTCACTCCGATACTATATATATAGACTTGGGAGATATCCATTATATTTAGATTTGTTAAAACAAATATTTTTGTACTGGTATAGACTTGAGCACTCCCCGTCTGATCTGTTGAGCAGAGCCTTTAATGCATATAAATCTAGCAATAACCAGTCAAATAACTCATGGTATTCTAATATACTGTTTACAGTGACAAACTGGATATTAACCTATCTATCTGCAAAAAACTTAGTAAAAATAAATTTAAATTGTATTTGAAAAAATGTCTCCAGAAGAACTTTCTTAAGACATGGCTAGACATAAAATATAACTATTCAAAAGATACTGGAAAAATAAGCACATATTTTAAATTCAAATTTGCTTTCAATTAATAAAGTTACTTAGATATAAAAAAAAATAACAGCAGAAGAACCTTAACAAAATTTAGACTGAGTAACCACAGTTTGAGAATAGAAAGTGGGAGACATGAACAAAAACTAAATATTATTTCAGGAAAACATGAAAATTTGTCCAGATGTGAAAGCCTCTGTCAACACTGTTCACTTAGTTTAATAGAAAATGAGCTTCATTTTGTTTTAGAGTGCCCTCTGTATAGCTCATGACGATTAGAATTCTCACAAAATTTATTTCAAAAGTTTCCAAATCTGAAAAACATAAATTTAGAAAATCTCTTTATCTGGATAATGACAAATGAAGATTTAGTTTTTAATACAGATTTGGGTCTATACCTAAATAAAAAAATTCCAGATCAGACAAGAATCAAAGTACTGAAGTACTTAACATCGGATGACCGCAAGTTCTTGTGGATCGTCACAAGCACTTGTCTCAGAAAAAAAAATCACATCTCTATACATGAAAGTGAGGCTAATATATAACAGATATATTTTTTTTTCTGAGACAAGTTCGTGCGTGGATGATGAATAAATGACAGGGAATTCAACCTAACCGTAATAACTATTATAGTAGTGATACAAATCAGTATACTCTGGCTTATTGTTATATATTATTTTATATTAATATTTGTATATAACAGTTACATGTATACAGTCCGCCAAAAGTTAAGCACCACCTATTTTTATTGCATTAACAAAAATTTCATTTAAAAAAATCAGCTATTCCTACAAAAAGAGATACCATTCATAAAGCAATTTTGCTAACACATACCATAAACAAACCATAAACTTAAGTTTGGTCACTTATGCAGGTTCAATGCATTTAAATTTTGCGTTCATAAAAATAGTGCAAATTACACAAATCCGAAACGGAATTTAAGTTTCACTGTGATTTTATTTTTTTACAACAATAAATCACCCAATATCATTTAAATTCGCTACAAGTAATCTTTGGTATGTTGGGCAAATTTGATGTCAATATTTGAGTCAATATGATCTGTAACCACCTCTCTTCCGGTACAGTTTCATAACACGGCGTCTCATACTCTGTACAAGCCTTCTGAACTTTAGTTGAGGAAATCTATTCCATTCATCAACAATTGCCACTCTTGAATCGCCAAGATTTTGCAGTAGTGGATCTCTGCGATTGAGATTTCTGCCAAAGGCATCCAGACATGTTCGATATGGTTCATGTCTGGAGACATGAAAGGCCAAAATATAGTGTCAATGGCTACTTGCTCTTTGTACTCGGTTACAATCCTTGCCCTGGGTGGTCTAGCGTTGTCATCCATGTACAAGGGTCTTGACGCAAGTGGGTGATTGTCAAAATGAGGGAAGGGACTACAATGTTTCTAAGCACCAAATCCCTGTATGTCTGTCCGTTCATGTTACCCTGCAGAATATGCATACCCAGCTTGCAACGGTATGAGAAGCAACTCCATACTGTAACACCACCAGAACCGAATGCAGTCGTTAGGCAAATGTTGTTTTGGTCATAGGCAGTTTTATTTTCCCACAAAACGCATATTCAGCCGTCTACTGGTCGTAACAGAAACCGACTCTCATTTGACTATTGAATTTTGTGCCAGCTTCTCATGTTCCAGTGTCGACGGTCATTAGCCCATTGAAACCTGATTATATGGTGCCTGGCTGTTAGGGCAGGTCTCTTGACATCACGACGTGCTCTTAGGTTAAAATTGAGAATGGAAATGGGGAATATGTCAAAGAGACAACAACCCGACCAAAGAGCAGACAACAGCCGAAGGCCACCAATGGGTCTTCAATGCAGCGAGAAAATCCCGCACCCGGAGGTGGTCCTCAGCTAGCCCTTACTAAAATTGTGTGCTAGTTCAGTGAAAATGGACGTCACACTAAACTCTAAAACGTATAAATGAACTAAAATTAAAAAAACATACTAGACTAACAAAGGCCAGAGGCTCCTGAATTGGGACAGGCGCTAAAATGCGGCGGGGTTAAACATGTTTTGTGAGATCTCAACCTCCCTATACCTCTAGCCAATGTAGAATAAACAAACACACAGCAATACGCACAGTAAAACTCAGTTTAAAAGAAGTCCGAGTCCGATGTCAGAACAGGCAACAAAAGAAACTAAGCAAAATGACAATGATACATGAATTAACAAAGGACTACTAGCAGTTACTGACATGCCAGCTCCAGACCTCAATTAAACTGATTGAAAGATTATATCTTCATCATATGAAAATCAAGCACAATTCCTCCCGTTAGGGGTTTAGTATCATACCATCATAAAATATATGAGAAGAACATAACCCGTATCATGCCAACAACTGGTTTTAGAATAAATGTGTTTATTTTCGATGCAAAGACCCTATGAGTGAATCAATATTAATACCAAAATATGCAATCCTTAATGACTTGACAACAGTATCGTAACTATATCCTTTCCGAATAAGTCTGTTTAAAGGTTTGGTTAGCTTTTGAGGTGAATGCCGACAATTTTGTGCTTTGTAAAGAATATTACCATAAAATATTGGATGTGAAATACCTGAACGTATAAGATGTCTGCATGTTGATTTATATTTACGAATGATGTCCTTGTACCGATGATAAAATTTAGTAAATGTTTTACTAGTTTGTGATATCGAAAACCCTGGTGTAATAATTTTTCAGTAATACAGAGATTTCTTTCGTTGAAATCAAATACGTTGTTACATACACGAGCGAATCGAACAAGTTGAGTTATATAAACACCATAAGATGGCGACAAGGAACGTCACCATCTAAAATGGATAATTAACAATAGGAAATGAAAAATCATCTCTTTTATCATAAATTTGCCTCTATGAAGTCGACGGATCAATGTGCGAACACTAACACGACCACCTGGAGGCCAGCTGTGTCAAGCTGCGGAGCAGGAGTAAATGGGCTGGCTTTAGCATGACGAATAAGCAGTCTGTCCTCACGAAGGGTAGTTAAACGGGGTCTTCCGGACCTTTGTCTATCATCTACAGTTCATGTGTCAACATGACGTTATAAAAGTCTGACAATGACGGTGTGATTAATATTGAAATGGTTACCTATGCTCCTAGTACTCCTGCCGGCATTTGACATGCCAATTGATTGCCAACGTTCAGTGACAGATAACTTACGCCTTGCCATATTACACAATGCCTTTGTATAGGTCAAATTTCACCTGTACGCGTGACAGAAGGAAGATGAATTAAAAGTATCGAAACAGTGCATTTGTAAAAGTGCAGATGACCTTTAATAAAAAGTTGCTTGACGGGTTTATCAGAGTTCAATCTTTTTGGTCGTAATGGATTTTCTTAGAGTATGCTAAAGGCAATTCATAACACCAAACGTCAATAACTTTTTCGCAATAGTTAAAAAAATATTGCCATTTATATTTAGGTGGTGCTAAACTTTTGGCGGACTGTATATATATAATTTTCATCCATTTGTATATCATTCTATTCTGCTATTCTAATAATTGTGCAGTGCGAGTGCATGGTGGACACTCTTCTGTAATAATTCGATTTTTCTAATAGATTGGATTTGAATGGGCATTCATTTTTTCCCGCAAAACGTTCTTGAGATATTCTTCCGCATGTGTTAACACAATTTTTCTGTACGTGTGCATAGATATTAATGATTTTTTACTTATATATATATTTCTAACGACAAAACATTTTCATATTATTGATTTATGTTCTAAAAAATATTTTTATGAGTATTCATTGAAGAAATGAATTTATAACAAGCGATAAGGAATGTTATTTTGCACTCGATAATGTCCGCGTATTTATAGATCGGTTACCAGTCAAAAACGAAAGTTACGTAAGTAAAAGTCTCTGTGGCAACATACCAATGGTTTGAAATGAATTTAATGTGAAATTATGGCTCATTTGCATACATGGCAATTGCAGATAAGGATAATGGAACAATTTGTTGGATATCAATTTAGAAGTCGATCACATCAAAATAAATTTGTTCTTGCCATTAAAATTATTTTAAGTGTGCTTCAGTTCTAATCTTAGTCCTGTTTTACAAATAGCCCAAAGACCAGATTGTCTATTTTGCTCTTTGAAAACGAAATGATAAATCTTTGTAGGAGACATCATGATTTGTACAAATTAACAAAGCTTTGTTAAATTTCAATCAATTAAAAACAAGATTTGCCAAGTCAAAAAGAGGAAATCTTGTATCAAGTTACAAGTCATTTGCACTTGTAGTTTCGAGGCCATGTTTTTCGCCCAATTAAGGCGAAATGAGGAATCTTTGTAGAAGACCTCATCGGTTTGCAGTTTCAGAATTTAATGGTATCGAGACTAGTATGAATAAAGTAACGTATCAGCAAAATGAAAAACAAAAACACAATCTTTAACACATCTCAACATTGAGAACTAAACAAAAAATTGCAAAAGGTAATTATTAAAAATAACAATAACAATATCATGAATGAGAAACATTGGTGGCTAATCTCCCTTTTCCAATAAATGTACATTTACGAAGGAGATATTTTTTCCATTGGCCTTTAAGGACAAAGAGAGACAAATACATAACATCCCTACATGTACAAATGTAGCCTATTTTTTCACTGGAGGCAAGTATTGCTAACCCTTCCGGAGTACCTGATCTCGTCCTCGGGTTTTTGAGGGAGTTTGTGTTGTCCGAACATTTTTTTTTTTTGGCATTTGTGTTGTACAATTTTGTCTTGTATACCGATTGTTTGCTTTCGAATACTGGTTCTCTTATGGGTAATCAAGACTACGTATGTCTCTTAGAAATTATGTATGCTATAACCCCTGTCTTATTATGGCGTTTGACAAAACATATGATCGTTCAATTGGGTAATAAAAGGATTTGCTCAAAACTCAAGATTACAAATGAAAGCGTCATGTTTAACATAATAATATTTCAATCAGCCGTTTTCCACTATCCGTTCAAATATCGTTTACAAATTCAAGAGCACAAAATCGACGTAGAAAGAAGGATTTTAAATCTTTTATATACATATCCGTTTATGAAGGGACTTTACATGTCTCATTAAAATTGAGCATGTCGTTTTATCATCTCACAATTTTGTGATTCAAGAAATTTTAAGTCACATAAAGATACATATAACAATTTGAAAAGAAAACCAAAAACATCATTTTTCTGATTGACAATGAGGACAGTGAAAAATAAGTACAGTGACTGATATGGTTAAAATTGTTAAAATGACTTGAATAAACTCAAACTATAGACGAAGCTCTTTGACGAAAATTGGGTTAAAGTTCATAGGCGGATCCAGGGGAAGCCCGAGGACCCGGCCCTTTTATCTGGACAAATTTCAAAATTTACGTAGATTTCTGGACAAATGTTGATCCGGGACCCTCCTTATCGAGCTAAAAATGTAGCCCCCCTCCTTTTGGAAAGTCTGGACCCGCCTATGAAGTTTGCACAATACAGCTCTAATTTCATTTCCAAACAATGATTAATATACATGTAATACATTTTATTTTGTCAGTACTATCCCTTTCCCCTACACAATTTATGGAAAGTAACAACTAACAGTAGATACCTCTGTCATCGTTTTTCGATCTCTACCGAGCTATTAATATAAAGCCTCAGTAAAGATTTGATGGACATCCATAGAGGTATGACACAATAGGAATTGTGTACCTGGCTTTTTTTTTTTTTTGGGGGTCCATTTCTACTGACATTTACAAGGTGTATAATTCCTATGACATTGTATTGTGGATATGCACATTCAGTATAAATTTGATTCATGGAGAAATGATGCCAGTAGAGCGCTTTCAACAGTTGTTTGTATTTTTACGTTTACAAGAGACATAATACCTATAATCGGTTTTGAAAGTTCTGGTTTTCGAACTCGATCAAGCTATTGTTTATATAAAGCTTCAGTATAATTTGGAAAGAATCCATGGCGAAATGACACCAGTAGAGCGCTTACAGGATATTCAGATGGACACCTGAACCTTAACAAAATTGAAATTTTATAACGAACCAAAAAATAAAGTGCTACCACCATCTAGAGCCTCAAAATTGCGCCTGTGACCTGCACATTTCTGAATGAACGATTGCAAAATGCAAGTGCAAAAAATCTTCCAAATGCATGGATATTAAAAAAGTTCTGTTAAATCTAGAAGTTATATCAAATTGAAATAACTCACCCGTCAAGTTTCTACATCTTGAAAAACAGGTGTTAACTTCATGCATATTAACTGAAAATTGATAGTGTATTAACTATTGATTGCCACCGTTCTCCTGTAATATTATACTGAAGGAAAATGAAGAGCTTCTGACAAACGTACCGTATATAGTGATGTTCATGTCAAGGTCGTTAAATGAAACGAAAAAAAAACAACCCAAAAACTTAAGATTTTGCTAATATCAAACGATATCGAATTCACATAACTATCACCTGAAATAAAAATAAACGAAGAAAATCTACCAATTAATCCAAACAAAGATGGCTACCAGTTCGTGCAAAGACAAAAATATCAAACAAACATATACAAGTATACAAAGGAAATGGGATCCCTAGCCCTACCATTCGGAAAGAAAGGGGAACGGAGCATTACAAAATCAACCCAAAGCTCCCACCCATGGGACCCATCCTAAGTATGGTACTGGGGTGGGGGCTATTTTTGTCCATAGCTTTCTTTTGACTTCATTTCTTTCCTCTCGGGACAAACTGAGTGAGAGGGGAACATCACACTGATATACTTACAACTTTGATTCTAGTCAAGATAAGTTTGCACATCAAACATTTTGAATACTAACCAAGAAATAGTTTTAATAATATTTCACTGAACAGGATTATCATCGTGTTCTGTCTCCTCTGAAGCATGGAATACAGGTCAAGGTAACCTACATTTGGAAGCAACCCGCACACCCAAGTTACATGATTGTAGGTAAACTGGTATCTGAGAACTAAGATTGGACGTGGACATGGACGCCGAGGGTACTCAAACAGTTCACCTTACTTCCTAAACATACTCATCTCATATTCAGTTTTCTGTTTTGTCAGTTAAAATAATTGTAGAGTACACTCTAAAACGGCGTTTAGATAGCAGTTCTGGAAGAGGTTGGAAGAGTTTCAACAAATGCGTCTGTTTTCTGTTTTCCGTTTCTAAACAGCAACATATATCTCCATGGAGTCCACATTTCATAACTGATACTTTACACAAGGGCGTGCGTGTATTACAAAGGATTCATGGATAGAGGAATATCTTTATCAAATAAGATATTTAAACAGTTACAGAAAACAAACTTTAATATCCTCACTTAGAAATCTTATGGTAAACATCACGATTTGGTTGAGAATGTCCATTTCACAAATGGTTATGGATGTGTTCTCGTTGTCGTACTCCTAGTCCGTCCTTCTTATAGTGACCATGACTTACTATCGGCTTTTACATTAAATTTGGACAATGAGCAGGAAAAGTTTAACCTTCCCGAGCACCTGATTTCACTCTCGGTTTGTTTGAGAGTTCGCATTGTCCATGCTTTGGTGTTTAGTGTTTTCGGTGTTTGTGTTTCGTGTTTATTCCCACACCTTGTTATTTTGTCCTCGTCTGTTTTCCTGGAGGTGCCTTGTCCCTTGATCATGTTGACTCTACTGTTACTTTGGTATGCTTCCTGCTTTTTATGCCAATTAAACTGAATCAATACATTGCTAAATATTAAACTGGAAGTTCTAGAGAAGGTCAATTTATTTACTTTGGAGTGCCACTTATTGTTATATCAAACTACAAATGTAATAAAAACGTGTCTGTTGTCAAAATTAAGTGATTTTAAACAAACAAAATCAAACAAGCAAGCAAAAAATATGCACCAACAAAAATTGAAAAAAAAAAACAAAACAAAATACGTGAAAACTAATGTACCCAGATAAGATATTTTGCTGGTAAAATATGCGGATTTATTTTTTTTTTTTTTTGATTCGGAATATATAAATGTGAGTACCTCAGTTGAAGCTGTTATAATAGTTTGTTAATAGTCGCGCTAAATTCATTAAAAATCTTTCGAAATCGAATATTCCTTTCAAGGTTTAATTTACAATATACATCTCTGATGTGTATTTTGTTAAACAAATGAGTTAATTTGGCTATTTTATGCATTAGTTTTATTGTTGCTATTTTAACCTCCCACCCCCCAAAAAACGAGATTTAGATCCGGAACCGAAAATCGGAATCCGAACCCACGTACATGTAATAATGGAAGAAAATAACCTTCTCGGTTCTCATTGGTCATAGATAAAGAAAAATCATTATAACAATAAATATCATTGGCAGGTTGTATTACTGTCTAGTATACAAAAATATTAACGTATATACACAAAGAATTCCGTAAATACGTAAATCGAATTCTGTATATACGTAAATTGAATTTCGTATATACGTAAATCGAATTTCGTATATACATAATTATTTCTGTATATATGTAATTATTTACGTATATACATAATTATTTCTGTATATACGGAATTCGATTTACGTATATACGTAATTATTCTGTATATACAGAATTAGATTTACGTATATACGTAAATCGAATTCCGTATATACAGAAATAATTATGTATATACGTAAATAAGTATTTTGACCCTGATTCCGCGCCATACGAGTCCGTGACTGAATTAAAGTATCTATGCCTTATTTTTAGCCTGGATTTTTAGTATTCGAATTGTTATCTGATAAAGTCATGCTGATTGTAAGATGCACAGGTTTCTCTGCTTTCAAAATATTTCTGTTTTAATCTTACTATAACTGACTAAATTATTTTTTTTAACTAATTAACCAAAATAAATTGTGGTATTGAGGTGGAAAGAAAACAGACTTGTTAAAAAGTGTACTATACTAACTCTTCCAGTAGTTGTTTAATCTATATTAAACTACTGGAAGAATTCCAGGTTCTCCTGATAGAAGAGAGATTTAAAGGTAGCACGGGTATTTGCATTCCGGAATTTAGGTTGCTCTTTGTGTACCCTACCTAAGTCAATGTATCTGAACAGTGTGATTGGACAAAAATACAGTATCAACTGAACATACTTTCCCAAACTGAGGATGGATCAGGTGTAGAAAATATGAAATAATTTTACATACAGGTGAAAATGAATTTTGAGAATTTTTTAATTTTGTATTCACTGCATGATAAAAGACCTAAAAGCACTAGTGGCCTTAGGTTTTAAAAATAGCAAAAAAGTAAACGGTCATGATACATATTCAAATTTATTTCTGATTAGTATAATGAAAGTACTTCAGTTAACTGTGTATGTAGAATTTTCGCAGTGTTAGAAAGTGGTGAAAATCCTAAAAGGCTATCATTATCCCTTATGGGCCAGGAAATACTACCGTGCCACCTAAAGGTGGCAACAGGTAACGGAAACTACATGTGACATATACTATTGGTATCGGTATCGGATTCGACCCGAAACTTGTTAATTATTGGTATTATTAATTATGTGGAAAACAAAAGAGTCTGGGATGGTGTAATTTATAAACAACATCATTGTCGTATATTAGTTATATATACAGTTGAATTCTTTGAATCGTCGTTTTTACGTCATGCCGGCTAACAAATTGGACCTCGTTGTTTTAGTAGTATAGATAGCTTTTAAATTTTGGGTTTGGAGCGTTGCTGATGAAGGTAAACCCAGATCAGCGCTTTGCACGCACCAAATATATATACTGTTATTTTTCATTTTACTTTGTTTGTAGATCTTGTCTTGCTGATCATTTTTTGTTATATTTAAAAAGCTTCTATCTACCTTTCATAGTTTTCAAGATAATAGGCAAAAACGCCAAAAATTGGTAAAAATCGTCATTAAAGAGCAAAAATTCCAATAACGAGTCGACTTACGATTCCGCCCATGATGACCTATTTGTAGATCATGTCTTGTTGATCATTTTTGCTATTTAAAGAGTCTATTTATCTGTTAGAGTTTTCAAGATAACGGGCAAAACACTGAAAATTGGGAAATATCGTCATTAAAGAGAAATAACTCCAATAGCTAGTCGACTGAAGAATTCGACCATTAAAGTTATTTTATTGATCTTGTCTTGTTGATCATATTTTTCTTTTTTAAGTTTCTATCGATCTATTGTAGTTTTTAAGACGTTAGGCAAAACTCAAATAATTGATAAAAAAATCGTCACTAAAGGGCAACAACTCTAATAAGGAGTCGTGTGAAGATTTTGGCCATGTTCACTTATTTGTAGATCTTGTCTTGCTGATAATTTTTGCTTTGAACGTTTCTCTCTATATTATAGTTTTAAAGATAATAAAAAATAATGATAAAATTTGTCATTCAAGGGCAATAACTCCTATGAAATGTCGTCTGACAGTTTTGGCGTAAATGGACATAAAATAAGTAATCGGTACCCATGTCGCAATCGCCTCTCTGAGTCTCCTCTTAAATAACTATGCACAAAGAAACCAGATTGACAGTGTGACAGGAAGCAACATAAGCAGGTTGTAACTATCTGCTGGCTTAGCAACGGCAGTTCGAACCATTCCAGGACTGACGCAAACTCTTAAAATAAGAAAAAAAAAAATTTCAGTCCTGAAATGGTTTGGCAAGCTATTCCAGAGTGAAGCGGCTGCATATCTGAATTATCTCTTTCAATATTCACTAGTTCTTATCTGTGGTATGTTCAGGATGTTACTATACCTAAAATTATATTTTGAGTCCTTTAGATTGACTAAGTTACTCAAACACATTGTATATACCTAACATTTTATTTTGAGTCCTTTAGATTGACTAAGTTACTCAAACACATTGTAGCCTTCCCGTTAAGAATTTTGTAAGTAACAAGTGTCATTGTCCTGATTCTTCTCACCTGCAAAGTTGTAACCTTTGCTACATTTAGAAGGGTTTCATAGTCTCGATAACATATATCCCAGTCGTTTAAGTATATTCAGTTGTTATATATATGATGCCTTTCTGCACAAGTTGCTGATATGGGCATCAAATTTCAGTTGATATTCGATATCAATACCAAGCCACTTTGTGTACCAAGCAACTTGACAGTTTCCTCACAAGAACGAATATTTTCTTGAATTTGAATGCTAGGGTTTTTTGCAAAGGTTTTCTTTCCGACGGCAATAACCTGAAAAATATCTGGATTTGCCTGCATTTTGTTTACCTTGAACCAGTCAGTAGGCACTCGAGACTCAGATTCCAGCGTGGATATAAGTGAATTGTAATCTGGACTGCTGAAAGACAATGTGTTATCATCAGCATAATTATATAAAGATATGCAGTCTTCAGCAGCATAATTAAATGTTTGACTTATTTGCCCATTGTTTTAATGGATTTTTAAAAGGAGTACATGTCTTAATTACTTTACAGGCACATAATGACAGTATACTGAAACATTTCAATTTCTAGTAGTTCGTCATTCAACGGTGAGATATGGCATAAAAAGCTACTATTTGGTTTTATTGGTGGTGAATACTTTCAATCTAATCGTCAGTGATCGTCAGTTAACAGTTAAATTTAAGGACCATATTTTGACAAGGGAAAACTTGTTTTTTTTAAATTTTTTTTTATGTTTATGCAGTATGAGGCAAACTATCGGGTATTATATAGAGAAAATCTTCCATAAAATTCCTTTATTTAATTACGATCAGGCGAAAAAGATTACCTCCATAGCAAATCTTGATTTTAATACGTCAATTTCAATTTGTTTCTTCTCTGAAGCTAAAAGGCCAATATGTAAACGTAGGTATAAGTCAACAATACAGTTACCAAGCTAGACACATCTAGAAATCAGCATACGAGTTTCAGCAACCAACAAGTGTTTATGTCAAGTGATAAATAAATCCGAGTCTAAAAAAGTGAAGACATTGAACCGAGCCTATCAAAGACAAATTTTTAAAAGGAGAAAAATGCCAAATTAAGTTATTACTAGCGATAACAATTGACGAGACTTGAGACATGTACATGAATGTAGCGGGTTTAAACTAGTTTTTGAGTAATCATTGCACCTTTTAATCTCTATCAGAGGAATAACATAGTTTAGAGAAGAGTATAATAAAAACAAGTTCACAAAAAAAAAAAAAAAAAAAAAAACGCTTTACGAAATAATACCTGTTTTTATAATAATACCTGAGTTATATATGTTGCAGCATAGATGTCATTTGAACATTTGGGAAACACATGTTCATCTTTACTTTAAATTGTGCTTGAACTTTCAGGACTTAACTTGAAAGAAAAAATTACACAGAAGACTATCTGTAAAAATGTATTTCATTTTGTCCATGTCTGGTGAATATGATAGCTGCCAATGTCATATTGTTCAGCTGGCATACATGGCGACAGTGATGCCGATTGAACACTAGGGGAAATTGATTTTGTTCACTCTTAAACTAGATTTATCTTATTTCGACCCGATCAGGTGCAAACCACGACTGCATGTAGGAGCCAAATATTGATTCATATAGATGAAATTAAATATTTCTCTATCTCTGAACCTATATCATCTCCAACTTTTTAGATATTGATAAGTATAAAATGAGGAGATGAGGTATGATTGCCAATAAGACAACTATCCACCAGAGTTAAAATTGAAGTGGAAGTAAGCAATTAAAGGCCAGCATACGCCTTCACCAATTAGAAAACCCCATACCGTATAGTCGGTTATAAAAGGCTCCGACATGAAAAATGTGAAACAATTCAAACGAGAAAACTAACGCCAGAATTAATTATTTATTACAAAACAATTTACAAAAAACAAATATGACCGGTACATGGACTAGTACATCATGGTACATTGCATCATTCAATTTGGGTCACATTAATGGAAGCAATTATGTAATTTAGGTTCCTAATAATTATGTAATTTAGGTTCCTTATCTGAAATCTCAGAAACTCAACATAGCCAGTGCTTACTATAACTTGGCAGGAGTCATGTATCATATGGAGGTTATGTTATAAAATGTCTCTTTCCATTCCACTCCACTAGAAAACAAAGACACCGTCACGCAAAGAACTATTTTTTTTCTGATTGATTTTATAATTCTGGAAAAATGTCTGAAGACAAAACTGTAAAGATACGGTTTATTGCTGTCGATGTCTAGGGGGTTTAGTTTGAATCTCTTTTGTTCAAAACAAGAACCTTCGAATATTTACCAAAGACAAAATACATATATAGTACTATGTATGTCTCTGCTTTTGCAAATGATATGAAATTGAAATGATTGATTTATGGCTGCGTTAGACCAAATGCATGACACATAATACATACATACTCAGGTCGACATCATTTTTAAAAGATGAATAAATTCTGTATATTGTACTAAATCGACACCGTTCTCAAATTCAACGCCTATTAGAATGATTTGTTTTGCCTCTCCAAAGAGTAAGCAGTCAAGAGTAAGAGCAAGAGTCTGAAACATGATTATGAGTATGGTAATATGTCTTCCTGCTGTAATGGATGTGGTTTGGTTGTCACCCTTTAATTGTTTCAGATTAGTATTTTCTTAATTAAATGTGTATTTTATGTTTAATTTGATCTAGACAGGCTAAAATACAAAGTAGCTTTATTAATTTAACTGTAAAAGTATTAAAATTTCATATTACTTTATATATTTGAGGGATATTAATTTATTAAATTTTTCTTCAATACCATATTTTTATTTATATCTTTGAAAGTCATAACATTTTCCTTATTACTTGATCAGGAGTTGCTATGGTGGGGTGAAGATCTTTCCCCAAATTGTATATAAGAGCCGGCAGTGTAGCACTGACGTCCTACTCTAATATACCAGCTCGCCGGAATGAATCATTCCACTGAGTTATTTAACAGTAACTACATTGGCATTATTTTGATACGATTTTCTAAATTATAAAACACAACTCGAAGAATAGTTACATTTACTTTTTAAACTTAGTTTTTGAATAACTATTTTATTTAAATTCATGTAGAGTCGGAGTCGGCCTAGCACAGGCCTCCACACCTCTCCGGGATGTATCATCCCACTGGAGGCCACAGTTAGTCACCCCTTTTGGTGCAAGTTTTTCTACTTTAAACACAACGCGAAGCAAATTTACTTTACTTTAGATTAACTTTGAAATACTTTTCCTTTTCATTTCATTTTTGACTATGTTTTATTTGAATGTTGTACATTTGTAAATAAATTGTTGAGTTCTGTTTGACTTGTGTTTCTATTCAGCCAAATCTGACATCATGTATCCCGAGGATCGAATAGGGACGAAGTACTAGCAACTACACGTCCCGGGAGGTGTCGTCACCAACCCCCTCCTGTTACACTGCAAACTGTTACCGTGGTTTATGAACTAGTACGTTCAAAACCGACTCAGCGTGTCAACTTAGTACAATACAGGTTTTTTTTTTTTTATTATTTTTATACATGTAATTCAAGACAAACACTACACGAATTCAACTAGAATGACACACAACTATTTGATCCATGTAAGATTCTTTTGAATATGTTCTCAGCAACGGTAGCTTGTAAGCCGCATGGGTGTTTCTGTGTCTATCCTGTAGGGCAATGTGGAAATCCATGGAAAGGGAAATTTGACATGATTAAATCACTTCTAACAAATGCCTTAAATTGTAAAAAACTAATTCCACCACGTCAAAATAAAGTACGACCGCCTTTCTGAAGTTTTACGATCACTGTCCTGTAACATTTGTGTTGGGGAGAACAAGGATTTATAAAATTATACTCTTACTATATAAATCCTTTGGGAGAAACTGAAAAAAATCACGTCCACACCACCACATTTATCCCTTATCCATTTTTGAGGTAGTAAAAAAAAATGACAGAAGAAATCAAGGGCACATTTAAAACTTACAATTTGAAGAGAAACAGGCAACACCGTGATACCCCCCCCCACTCCCCCAAAAAAACTTAAACAAGTCCACAAAACACAACATAAAAAAACAGTAGTTTTATATATTACTGTTGACTGCCTAGCCGATTTTGGATCTCTGACATCTGAGCGTTCTCGGCTTAGACATGATCGACTACTGCATGACTGGGCAGAACAGTTGGTGTTTGTAAGTGGCGTAGCTGACGTTGATTGAAAATTGCTTTTCTAGATTTAGCTTTATTAGGGACGCTCAAACAGCCCCAAAAATGAAAGCCAAGGGTGTGATATAGCATTAGACATTTTTGGGTTCAGTGTGCGAATCCAGAAAAGCGATTCGGACACACACAATTTATCAAGCATTATTTTCATTTAGGTCCGATACTAATATCACGCATGTTAATATATCTGTATGTGTTACAGTATAGTCTCGGTTAAGGTATAATTTTAAAAGGTCCCTCTTGTTGAAATAAAAAATTCAATGATTTGCTGCGGCCGATAGCTTCTGTCTTAAAATTTTATATTTTTAAAATACGTTACCAGGCAATTCTATAGCAGAATGTTAACAAAAAAAAAAACAAACAAAAAAACGACACTCAATTTGTTATGCCCCCGTCGCGGACAAAGGGGTCATTAAGGTTTACCCTTGTCCGTCTGTACGTACGTCTGTACGTCCGTACGTACGTTCCAAAATTTGTTTCAGCTCTCTAACCTTAGTTTGCCTTGACCAAATGTTATGAACCTTATCCACAAAGCTCATTATCATTAAACACATACCAAGTTCGAATGTTGGTGGCGTCACTTTCACCGTTCTCGATTTCTGTCCCTTTATAATTGGAAGAACTGGCGAATATGTCGTTTCCGCACTCTAACCTTAGTTTGCCTCGACCAAATGTTATGAATCTTATCCACAATGTTCATTATCATTAAACATGAAACCAAGTTCGAATGTGGGTTGCGTCACTTTCACCGTTCTTGATTTCTGTCCTTTTATAATTGGAAGAATTGACGAATATGTCGTTTCCGCACTCTAACTTTTAACAGTTTGCCTCAATCAAATTTTATGAAACTTATACATAGTGCTTATTACTATTAAACACAGATCAAGTTCGAATAGGGTGGCGTAACTTTCACTGTTCTTGAGTTATGAATATGTCGTTTCCGCTCTCTGACTTTACTTTGCCACAACCAAATGTTACGAAACTTATACACAATGCTTATTACCACCAAACACAGATCAAGATCGAATTTGGGTGGCGTCACTTTCACAGTTATAAAGTTATGTCACTTTATAAATGGAAAAAAAATGCTATATTTGCCGTTTCCGCACTCTAACAGAATAGAGAATGGAAACGGGGAATGTGTCAAAGAGACAACAACCCGACCAAAGAGTAGAAAACACCCCAACGCCACCAGTGGGTCTTCAACCAAGCGAGAAAATCCCGCAACCGGGGGCGGGCTTCAGCTGGCCCCTGAACAATAATGTATACTAATTCAGCGAAATGAACGCCACAATAAACACCGAAATATACAAATGACCAAAATTTAAAAAAAAAAAACACACAAGACTCACAAGACTCACAAGACTCACAAAGGCTAGAGGTTCCTGACTTGCGACAGGCGCAAAAATGCGGCGGGGTTAAACATGTTTTGTGAGATTTCAACCCTCCCCTATATCTCTAGTGAATGTGGAATAAACAAACACATCAATATGCACAGTAAAGCTCAGTTTAAAGAAGTCCGAGTCGGATGTTAGAATAGGTAACAGAAGAAACTAAGCAAAGGAGAGGCGGAAGATTCCAAGGGGATATTCAAACTCATTGCATAAGTCGAAAACAAACTGACAATGCCATGACAAAATAACGGAAAACGACGAAAAGATAAACAACAGTACACAAAACACAACATAGAAAACTAAAGACTGAGCAACACGAACCCCACCAAAATCCGGGGGTGATCTCAGGTGCTCCGGAAGGGTAAGCAGATCCTGCTCCACATGTGGCACCCGTCGTATTGCTCATGTAAGTACAAACCCGGTGATACGTCTAATTCGATAGGTCATGATTCGACAAAATGACAATGATCAACATAAATTAACAAAGGACTACTAGCCGGTACAGACATGCCAGCTTTACTTTGCTACAAAATAAATGTTACGAAATTTATGCACAATGCATATTACCACCAAACAAAGATCAAGTTCGTATGTGGTGGCATTTTTTTCACTGTTTTTGTGTTATGCCCTTTATAAATGAAAAATTGCCAAATTTGCTGTTTTGCGCACTGAATATACAAAAACAATTGTCACTTAGTTTCAAAGAAAACAAAATAGTAATATGTTTGAGCTAGAACATTGGCTCTTGCATATTTGTTAAGTCCTTTTAAACAGATTTTTATAGTTTGTTCAAATGTTGTGCTGGTACACCACTGTCCTAGGTTAGGGGAGGGAAAATTGTTTCTTGCACTTTTTCAATTTTTGTTGGAATTTGTCTCTGTGCAGAAAGCACTTTTGATAACTAAATTCGTTATTAACTTTTGGCAACACATTTTTTTTCACCCCTTACTTGACTCCTGGTGTACTACAACAACGTCGCTGCTGCTGTTTGTCGTTTGTTTGGACTTTTCTCCTGTTCCGGCTTTTTATAGCACATATTTTTATTTGATTTGTTTTTGATTTGTTTTTATTATTATTTTTTTCTATTTGTTTTTTTTTTTTTTTTTTTTTTTTTTAGTTTTTATTTTTATGTTCCTGGTTTAACCTATCAATTATCATTTAAAAATTTATTTATTTATCTTTTTTATTTTTGTTTACTTATCAAATTATATTTAATTTTATTTTTTGCCAATTTATATATTTATATTATATTTTTGTCTCTCAAATTGTATTAAATTCCAAGGTAAAAATAAATTATTAAATGCCCCAAACAAGCATAAGCCAGAGCCGACCGTGCGAGACCCTCATGTGTAGGCAAGGTCGTTAAACACCCCCGTAGTGCTTGTGCAGAAATGCCACGCTAAAGGCAAAATTTGAAATTACTCAAGATAGATGTTCAAAGTTCAAGTTCAAAAGCTTTATTTATAGACGAGATCATTATACAGAAAACATAAGCTCTATTGAGCTTTTATATCGTCTTATTACAAACAAAACATCTAAAACGTGCACGTTTAAAACAAAGCAAGCATGCTACACACACAAAAGCTACACAAAGCAAATCATTACATTGAAGCATACATATACAGTATACATGACATGAAGAAGTTAAGTATGTAATACCATGCAGAAATATTAAAAGTACAATAAGCATCTCAATATATTAATATATAGATTAAAGAAAAATGTGGTCCTTGCCCAACATTCTCTTGGGTCTAGCAGTAAGCACATAGATATAGGAAGATGTGGTGTGAGTGCCAATGAGACAACTCTCCATCCAAATAACAATTTATAAAAGTAAACCATTATAGGTCAATGTACGGCCTTCAACACGGAGCCTGGGCTCACACCGAACAACAAGCTATAAAAGGGCCCCAAAAGTACTAGTGTAAAACCATTCAAACGGTAAAACCAACGGTCTAGTATATATAAAAACGAGAAACGAGAAACACGTATAAATTACATAAACAAACGACAACTATTGTACATCAGATTCCTGACTTAGGACAGGTGCAAACATTTGCAGCGGGATTAAACGTTTTAATGGTACCAAACCTTCTCCCTTTTCTGAAACAATAGTATAACATCACAACATAGAAAACACACGATAAAACATCAATTGGAAGGCTTAACTCAATCAAAACGTAAATTAACACACTATGAACGAATAAATTCGATCTGTGATACCTGAAAGTAAATACATAGTTAATAAAATATTAGGGACAAACATTCAAGGCCAAAAAGCAAACAAACAAGTCCAAATAAAGCCATGGCAAAACACTACCGCGAAATATTAAACCCTTATAAAATAATCACTTTTGAAAAACCGGTTTTCATAATATATACAGGTAAATGAAAATAACTTTGTCGTTTTAGGTATACTTTTCTGTCTATATAAAATCTTCCAATAATTAGGAATACCAAGAAAGGTCTGTCATATAAATACCTAATTTAACACTAGATACATAAGGGGTAAATATCAACAATAAAACTTCCCTGTACAGATTAAAGGAGAATAATCTTGATGTTAATACAAATGTAGTACGAAGAAGTGAAAATTAGTAGATATTCCAAATAATCAAAGCTGGTATACAGACAAGATCCATATTAATATAAAATAACAAAAAGTATTAAAATAGTATCAACAGGTCGAATTAACAAGAAAGTACGATTTGAGAGTACTCGCAGTTACTGACAGCTAGTTAAAAGCCAAAAACAATTAATGATAAAAAATCATGCATCAGAGACTAAAATCAACTAAAACACATCCCAGGGATTTAGTATTTTAACGTCATGAACAGTCAGAGAAGACATGACTTGTGCAATGCCAAAATAAATGTATCGACAGGTAGTAGGATAGTGAGGAGCTACTTCTTAAGAGATAAAATTAACGTGTGTGTGTCTCTAAACATCCCGCCTCAAAAGAAGATACAACTTAGTTATGTTTTAATTTGCTAATGACAAAATCGATATTAGTGCCAATGTAAACTATATTCAGAGATCTAATTACAATATTGGTACGATAACCCTTACTTATAAGTTTGTTTAAAGGTTCGATGAGTTTACACGGATCACATAGTGATTTCCTCGCTTTAAGTACAATATTACCGTAAAATTTAGGATGTGAAATACCATTTTAATAAGTTTTCTACAGGTACAGCCAAATTTACTAATCAAATCTTTGTATCTATGAAAGAATTTAGTAAAAGTTTTAAGTAATTTATGGTATCGAAAGCCCTGACACAATAATTTCCCAGTGATGCATTGATTACGTTCGTTAAAATCTATGACATCAGAACACACACGGGCATACCGAACGAGTTGGGATATATAAACACCGTATGATGGAGCCAAAGGCACATCGCCGTCTAAAATGGAAAATTAACAATAGGAAATGAAAAATCGTCTCTTTTGTCGTAAATTTTAGTATGTAGTTTCCGTTAGAAATTGAAATGTCTAAATCTAGAAAAGGGCAACTGCTGCTGTTTATGTTAGATTTAGTTAAAGTAAGTTCTTTTGGGTAAATTTCGGAAGTATATTTAGAGAACTCTGGATTATTTAACGAAAAATATCATCCAGATAACGGTAGGTATTGTTGAATGTATCAACTAAATATAACAATGATGGGTCTTTACTGAGTTTGGTCATAAACTGAGATTCATAGCAATATAGAAATAAATCTGCTATTAAAGGGGCACAGTTAGTGCCCATAGGAATACCTACTACCTGACGATACACTTTATCGCCGAAACGTACATAAATGTTATCTAGCAGAAAATTTAAAGCTTCAATCATATCCTCACATTTCCAGTAAGTGTATCTAGCATACTTTCCTTTTCGTTACAGAAAAAGGCTTTAAACGAGTTACAGCAAATAAAATTACAATGAGATTTTTCGAAAGACCATTTTATCAAATACAAAAACTTTTCTTTATAAGATTGTGTGGAAGTGTAGTGTACAGAGTAGAAAAATCATAACTGTCAACAGAATTATAAGGACCATCAAAAGCATGTATTTTATCTAAAACCTCTAAAGAATTTTTAACACTCCAAAATAATTAATACCATTATTTTCATAAGCTTTATTACAAAAGTTAATAACCAGTTCTTTGATAGTAGTAAGGAGGTAGTTAGAAGAACTGATAGATTAGTAGTAGAACACTTACTCGATGCGGAGATGAAACGGAATTTAAATGGTTTTTGTGTAATTTCGGTAACCAGTACATGGTAGGGACTTTCAAATGTTCGGAAGATGCTTTAAGTTGGGTAGTGGCAGTGGTATGCTTGTTAACGATTTGACTCTCTGTGGTGCGAACGGACCTGAATGTAGAGGAATTGATAATTTCGTTTTGAAGAACTTCCGTGTAGTATATGCGTCACACCACCACTACATTATTGGCTGCCTTGTCTGCCGGTACGAACACAAACCGCTCTGCGAGTACCTTCAGTTTATTTTTATTCTTGAAATGGGAATATCATGGATCCTATTATTAATTTCAGAATTGTTTTCTAAATGAGATATTCGAATATTAACAGTATTCATAATTTTATTCAAATAACTGTCTAAGGATTTGTTATCTGATTTTTCACGTTTGCACCAATTTTTACAGTAGGCAGACAGAGCGTCTTTAATGACCTGACGACACTGTTTCCAATCTATTATAGATGGAGGACGGTATTTCGGTCCTTTCTACCTATTTACGGGTTTTATATTAAGTTATCTAGGTAATTTTTTTTAGAGACAAGTGCCTGTGGCTGTGGCAGTAAGGATCAGTAAGCCAGGATTTCAGGCCATATTGTATATCGGAATTTTTGCTAGTTCCGATACGTCTCCTGTTATTATGATCATTCACAATTCGGAACATCTCGGGTTGGTTTATAACAAACTGAAAGTTTGAGAAAAAGAAAAAAAAGTTAAAACCTGAAACAAACAAAAAATCTCTATTTGAATGAATAATGGTAAGAAAATGAACGGAAGTAAATTGATACACCATAGAGATTTGCAAAAGTTCGTTTTCTTCTTTTCACAAAGGGTTAACCCGATGGCAGAAAACTGATATCTGCCTGTCACGTTTTTTTTACCATGTTGCATGTTAGTCCAAATAATTATGACGTCTTGAAAGGCTAATTTCTTTTTTTTCTTTGACGCCTTTCTACGTAGGAAGGCGTCAAAGAAAAAAAAATAGCCTTTCAAGACGTCATAATTATTTGGACTAGTTGCATGTATGCATCGTGTACATTGGAATAACATTATAGTCTATATTAGACGCTGTCATCAATCCCGAGCTTCAGGATATTATTTTCCAATTAAAATTATGTATGTTTCAATAGACCTTATCGCTATTTGGGAATCTGCAACACTTGAACTCAGAATTTGCGACACTTGAACTATTGACGTCATACAACAATCATTTTAAGGGAACCTTTGTGATGTACAGTAATGGCGGACAAATAGCGATAAGGTGTATTACATCACTCCTGATAATTTTGTAAGCAAATGTTGGGTAATTTTTAGTTTTCTGAATCTCTCAGGGTAGCTAAGTTACTACTACCTGGGATCTGATTAGTAGCTCATTTCTGTACACTATCTATTTTACCTATGTTATTTGTTTCTTGTATGGAGTCCACACGTGCACGAAACTATCATAATCTAAGTGTATACTGACAGTGGAAGGAAGATATCAGCATTTGTTGCTAAAAAGATCTTAATATGCAGCAAATATTGAGCTGACCTTGTTAAGCTTCACTGTATCTCAGACAGTTTAACTTTTGCATTTTGCTTTTTAGCAATGATTTAACATCATGGTACCCTAATTTTTGTCAGTTAATCTGTCCGATCTCATCATGCTTATTTGTCATTTCTCTTTAAGTTTTAATTTAATCCTTTTGAGATTCAGTTGTTTTTCTAATTTAGCTTCCCCTAAAATCATTACTAGGTTAACACACCCTTAAATAACATTTGTACTTCCATACATGTGATTCTTCCGGCGGGAGTCAAAATCTCCCACTTTTCAGACCCTCTTCCGTCCCTCCCGTTAAAATTTGAAATCTTCCGCTTTTTGAAAATGTCAACCACGAAAAATTTGCAGTAGACATTTTTGTTTACAAAATTGATACTGATGACAGAGAAAAAGTCTGAGAAACTCAAAATTGATATCGGAAAAGTCCGAGAAAAACAGAAGTCACCATTTCCTGAAATTGTTTTTGTGTCAAAAGGTAAATAGGTAATTAGCCTCGAGTAATCAATGAAGGTGTTTAGGATTAGACTGTATATACAGCAATAAAAGATTATTGGCAATTATCTGGTGATCAACTAGCAAGTTTAAGACACACACCTGGATGATTAAAAGTGAAATACTGACAATGGATATTAAGTTTATAAACAACTAAACAACGACTTTAAATTGATGCTGTTGAAAACATTGAACAGTTATATTACTGAACCTCAAAGACAAATGTCTTAATGAACTCAAATATGATATTTATGGTTTGTTTTCTATCCAAGCCAATGGAATACCTATATAAGTATGTTTGTCTTGGACAATTCTAAATTTTTATAATTTGATAAAATGCAAACTGTATGTTATCACCAGAGACATATAATGTATTATATGTCTCTGTTATCACCAGAGACATATAATGTATTATATGTCTCTGTTATCACCAAATACCCCAGCAGCAAATTAAAAAAGACCAAGTTTCTAGCCAAATTCACTCTGCCTGGAGATCTGATTTCAAATGGTGCAAGTCCAGTGCCAAGGGTCAAGACCATGCTTACTACACTTCTTGCAAAGCTGACTATGGTGAGCCTAATGACTTGACCAAACATATGGAGACAGCTACCCACCAGAAAGCCCACAACTCTATCAATACAACACCACTGTTCAGTAGCGCTACCAAAGTTGACAATGTAGCTTAAGCAGAGATACTTTCTACCAACTATATATGATGGCTGTTCACTTTATCTTGAACTATATACATTGTACATGTATACAATAAATAAATATTTGAAAACCCCTTATCTTCTATTTCTATCAAGTAAAAATGGCTATGCAGGTGCTCAAAGGTATAGAATCATTAACAAAAAAGTAAAATATGCAGTTTAAACACCAAAAAAACCATTGCGTATGTCGATAAAAATGTCGATAAAAAATCTCCAGTTATGAGGCCCAAACTCCAGCTGAAAATTTCCAAATCTCCAGTTGTGGCTTGACAACTCTGTCACATGTCTGTACTTCACAATGCCTCATTTGGCAATATGGTAGCAAACTGTCTTGTCAGTTTTGTAATCTTTTAGAAATTATCCTCAGAAGCTAACAAATGTTGCAACTGGTCTTAACTAATTACATTGCTGCTTTTATTTAGCCATTAACATGATAAAGACAAATGAAAATAGGTATCTTTTAAACTCTCCGATCTACAATTCACCATTCCTCCAAAGACATATTAATCCAGTAACTATAAGACAGTCATGAAACATGCACTCCCTCTTGTACTTAATTTCCATTTTGCAGAAATGAAAACACCAGCAATCATTTTTTCAAACTGCTATTTAAACCTAGAACAACCTTCCATTGAGCATTATTACACACTGAAATTGATAACCTGCACATATGCAAATGTAGTATAATTAGAATTGTTCACACATATGGATGTAACTTTACACAGATTCAAAATTCGATGTTGTGATACGCTACGCTCCTTGTAGCGAAAACTAACGACTGATTTTAATGAGATTGAATTCTGTTTTAATGGTTGTTTTTTCTTTGTTGTTTGATTTTTATTCATTGAATCTTATTACTTTTCAGGTGTATTAACTGACATGAAAGTGAAATGGTTATAGGTAACTGAGTACATCAATTTCAATATGGCTTATACTGCAGAAAATGTAGAACAGGTGATTAATCAGTTCTTATAGATAAAACATTTTTTCTTGGTCTGCTAAAAATTTACTGAAAGAGGCAATTGCCTCTTCAAGACTAGTTGTCTTGTGAATAATTATTTGAGGATTTTCAGTAGCCATGTTTTGGAATTGTCCTTTCATTCTTTCTTTTTTTTCTTCATATACTTATTGATAAAGGTTATGATTTATGTACTGTTATTGTTCAATGACCATTTGGTATTTTTGGGAATGAACATCGATTTGCTATTTTATAGTTTGAAGCAAGGCTAAAATAAGTCTTTATTTTTTTCTGCTTTGAAATTCTATACATGTTTGAGGGGTTTGTTCTTGACATTGCACAAGATCATGTCATCTAGTGCTGTTTGTGAAATCTACTCTGAAGTATATTTTTGTACAGCGACCAATATGAGATTGCATTATGGCATGATTTATTATCAACAGGTCCAGTACTTTGAGCTTTCCCTAGTAACTTGCAACATTCTTTGATATGGTATTGTTTACAATTGGTTTGTTTGTTCTGGAGTTTTTATTATCTATAATACAGTTTTTATTAAGTTCTGTGCTTTTCCTGTGCTGATTATTCATATATTTTCTATAATGAAACTTTTGTTAGTTCACTGATCTAGATTAAAAGGGAAAGGATTGAGACCTAATAGAAATTTTTACAACCAACCACATGTTTACAAGCCTGTCCCAAATCATGAACCTCATCAGCAGTTGTCATTTGTCATATCTTAATGTTTTAATCATTCAGAGAATTTATTGTTAATGGCAGACCTTTGATAGTCAGAAACTCTATTAAATTTATTCACATGGTTTTTTAGACTCAGTGCAGAGTAGCACCATCCTTAAATAGCCCGTGGTAATCCCTGCTCTACTACACAATGCATCTTACTTTGTCTTAGACTTAGCTTATAAGTCAGTTATTTACTGTCTTTTTTTCATTAAGGATGCATTAATTATATACCTAAAGTAAGTAGGTGTTTGATACATTTGATCAGTTATAATTGTTTGTATTATTTTAGGCAGTGCTTCAGTTTTATCAGCAGTCTATGGTTCATCCACAGATACATGAGTGGTTAACTAAAGCACAGATTTCAACAGAAGCCTGGTCATTTTCTTGGGAACTTATGGGTAGTCATAAAGTATGTAAGATTAGCAAAATAAATTTTTGTAAAAATGAATTATTTAAAATGTTCAGTCATAATGAAATTCTGGTTTATTTTGTCATTTGGTGAGTATTAAAATGATTAAGATTGACCAGTTTCTGCCTACTAATTACTCTGGTTAATAAATTATTGAATTAAAGGTCATCTTCAGTGGGAGATATTTTTGCATAACAGATACATGTATACTGTTACCATAAGCATTTGATGTCACATTTGAAAATTTCTGTTTTCATTGTAAGCTATGTGGTTACCATCAAATCTGTTAAGCTTGAATGTTTAGTTTTTGGAAGATGACGCTATCAGCGGCATGTTTCCGATACCATTGACCAGAACTAACGGAAGTTGATTATGCCTCCGCCTACCGCACTCGGTTTCATATTTACTATTTTACATACTAACTGGAATCTGCTTGTATTACGCTACACTCGAACAAAGTGTTGTAGTCGGACGGGAACTAGTTTACATACTTTATTTTATTTACCAAAAAGATATCTTGACCTGTCCATATGTTTTTTGTTATTAAACGTTATTTGGAGCTATTCCTTTGTTATATTTTTCATATCTATTGGAGCTTTCACTTTTATGCACATGTCTTACAATTGTTACATGATAAATAGATCCGTTTTGTTATGGTGTTGGACTTTTTACCCTCCAATGATCAGCAATCGCTAGACAAAATAGTTCTCCTAAATAATGTCAGCCTTTCATGCCATTTCAACTTTACAATCATTAAAAAAGTAATAATCGGAACCATTTTGATATCCATTGGATAGAAACTGGTCTTTATCCAGATTTACGAAGATTTTGATAATCGGAAATTAGTAATACGGTTATACCCACGCGGTGCGTATGAATCTTTGTCTACAAAGTTATAGCAGCAGAGTCTGTAACTGTATCATTATTAATTAACTACACTGTTATTGTACTTAATATTATGAAAACTGCATATGCAATATAAGATGTCAACTCGGCCAGTATTGGCCGAGTTCTGATCCGGCCAAAACAGGATTTCGGAACGTCTCTAGTTTTTAGATCGTAAGTCAAGATAAACTCAAACTGAAAGTAAACAGTTGTTTGTACGATGCAGTTTTTATTTACTCACCATAAACAAGCTGAAACGTTCAGTATGGCATATATTTTAGGTTAAAGACGGTCCCATTCATTTGAAAAGCATTTTGAAAGTAGACGATGGAATTATTTCAGGTTTGGGGAACGAGTAAATTATCACAAAGTTCATTTCTTGAAGACCTCATAATTTCATCATGTCGATGGTACAAATCGATTTTTACTGTTTACTTTCGCTTCTCATGTTTTGTAAACAGTCTTTTATTTTTAAACCCGAACCAGGCATATGCATTCTGTAATTGCGCAAATCTTCGTTCTTTGGTCAATTGGCTTATGGATAGTTGTATCAATTTCAACTCTTACATTATTTTTTTTAAATATATTTGCATTACACATGCAATGGCAGTACCTTTCCAATTACTATTTATGTGTTGTGTCTGAATTAAAGTTGTAACACTTTATAGTGACTGAAAAGGGTAGAAAAATTCATCAGATGAGAAAAGGCTGAAGATACATGGAAACGGCACCAAATCATTAGATATTGTATCTTATAAAAAGAAACTGAGATTTGGATAGTTCCACTTCAAGGTAAAAATGTTTATCTCTTGTGAAATGAAATAAAAAAATATTGTAACACTGTAGTTAATTAATAAAGATACTATTACATGTATTTCTGTATTGGCCTTATTGTTGGTCCTCGGCCAGCAGTATTGGCCTTCGGCGTCGCCTCAGACCGATACACCAAGACATGGACCAATAACAAGGACAATATAGAAATACTTACGCAATAATATTATAGAATGACAGTATGGTTCAATAGCAGGAATCAGCCCCTCAACTACTTTTTACATAAATATTAACTTCTGGCTTCAACTCCTTGTTCGTCTTGTCTGGAGATCTTGTTGTAGTTCCAGTTAGGCAAGCATTTTAGAGATGTATCCCGTCCATCCTCTCTTGACTTGTAATTTCTGGTGATATATTTTGCTGCTTGACGTTGTATCCTTTCAAGCTTGTTTTTTTTGTTACCGTGTAGGGGTCCCATACTATGGCTCCATATTAAATTGTAAGATCCATTCCAAAAGGTCTAGATCATTGTTCTAATCTGGCACAAATTTCAATAACTGGAATGCTATCCAAGTTGAATATATGGTGACCTACTAGAACAGCATTATCACTATTGAAATTGTGTTTAATACTATGATTGTTCAATGTCATTAACTTAAATGGAGACGGACATTTGACCTGAAAGGTTGTGTGGGAGTGCAAAATCAAAAACTAACTGACTATGATATATGGTTAAAGAATGAATATCAATTACATGGGTCAACATGGTCAAGGGCAGAGTTGTTATGAAATAACAATATGGCAGAGAAGTGGTTTCAAGTTTCATATAAAGCGACCTGACTGACATGAAATAAAAAGTCAAAGGAGTATCCCTATTTGTCTAATCTTCAAGGTGAAATAAAACTAGTAAAACAATATTATACTATTGTTTAAATCTACAGAAATATAATTTGCTTCAAGTAACAGAAATAACTATGTGGGAGTATAAGAGCTTGATAACAACAGGCTCTTCATAATCATTTGGTTTGAAAAGGATACTAGTTGTCTAATATTCTTGATTTAGAAAAATGTAATTGCAAGACAAAAATCACATTACTTAGAATACTTTAGATCATTCAGGTAGTCTTTATTTATATGTACAAAAGAACAGCCAGTAGTCATTGGATATTGTAGATCATTCAAATAGTCTTGACCTATTTATTAGTACAAAAGAACAGCCAGTAGTCATTGGATATTGTAGATCATTCTGGTAGTCTTGACCTATTTATTTATAGAAAAAAACAGCCAGTAGTCATTGGATACTGTAGATCATTCAGGTAGTCTTGACCTATACATTTGTACTAAAAAAACAGCCAGTTGTCATCTTCACATAACACAAACATATACAAATATCAATTATATGCTTACGAGACATGTTGGAATGTTAAACTAATTACGGTATGTGAAAATCAAGACTTGCATAAAAAATATCACAATATTAGAGACAGTGGCGTCATTTTTCCTCAGAGCTTTCAGCTCTTTGATTATATAAGAAAGAGGTGCTTTCATCCATTCCAAATTATGGATCGAGATGTCTACAAATAGAAAACAATTTATACTTCAAGTCTCACCGAATTTGAGTTCATAGATATGCTAATCGGACAGAGACAGTGTTAAGTCTCTTCATAAAGCTTCATACTTATGAAGGTAGCAGAGCTGAATAATCTATATCTGGTGTACAGATGCCTTATGGTCTGACATTTATGTCTGGCATATATGTCTGTTGTCCTTGACCTCATTCTTCTGGTTCAATGACTGCTTGAAAAACCTGTTTAATATTTATGAGTAATAAGGCAACCATAAAATTGAGAATGGAAATGGGGAATATGTCAAAGAGACAACAACCCGACCAAAGAGCAGACAACAGCCGAAGGCCACCAATGGGTCTCCAACGCAGCGAGAAAATCCCGCACCCGGAGGTGGTCCTCAGCTGGCCCCTAAATAAAATTGTGTACTAGTTCAGTGAAAATGGACGTCACACTAAACTCCAAAACATGTAAATGAACTAAAATTAAAAAACATACAAGACTAACAAAGGCCAAAGGCTCCTGACTTGGGACAGGCGCAAAAATGCGGCGGGGTTAAACATGTTATGTGAGATCTCAACCGTCCCCTATACCTCTAGCCAATGTAGAATAAAGAAACACATAGCAATACGCACAGTAAAATCAGTTTAAAAGAATTTTATATATTTGATATAAAACAATTGCAAGATATGAAAAGTCTGTCTCACAGCATTGATCTGATCATGACTTAATTTTGATGATCCATTGGTCAATGTAAAGTTTTCCTGATTAGGTCACTTTCTCAGATACTATAGTAATAAGAGTAATTGGTCAACTATATTCTGTGTATAGAGTGATTGTAAAGTTTATATGTCAGTTTGACATAGTTCATCTATCTTTTACCTCTTTTTCATTGGTCAAGCATTCATTGGTCAACATTAAGTTTATGTGATTAGGTTTGTCATTTAAATGCTATAAATGGTTCATTTGATCCTAACCTTATTTTCATGGATTATTGATAATGTTACTTTTAGCTGAGACATATATATATATATAAGTGCCTATAAATAGCAACACATGACATACAAATCTATGGGAGTGTGGATTAATCAGTACAGAGATTAATACAATTACACAAATAAAATTATAGATTGCCTAACAATGTAATTTTAACACACTATTTAGTATGTAGATATTAGAATGTTTAAAATATTTACATAACGATAAAAATAAACGCAATATTTCGCTAGACCAACTAGCTTTATCAAGCGTGCATCTATCCAGGTGAAATCGGATGTAGATGATAAGAAACTTTTGCAGCTCAATGTATATGTTGCACATGAATTTAGCTGCCTTGTAAATAATACACAATTTGGATGAAGTTAAAGATTATATACAAAATTGGTGGTTGAAGTTTGCAATGTCCAGTGGCCAATATTACAGAATAAAAAGGACGAAGCTATGTACTAAATTATTCTTTATCTTTCCTGTATCTTTTCTCGTCTTTTTCGTTAAGACCATCAGGTTCTAAAGTGTGGAGCTGGTGGATCCAAAAGTTTTCTCTTCTCCTTCTCGCCGTGGTGTCCCACTCGGTGTTGACTTCTATGATTTGGAAAGTAACTTTATCGAAAGGATGTTTTTTTGTGCGAAGATGTCTTGTGAGAGCACAGGTTTTTGTTGGTTTTGTACCATGAACGATGGTTATTGAGCCGAATATTGAATTTATCCATTGTTTCTCCCACATACTGAATGCCACAAGTGTTACATGTTAATATATAAATTGAGTTCTCCGTTTTACAGTTGGAATTTGAGTAGATGGTATAACTTTGTTTAGTGACGGAGCTGATGAAAGAACTGCTTGTATTGGCAGCTTTGCAACATAAGCAATTCCTTCGACCACATTGTTTGTAGCAACCAGGAGGTGGAGTAGGTTGCTTTGTTAATACAGATGTCACTAATTTGTCACGGATATTTTTAGGTCTCTTGAAGGCCATGACTGGTGGTGAGGAAAATACTTTTTTTAAATTGGAGTCATTTTCTATAATTTTCCAATGCTTCTGAACAATAGATGACACATTTTTAAAATCAGGATGGTAAGTGAGTACAAGTGGTGTTCTGTTGACTCCTTTATTCTTATCCTTGTACTCCAGAAATTCTTGGCGACTAATTCTGTTTGCTCTTTTGAAAGCTGTATCAATGATGTTGTTATTGTACCCTCGAACAACTAGATGTTTGCGTAGTTGTCCAAGTCTAGCATTTTGTTTATTTTCGGTAGAGCATATTCTCTTCATTCGCAATGCCTGGCTGAATGGGATACCACGGGAGCAGTGTTTAGGATGGCAACTTTTAGGAGAAAGAAACTGATGTTTGTCCGTTGTTTTCGTATGAAGGTCCGTTATAATGGTTCCATTCTGGATGTAACTCGTAGTATCAAGGAAGTTTATTTTCTCCATAGATGTTTCGTGTGTAAATTTAATTGAATGGTGGAAAGAGTTACAGTGTTCTAGAAATTCAATTTTAATCAATAAAGCAGGTGAAACATTTCAGAGTGCTTTCTCTTGTTTTGTTTTTGTTCTGCTGTGAACAATCAGGGAAAAGATAATTCCCAAACTTTTGGAAAATATCCTAATTTGAATGTGGCTTATTAGAACTTAAAAAAGCCATTTTTATGGCCCCGCCCTAAAGTGGTCTTGAAAACTATAATAGAAACTTTAAATTGAAAAATGATCAGCAACACAAGATCTACAAATAAGTCTGCATGGTTAAAATCGTCAGCCGACTCCTTATTAGCATTATTGCCCTTTGATTATGATTTTTACCAATTTTTTGTGTTTTTGCCTTATATCTTAAGGTCAAGGAACAATAAAAGGGCTATGTCACAGATTTTGCTAAAATTTTGCTTACAACTTTTGCTCGTTGATCTATAACTGAAAATTGAAAAAATAATGTATTTATATCTTTTAATATCTGAAATATCACTGAATGAATTCTTTCAAAAGAGGTGAACATTTGTATAGAAAGCACATAAAACCGTGAAATTTTTTCTTAAATTTGTCTTAAAATCATCAAATCTCCAATTTCTACTACATAGATTTATCAAAAAACTATATGTTGTTCATACATAAATTTCCGTTTGATCATATGTTTATTGTCTTTTATAGACTGCAGAAGTACAGTATTTCGGTGCAAATTCCTTACATGTGAAAATTTCCAGGTTTTGGTGAGTGAAGATTATTTAACAAAAAGAGAAAACATGCAATTTGAGTTTGCCATATACACAAGAAAGATTAAACAAACACTTCATATTAATTGACATAGTCTTTTCCATTAATATTAGTACATTCTCAGTTAAAGTAACTTATAATTCTTTATAAAAAAGAAGTGTAAGCATGCGTTGGAATGCACTCTTTCCTCACATCCATGTCATCAACAAATTAATTGAAAGAGTTTAAAAAATTTTCTACATGTATCTAAAAATCATTTGAACCCACACTCCCAATTCAGTATCCCTTGTAAGTACCTTCTAGCTCCCTTCCACAGTTAATTACCTTCCAACTTCCTGTCCCATACAACCTTCTTTTCTGGTATGGCTTAGTAGATACATTTATAAATTAACTCTGAACGTAATACTGAACCATATTACTAGAGTATGGAATGTAGATAAGATTGATAGATGCTCCTACTTTTCAGGCATGAAGTGCCCCCTGATCAGTATGATGGTTTAAGAAGCAGATTATTGGATAAAATCATAGAATTTGGTGCAGGACCTAAGATTGTACTGACAAGGCTGTGTGTTGCTGTAAGTTCAATACTTCAATATAAAATTGCCACTTTAAATGTGATTTTCTAATTAATGGTTAATCCATGTCATTAATTTGATCGAGAAATAGAATTTATATTTAAGTAGATAAAAGAATGAATAACAACACTGCATACATACAAAAATGACGTCAGATAAAAGGATGAATAACAACAATGCATATATACAAACATATTAAGATAGAAGGTTGAATAACAACACTGCATGTATACAAACGTGTATTAAGATAGAAGGATGAATAACAACACAGCATGTATACAAACGTGTATTAAGATAAAAGGATGAATAACAACACTGTATATATACAAACATGACAGAAGTAGTATACCTAAAACGACAAAGTTATTTTTCATTTACCTGTATATATTATGAAAACCGTTTTTTTCAAAAGTGATTATTTTCTAAGGGTTAAATATTTCGCGGAGGTGTCTTGCCATGGCTTTGTTTGGACCTGTTTGTTTGCTTTTTGGCCTTGAATGTTTGTCCCTAATATTTTATTAACTATGTATTTACTTTCAGGTATCACAGGTCGAATTTATTCGTTCATAGTGTGTTAATTTACGTTTTTTGATTGAGTTAAGCCTTCCAATTGATATTTTATCGTGTGTTTTTCTATGTTGTGATGTTATACTATTGTTTCAGAAAAAGGGAGAAGGTTTGGTACCATTAAACGTTTAATCCCGCTGCAAATGTTTGCACCTGTCCTAAGTCAGGAATCTGATGTACAGTAGTTGTCGTTTGTTTATGTAATTTATACGTGTTTCTCATTTCTCGTTTTTATATAGACTAGACCGTTGGTTTTCCGTTTGAATGGTTTTACACTAGTAATTTTGGGCCCTTTATAGCTTGTTGTTCGGTGTGAGCCAAGGCTCCGTGTTGAAGGCCGTACATTGACCTATAATGGTTTACTTTTATAAATTGTTATTTGGATGGAGAGTTGTCTCATTGGCACTCACACCACATCTTCCTATATCTATGAATTCAGATAAAAGGATGAATAGCAACACTGCATACATATAAACATGTGTTAAGATAAAAGAATGAACAACAAAACTGCATATATACAAACATGAATTCAGATAAAGGATGAATAACAACACTGCATACATACAAACATGAATTTAGATAGAAGGATGAATAACAACACTGCATACATACAAAAATGGTTTAGATAAAAGGATGAATAACAACACTGCATACAGACATGGGGTAATTGAAATATGTAATTGTAATTGACCATAATTAATTACAATTTCTAAAGTAATTGAATGTAATGTGCAATTGCATTTTTTCAATTACAAATGATTGATAGTAATGAATTACATATCCAAAATTGTCTGTAATTGACAATTACTTTTCAATTACATATAAAATTTTGGATCAGAAAGATTGAATCTTGTGTTTTCTCAAAAAATGATAAATAGCCATGACCTCAGTAAATGTAGTTAGCTGACAAAGCAAAGCCTACACAGTATACTTTCTGTAATTACACAACCATGGGAGATTCTTTATTTTGTATTGAATGAAAAAAAAAGAAGAAAAAAAAGATTGTAGAAACATGCCATAATTTGTGTTTAAAAGAAACCATTAGTAAGTCACTGTCTTATACCTTAATTAGCTTGTTGCCTACACATATATTCAGATAGATATTGTTAGACATTAATTTAACATAATCAATATTAAAGGAAATAATCAATCAATAAATGTAACCTCTGGCTATTTGTTTTATTATAAACTATATAATGACTGTTTTTGGAAAATGACGCTGTCAAAGCGTCAATTTTACTATACCATTGACCAGATTTCATTTTATCGCTTCCGGTCGCTTCCAAGCCGCCTTCCGAACTCGGTTCCGTATTTTACATACCTATGTCTAGCCTGGGATCCTGTAACCCGAATAATTCAGTCGTTATATTCCACTGCTCTACGATGGCTACATTAACCTTGCGAGTGGGAGAGTCGATCACGGGGAGGTACTGAATTATTCAGGTTAGGGATCCTGGCTCACTGCTCGACAGTAGTATCGACGAAGTATTAGATTGGGTCAGGATGCCAGGCTAACCTATGTCCTGTACAGAATTTCATTCTTAACCTGTCAATATGTTTATTGTTATTAAATGGTATTTTGAGCTATCCCTTTGGTATATTTTTTATATTCATATGAGCTTTCGCTTTTATGTGCATGACTTTACAATCCGTAAAAAAATCAGAATATAAATAGATCAGTATTGTTATGGTTTTGGACTTTTTACATACCAATGATAACAAATCGCTTTCGCTAGAAAATAGTTCTTGAAAGAATGTTTACCTTTCTTGTCAGCTGAACTTTGAAATCATTCAAAAAATAATAATCGGAATCATCTTGAAATCATACGAAAGATAATGCACAAGATTTAAGAAGTTTTTAAGAATCGAAAATTAGTAATACGGTTATATCCATGCGGTGCGTATGCATTTGTTTACAAAGTTACTGCTGCAGATATAATATAGGTCAAATATCGCAGGGGCCAGTTCTATTAAAGAATAAAATGGCGATAATTGCAGAAGTTTTTCAAAAAGACTTTATTTCTTTCTTGATTTCTTCACTTTAAAAAGAATTATAAGATGCAGAAACTTTATGAAAGGAGTAGGCAGAGCTCAATGAATCATACCAAAAGTATTTTAGAAAAATTTTACCCTTTCTCTGACAACGTGGTCTCGTCCATTTTTGAAACATTACGATTATTTCATTACTTTTTCGAGTTCACAACTAAACTTTTGAACCTGTATTGTTTTGAGAAAAGCATTCCCGTTGTCCAGGTGTTCATTACAAGCCCGTATTTTACGATAACTTTTACTTGCAACGCTATTTTCAAAATCAGATACGAAAATTTCTTGAAAATAAATAAAAAATATTGAGATTTGCCATCCACTTTTCAATAACTATTAATTAAATATTAATTTTAAATCAATATTAACTGTGGATGACTTGGATAAGGAATAGCATTTAATGATTCCTATAGCAAAATGTGTAAACAGGAAGTTGTGAAGGGAGACAATTTCATTGGACAAAAGGGCTAAAACAAGTATTTTCAAATCTTGTAAAATATTTCTGGTGGCAATAATTCACATATTTATAAAATAACCAAAACACAACTTTTAAAGGTGGTTGTAATGTTTCAATTGGCAAACTAACATGGTAGTTATAAATAAATGTAACATCAAGTCACAAACATGAAACTTAAGGTGAATCAATCTTAAATCGGGAGCTAATACCACAGCGCTATAAAAAAAATCCTGGGGAGAACACTGGATTGTATTGCTTTCAGAGTAATATGATACACCTTGCCTAAGAAAAAGGTCTAGCTAGGTCCTTATAAAGAAATGAGGCTATAATGATGTAAAGTGACTTGTAACTGCCAACAGTCACATTATTTAGACTGGTGGATTGTTATCAGACTGTTATCTCATTGGCAATCATGAAACCACATCTCCTTATTTTAGTACAGGTTAATTATTTGAAATAAATAACTCACAAACATTAAATCATTTGAAAAAAAGATAATTCTGCAATAATTTATGTTGTCATTTAAAGATTTCAGTTTATATTTATATAAATATCAACAATGAAATTTGGTTGTATAAATGGTGTCACTATATTTGTAATTGTCAAACTAGTATAATAATACTATTGTCTAAATCTACAGAATTTGATCATCCTTTAAGTAACTGAAATAACAATGTCACTAAGTCACTTGTAACTTATCTCTTAAATAAGGACTACTGCAGGCTCTTCATCATCATTTTGTTAAATAATTCTACAAAGAAGGGGATGGTCTGTTAATGTATTCTTGACTAAGAACAATGAAATTGCAAGAAACAAATTCACATATTTCTTTGAATATTGTAGATCGTTCAGGTAGTCTTGAGCTATTTCTTTATACAAAAGAAACAACCAGTATATAAATATAGTCATGTTACACCACTGTCCCAGGTTAGGGGGAAGGTTGGGATCCCGCTAACATGTTTAACCCCACCACATTCTGTGTGTATGTGCCTGTCCCAAGTCAGGATCCTGTAATTTAGTGGTTTTCATTTGTTGATGTGTTACATATTTGTTTTTCGTTCATTTTTTTACATAAATTAGGCCGTTAGTTTTCTCGTTTGAATTGTTTTACATTTGTCATTTCTCCAGTTAGTTGTTACTTTTATATTTGGTCTCTTGTAGAGTTGTCTCATTGGCAATCATATATATATATATATATCTTGACAAACAAATAAAAAGCCATAGACATTGAAAACAATTCATTTCTATTCTATTGTCAGTCCGCCTACCTACCATGAACTGAAAAGTCTCTTAAGATTCAGTAGGTAAATTATGGGAAAATCAAGACTTGCATCAAAAATATCCCAATATTAGAGACAATGGCGTCATTTTTCCTCAGAGCTTTCAGCTCTTTGATTATAACAGTTATGTTTGCATGTTATACAGGTGTTAAGCCAATTAGAGAGATATATATATATATACCCCTAGGTACATGAAATTTTTTAATTTTTAAATTGTGATTAAAACTAAAGTATATTTTTTAAAAAGACAAGCTTTCTAAATCATTTCTTTAGGAAAATAATTTTAATAAGTTGTGATCAAAATAATAATTTTTTCAAAATATTAAAATTAGGGCTCTCGTTTTGTTTAAAATATAAAATTTCAGTAGGTAATTAAAACAAATTTAATATTTTCAAAATATTGAATAAGGCTTTTTTATCATTTTGAGCATTAAATTAAACCAGAACTCTAGTCCTAAGGATTCCTGATAGACAAAGAATCATGTGCACTTTAGATTTATGTATGTTTTTTCTTTATTCCTGTAACACACTGGATCTAACTTTAGCTCTTCTTTGATACTGACTGAATTTGAAAATAGTCACTGAAGATCTCATTATGTTATAACTATAAAGCAATGTATGATACTTGTGTTCATATCATAGAATAAATCCATGTTTTCAATATTTTATCTAAATTTTCCTTTCAAAAGTAATTGAAGTAATTAATTACATTTGCCAAGTAATTGAAAAGTAATTAGTTACATTGGTAAAAAAGTAAAAAATTAATGTGTAATTTAATTGAAAATTTTGTAATTGTAATTGAATGTAATTAATTACATTCAAAAGTAATTGACCCCATGTCTGAGTCTGCATACATACAAAACTTAATTCAGATCAGAGGAGAATAACAACACTGCATTTATACAAACATGTATAAAGATAGAAAGATGAATAACAACACTGTATATATACAAACATGAATTAAGATCGAAAGATGAATATCAACACTGCATACATACAAACATGAATATAGATAAAGGGATGAATAACAACACTACATGCATACAAAAATGAATTTAGATAATAGGATGAATAACACATTGCATACTTACAAACATATATTCAGATAAAAAGGATGAACTGCACTTTCAGCTAAGGGAACTTATATTGGGTTAAATGATTTGATTTATATTTTTGTTTAAATGTTTCAGATTTCTTCATTAATACTTCATATGACACCAGAAAACTGGTCTGACCCATTGTTGACATTGGTACAAAGTTTTCAGGGAGATAATATTCCTAACTTAAATGTAAGATATACTAATTGTACCAGTACAATGTAGCACAGAGTTTACATAACTAGAAAAAGTCAAACTACAAGTCTTTAAACTTCTTCAAGAGACTACATTATTGAAATTATTCTCTGACTGAACAATAAGATGCAAATCAGTTCATGTGGATTTTTCAGGATTAAAAATATTATTATGGAAATCAATAAACTAAGTTTTTGTCATTATCTTATTGGAATATATTTGTGTATTAAAACAGTCTTTACGGTGTGAGCCAAAGCTCCGTGTTGAAGGCAGTACTTTGACCTATAATTGTTTACTTTTTATACATTGTGACTTGGATGGAGAGTTGTCTCATTGGTACTCATACCACATCTTATTTATATTTATAATGGTATTACCAATACCTTTTGTACATCAGGGATCACCACAACCTATTTAAGCGTGGAGGTGCGCCACGCTAAAATTTCCAGCGCCACGTTAAAATTCCCAGCGCCACACTTATTTTATTGTCCGCCACACTTGAGATTCAATAGATAGAAGTTAAATATTAGATATCCCTAATCCAATTATCATGTCAGTGGCAATTAAGAAGTCTAATTATTGTTAATTGCCTCAAGGGATGTACACTGACAGCTGATTATATTATTTACATGGTCTCGTGTGGTTGAACAAGGTAACAACCAATGAACGATCATGACCCAGTTTCTTTTAATCTGAAAAGTAAAACTTGTGAACAAACTACAGTTATTTTATAAATGCATATGTTTGACTGTACCTTAAATGGAATGTTCATATCCTAACTAGATTGATAAAAGCTGTAATCCATAAAACAAATGAATTCCCTGACCATATGGTCCTTTTGTTGACAACAATGTCACATGATCTCTTTTGGCGAGAAAATACTGGGGTACACCTAAATAACAGACAAACATTGTCTGGTTATTTGTAGCCAGTCAAGGTCGTTAAAAACTCCAATCATCATCTGGTTATTTTTAGACAGTTAGATCTGGGATAGGAGTTTCCTTATCTTAAAACTCTTTTAAAGTAAGAAAAGAGTAAAACTGGAATGATATATAATTCCTTTACATAATTGTATTGGAAAAGAGGGGACTTAATTTAATAAAATTCTACATAACACATATGATTTTATTAACTGCTAGATAGGCTTAATTTGGTTGAAATGACTGAAATTCTGTGACTGAATATTTTTTTTATTATTAATTTCTGTATCTTTTTAGACCTTTTTACCATGTGGTTTTCCATAAGACAATTAAGATAAAAATTTTCAGAATATTCCTGCAATCTGGGAAGCCACATCAGGTGTTTACTCTCCCTGTTTAATATGTTCCTTCAAGTGTGGTGACCACTAATGGGACCAACTACAAAATGTATGTGAGACCCCCTTTCCAAATTAGCTATATATATGACAAATACATGTAAGGCATATAATTAATAATTTATGCACAAGGAATCGATTCGACAACGCAACACAAAATCTCTGATTTGATGAACTTTCTCCCCCACCCTTGATTTTCATTCTGTGGTGAACCCTGGTACATAGTGATTTAATTTTACGTTCCCGAGGATGTTACTGAAGAAAACATAACATCAAATTGTAATTTTATCATGTTCATTTTTATGTTTAAAAATTGTGTGCAGAAATTAGTTTGATGAATTACCTGATATTATTTTGTGTATGATGTACAGCATGAATAATTATCAAAGACTATTTTACTTAATGTGTTCAGTGCTTTTTATATTGCTGTTTAAAAAAATTCAAGAAAAGATATGTATTTCTGTAGTACCAAGAAAATCAGTTTAGATTTTAAACTTATGAAAAGATAAGTATTATGAGAATGCATCCATGTTATGGAATCCAAAATTGAAAGGAAAGATTGTTAGAAAAACTTTACTAGAATAATTTCCCTTACCATATTAGATTAGAACTTTGGTAAAAGAATATTTCAAATTCTTTATACATATTCTTTGTTACCACTATATTATTATGTCCCCACCGTGGGCAATGGGGGCATTAGGTGATACCCTTGACTGTCTGTCTGTTCGTCCATCCTTCAGTCTTTCCGTCCATCCCATTTTCGTTTCCGCCCTCTAACTTAAGTTTGTCTCATCCAAATTTTATGAAACTCATACATAATGCTAAGAACCACAACATTCTCTACAGGGTTCGAATTTGGGTTGTGAGTCATTAACCGTTCTAGAGTTATGCCCCTTTTTAACGGAAAATTGCAAGGCTTGAGCACGGGCATTCATGTCCTCAGACACATTCTTCTTTTATCCTTTAAAAAAACTTCTATACCTATTATTATTATATCCCCGCTTTAAAAAAATTGGGGGTATACTGTTTTACCTCTGTCTGTCTGTCCATCCGTCAGTCCACCTGTCAGTCCGTCCATCCGTCCCTCCGTTCCATGAATATTTTTCGTCACATCTTTCTCAGGAACTACATTACAAGGATTTCTGAAGTTTGGTTTCAGGGTTTATGAATCAGCTATACTGTGTGAAAAGTTTTCAGATTCATCACTCAACAACTTCCTGTTTACCTTATACTTTTAGCGGGGCCCGGGTATCATTAGTGAGTAGTAGCTCACAGATTCACTTGTTTGTCTGACTTTACAATATTCAAACTTACTATAGAATGCCATGCTCTGAAAATGAAACTTCTTTTCACTATTCCAAAGATATCTATAAATGAAGAACATTGTCAACTAAAGCCATTTTGTTTTCAGAGTACACAGAGGCTACATATATTGTTAGAGACTATCAGGGTGCTACCAGAGGAGGTAGGATACATGTGTATAAAAGTTTTAATTGTAACAGATTTTCTAATTTTTTAAAATACACCGCCATATTAAGCTGTCTAAATAATACCAAATAAAATATTTGAAATGTGATTGTTGATTAAAAAGTTTGTTGATTACCAGACTAGGAGTGACATTTAATTAAGAATTGAATCATGTTATTTTGTTCAAAGTTTTTGCTTTAAATAAAAGAAATTGTGGTTAACACCAATAAGATGAACCTAACTATGTCATAATGAATTAAAAAAGAACTTGATAATGGTTAACAAAAATGAAACAATAAATGTAGTTTAAAAAAAACCATCCTAAATCGCTTATGTCATTATAGGGTGCATATATGTTATACAATGAGTACAAATTAATGGCTAATGATATGAAAACAAAATGTTATTTACAGTTTTTCAGTTCCAGTCTTGCTCAGAATAGACGATCTCTACTAAGACAGGAACTTACAAAAGGTTTACAGCATGGTATGTGTTCGTTATTAATTATTTTTAAGTACAGTCATTTAACATATTTCATTTTTCCAGTTATTTCCTTTAATGATATGATAAACAAATCATAATAAGATAACATAAAAAAAAATTTGACGGATAATATTAGTGAAATTTAAACTTGATGATGTAAAGGTCTAGTTAAGACTGAAAAAAGATCCAGTTCACAGGATCAATATAATTCAGTTACCATCTTCTCTGTTACAACTCTGTAATTGATTAACTTCAGTAATTTTAGAAATTCATAATTTATGTATATTTCAGTTCTGACCTTACTACAGAGTCTGATGATACCCGCTTCACCAGAAGATGTACAAGACCAGGCCCTCAAGTGCTTCTCTAGCTGGGTTGAGTTTGGTGTGCCTGTAATGGAGGGAGAACCTGTGATACTACAAGTCTTTCATACCTTGTATAATCCTAATCTGTTTGATACAGCTGTGGAAAGTCTAGTCAATGTTTTCTCTCATCCTGATTCCCTCAGGTTAACCTCTAAAATTTTATTGTTTTAAAGTCTTATCTTTAATTATTTAAAAACAAGAGTGCACATGCTGAAATGTCTCGCCTGTTTTACTGATCATGATTGAATTAATGCTGAAAGTCTTTAAGATAAGGGTTTTACTGCAGGTATCACATAAACTTAATATTATCAGTGATACATGAAAATGAGGTCAAGTTCAGATGAAACATCCCATAAGGACAATTACACCTTACAATCATTCCATACACCACATATAGCCGACCTATTGCTTACCTTATTTGAGACAAGGACTTTACCACTAAAGTGATTGTTAAAAATCCACCAAAATTGTTCATACCTCCTTTTTTTTAAATTTAATCCAGATTATTTGTATATGATATGTATGCTAAGTATAATAAATGTGAATTTCAAATAATGAAATAGGGACACATTGGCATAATGAAAATCATCACATTGATTTCTTAAAATACAGTATTTAAAACAAGCATTCTGTGAGTATTACATGGCAATACATAGTTCCCTACATGGTTGAAAATTCATTGTATTGGAAAAAATTCTATCTTGATCTATAACTTGTCATGGTGTAAACTATAAAACAAATATCAAGTCAATATCTTCAAGCATGATGAAAAAAAGTGTTGAAAACTGATTATTTAAGTGAATTTTCAAAGTCCAAGGACCATAACTCTGCACAAAATCATCAGACCTGAACAAAATTTGAACTTGATCTGTAACTTGTCATGATAAAACTATATACCAATTTTCAAATCAATATCTTTAAGCATGACGAAAAAAGTGCGGAAGTCAAAGGACCATAACTCTGCACAAATTCTCCAGAACGGAACAAAATTTGAACTTGATCTGTAACTTGTCATGATAAAACACCAAATATCAAATCAATATCTTCAAGCATGAAGAAAAAAGTATGATTTGCGGACTGACGGATGGACAGACAGACAGACAGACTGACACGGACGGAGTGCAAACCTTAAGTCCCTTCGACTTTGTCAGTAGGGGACTAATAAGGATGAAATTCATATTGAAAGTCATCTACAGTATGCCCATTTCTGCTGATTTTCTTTACTACAGTCCTTGATTTATTTGGAAATTACATTTCCCCTCAAAATGGATAAAAAAAATAATTACCTTCATTTTTGACATTATGGATTTTATTGAATTATGTATTTTGCTCCAAAAATAACACAATGTCATTCCTTCTATTGGCCTCTAAATCAGATGTTTATTTCAGATTTCCCTACACTATACAGAAATTCCTTCCAAATGTATTACAGTTATCTGAGATGTTTAAAAAGGCCACAGAATCTTCTGATATGGTAAGAACCGCTCAAACATATGGTAGATTTACTGCTGTAAGAAAAATCTTTTGGGATGTGCATGTAATATTTACTATTTGATGTTAAACAACTAACAACCAATGAATCATTCAGAAATAAGTAAAAAAGAAATATAACCAACTATCAATATCACTGTAGCATTTAGATTTACCAATATTATATGTGAAAAAATATTGGTTTGGTTCAGTTTATATCGAAATTGTCTGGCTGGCTCAAGGGACCCCCTTGAGGGTGGCAGTACAATCTCAGTTATTCAAAATGAAGAGCAGTTGACATTTACAATGTAAAAATGAGATAGGGTGTTATTAGCAATGAGAAAACTATCAACAAAGGTTTTACTATTATGCTTCATTTAAATAATGAAATTTTGCTAGAATAAGATCAATGAAAGTAGTTCATTTTAACCAAGTCACATGTATATCACTTTCAATACTTCAACAGAGATCCTCAAACAACTGCTGCTTCCAATAAAATATTCGTCACACTTTTCTCAGAAACTATTGTACAAAATTACTTCATATTTGGTCAGCAGATCAACAGTGACAAGTTATAATGTGTAAGCACTTTTTGGATCTGTCAGACACCTACTTTCTGTTTTCTGATACTGGGGGTACCCTTAACATGACAACACATGCATTCTTGTTTTTGTTACATACTTTGGTCCATTTCTCTAAATTTTTTTGGTAGTGTATCAATAATATTTCCCCTTACAGTTTGGTATTGTAAAGTACAATGCTATTCAGGAGTATATGGGAAATTATGACCTACATTTCATATTTGAGTGAAAGATAGTAATTTGCAAAGGAATGCCACTTGAAACTAATGATATTACCACTAGAGTCCTCTTGTACAATAAAATTTTATTCAGCAAACACTTGAGACGATGTCACCAAAATAATTAACAAAATTCTCATTGTAATATCTGGCTTGACACCTGTGTCTTACAAACCCATCATAAGTTTGTTTACCATTATATTGTATGTTGTGAAATTTGTTTGTATCTTATTTTCTCTTTTTTTCGCAGTAGACATTAAACTACGAAATTTATTGTACCTGGTTATTTGACTTCGTTTAATTGTCTTGTACAAAGCCAATGGAGATATAACTGCCAAATCAAAGTATTTAAGCTTGAACAAAACCCTACACCAAAAATAAGCTGATATACAGTACATTTTAATATGCTGCTTAGTTTAGTTTTTGTAGACAAATCATGTGAAAACATTTACTTATTTTATGGTGAACTTTTACCTCATTATTCAAACTACTGTTACTTAGTATGTGTAATAGAAAAGCAATTTCTATTTTTAAACAAAATGGTTGAACTGTGAGATAAATTGTAGAATTTTTCTTTCTTTGATTTATATACAGGATGTGTGTCAAGGAATTTGTCAGATAGTTGTGGCATTAGCAGAGAATCATACCAAGCTAATCATTGATGCCTCATTGAGTCTGGATGATGAAAGGAGAAATAATGTTTTAAATCTGATTAAAATGGTTCTGGTAAATACTTATTTTATAAATAATTAGAATAATGCTGCTTACAACTTGAGAAATAGTGATTAACTAATTAATGTTTTACTATAATGCCCTTCAATTTTGTTTTTGATTTAGCTTTCCAACTGTTTTGATTCAAGGGCCACTGATGAATCTTATGTAGATGAAACTTACATATGGCCCACTAAATTATAAGCCTGGTATATTTGATTGGTTTTTACAATGTATATTCTTTAAGGTGTACAAATAACCATGATGTGATGTTTGCTTACTAGCTAAATAAGATCAATTCCTTTGTTTATTGAAAGAGTAACTGTTTCTTCTATAAAGCATTGAACTGGGATTGGTTACAAAACAAGGACTCCAAAACTCAGTTTGACCATTTGTTTCTAGATATACAGCAAAAACCTTCACTTCTATGCACTAAACACACTCATATAAACCTCTGGAGAAAACACACACTAAGTGTTTAAACAATACATTGTAACTGTTTGTTTTAGGTAATAATGATACAACTTGGATAGCATCCCTATCCACTACTATCAGTTCATTTATGGGTCCTAGTCATTTTAATAAAGGGCAATCTTTTTTTTTCATTGCTTGTGAAAGTGATCAGATAATTTAGTTTGATGTCAAAATATTTGAAATGTTTTCTATGTCTTGTTGCATCTAGAACTGGTTTAAGTAATTGTGAAAACTCCCCCAAAATGTAGAAATGCAACCTATTCAGGAAAAGTAAGGGCACAGTCAGAATATGATCATTTTATTTTATACATATATTTTGGAATTTTGAGAGCCTCAATACCTAATTTTGAAAAATCATCAATAGACATATTTACACTTGTATGCAAATTTGTCTGCCATCACTTAAAATCACACAAGTTCCCGTAAAATTTGACATCACAATTTAAAAAATTTGACGTCACAATTAAAAAGTGATTGTTGCTTGACATCAGAAGGTTAATCGGAGCAGATCGAAGGTCATTCGGAGACAAAATTCAGGTAAATACCAAAAGTGTAAATACGTTTATTCACCCTTGTATATGCCTGAATTAAGAAAATGTCAATTCAAAGCACTCTAATGTGTTATTACTGTGTGTTTATTGTTATGTTAATCAATAAAAAAAAATAAGTAGAAGAAAATAAAAAATAAGGAAGAACAAGTTGCTAAAATACAAAGAGTGACGAAGAAAAGGGGGGGGGATATTTGGTAAAAGAAGGATGATTTGTTAATAATTATCAGAAGACTTGTTTATGATAACATATATAAAAGTGAAAAGTAAACAAGAATCTGCACAATTCATCATGACACTCATTTTGACTGAAATAGATATTATCTATCTTTTTATAGGCCTGCACATCAATTCCAGGTCATTATCCTATAGATGAGAACTTTAGTAACATGCCATTTACCTTTTGGTATGTTCTACAGGTAAGCCAAAAATAAAATGTTAGATAAAGTATTGCAATGACAAAATCATACAGCGTGAATTGCAAAGTGTCATATTAATAAATGGTTGACCCATATGGAAAGCTGTAGGTAATGGTTCTGAGATATTTGGCATGATCAATTTTATGAAAAGTTGAAATGACGTAATTTCATTTAGAAAAATGATGCATTTTCTTGAAATATCACCAAAATCTACAATAAACAGGAAATTTGTTTCATAATAAAATGGGCTATTCTTGTAATAGAATGGTTTGAAAAGATAAATATCCCTTGAAAAAGTTTTTTAGTATATAAAATACAGGTTGAATTCCGTTTTATGGGATTGACATGTACTCTACCAATGTTATGTTACTTTTCATCTTCAAAAAAATATTGTGTAGTAGATTGGAATATCTTTAATATTTGTTTTTGATATAACAGGATGAGATTTGAGAATCTGACCAATTAAACTTTGTGTTTGATATTACAGGATGAGATTTGAGATACTGACCAAATAAGTTTTGTGTTTGATATTACAGGATCAGATTTTAGAGTCTGACCAATTAAGCTTTGTCTTTGATATTACAGGATGAGATTTTAGAGTCTGACCAATTAAGCTTTGTCCTTGATATTACAGGATGAGATTTTAGAGTCTGACCAATTAAGCTTTGTCCTTGATATTACAGGATGAAATTTTAGAGTCTGACCAATTAAGCTTTGTGTTTGATATTACAGGATGAGATTTTAGTCTGACCAATTAAGCTTTGTGTTTGATATTACAGGATGAGATTTTAGTCTGACCAATTAAGCTTTGTGTTTGATATAACAGGATGAGATTTAAGATTTGTCTTTGATATTACAGGATGAGATTTAAGAATCTGACCAATTAAGCTTTGTCCTTGATATTACAGGATGAGATTTGAGAATCTGACCAATTAAGCTTTGTCCTTGATATTACAGGATGAGATTTTAGAGTCTGACCAATTAAGCTTTGTGTTTGATATTACAGGATGAGATTTTAGTCTGACCAATTAAGCTTTGTGTTTGATATAACAGGATGAGATTTAAGATTTGTCTTTGATATTACAGGATGAGATTTGAGAATCTGACCAATTAAGCTTTGTCCTTGATATTACAGGATGAGATTTGAGAATCTGACCAATTAAGCTTTGTCCTTGATATTACAGGATGAGATTTTAGAGTCTGACCAATTAAGCTTTGTGTTTGATATAACAGGATGAAATTTGAGAATCTGACCAATTAAGCTTTGTGTTTGATATTACAGGATGAGATTTTAGAGTCTGACCCATCAAAATGTCCGCTGTTGCTGCCTGTGATACAACCATTCTTTTTTCACTGGTAGAAATTCTGTTTTTGTCTTTGATATTACAGGATGAGATTTGAGAATCTGACCAATTAAGCTTTGTCCTTGATATTACAGGATGAGATTTTAGAGTCTGACCAATTAAGCTTTGTGTTTGATATTACTGGATGAGATTTTAGAGTCTGACCAATTAAGCTTTGTGTTTGATATTACAGGATGAGATGTTAGAATCTGACCAAATAAGTTTTGTGTTTGATATTAAAGGATCAGATTTTAGATACTGACCAATTAAGCTTTGTCTTTGATATTACAGGATGAGATTTTAGAGTCTGACCAATTAAGCTTTGTCCTTGATATTACAGGATGAGATTTTAGAGTCTGACCAATTAAGCTTTGTCTTTGATATTACAGGATGAGATTTGAGAATCTGACCAATTAAGCTTTGTCCTTGATTTTACAGGATGAGATTTTAGAGTCTGACCAATTAAGTTTTGTGTTTGATATTACAGGATGAAATTTGAGAATCTGACCAATTAAGCTTTGTGTTTGATATTACAGGATGAGATTTTAGAGTCTGACCCATCAAAATGTCAGCTGTTGCTGCCTGTGATACAACCATTCTTTTTTTCACTGGTAGAAATTCTGTTAATCAAAGTTCAGTACCCTGATGATCAAACATATACTTCTTGGACCTCAGGTAAAACATCTTATAAAAAAATTGAAAACAACACGTTTAATAATTTCATGCGTCTGAAGCACTTTTCTTGATTTACCTTCATCAGGAACGCTCAATGCCAAACATTTGAAATCCGAGGGATGTATAAGTACCGAAACAGTTGAAGAGCTATATAACAAAAATACCTAAAACAAATAGCCAAATTCATCTAAGGTCAACTTTGCCTGAGGGAGTTGAAACCTTAGTTTCTTTATAATTTCAAAATTTATAAACGGGCAATTTTAGAAAAGTTTGTTATAAATCATGTCAGTACCGAAGTACTGACTACTGAGCTGATGATACCCTCGGGGACTGATAGTCCACCAGCAGAGGTATCGACCCAGTGCTGTAAAAAATTGAAAACAACACGTTTAATAATTTCATGTGTCCGAATTATCAAATTCTTTGTACAGAGTAGTTCAATTCTTTACTGGTAATTAGTAAAAAAAGTCAGAATAAGTTTGTGGCACTTAAAGTACTTTCATAAATTTGTGCGCTACATTTCATATGTTACAATGCTTATGTTATTACGTTACAGTAAGAATCCATTGTTCAATAATGTCATTTACATGGATTGACCTTGGTTCAACTGGTGTAACTCATTCATAAAAACTACCTTGAGATTGGTATATTGGTAATAAGAGAACTAAAAATGTGAAATTAATTAGTTTAACAGGTTACCATACTAGGATTAGGTTCACTAAGGAATCTTTTTGGTCTAAGGAAACAAAGTATTATAAAGTCTTGTGATTTTATGTACAAATAATGAATAGTTATATGTGAAATATATTCTCCTATGTCTTTTGAATATCATTGATGCATAGTTTGACACATATGAATTGGAATTTGTTTAGTTTTAGTAACTGTATTTCAGATGAAGTAGAACAATTCCGATGTTACAGACAAGACATAGGGGATACCATGGTAAGTCAAACAGAACCTTGTTAGATAAGATTATGAAGAGGAGCTGTTAAGGATTCAAGTTTATTTCTGAATTCAATTTTGATTACATTTATACAGGAAATCAAAAGTTTTCATCTTGGAGAAACAATACCATGTGCTTGGAGATATATTATCAGATATAGTTATGGCATATTTATTCCTTTGATAACTTATCTGATGTGTACTATTTCACTTTATTTTTCTTTTTGGTAGGTTTATCAGAATTGTTATGCATTTGAATTATTTACCCTATTCATACATTTCTAGAATACACACATGAAATTGTGTGCATGTGAATTTGATTATCAGGTTTAGTTTCAAAATGTACCCTGTTAGCTGATGAATTACATGGGGTAATTACTGATGTTGAAAGAAGTAAATGAGCCTTTTTCCTTTAGTTCAGTAGCTTTTTTCTGTTTGTCATGGGCTCAGTTTGCTAGAAGAAGTTTTAGTGTGATTGATAAATTTTGTAGTGCTTGCATATTTGAAATTCTTGGTTGGTTTTTGAACCAACCTTGTTTCATGTAAGTATGTTGATTTTTGTCGAGCCTTCGACTTTTGTCGAAAAAGCGAGACATAGTGATTCTACATTCCGTCGGCGTCGGCGGCGTCCACAAATATTCACTCTGTGGTTAAAGTTTTTGAAATTTTAATAACTTTCTTAAACTATCCTGGATTTCTACCAAACTTGGAAAGAAGCTTGTTTATGATCATAAGATAGTATCCAGAAGTAAATTTTGTAAAAAAAAAATCATTTTTTCAGTATTTTACTTATAAATGGACTTAGTTTTCTGCCAGTTAACATTACATTCACTCTGTGGTTAAAGTTTTAAAATTTTAACAACTTTCTTAAACTATCTTGGATTTGTACCAAACTTGGACAGAAGCTTGTTTATGATTAAAAGCTAGTATCTAGAAGGAAATTTTGTTAAAATTTTGTTCCATTTTTTCCGTATTTTACTTATAAATGGACTTAGTTTTTCTTCCAGTTAACATTACATACAGTCTGCAGTTTAAATTTTTAAAACATTTATTAGATTCATAAACTATCCTGGATTTTTACCAAACTTGGACAGAAGCTACTTATAATCAAAAGATAGCACAGAGAGGAATATTTTAATTAAATTTTTTCCTCATTTTTGTTGAGCCTAAGATTAACAGCAAAAGTAGGCGAGACACTGGGTTCCGCGGAACCCTTAAAAATTTTTTTGTTCATAATTGTTTGAATCTGTTGCTTGTTTTTAGTCGTTTGTTCACTGACTATGTGTATACATAGGAAATAGAAGTATTGGCATGAAGAATTTTCTTTTTTAAACACTCCCCCAGATAAAACAAACTCAATAATGAAAATTGTGAAGATGTGGTGTATACATTTATGAGACATAAACGCAACTACACAAAAAACCAAATAACATTTAGAGATATAGAGGTCAATGTACTTTACAAAAGACATTATGTAAAGCACTATCTTGCCCTTTATATGAAATACATGTTATACTCTTCATCTGTGTTTTTCAATGCACACATTTAGCATTATCAACATCTAGAATATAAAAAATTGTTAGCTATATTAAATCACCCAATATAGAATTGAATGTCCTTTTTTTGAGAAACTTGCACGAAATGAAAGCATGACATGATCACATTTTTAGCAAAAAGTACTTTCATGCTTCATGCAAAATGTGAAGTGTACTTGCTATTACTTCATTTTAAAGTTTTTAAAACAGCATTCATTCTATTATGCATAATTCTATTTTTGTGTTGCCTTGACGAAGTCGAAAAAGCGAGACTTATGCATGCTGTTTGTGGCGGCACCGTGGGTGTCGTCAACAATATATTTGTTTGTGATAAGGTCAGTTTATGGGGAACCACAAGTGGTAGGTCACTGATATTTAGTATGCATTTGTATTAGCATTGGCACATTACATTTCCATGGAGATTATTAGGCCCTGCCCCCTCATTCATGGTCTTTTGACTTTGAAACTTTGTTAGTTTACTTGTATTAATTTTGTGATTAGGTCAGTTTGAACCACTTATGTTCAGTCAATGATATTTGGTATTCAGTTGTATTAGCATTTGCAAGTCTCATTTCCATGGAGATTATATGCACTTGCCCCTCATCATGGTTCATTGATTACGAAACTTTTACATAGTTTATAAGTTAAAGTTTATGTTTAGGTTAGTTTAAAAGGAACCATTTATGATGACTCAAAAGTATTTGGTATGCAGTTTTGTAAGCATTGGTATTTCTCAGTTCCACTGAGGTTATTTGGTCTTGCACCTTTAGTCATGGTTCATTGACTTTGAATTATTTGCTTAGTTTACATGTTTAAATATTGTCATTTAGATTCAACATTTGCATTATACTACCAAATTACCAAAAGAGCGAAACATATCTCTTTGTCAACAGTTTATTATTTTGATCTGTATCTTCACTTACTTCAGGATCCATTGAACCTTGATAATGATGTAATAACAATACCAAATTTACAGCACCAGATACGTATTTTGACATAAAAAAAATTTCAGTGATGCTCCAGACCAAAATATTTGAAAATTCAAAACCTATTAGAATCTTTGAAATATTCTAAAGTTAGCTATTATATCATAAAAATGATTACATATTTTATATTTTAGATGTATTCCTTCAGCATATTAAGAGAACCATTATTAGGATACTTGTGTTCTGTGTTAGGCTCTTGTGTAGATAAATCTAACACAATACAATGGCAGGTTAGTATCACCTAAACTGAAGGCAACTTTCTAAGACATAATCTGTTTTTCTATTAATTTCATACAATTGAATTAAAGTCTAGTGCTTGCATCTATTTTTAGATTAAAATGATTTACGCAGGTTTTCAGGGAACAAATTTAGTAAATCTTCAATAAGTATTACAATGTATAAAGTCTGTTTTATATTGCAGTTGGCAGAAGCTATATTCTTCCTGTTTGGATCAGTAGCAGAGAGTGTTGATTTAGAAGAAAACCTGTACATGCCTAATGTAATGAATCTCATTCCAAAACTACCTTATGACAATATAAAGTTTATCTCCACAGCATTATATATGGTTGGTAAGTATAAGTTGTTTTCACTGTTATAAGTGGTAAAGTATTAGAATTTGCTGTGTATTTCAAACTGAAATTTAAGGTACAGTAATAAAAAGTGTACAAAATACTGCAAATAAAGAACTGCTGAACCAACGCCTCCTAAATTTTGTGCTGGTAGAGTTCCCTTAAGTGGATACCAGATGGTATGCAGGGTTGTCAGATAATAAAATATTAAATAAGGCTATATTGACAATAACAGTTAAGTAAACTGCAACTAATCAGCGAAACATGTCGACAAATAAAAGTTGCAGTTTACTTAAGTGTTGTTGTCAATTTAGCTGTATAAAATACTGCAAAATTAAGTTTGCGTGTTCTTAATGTGGACCTTTGTTTACTATCTATTGAAGGTCTGTTTTAAGCCAATCAAATATAAAACAGGTTCCTAAGGGTGCATGTAGAGCTAGCTTGGCTAAGTTTTTTGTATGCACCAAACAAAATATGTCAATAAAACAATTAGATTTCTTCTTAAACTCTTTGGTAGCGTAGCTTTTCACATTTTGCAAAAAAATAAAAACTGTAGCTTGAAATTGGTTCATTCCTCCTATTCCACTTTTATAAATCTGGTAAGAAAAGTTAAAAGTTCATGTGGAATAGGGGAAAACTGTGCAAACAAAGGATTATACTGTATAAACATTGTTTAATCAACTTTTAATTGACAAGTGTTTTAGGACAGGTAATAGGTTATTTTGTATGTGTTTGAATTCTGTGTTTTAATAAAATAAATATGAAAGAAATGGAAACAAATATAAGTAAATTATTTTATTTTTTATAACACAAATTCAACAGTAGATTCAAGCATGCATTATAATATGAAACAAACAATACAACAGCACTTAAACAAATCAGACATTGTGGCACACAAATTAGAAATTTACTGTATATAAGACTATTAAAGTTTATTAATATATTCAACGTGAAGAAGATGGGAGGCTGCGTCACCAAACTGTCCTGTTGTGACTTCCTGGTTTCGTGTCTAAACTTGAGCTCTTCTAATCTGTTGTTGATTTCGTTTTGGGCTACTCCTTCCCACCGCTGCATACTGGATCATGGTCAGGCGTTGAAAGCTTCCTCATGTTTCAGTAGTTTTATGAGTTTAAAGATGTTTGGATGTGGGTGCTGGACATGTTTCTTTAGCTTGCTGTGCAATCCCTCTAGATGATGTGTAGTCCTCTGTCCCTGTGTTGTGTAATGGTTCCAGCTGCATGTGGTCAGACCTATGGTTGTGGTTTGCTGAGACTTTGGTCGGTATGATGTTCAGAGTATTGATGGTGGCAGGATTTTTCATGGTTAAACCTGGGACTATTATACTATTAGTATAATAGTCCCAGGTTAAACAACTATTCTAAATGAATGTGGTTCTAAATGTGTAGGCAACACAATCATTTATGAATTGCAAATGGTTAGTTTCATTCATCAAGCTCAGACTTAAAGATCAGTTTGTACAAGTCTGGCATTCTTTGCTTGAAAACTCACCAAAAGCACTTAATTATAAATTTATTAAAGATTTTTTTGAAAAGAAGATTATTTTGAAATTCTTGGGAACAAACTATCTATTGATTTGTGTATATATATTTAGGACCACCAATCACAAGCTCCCTATTGAACAGGGTAGATGGAATAATATAGTTAGAAATAATAGACTGTGTCTTCTAGTTTTCACCCATTATTTCATATCTTTGATTATTGGTCCAAGTAATATTACTGTTCGAGTATACTTTTATTTCACATCTTAAGATTATATTTTGTTATAATATCATCTATCATCAACTTATTTGTTCTGATGACAATTTTTAAGTTTACAAGATATTTTATCTTAGTTCTATTTATCTGACTTATTCTTTATTTTTAAGTATTTCTTTGAAGAAAAAACAAACATATTACAAACAAACAGTGTATTAAATTATTATTATTTTTTAAAATAATATTATACTTCAACAGTGTAAGAAATATGTTTTCTTTTAAAAATACAGGTTAATCTTAGGTGAATTTTAATTAACCTTAATAGTTATAAAACAAATTATTTATCAAAACATCTATTGTTATTTGCATGTGGGAATAGAAGGAATAGTGATTTTTAAAAGTGGGAATAGGAGGAAGACACGAATTCGTTATTGGATAGAAAATCAATAATCAGCTGATTATATTCTATAGCTATCGGCAACAATGGATTATAATTAATAAAGGTGTTAATTGTATTGTTTAATGAAATGGTGTGGTTAAATGGGTGTCTTACTCCTATTCCCACTTTTTACAAATCACTATTCCTTCTATTCCCACATGCAAATAACAATAGATGTTTGGATAACTAATTTGTTTTTAACAATCAATGTTAATTAGAAATTTACCTAAGATTTACTAGTATTTTTTAAAAGAAAACATATTTCTTACACTGTTTAAGTATAAAATTATTTAAAAAAAAAAAAAATTAATACGCTTTCTATTTGTAATATGTTTTATGGTACATTTTACTCCTGTCCGAGCCTATCCTTCCAACTTTACACATTTCACGCAATGGTTGACGGCGCAATGTAGCCAAGAGCAAACTAGTATACACAAGGTTCCTGACTTTACTCGAAGATGTATGCCACCAACACCAACTAAAACTTCAGCCTACCACTATCTTCCTGGACTATGAAGTCGCCATCCAAAATGCAGCTTATTCTGTATTTCCTGGCATCAACGCAAAAGGATGTTTTTTCCACTACACACAATGCATCTGGAGAAGAGCACAAGAAAAAGGTCTTCAGGTTCCATACAAGGAAGACAACAACATTCATCAACTAGTACTCTGTGCTGCTGTCCTTCCACTTGTACCTACTGCTGAGGTTGAAGATGTGTGGTTTAATGCCCCTAACAGACATAGATCAGATTGATACTAACATCAACTACACGCCCTTTACAGACTATGTAACAACATACTGGGAAAATCAGAACAGTCACCTTTATAACCATTACACAACACAGGGACCGAGGACTACAAATCATCTAGAGGGATGGCACAGCAAGCTGAAGAAACATGTCCAGCACCCACATCCAAACATCTTTAAACTCATAAAACTACTGAAACATGATGAAGCTTTCAACGCCCTGACCATGATCCAGTATGCAGCCTATGGGAAGAGTCCGTGGCCTAAAAACAAAAGTATGTCGAAATCAACAACAGATTAGAAGAGCTTAAGTTAGACACCGCAACCAGGAAGTCACAACAGTACAGTTTGGTGATGCAGCCTCCAACCTTCTTCACGTTGAATAGACTAATAAACTTTAATAGACTTATAGACAGTGAATTTCTAATGTGTGTGCTACAATGTGTGATTTGTTTTAGTGTTGTTGTATTGTTTGTTTCATATTTAAATGCTTGCTTGAATCTACTGTTGAATTTGTGTTTTAAAAGAAATAAAATAGTTTACTTATATTTGTTTCCATTTCTTTCATACTTATTTTAATTAAAAACACAGAATGCATAAACATACAAAAATAACCTATTACCTGTCCTAAAAAACACTTGTCAATTAAGAGTTGATTAAACAATGTTTATACAGTATATAATCGTTTGTCTGCACAAATTTTCCCCCTATTCCCACATGAAATTTTAATTTTTCTCACCAGATTTATGAAAAGTGGGAATAGGAGGAATGAACCGTTTAATGGCCTCGCATGTCACTTAAAGGATTTTTTTACAACTTTCATAGAAATAATTGTTTTGAAGTGGGTACTAATTTCACAACCGTTTTAGCGACGCAAGGTGAAACATATTTTTGCGTCTCCTTTTTTCTTGTAAAGATGGTCTAGAAAAGAAAACTTGTTATAACCAAAAATGTTTAAAAATAAGAAAATATCTGACTTTAAATTTTATCCTATAACTTTGATAGAAATAATTGTTTTGAAGTGGTTAATTTACAATCATTTTGGTGACTCATGTGTTTGATGCATAGTTTTATACCAAACTTTTCCTTTTAACGAAGGTCCAGGAAAGAAAACTGTTAAGAAGAAAAAATATTCAAAAGTATTATAATAGACAGCAATGTGACAAACTATTTTTTTTTTTTTAGAAAGAAGAAAAATTTAATCGAAATATTTATTTATGTTAGTTGGCGAAAAATAAGTTGAAAGTGGCAAAAAATAACTGGTAAAAAAGGAAATAGACCGAGGGGAAACCCTGCACAAGGATGAAGTACATGATTTGTGTAGCTATAATTTCACTATGTGGGGTTATTGTAGTTGAATATTTTAAATAAAGAAATAACTGAATGTATTCTGTTTGTGATTTTTTTCTAGGATCTTTTGGTGAATGGTTGAATTATCATCCAGATATACTTGGATCTGTGATACCTCTGATACTACAAGGTCTAACAAACAGTGAAGTAGCCACAGCAGCTACGATGTCACTTAAGGATGTCACCAGAGAGAATCTAGATCATATCACCCCGTTCATTCATCAGATCTTATCTTCTAGTCAGGTTTGTAAAGCTTCAAATTTGAAAATTATTTACAACAGTATGTTGTGACTTGAGTTCTGCAACTTTCAAAGCTTTTTGGTCTTTGTTAAAATCAGTCTGTGTCTTAAATTTCACAACATAATCAGAAAATGACTTCCATAGCTACCAATAAAGTAATGATGTAACACTTAAGCTAATTCAGAATTTATATTTTATAGTTTTCTCTTGTCACTGCCAAAAATATTTTTGTAGAATGCCTGTTCAAAATTAAAGAATTTTATTTAGAATATAAAGAAACTTATTCCTTGGTTAATGAAACAAAAATGTGTTTATAGAAATTCAAATTAGACATGTTTTAATTTATAGAATCTTTATTTTTCATCCAATTTGGTTGTGATTGTTTCCCTTTATGTTCATCTATGTTAGAACTTTCAGATAAATTGCAATCAATTTTACTCCTACAGTTTCTGTGAAATAAAAGGGAGAAAGAGACAGGATATGTTAAGCTACATTTACTAACAAGTTTCTGCAATATTTTTTTTAAATTCCAGTTTCTTCAAATATTATCTAAAAAGGTCAATCAGATTTTATTATTATATACTTGATATTGTCTTTGATGTTAGACATTTTTATAACAAATAGTTATATTATACAAGTATAAAATTGATTATTTTGTAGAATGCGCTGAATAGCAATACTCTTAAGGTAAGTGAGTTTTAAAAAAAACTTTTTCTTGTGTTAGAAAAAGTAGATTCTAGAAAAATATTAAATTATGATTTAAGGATGTCAACTGTTAACTGGTTAACAGTTAAAAGGAAGAATAACAAATAATTAAATCGTTAACCAGTTAATGTGACCTTTTTTCAACTTTTAAGGTAATAAATTTGTTATGAATGTACCGGTATATGGGAATCATAAATAACAATGCTAAATTTTAAAAGGATCACCGTAGTACACATGTACTTAATGAAATAAATTGTCCAGTATATTTATAACTTGATTGCATATGAATACATTCCATATTAATTAACTAATAAGCACCAAGACATCTTGATTATTAGCTTGGGCAAAATCTAAAGTAAACCTAATTTACAAGGTATACATGTAGTAGGTGTGTAAAATAGATATACATAGAATGGAACAGGCTTGGTCATATATCAAACGAAATGCTGATTAATTATTGTGAAATGCAAATTTCCTGTAAACTGGTTGTACCCGTAACATGCAGACATGAGCAATACAGAATGATCTAGGAAATGATGTGTCTATAATCTACAAAACATTGTATCATTCCATGCATTAGGAATAAAGTACTACAGACATTGTCTTTGAACATCAACTTTCAAACCTGTTAACCAGTTAATTGTACTAATGATTATCTGAGTAACCGGTTAGCTAAAAAAGTTCAATGTGACAACACTAATAATAATTTATCACCAAATTTGATTCTCCATATTTGTTCAATTCACAGATTAAATGAAATGCTGTAAACTGGTTTTGAAACAAAATGATATTTATAAGTGTCGCATATTTATGATTAAGATGAAGGATGTTTAATTCAATGAGGCAGCAATTCAACAACAAAACATAAAAGTCTACATACAGTATTCAACAGTGTACTAGGGTACATACCAAGATTTAAATTGACATAAACATAGACATGGATAAATTTATCAGAGACTAAAAATATGCCATTCGACACCAAATTCTTAAAGGACAAAAACACTAAACTATAACTATAAAAAACAACTGACTTTGGACAGTTACATTCAAATGTAGCAGTGATTAACTAGTTTTTTAGTACTCTGCCCTAACCCTTTTTGTCTATTTATATATTGGTTTTAATTTTTCAGTCCCTACACTAAAGAAAAGTTAATAATATTAATAATAATATTGAAGAATAAGAAGTTATAACTATAAAAGTGATTTCAATCTGTTGACAATTGATCTAAAACAATTGTGGTATTATTTTACATTTATTTGTATATATTATTTGCAGAGTAAAGACTGTATCAGACTAATGTGTTCTATTGGACAAGTGCTGTCAGTTCTACAGTTTGAAGAAATCATGCAGTATCTGAATGCAATACTAACACCTCATCTACAGCAAATGGACGAACTATCTAAACAAGATGTAAGAATTATAAATACTCTGTGTACATAAAAGTAAAATTGTAGCTGATATTTAAAGAGAAAAAGAAAAAATTCCAAACCAAACTTATATTAAGATATATATTAAAATTTAACTCCAAATTAAACAAAAAGCAAACAGATTTCCAATATCAATTGAGTGAATAAATTGCAGTACTTTAGTGCACAAAACCTTTCAGTATACCAAAGTTTTTATGTTTTAGGCATAATAATGATATCGGTAGTTAGATAGAAATAGGGGAAATAAACATTTATAAATAGGCATCAAGTTTGCAAAATTGATATATTTGCAGCCATCAACAGTAGTGAAGAATGCAATATTACTGAAGCTGAAGATGTTAAGTTGGTTGTTCCAGTCATTAGATACAGAAAGAGAAAAAGAGGAGGATGTAGAGGAAGGTCAGCAAAAACAAGTCAAGGTCAAATCTGACAAACCTAAACCAGTAAGTATGACAAAGTCTAATATGACATACTTAACAATTAAAGTATGGCAAGGTCAGGAAAACCTCTCAAAGTCAAATATGTAAAAACCCAAAACTGATTTGAAATTTGTCAAGGTCAAATCTTATAAACTATTATGTAATGGTCAAGGAACTTATCGTTCAGTCAAATGAAATAAATATTGAAATATTGAAACCTAGAATTACGGTATGTCAATTTACATCGACAGAAATATCATTTTATCCAGGTTTAAACAAACATTATCACTTGCTTTGTCAAATAATGTAAAGCCAGATTTCATTTTGTGGATTTTATATAATAATTTCATCATATTTTTCACAATAAATAAAACATCAGAAAATATCTGAATATGTATAATACAAAAATCTAACATCAAAACATGAAGCTAGAACCAGAACAAAGTTGCTGCAAAGTTGCTGAAGCGAGGCTCATGAGTGCTGTTTCCAGGGACTCGGTCAACAGTTTGTTAAAGTTTGTGATTAGGTCAGTTTAAGGGGAACCACTAATGGTAAGTTGGTGATATTCGGTATGCATTTGTATAAGCATAAGCACTTCACATTTCCATGGAGATTGTATGGCCCTGCCTCCTTAGTCAGGGTTCTTTGACTTTTGAATTTGCTTTGTTTACATGTTAAAAGTTTGTGATTAGGTCAGTTTAAGGGGAACCAATTATAACAAGTCAATGATATTTGGTACGCAGTTATATTAGTCGAGGCACATGTCATTTCTGTAGAGATTGTTTGGCCCAGCACCTCATTCATGGTTTATTTATTTTTGTATGTTTTGCATAGTTCACATGTTAAAGTATTGCCATTTTAATATCAACATTTGATTATCAAAATTACATACATGCGAGACATATCTGTGTGTAAACATTTTATTAAAATTTATGAATCCACAAAAAAGAAGTAGGAATAAAGGACTGACTTTAAACCAGGTCAAGACCTAAAAGTAAGTATAAAAAAGATGTTGAAAGAAGAAATGAAAGTTTATTCATTTGACATATATTAACACTATCGTTTTCATATACTGGAGCCATTTAAGGCCCTTGATAACTGACAACAAATTATCATTTCATGCTTACATGGGTATGTTGAGCACCAATTCTTTTATAATTTTCTATAATTTTTTAGTCATATTAATGACCTTTATTATAGTATAGTAAGTTCTCTATTTCACTCTTTGGAATATTAACATTTTACCGAGGCTAACAATATGAAATTTTCAGGTATATGTTGTATTGCAACAGATAGCACCAGTTGTTCAAGCTTTGGTTACAAAATGGATAATGGATCCTAGTGTTATAGAGGTAAGTTGATCACTTTACTTAGCAGTGAGGATTTTCTGAATTACTTGAACATATTGTGAAGACCAATGAATATTTCATTTAAATTGTAATTATTATGAAAACTAAAAAAAATTCTTAAAAAAATATTTGACAAAGTTATTTTTAGGAAAAATTCAATCTGTATGGTACAGATTATAAACCATACCTTTAAATTTGTTAGATTGAGCTAAAATTCTGTCTTATGAAAAACACAGGTTTAAGAGCCTCTAGCTTTTAAAGCAAGATTTAGTTTGCTGCTACTGATAAACCTTGCACTGAACCTTTATATGAATATATGTATATGAAATGATAAATCTTTTTTCAGGCTGTGTGTGAATTATTTAAGAAGTCTCTTAGAACTTTAATGGATGATTTTACTACAATAGCACAAGATGTTTCACAGATGTTAGTTCAGATGTACCAAGCCATCACACATCCTGCTATATTAGATCTGTCAAAACAGGTAATCTGCCAAATTGATACATTGAGTGAAATGTTTAATCTTAGTTCTTTTGTGTGATTTGTAAACTAATTTGATGTATATTTTTTCATGCAATATGTCTGTGAAAACTTTCTTTGAGAGAAATTTAAAACATGATTGATGCATAAAAAAGATAAAAAGAAGTAAAAATATTAGTTGACTATTCAACAGATCACACAAGACTCCTCTGAAGAAAAGATGTGTAATTAAAGACAAATAACAGTGAATAACACAGGGCCAGACAGCTTGACTTGGTATAAGCACAAAATGTGTTTTCAGGTCAAACCAATTTATTACAATACATAGGCTACTACCATAAGTTCTGAGTTATTCTTTATTGCCTTAGAACAACAGATAAAAACCCCAGCTAAAAAGGGTAAGGGTTCCAATATTTCATAAAATCTCTCTTTTTTTTAATGTATGATTTTTCATGCAAACAAATCCCCAACCCTGTTTTTCTTATCTAATAGAAAAACAAAGGATATAGGGTATCCATCCATGACACAAAATCAGTACATGTACAGCAAAAAACACACAGAAAGCAAATGCACAGTGCTTTTATTGCTGTTCTTCATCTCAAAGTCACAGTGAAGCCTTCAACACTGAGCAAAAAAAAACTCTTGCCTCACTGCAAGTTTAAGAAAGCCCCCTAGCATCGTTTGAGCATATGTAAAGACACAATAATTTAGTATTTATATAAAACATTTTATTCTTATTTTATTTCAGTTAATTCTGATGTTTGGTGAAGATGAGTGTTATAAAGAGACATCAAATGCCTTATTCAGATCTCTATGTGATAAAACACTTACTCTGTTTCAACAAGGTTTGTAATCATTTTAACTTAGAAGCCACCATTATCTTTCTAGGCATGGTCATTTTAGTAAACTTAGCAAGTGACCTCTTTTGCTTTTACCATCACTTTATCATAAATATTAACTTTTCATATCGAAATGTTTTACAATTTTTATCACACTATGATAAAAGTTGCATAAATATTCATGTACTAGTCATTTCAAAGATATCTATAACATGATGTCAAAGTCTGTTGAATTTTTTGGCTATTTCCTCACATGATGTGTAAATGTTTAGACTGTCCCTTACTAAATAATGGTAGTCCAAAATAATTTTACCTGCACAGTACAATATTGTGGCAATTTTAGAATGCAAGAAAATCTACATTTGAAAAAGTCTTAGAAACAATTTATTTATGATCATTTACAAAATGTTTTAATGTCACTTTGTACTTAGTCATCACATGTATGTACTACAGATTTAAGATTCACTCTATTCATCAGTAGATATAATAATTTTTTTTATGAAATAGTTCAGTTGAATAAAAAGGTATTTGGGATAATCTTCATTAAGACATCACTCAACAAGATCAAGTAACAAATATTGGATATTTTATGGTGATCTTATGGTTTTTAACATTCTTGCTGGAATTTATGTTTTATCATATTGGATATTGGTACCTCCAAATGGCTTCAAATAAGAAAAGGAGATGAACAAATTAACTAACACAGATAGATTTCTGCAGTAGGAAATGTTCTTCAATATTAGTATTATTAAAAATATTTTGATTTAATTTTAGGGCAATGCATACCAATTGACAAACCATGAAAAAACTAAAATACCAAAAAATACCGAACTCCAAGGAAAATTCAAAATGGAAAGTTCTTTATCTAATGGCAAAATCAAAAGCTCAAACCCATCAAATGGATGGAAAACAACTGTCATATTCCTGACTTGGTACAGGCATTTCCTTATGTAGAAAATGGTGGATTGAACCTGGTTTCATAGATAGCTAAACCTCTCACTTGTATGACAGTCACATAGAATTCCATGAATTTATATTTCTGTTGGTTTGAAGGTCCTTAACAGTTATTTGTCTATTTTTAGGTGCTAACCAGTCCTTTACAGATGTCATAGAAGGATTTATGAATTTCCTGGCCCAGGTTTGTATTTAGCATGTTCATAATTATCTCATAGACTTGATTAGATTATAATCTAGTAAGATTAGTTTTGGCCATGCGACAGTCTGTGGTGAATGTCAGGTGCCGAACAGTTGCAGAAGAAATGCAACTTGACCATTTGAATCTGTTATTCATTTTTGATTGAGTTTTAGTATTATATAGCATGACTCTTGGATTGAAATATGAACAGACAGAAGGACTGTCTAATGATTATTTTAAGACAGTATTTCATCTACAGAAAAGCTGAAACTAGAGTTATGCACTAAGGACATATATTTATCATCTGATAGATCTTTGACTCTTATTATATATCAATACAGATAATATCTTAAATGAGTAAATTACTTAATTCTTTTATTTATATTGAAAAATGCAGTAAAGAATATGATCAATTTTCAATATTCATGCTTTGATGTGCAGTTATATGTAGAAGCAGATCTTAATTCATGTTCACTGATTTGACTCAAATTCTCATATATGATTTATAACATACTAAAACGTATATCCAAATTATCAAAAGTCTAAATAAACAATTTACGATGCATGGACTCGATAATATGTATCAGCATTTCGTGTGTATTTTAATCTAGACGCCATCTTATTAACCATCGAGGTGACCTCCAAAGACTGCCCACGGTCATATAACCCAATATAAACATAAATATACATATAAATAGATAGTGAACATGTGCAATTGGATTTTTCTAGATCTGTTTGATTTCATATAATAGGTTAAAAAAATAGGTTAATCATCATTTTTACCTGTATAAGAATATAAGTTTTTGTGGATCGAATCAGTCAACCAAATGGTTTACCCTTGTTTCACTTTCAATGTTGACATTCTTTTCCTTTTAATAGCTGAACACGCCTAGTTTATGCGTAACCCATCTCTAGCTAAGGGGTTAAATTGAAGGTCACATGAATACGGATTCAATGAGGTCGAATTATTCACTTGCAAGTGAATAATTCATCAGCAATGTTTCTTAGCGTATTTTGACAAAATTGAACCAAACTGGCTGTTAAAAGCGAATTATTATTTCACTATTTCACTTTCATTAATTATTGAACAAAAAAACAAAAAATCATATTTTGATTTTTTGTCGCAGAAAGCTCGACATAGGGATAGTGATCCGGCGGTGGCGGCTACGGCGGCGGCGTTAGCTAACTTCTTAAAAGCTTTATATTTTAGAAGGTGGAAGACCTGGATGCTTCATACTTTGTATATAGATGCCTTATGTTACGAAGTTTCCGTCTGTCACATGTCCATTGTCCTTGACCTTATTTTCATGGTTCAGTGACTACTTGAAAAAAAAGTTGAGATTTTTTGTAATGTTAATTTCTCTCTTATTATGAGCAATAGGATAACTATATTTGGTATGTGCATACCTTGCAAGGTCCTCATGCCCGTCAGACAGTTTTCACTTGACCTCGACCTCATTTCATGGATCAGTGAGCAAGGTTAAGTTTTGGTGGTCAAGTCCATATCTCAGATACTATAAGCAATAGGTCTAGTGTATTTGGTGTATAGAAGGATTGTAAGGTGTACATGTCCAACTGGCAGGTGTCATCTGACCTTGACCTCATTTTCATGGTTCAGTGGTTATAGTTAAGTTTTTGTGTTTTGGTCCGTTTTTCTTATACTTTATGCAATAGGTCTACTGTATTTGGTGTATAGAAGGATTGTAAGGTGTACATGTCCAACTGGCAGGTGTCATCTGACCTTGACCTCATTTTCATGGTTCAGTGGTTATAGTTAAGTTTTTGTGTTTTTTCTAATACTATATGCAATAAGTCAACTATATTTGGTGTATGGAAATATTTTATGATGTACATGTCAGTCTCGCAGGTTTTATTTGACCTTGACCTCATTTTCATGGTTCATTGCTCAGTGTTAAGTTTATGTGTTTCGGTCTGTTTTTCTTAAACTATAAGCAATAGGTCAACTATATTTGTTGTATGGAAGGATTGAAAGCTGTTCATGTCTGCCTGGCATGGTTCATCTGATCTTGACCTCATTTTCATGATTCATTGGTCAATGTTTAGTTTTCTTGGTTAAGTCTGTTTCTTAGAAACTATAAGCAATAGGTCAACTATATTTAGTGTCTTGAATGATTGTAAGGTGTACATGTATTTCTCGTTTGGTTTATATGACCTTGACTTCATTTTCTTGGATCATGTTAAGTTTATGTAATAGTTGTAGTAAAGCTTTCATTTAGGACTATCAACATAATATCAATGGTTAGTAAAGAAGGCGAGACATTTCAGCATGTGCACTCTTGTGTTATATCTCGTAGCTAATGCCCCTTTAATACTTCCACTCAGTTTACTTAAAAAGTGGTCAGGTGATCTTGTGTATGATTTTGAAAGGTTATGTTATTTTAAGAAGTGGTTTTGTGACTTTTCATAGTCTGATCAAAACCAGCTGCTAATATCCACTGGGGTTTGTGCAAGTGGATAGTGGGGGCTTGCTTTAGTCGGACTGTCTTTCATATGAATGTTATAGGTTGTTTATTGTAAGAAGTGGTCATGTGTCCTTTCATTTGAATGTAATAGGGTATCTGTATTGTAAGAAGTAGTCACTATGTTGTTCATATGAATGTAAAAGTTTATGATTATTGTAAGAAGTAATTACTTTATCTTTTAAATGATTGCAATAGGTTATGAAGAAAAGCAGACATATCATATTAAACAGTGGATGTAACATAACAGGTATATTTCATGCTGGTAAGTAACAATATAGAATAAGTTTGTTATTTTGTAAGTTATTATCTATTAACATGTTTGACTTCTTCCAATGGTTTTCAATGGTAATTTCTATTAAGCAAGAAAATATATATATTTAATATTTTTTATGCCCCTGCCGTAAGCAAGGGTTACCCTTGACCATCCTTCCGTCCATCCCATTTTTGTTTCCGCACTTTAACTTAAGTTTGCCTCATGCAAATTTTTATGAAACTCATACACAATGCTAAGAACCAAAATTTGCAGACAAGATTTCGAATTTGGGCAGTGAGTCGCTTACTGTTTTAAAGTTATGCCCATTTATAACTTTGAAAATTGCAATTTTTTTGTTTCCACACTGACTTACATGTAAGTTTGTCTCATCTAAATTTTATGAAACTCGTACACAATGCCAAGAACCAAAACTAGCAGACAGAGTTCATATTTGGGCAGTGAGTCACTTACCGTTTTAGAATTATGCCCCTTTATAATTTGGAAGACTGAATATATTTTAGTTTCCACACTCTTAACATACCGGTAAGTTTGTCTCATCCAAATTGTATGAAACTCATACAAATGCTAAGAACCACAACACAAATTCAGAGTTTGAATTTGGGTTGTAAGTCATTTATGATTCTAGAGTTATGCTCATTTTTAACTTGGAAAATTGCAAAGCTTGATGGAGGAATTTGTGTCTTCAGACACATTCTTCTTTTATTTTTTATTATAGTAACTAAGCACTTAGGGGTCATCCATAATTGTCAACCATTTTCCAAAGTGTACAAACGTACACTTTTTCAGACCCCCACCCTCCCTCAAAAGTGTACATCAACCATTTTCAGATTTAAAGACAAGAATCAATCATTCTTAATAAAAAGAAGATACTGTCTATTATAGTTTAGTTTAATATAGAAATTTGCATTGAAAATAAACTGAAACATATCTGACTGTTATATTTGATGACATCTATCTGTGATGCTTGTGTTTTGTCAGAATAAAGAGTATAAGATACCATTTTGTTGTTTTGTTGGTTTTAATGAATGGGATTGATGCATTTACACGCAGATTATATACAAAGAAATAACACTGAAAGCAAGCAATCATGCATTCGGAAATAAAAAAAGCGCACGGTAAAATGTTGATTTTTAACCCCTCCCCAAGTGTACGTTTTGTACACTTTGGAAAATGGTTCACAATTATGGATGACCCTTACCAGTGTAACAATATACTAGATTTCATATATTATCTATAAATAAAAGGAGATGTGTGTAAACATCAATGAGACAGCAAACCAACAAAACAAAAATCAAATCTAAAGACATCTAGTAGTCAAAATATGGTCTTTAACAATAGACAAGTGTTGATAAAATATATTAATTAAAGTCACCCTGTGTCTTAAAAAAAAGTCAGTTAATTTAAGATGGACTGACAGAGATCCACAATTGATACCAACATTCCCCACAGTATTTATTTTAAAATCATTTCTGGAATATGATTATCATCATATATGTTTTGTCAGGTATTCAGTCATTAAGTCTTCCTGAACATCATACAGTTAAAGCTTCCTCGTCATTCCTGGTAAGTAAGATGAAAGGATAACGTTTTATCAGGTATTCAGTCATTAGTCTTCCTGAACATCATACAGTTAAAGCTTCCTCATCATTCCTGTTAAGTAAGACGAAAGGATAACGTTTTATCAGGTATTCAGTCATTAAGTCTTCCTGAACATCATACAGTTAAAGCTTCCTCATCATTCCTGGTAAGTAAGATGAAAGGATAATGTTTTATCAGGTATTCAGTCATTAGTCTTCCTGAACATCATACAGTTAAAGCTTCCTCATCATTCCTGTTAAGTAAGACGAAAGGATAACGTTTTATCAGGTATTCAGTCATTAGTCTTCCTGAACATCATACAGTTAAAGCTTCCTCATCATTCCTGTTAAGTAAGACGAAAGGATAACGTTTTATCAGGTATTCAGTCATTAAGTCTTCCTGAACATCATACAGTTAAAACTTCCTCATCATTCCTGGTAAGTAAGATGAAAGGATAACGTTTTATCAGGTATTCAGTCATTAGTCTTCCTGAACATCATACAGTTAAAGCTTCCTCATCATTCCTGTTAAGTAAGACGAAAGGATAACGTTTTATCAGGTATTCAGTCATTAGTCTTCCTGAACATCATACAGTTAAAGCTTCCTCATCATTCCTGTTAAGTAAGACGAAAGGATAACGTTTTATCAGGTATTCAGTCATTAGTCTTCCTGAACATCATACAGTTAAAGCTTCCTCATCATTCCTGTTAAGTAAGACGAAAGGATAACGTTTTATCAGGTATTCAGTCATTAAGTCTTCCTGAACATCATACAGTTAAAGCTTCCTCATCATTCTTGGCAAGTAAGATGAAAGGATAATGTTTTATCAGGTATTCAGTCATTAAGTCTTCCTCAACATCATACAGTATAAGCTTCCTCATCATTCCTGGTAAGTAGGATGAAAAGATAAACGTTTTATTGTTTAATCTTAGGTGTTTAAAAATCAGAGTTCAAATTGCTAAGATGGTTTGACAAGAAAATTTGTTTTTAACTTCAAATGGATATGTGACAGTGAAACATTTTTTTTTATTCAAAATAGGGTAAAAAAAAATATATTCCTTTGAATTTTACAATTGGAGGAAATTAAACCTGCATTTCCTTGCAGAACAAAATTTCTGAGTCATGAACATCAATCTTGGGTGTTTCAAGGCTCCATTATTTTTTATTTTGGGGTAAAACAATGGCAGTATTACTCCTAGAAAGTCTAGATTGTTATTTCAATAACCATGAATTAAAGGAGATATGGTGTATATGCTAATTATACAGCTACCCATCAATACAAATAAACAAAAGACATCCAGAAAAATTGATATATTACTTAGTTGTTATTTTGAAACATATTATATTGTGATTTTGTCAACTATTCATGTTCCATATAATATTAATGAAATGTGGTATGATTGCGAATGGGACAACTATATATCCACAAGAGATCAAGCATGAATTTAAACTTTGGATTCTAACATAACCCTGAGTATTGCATGCTGTGGAGATGAAATTTGAACAAGCAAAGTTTTTCCTTTGATGTAAGTCTGACATCTGCATAACTGACATGTATTCAAAATAACAGGCATTATTGCAAGAAGGGTTAATTGAGTTAATAAATGATCAAAAACTGACAAGTTTATTTTAAAACTGCTGCTGTAAGGAATGTTATTTACCTAAACAAGATAAGTTATTTATTGTATATTATAGATTGAACTGATAACATTCAGTCCAGAGATACCAACCTTAAATCAAGTTATCACATCAGATGGACATGTATTGGTAGATAAAGTTTTAAGGGTATGTTGATTTTACATTTTATACAACCAAATGAGAATTTAATATGTAAATTGATAACCAATTTGTTTTATGTCAAATTTTGGTATAATATGTTGACACAAGTAATACAAATATATGATGACATCTGTAAGACACTGAAAAAAAATCTGACTAACTGGATTCAAATTTGCCCGACTTTCACTTCTGTCAAACATATTGAGAGATTCAAATTTGCCTGACTTTCACTTATGTCAAACATATTGAGAGATTCAAATTTGCCTGACTTTCACTTATGTCAAACATATTGAGAGAAAACACTGTTGTATGGTTAACTCTATACATAATAGTAAAGTACATATTACAATTTTAAAATAGGTTTCATTTCAGAGAAACCAACTTTTCCTAATAGTAACAGTGACCCCAAACTTTGACCTATTAACTCCAAAATCGATTGGTATCATCCTTTTCATTAATCTTCAGTCTAGATAGTCTAGGATGGATAGATGGAAGGACAGACAGACAGCAGATGGACGGACAGATAAAGTGATAACTATATGCGCCAAAAAAAATTGGAGGAGCATAACAAGTGTTTCTAATTTAATACACAGTTGCAGTTTTTCATATAAATGAGTTTACTCATTGCATAAAACTTGATAAAGACCAAATTTTGCTTAAGATTATTTGTAATAACCAGCAGACTTAATTACTTTTCCTTGTTCTTTTGTAGTGCGTTGGAGGGGAATCACCTAGAAGTATAATAGAAAACATTTCAGATATTTTATTCACATTGAACAAGGTTTACACAGAGCAGCTTGCAAAATGGTTGCATGATTTACTAGCTAAAGAGGGATATCCTTCACCTCGGGTTAATAATCAAGACAAAGAACAGTTCATTAAAGCAGTTTTAAGGTAGAATATATTATCAAGACATTCATGTCAAGATGGAACTAGTATTGAATGTTGTTGTTTTCAAGCAAACTGTACATGTAGAAAACAAAGTTTTGTCATGCCTGCAATTAAAGTGATTAGGAATATCTACGATATACTTTTCTATGGGCAGCTTCAAAAATTTGCAAATATCTTTTCCCCATTTTCATCAAGGATAACAAGTGTGTATGGAAGATCTTGTCACCCAGTCACCTAACCTTGACCTAATCTTCACACTTTAGTGGTCTGGTTACATTTTTAGGATTAGTCCTGGCCTTATGGTCATTCACATTTCGAGCACAATTATCATACTCAGACTCAGAAATCAACCAATCAAATACTGGATTTGGTGTAGCACAAATTTTGTATACAAAGTACTGAATATGTTTTATGACTGAAAGCCCTGATTTTCAAGAATTACCTGTTTGGTCTACAATATTTGGTATGCAAGTTGATTGTAACAAGTATATCCATTTAACACATATTAAATGGCCTTGTTCTTATTTCCAAACTTTCTCGTGTGATCGAGGAAAGTGGATAGGATTATGTATGTTCCTTAGTTACTATACTATTAACCTGATATAAATGCTTTGTTGTGCATAGCTGCAGGAAATAGTCGGAATTATGTAATTTATATTGTCACATACTAGAACATTGATGAGACAATATAAATTCTATAAACACAATTTTTTAAGAATTGTCTTCTTATTAGATAATGCATTAGAAACTGAATGGTCTAATAAAAAACTCTATGGAATAAATAAACTCGAATTATTTACTAGTACCTGTATATACTTTGATATTTATTTTATTTCTTTTTATCAGGCATACTCAAAGCCCATAATACATGAATATATGTTGTGAATTTAATAACTGTTTACAACTAGTGTGTTATGTACCGGTATGAAGTTGACTTTTTTATTTTCAGAGAAAAAGGAAACAAAAGGCGCGGAAGAGAAATTGTGAAAGAGTTCACACTTAAATGTCGAGGACTATTTGGAACAGAGTATGCAGCACAAGCATCTGCATTTTTGTGATAGGTGTTCAGTCTGATGTTTAGGACCACGTATTTGTAGTATTTGTTCAGCTGTTCAGGAGAGTTGTAGGTTGTAGCAGCAAAGAAAAAATTAGGGCATTGAAAATTTCCATGTTGGTGGATTCATTGATTTTTTTCCAGGACAAAATGATTTAGGGTATCTTGTTCTATGAGATTACCGTAACATTATATACATCTGTGATATTAGTGTATTGCTGTAAATAATATACCATGTGGATGGTAGTACCTTGATTCTGTAGTTACACTGGATTCACTCATCCATTTAACAAACACACAAAGATGCAGTTTTTTTCTGTTTCATTGTGATTTGTATTTAAGTTATTTTTAGAAATTGTTTAGTGGATGAAGAAACAAAAATGAAATTAACCAATCATTTTTATATTTTATATACTTGATAAATTTCGGCTAATGTTGTTCGTAATTGCTGTAAGGTGATTACAACTTTTGACAGCAAATAGAAAACAGGCATGTTTTATTGAACCATCTCCAATATACAGCAGCAATGGGCAAGTCAGGGTTTATTGCACCATCACACCTTAGGTCAGTTGGAACAAGAAATTAGTCTTATGTTAATTTATGACTGATCAATACTCAGAAAATGATATTGCAACCAAAACATTCAAATTAATCTGTTATCTACCAGTAAATGGTTGTAAAAATGTGCAAATTTTTATTGCTGCACAAATAGAATATCAATTTAGTTGAACATTACTTACTCTAAATGCACTTTGTGCAATGAATAACTTAAGTGTGATTGGATCCATGAAATACATTGTTTTTGTGGTTACCAAATAAGAAATTTGTTTCAATTGATCAAGTCTAGGGATAAACAATCACTTGTATTCTGCAGATGTTATATTAGCATGTTTTATTACCTCTTGACATGTAGTACTATTTATAAGTTCAATTTCTGATACTGAATGAATCATTTTGTTATGGAAATCGTTTTTCGTGTGTTTTGCTTTTATATACGGAGTGTGGCAATATTTGTGCATAGAAGGCCATAAAATATATGTGCTGTTTCTCAGATCCCTTTCTATAAAGAGATCACAACAAATGTTTTGATTGGACTTCTAAAATTTATCGAACAAATTAAAAGTAAAAAGTTATTAACATCCCACAATTAAAGGAGTTGCTCCCCACTCTTTAATTCTTACCTTAAGACTAAATAGTTTCCCACAACTGTTATAAAGGACTGAGAAACAGAACAATAATATTCCAAATTGCAAAAGTGTATGAGGTTGATATCTCACGAGCCTTTCTAGTGCTAGAGTGTTTTCTGAATTAATTGGTGCTTTTCAGCTCACTTGGACCAGCGGTTCATGTAAGTTATTGTCATCACCTGGCATCTGTCATTGTTGTCAAGGTTTAAAAACAAATCTTCATCTTTGCAATCATGTTATTGACACTCAATTTGAAAATCATTCATGTATATCAGATGTTCTCATTGGTCAACAATTATTATAGATAAAGGAAAAGGTAGTGATACAGGTAAAGAGCTGTAAATTCTGAAATTTTTGCCATATTTTTATTATTGCAACAAGGTTTTGCAGACATAAAATCTTGCATTTTAAATTTTGATAGTACTAATTTGATGCAGCATTTCCTGAAATCGAATAAATCAATCTCGATTTTTGTCCATTGTTCAACAATACAAAAAGTAAATATGTGTACATGTACTAGTATACACAAAAAGTAAATATGTGTACTAGTAGACACAAACATTTCTGAATTTACAGTAGTTATAACTTTCTAGAATTTGTCCCCTACTGCAATGTCACAGAGCGACATAACATAGTAACAATGTTTTTCCTTTAGCTTGAATTCACACATTTGATTTGTGATGTTTTGAGGTACCTATTTTACCCATAATATGCTAGTTACACATGCATTTCATACTTTTGTAAAGTTTTATATCTAAAACCAGCTCTCAGATACTAAATGGCAAACATTCAAGTAATTTGGTTTTCAGATGTACCTATTAAATAGATTTTTCATAAGCTAAATGTTGGGTCAGTATGTCAGCTTCCTACTAAGTTAGGTCAGTAATTGACCTAAACAACCTGCAGCAGTGCTGTTGACTAAGAATTTTATCTTCAGTTTAGTTGGATATTACATGTAAACGGTATAGTGATTTGTCAAGGAACATAAATCTTTTTACTAACATTACTTTTAGTATCACACCTCATAGACGTAGGAAATAATATTATTTCCACCAAAATTAGGACACCTCAATCAAAATTTTAAGATCTATTTCAGGGAACTATTTTCAAATACCAAGTCCATTCAACTTGATACATGCATAATGTTAAGTCTTAAAGAGTGTGAAACCCCTACCTTAGAGGATCAACCAATCTTTATTCATTCTTGATTGCTTGTCAGAATTTACTAAGTCACAAACGCATCATTTGTCTGACAGTTTCCAAGCCAAAAATTTGTTATGCACATGTCATATAGAACTGATCAGTAAAGTTTTATGCCACTTTAGCATGGTTATTATATATTACCCAAGTTTTTTCAGTTACCCACAAAAAACATGACCTACATTCCACGATTCATCTTCAACCTAATATTTACATTTGCACCACATGGATAACTTTAGGAATAAAGTCTGTCCAACTATGATGCAAACTTCATAAAGTGCTTGTAGAAGATACCCTTTTGTTTTTCCTAAAAATGGGAAATATTCTCATCATAATGAGACAAAGGCATCTAACAAATTTATTCTTGAATTTTGTTTGAATTTATGCATAATATTTAGAGCATTTCAGATGAATGCATTGTATTTGTTGTGAAAAATTTTTATACTATTAATTTTTATTCTACAATTTATTTCTAGATGGTTCTATTATATTTCACAAAAGCTGTTTTTCATGAAAAATGAACAGGTATAATTTATAAAATTTGTATAGTTTTTCATATATGGGTGAAACCTTTTTACGATAAAAATAATAGCATAATAAAAATTGATAAAAAAATTTCTGTATTTTGGTGGTAAACTGGACTTCTTTTATAACACTATAACATTAGATTCTCCATGTTTAAAAGTATGTTTTCAAAACTTAAATATGAATTTCATGGAATTTGAATAATAAAAGTTTATAAAATCTGAAGAAACCTCATTTAAAAAATCATTTCATTTGTCTGTATTTTCTTTTTCATACCTGGACTTTGATATCTACATCAGTATCCAGGTTTATCACTGAGACAGAAAAACAAAACTTTTGAAATTGGTATAATTAAACAAAAATGGATGACAGCAAAGCAATGGAAACACGACCTCTTTGCAGGATTTTACAAAATAAAATAATAAATAACAGACATCAGATAACATCAATGAAGTTGTGTACAATTGGCATCAATGTTCATGTTCCTGTCCACATTCTTATCTAAAGAAATGCTAATCCAACTATAAACTAACTTTGTATTTTGTATTTGTGGATCCTTAAATAATCTCAGCAGTAGGTTTACTTTGGTAAAAAAGTTTTATACTGTATTTCATATTGCTTCATTAATTTAGTTTTCAACACTGAGGATCAAGTTGAGGAATGGGTTAATTAACAAGCATGACTCATTCTTCCATTTCACTCTATGAATTTAGGTTACATGTGAACCATTGTTTTATTGTACTATTCTACAATTGTATTTTTTCCATCTTCATATTGTATTTGTAAATATTTGCTATTTATGAACAATATTTGTCCAGGAATTACAAAAATAAAGATGTAGATCATTTTAAATCTCAGCATTTCTATTTTCATCTATTGGAATTTAATGCAGTTTTGAACATTCTTACCTTGATGAATATTACATGATTACCTATAGAAGCTGCTATAAAGGAGCCTGTATCACAAAATTCGGCTTTTAGTTTCGAAACACTATCATATTAATGGCTTACTTGGCTCAAAAATAAAAGGATACATAATTACTTGGCTCAAAAATTAAAGGTTACATAATTACTTGGCCCAAACTATAGTCTTTTTTTTTAATTAAAGGATATTACTTACAGATTATCTTGAAATTGAGACAATAAATTTTTAGAAATCATCAAATAGATTCACATTTCACAAGTTTTCTGGATGACAATGAATCAAGATTTATTCTCATGAAATTTATCAAAATTGTACAATACTATTTTTCTTTCACCTGCACAAATCACAGAATGGGAAACATAAAGATTCTGATCTGGCTGCTGCATAAACCATTTGTATAAAGCTTTAGAGGATAGGAGACCTGGATGCTTCATACCTTGTATACCTCATGTTGCTATTGCATTGTCAGTTTGTTTTTTTCGACATGAGTTTCGGAACATTTCTTTGGTATCTTTTGCCCATCTTTTACAAATTTTATGTCTGCCATGTGTCCATTGTCCTCATTTTCTTTAGTTTTTTTAGTCATGTGAATTTATCACTTATTTATGAGTAATAGGATAACTATATTTGGTATATGGGTTCCTTGCAATGTCTACATGTCTGTCAGACAGATTGCTTGTGACCTAGACATGTTTTCATGGTTTATTGGTCAATTTTAAGTTTTTGTTACTAGTATTTGGTCTGTTTCTCAGGTACAAAGCAATAGGTCAACTAAATTCTGTGTATCAAAGGATCGAATGGTGCTCATGTCGGTCTCATTTTCGTCATTCAAAGATCCTTATGTTTCCATGGTAAATAGAATTATTGTATGATGTACATGTTGGTCTTACTTTGACCTCATTTTTATGGTTCATTGTGTTTAATTGTTTGTAGTAAGTTTTTTTTGTTAGGTCTGTTTCTTAAGCAGTAGGTTAACTTTATTTGGTGTATGGAATGATTGTAAGGTGTAAATGTCTGTCTGACATGGTTCATTGACCTTGACCTCATTTACATGGTTCATTGATATACGTATAAATGTTATGTTATACTTTTCTTTAACACTTATAATGTTAATTCAATCATGACCAGAAAAGCAGTTGAGACATCAGCCTCTGCACTCTTGTTTATTATTCTTTGCACTGATTTGGAGATTAAAAATTACCCACAAATATGAATAACTTTTCAAAATGCAAAGGAAATTTTCCAACCCCAAAATAGCAGATAAACTCATGAAAACAGCAAACTAGAGGCTCCAATGTTTGCTGAGCTTCAGAAAAGACTAGTCTGACAACTGATTAATATTAATGTGTACATTTTGTTATGTTATTGGTTGTTTTATGTTTCAGAAGAGAAAACATTTGAAAATTGACCAGTTAAATCAATACATTACTCCTGCCAAGTTTGGTTCAGACTTGCAAAGTAGTATCAATCACAAAGTCAAAGGGAATATACATTTATGTGGTATGGTACACACTATCTGCATAATGTACAATGTATGCTACCAATCCGACTATTGAATCGGCACAATATTTGGAATATTTGTTAGGTTTATACATGTAGATATGCTTCCAATCCAATTATCATTCCTACTGTGAAAATGTACATGTAGCAGTGCAACCAAGCCTTGTCAGAATAAGTTTATACTACATTTCCATGAAGTTGTTAACCTGACATTTTATCTTTTTGTTCAGTGAGCACGGATTTACAAATGTACATGTATCTTTAAGGGTGTTTTGATGTCAGTTTTGGAAATTTATACTGGTTATCTGGAGACTGAGTACACAGCATTTAAATTTATACAATTAGATTAAATATTTTACATTTTATACATGTATAATTTCAAAAGTTCAATCTTTACATGGTTATCAATAGTTATAATTCAGATAAAAACAAATAAAATACACTTGTTCATTATTGTACATATTAAATACATAATATTCCAGTCAAATAAATACAACTACAACAATGTACCCATGACTGCCCAGTCACAAATGAAATGGAATAAGCTTAACCCTCCTAGGATCATCTGGATGACGGACAACAATCTGACATCTAAGCAACAACTCAACATATGGGGGCCAATACCGTTTGTCCAACACTATATACGGATGATTTGGTTCATCAAAACATTTGTTCATCAATTTAGTTCACTACACAATATTAGGAATCTATTCAATAGCTAAACATTATCTTTACTGAAACATGCCGACAATACAAATCACCAATAAATAAACATGTTGACAATTTGTATATTCGAAGATTATTATGATTCACATTTAATCAACGCATATCAGTCAAATTAACAAGTAACAAAGTACTGATACAGTCAGTATTAAATCATTCAAACCCAACGTTATGTTATAAATATACAACCAATTAATAGTATCTTCACATTATATATTCTTCAATACTGTAACCATAGTTTAGTCTACATAGGCACATTATACAAATTTCTATAATACTAAGAAAGAATTGATTTCTTCAAATTTATACGACAAACTGGTTCAAATTTATAATACCATGAAAAATATTAAATCAGTATATAACATGGTACATATTCACTCAAAATAGTAATATTAATTATAATATACTTAGTATACATTTTTATATCGCATCTTATCATTAAGCCATGTAAGTATCATAAAGCTTATATAAACAGACGTGCTTCACCATAATCGACAGTTGTGATCAATTAATTGTTATATAGTTAAATTCATAAATTCATGAAGTTTCAAGATGATCTAACAATTGATGAATGCTTGTATCAAACTAAAGTATACCTGAAAAGGTTAATTTAATCATTTAGTTAATGAAAATTATATATAATATCGTCATAGTCTGGAACTATTGACGAAATGCCTAGTCATTAATATCTAAAGTCTTAAATAAATTTAATATAGCAATTAACAATGTCATGCATTTTGTGATACTATTGTAACATTACTCGTATATAGATAAATAACATAATGTGAATACTAACAAATACTCAAAAGTGCATTTAACAATAGTTTTTGTCATAATTGTGATATAATGCATTCAAGAAATCTATTGTATACAAATGTACAATAGAAATTAGTATCAAATATGCATTCAAAGTCGTTAAATCTATCAATATAACCTGCCAAAGTCTACAAAATGCTTGTCATTTGAATTGAGTCAATAATATGATTTAAATTAAATCTTGATGATTGACTACAGTCATTTGCTAAATGTCTAAATAATGATATTTAAAGAATTTTTATTGTGTTAATCATGAGTGAAGCTAAACAAGAGTCAAATCTATTTTAAATTGTTGATATAAAGAATAATCTTCAAATTAGATCCGAAATAGTATCATAACAAAGACATAAGTATTGTAAATTATGTATATTGATATTGATTGATTATTAATTGCTATATTAACTAAAATGCTAAACATTATCTGTAAATGCAGTTCATCAAACTGTGATTAATAGCATTCTATTTGTATACAATTTAAAGAATGTATCAATTCAATTAAGTAATGAGAAACGTTAGTTCTTTAAACATAGATTTTATATCATGATTAATTATTATATTCATTTTAAAAGTTTAAATTGGACAGGAATTAAACAATTGTAGACTAGACATAATTCTTAAATGATGATAATTTTAATTCGATGTATAATGAATAATGCTAATGTTTTAAAATTATATGAATTATACTAATATGATTAACATTGTACAAAAATTGAGAGTTTATACGATAATGATCAACACAATTTATCATGCTTACATAAATGTTTAGTACTAGATGAATTCTAATTGTTTAATGAATTATGTTAAATAGGAAATTTAATTTATATGAAACTTAATATTAGATTAATAAATTTAAGTTGTCTGAATTTGCGTAAATAGATGTTTAATAGGACTTGGTATAATCAATAGTATCTCATAGTATCTGAACCTGTGGAGTCTAACAAGGTATTACCTTCTTTGTTAATAGATGGAAATGATCGAATTGTAATGAATTATAATGATTGAATAGATAAATACTAACTTGTTGAAAATCTTGTTTACTTAGTGGTTCAATATTGCTGTCACAATTCCTAGTGGCATAGCATGTATTCATGTCATTGCAATGAGTATAAAATTACAATTGTGTAGGTGGTAAATCGTGGTAATGACGTAATTTAGATTGTTATGTGAAAATTAATAAATTTTAAGTTTACTTTTTATGATCAGTTTGCATTGTTAAAGGCTGATGTAATGGATAATCCTGGTTTCCTTTTCATATTCAGTTCACATCCATGTGAGGTACTGCTGACGTCAAACGATCGTGTAATGTACTGTGTGTTGAATTGTTTATTATATTGTGTTCTTTGTATGTTAATTTCTTGGCAATATTGTTAATTGAATTGCTGATTGTCAAATCTAGTGTTTATGTTTCTAAATTTTATCTTGGCATACTGTTGATTTGCAGTTAATAGTGTGTTGTGTCTTCAAATTTCCAATATGAAGTTTTTCAGATGTAATTAAGCAGGTTAATATCATGCAGAAATTAGATTTTTAGGAAAATCTGTTACATAAGTTAAATGATTGTACTATGTTAAGTATTAGCTTAATTTGATTTAGATTATTGATAGTCTAACAGGTCATATTATCGTTCAGTTATTCTAAATCAGGTAACTTAATTTAGTCATGTTGATCTTGAATTATTTTTGGATTATTTAATTTAAGTGAAATCTGAGTATAAAATCATGTATTACAGTGATTAGCTAGTGTAACTGAATACTTTTGGAAAATTATGAATCTTAATATTCTTGTAAAAATTTCAAATCTTTGTAATTTAAAGTTTTATATGATATTAGTAGTATTCAGTGTAAATTTTAGGATCATTAATTTGTCAATTTGAAATAGTATGTATATGAAAATTTATTAGATCATGCTAAGCATATCATACATCTTTCTAATGCATCTGTGATATGATCATAAGTAAATCAGTTTCGTACACTATAACTGAATTCTTTGGAAAATAAATTGACATGTTAATCTGTAACTATTTTGAACAAACTATTGTTTAGTATGAATTAGTTTAATTGAATGCTGTATCATCTGATAGAATGCGTTAATGCTCACATTGGAATATCATTGTAGTCTCGTATCATGGCTTGATCTGACATCTTTGCTATGCAATCTCTCTAATAACTTTTATCAATACTTCACTGGCCCTCTATCAGTGGCTATCATGCCGTTGCTATTGTCTGAATGTCTAACTATGCCAAATAACAAACTCTGGCAAATATTAGGTAAATTACAACAATTTTAGACTACAACTTAAACAATGTATATGCATCTCAAAATCAACTGTACAAATGAATTAGATAGTATTGCTAATCTCAATTAAAGAATTTGGTTTTGTTCAATTGGTAATTTTAGAAATTTTGCCTTTTGTAATTTATCTGAAAATAGTATTGAATGAATTGTAAGCATGTCTAGAATAATTCTAAGGATAAATTCAATTATATAGATAAATAACCTAAAATTAAGTTAAATAAGTTTCATATTTGAAATGTAAGTTTTATCCAAAGTATGTAATGTTTATATAATTTAACTTTCTTAAATTTGGTAAATTTTAATACAAAATGTTCAATTCTTTTGAACTGCTTTTGAAACTCAGTAACAATACAGAAAACAATTATAATGAACTAGCATAAAAATTGATAATCTATACATGAAAAAAAATTAATCCATGATATCGATTTTGTAAATGATTCAACATGAAATGATGTAAACTATCGCAATGTTCATGTCAATTTCAGTTCATTTCTCAGATTAGTAAAATGAGATTGAATTCTATCATAATTATCAACTTCATTTTTCATACAATGCTTTAAAATCTCTAAATTATATTTAAACTTTAATTGATCAAAATTTTGAAGAAATTAATTCTTAATCAAATTCTTCAAATTTATGAATTAACTATTTAAAAATAAATTCATTAAAATTATCATATTTTATCAGAATTTAGGAAAAATGAATTTATTGTCTGTCTAGTTCAGTCAAATATCATTGGTAATTATTAGAATTAAATTTAAGTATGTTAACTATTTTAAGACAAAAATTCAAACCATTATTTAAAGAATAAGTAATTTGCATTTAATTTTTTACTTGTTATACAAAACTTGACAATAATTTCAATACAAAGATTATTAATCGACATCAATGACATTGTAATACAGTGCATATAGACCTATGATCTCTAAATTTAACTTGAATGGTTAAACCAAACTCACAATTTATACTGATATACAGTAAACAACATTCATATCAAATTAAAACTATGTAAATCCGACTAATATCCTTAATTTTGATACTGTGATAACAACTTAGACAAATATCGACATGTTAAAGATTTGCATAATCTCATGAAATGAAACGATTTATCTTTTATCATAAAACTTGAATACAAACAGGATATCAGACATTGTAATACTAGTCAATTGGTGAATAGTCTTTAAACATAGTTTTAAACTAGCTTATTAATTAAAGAACAATGGTCAATTTAAAGTTAATTCAAAAAAATAGTATAGAATAGTCTTTAGAATTATAAGTGTCATTTAAATTAGATGTGTAATGACATTATTATTTCATATTATTGTATTAGTACTTGTATAAGTTAGATGTAAATTTAAATGTTGATTTGATAGCGTGCATTTATTTATTTGCCCTCGTAAACAGTTTTGTTAAAATACCGAAATCGGTAAATTCTTATCGTGAAAGAATAAGTCGGGTACACCTTTTTACATTCAGGCGTGCTTAAGTTGCACTTTTTTCTTCTTATTAAGAAAAATGATTTTAATTTTAGCATCTATCTAAAGATTAGATTATTTACACACACAAAAAAAATAGGGCTAACTGTTGATTTTGAAACTCTATGAATTCACATTTATATTCAACCAAACAGATAAGCCGAGATCCACACCTTTATAAGTTTCAAAACAGAGAAGGTGTGTTTGAAAACAAATAATCACGTACTTCTATATCTTTTAAGGCAAATGCAAGTCTTACTTGTATTAATTATATAATTTTAATTGGTACAATATCACATTAAAATTTACTGAGAAATATTATACATAGTAATCATGAAAATGTACTACTGTAACAATGAAAATTCGGACGAAAACACTCCTTTTCACTACCCCTCCATCTACTCATTTAAGTTTAGGCCAAACAGCCTTAGCAACAGTCTTTTATTATTTTTTTCCTGTAAATAAAAAGATTGATTGAATTTACTTAAACTAAAAAAAAAATACAATAATTTAATTCGAAACACAATTCATGATTTATTTCTCCTAATTTTCAATGAAAACAAAGTATTTTCTTCACTTTTCTTTTAACAAATTATTCATTTCAGAAATTAAAAAAAATACACAATTAACAATGTTGAAGACCGTACCTTGACCTATAAAAGTTTACTTTTATATAAATTGTAACTTGGATGGAGAGTTGTCTCATTGGCACTCATACCACATCTTCCTATATCTATTTAACCCAGCCCATTCTTTATGTGTCTGTCCGAAGTCACGAGCCTGTAGTTCGGTGGTTGTCGTTGGTTTATCTCTATATTATTTGTTGTTTTTCGTAAATTGTTTTGTTATGAGTTAGGCCGTTAGTTTTCTTGTTGAATCCTTCCACAATTTTCATGTCGGGGCTTTTTATAGCCGACTATAAGGTATGATTTTTCGTTGTTGAAGGCCAAACGATAGCATTTAATTGCTTACATACACTTTATTTGACCCTGGTGGATAGTTATCTTATTTTGCAATCATACAACATCTCCACTGTTTATATTTAAAAAAAAAACAGCACCAACAAAAGATGAATGGTCGTTTTTTTTTTATTGAACTTACAAAATTTCACCCTGACAACAAATAAGACAACAGTCGTTAGTATTATAACGATATACGAATGTATTTAGGATAATATGGTTGAAAAAAACCTTTTTGTCTTTAAAAACACAAAGTCAAATAGAGGTACTCAACGACGACTTCTGAACGAAATTAACGGCATATATTTTATAATATTTGATAAGTAGTTTATTTTGTATATTTGTAAGCCGGTAAAGCTTTGATACAGCCAAAATATCGTCACTAGATATTATCTAAACAGTGATTAATTTCATCTTTAAATTACAATATATTGCAAGACGCCGTACAGACAAAAGCTGTTATTTTGCAAGACGCCGTACAACGTCCTGCAATTCGCCGTACAATAAACAAACAATGTTTTGGTCCATAGTCTTTTGATAAAAACATCTTTATGACAACAAATTTCAGTCAATATGATGTCACACTATCATAATCTAAAAACGTAATGAAAAACAGTTGAATATCTTGCCAATGAGGCGACAGAGGACAATCGACCTCTAAATTTTCAGGTACTAAGTGGCAAGCTTTGGAGTATAACACAAAATATTGTCTTAATTTTGTACTTATCGGCCTAATAATTTAAAGAATTATATATCCGAGAAAATCATTTCTTAAGCGGTACCCTCGTCAAATCAGTAGAAATGCGTTAAATTGAATGAATTCTTACCTTGTTTACTTTTTTCTTTTTATCTCCGCTTCGTTAGTACCCAATTTCCGGTGGCGATGATACACAGTGATTACTCAGTGAGGGAAACAACTCATTACCTAATGCAAAACATGGCGGTCTATGCTAGAAAATGTTATTTATGATTTCCAAAAGGTTGGTTATGCAGATCGTATCAAGTAGAATATTGTGCTACTTTGCCATAATTTATTTATTATCTTGATCTTTCAGTTTATCTGTATGCCTATAATAATCACACAGTGCAAATATATTAAACCAGGCTGTAAAAAGTTATGCTATTGAAAATATTAAAATTGAAATCCCCAGGTAATTGGGATTTCAACTTTTCTATATTCTGTCGTATAAAAGAATAAATTCCTTATTTTTTAACTTTTAACTTAAAATATAATTGATATATCATGGTTACATTATATTGAATGTTAAAATAGTGAGATCAGTAAACAAAATAACGAGTTTTCAGTTGCACATGTTGCATGTTGTTATTTTATTGATATGCTAATGAAACACAACATCAATAATTGTTTACCACCCAGTACATGCCCAACTCTAGAAATAGTCCCTTATTCTGAAAAGGATGTTAAGAAGCAAAAGTGATTTGCAATTTACAACCATGATGCAATAATCTGATAATTAGTGTTTTACTTGCATGATGAACAAAACAATATACATGTCCAGCTTGAATCAGAATGTTATTTCATGCAGTGTGTTTGGTAGCTTTCAGAAGGTAGGATCCATAGACAAGGTCAGTTGTCCTGGCTATAATATTTATCCATCTGATTATCTAGCCAAAATTTATATGTACATGTAATAAAAATTGAAAATGGAAATGGGGAATTTGTCAAAGAGACAACCTGACCAAAGAGCATGTAGATGTCATTTAGTGATTTGTGTCCTAATTGGTTGCTGTCTCAGCATACATATCCTAGCAGTATCTTTTTATTCACAGTACATATTTCCACAATAGCAAAGTTACATAAAATAGGACACCAATCAGCCATGGCAAAATTGTAATTACCTATTTAATAGAAATACATTGTTATGATTGTACATTCTTCTTCTACTTTTACACATTCATGTATACAGGTACAAAATATGAACTGCCTCAGTGATTCTTGCTGTTATACATGTAGAATCTGTACAGTGTGCAGCTGGCATGAATCATGGGAAGTAATTATATAATAAGTTGAATCAGAGGCCAAGTCAATCTATTTACTTGCAAAATGGTATTTGTTGCCTCTCTGCAAAGCACCCTGCTTTAAGGGGCATAACTAGAGTAAATACTTGGACAGCTAAGGACAATAATTAAACTGATGTGGATCCAAGAGTTGAACCCTCCCCAAGGTAGATAATGTTTGAAGTGAAATGGGTAAAAGTCTGCACTATCAATACATTGTAGCTCCATCAGTAGGGGGCCTGGCCTCCTAAATCCACCTCTGTGAAATGTCTGATATGTTAAGCCCTTTATGTCTGCCTGTAGACTGTTTACATTAGAAATTACATGTTAAAAGCTGAATATAAGTGGTTCTGTCTAGCACAAAGCAGTGTTCATTTTTTTCGTGTTTTAATTTAATATCTTAATTTTACACAGAACAGTTAAGACATATTGTAAATTCATAATACCATTTCCATTTACAACATTTTACACAGATAAACCTTGAGTGATTTTAAGAGGAGAAAAAATCAATTTCTTCAATTTCTCAAACAATTCAATATATACTAAAGCAGAGAACAAGTATAATGTATAAACATGATGAAATAAGGATATATGTGGTATAGTTGCCAATGAGACGAACTATCCAACAGAGTTTTAATGACACAATTAACAGTAAGTCAACAAATGGCCTTCAATAATGAGCAAACCCCATACCTTATACAATACCTTGATCACATAATAGACATGACAGAATGTGGAACAAATAACATTATTTGAACAAAAACTCTTTTCCAGTTCAAAAATAATACTGCATGTAGTGAAATATTTCATTTTTTAATTTACAGATTGTTTATTCACTGTTGGTCACTTAGAATAATGTAACTGGAAAAAAACTGATTGAATATTGATATTAAAGTGTCTTCATAGTACAGGTGAAATAGGTGGGTTTCAATGTAAATCACAGTGGTAAAGGAATAAGTTCAAAAGGGTTAAATTTGGCCCTAAGATTTTGATGTTTTGTAAACTGGCCAAAATACTACAAATTTGTCATAGAAATAGTTTAGATATTACTATTAATACAAAATAACTTCATTTTGGCACATCACATTAAGAATTAAGAAGTATTGACTCTTTAAGTGTGCATAATTTGTGTTGTACCATTACATTTGGTAAAATTTTGAAGAATTCTTTTAAAACAGTTTTTTCACAATTTACTTTGTCTGCCACCCACGATCCAGAAAGTTTTTGTGTCTGGGGCTTCAATATCATCATTTGCAACTTATGGTTATAGAACACTTTGGATCCTAGGTTGTCGCCAAAGGTTTCCTCAAGCTTTTAGTTCCTAAAAATGCACAAAATCATTGCATTTTGACAATGTTTCTAAAATGTGGTGATTTTGAAGCCAAGAATGTACTCTCATGAAGAGATTTATTTTAACAAAGAAGAAAGACTTTTGAAATAGATCCATTTAAGAACCTGTTACCAAATTATGGGCCATTTTGAGAATATTTGATTTTAATAAAACAGTTTACCTTTAGTTGCTATAAAATGTTTTATTCGTTATTTCATCTCTCCATTTCTATTTTTGCAGGAGACTCATCTGATTGTGGAAGTTTGTATAATGGAAGGAGTTACATACAGATGCTGTTTTGAATCATAAGAAATGACTGATATTTATTAATTTCGTCAGTTCCTAATTAGCTTCTTCAGAAGGAACAAAGTGTGTAAGGAGTTATATATTCCTATTTAAAGACCTAACTTTATTTCCATTTGAGTGTATGAAAACGAAATAATTAATTCATTTTGAATACTCAGTTTAATATATAGTCTTATGAACATGTATATGTGACTTAATCTTTGTTGGTCTTTTACTTATTTATAAACATGAATAATTTTATTTTTATACGCCCGCTTACGGACGTATTATGGTATACCAATGTCCGTCTGTCCGTCCATCATCAACATGTCGGACATTAACTCAAAACGCTTTAACCAATTTGCATAAAACTTTGGTGAATTGTTTATATCTATTGACATGAGCTCCCTTTTGTTTTTATAAATTTGAGATTTTATGTTTCGAGTTATGGGGTTTTATTCATTAAAAAGGGGATTTTTAGTTTTCGGACAATAACTCAAGAATGCTTTCACCAACTTGCAAGAAATTGTGGTGAATTGTTTATATCTATTGACATGAGCTCCCTTTGATTTTTATAAATTTTAGATTTTACTTTTCCGAGTTAAAGGGTTTTATTCATTAAAAGGGGATTTTCCAGTTTTCTTAAAAAAATCAAAAATGCTTTCAGCAGTTCTTATGAAACTTTGGTGAATTGTTTATAGCTATTGATGTAAGCTCCTTTAGAATTTTATAAATTTTACATTTTACATTTTTGAGTTATGGGGTTTATTCATTAAAAAGGGGATTTTCCAGTTTTCGCACAATAACTCAAAATGCTGTTAGCAATTCTCATGAAACTTTAGGGAATTGTTTATATCTATTGATGTAAGCTCCTTTGATTTTCATAAATTTCTAATATGACATTGAGAATTAATTGAACTTTATAGTCTGACAACAGATTTACTAAGTATTGCGCAACAGCACAGTGAACAGTGTATTGCACAACAGCAAGAAATCTTTAATTGAATATAAATTCAATTCATATAACCAATTTCAAGTTCTTTGACTACATTTATTCAGAAACCTATAATATGTCAAATATTTAATTACAATCCAAATTCAGACCTGTATCAAGCTTGAATATTGTGTCCATTTTGCCCCAATTGTTCAGGGTTGGACCTCTGCGGGCGTATCCAGCTGCGCCAGCGAAGCAGTTTATTTTGTATGAGAAGCTATAATTAATTGACTATCTATTTTTCTCGCCTGCGATGAAAGTAGGGGGAAAGTGAGACATACGGATTTCTTTTCTGGGTACGATGGCATCAACAATTAGATCACTGATTTTTAGGTTATTGCCCTTGAATTGATAATTTTAAGAAAATTTTGCAGTTTTGGTTATTATTTTCAAATTATTATAGGCAAATATATGTTGTAAACAAAATGTTTAGTAAAGTAAGATCTACAAATAAGTATATAGTCATGTTCATCATGGAACAAAATGTTTGGCATAGTACCAGTTTTGACTTGTACTATAAACAAAGAATGGAAACTGAGACAACAACCTGAAAACAAAACAGAAAATAGCTTAAGGCCAGCAATGGGCCTTCAACACAATCCATAATCCAACACCCAGAAGCAAGATCAGGACCTTATTCATTAATGTATGCTAGTACAAAAAGGAACTTTGACGTCACTTCACTTCAAAACAGATACGAACCAAGATAACAAAACGTACAAGACTTACAAAAGCTACCTAGACGTTCCTGAATTAGGACATGCACAAAAATTAAGCAAGTTATATATGTTTTGTGAGATATAAATCAATAAATTTTAAACTTTTAGCCAATGTGGAATAAATAAATACACTGATACATACAGGAAGTCTATTTGAAAAAATATATCATGTTTGTACTTATGTTGTGCTGTAACATAACAGTCCCATGTTAAAGACAGGGCTTGGATACAGTACATACATTTTATCCTCTTTCACAACTCAAAATCTTATTTATAATTTTAGTGGTCATTTGTGGCTGTATTCATATTTGCTTTTCGCTTATTGTTTTTAGCTCACCTGTCCTAATTGCCATGTAATATTCTCAGAATGCTGGATATTTTCCACACTGGTTTGTGTCCACACTTATTAATTATACATTTTAACTTGCAAGCAAAAAAAAACGTTGATGAAAAATTTAAATAAAAAACTACAGGTGAACGAGTCAGGCTCTTGAGAGCCTCATCTATTGTCTCTAGTTAAAAGAGCTTACTGAAACTACTGAATCAATTCAAACCAAAGTGACATGATCGATGGTCCTTGGTGTGTAAAATATGGCTTGAATATTGTATGTCAATAAAAGAAGATTTGAAAGAAAAACATCAGTATTTTAGGCGCATGGAGCCTGTAGTTTACCGCTTTGCTGTGCTCACTGATAACAGCTTTATATCAGGGCTGGGCTTATATACTTTGTTGTGTCTTTCTGGTGAGAATTTTATCTTAAAATATCACAAAAGTGGGTCATCAATAAAATTGACCACCTCTTGAGTCATACGGAGGACAGGGCGCTAACAAACATTGTTAACCCTGCCAGGTTCTGAATGCGTTTGTCCTATGTCATGGAGGGTGATCGTGGAAGTGGGGACTGTGTTGGAAGAGACGACAACCAAACCACAGTGCAGAAAACAGCCCATGGCCACCAATGGGTCTATGACACAGGTGATCTGGTATTTCGGTGATTGTCGTTAGTTTGCTGGCTTTCATATTTTATTTTGTTTCTGATTCTGATTGTGTGCAGTGGCGGATCCAGAGGGGTTCCGGGTTGGAACCCCCTTTTTGGACGATCAATGCATTTGAATGGGGACATATAGTTGGAACCACCCTTTATCCTGGGTTGGGAACCCCCTTTTTAAATGGCTGGATCCGCCCTGGTGTGTTTTCAAAACAAGAATTAAAAGAATTTGTAAAGATTTGGTGCGGTCCACAAAGTTTACATTATTTTACTGTCTCGCTTGACGGAGTCAAAAGCGAGACAGGTATGCTGTTTCGGCGGCGGCGTCAACAATGTATTAGTTTGTGATTAGGTCTAGTTTATGGTGAACCACTAGTGGTAGGTCAAATATATTTGGTATGCAGTTATGTTAGCATTGGCACATCTCATTACCATGGAGATTATTTGGCCCTGCCCCTCAGTTATGGTCTATTGACTTTGAAACTTTTGCTTTGTTTTCATGTATTATTTTTGATTAGGTTGTTTTATGGGGAACCACTAGTAGTACTGGTCAATGATATTTGGTATGCAGTTGTATTAGCATTGGCATATCTCACATGGAGATTATTTGATCCCGCTTCCTCAGGTTTATTGACTTTGAAATTTTGCTTAGTTTACATGTATAAGTTTGTATTTAGGTATGTTTAAAGGAAACTACTTATGATAAGTCAATGGTATTTGGTACGCAGTTGTATTAGCATTGGCACATCTCATTTCCATGGATATTGTTTATAGCCATGTACTTTCAAGTCATGATTCATTGACTTTGAATATTTGCAAAACATACGACTTTGAATATTTGCAAAACATACATGTTAAAGTGTTGGTATTTTAATTTCAACATTTGTATTATCGAAATTACAAAAAAGCGAGACATATCTCTGTGATAACAGTTTATGTTAAAAAATGATATATAATCTAATTACATAGTAGTATTGAGGTGATCATGGATGGACAAGAGGACCCGCCCACCATTTAATATGCCGATACCCGCACTAGATATGGTATATAAAACATTGATTGAAGATGAAAATAGGGTGAAATATGATGTAAAGCAATGATTATTTATTACTTTACAAAAGTATTTTTAAAACACACATTGGAACTTGAGTAAATGCATGTAGAGCAGGCCTAATCTGTGGTCAAATCCCTTTTTGTCATCAATACAAATAATTAGGATTATTTATCAAATGAAAGAAAAAGAAATAACTATTGGATCGCTTGCCAACACGATATGTGTAATAAAAAGGGTAAGCCATGATATGAAATAACGTATGTATTAAGGGACATTTGTACATCTGCGTATCCTTCAGTGTTAGAGTTTTGTGGAAGGTTCATCAAAGGAACCACCTACCACAGGCACTTGTCTCGGATTTTTTTATCTATATACCTTAATGTAACACTTATATTAAGGTACGTAGGGGAAAATAGTCTTAGACAAGTGCCTGTGCAACCTACCGAGAGTTTAAAAAAAATTCATAATCAGAAAATTTACGATCAGTTAAAGTAAAACTGACAAATTCATTAAATAGGAATACACCGTAGAGGCAATGAAAACCATGTGTTAAACTTCGACACAATACCGATATTAAAGGTTACAGCTACAGCTTTCAAAGAAAAAAATAGAAAGGGAGTCATAAAATTTAAATTGCATCTATATAAGAATAGCCCAACCATTTATGACCTTGGATTCAATACTTTCTATTTCTGTTGTCTGATATTTTCTTTACTAATTTTACTTTTTCTATTTGCCGTTTAAAACCGTTTTATTATCAAATGCACCCCCCCAAAAAAAAAAAAAAAAAACTTATAAAGAAATAAGAAATATTACCAAAAGACTTTAAAAAAAATAATGCCCTCGTTTCGGGACTAGTGTAACAAGATAGCATTTGAAAAAAGATTACATTGGAAATCGTACGTAAAATGAAACAGTTCGAATACACCGCGGACCAAGTACACAAATGTATAACGTGTACAGGAAGTATTGAAGACCGACGACAAACTATCTGCTACTTATTCATTAAAAAATTTAAGCAAAACAAAAACACGGCAAATATTCAGGAAAACACATTAATTTAAACAAAAATGAACACTTATACTATCTAAAATGGAAGAAGGAAGGTGCGCGTGGTTTTATTAATACGCCGCCTAAGTAAACACAACTGTGTATTGACCTTTGTTAATAGAAAACAGAGTTCAAATATATAAATATTCATGTTATAACGTATCGTCATACTTGCATCAAAACTTTTAAACCAATAGCATAACACAAATTAGTTTTCGAACGGCTCGGATATTTTCTCATAAATAATAGTCAAACCCGGAGAGGTTCGAATGAAATCTTCCCAGCATATTAATATTGGTTTCCTTCCCCTTACTTACATTCCCTGGATTACTCTATCAATAGCCTAACACCGCGAGGTACGTTGTGAGTTCGAACCCTGGACGTGGCAGGTGCGCTCGACTCCAATCTTTATTGACTAGGATTGTCAGTTTTCCTACCGAAATCGATTTATCTCTCGGACACTCAGGCTTCCTCCACCAATAAAAACTCACCGCCACCAAAAATCACAATAGTGATGAAAGTGGCGTTGAACACCAATCAGTCATGACCTTCTTCTCCTTCGTTGTGTTTATATATTGATAATTTATTTATCCTTAATATAACAATGTCTATATATATACTAGACCATCAGTCATGTAAATACATTGAAACCGGAAGGGGACCAAACGAAGTGTATTTATAAAAACATAGAACCAGCACTTCACCATAAGATTTCTGAAATTTATCTAATAAAAAGAATTTTGTCTTTTTCAAAGTTATTTGACTGTAAAATGTCCATAAATCTTTTATCCAGTGTATCAAGTGCATAACTTATTACAATTATTCATGCTTATATAACATTAAATGAAACAAAAAGTTACAAATCATACAAAATCAAAAACTATTTTAAATTCGTTTTTCACAACATTCTGATAAACATATCTTGCATCAGACGGAACACATGTGTCAAATTTCCTTAAGACCATAATATCAATGTAATTCACATTATAATGCTTATTCGAAGTCATTTAAAATCGTCATCCTCTGTTGGCATACACGTATGCTAAAACGCTATTCTCTCAAAGCAATATAAATTAACGTTTCGTTTGTCAATTTAGCACAGTCTGGTGTAGTCCAAATAATTATGACGTCTTGAAAGGCTATTATATTTTTTTCTTTGACGCCTTCAATGAAAATTTTATGGCTAAATTGTCTCAAAGTTGAGAGCAAAATATGCTCTCAAAGTCCAACCGAAAATGGTGGCTTCAGCATTATGACGTCGCAGGAAGGCGTCAAAGCAAAATTTAAAATAGCCTTCCAAGACGTCATGATTATTTGGACTAAGTCTGGTGAAGCCTGAAGGTGTAATTACAATAGAGTTTAAATACACCAATCACACCAACCCGGTGACACACATAACAAAGAGACATTTAGAATAAACGATCTTCAACATTAGACCCGTATATATGAATTAAAGGAAATGTGGAGGTATACATCAATGACAAGGAGATATCAAACCAAGAACAAAAATAACCAAAAGATTCAAAGAGCGAGGTCAATCATGGTATTAATGCCCTGAAATATGTTACATTGTCCAATTAAGATATAGGATGCAATGTAGCATTTCAGAAGAATTATGTCTTTGTATTGTGATTAGACATGTCAAATATGATAGTCATAAACCTACAACTGCTAAAACATGTTAGATCTGTGTGCAATAAACCAGAGCCAAAGATCTTGCATCAGAAATGATTATATTTATAGAATTTATTCATACATTCAGACACACAGAAGCAAAATTGCACAACTAAATTTTTGGTGAGAATACTGTACATTTAAATCAAATGTATTTCTTTTTTTCATGTATTTGTTTTTAATATTCGGCCCAGGTTTTTAAAAAGTTTATTATCTGATTATTGAGTACACAAAAATGTACATCCTGAAAAAAAATTCTGGTAGTTTTGATTAACAAAATATTTCAAAGCTTCATGATCTTACAATTTACATACAATGGAAAAATGTTAAGTTTCAATTCAAAAATTGATACATGTACTACATAATGATGATTTTACATCTCATTATTTCAAACAATGCTTTTAGGAGAGTTTTTTTTAATCATTGCCATAAGCAGCTGGTAGATTAAAGTCCATTTCCCCTTTTATTTCTTACTTAGGTGTAAAAGTCATCTTTGAGAAAGTAATATGAGAGGATGTTTTTTAAGTAGGACTTTTTTATTGTTGTTAGAAAATATATCCCTTTTTAAAAAATTTGGAGACCGTGTGGTGGAAGTTCTAAACAAACAGACAGAAATAGACAGACACACAATTCCTCTGCCTTTTAGATTGTATGATGAGAATATTTGAATTCATATTGTATTAATTGATAATGCTTAAAATAGAAGTAAAACATACTGTAATCTATTATGAAACCAAATAATTAAAATTGAAAACAACACTTTAAAGAGTCTGCAATTTATTAAGCTGGTCAACATGTTTTGCCTTTCAGGCAGGCATCATCAGGACAATTTACGTACAGAAATTAATTACTGGAGTACTAAAAGTGGTACTAAATTTGACGTCACAATTTGTGTTGTCAAGGTGAGAGAAACAATGAAAAGTGAAAGTAGCATATTATAAATAGATGAGATAAGTATAGAAAAATAAAATGTGTTTAAAATTTAACGAGTTCGTTTTTCTTTTATATGATGCATGCCATTGTTCTAAAGGCTTGGTATGTAATGGATGAACTTCCCATGGTTCCTACCACTTGGCAAGGCTTCTCTCCCAGTCCTGTCCATTGTTGGAGGTTACTGCTTCTTGGCGTGTCGGTAACAATGGGAAGATTTTGATCGCTGCTAATAGGAAATAAAATTTCAGAAATCGTTCCCTTGTAATTTATTTGGTATATATATACTTGTTGATCGTCTGCTGTAGTTAATCTGTTTATTAGCCTGGTTTTAAATTTATAGTTCATTTATGTTCGGCAACCATGTGGTGTGTGGTTGTATCTGTCTATCTTTAATAGATACATGTAGGGTGGTATCGGAAATCTTGGTAATCTTGGTTTCTTCTTTGATGATGTGTCGCATGTGTGGAATATTTTGTGGTCCTTGTATATGCTGGTGGCTTGCAGATTGGCACAATCCGCATAGAAGATTTTTTTCAGATGCAGGGTTCACAATAAATATAAAAATTATAACTCCTTAAAGGTGAACCAATGCCATGGTGTTACTTTTGCCAGTAAAAATTAAATTGATTTGTTGAAATAATTTCTTCAAGCTAAATTAAGCTTCTAGATTTGTAGTTTGCAGTGATTACAAGGACAGCAAGGCCAAATTTTAGTTTGTTGTTTTTGGGCAGTTACCGTAATACTAATTCCATAAAGTAGTAAAGCTGACGTTCAGTCCTTGCTTACTTGTTGTTGCAGGTTGTATGGGGATGTGTGGATGTTTATTGTTGTTTTCTCCTGGCACAACAGTGCAGGGAACATAGAAATTCAGGGTGTCGAACTGTCTGGTCTTGTGAGCCCTCTCATGTGTAGCATTCTTAATACTTTTTTAGGAAATTAATATCTGAAAGGTTTATATCTCCATTGTTTCAGAAAATTTCCAAAATCAGTGCCATTCAACTAATTTTAAAGGAGTTATTCCCCTTGGAAATATATATTGTATGGAAAATTGCATTGTAAGCATTTTGAAGCCTAAATTTCTTGAAGGATAGTTATGAAATTTAGATCAAAGATTATATCAGTAATATATAAAGCTAGGTCATCAGTGCTGATCAACTTTTTTACAGGATTCATGTCCCTTTGAAATGTAATTCATATTGAACATTCCATTTTGTAAGCACTCTCACACCTACATTTCTCATTGGATTTTTATGAAATTTATATCAAAGGTTGATAATCAGTGTCGAACAACTACTTTTACAGGAGTTATGCCCTCTGGAAAGAAATATTATATGGAAAAAGACATAGTTAGCAATCTCATGTCTACATTTTTTGTCGGTTATTATGAAAACCAACACAAATTTTGTTTGTAGTTATTGCAATTGAATAGATACATCTGTGCATCAGTGGGTGCATTGGGATGCTGTTATTTCATTTTATTTGAATGACTATTGTCTTCTTTAATATGAACCTTAGTTTCATTCCTTTTTAGCTCACCTGGCCTGAAAACTGGGGGCCAAGTGAGCTGCCAAACCAACCAAGATGGCCGCCATTTCTCATCACTTGGCGTCCGTCAATGGGTTGTTGGGTTGCTGCCCTGAATTAGTAATTTTAAGGACGTCGGCGTAGCAATAATGTTCCAAAGTAAGATCTACAAATAAGTCAACATGATCGTCAGTCCGTCGTCGTTAACTTTACAAAATCTTCTCCTCTGAAACTACTGGGCCAAATTTAACCAAACTTGGCCACAATCATCATTAGGGTATCTAGTTTAAAAATTGTGTCCGTGACCTGCCAAACCAACCAAGATGGCCGCCATGGCTAAAAATAGAACATAGGGTAAAATGTAGATTTTGGCTTGTAACTCTGAAACCAAAGCATTTAAAGCAAATCTTACAGGGATTAACTTGTTTATCAAGTAAATATCTATCTGCCCTCAAATTTTCAGATGAATTGGACAACTGGTTGTTGGGTTGCTGCCCTGAATTGGTAATTTTAAGGAAATTTTGCGTTTTGGTTATTATCTTGAAAATTATTACCGATAGAGATAAACTGTAAACAGCAATAATGTTCAGCAAAGTAAGATCTTCAAATAAGTCAACATGACCAAAATGGTTAGTTGACCCTTAAGGAGTTATTGCCCTTTATAGTCAATTTTAACAATTTTCATTAATTTGGTAAATTTTGGTAAGTTTTACAAAATGTTTTCCTTTTCTAATCTTCTTTTCTGAAACTGCAGTAGAAAATCAATACAGAAAACAATCTACTAATGAACTGGCAATAAAAATAATTGATAATTCTATAACATGAAAAAAAACCACATTAATACCTGATGATGGTGTTTCTTTCTTTACATTGTAAATGATGTCACAACTATAATCCCGAACAATAGGTCGAATGTCAGATATGTTTCAGTACTTTGGCTTCATTTTCTACAGATTCAAGTGCAAATGATGCTTGAATTCCTACACTAATTTATACAGACTTCATCCCCTTTCACAGGTAATGCCTGCCTCATATTATATTTAAAACTTTAATAGAATATCAGAAATTTTGAGAGAAAATTAATCAACCATGCTAGATCTAAAACTTAATTAATATTCTTCAAATTATCAATTAACTATTTAAAAAAAAATTCTCATTAAAAAGTATAGTTCTTCATTTCATATTTTATCAGAAGTTTAGGAAAAAATTGAATTTAATTGTGTCCCTTGTTCTCATTTCCTGGGATAAATCCAATACAAATTAAAGTATTGGTATTGAATTAATATTTAAGAAATATTTCAAACCTTACCATTTTCTTCACAAGAATGAAGACCATATTTTCAGTGTCATGAGTATCAGTCATCATATTTGTTGTACTTTGTTGTTTAAAAGTTGAATACAAAAAGATCAACAAAGCAATTCAAAACCACTTGAATTTTGCAACAACAAATGAGAGTTTATAACGACCTCAGCTGGCTATACAACCCTTGCACAATCAACTGAATTTTGCAGAAATCATTAATAGGAAAGATTGCCCTTAAATGATAATTTTTATTACCTTTTGTTTTTTGGGGGTGTTGCAACAACAAAACTTCACAACAAACTTTCTCATCACTTCGCATTTCTCGTTAAATAAATTTTACAAAAATTCTCCCCTGAAACTACTGTCAAATTAAACCAAACTTGGTTTAAATCACCACTAGGATATCCAGGGACCACTGTGTATGATGACCCTGCCTGCCAAATTGGCACACATGGCTGAAATAAAACATAGGTTTCAAACGCACTTTTTAGTCTTATATCTCTGAAACTAAACGACAGTACAACAGTTGCATTTATCATGCATCAATTGTAAATAAAAATATCAGGTGAGCAACACAGGGTCCTTGGAGCCTCTAGTTCTTTTTTAAAACCATAGAACTTGGTGCCAATGTAAACAAACGAATTTTCAAATAAGTTATTTGTAATCAGAATGTAGTAGGAGGGTTTGATTTTTTTTAATAAAGAATCTCAAAAAATCAAAAGGATTGTTGTATGAATTAATTGTTGTATGAATTGACTATCTTTCATTGGGTTTCAATAGTCTGTTATCACATTAGTATTGTCACATTAAACTGCACCAATCTTTCCTTTAGTTATAGCTTGAGCAACTTTGATAGTCCATTAACATTCATAAAAAATGCCATCACTATTTAAACCAGCTACAGTCCTTGCTTCCAAGAACATTGTGTGTTCGTGATTCAATACCAGTATTCAATCAGAATGTTCAAAACCTTATTATTTTTCTAAAGGTTTATCTGAACTCCTTAACATAAAGAATTTAGATAATGGTAGAAAATATATACAATGTAACTGTTTCATTTCAGATATAAACAATGGTTCTTACGTGTAGATTTTATGGTAATAAGTACCCAGAAGTAGAAGATGTTGTTATGGTCAATGTCAGATCTATAGCAGAAATGGGAGCATATGTTCATCTCCTTGAATATAACAATATTGAAGGAATGATATTGTTGAGTGAATTGTCTCGTCGACGTATTCGTTCTATCAACAAATTAATCAGAGTTGGGAGGAGTGAATGTGTAGTTGTAATCAGAGTAGACAAAGACAAAGGTTTGTAAGACAATAAGAATGTTCATTTTAAAAATAAGGAGATGCGATATGATTGCCAAAGAGACAATTATCCACCAGAGTCCAAATGACATTGATGTAAGCAATTAAAGGTGTGATTTTCATGGAAATCTGAAAGATTTTTCAGAAATCCTTTAAAGGGGCATTAGCTACAAGATATAAAAAAATAATAGAATGTGATTTTTTTGTTGTTGAATCATTAATGAAAGTGAAATAGTGAAATAATAATTCACTTTTAGCAGCCAGTTTGGTTCAATTTTGTAGAAATAAGCTAAGAAACATGGCTGATGAATTATTCACTTGCTAGAGAAATTGAAAACATGTACCGGTAGCTAGAGACGGATTACACATAAACTAGGTGTGTTCAGCTATTAAAAGGAAAAGAATGTCAACATTGAGAGTGAAACAAGGGTAAACCATTTGGTTGACTGTCAGATTCAATCAACAAAAACTCATTCTTATACAGGTAAAAGCGATGATTAACATATTTTTTTAACCTATAATATGAAATCAAACAGACCTAGAAAAATCCAATTGCATGTGTTTGCTATCTATTTGTATCTATATTTATGTTTATATCTGGTTATATGATCATCGGCAGTCTTCCGAATGTCACCTCGACGGTTAATAAGATGTCGTCTTGACTGAAAACCACACAAGATGCTGATACATATTATCAAGTCCATGCATCATAAATTGTTTATTTTAGACTTTATGATTTGGATATACGTTTAAGTATGTTATAAATCAAATATGAGAATTTTAGTCAAATCAGTGTACAAGATTTTGACAGCTATGCCCTTTTAAACAACATATTTTCTGATCAAAAGTCACAATTTGGTTTTTTCCATACTGCCAAGAATGTTTATAAACTACAAGATGTGACTCAAACAAATGAAACAAAGAACTATCAAAAGAGGCTTTTTTCACCATGGAACGTTCAAAATGTGAAATGTGCTTACATTTGCTGGACTGCTTCATCTGTGTTATAGAAGCTGCTTGCTTTCCATGCATTATTTCAGTCCCTGTCAAAGCAAAACTTAAGACTTTATGATTAGTATTTGCTACTTTTTCAAATAAATAAAATTTCAGAATAGTATTATCCTGATTATAGAGGTTTGCCACAAGTACAAGAACATGTGTTAAAAAAGTGTTGATAAGGGCGTGAAGCTAATAATTCTATTCTTGGATTGGTTATTCATTAATTAAAAACATGCAACAGAATCAGTTTATTCAAATTGCAGCCAATAAAAAATCAGATAGAATTGAACTTCTACTGTAAAAATTACACTCTGAGCAGACACTTTTGAAACATGACTCGGTCATGTCAGTGTTTTGATTTAGTATGAAACAGCTTGTATCTGCATATCACATAAACATACTAGGTTACATCCTAGATATGTGTGTAGTATTTGTTTCTGGGTAATAAGCAGCCATCACTCAATTAATCATATTTGTTGTAAAACCCCCTTCAATGAGATGACAGTATCTTAGTTTCAACATGTCTACATAATTAATAAAGACCTGAATAACTATGAACCCACATTTCTCTGATTTATGCAAAACACATATGTAGATGTACAACATTTGGTTTTTCAGGATATATAGATTTATCAAAGAGAAGAGTTTCACCTGAGGAAGTATGTAAATGTGAAGAGAAATTTGCAAAAGCTAAAGCAGTAAGTGAAATCAAAGTTTTTGGAATCATTTTAAAAAATTGTATCTGATTTAAAAAAGAAATTTCAAAGGAACATTGAAAACAAGATTAATAATTAATCTACTAGCTATATATGTATAGGTATGTGCAAAGTTTTACCTGTAAGGTCTTAATGTGATTTTGACCTACGATGGTATAAATTGGCTTAGTGTAAATATGCAGCCTGAGTGTGGAATATCAATCTCATGTAAGAACCACAAACAAATATTTATAGAAAAGGTGTTTTTCATGTAGACAAACAATGTATAAAATTATCTTTTTGGTTTCTGCATAGGCTCTTTATTTGATGCTGGTCTGTGATGTAATTACTACTGAACGACTTGTTTTTAGTTTTTAACTATTTTAGATTTAATGCCAACATAACAGTCTGTTCCAAAACCTTTTTGACAGCTAGATTATTGGGCTAGTGACCATGTTATGTCTACTAGACCGAACAAATTTTCACAAGACCGAAAATTTTCAAGAGAAATATAAGATTTAAATGAATTATATATATATTTATGAGGTTGGGACAACCCTCCAAATGGGAAACAGTTCTCCAAAGTGTAACAATCCCAAAAATGAGGGATATTTATCTAATGATAGAAACCTTTTCTTAGAATTTATATTTTATACTTAAAATGACACAGTTTCATGATAAAAACAACTTTTCCAAAGGATGATTAGTTTTAAACTGTGTTTCTAAAAAGTTTTAAGTCTATGAAAACTTCTTACTATTGACAACTTTCAAGACTAAAAACTATTTTATAATTGTTCCGTCATCTATTAACTTGTACCATTTGATTTAAAAAGACTCAACGAAAAAATTACCATTTTTAGCACTAGTTAACTATTTCTCAACTGAGGGATTGTTACTTGTTAGGGAATGGTTCCCTAATTAGTAGATGTCCCCAACCTGTTTATTGTTACTTGTTTAGGGAATAGTTCCCTAATTAGTAGATGTCCCCAACCTGTTTATTGTTACTTGTTTGGGGAATGGTTCCCTAATTAGTGGATGTCCCCAACCTGTTTATTGTTACTTGTTTAGGGAATAGTTCCCTAATTAGTAGATGTCCCCAACCTGTTTATTGTTACTTGTTTGGGGAATGGTTCCCTAATTAGTGGATGTCCCCAACCTGTTTATTGTTACTTGTTTGGGGAATGGTTCCCTAATTAGTGGATGTCCCCAACCTGTTTATTGTTACTTGTTTGGGGAATAGTTCCCTAATTAGTGGATGTCCCCAACCTGTTTATTGTTACTTGTTTAGGGAATGGTTCCTAATTAGTGGATGTCCCCAACCTGTTTATTGTTACTTGTTTGGGAATAGTTCCCTAATTAGTGGATGTCCCCAACCTGTTTATTGTTACTTGTTTGGGAATGGTTCCTAATTAGTGGATGTCCCCAACCTGTTTATTGTTACTTGTTTGGGGAATAGTTCCCTAATTAGTGGATGTCCCCAACCTGTTTATTGTTACTTGTTTGGGGAATAGTTCCCTAATTAGTGGATGTCCCCAACCTGTTTATTGTTACTTGTTTGGGGAATAGTTCCCTAATTAGTGGATGTCCCCAACCTGTTTATTGTTACTTGTATGGGAATAGTTCCTAATTAGTAGATGTCCCCAACCTGTTTATTGTTACTTGTTTGGGAATGGTTCCTAATTAGTGGATGTCCCCAACCTGTTTATTGTTACTTGTTTGGGAATAGTTCCTAATTAGTGGATGTCCCCAACCTGTTTATTGTTACTTGTTTGGGGAATAGTTCCCTAATTAGTGGATGTCCCCAACCTGTTTATTGTTACTTGTTTGGGGAATGGTTCCCTAATTAGTGGATGTCCCCAACCTGTTTATTGTTACTTGTTTGGGAATAGTTCCTAATTAGTGGATGTCCCCAACCTGTTTATTGTTACTTGTTTGGGAATAGTTCCTAATTAGTGGATGTCCCCAACCTGTTTATTGTTACTTGTTTGGGAATGGTTCCTAATTAGTGGATGTCCCCAACCTGTTTATTGTTACTTGTATGGGGAATGGTTCCCTAATTAGTGGATGTCCCCAACCTGTTTATTGTTACTTGTTTGGGGAATGGTTCCCTAATTAGTGGATGTCCCCAACCTGTCCTAATTAGTGGATGTCCCCAACCTGTTTATTGTTACTTGTATGGGGAATAGTTCCCTAATTAGTAGATGTCCCCAACCTGTTTATTGTTACTTGTTTGGGGAATGGTTCCCTAATTAGTGGATGTCCCCAACCTGTTTATTGTTACTTGTTTGGGGAATAGTTCCCTAATTAGTGGATGTCCCCAACCTGTTTATTGTTACTTGTTTGGGGAATAGTTCCCTAATTAGTGGATGTCCCCAACCTGTTTATTGTTACTTGTTTGGGAATAGTTCCTAATTAGTGGATGTCCCCAACCTGTTTATTGTTACTTGTATGGGAATAGTTCCTAATTAGTAGATGTCCCCAACCTGTTTATTGTTACTTGTTTGGGGAATGGTTCCCTAATTAGTGGATGTCCCCAACCTGTTTATTGTTACTTGTTTGGGGAATAGTTCCCTAATTAGTGGATGTCCCCAACCTGTTTATTGTTACTTGTTTGGGGAATAGTTCCCTAATTAGTGGATGTCCCCAACCTGTTTATTGTTACTTGTTTGGGGAATGGTTCCCTAATTAGTGGATGTCCCCAACCTGTTTATTGTTACTTGTTTGGGGAATGGTTCCCTAATTAGTGGATGTCCCCAACCTGTTTATTGTCTTTTCCATTAATATTGTTGAAAAAACCTAGATTGTTTTTCCAAGTATTTTTGTTTTTTTTTAAAACTTGAAACTCCTTCAGGAGTGTTTGTATAGGCTTTGTCAGTGTTTTACCTGGGATAGCCCCTTGTGTTCATTTCACCATTGAAGCCATGATTATTTGTTTGCATTGAGTGGTATTTATAGATTGTGTTTATCGCTAGCACATGGTTGAGCAATGTTCTCGATTTCGTTGGTAATTAGGTATATCACATTGACCACTGGTTCCCTTTGATTAGAAGTAAGAGAAACGTATATAATACTTTAGCGATATCAGTAAAAGAATGAAAACAAGGTTGGTGAGGATTTTGTTACTTGTTCTCACAGATTTACAAAAATACCGGTTACGATTTTACAAACGCACTCAGATGTTCACTAGACCAATCAGGCAATCACCAGTGCTTCTGCACTAGTCCGATGAGATTTTTTTACTAGACGGGGCTTCGTTCTACTGCTTAAAGTTGCAGTCTGAGTCATAATTGAAAATCTTCAAATTAAAGAAAGTTCTAATTTCAGTGAAAAACAAGGTTGAGCAAGACCATTGTCACCTTGGTCTTTCTTCAGAATTATAAATTATATATAGTGTCATAATTTACCTTTATGCATTATTTCTTAACAATAACTTATTTAGGTATACAAGTATTTGTATGTGGAAAAAAATAGTTTACATTTGTTGTAAAGTATTTTACATCATGTAAGGCAAATTAATGCTGTATATAGCCTATGATTGTTATTTAAATTTTTCTAGGTTAACAGTATTTTACGACATGTAGGAGAATTAATGAAATATTCCACCAGTGAACAGCTTGAAGATTTATATAAAAAGACAGCTTGGTACTTTGATGAAAAATACAAAAAACCTGGTGCAGCATATGAAGCATTTAAACATGCTGTCACGTAAGTTAGCTCAAAACAGAGGGAATTTAGTCTGGTTTGCAAATCACATATCACTCGATTAAGATGTTACTTCTAATAGACATGTTGGAAATCTCCTTGCTGTCAGTATGTAAAAAACTGCTCGTCAACCCTTAGTTAGGGACAGTAAGTGACAAGTTCTAAGGTTATGATTTTGACATAAATTTTTTTGTCTTATGTCAGATAAGATTATCAGCTTCTTCTTCAGGTTCACCCACATTACAGACCTTAACAATTGACATGTTAAAATGTTGATATACATAAAATATTTGACACTGAATATAAATCAACCTACAATATAATCAAGACAAGATTAAAGTGTAAAGGTCAGTAATGAACTTCAGTATGTAATGTAATGATAAAACTGGATTTTTGTGGTGAATACTCATGTAATATGAAATATGATCACATGCTTTGCAGGATAATTTTGTTGATTTATGCCTCTTTTTTTGATAGGAATCCTGAAATATTAGATGAATGTGATATTGATGACGAAACAAAGGAAGTTTTAATAGACAACATCAAAAGAAGATTAACTCCACAAGCTGTTAAAATTAGAGCAGGTAAGACAAATTACTGTGTGGTTCTCAGTTCCAACTTAATGTTATCTGTTTTATGAAATGCATTATTTTTACTGTTTACTTGTGGGATTTTGAACCATGTTAATTTATGGAATCTATTTGCATACTGCTTTTATTTCTTATTTGATGTATTTTTGTCTCACCTGCAACAACAGTATGCGAGACATAGGTATTACTATCTGGCAGTGGCGGTGGTGATGGAAACTATTTGTATAAAGCTTTATATTTCAGAAGGTAGAAGACCTAGATGCTTCATATCTTGTATACAGATACCTTATGTTACGAAGTTTCCGTCTGTCATATGTTCATTGTCCTTGACCTCATTTTTATGGTTCAGCGACTGCTTGAAATTTTTTTTAGTTTTTTTGTCATGTGAATTGCTCACTTATTATGAGTAATAGGATAACTATATTTATGGGTTCCTTGCAACGTCTACATGTCCGTCAGACAGTTCACCTGACCTCGACCTCATTTCATGGATCAGTGATCAAGGTTAAAATTACATGATTAGGTCTGTTTCTCAAATACTGTAAGCATTAGGTCAACTATATTTGGTGTATGGAATGATTGTAATGGGTACATGTCAGTCTAGCAGGTTTCATTGACCTTGACCTCATTTTCATGGTTCATTGGTCAATGTTAAGTTTTGTGTTTTTGTCTGTTTTTCAAGTACTATAAACAATAAGTCAACTATATTTGGTGTATGGAATGATTGTAAGGTGTACAAGTCTGCGTGGCAAGTATCATCTGACCTTGACCTCATTGTCATACTTGCTTACTTATCCTCTTCGCTCCGGTCTGAGCATAAGGTCAACACAAGTCCTCGCCACTCTGGTCGGTTCTTTGCCATTATTTCTGCCTCTCCCCATGTCATCTTTAGGTCTTTTAATTCATTCTCTATTGTCCTCCGCCATGTTGTTTTGGGGCATCCTCTTGGTCTCTTTCCCTGTGGTGTCCATCTAAGGGCTGTTTTCGTTATGCTTGAGTTTTCCTTTCTCAAAACATGTCCAAGTCACTGGAAGCGCTTCTGTGTTATTTCATCGATTATACAGGACGACTCTGTCATTTTTAGTAGGTTGGTGTTCGAGATGGTATTAGGCCAAAATATTCTGCAAATTTGTCGGAGGCAGCTGTGATGAAAAGAAGAAAGTGCCCTCATATCTGCTTTCGTAACTCTCCAACATTCACTTCCATATAAAAGAACAGGTTTTACGTTGCTATTGTATAATTTGATTTTTGTTTTTCTGCTGTATTGTTTTGATCTCCAGATGTTCCTTAGTTTTTGAAATGCTGTTCTTGCTTTTGCCAATCTGTTTTTGATGTCCTTCTGTGTAGAATCTTTAGTGCTGATGACTGTGCCCAAATAAATAAATTTATCAACTTTTTGAATTTCATTTCCATCAACCTCTAGTTTTCTTTGAGATGAGGTGTTTAATCTCATTTCCTCTGTTTTCTGTGTGTTGAGTTGGAGTCCGGTTTGGCTTGCGAAATGGCTGAGTCTGTTGGTCTTTTCTTGCATATGATCATGCCGAGATGATTATAAGGCAATATCATCTGCAAAATCCAGGTCTTCTAGTGTTGTAAACATAGATCATGTGTCTCTTTTATCGTCACTTATGGTTTTTCTCATTACCCAATCGATTGCAACTAGGAATAAGATAGGAGAGATGATGCATCCTTGTCTTACCCCGGAGTCTACTGCAAACCATTCTGTCTCTTTGTTGTCTAATAAGAAAGAACATTCAAATTTTGTGTATAAGCATTTAATGAGGGTCACTATCTTGTCTGGTACTCCGTATGATCTTAAAATTTTCCAGAGTGTATCTCTATGGACGCTGTCGAAGGCCTTCTTGAAGTCAATAAAGTTGACAAAGAGTGGTGTTTTCCATTCTATTGACTGTTCTACAATGTTTTTCAGTGTAAAGATTTGATCTATGCATCCTTTGCCTTTTCTAAATCCTGCTTGTTCTTGTCTTAGGATCTAGTTCTTTATCTATCCTATTGAGGAGTATGCGATAGAAAACCTTATTAGGAATTAATAGTAGGGTGATGCCTCTCCAGTTGTCACAATTTCCTAGATCACCTTGTTTGGGAAGCTTCACTATAAGACCTTTTGCCCAGTCTTTTGGGATGATGTCCTTCTCCCAGATAGAATTGAATAGACTGTACATAGCATCTGTTGCAGTTACTAAGTCAGCCTTTAAAAGTTCAGCTTGAATCCCATCTATGCCTGCAGCTTTTCCGGTCTTCATGGATTTAATGGCTATTGTTATTTCTTCCTTAGATGGGGGGTTGATATTTATATCAAGTTCCCATTGTTGTTGCATGCCTACAAAAGGTACTGTTGGTTCTGGTCTGTTCAGGACATTTTTGAAATGTTCTACCCATCGTTTGGACTTTTCATCATCTGTTGTAATCAATTTACCATTTTTGTTTTTAACTGGTGGTACTTGACTGGCATTTCCACTAAGTTCCTTGGTTATTTTATATACCGTATTTAAATCACCTTTTTGCTGCCTTTTCTGCTTCTGCGGCATGTGTCTCGATGAAATTTCTTTTATCCTTTCTTGCTGATCTTTTCACCTCTTTATCCTTTTGGTTGTATTCTTTCTGCAGCTGTTCTTTTTGTCTAGGTGACTTGGTGTTAAGGACTTTTCTTTTAAGCTTTCGTCTTTCATCAATTATTGTCCAGGTGTCTTGTGTTAGCCATTGTTTATCGTTCTTTCTATGAAATCCAATTGTTTTTCAGCGGTCTCTTGGTAGACTTGTTTGATGTTATCCCGCTTATTTTCTAGATCAATTTCTTCCATCTGACTGAGATCTTCTAATGCTTTAAACCTGTTCTTAAGTTCAATGCAAAATTTCTTTTAACTTCTGCATCATAAAGTTGTTTTGTATCTATGATCTTCCTACTTGTCCTTTTCATACTTTCCGCCTTCTTAAATTTGAGTCGTACTTTTGCTATTATTAGATGATGGTCACTATTTACATCAGCTCCCTATATGATCTTGTATCAAGAAGTGATCTTCTCCATTTGCCGTTTATTATAACATGGTCTATCAGATTTTTGTCACGGTTGTTTGGTGAGTTCCATGTTATTTTGTGTATGTCTTTGTGTTTGAACAAGGTACCTCCAATAACAAGCCCATTTGTTGAGCAAAAGTCAGCTAGTCTTTCTCCATTTTCATTCATGATTTCAAGCCTTTCTCTGCCCATTGATCGTTCATGTTGGCTGTTATCATTACCAACCTTGGCATTCTGATCACCAATTATCAGAAGGACATCATGTTGAGGTGTTTTGTCTATCTGTGTTTGTAAAGCTTCATAATAAGTGTCTTTCACTTCATCTTCTGCATCATTTGTGGGTGAGTAACATTGGATTATCGTGGTCTTTGCATAGGTGGAATTTAAGCGAGCTTTTATGAGTCTTTCATTTATTGGCTCCCATTCTATTAAGCTTTTAGCACTTTCTTTCTTCATGATAAGCCCAACTCCTTCTTTATGTTGGTCATCAGCTCTTCCAGAGAAGATGATGGTGTGGTTGCTTGAGACAGTTTTCCCAGATCCTGTCCATCTACACTCACTTATTCCCATGATGGCTATGTTGTAAATGTCCATCTCTTTAATGACTTGCGCCGTTTTGATACCTGGTACATTGTTCTTACATTCCAGGTACCAACTGCTTAAGGCCTCCTTTGCAGGCTTTCTCCTTGAGCATTCATATCGTTACTTGTATTTAAGTAACTCGTCGCCTCAAGGTTTCCAGCTGTAATTTGGTTTCTTGCGTTGATTTCTGTAATAATAGTCTTTTATACGACCGCAAAAAATTTTGTGGTCGTATATTGGTATGACGTTGGCGTCGTCGTCGCCGTCCGGCATCGTCATTGTCTGAAGACGCATTGGTTTTCGCACTCTTGACTTTAGTTTAAGTGAATGGATCTCTATGAAATTTTACCATAAGGTTCAATATCACAAAAGGAAGGTTGAATTGATTTTGGGGTTATGGTACCAACAGTTAAGGAATTAGGGGCCAAAAGGGGCCAAAATAAGCATTTTGTAACTTCCAACTTGCCTCTAGTTGTAACTTCCAGACATAACTTGTGTGTTAGTGTATGGATCTCTGACTTTGTACCACAAGGTTCCATATCACAAAGGGAATTCTGGGATTGATTTTTGGGGTAATTGCCTCAAAATTTTAGGAATTAGGGGCCAAAAGGGGCAAAAATAAGCATTTTTCTAGTTTCATGACAATAACTTGTGTGTAAGTGTATGGATCTTTCTGAAATTGTACTACAAGGTTCCATATCACAAAGGAAAGCTGGAATTGAGTTAGGGGTAATTGCCTGAAACGTTTAGGAATTAGGGGCCAAAAGGGCCAAAATAAGCATTTTCTAGTTTCCAGACAATAACTTGTGTTCAAGTGTATGGATCTCTCTGAAATTGTACTGCAAGGTACCATACCTCAAAGGGAAGGCTGGGATAGAGTTTGGGGTGATGAATTATAAGGGGTTCAAAAATTTGGGGGATTTTTTTTTCCTTTTTTCCTTTTTTTTCTTTAAAATTTTCCATTTTAAGTTGGTTATTTCTGATTTATATTTAAAAGCAAATAATAATGATATGGCAGGAGATACACACCAAACTGGATGTGTAAATTATTATATAATAAGTATTGTGCAATAGCAAGAAATTTTCAATTGCACAGTATTGTAATAGCAAGAAATCTTCAATTGCACAGTATTGCGCAATACCAAGAAATATCCAATAGCACAGTATTGTGCAAAAGAAGATACTTTGTATAAATTGCTTATTTCTTGACCAATTTCAATGGGGTTTTATTCTTGAACTCTTTAATATGCTGAATCTAACCGTGTATTAAGTTTTTGGATTTTGGGCCCGTTTTAAATTGGTCCACATTGAGGTCCAAAGGGTCCAAAATTAAACTTTGTTTGATTTCATCAAAAATTGAATTCTCAGAGTTCGCGAAAACTTGTTTTGACCCGTCGGTCATGGGACCGACAAAGCAAGATTATTTGTCAGTCCTACAAAATTTTAGCCAGTCCTAAAAATCTGTCAATTTTATTCTGAAATAAAAATAATAACATATTTTATTGAAAATAATTTTATTATTATTAGCTTTATTTTTCACAGCCACGGACAAATAAACAATGAATGACCAGTTCTTTTCTTCTAATTGTTCTTATTTAAAGTAATCTTCACTATCCATTTCATCATCTGAATCACTTTCTCAGTATTTGTTATTTCCATCGAAGGGTTCAATCGCCGATAATTTGTTTGCCTGGGATGGCTACATGAACAAATTTAGCAGGCCACATGTAGATCGGCGCTTTTGTTTCGTAGGTTTCCGCTTGTTTATGGGAAACCAGTACCGGAAATTAGCAGCAGGTACATCTGATGACCGATGTAACGCGTAATGGAATTAGTTGCGGTACAACTAATTACCTATAAAAAGGCACTGCAACGGCCGTTTTACATCGGTCATCAGGACCGGCATTAGCTTTCAAAATACTGGTCCGAGCCTTATTTTGACCGAACTCTGATTATTGGGATTCTTTGATATGCTGAATCTAAACATGTATTTAGATTCTTAATTTTTGGTCCCGTTTTCAAATTGGTCTACATTAAGGTTCAAAGGGTCCAAAATTAAACTTAGTTTGATTTTAACAAAATTGAATTCTTAGGGTTCTTTGATATGCTGAATCTAAACATGTATTTAGATTTTGATTATGGGCCCGGTTTTCAAGTTGGTCCAAATTGGGGTCCAAAATTAAACTTTGTTTGATTTCAACAAAAATTGAATATATGGGGTTCTTTGATATGCTGAATCTAACCATGTACTTAGATTTTTGATTTTGGGCCCCGTTATCAACTTTGTCCACATTGAGGTCAAAAGGGTCCAAAATTAAACTTTGTTTGATTTCATCAAAATTGAATTATTGGGGTTCTTTGATATGCCGAATCTAACTGTGTATTTAGATTCTTAATTTTGGTCCCGTTTTCAAATTGGTCTACATTAAGGTCCAAAGGGTCCAAAATTAAACTTAGTTTGATTTTAACAAAATTGAATTCTTAGGGTTCTTTGATATGCTGAATCTAAACATGTATTTAGATTTTGATTATGGGCCCAGTTTTCAAGTTGGTCCTAATCGGGTCCCAAATTAAACTTTGTTTGATTTCAACAAAATTGAATATATGGGGTTCTTTGATATGCTGAATCTAACCATGTATTTAGATTTTTGATTTTGGGCCCTGTTACCATTTTTGTCCACATTGAGGTCAAAAGGGTCCAAAATTAAACTTTGTTTGATTTCATCAAAATTGAACTCTTGGGGTTCTTTGATATGCTGAATCTAACCATGTATTTAGATTTTGGATATTGGACCATAATAGGTGAATGTCCAATTTAAAATTTTTAAGTTCTTAGACCACATTCATTCTGTGTCAGAAACCTATGCTGTGTCAAATATTTAATCACAATCCAAATTCAGAGCTGTATCAAGCTTGAATGTTGTGTCCATACTTGCCCCAACTATTCAGGGTTCGACCTCTGCGGTCGTATCAAGCTGCCTCATGGAGCATTTTATTACAAGATGAGGTTATTAGCCTCATGCTTAACCCCCACCTAGGAGGACCAGGGGTTTTTCATCTAGGTTCCCGTCCTATAGATCAGTTGCCTACCATGGCTATAAGGTTTTGATCTACCCGATTTAGTTATAGATGAGTTACCAACCAAGGTTAATGACCCTCATCTGGCCTACTATTTACCCATAGCTGGGGCAAGGTTGATGAGTGCTAGGGCATATCCAAACGCCGGTGGGCCTACACACTGCATCTCTGGGGTCCTTGCTACTCCGAGATCCTCTACAGTTTAGCCTAGGATACAAGACCCTAGTTTACCGTGTGCTGTCGCTGGGAGGCACTTTAGAAGTCTTAGACTGGTAAAGGCTTTGTACTGACGGGAAAGACTTACGCACTCGGCTTTCCTTTTCACCTACAAGTAGGCTAGTCATCTGCAGAGTAGAGTCTTTGACTCCCCCTGCACTAGGCGCATATCCAATCCCTGTGGTAACATACCACTAGCACACTCATTGTCATAGATCTTTAAAAATGTTAAGTTTCTGTAATGCTTATAGTAAAACCTTTATCTTTAAGACTATCAACATAAAATCAATGGTCAGTAAAGCAGGCAAGACAGTTCAGTGTGTATACTCTTGTGTATGTAATATGCTTTATAAGACATGATCTCAACAAATATATTTTAAGGTAAAAAAATTCTAGTAGTATATTGTAATATCTAAACCATTTGTATGGAACCGCAATATATTTGATTGTAGGTTGCTTATTGTCTGAGGTCCTTTATTTAAGATAGGCTTTTAGTTGACTAAAGATATTTTAAAGTACTAAGTAAACTTTTAATGTATGAGGATACGGTTTAAATTTTGTCTTGGTCAATATTGTCTGATTTATCACTTTGCACACTTGAAGTAGAAGAAATTGTATTTAAGAATGACATGAATGGAAGTAACAGAATTCTAAATAAGTAACTAAACTTTAATTTTCAGATATTGAAGTAGCATGTACAAATTATGAAGGTGTTGATGCAGTAAAGAGAGCTTTGAAGAAAGGTCTAGCATTATCTACAGAAAGTATGCCAATTAAGGTATGAAGCAATATATAAGATCATTGATTTTAAGGTCCCTCACTGGACTGTCAGACTGTGTGATATATCTGATAAAAATAAGTCCCAGTCTGGTAGAAGTTTTATATATTTGTACACTTATTAAAACAGTTCATATGAACAATATCCTATAAAATTCCATAGTTTCTTGGGAATGTTGATACAGGGCTCACGCTACCAGGCGACTAGGGTGAAGAAGTCGCTTTCCGTCCAACACTTCGCTTTGCCCGACCCTCAAAAGCGAAAACAAGTCGCCCTGTTGTTTACGATACTTGCTTTCAGTCGCTTTCGTCATCGGACATTTTAATTTTACCAAGTTGATAAAACATCAATTTTTATTGATTATTAAAGAAATTCAGACATAAACGATTCATTTTCTTAAGAAAAGAGGTTTAAGCATTTACTTTACAGTGTGTAGCAGGTTACTTAATAAAAGACAACTTTTATCACTGCATGCACTTCCGTACTTGTTACTCAGAGAGTGTACATCAATCTAACTTTCGCGGCAAAATAAGTTTGTTACTTCATTTGAAAGTGATAAAGTTGCCTCCAGTAAATGTTTAATCCTTTTATTGCATTAAAACGTCATATTCCTTTCCAAGTAGCTTGTCAAACATCGTTTATTTTTGTAAATTTTCTTCGTCCGCCATTAATCGTTTACTAACTACGGATCGGAACCGGACCAGCTATGACCGAAATCCGTATTTTACAATAATAACTACCGACGCATGAATGGAAAAGCTCCCAAAAGGAAAAATTACGCATTCCACACGCATTTACAGACTTTGGTTAGATCTAATTGATTAATGTATATAATTTATATGGATTGTTTCAAAATATTGATTAAAGTTGCTTAACTACTAATATCAATATATTATGGCCCAGCTTAACTTTGTATATCTTTTGATGAGAAACACTGAATTTCATAACATGATAAACAAGATAGTTTTAATTGAATTGTAATTCATATATTATAATTTCTTTACCTTTTGACATAAAACAAAATTCTTTTAGTGCTAGATATTTAGTTGGTAGTTTCTCACAAGAAACTAAACTTAAACAACTTTGAATTTGAACTGTTAATTTAATTGTATACTCAGATATGAATTGAACAGTATAAAAGAACATTATTTACATATGACCCTTTATACTATGGTAAAATCAAAACATTGTAGCGCAGCGCGAAGGAGCACTTCTTTCAAATCTCACCACTTCTCCTATCAGTTTCAAAGAGAAGTCACTTCTCCTATGATTCTGAAGTAGTGTGAACCCTGTGATAAGATGAGTCAAGTTCGATTTTAATGGTTTTAAAATTTGCTATTAAAGAGTTATGTTCTTAGTTACCTATAAAACATGTTGTTTTTTTTTGGTTTCCGGATAATAATGAACGTACCACTTTACTTCACTTTTTTGAAATTTGAGTACACCATTATGAATCATAAGTACAGGTCAAGTTTGATTATGATGTTGTTTTTAATTCAAGAGGCCCTTAAGGTGGTACCTAACACTACAGGAGATAACTCTGTAAAAATCAGCTAAACGTTTTAATCACGTTGTATTGTTAAGGAAATATTAAGCTTTTCAATGATCAAAATTAGTGTTTGTCAAACTGCTATATAACCAATGAAATTTTTCTGATAAAGTGGTTGGTTCAAATTTTTGAAATTTTATATTTTGTCAAAGGGTCAAAGTAAACATTTTGTCTAAATTTTATGAAAATTAAATCAGCTCTCAAAAGGGATGTTATTTTATCATGTAGTCATACAGCAGTAGTTTCATAATTTTGTCAGCCCATAAATTTGGTTAATTTGAATTTTTCTTTTTACCTACAATATTACAAAGAATTACACATTAAGCTATTAACTTAGTTTATATTCACTGTGTATTGGTCAACTTGGCTTTAGAAGGAACATAGGGTTTTGATCTTCTTAAGTTCATCAATTATTTGTTTTTTTTTAAATAAATATGATAGCTATTCCTTGGCATGAAATGTCCACATTAGTATTGTACATTGTATTAGGCTTGTTTACTGTATCATTTGCTTCAGGTAAAGCTGGTATATCCTCTTGTATACATGTATACTGTACATCTGTGTTAGAAGAATAAAGGGTATGTCCTTGTTAAATACAACTGTTGTCTGTTTCAGATGAACATAAATAGCTACTTCATTGTATGTTTTTTCAAAATACTAAGGATTTTCTACTCCAAGAATAGGTTACCTTGGCAAAACCTTTCCAAACTAAGGGTCCTCAATGCTCTTCAAATTTTTGATTTATTTGGCCTGGCAACTTATTTGATTTGAATGTCACTGATGAGTCTTTTGTAGACGAAACATGAGTCTGGCTTACAAAATAATGAGCCTGGTATCTATGATGAGAGTATTTATGATTATATTATGAGAAAGAGCAGACTACATAGCCTTGTTAAATAAAGGTGTTTTCTGTTTCAGATAAATCTGATAGCTCCACCATTGTATGTAATGACTACATCTACCTTAGAGAGAACAGAGGGCATGGCCTTGTTAAATAAAGCTATAGCTACTATTAAAGAAGACATAGAAGAAGCAGGAGGAATCTTCAATATTCAGCAACAGGTACAGTACAAATATAGTCTTGCCCATAAATTTTTCAGCCCAACTGGTCTGATTGATTTTTTTTGGTTTAACAACAAGGAAGTCATAAAAAAATATGAAACTGATAAAGCAAATTTTCTGTAAACATAAAAAGTCTTTTAGAATGTGGCCAATATTTTTGCTGGTTACACTAAGTTGATTTAAATTTGGTTCTCAATGAAGTCACTGAATTGCTTTTTCAAGTACTCCTTCTATTTCATTTTTTGACATAATTATGTAAACAATGAAATTTTCATGCAGGGGATCTTGTGTGATATTTATTTCTGCACAAATGGTCTATGTATTGAAATTGCAAAAATTGACATGATTTTAAAAAAAATATAACAAGAATACTGAACTCCAAGCCAAATTCAAACAGGGGAAGTCCATATGAACTGACAAAAATCATGCTATCAATCAACAGAACAAGTAAAAAACTGCCATATTCCTGACTTGGTACAGACCTTTTCTGAAGAAAATAGTAGGATGGAAGCTGATGTTCTGATTTGGTCCATTACTCCTTTTAACTAAAAAAAAAAATAACTGTTTCTTGTATATGCCTTTCTCAATTAAAACACATTGTTTGAGTTTCACAGAAGGTATTTTAATCTTCTAAAATCATTTTAGACTGCTGAACTATCATGAAATCTTTCAGCTGTGTTTTTATACGCCCGTCCAAATTTTGACGGGACTGATTATGGTATACAAATGTCCGGTGTCCTTCTGTCCTTCTGTCCGTCTGTCCGTCGTAAACATGTTGCACTGTACCTCAGAAACTATTTATGATTATTGCATAAAACTTCACACACAAGACGACGGGCGTATCATGCGCTCGTGGCGCAGCTGTTTATTATTATTTGATGACACATTTCCTTTGTCGATCATCGTTCCTTTTTAATCATTGTTCCTTTTTATTTGCAGCCTCGTTTTGTATCAGATACTGATGAAGTTGAGTTAGCAAAACAAATGCAACGATTGGAAGAGGAAAATCGTGAGATCAGTGGAGATGAAGATTCCGAGGGAGAACAGAATGGCACAGATGGTGATGATGATGATGAAGATAAAGATAAAGCTGCGGATGTGGAATAACTTTTAAAAACATTTCTCAAATATATGTACACATGTATAATAATAAGATGTTTAATAGTGATAGTGTGAAGTATTATGTCAATCTATGATTTTATTTCAGATTATTATCATAATTAGATACAGTTTATGCAATGACAATGTTAAATGTACTTTGAATTCTAAATAGTTAACTTGTAGACTTTATGGAATATTAATCTATGCAGCTGTTTCGATTATGTTTACAGTTTATATGATATCCATAAAAACTGTTAGACTGATATGTGTTAATTTTACTTGGTATAGCCTCATTTTGTTACTGGAATAAGTGCATAGTTCATTTATATATAACCTGATCTAATATTCATAGTATGAAATTTAGCATGTACAATATTAATAAAGATTGTATAACCAGATCCGATTTCTATGCACATAGCACTATTATGAGTACAATTTGTACTAGTGTAAATCCCTAGATAGATGATTCAAGTAATTTCTTATTTACTAAAGATTAATAGTTAAGAAATCAAGTTAGGATTAACTAGATCATTTTGGAATATAAATTTCACATGAAATTTAATGATTATTTCAGACATGATTATGATTGTATGTAATTACAAGCTTTGTAAGGTAATTGAACTTTGAGATAGGTCATAAGTGAAATATGTATAGAGTATAAATTAGTTGAAAAATATGAAGATTGAATATTAAGCATTTCATGAAGATCATTTAAAAATAACTGATTTGAAGATTTACAATAGCAATAGTTGAATTACAATTTACTAAGACTATTTACGTTTAGATAAGGCTATTGATTCACTGAGAAAGTTTAAGCTTGTTATGATTAATTGTTGCACAATAACATTAGTGTCAATAACCTTGCAAAATGTTTAAGAGAAATATTTAATAAATTTAAATGATTTAATAGAAATTATATTATAAATATTTATGATTCAAATTGAACATTGAAAGTATTAAATAAATTCATATCATAAATAAATAGAATGTATATCAAATTGATATAAACCTTTATCTATTAATTAATAAAGTTTACTGGTGATATATAATAAAGTTATGCATAGAAACAGTGTTTTCCTAGAAGATAGTTATGAAGACTGATTATTAATGAAGTTTGAAAATTCAAGTTATACATAATTATTTATAGATAAATTATTATTGTCATCCGTCATCATTAATTGTAACATTTATTAAAGAAACATAAATATTCATTTAGCTATTATTTATAGTTAACTTGTTGATCATAGTAGTTGTTACTATGTTTAGATGATCTTTGAATGTCCCCAACTGTTATTGCTTTTGATATATTACTTATTGATGGATGTCCAACTTAAGCTTTTGTGGAATTCCAAATTATTGATGTAATGTCATATGTACCTTGTTTAGTTAGTTCACTAAATCTGTAGAGATTTCCTAATGTTTGATTGTCAACTTGTTAGAATTGATGTTTCGATTAATTATGATTTTACCTGTTAAGTTACTTTTGATGGTGATATATGTCAACTTTTTAGTTGTTGAAGCTAATTTACTTTGGAATGTACCCTAATGTTCAATGTTTCCACTGTTATGAATGTTCCTATGGAATGTTCCTCAACTGTTATTGTTACTTTTTGTATGTTGAATGTACTTTTAATGTTATGTACTTTTGTACCTTAATTTGATTGTCGAATGTTCTATAGCTGATGATCAATTATGATCATATTGGTTATTGATTGTTGATGTCCAATTATTGTTATTGTTGCAACTAATTGTGAATGTAACTTTGATATGTCTACTGTATTAGAACTGTTTCCAATTGGATGTCACTAATTTTATTTTCATAGTTTTAATTCATAGGATTCCCCAACTGTTGTATGTTATGTTATGGAACTAGTTCAATATTTACCATGTTTCATTTACCACTGTTCGACTTTGTAACTTGTTGATTTGTTCTTGTATGGCATTGGTTCATTGTCCAACCTGTTTGTTTTCATTTATTGTCGACTGTCCCAATTAGTGTATTGTGGACATATGTTCCTATTTAGTGATAGTCCCCTATTTTCATTCAGTTGATTGTTCGAATGTTTATTGATTATTGTCCATGATTTATTGTTCTATGTATGGAATGTCCCCTTTTTATACCTTCATTGTTTATGTTACTTGTTTAGGGATGCATGTTCTTATTTGTGGATATTCCTAACTTTATGTGTGTCCAACCTGTTTATTTTATGTTGTGAATCCCAATTAGTTCTGATGTTACCTTTTATTACTGTTTGGGAATGTCCTAATTAGTGATTCCCAACCTGTTCTTTGTTTGGATGGTTCCATTCTGATTGTATGTAACTTGTTTTAGTTGGATGTCAGTTAATTAGTGGCATTGTCCCGAACCTGTTTATTGTACTTTTTAATGTTTAATTGTATTGTTGGAATGTTCCAATGTTTATTGTCACTTTTCAGTATATCAATGTATGGATGTACCCTATTGTGTTATGTTATTGTCATTTGATATTGGATAGTCCAATAGTGGATGTCCCCATACCTTTATTGTTACTTGTTTTGGAAATTCCTATTGCTGAATTATGTTATGTGATACGTTTTACATTGTATGGGCACTGTTCATGTTATTGGATGTCCCACGTTATTGTTATTTAATAGTTCCTGTTGTGATTCCCTAACTGTTTATGTTCTTGTTTGTGAATAGTTCCTAATTAGTTGATTGTCTCCAACTTGTTTAGTGTTGCTTTGAATGTTCTATTGTGGATGATGCTCAACCTTTAATTAGTTTTTTGATTAGTCTCCAACCTAGATCTGTTTATATGTTACTTGTTTGATCGTTGAATTAGTGATTCCCGTTGATAGCTTGCATGTTACGTTGAATATAGCCTTGTTTCAGTAATACCATTGTGGATTTGTTTCTGATGTTTCTATATGTTTCGATGTATTCAATGTTTATGTTTGCATTAGGTCATGTTCCACTGATGATTGTATTCTATGGTTGTTCTATGTTAGTTGTTTGGGTATAATTTAGCATAATTGTAGGTATGGTCAATCCTGTTTTTGTACATCTGGAATTACCTAATTGTTGATGTCCCACAACTGTTATATAAATCTTTATTGTACATGTTCCTGATAGATGTCAAATTTTTTGATGTCTCGTTTTGTTATAGATTTCAATTGTCGTATTTTAACCTTCAGTTATGCTTCATAACTATTGTTGATCCAGCTGTTACATATTTTAGTTACTGATGAGATTTGTACACCTAGGTTCTTAGTTAGTAATTCCATACTTGTTATAATGTTACCTTGAGCATTGATATCTTCACAATTAGATTTATTTGTAACAATTGATCTCTATAATGTTTCAGATGTTAATTCAATTCTTAATTTAGCTATTGCATATTGTTAACATAGTTTATCTAGGTATACATGTACTTTTATATGTTATTAATATTTGACTAGTTCGTTAAGTTATATAAAGACATGTATTTGTAATGTTATACTTGTTGACGTTTAAAATCCTTAATTAGATTAAAGTTAGAGAATAGATGTTAATACTCATATACGTGATTGATATCTGAAATTTAAAGCTTCGTACTTGATGTAATCCTGCTTCATGATAACTTGTAATGTAATGAAAGTTCTATAATAATAAAGTTGCAGTCCAAATCCTTTATTTAGTTCAAACTACTAAATTTAAGTTATAATTACCTTTCTGATATTAATTTAACCAATTATTGAGAGTTAGACAAGTCAATGATTGATTATTTTACTTTTGTTTTGGTAAGTATGTTTTATGTCAGTCAACGATAACTGTATTTATATTTGTATGAACTATTAACTAATTTATATAATCAAGGAGATTAATAAACTTCATATGAACTATGTAGTTAATTAAGCTAGTTGTTGTCAATACCTGTTTGTACTATAATATGTTTGCAGATTGATATTTCTTTATGGAATTAACAAGATAATTGTTGGTTTACTATTCACAAAGTTTATAATAGAATGTACTCCACAGTATTATAATTAAATCTGAATACTTAGGTGGTTTATAAGCTTTAGTTCAATTTTAGATGATTATTTGTATGTCGTATTTATAGACTTGACTTCATAATTCATTTCTTCTGTTTATTAGTTGATGTATTTTTGTTCAAACATGATATACATAGTAATATATCGATTGTGGTATTGTAAGGTATTCGTAAGTTCAATCTGATTCCTTATGTTCAATATCTAATAGTAGCATAGTCAATATATGTCATGCTTCTGGTATGGAATTGTTGATTATTCCTTTATTTAGGATATTCATTTAATTGTCTATGTTGTTTTCGTCATCTGAGTTACTATGCACACTCAGGATTTATGATTCATGTCATCAAGTGCTGTTCTCATATTGATTTAACGGACTTGTATATCTTGTGGTTAGTTCAGTCTATGGTATTTATTGCCTTAAATTTGCATTTCTTTATGTTAACATGTTAAGTCTCTTTGTTTCTACTCTGATACTTTTCTAGTTTTTCTATGAATTATTTTGTGTAAATTGCTCAACCTATTGACATTGTATTACTATTTAGGCATTTTGTGGTTGTGAGCTAGGTGATACAAATATTTCAATTTTGTGAATATTTACTATAACAGTATCTTTAGTTGATTTTATCTTAATTTCCTGTCCTTCCATTTTGATGGTTGCCTTGTGAAATTTGTTCTGTGTTTTTCATTAGATGTCCAGTATTTGAAATGCATCTAAACATGGTTCATTGAATGTCTCATGTATCCTTAAGTCACTATGTCATAAATATTATCAGGTTGGAAGTGATGATCGATTTCATCAAATTTATTTAGTGAAGTTGTAAGAATTCTTGTTGTGTATGTTAATCGTCTATTGCTTGCCCTTTATGATCAGGTAATTTGTAATGTATTTGGTTTTGCTGAAGTTTTACTCTAAGTCAATTTTGTTTTCATCATTGATGTGCACATTTAGAGTTTATGTGATCCTTTCTCTATTGCTCCTATATCTTATACTTTGTTGAATATAACATACAATTGTTGTGTGATTTATTTAATCCATTAAAAATGACTATAAAGGGCAATAACTCCTTCAGGGTCAATTGACAATTTTGGTCATGTTGACTTATTTGTAGATCTTACTTTGCTGTACATTATTGCTGTTTACAGTTTATCTCTATCTATAATAATATTCAAGATAATAACCAAAAGCTGCAAAATTTTCTTAAAATTACTAATTCAGGGGCAGCAACCCAACAACGGGTTGCCTGAATGGTCTGACAATTTCAGAGCAGATAGATCTTGACCTAGTAAACAATTTTACCCTCATCAGATTTGCTTTAAATGCTTTGGTTTCAGAGGTATGAGCCAAAACTGCATTTTACCCTATGTACTATTTTTTAACCATGTCGGCCATCTTGGTTCATGGGTGGGGTCATCGGACACATTTTTAAACTAGATACCCTTATGATGATTGTGGACAAGTTTGGTTAATTTTGTCTTAGTAGTTTCAGAGGAGAAGATTTTGTAAAAGATTACAAAAATTTACAAAAATGGTTAAAATTGACTATAAAGGCAATAACTCCTTAAGGGGTCAACTGACCATTTTGGTCAAGTTGACTTATTTGTAGATCTTACTTTGCTGAACATTATTGCTGTTTACAGTTTATCTCTATCTATAATAATATTCAAGATAATAACCAAAAGCTTCAAAATTTTCTTAAAATTACCAATTTAGTGGCAGCAACCCAACAACAGGTTCTCCGATTCATCTGAAAATTTCAGGGCAGATAGATCTTGACCTAATAAACAATTTTACCCCATGTCAGATTTGCTCTAAATGCTTTGGTTTCAGAGTTATAAGCCAAAATATACATTTTACCCTATGTTCTATTTTTAGCCATGGCGGCCATCTTGGTTGGTTTGGCAGGTCACCGAACACAATTTTTAAACTAGATACCCCAATGATGATTGTGGCCAAGTTTGGTTAAATTTGGCCCAGTAGTTTCAGAGGAGAAGATTTTGTAAAAGATTACAAAATTTACAAAAATGGTTAAAATTGACTATAAAGGGCAATAACTCCTTAGGGTCAACTGACCATTTTGGTCAAGTTGACTTATTTGTAGATCTTACTTTGCTGAACATTATTGCTGTTAACAGTTTATCTCTATCTATAATAATATTCAAGATAATAACCAAAAGCTTCAAAATTTTCTTAAAATTACCAATTTAGTGGCAGCAACCCAACAACAGGTTCTCCGATTCATCTGAAAATTTCAGGGCAGATAGATCTTGACCTAATAAACAATTTTACCCCATGTCAGATTTGCTCTAAATGCTTTGGTTTCAGAGTTATAAGCCAAAATATACATTTTACCCTATGTTCTATTTTTAGCCATGGCGGCCATCTTGGTTGGTTTGGCAGGTCACCGGACACAATTTTTAAACTAGATACCCCAATGATGATTGTGGCCAAGTTTGGTTAAATTTGGCCCAGTAGTTTCAGAGGAGAAGATTTTGTAAAAGATTACAAAATTTACAAAAATGGTTAAAATTGACTATAAAGGGCAATAACTCTTAGGGGTCAACTGACCATTTTGGTCAAGTTGACTTATTTGTAGATCTTACTTTGCTGAACATTATTGCTGTTAACAGTTTATCTCTATCTATAATAATATTCAAGATAATAACCAAAAGCTTCAAAATTTTCTTAAAATTACCAATTTAGTGGCAGTGAGCTAAAAAGGTGATTCTCAATATTTATGATTTTTTAACAAAAACTAAGTTTTTTACCACAATTTGTGTCAAAATTTCAGAATAATTGAAAGGGACCGTAACGTTGTTGTAAATCAGTTTTGGCAATCTTTACTTGTGGCACAATCTAGAAGTGCTGATGGACCGATAGTTGGACTTTCTGTGTGATTACTATAGTAAACCACAAACTAGTTGTTGGGCCCTCATGAAAATTTTATGCCCCTGCCACTAGGAGAAGGGGGCATTAAGTGTTACCCATGACTGTCTGTCCCAATAGTATTTCCACATATTATAAGCAAGCTTGAGTGGGGGCATTCATGTCCTCAGACACATTCTTCTTTAATTTTATTCAAATTCCACATTTTGAAAAGTTTGGACATAGAAACCCAAAAGATAAAATCAAACAAAATATTAAGGATAAAATTCCTCATTTCCAAGTCCCATAACTTCCACAATAATTGTCATATTTAAATGACTGCATAGCATTATGAGGAAATTGAGGAAATATCATGTAAAATTGTTCTACAAAGTTTGATAATTTTTGGTCATTCAGTCTCTGTGAATTAGTGTATTATGGTCAGAAAAAGACTAATTTTGTGTCCCCTGTAGTGCAACCAGTGGGGGTAGGGAGTAGGGTGGGCAAAAATTAAAAATCTAAAGTGAAGAAATACAGACCTTTTTCTTTTGGCTCTAAGCATTCCGTTATGTTTTTTTCCCTTCAAATGAGCTAGAAATATAAAAACATATTTTTGAATATCACAAAATTAAGGCAAAACTAGAACTACTGTGAGCATAGATCTTAAATTCATTCCTCATGCGTCCCCTATTTGTGTATATACATGTATATAACAAAGTCCATGTTCTGATATGGAAATATAAAAAATTGGATGAAACGAAAAATAAGAGGTACAAAATGTCATTAGGTACTAAAGTTTCTTTAAATGCTTCATTGATATTAGGTGAGTAGGTTTAGGGAAGTTGCTTATACAAACTAGATGCTCTATAGAGAATGTGTCGCTCACCTGGATCTAACCACATCTTCAACAATGGTAACCCTCTAACATTGTAGTCTATACTATAATTCATGACATAAATCTCTATTTTGTTGATCTTATATTGCTTATAATTTTTTTTCTGTTTACCTTCTCTCTATCTACCTTAGTTTTTGCCAAAAACACAAAAATGGGTCATCATTTTAAAGTGAAACAACTCTCATCAGAAGTGGGCTAACAGTATTGCTGTAAATGGACAGGTGGTATAACTCAACATTTTTGCCCAAGCAGATTATCTTTATCCAAAAAAGTTTTCAAGATAATAGAGAAAACTTGCATTTTACCCTTATGTTCTACTTTTAACAATGTTGGTCATGTTGGTTGGTAGATGGGTTCATCAGACTTTAAACTAGATAATGATGATTTAGGCCTAGTTTGGTTCCAATTGCCCAGTTAGTTTCAGATTAGAAGCTTTTTGTAAAAGTAAAAGGATGAGAATGACAGATGATGGACCACAAGTGATGATCCTTTGAGTCAGGAGAGCTCAAAACCCACTAGCTTTTCACCTTCATAGTTACAGAAAATCCATGTTTATGTGGGAAACTTAACAAATCATTTACCGGTAAATCTTAACGTATAATAAGAGCTCAACAACCAAGTTATACATGTATATATAAGTTTTTTTTATATAAACAGTTTCTTGAAAAATTAACTAGCTGTTTAGGGTGAGTTGTGGATACAGGATGCTTTCCCCTTTCAATAACGCCAAAAATTTCTGAATAAAAAAACAAAAAAAAGGTATAAAATACATTGTACTCAGATTTACATAACCTGTTATTGTGTCCAGCCAGGTTGCAGATCTATGATGTATATGGGTGTCCTTTTTTTGCAAATATGAACAAATTATGATGTAGGGTGCATCTCAATGAGACAGTAGCCCTAACAAGACATTATAACTCAACAAATATGTTAGACTTCTATCATGTTATAAAAAAAATAGTAAAATTTGTATGAAATACTTTTTTGCTGCTTCATTATTTGTGCACATACTATACAATTAGTTTTCAAGTTAATCAGCTTCAAGTTGTTTGGCAAATTCATACAAGGATCCTTGGATTACTTTAACTAATGATATCAATGTGTATGTTTTGTAAGTGTATACCTTCCCATTCTTGATTCATAGTAAACACCATATCACAGACATCACAAATATTGTAAAGAGGAACATTGTAGGACTGCTCTGCAGGAATAGGTTCATAATCAGGCTTCTCTCCCTTTAAGTATAGAAACCACCAGAATTAAAATAAAATGCTCCGCAGGGCGCAGCTTGATACGACCGCAGAGGTCGAACCCTGAACAGTTGGGGCAAGTATGGACACAACATTCAAGCTTGATACAGCTCTGAATTTGGATTGTGATTGACTATTTGACACAGCATAGGTTTCTGACACAGAATGAATGTGGTCTAAGAACTTAAAATTTTAAATTGGACATTCACCTATTATGGTCCAATATCCAAAATCTAAATACATGGTTAGATTCAGCATATCAAAGAACCCTAAGAGTTAAATTTTGATGAAATCAAACAAAGTTTAATTTTGGACCCTTTTGACCTCAATGTGGACAAAGTTGATAACGGGCCCAAAAATCAAAAATCTAAATACATGGTTAGCTTCAGCATATCAAAGAACCCCATATATTCAATTTTGTTGAAATCAAACAAAGTTTAATTTTGGACCCTTTTGACCTCAATGTGGACAAAGTTGATAATGGGGCCCAAAATCAAAAATCTAAATACATGGTTAGATTCAGCATATCAAAGAACCCCATATATTCAATTTTGTTGAAATCAAACAAAGTTTAATTTTGGACCCCGATTTGGACCAACTTGAAAACTGGGCCCATAATCAAAATTCAAAGACATGTTTAGACTCAGCATATCAAAGAACCCTAAGAATTCAATTTTGTTAAAATCAAATTAAGTTTAATTTTGGACCCTTTGGACCTTAATGTAGACCAATTTGAAAACAGGACCAAAAATTAAGAATCTAAATACATGGTTAGATTCAGCATATCAAAGAACCCCATATATTAAATTTTTGTTGAAATCAAACAAAGTTTAATTTTGGACCCTAATTTGGACCAACTTGAAAACTGGGCCCATAATTAAAAATCTAAATACATGATTAGATTCAGCATATCAAAGAACCCTAAGAATTCAATTTTGTTAAAATCAAACTAAGTTTAATTTTGGACCCTTTGGACCTTAATGTATACCAATTTGAAAACGGACCAAAAATTAAGAAACTAAATACACGGTTAGATTCAGCATATCAAAGAACCCCATATATTCAATTTTGTTGAAATCAAACAAAGTTTAATTTTGGACCCTTTGGACCTTAATGTAGACCAATTTGAAAACGGGACCAAAATTAAGAATCTAAATACACGGTTAGATTCGCATATCAAAGAACCCCAATAATTCAATTTTGATGAAATCAAACAAAGTTTAATTTTGGACCCTTTGGACCTCAATGTGGACCAATTTAAAACGGGCCCAAAATCCAAAAACTTAATACACGGTTAGATTCAGCATATTAAAGAACCCCAAGAATTCAAGAATAAAACCCCATTGAAATTGGTCAAGAAATAAGCAATTTATACAAAGAATCTTCTTTGCACAATACTGTGCAATTAAATATTTCTTGCAATTGCGCAATACTGTGCAATTGAATATTTCTTGCTATTGTGCAATACTGTACAATTGACAATTTCTTCCTATTGTGCAATATTGTGCTATTGGATATTTCTTGCTATTGCGCAATACTGTGCAATTGAAGATTTCTTGCTATTGCAATACTGTGCAATTGAAAATTTCTTGCTATTGCACAATACTTATTATATAATAATTTACATATCCTGTTTGGTGTGTATCTCCTGCCATATCATTATTATTTGCTTTTAAATATAAATCAGAAATAACCAACTTAAAATGGAAAATTTTAAAGAAAAAAAAAAGGAAAAAAGGAAGAAAAGGGGAAAAAATCCCCCAATTTTTGAACCCCTTATGATTCATCACCCCAAACTCAATCCCAGCCTTCAATGAGGTATGGTACCTTGCAGTACAATTTCAGAGAGATCCATACACTTAAACACAAGTTATTGTCTGAAACTAGAAAATGCTTATTTTGACCCCTTTTGGCCCCTAATTCCTAAACGTTTAGGCAATTACCCCAAACTCAATTCCAGCTTTCCTTTGTGATATGGAACCTTGTAGTACAATTTCAGAAAGATCCATACACTTACACACAAGTTATTGTCCTGAAACTAGAAAAATGCTTATTTTTGCCCCTTTTGGCCCCTAATTCCTAAAATTTTGAGGCAATTACCCCAAAATCAATCCCAGCATTCCCTTTGTGATATGGAACCTTGTGGTACAATGTCAGAGATCCATACACTTACACAAGTTATTGTCTGGAAGTTACAAAATGCTTATTTTGGCCCCTTTTGGCCCCTAATTCCTTAACTGTTGGTACCATAACCCCAAAATCAATCCCAACCTTCCTTTTGTGGTATTGAACCTTATGGTAAAATTTCCTAGAGATCCATTTACTTAAACTAAAGTTAGAGTGCGAAACCAATGTGTCTTCGGACGACGACGACGACGACGACGACGACAACGTCATACCAATATACGACCACAAAAATTTTTGCGGTCGTATAAAAATGTTGTCAATGGCCATTCTTTAGCCTTTTCAACTGATTCAATTCTCTATAAGTTTAGTAGCAATTAAACTGACTGTTAATACATGATCTTTCAAAAAATTCATCTGAAAAATATTTCAAACACTGATCCCTATAATAAGAAACAGTATCTCTAAACCCAATTATGACCCTTATAAAAGCTTCTGGCTTTGTGTAACTATATGGATCTTAACCATGAAAATCATTTTTTAGCTCTATAATATTTATAAATAAAAATAAAACAAAAGTTAACACTTATGATGCATGTACACTATCCAGTTTCATTTCACTGAAACAAAATAAAAGTTAACTTCTGGCATGATACATGATTATGTTTTTATTTTCTAATGTCCCTTAGGGCTGTGTAATAATTCTTAGATATTTTGTTTGTTTTCAATGATCAGAGTTGAAAGTAAAGCAGAAATATAAGTGACAAAATGCAGTTCAAACTATTTCTGCTCAAAATTCAAACCTACCCCCTCCATTGAAATATATGGAATATTACAAATAGATATAAGAAGATGTGGTATGAGTGCAATGAGACAACTCTCCATCCATGTCAAAATTTATAAAAGTAAACCAATATAGGTCAAAGTACGGAGCCCATCTTTTGCTGCCGAAAAGCCCCTAACTTATATGATTGGAAAAATAAAATAAGAGATTCACAATGATATTAAGTAAAATTCTTATACAGTTTCAATGGAACTATATACAAACTAAAGAAATTCTGAAAAATTGGGGAGACTGCTATATTTTGAAAGCAGTTATGCTAAGGAACATTTCTGTCATGTCGGGATAGATGATTAATACCAATTCTCTGTATCCATCAACACAAGTTGGACACAGATGGTCACCAATTTTGTTGAAACTTTCTGACAACAAACATTGACATAAAATATGAAAAAAAGCATGTTTATGTCACACTGCATGTTGTTTGGTTACAATGGCAACAAAGATTAAATTTTAGACAAAGATGATTTTTGGGATTCTCTGCTTACAGTCACTTATATATTCTATAATATATTTGTTAAAGTTCAAATCATTTTTATTTGATAAATACTTTTTTTTCTCATTTTTTACAATTGTTCCTTCATGAAACATTCAGCTAGCAATCTTTTAGCCATAATCATGATAAAATAGTGTGATGTAAATATGTACTTAGCTTTGTTATAAATGGACATGCTAAGCAGAACTTTTTACATGCTAGGTCAGAATGTAACAGACAACAGGATTTCAGGCCTAACTATCCTGGATGATTATTTTGACTTGAAGACTACCGGTCCTTGCTCTTACTCCTTAATGCTTATGCAGAAATAAATATGCACATTCAGAAATCTTTGAATTGACCTTGCAGTTAATAAAATCCAAAACCTCCAACACTTGAGGCAAGCATGCTACCATGGGGCCACTGAGACAGTATTCATATTTGCATTTCCATTGCCTCAGCAAAATAGTCTTGTTCATTTAGGCCGTAGAACAAATTTTGTTCAGTTAGGTATATAAGATACAAACCTTCAGTACAGTATTGAGTATATCAATAGCTGGTTTGTTGACATGGTCTTCCCACAGTGATACATCAGTAGAATCTAATCCATATACAGGAGGGAGACAGGAACCTCTGTCTACAAAATATTACATCAAGATTTATTTATTCTTTCATTAATTCAAGGACATGCCCAAAAAGTGCTTCATAATATAATCAAGATATTCTAAAAACTGTACTGATTTTTAACTTGCAAGTCAACAATGTTTCTGGGCAAATAGTCAGCATGCAACAAACGGTACCAAATATTAAAGAACAATAATTCTATTGAAATCATGTCAATAAAAACAGATCTATCACTTTTCATCATACAAATGCATACTTAATATCAGCTTTACATTGCAAACATGGCAACAAACATTTTGGACTTTTCTTGAACATTTGTTATCATCTAAGTTCTGTAGAAGGTCAACTGGAAAGTAACTCTGTCTCCTTCTTACATACAATAAGTATGTAGTATCTATAGTTTTCACAATTTGGTTTACAATTTTTTTCAAGAATATAGGACATTTTGTATATAAAATAAGAATGAAAGATATTTGGGTGCAAATCTTAATGCTATTTTTGTGATAATTTAATCTTTATCATATCAAAACAGAGAATTATCAAAAATAAGAGTTTATTAAAAATTCTAGAATGAAGATAGATTTTAAATTTAAATCTCCACAGGGATTTTGTTATGTAAACAAACACAAATTGTGTGTATTGTCCAAGGTGAAGGTACTTTGAGCAAACATTATTTTAATTTTGTTTTTCACACAAGTTCAATTGATACATGCTTCTACAACCTGACATTTGACCATTCTGGAACGGTTAGATATTACATTGGCTAGTTTGGAATAAGAAAAGCAGATTTCCCTCAAGATATGGTCATAATCTCAATTCAAATTTCCAATGGAGTTTGCAACCATAATTACCAATTTTAATACATCATAAAAGTCTTAAAATAGAAAATGACATACATAATCATGGTTAAAATTAATATTCCTTTAATAGTAACTTCTAAAAATTAATTGACAGCTAATCACCTCAAGACAATACAACATCTTAATACATAATTTAAAAGCAATGTAAGGGAGGTAATCTAAATTTTTTTTTAATACTTTAAATGTATTTGGATTAACTCCCTTACACTGCTTTTAAATTGTCCATTAACCAGGAAACCCTTGTTTTTTCCCTTTTTTTGCCCCTAATTCCTAAACGATTTTAGCCATAACCCCCAAAGTCAATCCTAACCATCCCTTTGTGGTATGAAAACTTGTGGTATAATTTCAGAGAGATTCATACACCGTTCCACAAGTTATTGCGTGGACACAAGAAAAATGTTTTTTTGGGCCCTTTTTTGGCCCCTAATTCCTTAACTGTTAGTACCATAACCCCCTAAATCAATCCCAACCTTCCTTTTGTGGTATTGAACCTTATGGTAAAATTTCATAGAAATCAATTCACTTAAACTAAAGTTATTGTGCGAAAACCAATGTGTCTTCGGATGACGACGACGAAGCCAACGTCATACCAATACACGATCGCAAAAATTTTTTGCGGTCGTATAAAAACATGTGTTTACCTAAACAACAAGTAATAGTAGAAGACCAACAACTTAGACAAGTTCATCTAAAATAAATGGGGAATGTGTCCATGGGACACAAATGATGCCCCCACTTGCATATGTTATTAAGGGACATAACTCAAGAACAGTAAAGGTGACACTACCCAAATTTGTACTTGATCTGAATTTTGTGGTAAAAAGCATTGTTTATAAGTTTCATAAAATTTGGTTGAGGCAAACTTTAGTTAGAGAATGTAAAAATTCAGCAATTTTTCCATTTGTAAAGGGGCATAACTCTAGAACAGTAAAAGTGACGACACCAAAATTCAAACTTGATCTGTGTTATGTGGTTATAAGCATTGTGTATAAGTTTCATAATATTTGGATGAGGCAAACTAAAGTTAGAGAACAGAAACGAAAAATTCAGCAATTTTTCCATTTGTAAAGTGGCATAACTCTAGAACGGTAAAAAGTGACACCACCAAAATTCAAACTTGATTTGAGTTTTGTGGTAATAAGCATTGTGTATAAGTTTCATAACATTTGGTTGAGGCAAACTAAAGTAAGAGGAACGGAAACGAAAAATTCAGCAATTTTTCCGTTTGTAAAGGGGCATAACTCTAGAACTATAAAAGTAACGCCACCAAAATTCAAATTTGATCTGTGTTTTGTGGTAATAAGGATTGTGTATAAGATTCATAACATTTGGTTGAGGCAAACTAAAGTTAGAGAATGGAAACCAATTTTGGGACATACGGACAGATTGACGTACAGATGGACAAGGGTAAAACTTAATGCCCCCTCTGCTAAGGTGGGGGCATAAAAAAGTGATCAAATACTTGTAAAAGTTTTAGCAAGATATGCCAGATCAACAATAGATATATTATAGGGAAAATAGTACCAGTAGACGAGTCTCAAGGCCTCAATGAACTTAAACTGAAAGTTGCTAAAACTTCACCTGAATGTACAAAATGGATATATGTGACTGCGACTGACAAAAGGGCCCAGATGCGGCATTTATGATTTCGATTATGACGCCGTAAAGTTGACGTTGTCAAATCTAAACGAGCACCTGTATTTCGTAATTACCGATTTGTAATTAGATTTGCGGTAGGGTTGAAAATAGACTGAACGTTTGTTACTTATAAAATTGTTTAATATTTCTTCATCAATTATTAAAAATAGTTATTTTGTTAACCTTGAAATGCATAACATGGAGCGTAAACCAGTCACAAAACTTTCAATTGTCCCCTTTGTATTTACATTGGATACAAAAGACAAAGTACAAATGGCGGTCTTAGTATAAAACAGATAAAATGAGCCAGGAAAGTCGATTTTCGGCAAGTCAGAGAAGCGTCGCCTGAGATTTTACAAAACCAAGATGATGATTTCATAAATGAGTTGAATAGGGTCGATTTAATTATATTTTTACGATTACGAATGCCCCGAGTCCGAGATTAATTCTGATGTTGAAAACTTTGAATCTGACAATGACGACGACAATGTCGATCATTTAGTCGAACCATCAGATGACGATACGAGAGAATATATTGCACAGGCCCGTTTAGAAATGACACTTGCGGGTGCAAAGAATTTTATGGTGAACCTTGTAGCCAAATCATTGAAATGGACGCCGTTATTGAATTCCGAGAGCACTGCAAGGAACTTTCTAAAGATGAACTTGATATGATAATCAAGGCGAATTGTTTGCACACAGGCGTTCTGGTAGTGTCACTGAGGCCAAGAAACACAAAATTAAAGAAAGGAACGCCCATACCAGGAGTTTTACTTCAAAGGAAAGCGGGTATGTAGACAGACATTTTGTTTTATCCATGGGGTTGAAAAGAAGAAATTACTTTCTATTGCAAAATCACTCGATGTAGATGGACTATCTCCTAGAACTCATGCTAGCACAGGGAAACTTCCAAAACATGCCCTTACATTTCAGGATTCAGAAAGGATAAAAACATTTCTTATCAAATATGCTACTGATAATGCTTTGCCTCTGCCAGGCAGGTTGCCTAATTACAAGAACCATCAAGTTTTGTTGTTACCATCTGACAAAAATTCAGTTGACATTCATGCAGAATATGAAAAACTTGCAATAGATATGAAGTATAGAAGTGTGAGTGTAAGAACATTTCAAAGACAGTGGCATGATTTATGTCCCAATATTGTAGTTACAAAGCCATGTACTGATTTATGCCAAAAGTGTCAGGAATATGCTGGTAAAATATCTAATAGTGGAAATCTGTCTGAGGAGGAAAAACAGTTATTGTTAAATCAATATAATATCCACGCACAACTCGCAAAAGAACAAAGAGACTACTACCGTGAGCAGGTTAAACTTAGCAAACAAAACTACATGGACTTGCCAGATGCACTGAAACAATCAGGTAATATATATATTTATAAAGGTTAAATAATTTATTCCACCAAAGTATGACTTCTGTATATAACATATATCTCCTTATGTCTCTTTATGTCTCTTCCCAATATCTGTTCATATTCATAAAACACACTTTTGAATATTTTATGCTTATTTGTATAACACATGATTAAAGTCCTTACCAATTAGTCAGTGCATGCATTTTGCTCATATGTACTAAGAACAGTAGTATATATGCATGTAAGTGGTGAACTTTATTCCAGACTTTTGTTCACATGTACAGTACATTCAGTTGTATATAATTGGTCAACTTTATTCCAGACAACCATTAATCATATTAATCATGTTAATAACATACACAATCTTGACACTTCTACTTCTAAACATACATGTACATATGTACATGTCTCAATTACAATGTTCATGTATCCTTTTTGGACTCAATATGACTTGGATTAGGTAAATTAGATTCAATTGTACTACCATGATTGCAGGAATATTTTTTTAATAAATGGCAAGGGCGGATTCATCCATTTTAAAAGGGGGTTCCCAACCCAGAGTAAAGGGGGGATTCCAACTATATGCTCCCATTCAAATGCATTGATCGTCCAAAAAAGGGGGTTTCAACCCCGGAACCCTCCCGGATCCGCCACTGAATGGCAAAAGCTTTTATTGAACAGGCTATCCTCAGTCTTATGTATTTAATTGTTAACTCTTACATGTGTTTTACAGGAAATTCTCCACAGTCAGTACAGACCACTCTACACTATTCCTGGGATTATGCCCAACAAGTTCACTTTCCTCACCATGCTCAGCAAGTGGGACCCATTTATTTCAAAACACCAAGAAAATGTAATGTGTTTGGAGTCTGCTCAGAAGGATCTGGTAATTTTTATTTGTTCTTTATTACATTAAATATATTCTTTTGATAGTTAGAAACAGTAACATGAACATGTGATTTATTATAATTTATAGTTTAAAACAGACTGATGTACATAATCACTGGACATACAAATATATATTTAATGTACATGATCATTGTAAGGTGCAGTTTTCAAGGTCAATAACTCTGATATAAATAACAATACCCTTATGATTCATGTATGTATTGAGTAGTTACACACATGTATATGGAAATAGATTTCTTAAACATGATTTATCTTTATTTATTTACCTCTGTGCACACATCATGTACATGTTAAATTATACTTTGTGAATAGATATGTCTGCTTTTATTTTAAATGTTTTCAAAATGGCTAATGGTAAATTTTAAATATAATGTTTTGTAGGAAAACAAAGTTTCTATTTGATTGATGAAGCTGAAAGTATTGGCAAAGGAGCACACTCTGTTGTTAGTATGGTGCATCACTATTTCAACAAATTTGGTCATGGAGAGACTGATGCTAAGGTCCATTTTGATAACTGCACTGGTCAGAACAAGAATAATGTAGTATTATGGTATGCTTTATGGAGAGTAATGACAGGTAACTATTAATTGATTATGTTACATTATTTCACACAGTGTGATATTATATTCAAACTATAACCAATACAACAATTTATTGATAAAAGTTTAAAATTCTCTTTTTAAATAAACAATAATGATTTTATTCTATCTGTATTTTTAGATTAAGACTTAACAATGTATGCAGAGTATGATATTGTGATAGTTCTGTGATTAAAATCAATATTTCATGTTATCAACATTCAAAAGATTTATTTATTTTAGAAGTGATATGTACAGATGCATATATTTTGCATACAATATTTATTTCTAGTATGACAATTATAGTTACTGGTATCTTGTTAAATTTCTCATTTTGGTATTTGCTTTTTAAAATAAGTATTTTTGTAATGCAATTTTTATTTTTGTTTTTCCAGGATTACACAAAAGCATAGAATACTCAATGATGATTGCAGGACATACCAAGTTTGAGCCTGATTGGCATTTTGGTGTTTGGAAGTTACACTGGAGAAATTCAGCAGCAGAAACATTATCAGAGGTAGATAATGGTTGTTTATATAATAATTAAGACTACAATTTAATATACTAGTACATGTATTAAACATTATTACTTGATTTAAGATAGAAATATCAATGGTTTTTTCTAAAGTCATTTCAAATAGTCAATATTTCACCTATTCAATACGATCAAAGGGCAACAACTCTTACACATATGAAACCTGGATTAGTTCTTTGGATTAATGATATAACATTATTTTCTTAAAATGTTTTGTTTTGTACACACATTATAAAATGTACTCATAATTGATTCAAGCATAGATAACATATCCAGTTTTACCTGAGTTAGTTTCTAAAGTTATAGATTTATCTGACTTATTGTCATCTGCTTTTGATGTCTGGCTGTATTTTACTGAAAAGTCACCTTTTCAAATTTTGTTTTTTTAAATCTGTATGTATTTGTTAGTACACTCAAATCATTTATGAAAAGTCTTTCAGTTGATTTATTGTTCTTTGTTTTATTACAGGTAGCTGAAACTGTGACAAGGTCCAGCAGAAATGGACACAACATACCACAAGTTGTAGGAAATATACAAGATCCTGTAATGTTTTATGAATGGAAGCCTTATTTGCAACAGTACTTTAAAACTTTGAAACATATAACTGATTATCATCATTTTTACATGGATTCACAACATCCAGGAGTAGTAACATGCAGAGAAAATGCATCTTCAGAATCATATACATTCAATTTACTGAAATGCAAAACTAAAACTCCACCAGAAGGTGAGCTTCCTCAACCATCTAACATCAAAGGACTTGAACCTGCCAGGCAGTGGTATTTATATGAGCAGATAAGACAGCACTGCTACTCAGATTCAGCTAAGAACATTTCATGTCCGAAACCACTGGTTCCTAAAAGGAAATAGACTTAACACAACAAAATGCCAAATCCAATGGAGGAAGAAAAAGGCTCTGCTGAACTAAATAAAATGATAAAATATTTCAGTGAAAATTATTTGAATTTTAACACAATGCTCGTTGTACTATATAAAAATAAAGAGATGTGTTATGATTACTAATGAGACAAGTTTCCACCTAAGTATAAATAAAGTGGATGTAAGCAATTATAGGCACATGTATGGCCTTCAACAATGAGAAAACCCATACTGTATAGTCCGCTATAAAACAGTTCAATTGAGAAAAGTAAAGGACTAATTAAAACAAAACAATTTACAAAAAAAATGGCATACATGAACCAACGACCTGTACATACAAAATTAATGAAGTAAACAAAATAAGCAATTCTATGATTACTAGAAATGACCTTTACTAAAAACTCAAAGTGGATGTCGTGTAAGCTTCCATGAGACAATCACCAGGAAAAAATGAACTATTTCAAAATAGAAATGTATTTTGAAATTATTTTACTCTATCATGGCAATAAATTGTTATTTTATTAAATAATGGCACAAAAAATACCCCATATCCAATGGTGTGGATTGGAGTTTACAGAATAAAGAAAAATGGGCAAAAAGAAAATAAAAGGAAAAAAAAAAAAAAAAAAAAAAATGGTTGCTATGGTCATGATGGTAACCGATTTATTAGTGCAAAATATATATCAGTTAGAATAAATCATACTTTTTGAAATTATTTGACAAACATTAAACATAAACTTAAGGTGTCTAATTATAGAATGAACAATTTTGGAAGAATACACATTTACAAGAAAAAGTGTTGAGTTTTTCGAATGATATCTTCAATTTGTCAATTTATTTCAAAGATACATGTAACTTACGAATCATGAAATGTTTTTTTTCTCAGAAACTACTTGTGCTATCCCCTTGAAATTTTTACAGAATGTTATTTATGATAATTAGGCTTCAAAAATGCAAAAAAATCAAATTATGTATTTTCCTCATCTGGACCCATTTTCTCAGTCATGGTCACATATAATGACTAGCATGTGGAGTACTATTACTATTTTTAAGAGATAAAATAAGATTGTGAGTGAATAGTAAAAGTCACATTTATTCATGATTTAAGCAATTTTGCAATTCAAGGCAAAAGATAAGTATGGAAAAAGAGATATTACAGGAGAATAATTAACAAATGTGGTCACATGAGAGGCCCAATAAGGGTACACAATTGAATAAAACGTAGAAATGACAAAACAAAATAAAAGAACAGAGTTCCAATTTTATATTTTTATTATTTATATTTCATTTTATATTTTATCTGTCATAAAAACTTTTTATAAATACCTTAGAGAAATGACAGCTTGAGAGAAAATGCAATGCAATTGCAGATATAATTATTATTTCCAAGGGGCATAACTCTTTTAAAAATAATTGATAGGCACTAATTTTTGAAATTGTCCAAGATATTGTTGATATAAACCTTTGATATAAGTTTCATAAAAATCTGGCAAGTATTGTACACATGAGAAGTCTCATAATGCAATTTCCAATATAATTATTATTCCAAGGGGCATCACTCTTTTAAAAATAATTGATCAGCACTGATTTTTGAACTTGTGCGACACATTGTTGATATAAACCTATGATATAAGTTTCATAAAAATCTGGCAATAATTGTACACATGAGAGTGCTAAAGATGCAAATTTCCATAAGATTAATGTTTCCAAGGGGCATAATTCTTTTAAAAATAATTGATTGGCACTGATGTCCAAGAAATTGCTGATATAAACCTACAATATAAGATTCATAAAAATCTGGCATGAATTGCACAAATGAGAGTGCTAACGATGCAATTTTCCATTGAGTTGAATGCCAAGTGATGAGATTAGCTCACTCTGGCCCGCTAAAATTACTAATAAAATTTGAACCTACATCTTAAGAATCTGTTTTTTACCCATCGAACTTGAGTTCTAGCATATCTTCTGGTCACTAATTTCATTTCTTCAATGCCTGAAAAAACCCAGATGTGTCATTTATCTAGAACACACTTTAAAACTTAATTTATTTTATCAAAACTTGTCATAGGATATAAATCTAGAGTCATTATGGAAGAAGAATTTAACACTGATATATACAAGCATAATTATTCTATACTGTACCAACATTTTTTTTTGTGTGTGACTTACAGGGAAATTTCTCTTGGCTCTAATTGAGACCTTTTACTGATTTATCAGACTATAGTGCCCAATAAGAAATATGACACAAGAAAAAGCAATTAATAAATGATTTGAATAAGAGGAAATGCTAGGTATATGCAGTTCAATGCGACAGCAACCAAACAACATAGAAAAGTAAAACCTAAAACAAAATTTAACTGATAGATATGATTGCTTTATATATATCCAATTCCAATGTTACAGTTCTTGAAAAATTTATTACCTTTTTGTAAAAGTTGTTTCCCTTTTTCTGTATCCTTTTCATCATCAGGTAAAAGTAAATAATCATGAAATTCCTTGAATCCAATACTTTGGAATATTCCATGTGTATAGTCTACTTCACTGTAAATAACCAAATGCAGTTTAAAGTGAGAGCTTTGGGAAAATGCTTAAATGTAAAATTCAAGGTAATCAACTATTATACAATTTGCCTCATTCGATTAATTGTCCTATATGGCATCAGTGGCCGAGTGGTCCATGTAGTTCATCTACAGCGATCGCTAGCCTGTGATCACTCAGGATGTGAGTTCAAATCCCGTTTGTGGCAGGTGTGACCTTCATTGACTAGGATTGCCAGGTTTTTCTGCCAAAGGGCTGTGATTCTCACCATGCTCTCTTCCTTCTTCCATCAATAACAACTGGGTGCCAAGATATAGATTAATGTGCTAAGAGTGTTGTTAAACACCAACAATCAATCCTAATTGTTTTTAAAACTTAACATAATCATAAATACTGTTATTGAAGAAAAAACTTCAATGCAAAAATGACTTAATTTGATATGGTTTGGGGCCAAACTACATCAACTACTGGATCAATCCAACCTACCTGAGTACATAATTGAAGGTTAAAATGCATTGGAGAAAGGTACTAAGTTGTAAAACACAAAAATGTAGGTCAAAATTACCACTTTTTGCTGGGAAGCTATCTAACTCCCATAGCTTCATCCTACAACCAAGTTTTATGATTGTTGATCACTTAGTTTCTGATAACTTAATCTTTACCACAGTCACTGAAGAGTGAAATATTGGTCTAGGTTGTGTACTTTGTTTTGGAGGCTGTCATACTCCTCTAGACACATCCTTAAACCAAATTATAGGATTACCAGTATACTCTTTCAGTTTCTGAGAACCAAACATGGACATAAACTTAACCCATGTCACTGAAGCAAAAAATGTAGATCATATATAGAGACCTACTTTGGATGAGAATATACCTGCCAACCCTCCCATTTTGAGCGGGAGTCTCCCGCGCAAACGACGAAATTCCGGAAACCTCCCTCTTGCCGGTCCTATCCCCAGCGGGAGTATAGAATCTCCCGCTTTCGGATATTTTGACCCGGAATAACCCGCATTCGTAATTCTCTGGCTTTTTCATTACTTTCAATAGAAATAAATAAACAATCGGCGATCATTTGAAAACTTTGGTCAGTAGTTTTTATGTTCGATATATAAGTAATCGAAATTCAGTTCTGCTATGTCAACTCCAACAAGATAGAGGTATTTGTCTGGACCAAGCAGAAGTGTAAAAAAGAAGAAATTGATAACTGCAAATCGAAATGTCAAGCAGATTTGAATAAACCATTTTCAATTTTTACGATCAAGTTCACTTGGCAATGAATCTTTTTGCGCATCATGTTCAATCAACTTTTCGATATCTTCTGGTGGTCTGTACGATGTTTGAAAGCATGCTTAGTGTGAGACTCACAACAAAATCAAAATATGGAATGTTATGAGTTATGAGACTTAGAGGTATTGAAAAAGGCTTAAAAAAAAGACTACCTTGTATAGATTATAACCATGAATTGAAGAAATACAGAATATTTATTAACTCTTATTGGTGTTTTGTAGATGAATACTTTAACAGGTCATATATTTAACTTGAAAATGTCGTTCGCCCAAAATCTCCCCCTCAGCTGTCATAGCTGAGGGGGAGATCTCCCTCTTTGAAGGTTTCAGAGGTTGGCAGGTATGGATGAGAAGCTGATTTACTCCTATATATGCATACATACATAAAGTTGCCTAAATATAAGCAACATAGTATCTGAAAACTAGACTATGACATGATAAGTGTAAATTAATGGCTTTATGTCAATCAAAGCCTGAAAACTGGATGTTGACACACACAGGTATGACATCATTACATGAAGGCAAAAAGAATTTTGTAATGGTGAACTAGCAACAAGAGTGGATAATTATCTTTACTTACAGACAAATGGAGTAGTAAGTTATTTCTTCAATAACTTTTTAGTAAATCACTCAGCCTATACAACAAAGAAATAGAAGTCTGTCAAATACACCTTATCGCTATTTAGTCCATTCCAGAAAAAACAGTCATTTAGACAACTTCCTGTTTGGGTCAGTTGTCGCAAAACAAAGGTCATCAGTAATGAGCTAATGGAGGAAAACATGTAGGAAGTGAACATTTTAAAATTTGTATAGTTTATGATCCAATTTTTCAAACACAAATTAAAGTAAGAAAAATGCTTTGTTTGAAGTGTTTCGATGGTTTAACATAACTCTTTGAAAAATTTAATGCACAATACATTGTTTAAACAGGGCCCCAGATAGCTTTAACTGGTGTGAAGAAGTTGTGTAATTTCAGAACTTATCTGGAATGGAATAAATAGCAATAAGGTGTATTTCAAATTTCCTACTACTTTTTAAGGGAAGGCGATAAGGTGTTTTTCAAATTTCCTATTATTTTTTAAGGGAAGGCTAACATATATCATATTGCTAGTGTATTATTTTTAAAAGACCACTGCCTAAGCTGTGATAAAGTACTTCTACAAAATTGGAGAATACCACATACTTATTATCCTTGATTCTATAAGAGTTGTATTGTTTGTGAAAGTCCTGTAATTCTGTTAAAAGTCCTTTATCTATCATCTCATCTACTCTTTTGTCTGTTCGTGAATCTAAAACTGAATTAATAGCAGAGAATTTCACTGGTTGTATGGATGGATTGATTGAAATATGTTAAATGTCAAGCAGAAAAAAAGTAAATACAGCATTCACAGCAGCGATGTTTTTTAACTTATTTTGACAGAATTGAACAAAACTGACTACTAAAAGCATAATATTACATCTATACTCCACTTTTATAAATATTTAAAACATAAAAAATTCTATTTTTATTTTATGTCTAATTTGTAGCTAATGCCCCTTTTGCAATATGAATATAAACCCTGCTTTGTACTTGACACATATGCTAAGCTGTATTTGTAATCTGTTAGCACACAATGTAACCTTGAAAGAAGAAAATCGCCCCAACAGGAAACATTATTCTAACTCAGAGCAAACCATTTTTTGCTCTATTCCTAAATGCCTAGAGCTTAGTGGAGAAACAGCAAATACCAATTTTACAGTCTTTGGTTTGACTCAGTCAGGGATCAAATCCCCAACTCCCCACACTTCAGGTTGGCATGCTACAAAGAGATGACCAAGGTCAATAAGAATTTCATATTAATTCCACCATAAGCCAAAAAATTGTTTTCCTTATTATATACTATTTATAGAATGCATGATGCATAACAAGGATAACAGCAATGACCAAAACTATTAGAAAGTACAACAGACCAAACCAACCAACAACTCCTCGAAAAAAAAGACACACAAACAAACACAAAGAACAACACATTGTCCAGATAGCCTGAAATAGACAGGTACAACATATGGTGTGGTTTAAATTTTAGTAATTTTGTAACTACATATGCTGGTAATAACAAATGCATGAGGTTTAACAAGTACCTTGTTTATCTGCTTGTATCCAGAATATACATGTGTTGTCATAACGAAGCTGTCCTCTCAGAGATTCCTCTCCTGTCTCTGATTTCTGACTTTCTAAAATTTTACTCATTTCTACGCCATGGTTTTGGTATACTTCTAAAGCCCTGAAATACAATAGAAAATTGTTATGCCAGTGACCATTATAAACACTAATACATGAGGACTTCTTATCAAGTTTATTTTACAAATACGAAAAATTTACATAAAGTCAAATGACAAACCTTTATATTTTGGCAATAGATAAAAACATAAATACTTTGTTTGCATAAGAAATGAACTCCAATGATTTTTGTTTTATTTTAAGGAAGTATGTGTGTGTACATATATGTGCGCATACTGAAGTAGCTGACATACCATTTTTGTTTGAAAGGAGAGTTGACATATAATCAAATGAAGAGCACGGAAGAAGGAAGTAATACAAAAAGTATTTTTGGCCAGACTTTAAAAGGTAAACAATTTGATTACAGTTGTGCTGATTTTCCTTCAAGAACAGCAAGATACAAATGTTGACAATGAAAAATAAATAGAGAATGTGTCCATGTGACACAGATAATGCCCCCGCTGGCATATAACATTATAAAGGACACAACTCAAGAATGGTAAAAGTGACGCCACCTAAACTTGATCTGTGTTTTGTGGTAATAAGCATTGTGTACAAGTTTCATAACATTTGGTTGAGGCAAACTAAAGTTAGAGAACGGAAACCAATTTTGGGACGTACGGACGGATAGACATACAGATGGACAAGGGTAACACTTAATGCCCCCTCCGCTGCAGCAGGGGCATAAAAATACAACCTTCCATTGATTGCTAGGACAACTGTTAAAGCTATAGCAGAATCTAAAAAAGATAGAAAAATCTAATTTGCCCTTAGTTATCTACTGTGGATCCATTTATTTTCGTGGATTACAGAAAAATTATATTTTCGTGGATATTAGATGTCCTGGTTATACAAAAGTCTGCATATAAGCTTATTGAAATTTTACTTGGTTGAACATTTTAATTTCATGGTTCACCTGTACCCAAGAAATCCATGAAAATTGGTGTATCACAGTAATAATGAATCCACAGTATTAAACATCAAGTGATGATAACTTATGAAAAATAAACAATGGAACCGCTAAGAATTTAAAAAAGTTATAGCAGTCAGGTTAGAAATAATTTGTACAACTTTATAGGTCGCACTTTGTAAATACAGCTGTTTCATAAACCACACCTCTTTTGAGGAGATATTTAATATTCATAGATATTTTGTTTTGTTTACCTACTGGTTCCCAGATATGATCTCTATGTTTCATCCCATAGAGACACAAAATGGGAACTTCACCAGTATAAATACACATGGATAGCGGCCAAATTAAATTCTGATGAAGACCCAAAGTGAAGGGAGGGATAGTACAGAATTATAGTACATGTATAAGTTTAAACTCTCAGAAGTTCGAGGCATATAAATGTTAAAAATATGCCACACAGCCCTATGTTTTGACCTTTAGTAATGCATATGAACTTTCCATTCTAGGATATAGATTTTTTTTACCAAACTTCATAGTAAAAGTGGCACAATTTTAGCTGTAAAAGGAGCTTCTATGGGAAATTGCATTGTCTATATTTACAGAAGTGCAACCTATAGGGGGAAATACATTTTATTCCAAAAAATTATGGAATGAAAATGCATTCAAAACTTTGAAGTTGCTATTTTGAGATCATGCATTCACCTAATTATTTTTCGTTTGTTACGAGGATGTATCCTCCTTCCTTGTTTTTCATCAATTTCCATCAGTCTTTGATGTAGAACAAGTGTATCTTCTTCCTCATATGACTGTCTGAAACTGTTACTGTCAACAATTTCAACATCAGAATTTCTGTTGCATTCATCCTGTTCAATTATTTGTTTTTTTTCTTCTGGTTTTTCTGATTCCCTGCATTGTATTGCTGTCTCAGAAGTAACATCAACTGTAGATAGTTTGGGAAGTTTTGCAGATGCCTTTTCAATATCCTGCAATGTGAATCATATGTCTATAGAGTAATCTCCCTTGCACCAATAACTATGCAACAAATATTACTATTTTGTCAATAGGGTAATGATGGAGGAAAAACCTGCTACAACACTTTAAAAACACAATACTACATATAACCAAATATTTTTACAGGTTAACCCATGCTCCAAAAAAAAAACCAACAAAAAGAACCAGATAAAAACAATATTACCAGTACCTATGTTCAATTTGAATGTGCAAGATTATTTGTCAATTTGTCACTGGACATTTTGATTACAATTAATATATCATCTATACAAAAGTTATGTGAACAATGTTTTTACACCTGGGTCCAGAAAAATGCAGATGAAAAAGTGAATATGAGTAGATAATAAATGAGTGGAAGCTGTAAATTTACATATTTTTTTATAATCCACTGATGCTTACTGTAGAGGCAGGAAACACATTATTTATGTACTATGTTAGAATTTCAGAGGTTAATATCTTTCGAAATGTTGTATACTTGTGAACTAAGTAAGAAAATATATATTTAAAATTTAATATATAACTTTCGGGTTTAAAATCTCTGACTCCTATATGACACTGAACTCATATATATCTTAAAACATTGAAAAAGAAGCAATACATGTAAAATACATTTATTTTCAATAATAAGATTTTCATTTGTTAATCATTCATAAACCTGCTGAACTCCACAAATGAAAAAAATAAACAATGTCAAACCAGTAATGTATATTAGGAAGGGAAAAGTCGGACATTGTACTGGTAATCAAAACAATACTGAAGTGGGTCAATTATGTATCTATAACTGACATAAATTACAATTAATTAGTTTCCATATCCATGAAGTTTATTTTGGTGCATGTCAACTTGATCCCAACAGTACAAACATGAATGTAAATCAGAATTTTCCCATGCTCATTATAATGTAATTTGACTGTCTAAACTTCACTCCAGGTGGGATGCATTTTACCTACTGGATGTCAGAATGACCCATATAGATAAATGCTATTGCTTTTCCCCATGTGTGAGCAATTAATAGATATATTAACCACTTGTTAAGTTCATTACATAACAATTTTGGAGGTAAGAAAGGTTAAAGGTCAACCAGAGTTCTAAGGATACAGAAAATATTTTAAAAATACATGTTAACTAAGTCTCAAAGGTAATTCTGTAAAAGTTGACTTAACATTAGCTTGCTATATCAATATATATTTGTACATCTGTAACTGGTGTAACAATGGAAACACCTCTATCACTAGTCCTGAAATCCATAACTCTGATGTAACTTTTTTATTTATTTAGACTAGCATCAAACAAGCCCAATTTAAAAAAAAAAAAAAAAAAAAAAAAAGAAGCTACACAGTGTCTCAGAACTACCATTATCACAGACTGCCGATTATTACCCCGGATTCATTATTATTCATAAGATACCAAATGTCATCCATTTTGTGGGTATAGGTGAACCATGAATTTAAATGTTCAACGAAGTACACATTATGGGTTGTATGTAGACCTTGAAAAACCACAAAATGTAATAACAACGAAATTGGTACCCATGAAAATAATTGAATCCAAAGTATGTAGGACAAACTAGAGTTGTACTTTCCTTGTCCAAAATCTCGTTGATAAATGGTAAGATGTAATTTATTTAAACACTCCTAAAAAAATTATTCATTCATGTTTTTGCTATTCATTTGTTCATTAATCACTCTTGTTTCAAGTCATTTCAAACTGTTTTTATGCCTCCTACTTTGAGATCATGTCATCTATATTTTTTACAAATTAAGTGAACAATTTCACGAATGTAATGAATGTATTTCATCAGTCAGTTTTTGACAATTCAAACTCCATTTTACATAATTTACAGTGATAAAACCTACAACTTTGTCAATTACTACCAGCTGATAAACAGTGTGTGGTTAATGTATGAATGGGATTGCTAAATGTTTATATTGTGTCTGGGAAAATTCTCACAGTATCCATGGGGGGTCATTCCTGCAATTCTACAAAATATGATTTACAGAATTCTGATGAAGGGTGAAAGGAAACAGTTCACCTGTGACCTGTCTCTCTAGCACTTGATGAAGTTGAGGGGAAACAGTTCACCTGTAACCAGTCAAATCATCTGATTTTAATTGGTTTTATGGTTTTACACTGTTTTCTTGTATGGGAACAGTAAGACAAGGCTATACTATTTCACTTATGTAACCACTGAGTCAATTAGTTCATCAACAGGCTTGCCTGACAGGAAGTCTGAAAGCTTTATTGTTTTAAAAATCTCTCAAGAAAACATTGATAGCTGCAGGTCTTTGATTTATAAAGAGAGATTGATTGTGAAGTGACTCCTCAGTGACTCCCATGGTGATAATAAACAACCTGTTTGATCTGAATTATTCCTTTATCTATTCTTCTAAAATATGATATTTTTATAAGAAACATTGAGGGGAGAGGAAAGGGTGTACTGGGTTGAAGTACATTAAACAACTATTTTTTGAAATACTCTATGAAAAAAATAACACAGCTCTGCATCAGTAGTTTTTATGTAATGGACCTGTGGTTTTTTGGAATACATGATGCCTTTCATGAAAATATGAAAACACCTTGTACTGTTTAAATGTATGCAAGATTAAAAAAATGGACAGTTGGCAGTTTGTCCCTGGCAATCTCTGCTGTAACCATATCAAAACATTGAAAGTATGGGAAAATGACATTTTATGTTCTTCAGAAATTTTTGTTTATTTAGATCACTTCCATCATAACTTGATTTCTTTCAGAATCTGATGAATTTTCAACAATATAAGTTATGATTTGTTGAAAACTTAATTTTTGACTACATGTAACAAAAAGTAGTAAGATAAGCCTTGGACTGAAACATTTAGAAATTGCAATTTTTATCATAACATTATAGTTACTGATATTCTCATAGGAATACTGACAATAGAAAGTCAAAATACCTTATCAGGAAGTCACATAATTGGCTGATAATTGGTTATCCAATTTCATATATAGTAATATTACAAGAATTTTAATTGTAAAAGTGTTACTGTTATAATTCCTTTTAAGACACAGGACTTATATTCACAGATTTTCTTTAATATTGCTTAACTGAATCTCCATTAGGAAATATTTATGTAACATTTGAAGGGTTACCAAAAGTTAAGTAACGTGCCATAGACCCAGAGATTAAATCCTCTTATTTATTATTCAATAGTAGTAAATCATAAATTGTGTGTTAATTTTTTGTGTGAAATATTATGTGAATTCATATATATTTTTGAATTAAAAATTAATACTGTAAATTGAGAAATTATTGAGTGCATTTTTTATTGCGATTACAGGAAAAAGCTGCATACAAATATATCCATCAAATTTTAGAATGCGAGTTATTATTATGGCGATACTCACCCAGTCGCATTATTTGTAATAATAAAACCTTGCAATAGTTTCTATATTTACAGTATTGTGAGGGAAAGGACAAGAGTATGTTCCCCCAACTGTCCAATGTAATGTTTCTTAAAACAAGTAAAAATCATAAATTTGTGTATTTCTTCTGTAATGAACAAAACGAGATCGAGAAATGAAACTACAGCAATGACAAAACAACCCAACAACAAAAAAAAAACCTCCAAAATACATCTAGTGTTCCACAAATTGTTTCAACAATAGACATGTGTCAGTGTCATAAGTGTATCATAAGTCAAACTCTAATACATCAGAAGTCTAGACAAGATAATCTGTCATCAAATGACAAAAAACCAACACTACAATACAACCACTACTGATGAGGTTAATAGGTAACCTTGGGATACTAAGGATGTTTCTATCAAGGACTTTTAATGTGGCTGTTTTAATATTTATCATGCATAATTTGGCTATAACAATAACAATCATTTTTAACTGTTTATTGCACATTATTTATTTTGGTATATAAAGCAATTCCTAAGATTTTATGACTGCTAATTTGCTTTTACCAATTATTTTTCAATTAAGTCAATAAAAAACCAATATGTAATTTCAAGTACTGTAATAAAAAGCTGTTAACTCTATGGATTAAGGGAGGAAGCAATTAGACTGCATCTGTAATTGAATTCCTATGCTATTTAACAAATAATAAAATGATATCAGTTTAACCTCCAAATCAACCTTGTAAGTTTAATTGATCATAACTGATGATCTGTACTTCCTACTGTGTAACATGCTTACTTCCCACCACAACATCAAGGTTAAATTTGGAAAAAATATGACATAGTGAAAAACCTATAAAAAAAAAACAACATATATATTTCAACTACAGGTACTGCATGCAAAGTTCACAAAATGATACTCCCTGCTCCTACATAAAGTAATGGCAGTTTATGAGTATGGTTCTAACTTGGTCAAATCTGACCTGTGACCTTTAGGGTTTGGTAGGTGACCTTACAACCTGATGTCTCATTTACAAGGACCAGTGACCTTTAAAAATGTTCAAAACTGAGAATCAGATCAGTTTAGAACTGTTTAGTTTGCTTAAAAGTGACCTGGCCTTTCATTCATAAAACTTTATTCAGTACTAGGAGAACGAAATTTGTGCTCGAAATACCAAGTCCAGCATTTTGCTTGGTTGAATTCTGACTCGATAATTGTGCTCCAAATTTTTATGACCCGAAGGCCCAGTGACCCGTTTTTTAAACGTGACCTTGTTACCTAAGGGGGGTACCCTACTGAGCCCAATGTGTTGCTTAGGGAATCCCGCAAAATAATTGGATAAAAAAAAACTAAATAGAAGGTACTCAATGGCATTTTATGGTTAAGATTATGAGAATGTTTCAATAAATTCTAAAAAGAAGCTGAAACAAATGTGTACTGTAGTGTGCAGACACAAAAAAAAAAACCATTTGGATGAAAAATGAAATAGGAGGTGCAAAAAAACATCATGTGAGTAAGATTCTTATGAGAGTTTCACAAAAAATTGTTGAGCAGTTCAGAGCAGTAGCAGACCTAAAAGTGGGATGTGAGGACAAAAAGAACAATGGGAAGATGAATAAAAAGATATAATAAGACTAAAACCATCAATTTCTGATGAGAACTACTAAGAATTTAATAACCTACAAATTATGATTGAATACAGAAAATTGTTAGGGCTGTTTAATAACTGAAACATGTGAATAAAGGCTTATCTATATTATCAATCACATGGCAAAGTAGTGGTACTGGTCAAGCAAGGATAAACGCATCATGTCTTGGTCAAAGCAGGTCATGACCATTAGGACATGTCAAGAGGGTCAGACCATTATCAGTATAATGTCACAGATAAGTTCGACTTCAAGACCTGAAATTAGGAAGTTATTATGTTTTAAAGTATCGAAATCTGATATGTACTCAATTGATACATGATACTATCATATTCTGATTTAGGAAGTATAGAAAGTATATGAAGTAGTATTACTTCAGGAATCAAATCAATAAGGAAGGATGTTTGACCAAGAAGTGGAAAAAACGTTTACCAACTCTCTCCACGATTCTGTCACTTTTTCATTGTGGCATTTCTGTATTTGTACTACCAGTAATTTAAAATGTTTTTTTTTCAAGATAAGTATTTCTTACAAAAAAAAAAAAAGATATAAAAAAACTTTTCGTAATTATATTCCCCATCTCAAATTACCCCTTGACCTAAATAAACAACTAAACCAGAGTTGTTCAGATTTATCAATATAAATAAATAGAACACACAGACCACATTATAAATGGTGTTGATTTGAATGCAAAACTTCAACAACCCTTCAAACATAATATGTAGGTCATGGTGACCTATAAAAACCTTTGTCTAATATATCTCTATTTGTAGGTTTCTTAGAAATATACTTTTAATATTACTTATGTGAAATGTAGATGTAGGTAGCAATGACCTAATCATTAAGTAGATGTATTTTGTTAAATAAGTTAAATGGATGCAATACTGATCATTCTGCATATCGACTAAGATTCAGAAATGAACCTCAAAATCAAAACTTTTGCAAGTGATTCAGGAATAAACAAAATATGTGTTCATAGGACACTATGTCCTGCTCACACTATCACACTTCCATGTTGAGTATTCAGAAAATCTAGGTCCACACTCTAATATTAAAAAAATTCTCATCATAATAAACAAAGTTTCAATTAGATGTGACCACAACTTCATGTTAAATTACCTTTCAACACATTAAGGGCATACAATACAGTTTTGATCCCGTATTTACATTTTGATAAAAATTTCCATATAGATTATTTTTTACCTGATTAAATCAAATATGTAATAAAAAATATACCTTCATGTGCTACTCTTGGAGTAAAATGAGGTCGAAATTTTGTATATTTGCTCAAAATTCGGATTTGTGGCCGTATTTTCCCTTTCGAAAGAAAGACATAACTTTTTTGTTTTAAAAGATAAACACAAATTGTTTTTTGTTAAATAATTTGTGATTTCTGTATTTTATAAGTATCCTAAAATTTTATACATTTTTTATTCAGAAATAACTCATATTTATCAAATGTTCATTTTTTGCTGTATATTTATCTAATTTGAAAAAATTGTACTATTTACGTTTTCATGAAAATTTGCACACGTTATCGTCTTACGTAATCAAACCAAATGGCATTTTAAAAAAGAGGGGTCCATGAACTCGTTTTCAAGTTAAATAAGTTTGAATGATAAATATGAGTCGAAAACTGAATGTTTTCCCGATAAGTTGTAGTTTGACGTCGCGAAAATAACAATTTACGTAGGTAACGTCATTACCTCCCCTGTAACTGTATCGTATGCCCTTAATCGGATTCCAAACTGACAACCAACAGACACACAGACCAGAAAACATAATGCACCCTACTATAGAATACGAGGCATAAAAGTACAAAAACAAATGTAGTTAATACTGATACATATTTAGTTAACAGTATTATACTATGAAAGAGTACTTATTGCATTAGTGAAACATATGATATACCATTATATACCATTATACATTTTTAATCTGAAACCTTATCTATAAGGGTGGACAGATCTACAGGTTTAAAGAAAGGAATTTGTGGGGCCTTTTTTAGCTGGCTTTGCCATATGGGTATTGCAACAGGCATAAATGTATAAACCCCTTTACCAGGAACATCTTTGCTACAGGCATACACAGATATTAATTAAAAGGGTCACCACACCTTGAACATTTGACAAGGAGAGTATCATCTCAGACATATAAAAAATACACTAACAAATAACCAATAATAAAATAAGTAAACATGTTTTGATTGCCAATGAGATAACTATAGACCACATGAGGTAAGCAACTACAGGTCAAACCTTTTACCATGTCCAGACACCTGTAACACAGGAGGTTTTCAGGTCAAAGTTGGAACTAATTCAATCTGTAATTAGTACACAGAGGGAAGACTTGTCAGGACTTGGGTTAATTCCTGCAATAATTAGCAGTTTGGGAATTAACCAGAAGTTACTATAACATTATCTGATTCCATTTAATTATGTCTAGACTGATGGGTTTGACCCCCCCCCCCCATTTCTTTATCTCTCTTTGTTATTTCCTATTTCATTCATTATTGTTGTTCTCTTTAAAAGTAGTTTTTTTATTCAAAATATAATCTTTCTGGTCTTCAACTAATTTCTAAAAAATTAAAACTTGCCACACAAAACGAGTTTATTTTTAATCTGGCATGTTTCAAATTCTTCAATCATTACCCAGGAAAAAATCATATCTGGAATACCAAAACCCTGGCTTCTAAGACCAGATATCTTGCACATCATCATCATTAATGACTCACAAACTTCCACTCCTGAGCCCCAACAAGCCTGTACAACTCATTCTATGATATATATACCAGCATAAATGCAATCTGATTCAAGGAATCATATACAATTTGTAATAATAAGAAGTTTGCATCACAGTACAAAATTCTTCATGATTTATTCACAGCAAACTCTTCAGTATTTGAATTCAAGGGTATAAAATATATTTAAAGTCCACAATATACCTTTTGAGTCAAGTCCAGTATTTGAGGTCTTCCTAATTCATTTATTCTATATTTGATTTAGGTACTAAAATTTGGGCCTTGGTTGTTAAATGTTTCTTTTGATTTTTTTCCAAGTTTTGATAAATGTGCTCTTGTGTGTGTACATGTGAGTTTGTAATCTGGATCAGTTATTTCCCTTCTTAAAAAGAATGTTTATAACGAAAGGTTTCATCAAACTGTAAAAAATATTTAGGGCTAAAAATAGATTTCTTTGCACTTATTTACAAACTAGATGTAAGATGAGTGTTGTTCATGGAAATATGTATTAACTGTCATAACATTTAATCAAATGGGCTATTTCAAAACATGAGAAAGTGATTCATATCAAAAAGTTACTACCCTATAAAATTATAAAAAAAAGAAGCATTCAATTCTTATAATAACATTTTGTACGTTTTTATGCTACAACCATGAAATTAAGAGTTATACATCAAGCTTTTCATTTGTTTTTCTATGCATTGTTTTAACATTGTCAAGAATAGCAGGTGCAGTCTTGTTGTATATATTTTCTACAGAAATAAAATATGATATTGGAGTGCCTTGCATTTGTTGTCAGTCCATCAAAACTATGGATTCAAATGAAACACACATGTAATGTAACTATTCAAGTTTAAAGGATCCTATTACTTGTAGATGATGAGACATTAACTTGGACATAAAACTCAACCAAAGTTTATGAAGTGTGAATGTAGGTTACAGTTACCTACTTTTGACTGGATGCTATTAACATATTCCCTGAAATCGGAATTTACAGAAGAAATAATGATCATATTACTTATAGTCACAGACATTAAAACTCAGATATAAAATGTGTGAATCATATCAGCTTTGACATAAACAATAACCAAAGTCATTCAACAATGAAATATGCGCAGTATGACCTACTTCTGGCAATAAAAAATTGTTCTCCCTTTGATGTACTTACATACTTTAAGTAACACAGTTCGCTAGTGACCTAATACAATATACATGGGGCCAGTAAATGTCATATGGGATGAGAGCTAAGCTCAAACCCCATATGGAATTTACTGACCCTATATATATCGTATTAGGTCACTAGCACACTGTGTAACGAATTTGTCTTACATTTAGACTAGTGGCCTATTAGAGTGATCAAGTTTTCAATATAAAGAACCCTTATTCCATTAGTCTATACAAAAACAAATGCCAACAATAACAACTTGTTAGCTTTTAATGTGTTTTATGAATTTATTTTAATCGTTCATCAGCGATTTCTTCATCTGTTGTCCGGGTGAAACCTTTCACATTTTTCCTCAACGCCGTGTTGGTTTTATAAAGGGATGTAACAGTGTAATAAAATAAACCAAGCCTACTTACCCCATATGAAATATACAGGGTCTCCATGCAGTTGCTTTTAACAAATCATATTCCTAGAAATGTATAGGAGGTAAGATAATATAAGTTATATGGTTTGCTACTGACCCCATACACATCTGTAGAGGGTCAGTAGTGAACAGTGTAACGAATTTATCTCACACGGATCTTTTCCTGCAAAGTTTTGTATAAAGATAAACAATGAAATACAATAACATTAATAGATGAGGTCACCATTAATAGAAGACGTGACATCATGAACCCCATATGAAATCTTCTTACCCCATACGGATCCAAAGGGGTCACCATGTGATGGCGTTACACCAGTCACATCGTCATTATTTATATGAGGTGGGATAAAAAGTTACATGATTATTAGCTTCTAGTTACTTATATTGCAGTTGGCACAGACGTTAGAGGACATGTAAGTAAGCACACAAGTACATGGTCATGGAGGGTACTCCCAATAGTTATTTTCTCAAATTTGTTGAAAGGGAGGTGTATTTCCATCATATTCGTAATTAGAATATATATGGTTAAGGGTTTGTATCTCAACAATTGTGAGATAATTGATATTAATTTATTGCAGCTTGCTTGATTTAGAATAACAAATTTTAAAGGGATGCTGAAGAGTAAATTCAATTCATCTGGTCACAATTATTTTTATTGTTAAGAGGTGGGGATCTCAACATTGTTTTAGAAGAGTTAAGGATTACTCATTTGAATGATGAGCTGACTCACCAGGGAGTTGCAGTATGTTCGATACTGTATCTTGTCATGTGGAATTAAGAATATATATGCATATGGTTAACAAGTAGAAAACTTGACAGTTTTGAGATAATGAAGGTGATGATTAAAGAAGAGAGAGGCAGTTTGACATGAGGTGTAAGAATAAATATGGCTTTAATAGAAGAAAGAGTTGTAAGAATATACTGTATATCGTTTTTTTTTTTTCGCTTTGTTCGCGGCAGCCAAAGAAACGCGAAAATTTGACCCTGCATAAATTTCCCTGCATATTCCAAAATTTATCGTTGTTTGAAAGTTTTATACATTATACTATTATTTATCGAGTCTTCTGTGTTGTTCGACAGATTACAAGAATATGCATACTTAATTAAAATCTCTGTTTTCACAATAATTAAATTGGCTAATCCTACATGTCATACCTTTCAACAACTAGCAATCAGTGACATGTTAAAAAATGTTAATTAGCGACGTTCTATTGATTGTGTCATAACCCGAAAATTTTGCATATAATATAAAAATAAAATAAATCACATTTACACTGATATTTGTATACCTGTAATGATCAAAACCTTCAACTTTTAGCATACCCAATGTACATATTTTACGTTCCATGAAAGTGTAGTTTTGTTTGTTGTACTCATATTTATTTGATATCGATTAACTGTTAGTTAATTAAGTTTGTGTTGTTTACAACTTTAACAATATGATACAGTTATTTTTTTAACGTGTATTTTCCCATTCAGCAAAAATTATACACAGTGAAAATTTAACCTGCCAATTTGTCATCAAATCGCGAAAAAAAGCCGACACAAAAAAAACACTGATATACGGTATATGGCTTAGAAGAAGAAAGAGTTGTAAAAATATATGGCTTAGGAGAAGAAAGAGTTGTAAGAATGTATATGGCTTAGGAGAAGAAACAAGAGTTCTAGGAATATATATAGCTTAAGAGAAGAAACAGAGTTGTAGGAATATATATGGCTTAGAAGAAACAGAGTTGTAGGAATATATATGACTTAGAAGAAAGCAGCAAAAGGTGCGCAAAAAAGAATTTCAAGAATGTTTAAAAAAATATACTAAAAGACATTAGCATTACTCTACCTGCTTATCAATAAGAAATTTCCACATTAAAGCTTCAATGTAATAGTTTGTCCCACCTACAATAATTGGAATCTTGTTTGATTTAAATATTTTATCTATCTGTATATATGTTAAAGAAACATTAAAACTTTAGATTTAAATACATGTATAATAAATAAAGGGCAATATCCTCTTCATAAAAAATTAAGAAAATCTAAGACACTTTTGATCTCTCAAATGAAAAATATCACAAAATTTAGTAAATCTATCATTAATGACCATTCAAATGATTATGTCACATAACAATTATAACATCATAATTTTCCCTCAGCCATTAAACAGTGCATTCAAGGAAAAAATTCCCAACTAGCCTATCTTCTCTTCTAATTGATATCAATTAGATGTTTTGCAATAAATTGTCTCTTTTAAAGTTATAAACGTGATTAAAATATCATGGCTAATGGTGTTGCATAAACTAAATTTTATTCAAAGAATGCATTAAATAAAAAGCAAGTGTCTTGAATATATATATATATATTATTTGATAATAAAATTAATGTTATTCTGGTTGAAATTCTACATAAGAGTTTTGAAACATTTTTAACTATAGAAGCAACAAATGAAAGGTTCTACCTCTACTTTTACAGTTACACATCAATGATATCTGCACTACTAAGTAATATCAGCTCCGAATTTTTTTTATCTATCAGGCAATTGAAAAATAGGTAAACGGACAGAAAGTCACAGGACAGAAAGTCACAAATTTGATAGGACAAAAAGTCACAGGACAAAAAGTCACAAATAATTTTTTGACAATTGTTTTAATATATAAGAGAAAGATCTTGAAATATTGACTTTTTATAACATATATTTATTTTACAGGTTATGAAATTGTTCATTACCCTTGATTAAAGTAGATTTATTAAATCTTATATATTTCTTGGCACTATGAAGCCATTTATAAGTACCAAGCCACTTTGACATTTTGTTTTCTTAACAATTATTTGATCATTATTGATATTTTTAATAAATTGTGTTTACAAAGTTGGTTTATATATACAATAATTCAAGAAAAATACAAAAGTATTTTTTTTTAAAAAGGCTTTTCTTATTCAAAGAAAATCATCTCAAAAACTGAATTATGACTTTTTGTCCTGTGACTTTTTGTTCGTGACTTTTTGTCTGTGACTTTCTGTCCTACATTCGAAAAATATAGCCACTGTATATTTCAAAGTCTGTTGGCTATGTTGGCCAACCCTATCACATTGAACTTGAAATAAAAGATATAACTGAAACCCTTTTTTTCACCAAATCACTCATGTTGTTTTGTAGTACACTATACAAGCCTTATTATATGTTGTAATAAATTAATATGCATGTTTGGAATTATAATTGTTGTCATTGTCCCCTTATGTTCCTTGATTGATCTAGTAACATTTCTGAATTAACATTGGAAATGAAATATACAGACATGCAAGAATGAAGCCTTCCCAGTTTTTGTTGTTCTGTTTTTGATAGTGAAGATAAGTTATGGTAGTGATTGCACACTTGCACCAAAGGTTCATGTGTAAAAATATCCTTGAAAGATTCATTGTACAAGATTCATCAAGTTGAAAATTAAAATTGAAATTAATATGCACAACAAAACATTATAGTATAAATGACTAAAGAGAAAATAGTCCACAGTAAAGGATACAATAGGTACAGCCATGTCTCTAAAATCCACGACAGTATGATTTTCTTTCAGAGGATCCAGGTAATCTATCATGTGATGAGGACACTGTTTTAATTCTTCTTTTGTTACTTTGTTTGTTATGATGTCAAGACCTTTATAAATCTGAAAGAAAATAAAATATCTATATTATTTTTGCTACCATATTCCCTGATGTCTTGGTGTCCTAAGAGGGTTTTACTGTTTTACTTAGTTCCATTTGATTTTATATTTGTTAAGCTTTTGAAATTCCAACTAATAGTTCATAATAAGTATGGATTTCTTCAATCAATCTAGGGACTCTGTGGCAAAATGTCGCATTAAACATCAACAATCAATCAATCAACCAAATCTAACATTTTTTTAAACATGTTAAAATCTCAGTCATCTTTGAGTCTATGATACCAAAATATACATTGACTTTTTCAATATATTTACAATTTTAATAATCATTTTCGATCATTAAGGAAAGAAAAAGAGTCATCTGAGTGCAAGGTGTCCTTACATTAATTTTTATTATTTCTTTTGTTGTCAATAATACAATTAGGAAGGTAAGAAAGAAAGAAATTATAAAAATAATTGGAGAATAGAAACGAAAAATTCAGCAATTTTTCCATTTATAAATGGGCATAACTCTAGAACCTTCTGAAGGACTAAGAAATAGTGGACAGAAAAATCAAGTGGAGTTTCTAATTTTCTGAAATATAAAATGCATTTGAATTTTATATATCTAGGGCATGCTATGCCTTAAAATGTTACCAGATGCAGAGGTTTGTCTGCACTCAAGTAAATTTTGTGGTGTAAACACAGCCATTTTAGCCTAAGGGTCCACATGTCAAAGTATATTTGTTCCGCCTAACAGAAGTTCCTCTGGAACCTTTGTTATAAACAATGCCATATCTGTTCTTGTTGGAACAAATAATCTATATCCTTTATTCTGTAAGGAACAAATACTATATTATTTGTTCCAGTTGGAATAATATTACAGAATATTTCTTCCACTTGGAAATTTATACTATGAAGGAACTTCTATTTCATAACACACATGAACCTTAACAAGTGGATTTTGCATTTTAGGTTTCCTTTTTGTCATACTTTTTGGCAGTTATATCATAAAATTCCAACAAATCATTTAATCCTTTTTGGTGTAATCAGATACAAATTTACTGGAAAATGTATGCTTTATTTTTATAAAAAGAAATCCAGAACAAGACGAAAACCCTGAATGGGTTTCAGAGCAGATGCAAAAGACAGATAACTGATATGAAAGATTATGGATTTACTAGTATAAATCCATGACAACTCACCCCATTGCCAAATCGCCTAAGTTTAATCCCAATGAATAAAAGTCAGCCAACTCAGGCCACTTATGAATCTCACTGCATTAAGGACTACCAACTGGTCCCACTTATGAAAAGGTGTTTAATCCCATTGAATAAAGGTCTGATAACTCGTCCTACTAATGAACAAAAGAATTAAATCGAACTGCATTAAGGACTACCAACTCACCCCACTTATGAAAAGGAGTATAATAACGATGAATTAATTTTATTACCAGAATATATATTAATCTTCCTTTTCGCGGTGTTGTGTTTGCCACACGTCGTGTGAATCATACCTGCCAACTTTCACCATTTAGGCGTGAACTACCAAGATTTTGACCTCTTGTCACAATTGCACGATCATGAAAAAAGCTCTAAAACACGATTTTGTGAAATTCTACACCAAAAAATGATTGTTCCTGATTTTGAACTTTTCCCAAGGAGACAACCATGATCAGCCAATGAAAATCCTTGTTCTTGTGATTATTGGGCATTGCAAACATGCTAAGTTTTGAACTTGTTTGGAATACTTGAGTTGTATTCCTCTGTCTTTATATCAGAATTGTAAAAATCATGATCATGGCAGATGAATTTTCATCTGCAAGAAGGCTCTTACACAGCTTAAGAAGAAAAGCATGTCTGATTGATAAAATTCAAAGATGCAGTACTGCCATAAACATTATGAATAGTAGCTAATGGACATTGCACTTAGTGTAACAGATCCTACATTTTGTAATTCTTGTAATTAAATTTCCAAATCTTTTAAAGTACAATGTACTATCTTTTATTTTTCACAAGGAATCAGATAAATGTCCTTCTTTTCATATTTTTAAATTGGAAAAGTCAACAAACTAATTTCATACACAAGAAAATGTATCCTGGTATACAGCTACATGTTCATCTTTTCTGCACAATAATTTAAGTACTAGAATCATGCAAATTAAAAAGGAAAAAGGCTTATAAGCTCATCATCAGTATACCATATGAAAAAAAGATATGACACTTTTTTCTAGAGCACAAAACAACGCGCAAAAAATGCCACTTGAAATTGTTGTCACACACTAAAACCCCCATGGGGATTTTCAAAAGTTGGCAGGTAGGGTGAATGCATGACTGCTTTACTTTTAATAATGCTGAAACCAAGCCATCAAATTTCTCAAATTTAATTGTGTTAGAAATAAATAATACTTACTAATCAATTTTTTAACAACAACAAAACCTGCTTTGACTACTTTTACTACCAAAAGCACCATAGATGCTTCTTGTAACTGAATGAGTGGACATTCTCTTTGATACTTATTTGTCACATTTATCTTTCACTGATTGTTCGTTAGCATTTGTGTATTCTCAATTCAAAGACAAAAGTTACCAATCCGTTAATTGATATAAAAACAAATTACTGTTAAATTAGAATCCTTAAATTGTTATGATGATATATTGCATTATGATACAATTAACTGGTTTCTTTGTCATTATAATGCAAATATAAGTAAGCTTGCAAAAATAAAGTTAATCTCAAATAAATATAACAATTACATAATGATAAATAATGTAACTACAATTCATTTTAAGAAATGAAGCTTCATTTAATTTCAATCTGAATCATACATTGAATTTTCTATTTTCATTAGTATTCAAGAGGATTTTTCTACTGTTTTTTAGCAGTACAGTTGCAGAGATTGTGTAGATTAAACTTCTTTTCATAAGTGGGGCGAGTTGGCAGGATTAAATTCATCTGAACTTTACTCTTTTTCATATCGTTGTGTCATATGTTTTCGTATGTCATATGTTTTTGTATCAACCACATTTCGTCGGTTTTGACTGTACACGCGTACATTGTGGCATGTTTTTCAATTTCTATATTTGGAACAACAACAACACTACAACGTGACAAATGTATGACATATTCAAAGTCGCTTTTAAAGATGTAAGAACTAATTAAATTAAACCTACCTGTTCAGCCATTTTTATTTAATGTCAAAAATACGCATCACTAGAATAGTTGTTGAGAAACATTCTGAGGGGTTACATGAAGTATAGCTATATCATCTGCCTGTCAGACACTGGATCTTCAAGACATGTGACTGTCATGTGTTTTTTTGGTCTTTTTATTACAAACCAGCGAGTTAAAATTATCATGGTTCTTATATAAAATGGTTGTTCAAAATCCATTTATTCAATATTTAATTGACAATTCTTTTTATACATCCTTGATACATACAGATGAAAACAGTCTTTTTACATTAAGTCCCAAATTTTGAAAACTGCAATTTTGACCCCTCATTTTTATTTTCAAAAAAATAAGGTCCTTTGTAGAAACCCATTGCCAATGTGAAATAAATCACAATGTTACAATTTCAGCACATGAAACACCAACATAAAACTATTTACTAGTTATTTTTAGTACTGAAAAGTATTAAATAACTTTTTTTATGATTCAAGCAATCACCAGAACCACGACTTTAGAAAATACTCATTTCCAGATTTTATAGTCATTTCCTGTCAGTGTACTGATCCAATTTTTAATTCATACGAAAACAGATGACGCCGTTTTTTTGACATACGAAAATCTCAAAGTAATTGAAAACATTAAAATATTGTTGTTAGCCTTGACCATTTTGACAAAAAATCTAGATACCTATAAACATTTGACAAAACATGCTTTTAAAATTTGAGTAAACACCTGAATAAAAACTCAACAGTGAAAACTGTAAGCAGTGAAAATTGTTATTAGTACGAAAACACACAAGGATAAGTGGGGTGAGTTGGCAGGACTAAATTCATCAGGGTTTTACTATTTTTCAATATGTGGGGCAAAATGGCAGGACTAAATTCATCTGAACTTTACTCTTTTTTATAAGTGGGGACGAGTTGGTTAACAAGAGTGGGTGAGGCGAGTTGGTAAACGAGAGTGGGGGGAGTTGGTAGAAAGTGTGCCAGGTCTCGTTTGTGGAAAAGTGGGGCGATTTGGCAGTGGGGTGAGTTGTCTTGCTTCCACTAGTATATTGATTTTTCTCCTTCTTCTTTTTTTTACTGTTATGAGGACTTTGTCCTTAATAGCAAACAAAAATCCCTTTCATTTAAAGAATCAAATATGTAAAAATTTAATATATTAGTCATTGGTTGAAATTATTGATGTTTGGAGATGTCTGCTCACCAACCTGCATTGAATCGGCACTTATTATTTCACCATTGAATAAACGTCCAATTTCTAATGCCAATTTAGATTTTCCGGACCCGGTTGCTCCAAGAATTACAACCAAAGGCAACCGCATGGAGGCTGACATCTTAAATTTTAAAGTGAAAGTAAAGAGTTGTGTCCCTTCGTTTACAGCCGATACGATGGGTGCATTCTGTCAAACTGCTATAGTAGATATAGGAAGATGTGGCCAATGAGACAACTCTCCATCCAAATAACAATTTATAAAAGTAAACCATTATAGTGTCTTTTCATAATCACAGGTACTTGTCTCTGAAAAAAATTACCTATATACTTTAATATGTTAAAGTATATAATACGTCAGGGGCGGAGTATGTAAAGTTCGCCGAGCGGAGCGATGCGAAATTTTTGGACCTATTTGATTTTGGCTAAGAAAACATAAAATAAGTGTAAAATGCACTTTTTAACGGTTCCTGACGTGGGGCATGTATATTTTATAGTTAAAGTGTAAGGGTTGGACATTTTTGATGCCGTATTCTCCCCATTAATTGTCTATTATAAAATAATTGGATGGATCCAAAGCTATGTACTAATATATTTAATGTGGGATTTGTCAGTAAAAAATGGACATGGAAAATTCTCGTTTGTTGTAAGGTTAGTTAACATAACCTCACAGATTTCTTGTTGAAAACAAGATATACGGCCATTCAATGAAATTTACAATACGACAGACACGAACAAAGACAAACTAGCAATTTTTATCCAAATGTTTGGTTGAAATGTTTCACCCAACAAGTGAAGTGAGGGGTCCCAAATCAACCAAAGGCTACGAATGAGTCTGAAATGACAACGAAGTTGTGAATGACGGTCGACAAATGAAGACATAAAGGCCACACCGAGCAGGCAGGTTGAAGTTGGGCCTTGAAAAAAGTATTCAGCATATTAGTTCGGCGAAACAGACATTCCGGTCAGATATGGGATTTACAACATGTAAAACCCCGGCCCCAAACAAATTACGCCCGTTTTTCATTCATCATGTTCATTTAATGCTCAATAATTCTGTTGAAAATCTTTGTTTCTAATAGCAAAAATGTGGACAAGATTACCGGTATTGTTTTCAATCCAGATACGGCCAGAATTTTTTGTTTAAGGCAAAAATCAGGGTCAGAATTTTATTTTTTCTCTACAATATATCAGACTGCCCCCTCAAATCAAATGGTCCGTACCTTAAAATTTAGATCTATCTAGAGCTTACTGACTGGGGATTATTATTCAGCAATGTTATTAATGGGCTGGGGCGTGTGGGGTTAAACATGTTTTCGTAGGTAAATAATATTGCTGAGGAACTTTTTTTTTCATAAGAGTGTAACAGAGTATTACTTTCTGTTTGGTGGAATTGTGAAATAGAAGTCAATACGTTCTTGCTCGATCCTTACTCGCTTTGAAGGTGTCATGCTTGTCATCCTCAGCCTAAGCAATGTGTTACTGTAATTTGAATTTCAAAATGACTGAGTGACGTTTTTTCGCCGCACTGGTCAACTCCACCGTAGCGAATCACATGACTTTGACATAATTAATAATATATTACAGTAAATACGAAGAAAAATATCTTTATAAGTAAAGAATTGTCGCATAAAAATTAAATACACGGGAAATGGCAAAGTTCACGAAGTCAAGTCTGATTAATCATTTTACCAAAAAAAAAAAAAAAAAAAAGTGCAAACAAAGGGGTACGCCCTCTACGCCCCCCTCTGGATCCGCCACTGTCTGCCTACCAAGGTTCATCTGACTTTGCCATGATCTCATTTTGATTGGTCAATGTTAAATTTTCATGGTTAAGTCCGTTATTATTTACTATAATCATTAGATCAACTAATTCTTGTGTATGGAATGATTGTATGGTGAACAAACAGTCTTGCGGGGTTCATCTAACCTTGACCTCATCTTCATGGTTCGTTGATCAATGTTAAATTTAGTGGTTAGGTGTGTTTTTTTCAGATACTATAAGCAAAAAGTCTACTATATTAGGTGTGTGGGATGAGTGCATGATGAACATGTTCGTCTGGTAGGGTTTTTATGACCTTGACCTCTTTACATGGTTCATCGATAATGATAAGTTTGTGATATTTGCATTTAACATTCATTTTGAATACTTTCAGTATCATTTCAATCATGATCAGTGTACCAGGTAAGATATTTCAGAGTGAACACTCTCGTTAAATAAAATATCCAACAAGTAAAATAGGCAAATATCTCAATTAAGGGCAATTCATTCTATAAGGATTCGTCTAACGATTTGACCATTTTGGCTTAATTGTAGATCTTGTCTTGCTTGTCATATTTCTATTTAAAGTTTCTGTTATCTATTGTGGTTTTCAACATCAAAGCCAAAACGCCAAAAATAGGTTGAACCCATAAAAAGAGTAATCTCACGATTTCGGCCATTTTGACTTCATAGTAGATCATGTCTTGCTGATCATTTTTGGTTTTATAGTTTCTTTCTATTATATTTTCCAGAAAATAGCCTTAAACGCAAAAATGATAAAAATCATCATTTGAGGGCAATATATCTTGCAAGGATTTGTATAGTGCACTATAAAAATCATTGCCTCTTGTAAGGAGTCGTTTGGCGATTGCGGCACTGTTTGGCTTGTTTGTAGATCTTGTCTGGCTCATCATTTATGCTGCAAGATTCTCTATGTCTATGATAATTTCAAAGATAATAGCAAAAATCTCAAAAAAATGTTTAAACATTGTTTTATAAGGAGTCATCTGACATTTTGGGAAAAATAGACAGTCGTTATAAATCTTGGCATACTGCGCATGTTTGCCTCTGTTGATGTTTTCTATTTATCTACCATTTGTGTTTGGTGATCAAGGTTTTAACATTTGAACATTGACCAATGAACCATGAAAATGGGGTCGCACAGACAGTGCGACTGTCGAAAAAAAAACAATGCTCGCTGACTTAAAATTGTTCCTCTATTCGAATGAAGCAGACGCCATTAGGAAACTTTCAAGGAAAATGAACAAACAGCTAGTACTATTCAACTTCATGAACTGAGTACTCTATATATAAAGTTGATGTCCTTTCATTAAAACACAAGCTTGGTAACACTGCTGTGATCGCATCTATTGAATTGAACCATTGGTATACAGTTATATGTCAGCTGCACACCTCTTCATTTACAAATATAGAATTCAACTAGAAGCAGTTCAGAACCACAGTGTACGATACTAGTATTGCAAAAGCGAGGACTTCAACTTTGCCACTGTGAACTTTCCAACTACATGTAACAATATTCCAGTATCTGCATATAGATTTCATATATCTCTAAAGTTGTTGTAATATTCAACAGCTTGTGTTTCGTATCAATGATTCCGTTATACTCAGCAGATTGTTACAAGAGAGCTACTAATTTAAAACCAGAGGTTTTATGATCATTTAGAATGTTTAACGGTCGTCATCATGACTTGGGTGAGCATTACAAAAATGTTTCACAAATGAAAACAAATACACATTTTATTTGAAGTTGTCATATAAACCTGACCGCATTTCCGCGTTCATGAAATCATCAGATTTGTAGATAATATACATAGAAAGGAAACCATGAATTTCCAAAATTTTATTCAGTACAAGCACACCAACCACGAACAGCCGACAACATCGAAAAACAGGTTACAAACAAAGAAAAAACAACAACGAAGAATATGGTTCAGAATGTCACGAAAAATGATATTGCAATGCTCTTCAGCTTTGAGTTCGACCTTGGCCTTCCAACTTTTGACTTTTTTTTCATCGTTGTTAGTTTTCTTGTTAAAACATAATCAATAGTAAGCCACCCTGGAGAAGAACATACCGTGCAAACATCGAAAACTTTTAATTGCATGGAAGGGAAGTATTGTTTGTCACCAGAAATCCAACTGAAATGGTTTCCGAGAAGCTGACCACGTACGACGACGGGGACGTAAGCAAAGTGATGACCATACCAAACTTTTCTACACCAATAGCATATTAAGGTAATGACCCAAAAATTACATTAAAAAAAGAAATGCAATTATGTTTAATAAATTTAGCTTTTAAAGTCTTGCAGGGCTTGTATAAAGAACCCACAATAAAATTGAAAGAGCTATTCCTAAAACACATTGATAATTATGATATTGTTTTCCTTGGTGAATGAAACAAATGAAATTGGTTCTTTCTATTACCATTCCGTTTGTAGAAAGAACCATTGATATGTCACAGTCGGGAAAGAATCGCCATTCTTCACAAGGATAACATAGAATTTTACGTAATAGCTTTACCAAATAAAAACCCAGGTTGCCAATCAGCTTAATTAGAAAAATAGGTTTCGGGTTCACCAGTGATCTGTATGTATGGCTCGAACACAAGCCACCAATCCTGTCTTCGAACTCAAAAGAAAACGCAAAGTGACATACTTGAAAATCTTGAAAAGACATTACAAAATATAAAAAAACTGGAAAACGCTACACTTTGTGGAGAATTTAATGCCAGAGTGGGGAACAAAACTCAATCAAGATATTCTTTCTCTTAGTTTTGTTCTTTTGTAGTTGTTTAATTGTTTATTCTAATAAGATCATGTTGCCCCAGTTGGTTTATTAATTTCGAATAAAGTACTTCTTATACTCCCCATGGTACTAGTAGTCTCTTTTGAATGTCATAAGCTAGCAATGCTTTTTGAAAAATGTTGCTCAGATACATCTGACCATAAGAAGTCTTAGTTATGTAACTGAACATTTCTTTGGTGTATTGTTTTACTGAATCTGGTAGAGACTTTCCTCGCGTTTATTTGAAAATGCTTCATTTGCATGTACTTTTGAAAATTAAATTCAGCCAACTTTAGAATTATCTCGAATTCTTTGATGTCACAAATATTGATACTAGGTACTTAGATGCAAAGACGTATCTAACTTTGTATGAACGTTGCAAAATATTTCAACATTCAGTCCCTTCGTAGTCTTCGTAGGCAATACGGCGGGTACTAATGTAATTGGAATTGTCTCCCTTTGTCCATTTTGGTGGGGAAAAATTCAAACAAACGAGATCGATTTGTCATAAAAACAATTTCCTTTATGCCCTTAATTAACAAATTGTGCTTCGGTTGCTTTATGCTTTACCTATAGATAAGCTTCAGTTAGATACAAAATTGCTTTTAACAGAGGAAAACAGTTAAACATATGTGCCTAACTTTTAATATAAATTAAAAGTTAGGCACAGTGGACAGGTCCTTTCAACATGTTTTAACTAGGAAACTTGAGTTTTATTATTTTACTATCAAGACTTATTTACCTTGCAAAATGATAAGAATTTTATGACAAATAACATTGAATTATTCATTTTATCATTTTTTTTGTATAATGTATTCATTTTCAGAAAAAAAGAGAGGCGAAAGATACCAAAGGGACATTCAAACTCATAAGTCGAAAATAAACTGACAACGCCATGGCTAAAAAAGAAAAAGACAAACAGACAAACAATAGTACACAAAACACAACAAAGAAAACTAAAGACTGAGGGTCACGAAACCAACAGAAAACTGGGGTGATCTCAGGTGCTCCGGAAGGGTAAGAAGATCCTGCTCCACATGTGGCACCCGTCGTGTTGCTCATGTTAGTACAAACCCGATAATAAGTCTAATTCGGTAGGTCACATACGGGGAAAGGGGACGGGATTGTAGTTACGACATTTGGATTATATCCGCTATCATCTGTGAAACGGATAGGAATCTGATGTTCAGTAGTTGTCGTTTGTTGATGTGGTTCATAAGTGTTTCTCGTTTCTCGTTTTTATATAGATTAGACCGTTGGTTTTCCCGTTTGAATGGTTTTACACTAGTAATTTTTGGGGCCCTTTATAGCTTACTGTTCGGTGTGAGCCTAGGCTCCGTGTTGAAGACCGTACTTTGACCTATAATGGTTTACATTTATAAATTTTGACTTGGATGGAGAGTTGTCTCATTGGCACTCATACCACATCTTCTTATATCTATATGCCATAACGTTCAAACCAACTCGTGATGGCGTCCCGGTTAAATTTACGGAGGGATGATTTCAACTTCACCACTTGGAACTCTTGGTTTAATAGCTTCCTTGTGAGCAGCAACCCTCTATCAAGGAAATCATGATAGGAAATACAAGCCCTGGAATATTGTATCAACTGGGAGATATATACTCCGTATGCAGGAATGTTGCTACATAGAAATGGAAACTTCACAATTGGGAAGCTGAAATCATCTCTTTTGTCGTAAAGTTTTGTTTTCAGAAGGGTTCATTGGCAAATTTGAAAATCGTCCTGAATAATGCATGACATATTTGCCACTGGAGGTTTATTAAACAACTATCAATCAATCAAACTTGAAATAATATAAAATATTTGTTTAAAAAATGAAGTTTTATAAGGTATAGGTAATTGCGGATAGGACATTTTTTTAGCCCTACCCTATTTTCCAAAATCCGTTATTTTTTTTTTTTTTTTTATTTCAATTTTTGCGTTTTTCTGTGTTATATATTAACATAAATATACTAGAAATAACATGTATTTGCTATGCAGTACCAATTCCTTGGTTAATATCCACAGCGGTAACTGGCTCTCTCTCTATATATATATACAATAAACTTGCGGAAAAGATAGTATACCGCAAACAAAAGGTGCAAAAATTATTACACCATATCCGGATTTCGACAATTAGTGTCTCTTCGGTGATGTTGTGATTCAAAACGGTATTTGGAAGGCCATATAATTTGCCTCAATTTAGTATAGACTCTTGAATTTTGAAGAGTCGAAATAGGATGAACGGATCATATAAACCCGAAGGCAAATATAATACAAGCCCAAACGAAAAAAATATAAACAAGTCTAAATTGAAAACAACGTTCAAACCTATGATTGCGTTGGATAAAAACCGCATTTTTTTATACGTGTGCATGCCAAACTAATTTCTTGGCAGAGGGGTCTAAATACAGCACAAACAACATTTTCCAAAAGACCAAAAAAAGTGAAAAAGTATATTTTAACAAAACGCATTTGACTAGCAGGTCGAACAACGGATTTTCTTAAACCCTCCTGCGATTGCCAAATATGTAAAACAATAATCGTTTTCGAATAATCTGGCCGTGATGAAGAAGCATACCTTTGTTAATTTGTTGCCGTGATAAACAGAAATGTTAATATCAATAATTTCTCTAGATACAAAGAAACTGTGTTTAATATTATGTCAAAGGTTAGAACATCTCTATCCATCTCCTCTTTTCCAAATATATATATATATATATTACTCGATTTATTTCACTTGACAACTTGACAAGCAGGGTTTAACCGGTTCGCTTTACAAAGACCAGTCCTTATAGATAGGTGTTTTGGGATAAACTCATGAAGTGTCCAGTGATGGTCACTGATCCGGTTAAAATATGTAAACACGATATGTGTTCGCAAAGTAAATAGTGAGACAGAGCCGGGGTGGCAGGATGATCAGTTGCAAATGGTACTACGACCTTATTGATTTCCTTTATTGAACAGCAAGAAGACTTTTCTTTAATTTAAATCATGGGGATAATTCAATCCGTATGACTTAATCACGACAAGAACAGGAATATCGGGAATCTAATCGTAAAGATTTTACGGAAGGAAAAATAACTTTAAGGTGAAAATATTTTATTTTTTAAATATTTTTTTTAAAGCACGTTTGATATTAATCTCACAATTAAAAATGTTTTAAACAGAATAATACAATAGCCGATACTTTAAAATACTAAGCTATAGCACATATAAATGCTATAAGTTTTAAACTATTCTACATCATACACTCAGTTCTTATCCGTTTGGTGACACTAATAGGTGATTAGAAATCAATAATAATTATTACGGCAATCATCCTTAACACACACATCTTCAAATAGACTGTCCTTCTTCAAATTAAAACGCAAGCTCCGCCCGATCAGTTGAAATAACATTGGTAATATATGACGTCATATTGTTGATATTTTCTGTAAAGCTTTTCACGGTCTAGGTTGGTTCCTCCGTAAAATATTCAGTATGCCTTCGGAATATACAAATATTAACGGTCGGTATGAGCTAATGATGGCCTTGAACTTGAACGTTTCGGTTCCCGGTTTGTGGAACGTCCACATAAGGAACCAGTTGAAAATGGCGTTAAACGTCAGACTGAAGTCTGTTCTTGATGGAATCATATATATATATATACCAAACTAATTGATCTTGATTTAATAATAGGAAACATGCTTATAAACAACAAAGAAAAATATATTGTCGACGGTTTTCCTCACTCCATAATGCATATCCATGAACCATGATATGTACGGGCTTATCATAGACATAGATAAGGCGACGATATTTATAGGCACATACTGGCAATAGGGCTTATGGGTACAACATTTGGCTGTTGTTTGATATTATATGAGTGGGTGGCTCGTTTCCTAAATCGCTGTTATTTTGAAACTCTCTCCCTATTTCTTACATGACACATTCCACGCCCCCCACCCACAAAAAAAAATTATCCTACATCCCCATTTTTTATTTACCCCTATCCAGTATACCAAAAAAAAATATGCCATAATTATGCACTGACCGTTCTTCTTTTGTGATTTGAATATTTAAATGGTGTTGATTGTTTGTTTTAAGGAGATTACAATTTTTATTTATAATTTTACAGAAGGAAGTGTCAAAATCGTCTGTTCCTAGTGTTGAAATAATTAAAAAAATCTCTGGTGTATTGTAGGTTTTTGGTCCCAAAAATATAAAATTATGAAGCCTATTCTTGTTTTGAAGCATCTGACCTAGACAATTATAAAGTACATGTAATTCTTTCAACTTCCAAACATTATTACAGTGCATTACTTTTTATTATTCGATTTTATGTACGCTTATCAAAATTATCTTGATCCCTTCTGTCTTTTCTTTTACCATCTTAAGTTGAAAAGATATAAAGGTGAAGCTAGATCATGATTTTCTTAATATAGGGTCGTTTGTCACATACTGTTTCTAAAGTTTGCATCAATGGCCAAAATTATCAGAAAATAATCAACTAAGGCATTGCTATTTATTTTCTTCCCGCTGTATGGCAAAATTGGGATGCCCCTACTCACTATGACCAACAATATTGAGTCCATTGATTTGCTTATAAAATTCTTAATGAGTACCAAGTGTTACATTCGATTTTACTTTTACTGCACATTAACCAATATCAATTATTTAATATACATGATTGGGGACTGGGTTTTAAGCTAACAGCTACCTTTGTAGCTATTACACCCAAAATTTGTCCTGATACTCTTGGCATTAACAATAATTGTTATTGAAGTTATGTGCAATTATTAAAAGCAGACAAGGATTTATGAAAAGGAAATCAACTACAACCAGTTATTAAGTTGAAAATGACTTGGGTCCAATGGCCCTTTCATCATGGGTGCAATATTGTCTCATTGCCAAAGATTAGCAAATAATGGTGGTTTTCATCTCATTTCTCTTTTAATCACCTTTCTGATACATCATTAATAATTTCACCTGTAAATAAATCATCAAAAATGTAGTTTTCCTTGTTCTATTTGTCATCCCATTGGTAGCTGCACATGTACTGTGCATGTTTTTATTGGGTTTGTTCTAGTATCATGACACATGGTGTAGATCTGCAAAAGAGGTGTGTGTGTGTGTGTGAACATAAAACTAACCAGTTAAACCCCACCTTAGTTTGAGTCTATAACCAAGTCAGGCTTTTTGGACCTTAAGTTGTTTGTCATTGTTTGTACTGTATCATATTTTGTTTTGAAGTCTGGTATATGTTGTTGAAATTAAAATCCTATGAAAACAGGTGTTTCCTAAAATTTACCATCTTTTCACATATAATAAGGTTTCACACTTTTGACCCCTGGGAACAATTGAGGATGACCTTGATACATTGTGTCTATATATCTGTTTTGTTAAATTCTTGCACCAAGATTACACGGAAAAGCATATTATACATTTTACATACGGATCTTGAGTTTGGTTGTAAATGAAGCAAAAAGTTGTTTTTTCAAATCTGTAAAATTTTTAACAAAAGTATATTTTTACTCCAGTCTTTTCCCAATTTTTATACTAATCAATTGAGAATGTGACACTTTTGGATAGCATAAAATTGAGAATGGAAATGGGGAATATGTCAAAGAGACAACAACCAGACCAAAGAGCAGACAACAGCCGAAGGCCACCAATGGGTCTTCAACGCAGCGAGAAAATCTCGCACCCAGAGGTGGTCCTCAGCTGGCCCCTAAATAAAATTGTGTACTAATTAATAGTCATAGTATACATCTTTATATAATTTTGTTAAAAAAAGATGCTTTTCAAAATTTCTGATCTTTTAACACAAGAGTGCAGACACTGAAGTCTGTAATATGAAGTTTTTACTATATGTATCACATACACTTAACATTATCAATCATCCATGAAAATGAGGTCAGATGAATTACACCAAACAGACACCTTATGTACAACCATTGCATACAGCAAATAGTGTTTACATGTTGATTAGAGTATCTTATAAACTGACAAAACCATGAAAACTAAACATTGACCAATGAATAGTGAACATGTGTTCAATGTCATATGAAACCTGCCACACAAACATGTACACCTAACAATCATTTAATACACCAACTACAATGGCCATTTTTACTCAAAGTATCTGAAATATAGACCAGAAAACAAAATTAAAATTGTTCATGAACCATGGAAAAATTGTCAAGTTCAAATGAAACCTGCCAACCGGTAATGTCTGCCTTACAATCATTTCATACACCAAATATAGTTGACCTATTGCCTACAGTATCTAAGTTATGGACCAAGAAAACTAAACCTTGATCATTGATCCATGAAATGAAGTTGAAGTCAGGTAAACCCTGTCTCTCAGACATGTAGACCTTACAAGCAACCAATATACCAAATACAGTTATCCTACTCCTCATAACCATAGAAATTCACACAACAAAAATAAATGCTCCAGACATCGCATCTTGATACGACCGCAGATGTTGAACCCTGTATGGACACAACATTCAAGCTTAATACAGCTCTGTATTTGGATTGTGATTAAAATTTGACACAGTAAAGGTTTCTGAAACAGAATGAATGTGGTCTATGAACTTTAAAAAATTTGAAATTGGACATTTACCTGCATTTGAATTATGGTCCAATATTCAAAATCTAAATGCTTGGTTCGACTCAGCATATCAAAGATTCCATAGAATTTAATTTTGGTTAAACTCAAACTTAAGTTTAATTTTGGACCCTTTGGACCAATTTGAAAACCAGACCCAAAATCAAAATTCTAAATACACAGTTAGATTCAGCATATCAAAGAAACCAAAGAATTCAATTTTTGTTGAAATCAAACAAAGTTTAATTTTGTACCCTTTGGACCTCAATGTGGACCAATTTAAAACGGGCCCAAAAATCTGAAATAGCAATATACAGTTGAAATCAGCATATTAATGAACCCAACAAATTCAAGACTTAGAATTAAACCCCATTGAAATTGGTTAAGAAATAAGCAATTTATACAAAAGGTATTGTTTTTGCCTGTTTTTCCTTTAGAACGGTTTGGACCATAAATTCACATAATCCCCAAAATCAATCCCAACCTTCCTTTTGAGGTATGGAACCTTGTGGTGCAGTTTCATAGAGCTCTACTGTCCTGAAACAAGAAAAATGCTTGCTTTTGGCCAAGGGACAACAACAACAACATAATTAGCAGTTGTATAAAAACTAAAAAAATTCAAGCAGTCTATGAACCATGAAAATGAGGTCAAGGACAATAGACCCCTGAAAGAAAGAAACTTTGTAACAAAGTATTTGTGTATAAGGTATGAAGAATCAAAGTCATCTACCCACAGAATATAAAACTAAATGCTGATAGTCACGAAACCACAGAAAAGATTATAAGAAGATCCTGCTCGCATTAGCACCCGTCGTGTTGCTCATGTTAGTACAAACCCGAAATAAGTCTTTCGGTAGGTCACATCACGACATTTGGATTATATCCGCTATCATCTGTGAAACGGATAGGAATCTGATGTTCAGTAGTTGTCGTTTGTTGATGTGGTTAAGTGTTTCTCGTTTCTCGTTTTTATATAGATTAGACCGTTGGTTTTCCCGTTTGAATGGTTTTACACTAGTAATTTTTAGCTTACTGTTCGGTGTGAGCCTAGGCTCCGTGTTGAAGACCGTACTTTGACCTATAATGGTTTACATTTATAAATTTTGACTTGGATTCAGAAGGGTTCATTGGCAAATTTGAAAATCGTCCTGAATAAATTTTACCCCAAATTATAACAGTAATCAATATTTAACATTGGGAACCAATTTTGAAAAGCATTTCATATCTTGTGTATCAAATTTTGTGAAAATGTTTTTTCAAAATTTGATTTTTTCAAATACCAAGTTTTACCACTTTTTCCAAACACACAGAGAGACTACTTTATCGGGCTCGTGTCACCTACAGGGCCCTAATAATCAACATTTAATGTCACAAAAGATATACAATCAATTTATGACAAAATAAGTTGTAAAGTAGAGGCAATAACCTCTTTTGGGCAGCAATAAACTCAGTAAATAAATATGAAAATTTAATTCTTAAATTCATAATTTTTAGAAATAAATTAATGGAACACAACTGGATCTTTTCTACAAAAATACATATTTGATCTAAGTGTTACAGTTCACATTTTGACAAAATCCATATATATCTGCAAATAACAATTGCACAAATTCTGAGAACCTCAAGCTGTATTGTCTAACTTCATGTTACTCTTTTGTTCATTACTTAACATCTCTCATTACATCTTGGTAGTTTTGAACCATCAATTCACTAGTTGATACTTGTTCCTGAAAAAAAGCACATATATATTAATGTATAAGTAAACATTGATGTATGTAAAAACTAGACATCATTGAGATGGGAGCCATCTCTGTGGGCCCCGCTGTGAATAATGTGTGGATAAATTAGTTAGGGTTCCATGAACCCAGTGTCTCGCCTACTTTTGCTGTTAATCGCAGGCTCAACAAAATGAGGAAAAAATTAATAAAATATTCCTCTCTATACTATATTTTGATTGTAAGTATCTTCTGTCCAAGTTTGGTAAAAATCCAGGATAGTTTATGAATCTAATGTTAACTGGAAAAAAACTAAGTACATTTACAAGTAAAATACGGATATGGGGTTGTCAATTTGAAACCAAAGTTTTTGACCTTGACCTTTGACCTAGGAAGTTGTATATAAATTATGACACACCCTCTGGTGTTGGTTTATATACATTGTCAAGAATTTCAATATTTTCGGTACCAGTCTATTCACGGTCTGGCAATGATTTGGCGGAAAATAATTGTACTATTATAACCTTTCTTTGTGAAGATTTTCCCGCCAATACGTCAGAACTTCCTAGTGACCTAAATACCTCACATAACTCATTCATCACCAATACACAATATTAATGTAGACGATATCCAAAAGATGTTCATATTCCATAAAAATCTTAAGACTGAAATGAAATGCAAATGGCTTCGATTTACCAATATATCGTAAACGAGTATTGTGAATTTATAATAAAAAAACTTTTTATCACGAAAGGAATCCATTTATGCGGATACATTTACCAAATGTATTTGCAATAAATCTGTGGTTAATGCATATTTCCAGTTGGTCGATTTGCATAGATGTCTTTTTACTCGTCTATTGTAAGCAAATTTCGTTATATTATACTAAAATTTAACAAGTTGGAGACCCTTTCTTTTATGAATTTTCACGAAGTCTCCACTTCCTGAAATGGAAGAAAACTTGTTGTTCTCAGCAAAAATACGCTGTGGTATCTGTGTTAAGACCCAAAATGCCCCCTTCTGCATCTTTATAGACCATATAGAAATGAGATTATTTTCGACTATTTGCCACGCAGAATAAAACCTAGCTAAAAATTTAGAGAGTTTTTTATGTATCCGTAAATGAGAGCATTCACCTAACAATACTGTTGGTAATATATGGGACCATGTTGAGGTCCAATCTGCTCATTGCAAATTAAATACTGACTAACTTCTCAATATCTAAAGAGGAAGAAAAACATAAATTGAAGAATTGAAGGAGGAATAAGCATCTTCATGCATATGTAGGATCTTTTTCAGGTCCTACCATGTTTTGATCACATTTTCAGTTTCCAACATATTGTTTATCTGTGATGTTCATGTATGTGTCCACTGAATCACTCAACCTAGACCGAATTCTTCTGTATATAACATATATTTACTGATCTTCATTTGCTTTTTACTATTTTTGCTTGTTTTCTATTTTTTTTTTTTGCTATATGGCAAAAACAATAGAAAACAGCAAAAATAGTAAAAAGCAAATGATCAGTAAATATATGCTATGGTGTTAATATGTCCTTTGATTGAGTTAAGCTATTTCAGTTGATATTTTATAGTGTGTCTCTCTATGTTGTGATGTTACACTATTGTTTCAGAAAAAGGGTGAAGGTTTGGTACCATTAAAACGTTTAAACCCGCTGCATTTGTTTGCACCTGTCCTAAGTCAGGAATCTGATGTTCAGTAGTTGTCGTTTGTTGATGTGGTTCATAAGTGTTTCTCGTTTTTATATAGATTAGACCGTTGGTTTTCCCGTTTGAATGGTTTTACACTATAATTTTTGGGGCCCTTTATAGCTTACTGTTCGGGGTGAGCCTAGGCTCCGTGTTGAAGACCGTACTTTGACCTATAATGGTTTACATTTATAAATTTTGACTTGGATGGAGAGTTGTCTCATTGGCACTTATACCACATCTTCTTATATCTATATATAGAGACAGAAGAATTCAGTCTACACTCAACCAACATGTCATATGGAGGGAGCTGGAAATCTTTGTAAAGACTTGTCTTACTAGTAGTCATTCTGATGTATTTCCAAACCTGTACTTAAGTAATGCTCAATATTTTGCCCGTTTGTTCCCATTGCATGTCCCATCTCAACCTCCCATTTATTTCATGTATATTTTATATCATCCATTCCATGTTTAATGTTTTTGTACTGCAATTCTGTTCTTTCATGTTTTAGTGAGAAATTCAAGTGACTAAATAACTACACATTTTTAAGCAGTCGCTGAACCATAAAAATGAGGTAAAAGACAAAGGACATATGAAATGACAGACAGAAACTTTGTAACATAAGGCATCTATATACACGGTATGAAACATACAGGTCTTCTACCCTCTGAAATATAAAGCTTTATGCAAATACTTTATGCCGCTGCCGGTTTGTACTCCCTATGTCTCGCATTCTGAAACTTTCTTTGCTAGCGAGACAAAAAACACTGTTGAGCTCTCAATATATGAACTACGGAAGATTCAAGAAGCTTGCATGAACAGTATAAAGAGTAAAAAACTTATCCATCATCAAGAAGCAAGATGTAAAAAAGAAACACCTAACAATTGTAGAAACAAATCCAATATGACCAAATTATTGCTGTCAATCACTCAACATAATATTCCACCACATTCATTTCCTTAAATTGATATTTTTAGATTTGACATTCATCTGAGCAATTCCACATCTACTTTAAATTCGTACTAATAAAATCTACCTTTTGGCATTAAGTTTGCCAGAGTTTTAAAACTGGCCAGACACAAGACGGATAGACTAGGGGATCCAAGTCGTACATGAAATTGTATTGTTGAAGGCTACATGTATAAACACCTTCTCCCTTATTTGTTGTCTCAATGATGAATTATACCTCTCACTTCTTTTGATTCACATTTATAATATATGCAAGTCAATCAGAAATGTCAGCTTTTACTGGAGATTGGAAATTCTCTATTGTAATTTTTTAAGGCATTCTTCACAGTTTGATGGGACATTTTAGTCAAGTTACATTTTATTACACAAGTGACAACCATTCCTTATTTTTCTGTATTTATATACTAAGACAATATTTCAAAAGACCTTTACCATTGTGAAAAATATATACCAGAAAATGACATATCATCTTTGATTACCATGTTGTCTTCCTTGTTTGATTAGTATGATCTGTATGAATACACAAGAAGGGATGAAGTGTTTTGTTTGCATGTTTGCTTTTGTGGAACTGCATAATACATGTACTGCAATTATGTACATTTTTGTCTTTCTTGTGAACAGGGCTATCCAAGAAAAAATGTATAGGAGGTTGGAATGCACTTTTTCAAGATCTACCATCCAATGGATCCATATAATTTGTGTAATAAAAAAATCCAAAAAAAATTATAATGTGAAAATATATTATATAAAGTGCCTTCCAACCCAGCCAACCTCCTGTACATGTTTTTCTTGATCAGTCCTTACAAAATACATCTGAATTAACAGATACTGTACAAATACAAAGATAAACAAATACTATTCAAATACAGAGATAAAAAAATTTAAAGCTTCAAAATTTTTAATTAAAATTTCAATCTTGACATATGAAAAGATAAGAATAGTATCCAATCAAAAAAAAAAAAAACAAACAAATAGTTGCAGCCTCTCCTTTGCTGTTATAAGAAAAGAAAATATATACAGTGATGGCATCAGTATTGAATAGGAATACATACACCAAACTTAATTACAAAATAATTTAATTGGTATTGCCCAAAAATAAATTTAGTAATGAACAGTACTGTGTAAATAAAAAATTATAGTTGAATTATTTTTTTTGGAAGATGATTAAAAAATCTAAAATGGCTGTTATCTGAGCTGATTACAAGGACTCCAGATAGAATTGCAAATCTTTTTGTCACAACTGAAGCCAAATAAATAAAGCCACACATTTAGCTGATATTCATGTATATCAAAGGGTTCTGAATTTTCTCAATTAAAAGTTAAAACAATGGCTACAATTACATGTCAATTCTTGTAAAATTATTGAAATTCTACCAAAATTTCAGTCTTGTGAAATACTTTAATCAGTCAAGTACATAAAAATGAGTTTTGAAGTAAAACATTTCATTCTGAAGCCATTTAAACAAAAAAAAAAAAAAAAACAAGTACTGCTATTTGCAGTTGTATAATACAAATACATGTTCATGTAAATGTGAAAAACTCTAGTCAAAAAGGACTCAACAAATGTTAAAATATTTTTCAAACCTAACAAAATATCAACTACTTCATAACACACATCAACATATGGAATTTCTTCATTTTCTTTAACAACTTCATAAAACTGGACAATTATCTTTTTAGAACAGGAACATATTGTATTTTTTTATCTAAATTAACAAATTCCTTCATGTAAGATAAATGAGCATAGACTGAATTTACAAAAAAATCCCACATGTTAATCTTTTACTAGACATTATAGGTCAAATACAACAAAGTAGTTTGAAAATCTTAAGAATGGACAAAGACAATAAATGCTCTGCTTTGGCAGTGATAATATTGTATATATTTGCACAAGAAAAAATGCCACACCCTTCAATACATCCTGGGATATATATTAATGAACACAAACTGGGGATTAATAATGTTAACAAGCTATTTGCAGCAAAAATCATCTATAGTGATTAAAACATGTTGTTTCAAAACTGACAAAGAATTTAGAATGCAATCTCTAATAAAATTTGCCTTAGATATATTATTCAGTTTTGACTCCCATCTTGCCCTATCAATTGAATATAAATTACAAATTTCAGAAAAAATCACTATCCTGAAGAATTTCTAAAGTCCGTTTCAATTTCTGCTGTTTAGCTAACAAAGTAGCCTTTTCACTTTCTAGTCTTTTGTTATCTACATTCAAAGAATGTACATAGTCTGAAGCTTTCTTTAGAATGAGCACTTTAGGAGCACGTTCCTGGTTACTAAGTTCTGGGACACTGTCACGTAATGTAAAGAAACTGTACTTCAAGTCATTTCTACGTTTCCTTTCAAGAACATTGTGTTGTGTCCGTTTTCCACCTTCACTTATACACTCTTCAGAGTCTGAAGAACTTTTGCTTGCACGTAGTTTTTGACAAACACGTTTGAAGTCTGGCACACTTAAATCCTTTTTAGTTCTTTTCTGAGGTAATGGTGAATGTGATGGAGACACTGGATAAGACCGCACACGTTTTGGTTGATGTGAATGCGGTAAACTGTAATTATGCAAGTCTGGTGTTTCTACTCGGATTTTTAATGTTGTTGTTTTTAAAGGAATTATTTCCACTTTCTCTCCATTGTTCTTTTCAATTTTAATTTGTGTTTTTATATTCCTTGTCTGAATATTTGACTTGTTGATAGTTGGTCCAGCAGTTGTTGAGTTCTGTTGCAGTTTTTCAACTGTGACAACATCAATTTCTTCTTCTGCAAAACAAAAATTATGATAGAATGATATATATGTTAAATGTATTTAATATTAGACTTATGATAGAATGAGATTAGACAAGTTATTCAGATTGAGTTATCTCCCTTACACTATCTCATTACAATCAAATCTTGTCTTTGTGGCAACATTTAAAAATGTGAACTTTTGAATTCAATGATCATACTGATAACTATTGTTTCACATGAATTTGATCTTTAACCATATTTCTTTTTTACCATTTATATACCAATTTAAACCTTTTTTTTCCTTCTTTAAAAATCAAGTCTTCTCAAATTAACTTCATTTAATGTTTAATAGTTGAAGTTTAGATATTCATTTACATGTATGTTCAAAAATTCAAATTATAAAGTTCAAAAGTACCTGAATCTGAAGGTGTTTCAGTGCCAAGACTGTGAAGCTTTGTTTCACTCAAGTAGCCCATAATGCTGTGTGAATTGTTTGAATTGTTGGTTACTGAACATGGAAAAACTGCCATTGGATCAACAGTTTTCATGTCAAAAGATGAAGATGTTTTATCCTTCTGCTCACTGGAAGAAAATGTATCCCCAGACCACATACAATCCTGAATTAATTTAGAGCACAATTGTGACGGAGGCGACTCGGCAAAAGTTTCCTTGGGATTAAAATCCTCACTTTCAAAGAAATTTGCATCAAATGGGAAATTCATATCTTCTAAATCCAAGCTTAAATCCATATCAAACGGATCTTCTCTCTCTGGTGAGCGAGGAGGAGTTGGAATCAACTCAAACTTCTTCCAAATATCATCACTTGGGAGAGATGCTGGCGATGAAGATTCTGTTTCATACATGCAATGTTGAAGTACATGCGAATTATCCACATAACAGTGTTTGCACATTTTAGCCATCTTCACTGTAAAAAGAAAGATTAAGATATAAGTTCTTCGATGTTTTATAATATAAAGGCAAATAAAATCTGACGCAAAGAATGTCATGTGGGAACAGGTGCCCCGCCTACTTTTTTACCGGCACGAAATTCACGAGAATTTTAAGAAAAGTACATGTTGTCACAATAATTGACATGTTGGAAACGATGCTTCATTACATATTTTGCATGCATACTCCTTATGTATATCAACATCCATTAGTATATATTGAAAATTTTAAACAATATGTTATGTCATTACTTATGTACACGTGAGCCGGCATTTTGACCTACTTTTAATCGTGTATCATGTTTTATGATATTTTCTTTTATATATTAATTTATCTAAAATTATTAGCGCAGAGAAGTACAATTATGATGCTTGTTGATCGTTTGATACTATTTTCGTCACACGTTACACTTTTAAAAACTAGTAATTTGATAAACATCTTTTTGACATTTGACGGCTTCATATTTCTAAAAATACATTTTCTTCGGCAAAACTTAACATTTGATTAAAACATAGAAATGACAATTTTCGAAACATGTAAGAGATGTAAAACTTAAAAGTAAAATATTTGACCATTAAATTTCCTACCTAAACTGTCAGGAGGTTGAGCTATTCCAGTATGTCCAATTTCGGTGACAACTTGGCAACTGTTCCCTTCACGTCTTGGTATGACTATTTCAGAGTACTTACGCATCATTGATATGCATATTACAAAATTACTACGCCATAAGGTTTTATCCCAAGGTCGAATTTACGCATTTTGTTTATTTTGCATAATAACACAATGAAATTTAATTTTTAATAACAGTTATATTTTGATAAAAAATTCTGGTTAAAACATTTCGAAAACGCAGTTTTAAAAAAGAAATTCCTTAAAAAATAGCACTATTTTCGTCTGCACCATGAAAGAGTGGTTAGGTTAAAACGCGGGAAATTTAGGAGGTGTGTCTTCGTAATCAATGAATATTAGACACGCCTATTCATATTTTGATTTTTCATTCATGTGAAAAGGCTATTATTACTATAAAATCCTCGATGTTTTGTTTTTTTAAAGAAAGAAAGAAAAAAAAAAAAATAACAGCCTGTTGTGGTCAATGTTTTGAGTTGTACAAGTTTTCAACAAAATATTTATTATATAGCACCAACCATCGATAGCAACCAGTCTTTAAATAACGGATTTAGATATGTTTGCCCATTAAGGACCATGAATGCCGAACCTTCAAAGCATGAAAACCGCCCCGACGTACAATGTCAACAGAGAATTATGCTTGGAAAAAATGTGTGGCATATAAATCAGTTGAGGGATTCTTTTTCATATTTGCACTCACTTCCACTGAAGCAGACTTACATGCAGCTTTATAATGAACTGCCAAAACACTAAATATGTGGATATTTTAAAATAACAAAACGATGTCTATATTTTATATGTAACGCAGGCCCGTAGATCGGAATTTCCAAGGGTGGGTTATCCGTGGTTATTGCGGAGGGTCTGACGTAAACAATACACAAATCCTGCATTCAGCAAGGCACAAAATTTTACGTTGAGTACCCCCACACTCGGTTACGGGATGTAACGGAGAGAGAAAAGTTCTGTTAGTGCAACGGTGGACTACAAGGAATACACATCTACCTTCAAATTCGTTCTAAAGAAACTTCAAAGCTGATAACTTTATTTTTAAGCTAAGCACCCCCCTTTTATATTTGTAAATCGACATATATATATATATATATATAAAAGTGTCTAGAAAATCAACTTATCAATGTTAGAGTAGATCTGATTCTTTACTTCCTCCCGAGCGGGGCTGGAACCTGTAATTTTCACCTTTTTTTTTTTAACGTAACAATATCTTTATTGCATATATGCGGTAACAATTTACTAATAGATATAGGAAGATGTGGTGTGAGTGCCAATGAGACAACTCTCCATCCAAATAACAATTTATAAAAGTAAACCATTATAGGTCAATGTACGGCCTTCAACACGGAGCCTTGGCTCACACCGAACAACAAGCTATAAAGGGCCCCAAAATTACTAGTGTAAAACCATTCAAACGGTAAAACCAACGGTCTAGTCTATATAAAAAACGAGAAACACGTATAAATTACATAAACAAACGACAACTACTGTACATCAGATTCCTGACTTAGGACAGGTGCAAACATTTGCAGCGGGATTAAACGTTTTAATGGTACCAAACCTTCTCCCTTTCACTTCTAACTTCGACAACACCGCCTAATATATATATATAAACGTAAAATATGCAAATTTCAACCTTTTCAGTTTCATTAAGGATGACTTCTCCAATTACTGTAAATTAATGGACTCTGATAATGGGAGTGCTGATGATTGAAACTAGAAGTTGGAACCTTTGTAGAGTGAGTTTGCTCGTTGTTGAATGCCTGCAGGTGACCAGTAGTTGTTCATATCCTGGTACTTTGTCTTTTGTGGATAGTTGTGTCATTGGCAATTATACCACATCTCATTACTTTGATCATGTTGATATTGATATATTAATGCCGATATATATATATATACAAAAAAAAAAAAAAAATAAGAAGATGTGGTATGATTGCCGATGAGACAACTCTCCACCAGAGACCAAATGAACATAAAGGAATATGTAGACAGCTCTCTCACAAGCAAAAAACCCAAACTGTAAAATATGACATACACCACATGCAGGCACGGGGACATATTCTCCTCAGAGGCGGATTTAGAGGGGGCCCAGGCACCCCCTTTTCTGGGAAAAATTTGGTTGATTATATAAGGAATCACTGAAGCATGACCGGAGCGGGCCCCCTCTTAGGCAGTCAGTGGGCCCTCACTTCGAAAAAATTCTGGATCCGCCACTGCTCCTGCATCCACACAGCGCGAGCAACAAACAATGCAGTAAATATAAAAATAAGATGTGGTATGATTGCCAATGAGACAACTCTCCACCAGAAACCAAATAACCATATAACTAGCATCCAAGATACAAAACCTTTATCATTCGAAATCAATCAATCAAGGCACCGAAAACGATACACAAGTCACTTTTTTCACACAACCATCAGAGATTGAAACTCGGCCCCAGCCAGTCCTAAACTGAGAGGCCGTCAGATGTCAAGAGAAATCGGACTACCGGTAATCAGAGATGTATAAATACATATATACCGTCGTTTGTGACGTTCAACTTCATAACGATTTCATCGTCAACTTGGTTCAGGCATTTAAAATTGTGGGTTAAACCTGGTTTTATAGTCTATATTGACAAAATTGATCCACCTTTTTCCCTTTGGAAATGCGATATGGAAAGTTGAAATTATGTTTGCGGCCTAGACAGTGAAGGATCCAGACATTTTCATAAGAGGGGGCCCGCTCCAGTCATGCTTCAGTGATTCCCTATATAATCAACAAAATTTTTCCCACAAAGGGGGGGGGCCCCTGAAAAACCGTCTAAATCCGCCTCTGCTAGACCTCCGAAAAAGACACTTAAACTTTATTCATTGCAACCATCTGGTTGAGAGAAAAACCATACAAATGCAAAGTTTTGTATTATCCTTCTATGTATTGGAAAGTTCTGCGAAGAACTTTTCAACTTCCATACACCATAAACTACATTCTCCCAAAACGGTGCACTGTATAAAGAACTTTGACAATGTCAATTTTGACTGTACCAGATGCGCATTTCGTCAAGTAATGTCTCTTCAGTGATGCTCGAGACATAATAATTATAGGCACTGGCTACGGTTTCATGGAAATATAACAATAATATAAAAATTATTGTTACATTGGAGACTAACTGCCGGAATGCAGGGTTGGGTAAGGTACCGATTAATTACGAGTGTAACAATAATATTTGGGTCTACGGTTACATTGCGTTATTGTTACATTAACGCACTGCAATGTACGATGGGAATAGTAATAAATATGTATTAAAATAAAACTTGAAAACTTTTATTTGATATTTACAATATTGCATACAATATTTTGATTTTTTTTATTTACAATGACAGTTTCTACAAATCCAGTATGTTGTTTTTGGAGCATGTTTTAGTCCGACGCATTTTCTGTGAAACCACTCTAGCAGCCACCACAAACCAGTGATACGGCAATGTGCACGCTCTATATTGCATACCGTACAATTCCATTCTGCATTTTCCCTTTATGAAGTTTAAGAAACTTTCAATGTCTGAATGCCATGCTTCAGGTGAAAAATATTGTTACTCTTGCGATGTTTACATTTTCGTCCAATATTTTTTTTGGAAGCATGTTAGGTTGTTTAAATACAAGTCAATTGTGAAAGCAATTAATGTTGACATTTGCCGACAGATTGAAATTGGTGGAAACAGTGTTCATTTTCAGAGTCCAGATATTTTGTGATCTTATCAGTCGTGACAGTACATGCTCTATTGAACAGTTCATTAAGTATTCATCAATAGTGGTATTGAACTAAACTGTAGTAGTCATGATTTTTAACAACACCAAAACAATCAAAAACTTATTCGCTGAATAATATTATTATTATTAATATTATCTAGTACATATCGAAGAATTAAGCAACATAACTATAGAAGGTTTAAGTTTAATAAATCTATCATACATTGCAGTCTTTGATGTAACAATAACGCAATGTAACCGTAGACCCAAATATTATTGTTACATTCGTAATTAATCGGTTCCTTACCCAACCCTGCATTCCGGCAATTAGTCTCCAATGTAACAATAATTTTTATATTATTGTTACATTTCCATGTAACCGTAGCCAGTGCCATAATTATAACTGTATATAGTTTTCTTGACTGGCGAGTCTGAGGAACCGTGACTCGGCATTTTATACTTTCTGACAAAACAGTCCATTTTTGTTTATAATTCAAATTATACACCTTTAAATCTGCTCAATGTAAAAAAAACTTTAAACATGAACAGGCAATATTTTCCTCCTCATTCCATAAAATGTTCCAACTGTATAAATTTTTAAAATTGAATTAAATGAGTGAACGAATATGGTATTGAAGTATGTCACTGTTATCAACAGAGTGAATTTCGGTACTGGTAGTCAATGAAACTGCATTATAACAATCGTTTTAAATCAGTACCATTCGATTCCAGAGAAACAACTGGCAATAACTTTTGCGAGTAGAACGAAACTAGTAATTGTCATGATTATAAAATTGCGGAAATGGTGTACGATTGCCAATGAAACAACTCTCCACCGGAGACCCAAGGAGGAGGATGTTGACAACTACGGGTTACCGTACGACCTTCAACAATGAGAGCTCATAATGTTCTTTCACTTCGTTCTTAATTTGGCTTTTAAAACTTTTTTGAGGATGAAACGCGCGTCTGGCGTACACAATTTTAATCCTGCATGGTATCTATACGAGTTTGTAGACCGTATACGTATTTATCAAGCTATAAATCTTTTAAAATAAATTTCCCGTGTACAAGCGACCTGCGAGTCAACTTAATGTATACATTTGTTTTTAAATCTACAGTACTTCATCTAGTGCTAGTGTTATCCTATTTCGGACCTAACTTCTGGTACATGGTATACGTATATTTAAAGAACATTAACCTTTTCCAACTATCTATATTAGAGATAGTATCTATATCTTTGTTTCGAGTTTTTGCTTTATAATAAGAATGATTTTTTTTATCTGTGTATGATATTTCTACAATGTTTGTCAAAATTAGCCTTAGAAGTATTATGGGAATCAAAAAGATTACATTAACATAGTTTTTGCCATTTGTTTACAAGAAAGCGGAAATCGATATGCAAGATGACAATGTGATTCTTACAATGTCAAATTTAAATTTGTATGATGATAACAGAACGTGTCAAAGTATAAATTTGCACCTGCCACGTTCAGGAAAATCATTCACGTTTAACATCGCTATCGAGAAAAAAAAATCAAGGTAATAAATGGCAATACACACATCTACATACAGGTGAGACAGATGTTTTTCTCGTGAACAAAATAATTTGAATACACATCATCCAGACACATACAAAACTGTGGTATTTTATGTCTGCATCAATCAAAGTTAAATCCATTCAATATATCCCCAGTTAGTCTTTCTATGATGACATATTTAGGTGAAAGTCAATGGAAACCCTGATCCAAAGCAAAGCAAGTCTCATATCTTGGGATCAATCTGATATTCGCTTAAACAGTTAGCTTGATGTGTAAGGTCATATGAAAAACAAATGTCTGAAACCTTTAATTTTAAAATATACTTAGAAGGCAACTAGGTACTGAAGGGAAGTGAAAAATATTTTGTTTCCAATGAAAATTAAGAGTAAAAAAAATTTCAACATTGAGTTTAAAAAAATTATTTTGTTCCTCTACATAGACATAAGAAGATGTGGTATGAGTGCCAATGAGACAACTTTCCATCCAAGTCAAAATTTATAAAAGTAAACCATTATAGGTCAAAGTACGGTCTTCAACACGGAGCCTTGGCTATAAAGGGCCCCAAAAATTACTAGTGTAAAACCATTCAAATGTATCACTATGTTATGCATGTATCTCCTCTCCTCCTCCATTAAAGATGAATGGTCAGTACTTATAACACACCTTATTGAAATAATAGCCTAATTGTAGTCATATTGATCCAAATGACAATTATTTTAAACACTAAGCAGCTTAATAGCAAATACATCTTATTCTTTCTTTTGACTTGACCAGATGACAAGCAACAACCTCCCAGCAAGACATAGTAAAATGAAATTGATCATAAAAATATCAGTTCCCTTTAGATGCTTAAATCCAGGTCATTTGGACTCTGTTGAACGATTGTTTCAGTAGCAATCATACCATGTCGGGCACATCCCCTTATTTTTATATTATCAGTAGATCATAAACGGTAAACTGATATACATACCATGATATTGGAAAATGAAATATTTATAAAAATGGAGGGAAAGAACAATGGGAGCTCAAGACAGAAATATTCCCAAAGAACCTGTGATTTGTAGGTCCTGACAAAAATGGGACACAAATTTCATACATGGTCATTATGTGTAAGATTATATATGGTAAACAGGAAATGATGAGCAAAGAATGTGAAGATGCATCACACAATATAGCATGTTCACCTGAAGCTAGATAACAAGTTTCAGGATCCAGAAAGCTCTTATTTGTAGTTTCAGATTTCCAGTCATATGTAAATTTGCTAGTGATTTGTTAGTGCTACTGGCTCAAAATCATTCCCATATCACTGTAGAAGACAGACAGTACTGTGACTAAAGTCTATCACAAACTACTGTAGTAGATGGCCAATACTATGATTGTAACCATTGTCTACAATCACATGACACTGTAGAAGACAGACAGTACTAATCTAAAACAAGAGCGCACACACTGAAATGTCTCAACCTGCTTTACTTATGATTGAATTTATTCTGAAAGTATTAAATATAAAGATGTTGATTGAATTTATTCTGAAAGTATTAAATATAAAGATGTTAACTACAAGTGCCTAATAAACAACTTTGATAATTTATGAAAATAAGGCCAAGGCCAGATGCCAGATAGACCTGTACACTTCAATCAATTAATGCACCAAATATAGTGGTCCTTTTGCATATGCTTATAGTACCTGAGAACAGACCACAGGGGCGGATCCAGCCATTTTTAAAAGGGGGGGTTCCAACTATATGTCCCCATTCAAATGCATTGATCGTCAAGAAAAATGGGGGGGTTTCAACCCCAGAAACCCCCCCCCCCTCTGGATCCGCCACTGGACCAAACAAGTGAAACTGCGAGCTACTGCTCACTGATGTTATGTAAGTGTTCGGTAAACATGATGATGAAGTTGTTGAGTGATGAATCTGAAAACGCATCACCCGGTATAGCTGATTTATATAAACCCCGAAACAAAATTTCAGAAATCCTTATGATGTAGTTCCTGGGAAAAATGCGACAAAAAATATTCATTGGACGGACAAACAGACAGAGGTTAAACAGTATACCCCCACTTTTTAAAGCCGGGGTATAACCACAAAAACTAAACAATGTTCAATGAACCAAGGTCAAGGTCAGATGACACCTGCCAGTCGGACTTGTACTCCTTACAAAAATTCCATACACCAAATATAGTGGCCGTTTTGCTTATAGTTTCAAGCAGTCACTAAACCATGAAAATGAGGTCAAGGACAATGGACAAATAAGAGACAGAAAGGAATCTGCATACAAGGTATGAAGCATCTAGGTGTTATTTCTTCTGACATTTAAGAGATTTTCGTCTCAGGCCAGACAAAAACCCTAACCATATAAAGTTAAAAAAAGATCATAGGATAACAAAAAATTACTATTCAAAAAAGAATATATAACTACAATTGTATATGTTACAACCTGATCTAAGCAAATAACAATAAACAAAAGGACAACTTCAGGTTCTAGTCCTATAACATAAGCCTTCGTAGGTTCATATCGTTTGCTTTCGACATTTTTTTTTTTTACTATCAATGCCGAACCACGACATGTTCGTGATTAGGCATTGATAGTTAAAAACAAATAGGCAGATAAAAAATGTCGAAAGCAAATGATGTGAACCTACGAAGGCTTATGTTATAGGACTACTTCAGGTTCCAGACTTGGGACACTCACGTACAGAATGTGGAAGGGTTGAACATATTTGTGAACAGATGGCCCTCAGCCTAACCTGGGACAGTGATGTAACAGCACAATAGAACTGACAAATCTGTTGAAAAGGGCTGACTAAATGTTTGGTACAAAGCATAAAAACAAAATGATAAAAGTACTGGCAGTTACAGCAAGCTACATTTGGGAGTTCAAAGCCTATTTTTAACAAATAAATAGGTCATGTTTTCCCAGATTAAAGAATCAATCAGCACACCTCTAAAGTATTTAGTGTAAAAGATACATGTGGCTGAACAATGTTTGAAATCATGTGACACTAGTATATTGACAGTACTGCCATGACTCTCACTACTGTGACCAATGTCTATAACCACATATCACTGAAGTAGACAGATAGTACAAGTGTCTGTACTGAGAGATTATAATAAAAACATTTACTATATACAGTTGAAATACATAAATCAAATAGTGCTAAGTTTTTATTTAACTACACATATTTTTTCTGTTGCAATTCACCAATCAAGATGAGGTGTGTGTCTTGTCTTTGTAAATTTTATACTTGTGGGTTATGTTATAAAATCTATGTCTTTTGGTCCATTATGAAGTTTAAATTTTGTGTTAGATTGTATGTACAAGTTGTTCCACCACTTTAATTTCACAATTTCAATTACACTATCAAGGGTTGAATAAAAATTCTTCAATCAGGAACATATTGTTGATGCAGATTTGGTTTATTGATACTGACTACTGCACAATTTCCAGTGCTTAAGAGCTTTGGAACAAAAATTATAACTGTGCACAAAAAAATGATTATTCAAAAAGGTTTAAATTGTCCTTTCAATATTCCAATTGGCCAGTGTCTTTCTAAACTACAGTTTGAATTCTTCTCTTCAATGTGGTGAAAATTTTGGGGTATTCCAAAAAAAATGTTGTTACTAGTCTATGAAGCAAGTGCAGTGCAATAATTCAATTTTTCCCTCCAATTCCAGTCATTGACTTGTTTCAATAAGAGGCAGATGAAATTTGAGCACCTAGTTATAAGGAACATTAATATTAGCTTAAATAAACTGTTGACACAGAGATATGTCTTGCCTTTTAAGTTTATGTAATTTTGATAGTATAATGCAAATACTGAAATCAAAATGGCAATACTTTAACATTTTAACTATGCAAAACATTCAAAGTCAATGACCTGACTGAAAGTGCGAGGCCAAATTACCTCTGTGAAAAAGAGAAATGCCAATGCTAATTCAACTGCATGCTAAATATCATTGGCCCACCACTAATGTTTCCATTTTATACTGACCTAATCACAAACTAATACATTGTTGATGCCACCCCTGGAAACAGCACACCTAATTTTCAAATAAGTTTAACTTTGGTGAATCAACTTTCATTATAATGACAAGGTTAATAGTAATTTGTTCTAAACATTGTTTCCTTAGTTTTTGAACTATCTTTTTTATTTTTAAGACAAGTGAAAATTTTGTAAAAAACAGCGAAGGACACAGCCAGTCGTCTGGTCACCAAATACGACCAAAACCTTGATTGGGCAACTAAAAATTGTCAAAAGATGGATAGTTACTGACCCAAAAATAAATCATTGGGCGAGTACATTATCATTCTAGAAATCGTAGGTTACTCCTATAAATAACCAACCCTCTGGGTCACACCGTTAAAACGTGCAATTGCATCAGAATATTAATATGGCGGATACAAACAAGGGCTAGGGAATTCTGAAAATAACCCAATACACGGATAAAAAGAAGCCCTTAAAATATTTTTCATATGAGTGTGGATAGTAAACCCCCAAGGACAGAAACAAGTTCCTGTGGCCGTGACATAAGAAAATATTACATTTATAAAATGTCTTTTAATTTTGTTTGGCATTGACACTTTGGACATATATAACCTGTTGAAATGACTGACTGACTAGAATATCAGGGAACATCCCCGTGCTATTTTTAGATCAATTCGCAGAAACTTGTTTATTTTTAAACGCAACAACAAAATTTCCTCAGTTATAAGCACGAAATCACTATGCAACCCAAACGGTAATGGAATTTCACTTCTCCCTACTCTCTCATGGAATGAGAAGTGACTTCTCCCTCCCCAAATCCTAGATTAGGCACTGGACAGTGATGATGAATTCGGTGACAATGAAGACTATGGGAATGAGGGGAGGGTTTTTTAGGGTTATGTGTCGAGAGGGTTTGATTGAAGAATAAAGAACATCTATTTACATTGCTTTATTGGCATTTTTTATGGCTCTACACTGAAAAAAAATCTGAGTAAAATAATTGGGCTACCAATATGCATTTTGGGCCTGTGAAGTAATTTTTGCACTCGCCCAAAAAAAATTTTCAGGGTCGATTGTCCTAAACTGAAAAATGTTGAAAAAATTTAAAAAAAAAGACATAAATCTTAGTTGTGTGTTACCCTACCTCAAGATAATGAGTACATGTCATTATTATGTTTTAAAATTATCTCCCCTGCAGATTTTTCTCTTAAAAAAAATGAATGTATGGTGGGGTTCATTGTGAATTTAAAGCATGACGCTCGAAACTGTTTTCAGTCATTTTCAAATTTATAGATTTACCTTGAAAAGTATTTTTCAGATTATAGAGATAGTTTATGGTTTTCAATAAAACTGAAACCTGTCTATGATAGTTTAAATCTAAAGGATCTAATATCAGTACTTCAGTAATTAGAAATGTACTACATGTATGTATAGATTATCAGGTTTTCTACACACTGATATCTTAAAATATCAGCCAAGAGCCACAATGTGATCTTTTTTGGCGAGTGAGCTCAGCGAACGAGCAAAAAACTTTACATTGAGTCGAGTGGCTGATATTTTACGATATCTATATACCTAGAAAACCTAATAATCTTTTTATCGTTTTATTACTTGTCTTTTCCCCCTCCCTTACACAGTTTTTCCAACGACTAAAGTAAGCTTGATAACATCTCCCCACACATTGTGACTTTGCTGATACCTTCTCCTCAGACATCGTGACGTTGCTGATAATGTCTGCTCACATCCCAAAGCCTTGATACTAGAATTACAGAGCGACGACTGAGCAGCAAGATAGGCGAAGGGAGGGACAATAATATAGAAAATATATTCAAATTACAAGTACAAACAAACTTTTTGATAGAAAACAAAGCAAAAAATCATGGCATGATAAAACAAATTCAAGAACTAATTTCTTATAATATGTCATTATAATAATGGAAGTTTTCATATACAAGTCAAAATTTTTAAACCGGTGTTCATGATAAAGTAGGTGTTCAAAACTGTACCAATTTCAAGACACAGACAGTCAACCACTGGATGGTAAGAACATTTTGTATTACACTGCATTTGCATCATACATGTACAAACAGCACTAGCAATGGGCTAAATATTAACAGTTGATCAGTTTGAAGAGATGAATTCATTGCATTATTTATAGCAAATAGATATTATGAAAGGACAAAGCCTTTTGAATATGCACCGCATTAAAGTAATAATTTAGTCCCATATTTTCCCCTTGAAAGCATACATGTATTAAAGGTGCTTTGTACCTGGGAAAACAAAATGTATAAACCTGATCTTATAATTTTACACAGTTTAAAAAAATTAAGTTTAAATGGGATCATTAAAAAGAATATTTCTTGGTTGATTTGGTTCAGATTTATTTGCTTGTTTGGTTTCCCTTAATTTATTCATATTCCTTTTATCACAAAGTAAAAAATTCTTCATTTTCATGACTCTTCATCTGTGAATCTACAAAAAGAGAATAGGAACTATGAATTATTGAGCATTAGTAAAAGGTCATCAAGCACTAAAAATGAACCACATGAAATAATACTGGTGAATAATATTTAATTATGTAATTCTGCTTGTAATCGATAGTCTCAAAGATAGAAGCAGTTGTAAAATACATTACAACAAATTATTTGTAAAACATTGGCTAGACCAAAATATCAATAGGCAAATCATGATCGATTATGCATGATTATCGGCTGTACTATATAGAACACAGTGTATGGAACTTTATATCATCATTACTACATGTACTGTAGTTGGTGGTGTAATGATACAGGGTAGGTAAATCCTCAATTTATCTTTAAAATGATTCCTTTTTTTCTAAAATTTGTTAATACTAATACTTGTTTCCTCATTATCTTACTAAACTTCAGAGTTTTCGAAAAGTGGTGAGCTGAAGGTTTTGACCACCAAAATTTTGCAAGGCCTGACACAATTTTGGGTATTTTTCGATAGAAATAATAGTAAAGACCAGCAGAATTTCTTCAAGAACCACCAGGGGCAGGGAAAAAAATGATTTCAAGAACTCTGAAACTTAGGGCCATAACTCCTTTATGGCAAAAGTTAGAATTGCCAAAACTATTATTGCCCTCTGTATTAATAGGATTTAGGTCAAGCTTTCTCAAATTATGGCATGGAATCGACATAGAGTTTTCCAATCAATCAAGTACCATAATTCCTGAACAGCAAAAGTGAAAATCGTCAATAAACAATTAAACTTTCATTCTGTCACACTTACAATCAAGTTGTTGTAAATGAACTTAGAGGAAAATCTAACCTGTTACCAAGTTTAAATATTATCAATAAGCTAGTAATTATTAAGCAATTATTTCTGAGAAATACATGTGGGACCAATGAAGAAGGAAAACAACCATATCATACTATCAGCCTATCTAAACATGCTTCATCAGATATTAATTATTAATAAGAACCTTTCTCCAAATATGTCCACATATTATTATCATCAGTATAAGATATACCGAGGGCCACCAATGGGTCTTCAATGCACATTTTTCACCTGTATAATCTTTTGTGAATGATATTACTACAGGTAAATAAATAGATCATAGTTCAAAGAATTAGAGCATTGGAGTTTGTGACAATGGACAAATACCAGATTTTTAATAAGATACTGTTTGGAGTTTCTGGATTTGCCTCTTACAAATGCACATGTATTTTTTATAATTATTGTTTTTGAAGACGAGAGGGGATCTACCATATAACAATATTCCCTTGCAATGTATATGGATCTCACTACTGGACAGTTAGATAAAAGATAAGGCCACATTAAATAAACTGCTTTGCTGAGCGCAGCTAGATACACCTGCAGAGGTCCAACCCTGAACAGTTGGGGCAAAAATGGACACAATATTCAAGCTTGATTCAGGTCTGAATTTGGATTGTAATTAAATATTTGACATATTATAGGTTTCTGAATAAATGTAGTCAAAGAACTTGAAATTGGTTATATGAATTGAACTTATATTCAATTAAAGATTTCTTGCTGTTGTGCAATTCTTAGTAAATCTGTTGTCGGGACTATAAACAAATAAAGTTCAATTAATTCTCAATGTCATATTAGAAATTTATGAAAATAAAAAGGGAGCTTACATCAATAGATATATTTTTGATTTTTTTTTGTGTTTTAACGCCACTTTTAAGCACCGCTTTTGGGCTATTTCGTGGCGGCCAGTTTTTATTGGTGGAGGAAGCCGAGTGCCGGAGAAAACCACCGACCTTCGATAGGAAAACTGACAATCCTAGTCAATTAAGATTGGAGTCGAGTGCACCCACACGAGCGGGGTTAGAACTCACAACCTCAGTGTTGACTGGCTAATGATTTCAGTAGTAACTACTTAGACCACTCGGCCACCGAGGCCCCCTCAATAGATATAAACAATTCACCAAAGTTTCATGAGAATTGGTGACAGCATTTTTGAGTTATTGTCCGAAAACTGGAAAATCACTCCTTTTTTTAATGAATAAAACCCCATAACTCGTTAATGTAAAATGTAAAATTTATAAAATTCTAAAGGGAGCTTACATCAATACATACAAACAATTCATCAAAGTTTCATAAGAATTGCTGAAAGCATTTTAAGTTTTTGTCCGAAAACTGGAAAATCCCCCCTTTTTTTATGAATAAAACCCTGTAACTCAGAAATGTAAAATCTAAAATTTATAAAAATCCAAAGGGAACTAATGTCAATAGATATAAAAAATTCACCACAATTTCTTGCAAGTTGGTGAAAGCGTTCTTGACTTATTGTCCGAAAACTGGAAAATCCCCCTTTTTTTAATGAATAAAACCCCATAACTCGGAAACGTAAAATCTAAATTTTATAAAAAACAAAAGGGAGCTCACATCAATAGATATAAATAATTCACCAAAGTTTTATGCAAATTGATTAAAGCATTTTTGAGTTAATGTCTGACATGTTGACGACGGACAGACGGACGGGCGGACAACGGTTTATACCATAATATGTCCCATAAACGGGCGTATAAAAATGTTTGCTTCCAATCTACTGACCCTAATTTTCAGATGCGGGTAGGAACATGTATGTTAGTAAAGAATTTTTTTTTTGTCATGAATATTTCAGTATAACTTACAACCATAATTAATCTCAAGATTTTTTCTGTAAAAAGGGCTAACACTACTAGTAGATAGTAAGATGGAAAATGTCAATATTTAAACATGTAAACTATACAAAACATTCAAAGTCAATGAACCATGACTTAAGGTGCAGGGCAAAATAACCTCCAAGGAAATGAAAAATGCCAATGCTTATAAAACTGCATATTTAAGTCCTGCTTTTTCAACTTCGTCGAAGCGTGACAAAAACGGTTTTGTTTGTTTATTGAACAACTTATATGTAACAACAGAATTTACACGAATTATTAAAGACCCTTACATCTAGCAAGCTACATAACCCACATTACTACAACTACATTAGTTGTCTTGTATTTTATCATTATTGTGATGTATTATGTACTGTGTTATTTTGTTAATTTTCATGTATGCCATCAACCCCATTGGGGTATAACTGTGCATTTATTCAAATAAGTTAATTAATTCTGCAAGGGAGTCCCCCCTCCAAAAAAAAAGAAGACATTTCTTAGTTCTAATAATTAAACTTAATATCCCCCTCCACCCACCACCACCAAAAAAAAAAAAAAAAAGGTAAAAAAATAAATAAATTCCTTGTTACTAATTTTCATGATAATTGATAACATTTATTCAAGTTTTAAGCAGATCTGACTCAAAATGAAGGACCTATCATGGTAATAACTATAACATAGTGATAAAAAAAAGACTTAATGGTTAAAACAATGTCATTTTATTTGACCAATTAGTTTTGCATTCAGTGAAAAATGGTTTCCAAAGAAATTTATACATTTATCAAATTATATAAGAAATCAATTTCATCCATAATCTCAATTAGTATCTACACCTCACAATCACTTCAGATATATTTAATATCACTAACCACTTGAATCTTTAAAAATAATCAATTTAAAAGAATCTATTTTTGTATATCAAAACCCAAGTAACTGAAGCTCAGAAGTAGGGCAACATTTCATAATTGTACATACAATGATGTACCTACCTACATTTGATCTAGATATAGTACTAATATTTGGTCATTTGCCAGTTTAGTCTATATATATGTAAAATCAATATTCATTGCAACTGCAGTTGGGAAATAGCAATTTCACACCTTATAAGGCATGCAAGGTCAAATTGGTGTTTTGACGAAATAGACAAATATACAAACATTGTAATGTTCATATATATGTATATATCAGTACTTTAAAATAGCACCATGGGATTTATTATAGCAATGAATCCCAAAAGTTACTGCACCATGATATTTATGATATGTTCAATAAACTTATAATAAAATTCATCTGTGATCTTTTATGATCATGATACAGAATAATTAAAAGGAACGATACATTATCAAAACATATCCTGATAAATGTTCCATTGATATAATGAAAAAATCTTTTTTGCTTCTGCATTGACCATTTTGCAGCTGTATTTGCTGACATACAGAAAATATATACAAAGCAGTAACCCATACATAAATATTTCTTTAATGACTAGACTACAAAGTATGTGCTATATATTCAATAACATTAAATGCAGTTTCAGAATTACATAGATATAAGAAGATGTGGTATGAGTGCCAATGAGACAACTCTCCATCCAAGTCAAAATTTATAAAAGTAAACCATTATAGGTCAAAGTACGGTCTTCAACACGGAGCCTTGGCTCACACCAAACAGTAAGCTATAAAGGGCCCCAAAAATTACTAGTGTAAAACCATTCGAACGGGAAAACCAACGGTCTAATCTATATAAAAAACGAGAAACGAGAAACACTTATGAACCACATCAACAAACGACAACTACTGAACATTAGATTCCTGACTTAGGACAGGTGCAAACAAATGCAGCGGGTTTAAACGTTTAATGGTACCAAACCTTCACCCTTTTTCTGAAACAATAGTGTAACATCACAACATAGAAAGACACACTATAAAATATCAACTGAAATAGCTTAACTCAATCAAAGGACATATTAACACCATTGAACATACACTGAACAAATAAATTTGACCTATGATACAATGTAAATACAAAATAAATAAACTAAGGGAAGAATAATAAAAGTAACATGTTATATCGGTATGAAATGTTAAACAATTTAAGAAAAACAATATGCTCGAACAAAAATATCAGCCATTTGCAATAACTTTAAACACAGGTAAATGAAAATAATTTTGTTGTTAGGTATATGTGTACAGTTACAATAGAGAAAGGAAATATTTTTACAAAATAAATAATTTTGATGTTCATAGTACGAAGTGGAAATTTATATTAGTACCAAACACTTATCAAAGCTGGTATATAGACCAGATATAACCCTGAATAACATTAAATAACAAAAAAAGCATTACAATTAGTATCAACAGGTCAAATAAACAAGAAAGTATGTATACAGGATTTCCGCTGGCGGTTGCCATTTTCGCATTTTGCGAAAAAATAAAAATTGTGGCGATTAAAATTTGTTATTTGGCGAAAGAATTTGGCGAAAGAAATATAACTGTTCGACTGCGTCCATCTTGTTTACTTTTTTCGTGTTTCTCGGACTTTTTCCCTGATCAGACAATACTGGGAATTCACCTTGAACTCGTTCGACAATAATCATCTGATTGCATTTATAGCCATCGGTAACAAAGGATTATAATTAATAAATGTGTTGATTGTATTGTTTCGTGAAATGGTGTGGTTAAATGGCTTCACATGTCACTTTAAGGATATTTTACAACTTTGATTGAAATAATTGTTTTGAAGTGGGTACTTTACAATCCTTTTAGCGACGCACATTTTACGTCTCCTCTTTTCTTTTAACGATGGTCTGAAAAAAAATCTGTTGTTATGACAAAAATGTTCAAAAGTAAGAAAAATCTCTGACTTTATATTTTATCTTATAACTTTTGAGAGTAATAATTCTTTTGAAATTCGTAATTTACAATCGTTTTAGCAATGTACGTGTTTGAGGCATAATTTTACGTCCAAACTTTTTTAATGATGGTCAGGAAAAGAAATCTATTGTTAAGAAAAATATTCAAAAGTAAGAAATATCTCTGATTTTATCCTTCATCTAGACGGGAAGTATCTTATAAACTATTATAGATGAATCCCGTGCTCCCTTGCAGAAGTCAACATAATGATTTCATGATGATATTCTATATTGCAATTTTACAGTATCTTTTAAAAACTAAATGTTTGTTATTATTGAGTGTTTATGACAATGAGATTAAAAATATATATTTAGAATTATAAAAGACATAGTTAGTTTTCTCGTTTGAATTGTTTCACAATTGTCATTTCGGGCCTTTATAGCTGACTATGTGGTACGGGTTTTGCTCATTGTTGAAGGCTGTACGGTGACCTAAAGTTTGGTAACTTCTATGTCATTTGGTCTCTTGTGAAGAGTTGTCCCATTGGCAATCATACAACATCTTCTTATTTTCATATACTAGTAGCAATGTGGCAAACTAATTTTTATTGTTAGAGAAGGAAATTTTAAACGAAAAATATGTTTTTGTCTGTTGGCGAAAAAAAAATTGAAAGTAGCGAAAAATATATTGTTTTGGCGAAAAAGAAAATTGACCCAGGGGAAACCCTGTATGTATACTATCATATGAACCATTCTTTACCTGAAAAGTTCAATAGTCTCACTAAAGCTGGTGAGATGAAAATGAGATTTGCAAGTATAAGAATTCTGACAGAGGAACTATCAAGTACGTACATATATTTTGTAAATGTATTTACAACAACATTAACTTAAGACACAAAGCTTTGGTCAACTTAAATCAGAATAAAAAGAGATGTGGGAATACATCAATGAGACAGCAACCCAACACAAAAAGGTTAAACATAAATGTACTAAAGGTCAACATTACAATTCATCAAAGCTCAACAACACAATATCTCTGACATGACTGGTGTGGATACATCAATGATCTCCTTAGGAACAGTCTTCTTCTATTTTTTTCTTAATTTTTCAATACTTTTTGCATACACTTGGTATTATTGACAAACGAAGTTGACCAGACCACCCACACAGGGTCCCTGGACTCATTAAAATCTGTCTTGACTCCTCATTTTTAAAACTGTGAGTCCAAAGATGCATCAAGCTTGTGAAATGTTGTATCAATTGAGCACATACATGTATGTCATCATTTTACTGCAAAAGTTTTAAAATCATCTAAATTTGATGTCATTTGTTTGCCCTATTTTGTCATGGAGACTGAAATAATAAATCATATAGCACTAAAATTTAATCTTATCACAGTTGGACTTGCCATGGGCAAAAACAACAAGTTCCTGCCCACAGTAAAGAGGAAGGTCTGCTCAATTTAAACATCTTTTTCTTATCGTAACTGGATGAGCATAAAACAGGAACTGTTAGATTAAACCATTTTTCAAAATTTTATTCTCTCATCCAATATTTTCGAGGGACTGGGCATTTGTTATGTAAAAATATAATAATATGTATTTGTTATGGAATATAACAAAGAACCAAAGTGAGCAAGTTCATATACTTCACGATACTACATCAGTTAAAGAAAGGTTTCAACACATAAAATAGTACTAGTGTTCCCCCATTTCTGTTTTATTCTGAAAATCCAACTCCTTCATAGCGTTAAAGTTTAAGTTTTGATTAATGAAATTTACCATAGCCCCCCCCCCCCATGTTAAAGACCCCCTCCCCTACTTAGTAGGAAACTAAATATACATAATAGTATTGAAGCATTAGCCATTTAAAAGGTCCTTAACAGAACATCTAAATCTGTCTAAGGTCAAATTTACCTATATGCATTGCAGAATTTGCTGCAAATGAAACTACTATGTGGGAAATTTATGGCCTTCAACAATGAGCAAAACCCATTCTGTATTCAGTAAGCTACAAAAGGCCCACAGGATGTGAAACAATTCAAAAAAGAAAATGCAAGGACCTGATTTATTATTAAAACAATAAAGGAAAACAAGAATTCCAAGACATCATATATACCAAATATGAACTACATTTGTCAAAAGATAAAAGGCGTGTTGCCTACACAAAACTTTGGTCTAGACTAACAGGGTAATCTCATATAAATTACTCTAAAAGTGGACATATCACATTAAAAAATGTTTGGAAAAAAAAAACCCAATAACATTTTATGCATAAGAAATTTATATTTTTGCTAAATTATCATATGCAACTACATTTTTTTGTGCATATAAATCAAGCATTCATGAGTCATTTTAATTTTATTCTGTTATTTGTGCTACTGTTCTAGTTATAGCCCAGTTCATGTAATATATTGGTATACAACTGCCTTAGGCAGGTTGTGTATTGGCAATGTAAACAAACTGTAATGTTCATTTGATCACAAGGTAGGTGTAGAAAACTTGACAAGTAATTGACAGGTGTTTATACATGGAGTTATCACCTTGGGTTAAACACTATTACATAAGAATCTAGAGTTTGTACCTGTCAATCAATGATTATAATTAAATAATGTCAGGTAATATAGGAACATTTCATTATAATGTTGTTGACAATAAAGAAGATGAGTCTGTCATGATAATAAGATTTGGCACTATTGGTCTAAGTCAGTAAGAGAATAAGATTTGGCCCTATTTTGATGGATTATGTTATTCTACAGACATGACAGAAGCACTTGATATACAGCCAGAAATACTTCCTATGATGATTGTCTCTTTTCTTATGGAATGTAAATGTACCCTTTTGCTTACCCAGGAAGAACAATTTTTAATCAGACAATTTTCTTTTTTTAGAACATGTGCATTTTTTTTTAGCAGATTTATGTTGCTGTATAATTTTTTTCAGCTTATTTTATTTAAAGTTAATATCTCTGAAATCCTACTTATTATATACTTTCTTTCAACTTGACACTATATACAAAGTACAAAACATAAGACTACATTTTTATGTTAATATTTTCAAAGATTCTCATGTTTGTTGGTATTCCAAGATCAATGTTCTTTATTGACTGGAATTTTAATCCATTACAATACATTTATATCTGATTAAGGAAGGTATCACCAGGATTACCAGATATAAACAAAATACAAGAAATACAATACTGCATTACATTGTGGAGACAACTTCTGCTCTATAGTGTGTGAGCTATGAAGCAGTGACTGACAAAGATAACTGAGAAACGGTCCAATGTCATGCTATACACAAATACCATTGTAAAACCCTGTTATACTAAACAGTCTATAGATATTTACATTACATATGTATTAAAACTATTTTATTGTTCATTTTAAATGAATTGAAATTATACCAGTCTTAAAGTACAAAAAGATCATTAAAAAGTTTACAACATTTAAACATCTGAACTTTTACGTCATTTGGTCTCTTGTGGGGAGTTGTCTCATTGGAAATCTACCACATCTTCTTTTTTATATTGTTACATGTACATGTATATGCATATATATAATTATGTTTTTAGGGGTAGGCCCTGCAAGTATGATAGTAATAAGTGCTATTAACCATAAATCTTATATACATTATACATTGTTAGTTTCAAAACAAAAATGGGCCAGGACACCATTTCAGTACCTTTGCCCTTGTCAAAATTCTATAACGGCATGGAGGAACCTTCCAAGAAACACAAATCAGGAAATGAAAAATTAGGCTGAATCAAAGACTAATACATGTACAATAAAAGGATGAAGCAGTATTCCAACAAACTTGAGAAAACATTTGCATGGTTTCAATACAGCCCAAAATATATGATTTGCTCTATGTGCATCTAGAGTAGAGATTAAAAAAACCAAAACAACAACAAAAAAATCCAAACATATCTATAGGATTTGAATACAATTGATACGTGTATCAGGTGCTATCAATTCAAGCTTGAAAGTGAAATAACATGCAAACCATGTTTAGTCCATGTTAAACTGGTGAACAGCTGTTGTGCTACACAAAATGAGTCAATATGATGTGTAATAAGAATGCACATCCTGACTTTTCTAAAAATATTGAGGAAATATACCAATTAAAAGTACATGTACAAAAGTACTAATACCGAATTCTAATATAAGGTCCTTCTCTTGAACTTGAAAGACCTATGGAAAAACTTTCCCTTATTGCTAGCTTTCTTTTCCTTGATGGCAATGTTCAGTTGGTTTCTTCTTCTTATAAAGTTTAAAGTTTATTTCTGAACATTTGCTCCTCCTGAACATGCATGAAATATTTTCCACTGGAGGTTAAGCAACCAACAATCAATATTAATGTTTGCTATATACAGTACATGTAACATCCTGGATAAGAATGGACATAATATTTTCAAAAATACTAAAAACTAGAGGATTTTGATATAAGGTAGTCAAAACTTTTACTTGCTTTTTTCAACAAATACATGGAGTTACTGTACATCTACATGTATATCAGAAGTATGATTAATTCAGCTGTAGGAATTTCATACAAAACAATATTTCACATCTACAGTATTTACTTGATGTTCTGGTAGGTACAAATGTATATCTCATGTTACACATTTGAACAAAAAGTGAAACTTTGTGAAATTTTTCTGTGATTAAGAAGTTAATGTTGCAATGGGATATTTTAAACACTTTTAAACTTAAATGTATTATAGAAACGGGTATAATTTCTTCAAGATAGTTTGAACATTGTACATTGTGCCTGAGGGAAAATGTGTATCTTTTTTTAAAGGCTTTGTATTTGAGTTGTAAATGTTTTGGTATTGTCCAAGTTTTAATGCTGCAATTCCCTTGCCCGAAGTTGACCATAGATGGCCCATGGTTTTATTTATTTTTTGTATACCCCTTTTGGATATATAGTTCCCATTCAATTCATCATACTTTCATTACTTTGGCTTTCCTTAATTTTGCATAGACCATTCCTGATGGTTATGTAACAGAACTCCTAACTGCATTGAAAACATCAAATTTTCAATGTAATGTAACCATGCATGTAAGTATCTCATCACTTCAACCCCTAATTCTTGCATCAACACCAGCAGACCAGTAGTACTAAAGAACATCTTCTACATGTTTTAAAAGTCTTAAACTCTACAATATTCCCAACAAATGTGTACAATACTATGGATTCTTTACCATTTTTTTTGTAGATTGAGGTAAATTTGTCTTTTTCATGAATATTTGATTTCATAGTTATGCCAGAGTTTGCATACAAGCCGATAGAAAATACATACTTCATTGAACATTTAACTTCATGGTTTATAAGAGTACTAATCCATAACATCTTATCCAAATAAATAATTTATCAGGAATTTTTAATGGCACTAATAAAAAAATGTCTTATTCTTAGCAGTAAGGTTGGTGGACTTCTTACAACTACTTCCTTAGTGACAAATTATTGTCCTAGTGGTATGGTATATGCAGTCTGAGACTCCCACACTTGTCACCAAAGAGTAAATACAACTTTTATTTATCGTACCTTCTAGACTACTATCAATTGATTTAAGTATTTACTTTATATAAAATAGGTTTGTTTGCATTTGCACTTCTTTTAAACAAACACACTTTACCATATTAAATTTCTTATAATTACCATGTGTTACCCCTAAACCTGAACATGTATGCACATCACAACCAAGAAAACCATTGTTGAACAATTACATGCGTGGATGCATTTGTTTTAAGGCATCAATATTGCTTGCATAACTTCTACAGTTTAACATATTTCTATATACAGTTTTAAAGACTGCTTTAAGATAACTGAACATTTGTATGCATTAATCAATAAGTTGGAAATAGGCGAAACTTTTTGTTATTTTTGCTAACAGTAGTACTTTTACCATTATTTGACATTAAGACTATTTTCAAATTTGCTTCATGGTTTTGATAGGTTTTTGTATCACTGACATACATTTACATCTTCTTTTATTCATAATAATGTAGTGTGAACTGACCTTTACACATGCACAACAAACTACCGCCCAGTCTGCTTGTGTTTTCAAGTATTTTGAGGTGATTAGGTTTATTAATGAAGTGCAAGAAAACATTTACAGATTTTTTTAACCCTGAAGATACATGTACCAACACTTTTGACCTGCAGTCAGAGTAAGTACATGTAACAGATTTATGCCAGGTGGTAAGAAGGATTTTTACCAAAGTCAAAGACACTGCAGTATGCATAAAAGTCCTAAAGATATTCCATCAGGTTAAGGTACAAACATGTATGCTTATATTCAGCCATTACACAGATAGAATTTTTTCATTTAAAATGTTTCTAGATTAACATTTTGGTGCATATATTGAAATAAAGAAGACTACTTGATTGTATACAAATCAAAATTTAAAGGACAATCAGACTTTTCCAAAAAAGTCATTCTTCATCCCTTTTATGCTCCACTACATTGTTCAACATATAAACATCATGTGTATTTATATTATATTTTTAAGTAACCAAAATGCATTCATAGAAGATTATAAGCATTCATTTCTAGGACAATATTCCCTTCTCACATAGTTAATATCTTACAAGTGATTTATTCTGTACTGATCCTAGACAGTAACATGTTTTATTCTTTTCTTCAGTCCTGGTATTAAAGACTCTTTACAAGTCAAGCTGTTACAAGGACATGAATCACAAGACATCAGGTGTAGGACAATTGATTTTTAAGCTGTATTGATACAATAGCAAAGAAATATTATATTTTACTTACTTGTACATCGTTGCAGAAACCCATTTCTGGAGTAAATCCATCACTTTTTCACAATAAATCCCAATGAATTAAATGGAAGTATAAATAAATCCACCGAATTAAGCATATTGAACATCGCATGACAATAACTCCAATGGTGAATGAACAATGAATTAAATAAAATCCATATACTTGCACAAAACTGACTTTTTGAACACTTGAGAATAATTCCATTATGGTTTTTTTTTTTTTCACAATACTTATTCCATTTAATTTGTATAGAAAACTATCATAGATTTTGCCATTAATGAATACTCCTTTACGGAAATATGAATCCCTGCAAATATAAAGAACAATTTACTTAAACATAATATACACATATAAATTGATTCTACCATACAACATAGAATATCACTTTTAACTTTTTATATTTTTCTGCTGATGTAAAAATTTATGCCTGCAATATTAACCACTTGATTGATATGGTGCCTTTTGCAAGACAATTAACAGTATCCTTTTGTTGTGTTGTTAGAAGTGTTGTTTGCTTTATGTGTTGCAAGAATGCTTGTTTCCACTAACCTTTCAAACCTAATTTTTTGTATTTGTCTCAAGTATTTTTTATACTTATTGTGTTGCTAACTTTGTATAAGATCTATTAAAATAACAATATGCCTAACATTTCTTTTTTTGTGTGAAAATATCAAAGAGCTATGCATATTCATAATTAAACCAATTTCAACATGGGACTCTTTTTCTAAGAATAAAATGCCTACCGGTAATCAGGAAACTTAGTCTATCAATACCATTTATATTTACATTAAAACATCAGCAATACATTTATATGAACTTTTACACATATATATTTTAGAGTTTAAAAGTGTTCAGAATGTAATTTAAATGAAAAAGCACAGAACTACGGTAAAATGGAAAGAAATACTGTATAATCATGCATTTGAATACAGAACCCAGACTACATGTAGGAACAAATATCTAAGGACCATAAACACCAGACTACATGTAGGAACAAATATCTAAGGACCATAAACACCAGACTACATGTAGGAACAAATATCTAAGGACCATAAACAAGATACCCACACCTTTTATCCAATATGTTTCTTTTATAATTAGTCAGTTCTTCCTCATGATTTCGTCCTAATTTGGCATTTATCTTTTTTATTCAAGCCTCACTGATGAGTCTTTTGGAGATGAAATGAGCATCTGGCATACAAAATTAGAAGCCTGGTATCTTTGATGAGACTTTTTTCAGTCCAGTAAAGAAAAGTGTATTTATATTGCAAAATTAAATCAACTCTTGCCTCTTTTAATTTTCAAATAATCTCTTTCCTACCCAAAATTCATTTAATTCAAAAATCTCAAAATTTCTTTGTAACAGTTTAATCTTTTTCCCTGATAAATCTAAACAAGATTTTAACAAATAGAAAATGAAGTATAATTAAATTCATTGAATTGTAATATCAGTCTAAGGAATAGATTTTTAGAGCCTCTTTGTTAACAGACAAAATACCTCACATATCTCTACACCGGAAGTATCCCACCGCTATCTAACCACCCTGTATGAAGGCTGTAGTCGAGACAGTTGATCCATTTTCTCACTGGGTCAAATGTTTTCAACATTTATAAATGGATTTTTAAGTTGTATTTAAATTTCTCAATTCAAAATTTCTATGGAAACCTGGCATTTTTATTATAACAATTTTCAATACAAAACTTAGAAATGTCAGAAAATTGAATAAGGAGTGACTTGTACCAAGTTAACACTTAACCCCAGGTTCTTTACAGTATGAATAAACTTTTCACACATTGTTATGCAATTCAAATTATTATATAATCACATGAGCTACTGATTGGTTTCTGATGCAAAATATTTTGTTTTTAATCCCTTAACTTCAGTTAGTCATTACTTTGAACTTAGATCTATGTAATGTATTGAAATGAAACTATTTTATTTCTTGAAACATGCATGCATTCCAATCATGAACACAACAAAGGTATTTCAATGGTCTAGTTGCACAAGAAATTAAAACTTCTTTGTACTATTTTTAAGACTCTTATCAGTGCAAACAAAATCACCTGTGTAAAATATATAAGCTAACTAAACCTTACATATTAAAGTTGTTCATTTAATACTATAATACCAAAATCAATACCGTCTGACTTTGATCTATGGTCAGATGACCTTCAGACCTTGTAAACTAGTATGGTGACATATGGAATCAGTTTTGAATATCTACCTTTTCAGATGGTGGAAGATGGCTTATAATAGCCATTGCAGGTTTTTGTTTTTTAATCAAACCCGACTTTGTTTTTATGACACAAGGGCATAGATTGGATATTATCAAATCGGAAACAAATAAAATGTTTTATAAAGAAACTTGTAAATTATAACAATACACATCTGAAGTTGTGGAGTTAAAGATAGTTTTCAAATACGGAAAATATAACCATAAGTCTTTACAGTCAAATTTGCAGTTTCTAAAGAATCGTCTATGTAAATATAATTCTGGTCTTTAACTCATACAAAGTAAAAAAAATAATTCATAGTTAAAAATCTTGTCATTTAATTCCAATTTAATGAAGATTAATGAAGAACTGTATAATTTCATCACCTTTGTAACAATAATTTTCAACCTAAAATCTATTTTAATGATCATTATGGTGAAACACTTTAAGAACAGATTAACACAGACTTTAAGTTAATAAGTAAGCGGTGGCACTTTGTTCAGGCTGTGGTACTATCTACTTATCATTTAAGACAGTCCTGTACAATCAGTCCTGAGCAGATCATTTGGTACTAATCAGTACTTAGATGAGAAAAGCTACTTTTCGTCAAGTTTTATCTTGGTACTTTATAATCATCTGATAGTTCACACAATTGACACAATGGCATAAATAGCAAAAAAATATTAAAGTTTAAACCAGGTATAATGGAGATTAGTACTAGAAGCCATATTTTAAGTATCTAAAAGATGTCTAAAGGGTTATTAAATATACTGTATAGTCAATATCTCAAACAGCGGCAGCAATGGGGGGAAATTCAGGTTTCAGGCATGTTGGTAATTTATCTAGGGATTAAAGATCAATATATATCTTTAAGCCTCTTATAAAGATGTCTAAAGTTTACTATAGGTAAATATATAGAAAATGCATTATCACTCGATTTTTGAGACACTTAACGATGATTTGGCCAGGAAAATGAAACACTCAAATACTGTTACAGAAAAGGAAATGGACTTTCAACCTTTTGCATATTTAAATAATTGTGTAAATTATCCTGAGCAGCTGTAAAATGAAAAAAAAAAAAAAAAAACAACTTATATGTAATCCCTTCTCACATTTTGGTACTAGAGGGATGATATGAATTTGTACAATTTGACGATGCTACAACCAGCTGGTTACAACCAAACACCTGCTTTTTAAGATATTGATAAAGCCCTTGAAAAGTGCAATTTTTCAACACATTTTCTAATGCAACATTGAAAAAAATCTCCCTTCCCATTCTTGTACTTTATGTTACATCTTTTCAACTTCATGAAAAGAAAGATATATTTTACATACCAAAATATTCCCCAACTGTTCATCTAAATAGCCGCATGAGCCCTGCTTGATAGAGTTTTGTTGTCATTAACAATTAACTGTTCAATATCATCCATACTCAAATTAGGATTCATAAATATCTGTAAAATACAAAGCTTAAAAAATGTACAAAAATTCAATTCACACATGTTACATAAGGCCATGATTAAAAGTGAAAATTGGACACAAAAATATCTTTTTTTTTGCGTTTTAACGCCACTTTTAAGCACCGCTTTTGGGCTATTTCGTGGCGGCCAGTTTTTATTGGTGGAGGAAGCCGGAGTGCCCGGAGAAAAACACCGACCTTCGATAGGAAAACTGACAATCCTAGTCAATTAAGATTGGAGTCGAGTGCACCCGCACGTATGGGGTTCGAACTCACAACCTCAGTGTTGACTGGCTAGTGATTTCAGTAGTAACTACTTAGACCACTCGGCCACCGAGGCCCCTAGTGAGGGGGAGAAGTTTATACTGAATTATACAGGCAAAAACAAGGAGGGTCTACTTACAAAGCCAGGTAGACTGGCAGAGTGAGGGGGAGAAGTTTATACTGAATTATACTGGCAAAAACAAGGAGGGTCTACATACAAATTCCACAAATAACACTCAAAGTAGCGTAAGGAATCGTAGATCATCTTCATTTAAGAACTCTATAAAGTTGTGCTTCCTGGAATGTAAAAATCCACCTATTGAGCCCTTTTTATTCAACTGTCTTCAAAGAAAGGCTAAGTGATCTAATACAATATTTACTTGCATTGTTCAATGTTTTATTGCAGTTATAGTGCAGTTCTGTATCTGAATTTTGCTGTATAAGGTTCTTTAAGCTACTTTCTACATCTTCTCTATATTGTTAAGTTTAACTGAAACTAACTTAAAACCCTCAGCCATTTTGCAGTGCCTTGAGTGACATCATTCAGTGATGCATGTATAGATGTGAAGTTGTCTTCCACAAGAGGACACTCTTTGTTTAGTATTTGTACATACTGAAGAATTGATTGGTAAATCGATTGGTATTTAATGCCACTTGCAGCACAGTGGCCAGTTTTTATTGTTAGAGAAGAACAACCCCTATGTAGAAACAGTTAAAGACAAAAAAAATCTGTGAACAAATTGTTTACTTTTGATTGTTATTTGGATATTATGAGTATTCAGATCATCTAATGTAACTGATTTATTATATAATAATAGAAGATTAAATCCGGTGTTGATTAACCTTCAATTTGACCTCACAAATTAAATTGCATACTAATACCAGTGGTAATCATATTAAGTTTTATAACAGTGATATCTCAACCTGTCAATCATATGTTGGCCAAACCCCCTGTTATGAAATGACACTCAGACAAAGATTGATCAATTATAAAGTAGTTCCAATATATGTTTCACAACAACAAGAAATGCCTAATCTTATCAAGTATATAAGTTAACCCTAAAATAGAAATTTCTAATAAAAAATTGATTTGTACTTTACATACTGGTAAATTAATATAGGTTTAGCTCTACTGAGCATACTACGGGTATATGCACAGACTTTAAATATGTTAGCTTAAAATAAATTGGAACCCATTAGAGTAAAAATGCGCCCATCTTTTATGACATTTTTTTTTTTTATTTTGCTTAAAATGACTCTTGCCCTTTCACAATAGCAATGTGCTATATTTTTATCAATTGGTTTGAATTATTTTCAAATGGTGATTTTCTTTTTAGGCCGTTTGCTAGTGAAAGGCCTTGATGATAAATTTTGTTGTTTAAAGTTTGTCTATCGGTCATAGTTCTGGTAATTAAAGAAAAGTTGCTTATCTTTCATTGAAGGATGATAACAACTCCTACAAGGTGTAAATTTATCTTTTTAGTCATTTTTCAACACCTTGTTCAGCTGAATTTTTTATTAACAAATTCTTTCTTTCAAGATAACAGGCAATTAAATTAAAATTGGTACAAAACAAATATTGTCATTTAATAAGCACAAAAAGAATGCTACATGTATGCACACCACAATTCATAATTAAAGTATCAGAAATAGGAAGTAGGTGTCTGACAGATCTGAAAAGCACACAAACATTGCCGATTGACCCAACTCTAAGTATGGTCACCAAGGCTGTGCAGTATATCTAACATACATGTATACTTACTTGATTGTTCAATAACTACTACTTAAATTAGTCATAAATTGTCTTTAAAGAGCATTAATATCTAGAAGAATCAATTGAAGGTTTCATTCATATGGGCAATTTTGTAAATCCTGTATTGATGATCAGTAGTAAGTTTACAGTTTCTGTTTATTTAGAATGGTTTCAAACTATATATGCAAAAAATATTTAATTAAGGGAACCTCATTTTAAAGTCATAGAAAAGAAGCTTTTTGTAAGATATAAAGCAAAAACACCAAAAAATTGGTAAAACTTGTCATTAAATGGCAATTACTCAAATAATGAGTCATGGACGATTACTTATTAGTAGATCTTGTTTAGCTGATCATTTAGCTATTTTAGTTTCTCTCTATCTTTTATTGATTTCAAGATGATAGGCAAAAATGGAAAAAAAAATGGTAAAATTTGTCATTTAAAGACGAGTTAAGCCCTTTTCAACTGATTTTTATAGTTTGTTCTTGTGTTGTAAGTTACACCACTGTCCCAGGTTAGGGGAGGGTTGGCACCTTCAAACTAGTTTAACCCAAACACATTCTGTATGTGCCTGTCCCAATTCAGGAGCCTGTAATGCAGTGGTTGTCTTTTGTTGCTGTATATCATATTTGTTTTTTCGCTCATTATTTTGTACAAAAATCAGGCCATTAGTTTTTTCATTTGAATTGTTTTACATTTGTCATTTTGGGGCCGTTTAAAGCTGACTATGCGGTATGAGTTTTGCTCATTGTTGAAGAACATACAGTAACCTATAGCTGTTAACTTATGTCATTTGGTCTCTGGTGGAGAGTTGTCTCATTGGCAATTCACCACATCTTCTTATTTTTATAATAACTTCTATGAGAAGTTGTCTGACAGATTTGTTGTAACAGGACAACAGGTAGAGCTCAATATTCTGAACATTTCTGCCTCTGTCAGATTTTCAAAATAATAGATAAAACGAGCATTTTCTCCTATGTTCTATTTTTAGTTGTGTCGGCCATCTTGGTTGGTAGGTGGGGTCATCATGATGATTGTGGCCAAGTTTGGTTGAATTTGGCCCAGTAGTTTCAGAGGAGAAGATTTTTGTAAAAGTAAACAGACGATGACAGACGCCAAGTGATGAGAAAAGCTCACTTGGCCCTATGGGCCAGGCGAGCTAAAAAAAAAATAACTTGAGTACTTTCAGATCTGTACTTTGTGTCTTTTGTGATTTTGTTAGGTTTTTTATGTGCATTGTACTGATCTGATAAATCAAGCCCTTTTTAACTGATTTTTATAGTTTGTTCTTAAGTTGCATTATTACACCACTGTCCCAGGTTAGAGGGAGGAGAAGGTAATATGCAAAATCATTAAAATTGGTCAATTATCTTCATTAAAGCAGGAGTCACCTGATGGTTATGTCATATTAATCAGTTTTTGTGTAGATCTTTGACTGCTGGTGACTTTTCCTGTTAAAAGTGTATGCAGATCTGTCCATCATTTCTAGTTTGTAAAAAATTATTAAAAAAGTCATTAGATAATTTGGATTCAATTGGAAGGTAGGAAGAACTTTGTTTGCCTCAGTCAGATTTTATTTTATCAATATCTATTATGGTTTTTATGATACTGTAAATTCAGAAATTATTGTGAGGTTTTTCTTAATGCAAATAATGCGACTGGGTTATTATAACAATAATAAGAACTCGCATTTCTGAATTTACAGTATTATACACATGAAAATTACTTGCATTTAACCTTTACGTGCATGTTCTATTCTTAGCTATGGTGGCCATGTTGGTTGAAAAGTAGTTACAAATAAATGGGGAATGTGTCCATGGGACACAGATGATGCCCCCGCTTGCATATCATATAAAGTTATCAAGGGACATTTCTGAAGAACGGTAGAAGTGACACTACCCTAGCTTGTACTTGATCTGAGTTTTGTGGTAATTAGAATTGTGTATAAGTTTCATAACATTTGGTTGAGGCAAACTTAAGTTAGAGAACGGAAACGAAAAATAATTTTTTGTTGAGTTCAGGTATTGATTTATCCCTAATGACAGACAATTTTGCACTGGAGTTGTACAGCTCAAACACAATACCAGTTCCTAAATCTAGAGGTGCTATGAGTAAAACTTACAAAATGATATTTCTTGCCCCTTGCAAAATGTACGATTTACTAAGGGAAACCCCAAAAATGATTCTGATAAAAAAAAAAAAATAAATTCAAAAGATGCACCAAGAACACATGATATACACCCTTATTGTGTAAATTGAACTTGTTGTAAGGATAAAATGGGATATTTCAAAGGCATTCAATCAAAAGCAAATAAAATGGCTCTGTAGAAAAAGAGTTTGTTATGTTCATCAATATATGTACCAACATTTACAAATGTATGTAAAGTTTCCACTTAATCCTTCCAAGCAAACTCAAGTTATGGTACAATATTTGAAACAAGAGTGCACACGCTGAATGTCTCGCTTACTATATATATATACTGACAATTGATTTTATGTTGATAGTCCTAAATATAAAGTTTTACTAAAAGTATCACATTAACATTTATGATCCAAGAAAATGAGGTCAAGGTCAGATAAACTGAGCCGAAAATACATGTACACCTATAATACAATCATTCCATACACAGAATATTGATGACCTATTGCTTACAGTATAAAAGAAACAGACCAAACCATCGAAATTTTATATTGACCAATGAACCATGAAAATGAGATCAAGGTCAGATGAACCCTGCCAGACAGACATGTACACCTTAAAATCATTCCATGCATCAAATATAGTTGACCTATGTTTATAGTATCTAAGAAACAAAGTTAACCCAGGAAAACTGAACATTGACCAATGAAAAATGAAAATGAGGTGAAGGTCAGATGATACCTGCCAGACAGACATATCCACCTTACAATCATACCATGCACCAAATATAGTTGACCTATTGCTTAGTTTAAGAAAAACAGACCAAAACACAAAAACTTAACATTGAGCAATGAACCATGAAAATGAGGTCAAGCTCAAATAAAATCTGCCAGACTGACATGTACATCGTAAAATATTACAATCATTACATACATTTGTACACCAAATATAATAGACCTGTTGCTTATTGTATCTGAGATATGGACTTGACCACTAAAACTTAACCTTGTTCACTGATTCATGAAATGAGGTCGAGGTCAAGTGAAAACTGTCTGGCAGGCACGAGGACCTTGCAAGGTACGCACATACCAAGTATAGACATCCTATTACTCATGATAAGAGAGAAATTAACATTACAATAAACTGTTATCACAGAGATATGTCTCACCTTTTTGTAATTTTGATAATGCAAATGTTGAAATTGAAATTGCAATACTTTAACATGTAAGTAATGCAAATATTCAAAGTCGATGAACCATGACTGAAGGTACATGGCTAAACAATCTCCATGGAATAAGATGTACCAATGCTAATACAACTGCATACCAAATACCACTGACTTATTATAAGTCGTTCCCTTTAAACAAACCTAAACACAAACATTAACTTATTAACTATGTAAAAGTTTCAAAGTCAATGAACCATGATCAGGGGTGGGGCTATATAATCTCCATGGAAACAATACTTGCAAATGCCAATAAATTTGCATACCAAATATCAATGACTTAACATTAGCAGTTCATCTTACTGATCTAATCACAAACTAATACATGTAAACTAAGCAAAAGTTTCAAAGTAAATAGACCATGACTGAGGGGGCAGGGCCAAATATTCTCCATGGAATTGAAATGTGCTAATGCTTATACAACTTAACACCAATTAACATTGGCCTACCACTAATGGTTCCCCATGAACTGACCTAATCACAAACTAATACATGTAAACTTAGCAAAATTTTCAAAGTCTATAGACCATGACTAAGGGGGCGGAGCCAAATAATCTCTATGGAAATGAGATATGCCCATGCTTATGTAACTGCATACCAAATATCATTGACCTACCACTAGTGGTTCCCCATAAATTGACCTAATCACAAACTAATACATGTTAACTATGAAAAGTTTCAAAGTCAATAGACCTTGACTGAGGGGGCGGGGCCAAATAATGTCCATGGTAATGAGATGTGCCAATTCTTATACAACTGCATACCAAATATCATTGACCTACCACTAGTGGTTCACCATGAACTAGACCTAATCACAAACTAATACATTGTTGACGCCGCCGTCGCCGGAAACAGCATACCTATGTCTCGCTTTTTGACTCCGTCAAGGCGGGACAAAAAATCTTCACTTTTTTTCAAGTAGTCACTGAACCATGAAAATGAGGCCAAGGACAATGGACATATGACAGACGGAAACTTCATATCATAAGGCATCTATATACAAAGTATGAAGCTTCCAGGTCTTCTACCTTCTGAAATATGAAGCTTTTAAGAAGTTAGTTAATGCTGCCGGATTACTATCCCTATGTCGAGCTTTTGGCAACAGAAGTAGCAGGCTCGACAAAAATTACTAAAATTTGACAATTAAAGTCCTATAACTCTGAAGAGGCAAACTTAAGAATTAAAACAAGAGGCTCTCAAGAGCCGGAATTGCTCACCTGTAATTTTTTGCTTAAATCTTTCATCAATGATTATTTTTGCTTTTCAATATATATTAATGAGTGGCTTAAAAATGCCATTTAAATATTCTTTGTATCTGTCATATTTTCTTCAAAAGCAAAAAAATGCATTTTACCCCTATGTTCCATTTTAGCCATAGTGGCTATGTTTCTTGACGTACAAGGAAATAAAATACAAAATTTATACTAGATACTCTGAAACTCATTCAGCCCAAGTTTGGCTGAAATTGATTCAGCAGTTTCAAAGGAGAAGATTTTTTAAAGTAACCAAACTAGATGAACAAATTGTGAAAAATTGTCTTTAAAGGGCAACCCTAAACAGTTGGGGCAAAAATGGACACAATATTCAAGCTTGATACAGGTCTGAATTTGGATTGTAATTAAACACATTATAGGTTTCTGACACAGAATAAATGTAGTCAAAGAACTTGATATTGGTTATATGATTTGAATTTATATTCAATTGAAGATTTCTTGCTGTTGTGCAATACACTGTGCTGTTGCGCAATACTTAGTAAATCAGTTTTCAGACTATATACAAAGAACTAGCAAAATAAATTGTGACCCCCAATTTTTATTTGGAAAATTGACAATTTCTTAGATCTTGAGGGAAAAAAAAATTGACCCCCTAAATTTCCGCCTCCCCCCTTCCAAAAAAAATCATATCTGAAGAAATTTTCTTTTTGTAAAATGTGGTACAACTTAAAGAGACATCCATACACTTAAATACAAGTTATTGTCTGAAAACTAGAAAAATGTTTGTTTTAGACCCTTTTTGGCCCCTTATTCCTTAACAGTTTGGGCAATTACCCCCAAAATGAATCCCAACCTTCTACTTGTGGTATTGAACCTTGTGGTACAATTTCAGAGCAATCAAAATACTTATACACAATTTATTGTCCTGAAACTAGAAAAATGCTCATTTTGGGCCCCTTTTTGGCCCCTTATTCCTTTACGGTTGGGACCATCACCCCCGAAAACAATCAGAACCTTCCTTTTGTGGTATTGAACCTTTTGGTTAAATTTCATAGAGATCCATACACTTAAACTAAAGTTATTGTCCGGAAACCAAATGTCTTGACGAAGACATGATAGCAATATACAACTGCAAAAATGTTTTGAGGTTGTATAAAAACTGAAAAATTTCCTTAAAATTACCAATTTAGTGGCTGATAGAACTTGACCTAATGAACATTTTTCCCCCATGTCAGATTTGCTCTAAATGCTTAAGTTTTTCAGATATAAGCCAAAAACTGCATTTTACCCCTATGTTCTATTTTCAGCCATGGCGGCCATGTTTTTTGTCGAAACAGAAAATAAAACACAAACTTTATTCTAGATACCCTAAGGATTATTCAGCTTAAGTTTGGTTGGAATTGGTTTAGTAGTTTCAGAGGAGAAGATGTTTGAAATAGTTTACACCTTACGGACGACGACAATGAGTGAGACGGACGCCAAGTGATGGCAAAAGCTCACCTTTCCTCTGGAAAGGTGAGCTAAAAATCAAAAAGGAGCTAGCTTCCTTTCAGCAATATCTCCACAATAATGGAAAGATTCGAGGAAATGAATCCAAAAATACTGGAGTTAGTATGAAATTTGTGAAAAATTGCCCTAATTGTAACAGTTTTTCTAGGAGGGCCTGGGGGCATGCCCCCCAGAAAATTTTGAGATAAATGAAGCAAAATCCTGTGTTCTGGAGCATTTCCAGAGGGTTTTGAACATGTTTTGTTTCATAAAATTTCACTGGTTTGCTAATAAAATGTATCAAGAATCTGTATGACTTATTTTGATCGTTACTTGATGCATTATTTAAATAATTGTAATAAAATGCTTCGCTGAGTGCAGCCTGATACGACCGCAGAGGTCGAACCCTGAACAGTTGGGGCAAGTTTGGACACAATATTCAAGCTTGATACTGTCTGAATTTGGATTGTGATTAAATTTTTAACATAATATAGGTTTCTGACACAAAATAAATGTGGTCAAAGATCTTAAAAATTTGAAATGGGACATTTAATTTACCTAGAATGGTCTGATATCCAAAATCTAACAACATGGTTAGATTCAGCATATAAGAAAACACCAATAATGTAATTTTAGTTGAAATCAAACAAAGTTTAATTTTGGACCCTTCAAACCTTAATATGAACTTATTTGAAAACAGGGCCCAAAATAACAAGAGTGCACACGCTGAAATGTCTCGCCTTCTTTACTAATCATTGATATTATGTTGATAGTCCTAAATATAAAGCTTTATTACAACTGTCACATAAACTTAACATTAACCAAGAAAACTAAACATCAGGGGTTTATCTGGGTATTTTGGGAAAAAGGACCCTGGCCAGTTTTGGGAATTTTTTAACGCGATTTTCAATGAAATTGGGAAAAACAACCAATATACCAGATGTTAGTTTAAGTGTGTTTAGTTCATTAAAAATTTTCTTTTTTGGTGAAAATAAAGTAAGAAACTACATGAATGCTATTAATTCAATTTTCTGTTCCTTTTGTTTTAAATTTAACAAGCCAGTCAAGTTTATTTAGTGTCAAAACAACAAGTTCTTAAAGCACACATGTGATAAATATTTACCCCCTCCCTTTTTTTTTATCTACAAACTGAAAGGCATTAACAATAAACATGGTTATTATAATAAATAATTCAGGGATAGAAATAAGATGTATTTTAACTGGCCAAGCAGGCTAACATTGTATAAAATCCACTTGCTCTTCCAGATTTTAATTGGCAGTTCAAAATTTAGAAGAAATTACCTCTTGGATCTGTAGTTTACCTTATAAAATCATATAATATCAACAGTCTTTAGTGATAAAGAAAAGTATTGTCACATTTTATTTTATTTTGACATGAAAATTTGTGAACTAAAATAATTTTGAGTTTCTGTATAAAATATTTCCCATTTCTTTTTTCTTTTTCATATATCCTTTCTTTTTCAATTTTAGTGTTGGATTTTCAAAGCTGTCACATTCTTGGATTTTAAAAAAAATTATTTATTGTATTGAATCGGCAAACCCGGAATTGTAGCCTTATCCGTTTCCGGAATCTGATCTGGTTTTATAATTTTCTTCACTTCCTGTTTATGGCAGCCATTGTTTGTCAATGTTGTTCTGTCAGTCATTATGTTTTAACTCAGATTTACACAATACTTGCTAGCGATTTTCGGCATAAAGCTAGCGGTTGAACAAAATAAACATCTCTGTCATGAATAATAAAGATGAAAATAAATTTTGTGTTCCTTTGGGAATTTTGCTCCCAAAATTGGGAAAAATGTAGGGTTTTTGCCGTTGGGAATGGGTCTGAATACCGGACCCTGTGGAATGCTAGAAAAATCCATGAACATTGACCAATGAACCATGAAAATGAGGTCAAGGTCAGATGAACCATGCCAGGCAGGCATGTACAGCTAACAATTCTGCCATACAACAAATATAGTTGACCTATTGCTTATAGTTTAAGAAAAACAGACCAAAACACAAAAACTTAACACTGAGCAATGAACTGTGGAAATGATGTCAAGGTCAAATAAAACCTGTGCGACTGACATATAGATCATAAAATATTTCCATACACCAAATATAGTTGACCTATTGCATATAGTATTAGAAAAAAAGACCAAAACTCAAAATCTTAACACTGACAAGACTACACCATGAAAATGAGGTCAAGGTCAAATGACACCTGCCAGCTAGACATGTATACCTTACAATCTTACCATACACCAAATATAGTAGACCTATTGCATACAGTATTAAGAAAAACAGACTAAAACACAAAATTTTAACTATAACCACTGAACCATGAAAATGAGGTCACGGTCAGATGACACCTGCCAGTTGGACATGTACACCTTACAGTCCTTCCATACACCGAATATACTTGACCTATTGCTTATAGTATCTGAGATATGGACTTGACCACCAAAACTTAACCTTAATCACTGATCCATGAAATGAGGTCGAGGTCAAGTGAAAACTGTCTGACGGGCATGAGGACCTTGCAAGGTACGCACATACCAAATATAGTCATCCCACTACTTATAATTTAGAGAGAATTTAACATTACAAAAAATGTTAACTTTTTTTCAAGTAGTCACTGAACCATGAAAATGAGGTCAAGGACATTGGACATGTGACTGACGGAAACTTTGTAACATGAGGCATCCATATACAAAGTATGAAGCATCCAGGTCTTCCACCTTCTAAAATATAAAGCTTTTAAGAATCACTATCCCTATGTCGAGCTTTCTGCGACAAAAATCTAAATGCACAATAAGATTCAGCAAATCATACAGCCGCAATAATTCAGTTTTTGATGAAATCAAACAAAGTTTAATTTTGGACCATTTTGACCTCAATGTAGACCAATTTGAAAATGGGGCCCAATATCCAAAAAAATATACAAGGTTAGAACCCCCAAAAATTAAAGACTTAATTAATCCCATCGAAATTGGTTAAAACATTTGTATTTGTTTTCAATTGAAGATTTGTTGTTATTGCGCAATACTGTGCAATTGAAGATTATTTGCTATTGCGCTATACTGTGCAATTGAAGACTTCTTGCTATTGCGCAATACTGTGCAGTTGAAGATTTCTTGCTATTGCGCAATACTGTGCTATTGTGCAATAGAAGATTTCTTGCTATTGCAAAATACTATGCTATTGTGCAATAGAAGATTTCTTGCTATTGCGACAGTTAGATTCAGGATATCAAAGAACCCCATATATTCAATTTTTGTTGAAATCAAACAAAGAGTGATTTTGGACCCTGATTTGTACCAACTTAATACTGGGCCATAATCAAAAATTCGTAAGGGTTCCGTGGAACCCAGTGTCTCGCCTACTTTTGCTGTTAATCGCAGGCTCAACAAAAATGAGGAAAAAAAATAATAACAATATTCCTTTCGATACAATCTTTTGATTGTAAGAAGCTTCTGTCCAAGTTTGGTAAAAATCCAGGATAGTTTATTAATCTAATAAATGTTTTAAATCTTTAACTGCAGACTGTATGTAATGTTAACTGGAAGAAAAACTAAGTCCATTTATAAGTAAAATACAGATAAACAGGTACAAAATTTTAACAAAATTTCCTTCTAGATACTAGCTTTTGATCATAAACAAGCTTCTGACCAAGTTTGGTACAAATCCAGGATAGTTTAAGAAAGTTATTATAATTTCAAAAACTTTTAACCACAGAGTGAATATAATGTTAACTGGCAGAAAAACTAAGTCCATTTATAAGTAAAATACGGAAAAAAGAAATCTTTTTTTAACAAATTTACTTCTGGATACTATCTTATGATCATAAACAAGCTTCTGTCCAAGTTTGGTACAAATCCAGGATAGTTTAAGAAAGTTATTAAAATTTAAAAAACTTTAACCACAGAGTGAATGTAATGTTTCCGGGCAGAAAAACTAAGTCCATTTACAAGTAAAATACGGAAAAACAGGAATTTTATTTTTACAAAATTTACTACTGGATACTATCTTATGATCATAAACAAGCTTCTGTCCAAGTTTGGTACAAATCCAGGATAGTTTAAGAAATTTATTAAAATTTCAAAAACTTGAACCACAGAGTGAATATTTGTGGACGCCGCCGACGCTGACGGAATGTAGGATCGCGATGTCTCGCTTTTTTGACTAAAGTCGAAGGCTCGACAAAAATGACATAATAATCATGGCTAAAAATAAACAAAAAAGCTTCATCAGCAACATTTTATATTGGCAAATTTGCAATGAAGTTTATTAAACTAAAGTTATTGGCAAATTTCCAATGGAATTTATTAATAATAAAGTTTTTGGCAAATTTCCAATATACATAATTTAAAAGCAGTTTAGGTGAGATATTCAAATGAGTTTCAATTACCAACCTTACACTGCCTTTTAAATTATGTTTTGTACTTAAGTAATTGTCCATTAACCTGGAAACCCTTTTCCCCCCTTTTTTGCACCTTATTCCTTAACGGTTTGAGCCATATCTCCCAAAGACAATTCTTACCATCCCTTTGTGGTATTCCAATATCAAAATTTTAATATACGGTTAGATTCAGCATTACAAAAACCCCAAGAATTCAATTTTTGATGAAATCAAATAAAGTTCAATTTTGGACCCTTTAAACCTCAATGTGGACCAATCTGATAACCAGGCCCAAATATCAAAAATCTAAATACATGGTTAGATTCAGCATATCAAAGAACCCCATATATTCAATTTTTGTTGAAATCAAACGAAGTTTAATTTTGGACCCCAATTTGGACCAACTTGAAAACTGGGCCCATAATCAAAAAACTAAGTACATGTTTAGATTCAGCATATCAAAGAACCCCAAAAATTCAATTTTTGTTAAAATCAAACTAAGTTTAATTTTGGACCCTTTGGACCTTAATGTAGACCAATTTGAAAACGGGACCAAAAATTAAGAATCTTAATGCACAGTTAGATTCGGCATATCAAAGAACCCCAATAGTTCAATTTTTGATGAAAACAAACAAAGATTAATTTTGGACCCTAATTCCTAAACTGTTGGGACCAAAACTCCCAAAATCAATCCCAACCATCCTTTTGTGGTCATAAACCTTGTGTTTAAATTTCATAGATTTCTATTAGTTTATACTAAAGTTATAGTGCGAAAACCAAATGTCTTCGGATGACGACAACGACGACGCCAACGTCATAATAATATACGACCGCAAAAATTTTGCGGTTGTATAAAAAGCACTTGCATCTCAGCTGTTTATTAGATTGAAATTCTTTGCTGGCTAAAAATAACCAAATACAGTGTAGTCATTAATTTAGAGATTTCCCATATTTTCCTGCCAAAAAGCACATGGCTTCCAACAAATGTAAACACAAATTTTGCATGTGACCATGATTTGTTTGTAGGATTACTGCTTCTATTAATTTAATTTGGATATAGATATTCAATTTAAGGTACAGTCAAGCATTTACATTTATAGAATATTTGCATACAATTTTTAATTTTCAACTTGATGAAACTTGGTCATATGATGTTTGACTTGTTCAACCATGCGAGACAATGTCAATAAATAGGAATGGGTAAACCCTGAGGATGCATGATGATTGAGAATAAGATAAAACCAAAATTAAATGCCTGTAATTGCAGTCTAATTAATATTTATTACAGAATGTGTTATCTGGTAACTACGTGCATTCTTACTATACGGGCCGAGTAATCTTATAATACGGTCCAAGTAATCCAAGGCCGAGTTGACAGTTTATTATAGTGACTGGTTTTCGGTAGAAATGTTACCAACCAATGCTAAATAAATGGGTAGTAGAACCAGTGTAAACAATTTTCGACGAAGTTGTCAAATTTGACTGCGGTTTAGTACTGTACTTTGCTGAAAGTACAACAGTGACCTTAGATGAATTTGGCTAATTTTAAGGTATTTTTGTCATGTAGCTCTTCAACTGTTTCGGTACTTATACATCCCTCGGATTTCAAATGTTTGGCATTGAGCGTTCCTGATGAAGGTAAATCCAGAAAAGGGCTTCGGACGCATGAAATTATTAAATGTGTTGTTTTCAATTTTTTGATGTTCAATGACAAATAAATTTACTAGCTCCTCTGACTACCACGCCACGGACTTTCACTAGCCCGACACAAAAGTTACTAGTCTCGGGCTAGCGTTAGTGTCGAACCCTGGAAGGATTGTAATCCTTGTCTCACAAAAAGCAAAAAAGACAAAAATAAAGATATTGAACTTAAACAAGTACAAATATGGAGCTATTTAAGTAAAAGTACACCTTTTATTATGCACTTGAAATGAATGACTCAGCACAAGGTTTTTTTATATTATAATAATGATGGTTTAGCAATTTCTGTAAACAATAAAAAGGTTGCATAACATGAACTAAGTTATCTAACTTTACAATGTTAAAACAAATATCGATTTAAAAAAAATCTTGCTTAGAGTTGTCACACAATTGCAATTTTCCTCTAAATCCAACTTCCTTCACTTTATGAGTCATCATACTATAATGACAATATCTACATCACTTACCCTGGTTAGGTATACATGTACACCTTATCACTATTTATTCCAATCCGGAAAAGTTCTGAAAGTACACATCTTTTTCATGATGTCACAAACCAGTTGAAGCTATCTGAAACCCTAATAAAACAATGTATTCTGCATGAAACTTTTCAAAGAAGCATGTTGAAACCATCATTAACACTTCAAACAAAGCAGTTTTATGACTTTAAATTTGTGTTTAAAAAACTGGATCATAATCTAGAAAATGTTCACTTTCTTAATTTTTTCATCCCTCAGCTCAATACTGATTACCTTAGTTTTTGCAACACTTGTCTCAAACAGGAAGTTGTCTTAGTGACTGTTTTTTCCAAATTAGACCACATAACGATAAGGTGCTTTATCTACCGTGGGTTTTTAGTTGGATGCCAATTTTGTTGGTAGGAAAGCTTGATTTTTAATTTAAATAAAAAAACTGTATAAGCAGAGATTTGAACCTAGAACCCCTGGGTCGTATAACAATAACCACCACCCTAAAACTATGAAGAAGGAGTACTACACAAGCACAGTCTATATAATGAAGGGCAATTATCTACTAGGTAAGGGGAAGCATTGCTACAAACCAAACAGCATTGATGCAATGACATTTCCTCATGGAATATATACAACATTGCAGGTCTTTTTACTAATTTCTACTCACTGTTTTGACATTATTGTTTTCCAAAAATTTTTGAGACACAGCCTTGGAGTAGATGTATGACCTGTTTGGGGTATTTATGACTCCAGTCCAGGGCTATTTAGTTACCCTATAAAAGACTTCTTTAATAAAAAAAAGATCAGTCTGAATGTAAATAAACTGATAAGATATCCTTGTTGTATTCTATTGTTTTTGTTTCATTTGGTTGCTGTTTCATAGATGTTAACCCTACTTCTCGTTATTTATATTCAGATCCAAAAGGGGGGTTGTCATATATATCATGAACTAGTGAATAAATCATTTTACAAATTAATGATGTACCCATATTTTGTGGACATGATACTTACGGAAACATATGTAAGCCCCGAAGAAACAAATGTCGATTCTTCAAGTTTACAATAACTAAAATTCTGAATTTGCTTTCGTCCATTTCTGCTACAAGCCGGTGCACGTTTCCAACACACGATCTTCTGTCTGAAATGTAAAGAACATTTCAGACCTGATCTTAATTTTGGTTGTTGTAAAATATACTTCAGTGTTGAATTTATCATTTTATCTGTTCATTTAGCATAAAGATGTGTATCGAAGATGTATACAGAGATGAAACTTAAGGAAAAATTACCATGTGCTCTGGCAGCCATGATGTTCATCAGTTGCATATTTGCTGAATCTGCAAATTAGAATGGTCGATCAGATTGCAAAAAAAACAAGAGTTCTTTGAAAATTAAACATCAAATCAACCCAAAAGGAGTGCATAACCTATAACTAACCAAAAACAACGACAAATTTTTGTTATTTCTTATGCTGACTGAGGTGGTTTGAGAACCTGAAAACCAAAACAAACCTCGATCCAAAACAATGTTCATTTCCGGTTTTTCAAGGGAAATAACAATATAAATTTTTAAGTTAAAAGCGCGGGAAGTAAAATTTTTCTTTTTTTTCAGAGGCGCTTGGGGAATGGACCCCTTTAATTTTGTGTTCACTTTTTTCTTCAGTAAACAGTCTTCTTATTTATATTTAATGATTTAATCTGTTCTTGTTCTCTAATACAATACATGTCTGATGAAATCTATGATATTACAATAATGAATAATTGAATCAATGATTCAAATAAATCTACAGTATAAACAGTAGTATATATATGACCCCTCTATAAAAACTGTGATATAATATACTAGTATACTAATCCAAGATTAAAATAAGAATAGAGGGCATCATGTATAAACTACTGTTGAAATATTGTAAAAACACTCCCAAAATAATATATTTAGAAAAACGGGGTCATCTCTAAGTGTTTATGACAATGTATTCAACCTTTGGCTAGTATATTATAACAGAGAATAAAAGATATGAATACTATAAATAAGGAATTCTTAGATTTGATATTAAATAGTAAAAAAACAACAACAAAAAAGAACACTTAACCCTGCACCTCAAATTAAATCAAGTTTCCTTTGTAAAACCAGAGACATTGAAACTGAGGTTGAGTGACTTAACTTTTTTTTAATATTGTCACATATATGTTCAACTAGTTGTATAAATCTTGGTGTTATTTTATCTTATTATCTTTGTTTTTTTGTTGGCCACAAACCATATTTACTGGCAATAAAGTATTGAATCTTAATTGCATATAGCAATTATCATTTTGAGCCTAGCTGTCTCTTTATTATGAAGAAGCTTTTTTGTGTTGTAACATTCCATGAAGGTTTGGACAAGTTGTTCAAATTTTAAATCTTTAATCACAGGCAATAAAATAAAAACCATACCCAAGGTTCATTTATTAGGAAAAATTAAAAAAAAATCCAAAATTTACTTTAGATGGTATCTCTAGATTATGAAGAAGCTGCTGTATGTAGTTACCTGAAATTCCATTAAGGTTTGAAAAAGGTTATTGGTGTTTTTTGTAAAATTTAACCCCTGGAGGTATCTACAGGCTTTCAGTGAAAAAAGAAAAGTACAAAAACAACCAAAATTTTCTTGAGATGCTATTTCTTGATGATATAAATTATAAAAGCTTGCGTCCAAGTTTTGTAATATTCCATGCAAGTCTGAAAATTTTTATCCCCAGACTAAATTTTAACTGCAAAATTCCATCTATCAGTAAAATATGGGAAAATAATTACTACAGTTTCAGTATGTGTTATTCCTCAATCCTTTTTTGCCCAAGTCTATATTGACATGGCATTCGTCTAGTCCATTGGCATCAAAAGCACAAAATTTATTTTAGCAGAGGACCAACATTCAGATAATGGCAGTGTGAACAAGTATATTTATACTATTTATGACATGCTGAAATCATGTACTAAGATCCATAGAACTCTAGTGATGGTGAATACATTTTCAACTATGAGTTTTTTTTCTATATTTGCCTGCAACTATAGATAATGATGTTTTCATTAAACTTTGAACTATTTTAAATAAGTAAAAGGAAAAACTTTATCATGCAAAGATGAATATAGTAGGTGGATTAGATCTTTTATTTGCTAAATTTTATGTCACAATGCATGTGTTCACATCTATACCAGATTTAAAATAATTAGTGGTTTCGAAAACGTTTGAATCATATTTTGATCACATATAAGACTCTTTGGGACAGAGAGGGATAGCTTTTACTTTAATTCATACAAAATATATGGTCATACATGTATTCTAAATGTGTGTTTATCTTTTTTGTTTGAAAAATAGTATATTAGCCTACAAATTAAATAATTTTGAGGAAAGAACATCATTTTATGGAACATTTATATGCTTAACCCTATTAATCATTAATATAACTTCAATTACAATCAACATATGCCTGTTTTATTGACATGAAAAAAGCTTTTCATACTGTACAAATTAGTATAGAGAATATGCTGTGGTTTAAACTTAGGTACTTGGATGTAAATGTAAGGTTTTTAAAAGGAAATTTGTCACAGAATTTGTATTTTCATGAGCAACATGACAGGTGCCACATGTGGAGCATGATCAGTTTATCTCTCCGGAGCACCTGAGATCCCATTTATTTTCCATCATTTTCTATGTTCGGTGGACCGTGAAATTGGGGTCAAAACTCTAATTTGGCATTAAAATTAGAAAGATCATATAATAGGGAACATGTGTACTAAGTTTCAAGTTGATTGGATTTCAACTTCATCAAAAACTACCTTTACCAAAAACTTTAACCTGAAGCAGGACGGACGGACGGACGAACGAACGGACTAACGGACGCACAGACCGAAAAACATAATGCCCATCTATTATTGTAGGTGGGGCATAAAAATCAGCAAGTCAAGCATTATCTCCTTATACCAAATCTATTGCTTGTGGTGGACTGGACTATATAAAAATTAAGATGTAGTATGATTGCCAATGAAACAACTATCCACCAAAGTTCAAATGAAGTGTATGTAAGCAATTATAGGCAACCGTACGGCCTTCAGATGGTTACAGTAAGCTGCATGAAAGTGCTGTTCAACTGGTCTTGTTATATGGATTGAGTATGTAGCCCCCTTAAAACCCTTTTAACACTATTAAAGTTGATATGTTGTTTGATCTGGGATTCTGGGGGCCTTGAGCAGACCAAACATCATAATTGAAGGTAACCCACCTCCCTGGAAATTCCTGGTTACAGGTTAAGAGATATAATGGGTTTTTAAGAACACAAACTTCTTGAAGTTGTCAGTTTCATATGTTTTCTAGGCAGGAATCTAATACATGTGTTATAGTATCAAAGTTCGCATTATATTAGATTGTGACAATATGATAAATAATTTACCATTGACACAATGGTTTCTAAATAAACCCCTGTTCACATCAAAAGTTTACAATATACACTTGACGCAAAATGATGATAAAAGCATGGTACTAGAAAAAGGTGAATTAAAAATAAGGAAATGCCATTTAATTGACATTGAAGTAATCCCTCACCAAAGATAAATGGGAAAGAATATAAACATTTAAAGGAATGAGCAATAGCCATAGTAGTGAAATGGTGATATCATAAAAGGTCCCAAAAATGAATTTGATGTGACTATGAATACTGAAATAATGGGACATATTTAACATCACAAATGAACTATGGTAAAATTTTACATATATGTATATATCTATATATATATCAGAAAACAAAGCTTAATAATAACCAATGAAGCATTAGTTCTAATGAAAAACACTGGTGTCTGTAGTCCGAGATGTCTTTGATACTCTTGTATGCTCATGAATTCTCTTATTCCACAATATTTTCCACTGGACGTTAAGCAACCAACAATCAATCAATCTTATTCCACAATTACATGATGCTTTAATGGATATCTGAGATCTGTCACATAATGATGTTTTGGTGATCTAACCTAAGGATAGATTGGCACTATACAGTCATTTTCACGTATGTGCACAATGGATCCAAAGATTAGTTTTAATCTGCACTAAGATGTATCTTTCAATAATCTCTCAGCTGGACATCCCTCATTCCATATATCTCCGACTTTCAAGTGAAAACCTTTACTGGTTAGTTTTATATTTTCTATTCAAAATACAACATACAGCCTTTTAATTGCAAGTGAATACAATATTGAAATCTGTTTTTTTATTTCTTTATTGTCAATAGATATAAGAAGATGTGGTATGAGTGCCAATGAGACAACTCTCCATCCAAGTCACAATTTATAAAAGTAAACCGCTATAGGTCAAAGTACGGTTTTCAACACGGAGCCTTGGCTCACACCGAACAGCAAGCTATAAAGGGCCCCAAAAATGACTAATGTAAAACCATTCAAATAGGAAATACTCTTTTGTTTTTAAGATTTAATATTCAATTTGATTTCATACTTCATAGCTTCATAGCTTTTCACAGCTTACATATAATATGTGCTATTGTTTAATGTTAGTTCATTCAATGACTTTAAGATGTCAGTCTCCTTCGCTTTACAATGTTTCTTCATTTTAAGATAAAAAAAACAGTTATCTTAACTATATGGTTTCAGTAAGAGCTCTCATAGTTTATCATCCATGCTTTCCTCTTACTTCCATTCATGTACATAACAGTGCTACTCTTTAAAAATACATCTTGATATATTGAAACACCATTACTCTTTTGTTTGTGTATGGTAATTGTACAATTTGTCAATTGATGTGAGAATCTGGAAACAATTTACAATAATGAATTCCTGTTGAATGACAAAAACATGCCTGCAACATGCAAATCTTACGTCTAATACAGATGTCTTGTGTCAATGAATTATCAGTGTATAGTCATAACACAGACAAAGTCATGATTCATATTTCTGGTTTGTGCTCACACTTCTGTAGAATAAGTGCAAAACACATCATTTGAAGTTTGCTAATTGTTGAAGCCTATACCTATAGTTGTTTACATCCTAGTCCTTTCGTCTCTGGTGGATAGTTGTCTCTGGTGGATAGTTGTCTCTGGTGGATAGATGTCTCTGGTGGATAGTTGTCTCTGGTGGATAGTTGTCTCTGGTGGATAGTTGTCTCTGGTGGATAGATGTCTCTGGTGGATAGTTGTCTCTGGTGGATAGATGTCTCTGGTGGACAGTTGTCTCTGGTGGATAGATGTCTCTGGTGGATAGTTGTCTCTGGTTGATAGATGTCTCTGGTGGATAGTTGTCTCTGGTGTATAGTTGTCTCTGGTGGATAGTTGTCTCTGGTGGATAGTTGTCTCTGGTGGATAGATGTCTCTGGTGGATAGTTATCTCTGGTGGATAGAGGTCTCTTGTGGATAGTTGTCTCTGGTGGATAGTTGTCTCTGGTGGATAGTTGTCTCTGGTGTATAGTTGTCTCACGGTGGATAGTTGTCTCTGGTGGATAGTTGTCTCTGGTGGATAGATGTCTCTGGTGGATAGTTATCTCTGGTGGATAGAGGTCTCTGGTGGATAGTTGTCTCTGGTGGATAGATGTCTGGATAGTTGTCTCTAAAGTAATCATACCCCATCTCCTTAGTTTCATACAGACATATTTAGTGCAGACTTCTAATTTCATAAACAGTTTCACTGATGCTGTATTAAAAAAGATGAACACATTACTATAATCTATTCTATATACATGTATAGTATTACATGGTAAGTCCTTCTTGACATACTTTTCTAAAATTTGGCTTAACCTTGAACAATGGTTATATGTTCTAGGCATTTTTAAGAGTAAGGTAAATGGTTAAATGTACCAGTGACTTATAATAGTTGGGTAAATGGTTATATGTACTAGTAACTTATAAAAGTTAGGTAACAGATGAAGGTTTTTTTGTATCTTGTTCTAGTGGGAAAGTTTCCAATAACAGGGACTATGCTATACTGGAAAGCTGTGTTACAAAAGTACATAATGTAGGAAGTAATTGTTCATGAGACATAGGAGTGATCACCATTCCTTGGATTAGACATACCAAGGGAAATACTATCAAAACACATCTTCAGACTTTCTATTACACAAACTATGTGTGGAATCTTTCTACTTGTTGTTTGTATGACATAGAAGTGATGACAGAGAACAATAAATGTCCTTATAAAACATATTAGTACCAACAGCAGTATGGGGAACCAGATGTTAACTTCTAGTAGCATAACCCAGACATATAGATTACACTTAACTGTCATCAACTCTCAATGTTACTGCTGAAAAAAACTACAAAAAGAATTCATTATGTTCTTACCATAATTCTCACTGTACTACAGCTATTTTTGTATACATTCTTGACTGATATAATCTACCTTGTTCCAATTTGTGGATGCTACTTTTAATACGAGTTTTTTCTTTTAATTATGAGATTACTTGCTTTCTGGCAACTTCAAAACCTAATGCATGTGCTTGTGTTGTTTTTTATAGCCTTTTTACTGAATATCTGATAGCTTCAAATTTTAACTGAATTGAATTAAATTATACAGAGGGATTTACATTTTATTTTCAATACCAAGGGGCAGAAAGATTTTGAAAATGAACAATCTGGCCTCGAAAGAACTGAAAAAAATGTTGCTACACAAAATGATGGTTAAAAAACTGTGTACAAAACTGCAAATAAATTCATTTATATGCAAAAAAACCCCCTCCAATGCAAATAGCCTTTCCATGACTAGAAAAAAAGAAGAGACAACTTGCTTTGAAAGCCTGTTTTGTTGATAAACATGAACTGAATTTTGTTCCTACTGTTTTTTGGCTTAGGATTTATGTTTATTTCTTCTTCCAATGTTTAAAAAAAAAAATCTAATTGAATTTATATTTTTGTCACTAAATAATAGCCATGTGTTTGAATTGGTAGCAAAATGATAATGCAGCATTCAAATGAACAAAAGAAACTGTGAAAAAAGAGGACAAGATTTAGAGTAACTGGATAGTATCGGTACTGACTACTCCAGATCAAAACAGATAATGGATCACCTTGATTATAGGTGAGGGAACTCCCAGGTGTAGGTGTTGTGTTTGTATAAAGCAGGAAATACCTACTTAGGTAAAGCTCAGGTAAAAACAAACTTGTCAAATTGTATGTCATTAATCTTTACTGCTTCTGTGTATTCAGTCTCAATATAAAGTGTTTAGATAATATTAAATACACATCACAAACAACTTTATAAAACTCCAATAAGCGTTTATAGTCCACTTCCTTTCTATTGTCTATACTTTGTCCGGAAACCTTCAAGGCTAAGACACATTTATTTAAACCACTTCCTCAAACTGCTACACTAAAAAAATACAACAACTGACATGCTTTTTCTTTGTCCTTAAGTAATCAATAGTTAAATGTTAAAATGTAGATCAAATTTCTTGAAACAGTTGAACAAAATTCAAGGTCTGTAATCATTGAGGGCACACACAAAGAATATAAGGTGAACATTCAGTGGCAAATATTACATGCACATTCAGAACAAGAACATGATAATTTGAGATGAATAAATGAACCATTTGTAGTAGAACAATATCAATGTCCAGATTTTAGTTCACTAGGTATCAGTTCTAAAAAGGGCATGTCACTCTTTGCTCTTCCTAAATGCAACAAACTGAGCAAAAAGACAGAAAATATCATTTCAAAGTCTTTGGTTTAAATGGCCAAGGATCGAACCAATACCTATATTGTACAAAGAAAGCAAAGAGGTGGTCATCATTTATTTATGAAACAAAAAATAGCAATAATATCCAAGCATCTATAAAATTCTACTTGACAGCGATCCAACAACACATGCACATCACAAATATCTACATTTCTCACTGCCTGCATTTCATCTGAAAAAAGGCATAACTAATAAAATCAACAATATACCGGGAAATCATATAATGTACACTAAATGTCTGGCCAATATATACAAAGTAAAAGTAAGCTTTGTTAAACTATTAATTACTAGACATGTAAAGGCATTAAAAAAGGATAATGAGCCACATGTGCCCTAAAAGGCTTTGCTTTTAACCAGTTACTAAAAGATTTTTTAACAGTCTGAGTGTGCTCTTTCTCAAAAATACTGAGTGCTTAGTTTGAAGCACCCAATACCAATTTTAAAGTCTTTTTTTTCTACTTAGCCAGGGATTGAACTCAGGACCTCCCACTCTGGAGGGGAGCAAGCGACCATATGACCAACATTGTGGTAAGAAGGCACATCACTTAGTTATGAATTCAAAACACAAAAGATATTCTCAAAGACATTTACACTATGCTTTTAATTCCCAGTTTTGAAGTTGAGATAAAAAGATTCCAAAGAGAAAATTGTCTGTTTGTTGCAAAAAATATTATATTTAATTTACTCTATGACAAATTTAAACTTTTGTCATGTTAACTGCTTTTTTCCATACCTAATGTGTGATAAAAAAAGCCCGCCAAAATCTGACTTGACATATTTTAGGTAGAATAAACTTTCTACCTTGCACCAATCTCAGGTACATTTAATTCAACAGTAGGATATCATCTAACCTAAGCAAGCCTTTAAGTCAATAATTCTGACCCAAATAATGTACCAATCCCTATATCATTTACACCTTGAAACCGCAAACTTTTTTTTCATTCATAAAAATATTTTGTGGTGGTACATTACCTCTGATTGGATAATCTTACAATTACCTGGAATATATCAATGTACACGAAGATACTTAATAATAGAATATTATTATAAAATATAATGCAAAAAGTTCATTTTGTAAAGACATGATATATGATGATGTTGTTTAAATAAGGTTGGAAAAGAATAAGTATCATAGTGGTATAGATTGCTATAAGAATAGAAAATGAAAGGATATGGAGTAAATGTACATGGGACAAAATCGCATACAATACATAGAAAACATAGAAATTATCAATGAACAGGGCTTTTATTCCTGTTCTTCATCTTGACAGTTGATGTAGGGTCTTCAACAATGAACAAATCATTCATACCCTACAACAAGGTCAAGAGACTAAGCGTCGACTTAAGCGGTACTATTGATAAAAATAAAGTAATTTTGAAAGACATCGATCGCTAAAATATGCATTGAAGTTACATGTCGGGAGCGGTCAATGAATTACATAATTTATAATTACCGGCGAGGTTTTGAACATATATTTGTCATACATTGCCCAACAAAAGACCAATAATTTAAAACAACAAATGATAGACAATACAAATAAAACTAAACAACAAATGATAGACAGCACGGGCACATCGAAATATATGTAAGAAAACCTAGCAGTTTAAAATAGTATGAAAGGGCAATATACAAAACAGATGACCAGACCAGTATTTTGAAGAAATTTAACCAAACATGAAATTTTGACGGTGTATTAATATGAGAAATTCTCACATGAACAAGCACACCATAAGAAGCATTCAAATTATAGTTAGTTGAAAGTTAAGATTTTGGACCACCTGCAAATTATAATAATAACTTTTTTTGCAAATTATTTCCTTATGGGTCAGGCAAAAACACAAAATATAACAGAGTTAAATATTCACACAGCTATTACATTTTCTCTCTATCTATTATAGATTTGGCAAAAAATACAAAATTAAGTAAAAACTATCATTCAAGGGCAATAACTCCTATAAGGAGTCAACTGTCGCTTTTGGCCATGATGACTTATATGTAAGTTTTGTCATGTCATTTTTTCCTTTTGCCATTCTCTATATCCAATAAAGTTTTCAAGATAGCCAATTAAACTAAACACATAAATTGGTAAAAGTTGTCATTAAGGGCAATTTCTCATCTTGACAATTTGGTCAAAATGGACAGGATTCTGAACATTTCTGCACCTGTCAGATCTGTTCTATTTTTAGTCTTGGCAACCATGTTGTTTGGCAGGGCAGATAATTAGACATATATATTTAAACAAAAGACCAGAAGGATGATTGTGGTCAAGTTTTGTTCAAGTGGCCCAGTTTCAGAGGAGAAGATTTTGTAAAATTTTATGACAGACATCAGACAACGAGTACTGAGAAAATCTCACATGGCCATTTAGAGATGTGGTATTTTGATTGCAAATAAGAAAACTAACCATTGATGATATGAACAACAAAAACTTGTCCATTTTTCTTTACTCGATTTTTCAATTGCTCTCTTTTGATCTAAGACTGGTTATGTCCATATTTTGTTCTGTTGTCTTTTACCTTGTTATATGATGAAATACTAATGTGAAAACAGTTAGGAAGTGTTTAGTGTAGTTACATAAGTAAGTATGCCATTAAAAAAAGATTAAATATTAATAATAAATAGTAACATTAAGTTTTGTATCCTGTATGTATCAGGTAGGAACAAACAATTATCAATTAGTTTTTTCTTTTATGACCAATATTAATACTTTTATTTTATAAACATGCTTTGATAAACAGATGTTGTCATTGGTATACATCACAGAATGACATCGCGTGTGTTCGTTAAATGTTTCTTTGTGCTGTATGACCTGAAGGAAACAGTGCCAACAAAACAGTAAATCAGAAAGTGTGCTTAGAATTTTCTATATTGTTTATTCAAATTTTATGACAGAAATTAATATATTCATCCATCCTTTTTACTTGAGGCTGATAAAATTGATAAGAGTTAGGGCTGTTACAAAAAACATATGGGACCAAGAAATTGTATATTTAAATATATAATTCCTTGATGGGACCTATAACCGAATAATTCAGTCGTTATATTGCGCTGATCTCGAAGGCTACATTAACGCCTGAACGTCTTCCTCGATAAAGACCGTCAACCGGAAAATTCACACCGCTATGCAACATGTGAATTTTGATTTAAGTTGGCAGCTAAAGAAGGAGGAGTTCGGATGTTAATTGATGTTAAATGATGTAAACTGATGTTAATTGATGTTAATTAATTATTATCGGATTTGTGTTAATTGAACACACGTGTTTGGTAAGACAATTACAAGACAGTTGCGCAGACTAATTATCCTGATCGCCGCCGATTGGCTCTCTCTCACAGGCAGGCGACGCGCCAATGATCATAAGGAGTTCAAGCCCTCGTGTGGGAGAAAATCGGACACGGAAAGGGCTTGAATTATTCGAGTTATGGGCCCTAAGGAACTCCAACTATGGTTGGGTGTCAAATAATTTTTTGTAAAGTGAAAATGTAAGTGAAATTCTGATTCTGTAGGTGGTTATCCCAATTTTAAAGTGCCTTCCATAGGTACCCATATATGTTATAATGAAACAGCCTTTATGACTAGTCATTACTTCTATAATATTTTAGAAACTTATGTTCAGATAGAACTGACCTTCAATAGAACCAGTTTGATGAAAACTGTCTTTAACATATTTAACTTTATTTGATTCTTTAAAAGGACATATATAGAGAGAAATTAAATTATTTTAGCAATGTAACTTAATTGGTCCTGTCAAAAAAAAAGTCACTTTGCACTATTTAACCTGTTAAAAAAGGTAAGTCACTTGGAACTATCTAAACTGCCAAGTTCCGTGCTTTTTATTCAATTTAATGTTAGTACTTATAAATCATTTTCCTCCAACAACTATTGAAACATGCTACAAGTTAGTGTCCAGACACATGTAGAATAGACTACACAAATGAAGCATTCACTTTTGTGTTTAACATGATACTTATAAATCTGTTACAAGAATTGACATTTGTTTTTATTCCATACCACAGATCAAGCAAGTAAGCCAGTATTACTTTACACAATGAAGTGACTATCATACTCCTACTAATAACAAACAGATGATACACATTACATTTGCTGTGAAAATTATATCTCATAAAATATACAATGAACCTTTCAGATGAGTCTTTGTCACATATCATGTAAAAGTATTATCATATTCCAGTTAACCTGGATTTTAGCTGTTAAAGGGCATTTTATTTCTTCAATAATTTTTCTGCATTTGAAATTAATGGAGGTTGAAACATATAAATGGTTTAGGGTAGTTTCTAAATTAGAATTAAAATAAGATTTTAAATTTTGTGACAGGATGTTGAACATGGAGTTTATTCATGAAAACTTAATGCAGAAACTTTTTGCATATATTAGTTCCACCTATTTTTCATCCATCAAATGCAATTGAACTGCTGTAAAGTAGTAAATTACTAATTTCATATTGGCAACAGTATTTTCTTTTACTTTAAAAATAAAATTTTCACATTAACAATCAAATTAATCACCATGCTCCTAATATATTCTCAGATTGAGAAATTATATACTTTGACAAATTCAGCATGAGCCATGCACATGCCAATGGCTCCTAAAGTTTGGTCTGTGCCACTTGAAATTTAAAGTCAGTAGCACATTTTGCCACAATTGTTTGGTGTAGATTGGCTTTTATCTAGCAATGTGCAGTGTTTTCAGATGAACAAGTGCAAGAATATGTATTCAATACACCCATGAGGGTGTTAGCTTGACTGGGTTATCAAATTTACACCAAGATAGTATGGTTTGTCCTAAAGAATAGATTTCAATAATTTAGGAGGAGGGTCTTTCAGGAATTTGATCTTATTCTATAGTAAATATTATATATGCATGATATCCAATTACTTTTAATGACATCTTGGTGTAAATATATAAAAACAACAAAAAACTTCAAAATCCTAAACATATAAAATACATGTATATACGGTATATCTATATATTCTAGATATAAACAATGAATTTGTTATCCCCTCAAAACAAGGGTGCAATCAATTTTTAAATAATTGTTTAATTAAGCAGCTTGATTTATAGATTATATAGCTTTTTACTCAGCCTTAATAGCTGGAGCCTAACAACCTTGAAATTTTATGTTTTGCAATGCTTCTCTATTAATTGAATTAACATTTCTTATATGCAAACCAATATTACAGTACAAATGGGTTAAATAGAAAACTTTAAAAAATATTTTTTATTTCGATCTTGCATTTCAAAGGCTCATATTTACTTGCAATTAGTCAGCTTAATTTGTTTATAGTGATTTTGTTCTGAAAAGACAATGGGCAGGATTGTTTGGAGAAAGTTTTAATGTACACATAGTATTCTTACATGTCCTTGTGTAAATAAAAACAACAATGAAGAGCTATCACCTTTCAAAACAATGGCGTCTAAGAGTGATTAGCTATTGTCATCAACCTGCTGTATAAGTAAAAGATATCCCGCCAAAACAGTTATCCTTTGTTTACAAACAAAATCTCATACACCGGTATATCTTAATTCTTTGCTGTTTAAGGTTTACCTATGTATATCTTTTGGCGCAAATTTAAATAGGACAGCTTATCGTTCATAAAGAATAAAATAAGAATAAGAATATTACTACCTTCAAAATGATAAAAGCTGATAATTTATAATAATCTTGTTTGAAATCAAAGGTATTTTTCATTATCTTTTGGTATTGCTTTATCATTTGATTTGATTAAAAAAGGAATATAGGGTAGTTTATACATGCAAAAATTAAAAACTCTGACCTTTAGTATAAAAATACACCACTAGAATAAACTGTTGACACAGAGATATGTCTCGCCTATTTGTTATTTTGATAATGCAAATGTTGAAATTAAAATTGCAATACTTTAACATGTAAGTTATGCAAATATTCAAAGTCAATGAACCATGACTGAAGGTACAGGGCTAAACAATCTCCATGGAAATGAGATGTGCCAATGCTAATACAACTGCATACCAAATACCATTGACTTTTCATAAGTCATTCCCTTTAAACAAACCTAAACACAAACATTAACTTGTAAACTATGTAAAAGTTTCAAAGTCAATGAACCATAATTAGGGGGTGGGGTTATATAATCTTCATGGAAATGAAACTTGCAAATGCCAATACATTTGCATACCGAATATCATTGACTTAACATTAGTGGTTCATCTTAAACTGACCTAATCACAAACTAATACATGTAAACTAAGTAAAAGTTTCAAAGTCAATAGACCTTGACTGAGGGGGCGGGGCCAAATATTCTCCACGGAAATGAGATGTGCTAACGCTTATACAACTGCATACCAATTATCATTGACCTACCACTAACAGTTCCCCTTAAACTGACCTAATCACAAACTAATACATGAAAACTAAGCAAAAGTTTCAAAGTCAATAGACCATGAATGAGGGGGCGGGGCCAAATATTCTCCATGGAAATGAGATATGCCAATGCTTATACAACTGCACACCAAATATCATTGACCTACCACTAGTGGTTCCCCATAAACTGACCTAATCACAAACTAATACATGTAAACTAAGCAAAGTTTCAAAGTCAATAGACCTTGACTGAGGGGGCAGGGCCAAATAATCTCCATGGTAATGAGATGTGCCAATGCTAATACAAACTCTCCAGTCTCGGCGTAATAAACATAAGTTATTAAAATTTCACCAAATGTTTCACAGAGATTGTCCTGATTATCTTTCTGTATTAGTTCCAAATCAGAGGCTAGATCTACACGACCACAGGACTAGGGGGTCTTCAAATTTACAAATATATTATACAGAACAAGTTTTTACCAAAAGTCATTTCTACCAGCCGTTATAAACCTTTGGAATGATATTCCAGACGACATTGGTTTAAATCAATCAAAATCGGGTTTTAAGACGTATCTCTCTCAAAATATTATTAAAAAACCTTTGTATTTTCACTTAGACTGTAGAAGAGAACAGATATGTTTAGCAAGACTCAGACTCCAGAGTAGCGTACTAAGGGACCATCTTTTAAAAAAAAATCTTATTGAAAACGCACTGTGTTCCTGTGGTCGTGTAGAAACTACCTCTCGTTACTTTCTCAAATGTCCAAAATATAATGAAATTCGAAGGGAAACTATCGGGATGGTCTCTTGTTTTAATCTTAAGATTATCTTATATGCAAATATTTCATAAAGTTTCTGAATACGTAAATAAAACAAAACGTTTTGAAAGTTGATCTTGTATATATATATAAAAAAAAAACGATGTAAAATCGGGTGGATTGTCCATCGTAAATGACTATAATTGGACATGTGTGTTGGTTTCAGTGACTGTCTATCAAGAAAGTAAAGTAGAGTTGACTGTTTCATTTTTTTTTTGTTTTACATTTTCTTTCTTTTAATTTATTTTATTTGTTAGTTGTAATTTTTTTTTTTTTTTGTGTGTGTGTATTTATTCAATTTATCATATGCTACTTTAAACTGAATTTACTGTTGGCAAGTAATACTGTTTGTTAAATAGATATTTTTTTTTTTTTTTGGGAGACGGATTTATACAAGTTTTTCCAAACTTGTTTCCGAATCCCATATTTGAACTTTATCTAACATTGTATTGTAATATTTTATTCTTGTAATTTTTCATTAATAAATACTGTTTAAACTAATACAAACTGCAGACCAAATATCACTTGACCTACCACTAGTGGTTCACCATGAACTAGACCTAATCACAAACTAATACATTGTTGACGCCATTGACGCTGCCGCCGAGACAGCATACCTATGTCTCGCTTTTTACTCTGTCAAGGCAAGACAAAAACTATGAGATCACACACTCCTAATTTGAATAGATAAGTCAAAGTCAATGTTTTGCTATTGGAAACACCCAAAACCATTAGGATCAATAAAACAAACTTAAAACACAAAACCATTAAGTTCTGAAGATTTTGTTGAAGTTTCATTAAAATCCAATCAGTGGTTAGGGTAGCTGCTTTACAAGATGCTTAGTTTCCAGTATACATTTTTGTAGATATGGCTAACTCCAAAATCATTTCAACTACTAAAATAAGAGTGCACAATGGCATTATGTAAGAAAAAATGTATGAATTTTTTCCCTCAAATTTAGTAAGAGATGTTAAGGAGGTGTTGCAGATAAAAGATGCTGACTGCCTTTTTGTATTTATGGCAAAGTCCATTTTTTTGTAAAAGGATACTTCAAAAATTATATTAGGATAAAAAAGTATAAAGGGAGGTGCACAATTATAGACATGGCATTTATGAAACAAAGAGTCTATAGCAAAATATTTCTATTGGAAAGTCCAAAAATCATGGAATTCAAATAGGTGCACAAATTTATTATGTAAAAAAAAAAGTATATGAACGTTTCTTTGAAATCCAGTCAGTGGTATAGGAGAATTTGTAGACAACTATTACCTTTTGATAACAAGTCCATATATTGCTTTGGAAAATGCCAAAAATAATCTGAATACAAATTATGTGTTAAATTTTAAAGTTTTGTTGAAATTTATGTTGTTGAAGAGTTTCAGATACACAAATTTAAGGACAAAAACTAAACATGTGAATAGAAACAAAGATCATTTACCATAAAATATACAGAATACTTATAGCATTTTACAATGACATATCTGTGAAGGACAGTGTGACCTAAGTTAACTAAAGGTCTGGACAAATATGGCAATCAAAATTTCATTATCTTATCATTAAATACACTGACCAGTCTATATCTAACTTTGATCATGGGCATAGGTCATTCTAAAATCCTCTATATTGACTTAACAACTCTGATAATATTTGTACTTCTATTGAGAAATTATAAAATTCTGATAAAATTTTATCAATTTCCCACCTAAGAGTAGACCTGTGATACGCTGGTTGTCTGGCTACTTAGGAAGTCAATTCTGGGCAGGTAATGGGATCTCTACCTATATCAAGTCAAAAAGGATTGCTACCTATAGTCTTCATTGATAACATAAGATATGGACATAATTTTTATTTAGAAATACCTATAAAAGATATCAAAACAACAGAGAATAATCTTTTTGTGGAGAGGGTAAATCATTAACATCACAACAGCAAGTGATAAAAGTGTACATAACCAGTTTTGATGGACCGCAGTAACTAAGACCTTTGGAATGTTTGGACTTCACACAATCCTCTTTTTATAAATGACTCTTATAGTTTATTGCTAATGTATAATACTATAAAGCAAGATTTTTACCTATTCCAAATAAAGATGACCATCATATACAAATAAAATATTTCAATAACCTTTTAAAAGAATACCAAACAATACACAAAATCAACGTCACAAAACTATATAACAAAGGTTCTTTTGGCATGAATGTAAATAAGGACATTTCAGAGAGGTAGCACTGTTTACTAGGTAAAAATGAAATTCAAACAACTAGCCATTCAAAACATTTCATCTTATTCTAGAAATGAAATTTTAATAATGATCTGTTTAAAAAATAACGGATATCATTCCACCAAAGTTGTCCAAACTGATCATTAATGTTGTATGTCTCTTGAATTCAAGAAAATCTAATTCAAGAAAAAATAACGTAAACATAAAATTAAAAAAAAAAATGTTAACCAACCAAGACATGAAGATTATATGAACAGGTGATGTATGGGAAAGATAAAGAATAACAACCCAACAACATAAGTAAATCAAATATAGATGTTGAAAGGTCATCAATGATAGACATAAGTCCAAACCACTTGCCAAGCTCTATATCAACCAATGAGAAGACGTAAGTCCAAACCACTAGCCAAGCTCTATATCAACCAATGAGAAGATGTAAGTCCAAACCACTAGCCAAGTGGTTTGATAACCAATGAGAAGACGTAAGTCCAAACCACTTGCCAAGCTCTATATCAACCAATGAGAAGGCATAAGTCCAAACCACTTGCCAAGCTCTATATCAACCAATGAGAAGATGTAAGTCCAAACCACTAGCCAAGTGGTTTGATAACCAATGAGAAGACGTAAGTCCAAACCACTTGCCAAGCTCTATATCAACCAATGAGAAGACAGAAGTCCAAACCACTTGCCAAGCTCTATATCAACCAATGAGAAGACATAAGTCCAAACCACTAGCCAAGCTCTATATCAACCAATGAGAAGATATAAGTCCAAACCACTTGCCAAGCTCTATATCAACCAATGAAAGGCAAGCTGATTTCAAAAGAGAGGATCTGATATTGACGATGAAAACCTGAAAATGGACGAAAAGAATTAACAGACAGCAACAACTACTGACCAGATTCCTTACTTGAGACAGGCTTATAAACAACCGTGGTTAGGTTAAACAAGGTTTTAAAGAACTTATAAAACCATATATACTTCAGCTGTGCTATTTGAGCAGTCAAATTGCATTGACCGTATATTCATTTGTGATATACATTCACTGACCGTATATCGCCTTGTTTATGACGTTGACAATGCGTTTCCGTAGAGTTTCATTTATGACGTCAATAAAACATACAGGTTCGCGGAAATTTTACGTCGTCCGCTCCAAATTAAAAAAATGATGGTTTTTACCCTAAATATTTCATTTGGAACAGTTATAGGAGTTGCAGTACCTGTTTCTAAGCCTTGTACAAATAAAATTTATATTTGAGACAATGTATGGTTATTCTATATTTATTACCTTCATCAGAGTAAGAATAAATGATACAGGAGAAAACTTACAATCAATGAAAAAACAGCATATAATTCAATAGTATTGGTATGACAAAAATACAGAAACATGAAAAACACATTTGTCTAGTTGCTTCCAATAAGTTCAATGAGCAAATTCAATTTAAAAATGTACATTTTTGAGGAAATTGTAGTGAGGTATACAGATCTTCATTTTTGAAAAGTTTAGCAAGGACTATTGAAAGCTTTATTTAGGCAAAAAACATAAATGTGTTTACTCTGAGAGTCTTACAGAAGGAATCTGATCCGAAATTCACATTCTTAAAGATATTTGAACAAATACAAATCTTGAATTAGTTCCACATTTCACAGTCCTATTGTGTATATTGTTAGTATATATAAGTGCATTTAATAAAATCCAAATGATTTCTGTCTTGAGGTAACCTTTTGAATTTAAGCAGGATGTTTATCTTTTATTAACAATTTCTTTGTCAATATTAGATGATTCTACCTAAATATTGATACACCAATCTTTAAATTATAAATAGCCTCTACAAATATTCATAATTTATATCTGAATGTTAATTTGGATGTCCCTTTATCTGGAGGTGGTTTTAATCTTCTATTCTAACAAATTATTAAATCCTCTCTTTTCAAGACATAAAAGATTTCCTATTGATCATATTACACCAATCCTGCTATTGACTATTCAAAAGTTATATAATGGTAATAAAAATTATATGAAATGAAAAGAATAGAATAAAAGTAAATTAATGTTATCATAAATTCAAAATAAAATACTGTGAATTCAGAACTATTAGAATCTAAATAATGATGATTAAAATACAAAGAATCTCAAATTTATAAAGCATAGTTTATAAAAGATTGAACAAATCTCTTACTGTGTCTCCTACAAAATAGTATGTAGGAGCATTGGTCTTTCTTTCATGCCTCTATACCTATTTATTCCTGTTTCTTACTTTCTATTTCTGATTTTTTATCACAGACATGTTTTCCATTATATATTTCTTTTCACTTCTATATTTTTTGTAATCAACAATTTTAAGCCAACTTATTTTTTGGACTTTAATTTGTTGAATCAGTTCATTTGTACCAGTTATTCTGAACTTTCAGATGTTACTTTGGAGGAAATTAGGTTTGTTAATTTCTACTGTTAAAAAAAAACATTGAATGCACATCATTCAGTGCAAGAAAATCTAATCTGAGATGTTTTCATTGATGAGCATTATATCAATTTAAACTTTTGGGAGTACCAATGAATAAAAGGAGATGTGTGGTATACTTCAATGAAACAGCAACCCAGTGACATAAAACACCAAAATGACAACTAGAGGACAATTTAGGTTCTCCAACAATAGACAAACATGTATAATTCTAATATTAAATATGAACCATGTATGGAAATAAACTGCTAACTAGTTAAGGAACAAGAGGCAATTAAGCTGTTATAAAAGTTCTAGTATAAGAAAGTCCATGACCACAAAAATGTGGAAGAAATCGGATCAGGAGGGAAGTTGTTTAGGCATCAGGATCATTAGTATATAGGATTATAAGTATATAGGATGTAAGGAAATAATAAAAAGAACAAATAAGCAACCAATTATAAAAACTTGTTGATATGTTTAATCCTCAGTATTAAAAGTACAACTAGATTTAGATAGGACAACAGGTACCAATGCTTGAAAATGTTTACATAATGGCAAAGCAAGTGAAGTCCACAATAAATTTTCAAGGACCACTAGAAAATAACGAATAATTATTTACAATAATCAAGTCTTATAACTGATCCCTAAAGACAATTTAACACTTGACCTTAAAGTTTGTAAACAATGCATTATAGTTACGCTTAAGATAGCAAAAAGTCTATTCTTTTTTTTTTAAATGCAACTGTTCATATTTGAAATGTTGTATCATTGTTATGAGCTGAGATATAAAGGCAGATGAGGTACTATAAGATAGAGAATCAATGAGCTACTGCTCCAACTCTTACTTTTATTACAAATAAGGAAGTATTTAAAAGGTGCTGTATTTCGGGAAAAATTGAATAATGTTTGTACCTTCCTATTTTATTAATTATCCCTTTCAGTTTTTTTGCAATCAAGTAGTTTTATTTTGAAAAAAAAAATTCTTTGTCCCAAGAAAATAACACATGCCTCCACCCCCAAATAAAAGATGTATAGTCAAAGCCTGACAGTTGTGTTACCTTCATATGATGAAAAGTCCTGTATTGAAAGTCTGCATATCTTCCAATTCTGCACATAGCATTAAAATACAGTGAAAAGGGCAAACTTATTCAATGGCAGTCCACCTAATATCCTGAAAAGTGAAACAACGTATGATGAATAAGTTTTGTGTTATAATCTCAATTCAGACCCAATTTTCCAACAGCTCTTAGCCAAGACCCAGTTTATCGAATAAATTTTGTTTTACTTAAGAGGTCATATAAGGTTAGGCTTCATTCAAATAAAAAAAGTCTGAACTTTAGTGAAAAACTCCTATTTCTTTGTATTTGCAGCTCTTGTTACTGCATTTTCTATTTATACATCTTGTGTACCAATAAAGTAATTTTGCTTAGGTGTATTTTAAAAAGCTCAGCAATCAATCAAAAAATTAAAATTCCCCATATTTTTTTAAACTATTTTGAAAGAACTCCTGATATCTTTGTTTTCATTTAAACTTGTTTGGATTAATAATTTCATCAGGAGCAAAAAGTTATAATTATCTGAAAAAATGAAGAAACCTTATATTCTTTCATTTTCAAATACATGTACTTTTGACTCATGAATGAAATGACTTTTGAACTAGTTACCTTTACTGTATTGATCTTCATTCTGGTTTAATTTCCATTTTATGACTGTTTTTGTTTGTTGAATGACAGCGTACAACCTACAATATAAAATGTGTCCTATGATTTACTCTGTCCTACAGTGCATGTCATAATGAAATAAATATGATTAAGTTATCTTTTTAATTTTTCTGTTGTTGTCAACGTCTTTCATTTCAAATTACCTCAAAAAACATGTTATGTCATATTTAAGATAAAAAACAAGTTTTTATGACCCACTTTTCTTGACAAACATGAACTGACGTCAATGAGTGGTGCATTATCCCTGCATACAACTGCACAATGCTAAGTTGTCTAGGATTACAACCCCTGTATAATTTCTCTGCCAGATGCCACCTTCGTATTTTGTCATAGGAATTGTTTTATTCTTCCAATGTATTTTGAAGTACAATTGTGGATTTCATTGACCAGAAGCATACTTTTTATAGCCCTTCGAACAACATGCTGCCACCACCTAATTGCTTCAACTGTCTCGTCACAATAAAGATGAATTTATTTCTGGATGCTATCTATAGATTGTATTGATATTTATTTTTTGCATACAAACAACCTACCTATTTTACTAGTTCAATTAATGTAAATTCAATATGTAAGGGGTTAATCTTATGATTCATCAGAACAAAACATATGCCACAGAAAGCATTGTCCTATAAAGGTATTAGAAAAGTCCTTGATCGCAATGCTAATTTAAAAAAAATCTATATTTACCAGATAAAATGGTATTCTGCATGAATTTTTGGCATGATGATTTGTTTAAAGGTTTTGCACAATATATGCGTGAAAATTATGATAGAGTTCATTTAAAACTGTAACAACACAGTCCACTAACAAAACTTCTACATATGGTTCAAAGTCTCTTGAGGACAACCAATCAATGTAACATGTCTCACACTATAAACTTCATTAAATAAATTCTACGTAATGAACTTAAATGGACCTTTTTAGGTGACTGTCACATTCTTAGATAGTATTTGAAAATTGTAATAAATTTAAAAAAAAACAAGTCAGAATTAATAAATATAATTTTTTATGAGGATTTATTACATAAGACTTGTTGCGATTTACAGTTCAACTGTCACAGTGTCCACTGATAGAAAATAAAAAAAAGAAATGATAAAGACAGTGACCATTCTGTAAGTCATGTCAGTACACTGAAATTAACGGGCAGTTAACATGGGGATAACCATCTGATGGACCTGGTCCGGTGGTCACAGTCAATGTTGTCATCTACCTCCTTTGACATAGACGTATCATCATTGTATCAGTATAAATCATTGTATCCCCTCGCTATCAGGGTATAAATCAGTATAAATCAGAACTATAACGATGATGTTGTATTGTAATGATACGATATAGTATACACTTGTGTTATTACTGTGAACAGGAGCATGATAAGATAATAGTTACTATCGGCCATTGTAACAAAAGGTATACATGGGTGTTTATGGTCACTTGGTTTACAAAATAGTGTACTGACTAATTAATGTTTCGAAGATTGAAAATTAAATAATATGATAAAGGCAGGGTCAATGGACGGAAAAATTTAATAAATCTTTATGAATTAAACAATGTAAAGACATTCAATGGACAGGAAAAATGCAGTGAATTGTTCAGGAGAATCAGGAAAGTCATCTGGAAGAAAATTAAATAATACAATAGAGGATGCTTACATACACACAATTAGATGTTACAAGATATATATACCTGAACTCAATCAGTGATGTATATTTTGATAGATATACATAGTATCATTAGGTGCATAAATATAAACATTACACTGTAAGAAGTAAGATATCTCCTAAGCTATAGCAGTCATCATGGTTTTTTGCACATCCACAAATTGTAAATACTACAGAATTACTAAATGACACTTACATCATATATGGGAGCATAGCATCTTTTGTATCCATTTCTGTAACACTTACATCATATATGGAAACATAGGATCTTTTGTATCCATTTTTGCAACACTTTCATAGTACAGCTATTTATGATGAAGAACATTAATTCAAAAATCACTCTTCTTTTACTTGGTCAGTACTTAGTACCATGATTTTTCCTTAAATAGAAATATTTATATAAATAACCCAAAAATTTGCTGGATTTAATTTTATTTAGTCTGTTAAAAAAATGGATCAATAGAATTTTTACACATTAATCGATACCATATGAACAATAACAAATTCAATATTTTTTTTGCAGATAGAATTCTTTTTCAATCAAAAACATGGATGTTCTCTTCTGACGTTTCAGTCTCGTTGAAATCTCGTTCTGGAATTATTTCCAAAACATGTGATACAAGTGGAATATATCAATGAATTTAAAAAATATTATAATCAAACTTAACTCTGTGACAAAATTGTGTATTTACAATAAGTAGTTTTTGAGAAATAAAATTTTCAAATTTTATAACCAATCAAGTCATTCTCATCAGCCAAAATGTTGAGAAAATGGGTGAGGGGTACAAGAAATGATTTTACCAGATACATGTACATCCCATATCAATTTTTTCTTTTCAAATTTCTTAGATGTGTATTTTTTCAATCATTTATAACAAAGAAGTTAAAATAATATGCTTTTTGTTCTAAAAAAAGAGAAAAATCCCAAATTTACAAAATTGACAACATGGTAAATTTGACACGAAAAAGCAACAAAATTTTATAAAACTTTCTTATATCAACACCTACCCATAGTTTTTTTAAGTTAAATTTATTCAGATTGGTCCACTTCATCTTTAGTGAAAGTATGAAAAAAAGTTTAATTGTGGAACTGTGATTTTTTTCATGATAATAGCCTAAAAATGGGTAAAAATTGATGAAAAATGGGAAAATCATAAAAATTGGGTATTTTCAAATGGCTGTAGCAAAAAAAGAAGTGCACCACCATATGTGATTTTTTCTTCACCAATTATTTTTTTACAGTCATGTAAACCCAAAAATCAGGTTAAGAACAAAAGTTTAATTCTAGAAATTTTTGGCTCCTCAGAGGTGTACATCCTTAACTTAATGAAAATAAATATTTCTACAATTCATACTTTTCTGCTAAAGTCTTGTTTCTTTCAACAGGTCCAGGTGCAGCTACTCTCACACTTTACCATATAATGAATTGCTTTGTCATCAAAGAATTTTCAAAATTTGGTTGATAATATTATGGAAGTACATGTATTATATTGACTTCCATGATTATATTATCCTTCTTGGCTGAATGTGCAGTTCACTAGCCTTGTCCCCTTTAATTCAAATATACCATTTTTCTGCAATCTAAATGCCTGATCATAGTGTTTGTCTAAATTACTGAGTCATCTGATTACTGTACATAAGGAAGTAGTTAATAAAAGTTTTGGATCTGATACATTTTTTTCTTACAAACTGTACATTTTTCTTAGTTGAGTAAATAAATTAGACCTTTAAAAAATATTATGCACAGTATATCAATATCCTCTATTCATCTAAGCCTTATTTTTTGGTATGGCCCTCTTGTGACCTGTAGATGTTGATTTACAGTTGATAATTATTCTAGTGTTTCTGTGTAGTTTTCTGTTTTTGTCATTGTTTAAATATATTGCATGAAAAGAATATATACATATTTTTTAAGCCAAGAGGATGGCAGGCATTTTGGTGTACTGAATAATACAAATGCCATACATCGACAAAGACAGAAACAAAAGACAACCAACGGGCTTGGAGTTGGATAGTTACAAAAAGAGGTGCAAATACTAATTATGATTGCTATCTAAACATTTGAATTGAAAGTGGCATTTGTATTGACTTTGATAGAAGGAAAAATTTCATGTTTGGTGAATACAACTAAGATTGAAGAATGAGAAAAGCTTTGTGATTGTATCAACTGTTTGATACAGTAAACGGCTACTGTTGAATCAGACTAAATATGGATGTTACGCCATGATAAGTCACAATTGCTTTGACTGGAAAGGTTGTAAGGGACGACCTCTTGTCAGATCATCCTTAAAACCTACCACAGAATACTACAATAAACATGATCGATGAACACTGATACGAAAGAACAATTTTCCAGACACAAAATCTGTCTAACAACCTGTTTTAAGTTACGATCATCTTGTCGATAAGATTTAAATACCTTATTTGAGTTCATACATAGATATTATTGCATGTCAACAACAATTTTAAGGATCTCCACATTGTTATAGCCCATTAAATGTTTAGGGTCAGAAGAACAATCATTACTGTTATGATTGGAGATTGTTTTAAGTTTTAAATACTTATCTACACAGGGGCAATCACTCTTGAGAAATACTATCTCATATTATCTGAGCTGGAATAGTTACCATCCAGTAGTAGTGTCCTTTATCTAGTTGGGGTAATCACTCTTAAGTAATACTGTTTCTGTTATCTAAGATGGGGTTATTATAATACAGCAGTAGGGGGAGGTACTGACATTACCAAGAGTAGTGAATTATGACATAGCCACAATTCTTAGGGAAATCAATGGTCATTCTTTTGTATTTAGATTGTATTCAAAAAATTGTCAAAATCCTTGATAACATAAATAATTGGATAGTTTGGAATAGTTTAAATTTTATTTACTTAAAATATGTTAAACAATCTGAATGCCTACATAACAAACTAAGAAACATTTTAAAGAAAACTGGATGAAATTACTCAGATAAATGGTAATAATACTTTTTTCAATATTGCAAATATACAAAATTTTCAATTATTTCTCCTCAAATTGGCAAAATGAAACTGAAATATCTTGAATAGTAAGACATAAAGATATACCTTTCTTTGCATATTTGAAAGATACACATTAAAATTGACTGTCAATATTTCAGGAAAAATTCTGAAGTGTATCTTTATTGTATTGTATTAAAGAAATACTATCCATTATCTAAGTTGCATAATATCACTCTTGAGAGATACTTAATCTCTTATCTTATACTTATTAATACAGATGTCTTAGCTTAGGTAATCATTGTTAACAAATATTGTCTGCTATCTCTGCTAGAGTATTTACCATAAAGAAATAATAACTGTATAATAGATATCTAAACTAGGATAATCACTCTTAAGAAATATTGTCCATAATAATCATTTTTGAGAAATACTGTTAAGCAAATCTTGGATATTCATTTTTAGGAAATACTCTTCATTCTCTGAACTAGGGTAATCATTTTAGGGATGAGGGATGGATGGATGCCCTGCCGTATCTGGTCTGTGTTTTTGTTTGATTGTTCTGCTTTATATCCATCTGACGAGTTAAGCCTTTTTGGACTGATTTTTGTAGTTTGTTCTTATGTTGTGCTCGCTCACCGCTGTCCAAGGTTGGGGGAGGGTTGAGTGTTCACAAACATGTTTGACCCTGCCACATTCTTTGTGTGCCTGTCCCGTCAGGAGCCTGTGGTTCAGTGGTTGTCATTGGTTCATGTTGGTCTAATTTATTTTTGTAAATTTTTTGGTGTGAATTTGGCCGTTGGTTTTCTCGGTTGGGTTGTTTCATGACTTTTGTGTCAGGGTCTTTTGTGGCAGACTGCGTTTTTCTCTTGTTGGGGGCTGTACAGTTGCCTATAGTTGCTTGCATCCACTTCATTTGAACTTTGGTGGATAGTTGTCTTTGGCAATCGTACCTCATCTCCTTATTTTCATATAAATCACTCTAGGGAAATAGTGTCCATTCACTCAATTGGGGTAATCTCTCTTAGGAAATATAGTCCATTCACTCAATTGTGGTAATCACTCTTGAGAAATAGTGTCCATTTACTCAATTAGGGTAATCACTCTTGGGAAATAGTGTCAATTCACTGAATTTGGGTAATCACTCTTGAGAAATAGTGTCCATTCACTCTATCAGGGTAATCACTCTTAGGAAATAGTGTCCATTCACTCAATTAGGGAAATCACTCTTGGGAAATAGTGTCCATTCACTCAATTTGGGTAATCGTTCTTGGGAAATAGTGTCCATTCACTGAATTGGGGTAATCACTCTTGAGAAATAGTGTCCATTCACTCAATTGGGGGTAATCACTCTTGAGAAACGGTGTCCATTCACTCAATTGGGGTAATCACTCTTGGGAAATAGTGTCCATTCACTCAGTTGGGGTAGTCATGCTTGGGAAATACTGTCCATTTTCTCAATTGGGGTAATAACTCTTGGGAAATACTTTCCATTCACTTAATTGGGATAATCATGCTTGGGAAATACTATCCATTCTCTAAACTGGGGGAAACACATTTGAGAAATGCAGTCTATTCTCTCACATTGGGTAATTACTCTTGAAAATACACAATACGTGTCTAGAGTCTTGGTGATCTTGACATATGGTTTTGGTGACTTCTACTGTGGATTCATTTATTCTCGTGGATTGAGGAAAAAATGTTTTTTTCATGGATATTTTATTTCGTGGTTTTGCCAAAGTCTGCATTTAATCATATAGAAAATTTTCGGTGATCATGTAAATTCATGGTATACTCTACCAACAAAATCCATGAAAATTAATATACAATGAAAAATAACGAATCCACAGTATTTGTTTTATTTTTGTATTGTTGAGTTGCTGTCTCATTTATGTTTCTCAACATTCTTTAATCATATTCAATTCCTGAAAAGAGTAAATGCAAATTTTGTTCTTCTTATTTCAAGTGGTTTAGTAAGAAATTGTAATGAACACAATCAACAGAAAGCAATAAATATGTGTCACTTTGCCATGTTTATTTATTCACTGTAATCTAAGCTGGGGTAACCTACCCTTAAGAAATGCTGTTTAACCGATATCTTGAATGGTGTGATCAGAACTGTTATCTGTTACTGTTTGTAACAAAAAGAATATGACATAATAATTTGGTATGTATTACGATGCTGCAATAGAGAATATAGATTTATCTATTTTTACATAGCCTTTATACAGTTTATTAACCTTGCTGACAAAACAGTATTAAGACATTTGTCTACTACTATCAAAACTTCTGTTTTTATATAATAAATATGTTACAAAACCTAACCAGTAATTCTCTTTGATTTCTGTTATAATTGAATAAGGTAAAAATGATGTCTATCAGCATGACAAGTGCTCTGATGTAAGCTAATTACCTCACAAAATCTGTTTCCTACCTGTTTTTACAGGTTAATTACAAGAATTTAACAAGGCTTAATAGTTAAAATGAAAAGTAATGCTCTTTTATGTTACAATTTCTATGTAAAGTGTCAAAGCTCTTAAAAAATTGTCAAGGCCTTTGCTCGTAAATATATATATTTGTTCTGAAAGCTAAATGTGACAATAAAAATGGTTTCATCAGTTGATAACCGTTCAATTTATTTAAAATCTACTTTCATTCAAAGTGACTGTAATTTTTGTAAGTAAAAAGGGAATATCCTTCTAATTTTTTGTTATATGATGACAGGTAGATCATATCTGTAAAAAATATTAAAATTCATAAAACTATAGATAATACCTTCTTAATTTATTCTTTTCCACTTCTTTAAAGAAAACCATGTTTTTTGTTTAATGGAATAAAAGATAGTCAGCTGTATTGGATATGTTTCTAATTTCTTTTGCTTTGGGCAGCTATTAAGGTAAATCTGGGAACATATATGTTCCTGTGTTAATATACCATATAACTTAAAAACTTGTAACTGTCTTTAAATTAAAGCTTTTTCCAGCATTACTTTTTCTGCACAATCTGAAGCAAATATACCAAACATAATGTTTCTTTAATAAAATAATCTTTTATTATATGTCAGTAGTTTAAGCTGTCCTCTACTGTACCTTACAACATTCCTGTAATACAGGTAATTTACCTCATAATCAGTACCACTGTACAGATGTTAATATGCTTTTAAACATATCATACTTTTAAATCTAACAGAAAACATAAATGTTCAACAATTATTCATTTTACATTTCTGTTTATCTGACTATGACAAGTCAAAAGTTGACAAATTTACTAAAAAAAGTCCTTATCAAATATTTATTACCTTAGAAATACAAATGTATCAGTCTTTGATCAAAACTATGTCTTCAATCAACAAACCTGGAAAGAAAATGGTTACTTCTGTAAAGGCATGTAATTACATATTATAAGGAAGTGAACTTTAAACAAGAGTTCATATACTGAAATGTTTAGTCTACTTTCCTGTTCATGATTTTCTGTTGAAAGTCTTTAAAATAAAAGTTCTACTACAGGTATCACTACACTTAACATTTTGATCAATGAACCATGAAAATGGGGTCAAGGTTAGGTGAACCTTGCCAGATTGACATGTAAACCTTACAATCTATCCATACATTAATTTTAATGTGTCTACTACTAATACATGTAGTATCTGTGAAATAGGCATTACCACGAAAACTTAACTTGGAACAATAAACCCTAAAAATGAGGTCTAGGTGAGAGGAATGCTGCCAGACAGACATGCACACCTTGTAACCATTAGATCCACCATTATAATTGACCTATTGCTTAAAGTATCTGAGAAACAGACCTAATCACAGAAACTTATCATTGACCAATGAACCATGAAAATGAAGTCAAGGTTAGATGAACCTTACAAGACCCTGCAACAGACATATAGACAAAGATATCAATAGGACATTCAAAACTCATCAGCAAAAGAAAAACTTACAACACCATGGCAAAATGGATAAACAACCAAACAAGTCAACAAAACATTACATAGAAGACCGAGCAACACCACTAAACACTGGGTGGGATCTCAGGTGCTCTGGAAGGGTTAGCAGAGACTAAAGACCGAGCAACACCACTAAACACTGGTGGGATATCAGGTGCTCTGGAAGGGTTAGCAGAGACTAAAGACCGAGCAACACCACTAAACACTAGGTGGGATCTCAGGTGCTCTGGAAGGGTTAGCAGAGACTAAAGACCGAGCAACACCACTAAACACTGGGTGGGATCTCAGGTGCTCTGGAAGGGTTAGCAGAGACTAAAGACCGAGCAACACCACTAAACACTGGGTGGGATCTCAGGTGCTCTGGAAGGGTTAGCAGAGACTAAAGACCGAGCAACACCACTAAACACTAGTTGGGATCTCAAGTGCTCTGGAAGGGTTAGCAGAGACTAAAGACCGAGCAACACCACTAAACACTAGGTGGAATCTCAGGTGCTCTGGAAGGGTTAGCAGATCCTTCTCAACAAGTCAGCAAAACATTACATAGAAGACTAAAGACCGAGCAACACCACTAAACACTGGGTGGGATCTCAGGTGCTCTGGAAGGGTTAGCAGATCCTTCTCAACAAGTTGCATATGTCATGTTGCTTATGGTGATTACAAATTCAGTGATAAATCCATGACGTCAAAATAAAGGAAAAGAGGACTGAATTCCATTTTGCATCCGTTGATCTAATGACATTTACAAAACCATCAGTTTTGGTCTGTAACATGTTTTCAATGTGATGCTAGATTTACAGGAAAATGTTTTCATTTCCTGCAATGGTGAACAAATTTCATATTGGTTGTTTGTACATTATACCTCTATATTTCTATATAGGGAACATTATTGTCTCCTTTAATGAGAGAAGATTCATGTATTGGCAACAAAAAATGACATAAACAACTCAAATGAAAGGAAAGTGCAAATCATTAATGGAAGAAAAGTATATCCTTTTGTGTTTCCTAATTTTTTAGCTTATAATAAACAGTGCCAAGTCAAGACCTAGTGACCAACATGCTAGTTATGAAGGTCATTGATCTCTGTCATGAATAGTGACGAAATCTGAGACCATCTCAAGATTGATATCCTTTTTTGTCCTTTAGAGTTAAACTGGGCAATAAAATTATATAATAACACTAACTGTCCATTACAATAAGGATCTAATCATCTTTTTTAGTATTGTATAGCTATTAAAGTTAAACAATCATTGTAATGTTCAGGGCCTGAGTGTTGAAATATAAAACTGAGATCAAGATGAATATATAATCCATTTAAATGATGCAGTATCAAGTGTACTTATCACATTATTTAAATTCATTGTACAAAATGTATAAGGCTTTAAATATTTATCATTAATTGTTAAGATTTTTAACAGTTTATCATTAAAACAAACAAATAGTAAACTGATACACTTAATTCAAGTTTAAACAACTTTTAGATGAGAGATTATGCAAAATGGCAATGTTTTAACCAATAGTATCAACAATTTTTAGTCATAAATTTGTTTATAAATTTAAGTTTCTATAGTAAATAAACATAACTCAGACATAATGGAATTCATCAAAAAGAATGGTGAGAAAATAAAGACTGATAGAAATCAAGTATTTTGATCCTGGAATAAATAATTGGGATTTTTTGTATTTATAAAATAAGTCTACCTTACACTTTTACCAAATATAGAAATGTTCCTGACATCTTCCTGATTAAAACATCTTAGAACTTATATAAATCAAAATTTGCTAGTAAAACCCACATACATATGTATGAAGGTAGGAATTATCTTGAAGTGTCAAATATCCCCTTCACCCCTACCATAAGCATCAAATGAGCAAAAATAAATTATTGTCATTCACCACATCATAAATTAGAGCTACTGTTAGCATCATACAGAGAATATGTTTAGTATTAACGTTATTCTAACAAAAAATTTACCTTTAATCTTCATGTGGGAACCCATTAAACACCCTGACTTATCCATACCAACCCCCAACAAGGTCTATGATTTGCTGAAGAAAAACCCAAAATCATTCAGAACCAAAACTACAGTAGGAGGTGCCCAATGGTATTATGTAATAAAGAATTTGACAATGCTTTGCTGAAATTCATTTACAAGTTTACGAACAGTGGCCAAATACAAGATGCCTAACCTTATTTGAATGCTTAAGGCCAAGTCTATACTTCAATGTAATGGAAAACCCCTCAAGGTTAACAACAGCATTAGTAATACAGAATCTGTGAATGTTTAATTGAAATACAAGTTTAGGCTTATAAGTTGTGAATACATGTACGCAATATATAAGACTGAAAACTGAAAAAACACCATGATCACCAATATAACCTACCCCAGCCACTAAATAACCACACACTCTATTAAAGTAGGTATGTCTGCTTGCTTAATTTTAGGTTTATGACTGAAATTAACGTGTGTCTACTTTAAATATTCCCAGTAATATGAGTCTTTGAAATTTACTTTGAATTGTAGATATTAAGTTCCATACAGACCTGCCAACTATCCCGATTTAGTGGGGATATCCCCCATGAGAGGTGTTGACCTGAATTTTGAAATTCTTTATTATATAAACAGAACACCTTAAATAAGGCATTCAAATGAGTTATCAGGGTATTTAAGCATATATATACTCATTAAAACAATATAGTAGTAGATTAAAAGAACACTATGACAATATTAGAGGAGCATAAGGTCCCCTTGCACTTAAAATCCCCCATGGAGATTTTGAAAAGTTGGCAGGTATGTCCATATTTTTATATTTCAAAGAAATCAAAATGTAATTATACAAGACCTCACTAAAAGTTTCCTTTTGATCAACAACATGCATTTTGATAATTGACCACTGAAGTGACATCATTTGAATAGTTAATCACAATATTCCACGTAGTACTGTTAATGCTGAAATGGAAGACAACTGTTAAATATTTATTCCAAGTGATGGCTATATCATATCACATAAATCAATTTCAAATTGGTGGTTGATTTCCCTGTCAGGTTATTAAGTAGTGGCATCAGCTAATAAAGCAGCCAATAAAGCTGTCATCTCTTTTATTAATTGTTCTATAAACTATTTAACATACAACTAATAGTTCTATCAACTATTTAACATAAAACTAATAGTTCTAATTACAGTACAAGTAGGAAAGTAGGAAAGTGATTATAGGTTAAATTTTCTAAATCTTTAAACTGGTATAATTTTACAATTATTGAAATTTCTACACATTGTCAATAATTATAAAGTTATTAAGCAGCTATTCATATTCAATAAATTATAATGTTAGATTTGTCAAGCTTTGATTTTCATTCATAGGATTATTTTTAGGTTTAACTGAAATCTCTACATTTTGGTATATTTTGTCACTATTTCTCTTTTTCCTTTATTACATTACAGTTTTTCTTTGTTTAAGTTATTAGTCACCAAACCTATAAGACTGAGAGATCAAAGAATGATAATCCTATGGTATTTAAATTGTTTTCTTTAGTAACAGTAATTTACAAAGTTTAAACATTTCAAATGAGTTCTTAAATATCAATTTTATATACTTTGTATAAAAGAAAAAAGTGTGAAATATGTTATATGTTATACTATGGATAACAAAGAAGTGGACAAAAGGTTAAAATGTCCAGTCACCCAGACCTAGGACAAACAAAGACATAGGTAAAAATCGCTCTTGTGGTTACACTACAAATATTTACATCTGTATGCAAATATAAAAATGTCTCTTTGTCCAACTACCTGGGGATTGACTGTTCTATCAATTTGTTACATTTCAATAAAATTTAACTGTATTTTATTACAGGTGACATACTGGGTGACTCTTATAGCTGAAATAACAATCTTCTTACACTTGTTAAAATTGATAAAGCACACTTACTATAGGTCTTCATACAAATTAAAGTAAGATTAAATTATTACACTAGATTCTACTTTTACCTAAAGACAATCTATAGATTTAAAGTTGAAATGGAGACAGGAAATAACATTTACCATCTAACAGTAGTGACAGTTGTATCAACATATATAAGGAGGAACAAAGAGATGAGAAAAATATAAATATAAGAAGAGCAGCATAATAAAACCCAAAAGAGATTTAGACAATAGCTATCCAACAACAGACAAGTTTTGAATTTAATTGATGTACAAAACAAATTATAAACAAAGACCATGACTGCCAATGTTAGAAGCCCTTTTCTCAAAATTTGTTATTATAAATTATTCTCATTGTCTTCCTACTTTTACTTGAAGAGTGCCCTTTTACAGACAACAAATTTTTTTTCACCTATAGCCTTATTAATAACAGACAAGGTAAACAAGAAATGGTCTACGGGAGGGGACAAAAAAATTTAGGGTTAGGTCTAGTATAAATATATATGTCAGTGGTAAACCATTTGTCAGGAAGAAACAAAATTCCTTGAATAAAAAATAAGTTTTTCATTAAAGAAAAAATCTATCTTTAAACTTGCAAGTAGGTCAAACACAAACAACCTCTAGACGTTTCAAAGGTTTTACATATTTTATTTCATTCATATGTACTGATATGTCACACCATACAAAGTAACATCACAGATAAGATACCTAAAACAAATATTAGTAAAATCATTTTACAAATTTGTATCCATAAAGGAGTAAATGAAGACAATCAATTGGAGCAATAACCGACATATTGTGCTGACCAACTGACACAGTAAAATTAGGTTGTAAAAACTATGGAAAATTTTCATGAAAATATATTCGAAAGAGACACTTTCAAAATTGGAGTAAACTGGAAACCTATAGAAAGAAATTACAAATACAGTTAAAATAATCTTTAAAGGACTTACTTGGCAACTTGAGAAATCTTAACAAATTTGTCTTTTATCTATTTCATACCTGATATATACTAGTGGAAATAGAAAGACAAATAATGTGTGATGTCCCAGGAGTAACATCATGTAAAACTGTAATCAAGATCAAATAGTAACACTAACCTACATTAAAAATAAAAAGTAAAACGTGACATTAATAGGTTTAAATATAGACCATTGAATACGATTAGTTCAAAATTTGTAATTCATAAAATATACCATTAATACATGAAAGTTGCTTGTTGATAGAAACTTTCTTATACACTTAATAAAATGGGAAAGAGTCACTATTATGACTATGTCATCTTGTTAAGTTGTCCAGATGAGCAAAGCAAGAGTTTTCACTGGGTGCAGAATATCCTGTATCAGCAGGATCAATACAGGGGGTCATATCTAGGTGGAAGTTATAAGACAGTTCAGTTGTACAGATAACCTACATACAGTCTTGTGAATGTCATCAATATTGTCAGGTATTGACCATTAATTGCATACTTAATCAATAGTTTTAGCAAGGCAATGCATATTTTTAATCAAGTGTTTGATAATGTAGGTATCACATTAATTAGGTAGGACAGTAATAGGTCCTTTAGTACTTTGATATAGTGCATTGATAAGTCAATACTCCACAGTACTTGGGAAGCTTTTAGTTTCTATGAAAATCACAAAGTACCGGTATTTTGGATTTACCACTATTCCAAGTTTGGGACACACTATAAAATCAAAATCTCAAATTGATATTAATTTCAAATTCCTTAGTTTCTGTTAATACATGTAATGCATAATTATGTACCTAACTGAAAAAACACAGAGGTCACAAAGAAAACTTTCTTAAGCACTATTTCTAACACTCTGAACAGGAACCAGTTCCAGGTTGCAGATTAACATTGCTTTGAGGCTCTGAAAGTTAACCAGTACAAGGTAGCTGTGACACTTGAGAAGTAACTACCTTTATGTTGCTATGACAATGTGGAAGCTAACCAGTTCTAGTTAACTTTGGTAGTCTAAAAGGTAAAGACATGTGGCTTTACATATCTCAAGTATCTATGATGAGAGATATATTTTTGAAATGTTCATTCGGTGCATTCAAGAGCTTACCTAATCTTACGGGTAGCTGAGACACTCTGGAAGTAGAGCGTTATTCTAATCTTTGATTAAACCCCCTTATTATTCAGATTGTATTTCAATTACCCATGAAGCTTGGTTTAAAAATGAACACATACATGATTTTGTGTCATGAATGGATATTCCCATATCCTTTCTTTTCTATCATTGGGTATTTGAAGGTTATGATGCTCAGTTCCTTAGTGGTGTAAAAATAGCAAAGGCCATTAAAAACAGTTTGGTTTACTTCTTTTTCATTGTTACAAATATAAAAAATGAGTGTGACCTTAAGTACAACATGGAATCACAATATATGACCTTGCAAAATATGGTAATGCTTAGAACATGTCATGTTTGTTCTTTGGAATTTATTCCATTAATCTTCAAATTAAAGATCAGCTAGAAAGTACAGGACTTAAACAGCATTTGCGAAACACAACTTTGAGCAAACTGAGTAAATGTAAATTTAATGAAAAGTCAAGAGATATTTGATCAGAAATGACTTTTAACACCCACAATACAGAATTCAATTGGTATGCAGGAAGAACAACCACATCCTTAATTACATAGTGAAAATCATTGACAATGACTTTTTAACACCAATGTCTATTCAAAGTAAATGTATCTTACAGACTGTTAATACTGACTTATATAGTCCTTATTTTGTTGTATATATGTGCATTAAATAAAATATTCTTATTTACTGCAAGAAATCATGAAAGCATTAAATGATTCAAACTCAGTAATTAAACAAGAAAAGATGATGGTTCTAAAACAACACTAATTTAAAAAACTTTGGAATTGGGTTAAATAAAAAAAACCAATAGTCTTATTATTTTTCTCTTTATAATAAACCAAAAAACTTTAGTTTCACATGTAAGCTAAAAAGGACATAACTACATCCATGATTTCTTTAATTAGTTGTTATTAGCTTTGAACAAGCTGTCAGTAACTGCGAGTACTCTCCGATTGTTGTTAGGGATGTATAAATACCCTGCAACGTCCAGTCTGTGTTTTTGTTAGACGTTTTTTTCTGCTTTGTATCGATCTGATGATTTAAGCCATTTTCAACTGATTTTTTATAGTATGTTGTTATGTTGTGCTGTAAAACCAATGTCCAAGGTTAGGGGGAGGGTTGAGCACTCAAAAAACATGTTTAACCCCACCACATTCTTTATGTGCCTGTCCCAAGTAAAGAGCCTGTAGTTCGGTGGTTGTTGTTGGTTCATGTCTGTCATATTTGTTTTTAGTAAATTGTTTTGTTATAAATTAGGCAGTTAGTTTTCTCAATTGAATTGTTTCATATTTTTCATGTCGGGGCCTTTTTTAGCGGACTATACGGTATGGGTTTTTCTCATTGTTGAAGGCTATACGGTTGCCTATAATCGCTTACATCCACTTCAATTGAACTTGGGTGGATAGTTGTCTCATTGGCAATCATACTCCATCTCCTGATTTTTATATAACATTTCAATATATGTACATGTATATAATTTCCTCTGACATGATAGATCCCGCCTAATATTGACCTTATAGTATTAGTTAAAGTATTTCTTTGTTAAACATCTTAGAACTATAATTAGTTTTTTTACCAAGAAAGGAGAGTTTACATGGAATTAGAAGTACTTTTGGGTACTTGATATAAGGAAAATCATTGTTACGATAGTGGTTATATTTTACTATCTGTGGTGGCCAGATTGAAGTATGGGTGTCAAGTATGACGTAAAATCTTGTTATGTTTTCATATGCTACTTGTAAAACGGAAAACATTTGTAAGAGAAAATATCACAAATTCAATGTTCTTTATTTCATTTGATCTCAATAGTTTTAATGGTGTTAACTTTCAATGCTTACGATTCAATTTTTACAATTTACATTTTGTCAAAAGATAGTTTTTTGGCATGTAAAAAGATTCCAGAAATTGTAATCACGAATTGGTAGCTGAATTTTACTTTAAATTTAAGATCAATACACATAATAGTGTCTACCAATCAAGGACCCTGTATAATGGAGAATCCCTTTACAACAGCATCTATTTACATTGGTTTCTAAACTGGAATGGCAGACTGATGAAAGCATCATCAATATTAAATTACTAAATCATAATAAAGCACTAAATCTATTCTAAAAAGACAGATTTTGAAGCCAATATAAAAATAAGATGTCAAGCTTGCTAAGAATCATGCATTGATTAAAACAGAAACTCATAAAGGGACAGACAGTTCCATGGCAAAAGATGAAACATGAAAAGACAAATTAAAGTTCACAAAACACTTCACAAAAAACTAAAGATTAGCAATATGAACCTCATCAAAAACAAGGGGTCCACTGAGGTACTTCAGAGGAATAGATCAAGCATTTCATGCGCCAATAGTTAGTAACACCAATGGTGTTGCCCATTAAAGAGTAAAAATCCAGTCGGTTGTAAATCATAGTCATGAATGAGGATTAAAGTTTCATCAATATTCATCCAGCCTATTAGGAGAAGTTGTGATAAAAAGGCACACAGAAAGACAGACAAGTGATTCCTAAATACCCATTACATTTTGTTTGCAGGGGTATAACAATGGAAGGTTCACAATGAGAAAAATTGAGTTCTTCTCTTAAGTAGTAGAGACAGTTCTCAATTTTTCAGTGTAAGTCAAGGAAACGAAGCAGACCTTACTCTATTTGTACTAAACAATTATACAAATTTGAGATTTAAGTCTAATAAAATGCTCCGCAGGGCGCAGCTTGATACTACCGCAGAGGTCGAACCCTGAACAGTTGGGGCAAGTATGGACACAACATTCAAGCTTGATACAGCTCTGAATTTGGATTGTGATTAAATATTTGACACAGCACAGGTTTCTGACACAGAATGAATGTGGTCTAAGAACTTGAAAATTTTAAATTGGACATTTACCTATTATGGTCCAATATCCAAAATCTAAATACATGGTGAGATTCAGCAAATCAAAGAACCCCAAGAATTCAATTTTTGTGAAAATCAAACTAAGTTTAATTTTGGACCCTTTGGACCTTAATGTAGACCAATTTGAAAACGGGACAATACTGTGCAATTGAATATTTCTTGCTATTGCGCAATACTGTGCAATTAAAAATTTCTTGCTATTGTGCAATACTGTGCAATTGGATATTTTTCTTGCTATTGCGCAATACTGTGCAATTGAAGATTTCTTGCTATTGTACAATACTGTGCAATTGAAGATTTCTTGCTATTGCGCAATACTGTGCAATTGAAAATTTCTTGCTATTGCACAATACTTAATACAATAATTTTCATATCCTGTTTGGTGTGTATCTCCTGCCATATCATTGTTATTTGCTTTTGAATATAAATCAGAAATTACCAACTTAAAATGGAAAATTTTAAAGAAAAAAAAGGAAAAAGGAAAAAAAAGGAAAAATAAAAATCCCCCAATTTTTTGAACCCCTTATGATTCATCACCCCAAACTCAATCCCAGCCTTCCTTTGTGGTATGGTACCTTGCAGTACAATTTCAGAGAGATCCATACACTTGAACACAAGTTATTGTCTGGAAACTAGAAAATGCTTGTTTTTGGCCCTTTTGGCCCCAAATTCCTAAACTTTTAGGGCAATTACCCCAAACTCAAACCCAGCTTTCCTTTGTGATATGGAACCTTGTAGTACAATTTCAGAAAGATCCATACACTTACACACAAGTTATTGTCCTGAAACTAGAAAATGCTTGTTTTTGCCCTTTTGGCCCCAAATTCCTAAACGTTTGGCAATTACCCCAAACTCAAATTCCTAAACGTTACGGGTAATTACCCCAAACTCAAACCCGGCTTTCATCTTTGTGATATGGAACTTTGTAGTACAAGACAGACAAGTGATTCCTAAATACCCATTACATTTTGTTTGCAGGGTATAACAATGGAAGGTTCATAATGAGAAAATTGAGTTCTTCTCTTAAGTAGTAGAGACAGTTCTCAATTTTTCAGTGTAAGTCAAGGAAACGAAGCAGACCTTACTCTATTTGTACTAAACAATTATACAAATTTGAGATTTAAGTCTAATAAAATGCTCCATGAGCGCAGCTTGATACTACCGCAGAGGTGAACCCTGAACAGTTGGGGCAAGTATGGACACAACATTCAAGCTTGATACAGCTCTGAATTTGGATTGTGATTAAATATTTGACACAGCACAGGTTTCTGACACAGAATGAATGTGGTCTAAGAACTTAAAATTTTAAATTGGACATTTACCTATTATGGTCCAATATCCAAAATCTAAATACATGGTGAGATTCAGCAAATCAAAGAACCCCAAGAATTCAATTTTGTGAAAATCAAACTAAGTTTAATTTTGGACCCTTTGGACCTTAATGTAGACCAATTTGAAAACGGACAATACTGTGCAATTGAATATTTCTTGCTATTGCGCAATACTGTGCAATTAAAAATTTACTTGCTATTGTGCAATACTGTGCAATTGGATACTGTGCAATTTTTCTTGCTATTGCACAATACTTAATACAATAATTTTCATATCCTGTTTGGTGTGTATCTCCTGCCATATCATTGTTATTTGCTTTTGAATATAAATCAGAAATTACCAACTTAAAATGGAAAATTTTAAAGAAAAAAAAGAAAAAAGGAAAAAAAAAGGAAAAAATAAAAATCCCCCAATTTTTTGAACCCCTTATGATTCATCACCCCAAACTCAAATACTGTGCAATTGAAGACTTTTAGGGCAATTACCCCAAACTCAAACCCAGCTTTCCTTTGTTTGGAACCTACAATTGCACTTTCCTTTGTGATATGGAACTTTGTAGTACAATTTCAGAAAGATCAATTCACTTACACACAAGTTATTGTCATGAAACTAGAAAAATGCTTGTTTTTTGTCCCTTTTGTTGCCCCTAATTCCTAAAATTTTGAGGCAATTACCCCCAAAATCAATCCCAGCCTTCCCTTTGTAATAAGGAACCTTGTGGTACAATGTCAGAGAGATCCATACACTAACACACAAGTTATTGTCTGGAAGTTACAAAAATGCTTATTTTTTGCCCCTTTTTGGCCCCTAATTCCTTAACTGTTGGTACCATTACCCCCAAAATCAATCCCAACCTTCCTTTTGTGGTATTGAACCTTACGGTAAAATTTCATAGAGATCCATTTACTTAAACTAAAGTTATAGTGCGAAAACCAATGTGTCTCCGGACGACGACGAAGACGACGCCAACGTCATACCAATATACGACCGCAAAATTTTTGCAGTCGTATAAAAAAGGCTATAATAATAATGAGTTCTTTAAATAACAGGACATCATTCTTACCAAAGACCCATATCCTAAACTAAGTTTCCTAGTCTTCCTCCATAATGACTTGTTTTACTGAGGTAGTATTTCTAAAAATGCAACTTTAAAAAAAAACATGTTTTAAGGGGATAAGAGGACAATATACATCATTAAGTGATAATCTTTTATTTATTCATCTACAATATATCTCAGAAAGGACAGTTTCAGCTATACATGTAATAATATCAATTAAACAAATCTTATCAATAACACATCTTATTAATTGAATCTGACTCTTTGATTCAGTAACACTTTATATAGGTCAAGTTTGTTCTTTATCCACTTAAATCCAAGTCAAGTGTAGTAAATAGGAAAGAGGAAAGATTTAATCTTGAGTGTTTCCTTCTTTTCAGAGAAGAACAGGGTCTACATGTGCCCCGAAGAAATGAAGTTATCCCAAAGAAATCATATCTTTGTGTGTAAATATTTAAAGTCTTGTTCAATAGAACTGACCACAGACTTGAACAAAAGCACAGTTTAAGTCCAGTAAATGAGAATCTATCAAATTAGGTTTCCACTGTGACAAAAATTGTATCTAAACATACAGTTACTATTATCTCTGTGGTATTATAATTAGAAGTAAGAATTCAACACAAATAGCTTCTTACTCCCACTGGTCAGAAACTATCAATATGAATGTGTACTGAAAATATTCTTAATCCCACTGGTCAGAAATTATAAACTTTCAATTTGAATAACTTCTTAAATATTCTTTCTGCCATGGTTCAGAAATCAAAAACTATTGACATGAGTACATTACTGAAACAGTTATTGTAAAGAAAAAAAGTTGGGGAAAATATATATTGGTTTATTACTTATCCTTACACATGGATGATAGTTCTCCTTCAAAAACTTATCAATTATATTTGTTAATTGTCTATAATATTTAGATTATCAATTATACTTTATAAATTTTAATACAGAACCAACATCCATCCCTCTTATATGCACGTTCAAAAAAAACCTTCCCATCTATGAGGACTGAAAAACATCACCATTTAATCAGGAACTGAACCCTGCTCTGTATCATTTCATATTTTAATATGAATGTTACCTGTAACTTGCTTGTGATAGAAGATAATGTATGACTAGAATTATTAGAAGAAAAACAGCATTTTATATGCAATATTTTTAGGTTAAAGAAGATAGTATTCTATAATTATCAAGATTTTTATTTATAATTTCCTGATGCCACATTCCCATGTTATAAAACAATACAGAAACTGTCAAAACATTGATAACTGCTTAAGAAATTACTGTATAGTATGGTTATTTTTATGGCACCAAGATGAAGAGCAACAATAAAAGCACTGTTCCTTTGGTCTATTACATCCAGTATTATAGGTGAGTTTTCATTAAAGTTACATTTAGCTTTTTTTTCCCTATTTAAGAGTAGCATTACTTAGATAATTTCTGTTCCTGTAACAAGTGACAGGTCTTTGTGTATTCAGATTACCAACCAAACAAAAGACATCATAGATTATTATAAAGATGTGTCATACTAATCTGACACAGTATTTTCTTTGTTAAATGTAACCTTGTTTTTATGTAATCATAACTATTGTCATTGAAAAAAAACTTGTGAAAAACAATTCTGAATCAAGGCTGACACCACCATTAAAAAAGATTAGAACTGTAGGTGTAAAACTCTTGTATGACATCATGAGTTAATTTAGGGCAGTAATAGTACCGCAAATAAAATACAAAAATAAGGTGGAGAATATTTTTTATTCTCTTGAGGTGGTACATAACACTACAGGGAGATAACTCTGTAAAAATCAGCTGAACGTTTTAATCATGTTCTATTGCTTCTCAATGATCAAAATGAGTGTTTGTCAAACTGCTATATATTCAATGAAATTTTTTCGATAAAGTGTGTGGTTCAAGTTTTTTGAAATTTTTTTATGTTTTTGTCAAAGGGTTAAAGTAAATATTTTGTCAAAATTTTATGAAAATTAAATGAGCCAAATTAATTTTAGTCAAGGTGTTTGGTACCAACTTAATTTTCTTTTGTTATATAGTTTTATATGTTCAAAAGATTTTGTCATTGATGGAATTTGTTGTTGATGTCATATCTTTGCTAGTCACTTTTCTACACTCAGGACTTTTTAGAGCCTTTGTAAGACATAATAGTGTCCTGTGAAAAAGTGTCCACCTGGACAGTTTTTCGTAGAATTTAGGTATTAAATAATGTCCATTGCCATGAAATATTGTCCCCTAAGTGGACAGAATTTTACAGCAAAATGTTATGAAATAGTGGACAATATTTCGTGGGGGACATTATTAAATCCTACAAATTGTTATTAAATTGTGTCCTCCAAGGGAAGTAATACAAAGGTCATTAAAATGTTTTATTTACCTGTCGTGTATTTTCACCCTTTCTATTATTATACTTTTATTATACTTGAATTTTAATAAAATAAGAAAGATTGATTAGAAACTGATTAATATAAACAAAGAAATAAATGGATGGAAGTGAATATAGAGAAATTTATAACTATTTAAGTTCTAAGAAATACCCAGCTAATGCTAATAACAATGAAAGAAGAACAATAAGAAGGAAGTGTGTATCTGTTACTTATTTGATTTTAAATCATTATATATATATTAAAAAATATAAATAAGATGATAAGGATGGTATGAGTGCCAATGAAATAACTCTCTGTCAAAGTAACAATGTATTAAAAGTTAGCAATTATAGGTTAAAATACGTCAAGTAATAACATGGCAATGGATATTATTTAATACTTTAATCATATCAAAAAATGTCCACCTGGACATTTTTCACAGAATTATAGTATCAAATAATGTCCATGTTCATAGACATTTTTTCATGGGAAAATTGTGTCCGGGACACATTTAAATAAGTAAATATTGTCTATGGACAGTATTTACTATGAAATAATGTCTGGTGGACATTATTTCATGGGGGACATTATTAAATCCTACACCTTGACATATTATATTCTCTTATGTTGACCTCAGAGATCTATTGTTTTGTTTGTGTTGTTGGGTTACTGTCTCGTTGGAAGACACCCTAAATCTCCTTTAATTCAGAGACTGCATCGAGGTAGTGAAATAAAATCCAATTAAAAGGTTTTTGATAATAAATATCACATAATTTGGTAAAAACCATCTTCTCATAGTTATACTTGATTGTTCTCAGGCATTACTTTTTGCGGGGCTATATACATATTATTGTAACACTTCTGAGCATAACACTATATAGGCACTGTGACTTACGATTTCAATTACCTTCAAAAGAGAGTTTTATTTTTCGGTCATCACTCAAAGCAATGGGGTTAAGAGAACAACAACCACCCCCAACCCCCTTAGAAAACAAAAACAAATACTGTAAAGGACTATTGCAGTTGAGATTCAGATTGAAGTTTGACTATTGAAGTCAGAGTGTCATGACTGCAAATAACCCCCCTCAGAGACATATTGGTAACAGACATGCAGTCTGTTTCAGGAGACTAATGCATGACATTAACACAGCTGATGAGACAAGAAAACAAGGGATGAACATATAGATCTACAAGTAAATATTATGACTTTTTAAAATAAATTACAGGGCATTCATGAATGAAGCTAGTAAAAATGAAAGGGATACCTTGAGAAAAATCTAAATATCTTGATAATGACTCAATCAATGAGAGAAAGTAGTGAATGATAAGGATGTATCAACAAATCTAGATAAAGTTACATCTCTACCCACATAGCCCTACTATAATACAGTGAGAAAGGTCACAGTTAATAAATACTGACTTCTGGATATGATTATAATCAGTGAACCATATAAGTATCTGGTACAACTGCACCTATTGTGTTATTGGGTGCAGTCAATAACCTTTAACAATAGTTCAAATATAAGGTACTACAGAAGATTCACCGAAAACCATTTTTGATCCAATAGATCTCAACAATTCTTCAAATCAATTTTTTAATTTACTAACAAATCGTTGTTGTTCAGTACATTTAATCATAAGATTCATAATTCAAATTCTTTATTATCATTTAAACCTTAAGCATTTCAAAGAATCAGAAATTAAAATCAACATTAAAATTGAGTCATTAGCAACATAAATAAACACATGAAGGAAATTATACAAGACTAGAGGCTCTAAAGAGCCTGTGTCGCTCACCTTGGTCTATCTGCATATTAAACAAAGGACACAGATGGATTCATGACAAAATTGTGTTTTCGTGATGGTGATGTGTTTGCAGATCTTACTTTACTGAACATTCTTGCTGCTTACAATTATCTCTATCTATAATGAACTTGGCCCAGTAGTTACAGTGGAAAATATTTTGTAAAAATTTACAAAAATTTACAAAATTTATGAAAATTGTAAAAAATTGACTATAAAGGGCAATAACTCCTTAAGGGGTCAATTGACAATTTTGGTCATGTTGACTTATTTGTAGATCTTACTTTGCTGTACATTATTGCGGTTTACAGTTTATCTCTAACTATAATAATATTCAAGATAATAACCAAAAGCTGCAAAATTTTCTTAAAATTACCAATTCAGGGGCAGCAACCCAACAACATGTTGCCTGATTGGTCTGAAAATTTCAGGGCAAATAGATCTTGACCTAATGAACAATTTTATCCCGTCAGATTTGCTCTAAATGCTTTGGTTTCAGAGATATGAGCCAAAAACTGCATTTTACCCTATGTACTATTTTTTAGCCATGTCGGCCATCTTGGTTCGCAGGCGGGGTCATCGGACACATTTTTTAAACTAGATACCCTAATGATGATTGTGGCCAAGTTTGGTTAAATTTGGCCAAGTAGTTTCAGAGGAGAAGATTTTTGTAAAAGATTACAAAAATTTACGAAAAATGGTTAAAAATTTACTATAAAGGGCAATAACTCCTTAAGGGGTCAACTGACCATTTTGGTCAAGTTGACTTATTTGTAGATCTTACTTTGCTGAACATTATTGCTGTTTACAGTTTATCTCTATCTATAATAATATTCAAGATAATAACCAAAAACGGCAAAATTTCCTTAAAATTACCAATTCAGGGGCAGCAACCCAACAACCGGTTGTCGGATTCATCTGAAAATTTCAGGGCTGATAGATCTTGACCTGATAAACAATTTTACCCCAGTCAGTTTTGCTATAAATGCTTTGGTTTCAGAGATATAAGCCAAAATCTACATTTTACCCCTATGTTCTATTTTTAGCCATGGTGGCCATCTTGGTTGATTGGCCGGGTCACCGGACACATTTTTTAAACAAAATACCCCCATGATGATTGTGGCCAAGTTTGGTTAAATTTGGCCAAGCAGTTTCAGAGAAGAAGATTTTGTAAAAGTTAACGAAAGACGGACGACGGACAACGGATGACGGACGATGGACAACGGACGACGACGGACGCCAAGTGATGAGAAAAGCTCACTTGGACCTGTGGGCCAGGTGAGCTAAAAATTATAAAAAAATGTTCTTTAAAAAATCAAATTCTATATAGTAAAGTTAAAAAGAATTATGAAATTGAGCCATATTTACTTAAATTGATTGATTGTGGGTTGCTTAATGTCCAGTGGCAAATAGTTCATGCATGTTCAGGATGATATTTACTTACTTTAAGGAAAATATCTTTGAAACCAGGAATAGTTTAACAACATAAAGGGTAAGCAACCATATTTTAGAAATTGAAAGGTGGTCAGGTACAGAAACATAAAAAGAGAAGAACTTTTATGTCAACATTGTTGTTTAAATAAAATAGATGATGAAGATCATTTCTTATCTAAATGTTCACAAAATGAAAACTTGAGACTTGAATTTTTGCAGAAAATATATAATACCTTTTGAATATTCAAATACAGATGATATGGATAATTTTGCTTAAATGGTTTTATGTCATTCATGTCCGTCAGTTACGCAGTATGTTGCTCTATTTATTAAAAGTCATGGTCACTGAGGAGAGTGGACTCAACAACTGCATGATATGTACATATATTTATTTTGTTGTGTACTTTTATTATTTGTGTGATGTATCATGTCCTACGTTATTTTGTTAATTCATGTATGCAATCAACCCCATTTGGGTAAAACTGTGCATTAATTTGAATAAATAATATTCTTATTGTAAAAAAAAATAGTATACAAACTTTCTCACTTCTAATGAAAAGGGACAATAAATATTTATTTTAGTTAATGTCAGGAGTATCATAATCAATATAAGCTAGCTAGTTATAGAAGTTCTATAACCTCCCTATATAAATTGTCTTTGATTATAGTGTTGTCCTGGGACACATTACTTATACAGATAGCATTGTATGGAAGATACTGGTCTTCTGAGCCCTGATCTGAACATTATTGTCTTGGGATTAATTAACATTTACTCTTCAAACAAATTTTCTTAATTGCTGCATGTTAAATTTCAAAGTATGAAATACCATTATATTAAACTTTCAATTTATAGAATCTTATATTTAATGCACTAGTTCCAAGACAATTAAGTTCATGTATACTAATACTTAAAATATGCTTAGAGTGACCAGGACTGAGGTCACTTGTCAATTTGACCTGTCAGTAAAATAGTTAGCTATAAAGAGTGGGAGTGTCCCATCTTAGAAGTCCACCCCTAAAGAAAGTAGTTCCTACTATAATTGATCTAGATATAGGACAAATATCACCTGACCTTATTACTGTAGTGGTTCTAGTATTGGTTACTCAACAAACTAACTTAAAATAGATTATCATAATTTCACTATTATTTAATTTTATTCAAATATTTTTATTAATGTTTGACTCTTAGGTTAAATCATCACAGGTAAAACATTTAATATTTGCTTTAATGAAGAGGTTAAGATGTACTAAACTTCAATAAATATATAAATAACATGAGATGTTGGTCATGCTTAAATGAGACAGCAACCTAACAACATAATCACCAAAAGACATCTAGATGTCAACATTCATATACATTATATAGATTATCATGGTAAAATTGTACAATCTTATATGTAGGCTATCAGCACTGTTTTATATGATATTGCTCAAAATTGGAAAAAAAAATATTCAAAATAGAGCAGTAGAATTAATTCAAAAGCACTAGTTTTCATCTCTTAAATCTAAAGATGCCTCATATATAAAATCTCATATTTTCCATAATTTCTTCTTATCTAATATAGATATTTAAAACTGTTATGCCATTTTTTCAGTTTTTCTATGGTACAGTAACTCCCACCATACCTATTAAGTTATATAATCATGACATCTTAAAGAAGAATTCAGACTATCAATTGTAAGATAAAGGAAACCATACTTCATTAGGTGGGATCCTTAATCTCCTTTTGTAGATAAATGACCGTGACAAAGGATTAAAATTAAATACTAAAGGTCTACATAATTCACAATCTACTCCAACTGACCAGCTATTAACCAAACTGACCACTTGATTACATTGTACTTTTATAAATAGAAACTGATACCATTTGACATACAAACAATCACATATCAAATATTGATACCAGATAAATAAAGAATTAATTCAATTTTGACCTGGTTATAATAGAGACTGATCATCCATTAACTATCAATTACCATAGGTGTAAAAATTCTCACTGAGAACAAAGGAATTGCCACTATAAAGTGTTCAACTTGTTATGTAAACTTATCTTTTTTTTTTCAAATAGCCTGAAGTATGATCATGGAAGTAATATCAAATATAATACTTCCATGCTATGATTATAAATAGGAAAGTATAGCGTTACCATCTACAACCTGATCTGAGAATGCTAGGATAATTGGATAAATGAAATGCATATTAAGATGATAAATATACTCTGAGAAAACTAACCTTTCAAGTGGACATACATTTCATTTATAAAGATAATGCATGAAATTTGACACATATGCTTGCAGATCCACAGGCATTTATGCAGTTTCCAGCAAAAATAAACATGAAATTTGACAAATATATTTCATTAATAAAAATGAGACCCAGATGTATATGCAGTTTTTCTGCAAAGAAAACATATAAAAGGCAATAAATTTTGTGAAGAAGTAATTGGATAGACTTATTGCTGACAGTTTTTATGGTTTATTGGAAATTTTAGACATTTATAAAAATGACCACTGGCATTGGTAATCAGGCTGGTAATTTGAAGCTGGTGAGAAAGCATGTCTGTAGTGTAATTTGACTTTGGTCAATGTGTGAATCTAAGCCACCTGCATAACACAACTTCGATAATATTGTAAATTTCAGACAACATTTATGAACTTTGTATAAAAATCAGAACATACTATAGACAAAGAAATAATTTTGTTGTGTTAAAATTTTTAATATAATGATTGCATGTTCAGGCAAATAATAGAATAAACAAATGTCCAACATACATAGCTGTTATAAGGGAAAATTTGCAATTTATTCAGGTAATGAAACAAAAAAACAAATATACTTGTAAACTAGAAATGCCAATAGAAATGACATTATGCAGTCTCCAAAAACTTTTAAGACATCATATACAAATCAATGTTTAGACATGTGATATGGTCAGTCACATATAGTGACCATTTTCTTTGACTCAAATTAAAGTCATCATCAGATGACCATCATAGCCTTTATCATTAGAGGCCAGGAGTTGACCACTGTGTACTCTCAAATGTTACAGCTCAATTCAATAAGATGGCCCTCCCTAGTGAACACCTATCTATTTCATGTTGATTTCACCATGTAAAGAGTTTTATTACATTCCCATTTTCTATAGTCATCAAAGTAGTCAACTGAATCATTCCTTTGCATAAACAGGGTAATTTCATTTGAATTTTATTTATTGAATTAAAATAATGTTGTGACGCTCTGGTTTAATACAAAATGACAAATAAATGACGCTACATATTTGAAGCAAAAAGGAGAAGATTAAATGCATCAAATTTCGAAGTCTTATTGTTAGAAAGCCACAGGATGTCCGCTTAACTTTTTAAAATCAACACTAAACAACAATTGAGGTTAAAGCTTTACGGTTCCATAAAGCATATAAGTCTTACTTTCAATTCTTACATAAGGGACAGAGAGATTATACTGGGTTCTTATGAACTTCTGACCTAAAAATTTGGAGGTGTGTTAGGCTGTGGAGATTGGAGATTTATTTTTGAAGAAGATAAACTATTATGTCAGTACTATGATTTAGGCCTTATTTTGGAAGTGGGCTGAATTAAAAGGGTTATAACCATGCCTTATGCCTTAAACCCTAATTGGCCTTACAATGAAGAAGGCTAGGATAAGGAGATTATGACAGTACTTGATGATCCAAACCCTAATTAGTATGGAGAGGTGGGCTGAGCTGAGGGGGTTGTAACGATTATTCACGTTTTACACACAGACGGTACACAAAGACGAGGTGGGCTGATCTGAGGGGGTTGTAACTATTATTCACTTTTTACACACGGACGGTCCACAAAATGAGGTGGTCTAAAACTACCAAAGCGGACTCTCACTGACCTGGCCTATCTGATAACACTGTAACTGTACTTAATGTTCCATAATAAACAAGTCTTACACAATATTTAGGGAAATGAAGATCAGAATCCCTATAACTACCTAGTAAGGGCCTTTTTTAAAGCCTTACTATGATTGTTAACTGAATGTAATTCAACTGATCACCCTATACAGACAGAACCTTTCACTGCATTATTATTATGTGCATTGTTTGTGTAATGTTTGACAAAATCTCACATTCAAATATCAGCAACTCAATTTTAATCATATTTTTGTGGGTTTTTTCTTCAGACCAAAATTGATTACACCCTAACTAAAAGGCAATATTCTAAGTTATTTAAAACTTAATGATTTTAATGTTCTTTCGTTTAAACTTGATGATTATAATGTTCTTATTGTAATCTATAACTATGTAACATTATATCATAATATCATGTGATGTAATAAGATTTATCCTATTTAAGTCAAATATTTGACTACGATAGATATGACAGGTCAGCAATATTTTAAGAATAACTGACTGTAAGACAAACGTATATATTGGGTGTCTATATTTTTTTTTTTTCAGGACATCGAAATAAGATATTTATGTAAACACTAAACAAAACAAATTCTTAATGATTTAAATCAAAAAGAAAGAAATTGACAAGAGGTTTGGAAATATTAATTATCAGGTAAAACAAACACCTTTATCTCTTAGCAGGTACAACTTTGATGTACATTTGTACCAAAGAATCAAGTTTAGTTCAACCAATGTCATTACAACTCATACATATAGCCACTGATAAACAAAAATTAGGATAAAAGAGATAAAGAAGAAGCTTCAAGAAGCTTGTATTGCTCACCTAGTTTATGTAATATGACCTTGTGTACTGCTGACATTTTGCAATAAACAAACATCCCATACAAGCATTTATATTTTGATAACTAGTGAAAATTAAATTGGGTTCAATGGATCCCTCTGTGGCACCAAAGTCACAAGATATGCTATTTGATCAGCATTTTTTTTTATGTTAATAAATTGGTTTATTTTTTACGCAAAAAAATGAGTGATATCAAAAATCTTTGTATTGGGCCTATGAATCATAATTTCTATAAAGTTAATAACATTTGACTTTGTTGCTTCAGTAAGCTCAGTCAAAATCAAAAGTTGTCTATGATTTTGTCTTATTCCAATGAAATATAAAAATAAATTTAAGGACCCTACATTATTCCTGACAAGTTTGGTGCTGATCTGCCAATAAACTAGTTTCAGAGATGACAAAAATAATTTGTTTCTTATGGCATTCAGTGAAAATATGTGTGGCATTGTTGCCCGACATGTTTGCCACTAGAGACATATGAAATTAGTCTTACAAATATTAGTCCTTTAAAACAGTTTGAAAATATTTGACATAGTTTCATTAAAAAAATTTAAATATTGTCCAATTTAGAAACAAAATTTGACTCTGGTGGCCTGCTTTTCAACCAGCTGGAACATAGCAAGGAATTTTTATAAAGGAACCTCCATACACAAATCCTAAGTTTGTTGCAGTTTGGTTAACAAGTTCCAAGAAGAAAAAGAACATTGCATTTTTAAAACAATTTATCAAAAAAATGATAGATGCCATCTATTTAGCATGATTAGATAAATCTTTGAAGAAAATTATCTTTTCTTCGAAATTTATTAAGACCAATTTTTTTTTAATCTTTATTAAGACTAATAATTATATAGAAGACAAAATTTTAAATCTGGCAAATCAGAATTCCATTGAAATCCATATTTTTTTTCTTGACTGGAACAAAATGCAGAGCATACTTCCCAAAAGTTATTCCTGTCAAGTTTAATTCATTTGACCAAATTATTTCACTGGAAAAGATATAAACAGGAAAAGTTAACTGATGGTAAAGGATTGCACCTACCCTGGTATAGTATAACCAGGTGATTTATGTATGACCACTGACACACTATAAGGGAGACAACTCTCACTGCTTATTTAAATATGTTACTTTTGGTTGTTGTGAGCCATGGTAAAATAAAAATAAAAACAACATCAAATTAAAACCGAATTAATACAAATATATGTAAAATAAAAATATTGAAAAACATACTGGTACTCATGCAAAAAGTTTTTTTTTCTTTCAAAGAACAAAAAGCTAATATGTCTATAAAAATGTGGACTGTTTTGTATTAAAAAAATGGCATTAGTAAATAATGAAACTTGTCTCTCATAGATAAGCTCTTGTTGTTTCCTCAGTACTTTTGATATCATATTTTTGTTCTTTAAGTTTGACATATGTTACTTTGTCAGGGCCTGATATCCATAAATATGTAACTTGGCTTAAAGAAGAAATATTTCAAAAGGAACTGACCATCTTCTATTGTAATGATTGAATAGGTTATGGACAGATCTTTTATTGTTTAAAAAAAATATTTTTGATAGGGTTTCTTTTTACTGGAAGCTCATTGTAACAGCTGGAACCATCTGTCCAGACAATACTTTCTGACCATATTTTTTTCATTAACATGAATGCTTTGGTGACATTCTAAATTGTCAAGATGTGACCATAGAAGATATTTGTGTACAGGTAAATGTCAATCATATAAAGCCAGAGTCATCACTATACCATACTAAAAAGGCAATTAATAAATGTAGTTTATTGCATTTTCTGTTCTGCACACTCCAACCTGACAGGCCACTCACAAAAGCATCAACAACTTTCAAGCAAGGATATTTTTGCCAAGCCAAAATAAATGTTATATTAAAAATATGTATCTAAATAAAAAAATTATAGAAATAATTTTTTTTAATGTTACTTAGAAAAACTCAGTAAAAAGTTGTTTCAATCCAATTTCATTTTAAGATGATGCTTAATATATAAATATATATAGCAAAATAACAGTCCAGCATTAAAATTACTGTTTTATTCGACACTGTGTATCCCTGATCTTTGGTTCATTTTATTTCCTATATAGTCCTGGCTTTAGTTATTTGTGGGTATGACTTTGTAAGTGTTAGACAGATGATGAAGGTATAACAGGAGATGTTTACCTTGTGGACTCATCTTATCTCTCTCCTTTTGGAGTTCATGCAATTCTGTTTATTTTGAGTTCAAAGTTTGTCAGTTTTAATTTGAACATGATATATACTAAATATTGGTACAAATGTACACAACATTTACAATTATAACAATAAATGAACTTGTGTGTAGCAGGGACCAAGTAGTAATTTACAGTACACTAAAGCAACATGATTTAGTGTAAAGGTACATTTAGTGTCTAACTATAACTACAAAATGTTATTTAAGATTTGTTTTAGGTATTCTGTGCCAAACTCTCAGCAAAATAAATCAATGTTAATGCTGATACAATGCAGTAACCATTTTTTTTCATTCCTTTTAATGTCCAGGACTTTGACATCTACTTTTGACCCTCCAATGACCGGATGATAATATCTTAATTATGATCTTTCAAATCATTTTCAAGGAAATTAAATAAAGCAGAAAAAATAAACTCAAAAATATTATTAAACAGAGATTGAAGTCTGACAAATAACAATGGATCAGCAAGTTTCATATTTATGAATGTGGTAGATAAATGGGCTTGACCAGACTGTACAAAATGGTTGTATTGTATCCCGAAGGGAATGTACCGATTAGCCATCAGAACAACATTCTATCTCAAACCTTGTCCAGACTGTCTTAAAAGTCAAAGTGTTAATGTTTTGCATGAATTGCTTTCATTTTTTACAAGGTCATTTATATTTGACAGCTTACTATTAAAACATGATAACTAGGAAATAATGCATTTACTGTGCACTCCTACTTTTTAAACATTCAAATAAACATCTTCATTCTTGTTTGCTTATTTTAGAATTCAAACCTTTTCTCTTAATAGTCCCAAGAGAAATAGACTTTTTTTTGCTACAATAGAAGAACATTGAACAAACTCTTTCTGTTCTTAATTAACACAGGTCCTATTGGAAAGCCTTTTCTTATTTTCTGACTTAATAGATGGCTGTAATGTTACACCTTTTACCTATAGTAAAGAAAGTTACCTGTTGTATGATATCTGTCATTATTTGTCATTGATGGTTTTAAATAATACATAAAGTGACAATTATTGACTATTAAAAGCAATTTGAAGACATATTAAGGAGGTGATTTTCAATGATGATGATGTGTTCAGTAAGAATATAAGTCAGTACTGATAAAAATATTATGATCATAGTTAGTACCTAACAATATTCATGAGCAGAAGAGAGATGGAATGTTTTTTTTTGTTTTTTGATGAACAGAAGAAGACAGACATTTAGTAAAGGTTTATTGGTAAAAACAATAAAACAACAGACGATCTAGGATCTAGAAAAGTAAAAAAAAGGGTGTCCTGAATCATGTATATCATCAACAAAAAAAACACTCAAAGAAAAAAGGGGATAGGGAAAATGGGTATAACAGGAAATCAAATAGATTGATAGAGATGATTATCTTTCATAAGAACAATGTTTTTGATGTTCTTCCTGTAGAAATTGTCAATGATAGAATTATGTGATTCTGAAGGATGAGGAGTAGCCATGATTCCTGTAACCCTTCCAGGCAATGGCAATGGTTTTCATAGATCCTGTAAATGCAAGATGGTTCTAGCATCAATTAAATTTTTCCTCTACTTTTCAAACATCTGGTTCTCTTGTGCTCAACTCAAAAGAGTCAATGTTCCATTATTTACTATCTGTGCATTTTGCAATATGAACATATCCAAAATCTATTAGATACTTTTTTCTAGCAAATTTTTAAAACACACCATTCTTAGATTACATTTAAAACCAATGAGATCTTTTGAACAAAACAAAGAAAGAACAAAAACATCTTCAAACTGATTTTCTGCCAGTTTTGACATATTTGTGTATTTCTTACAAGAAAAATAGATTCGACAACTTTCATACCATTTTACATTAATTGATATTGGCTACAAATATTTTTGTCAAGTAAATTAACCATAAAAAGTCCATAAACCTCCCCTAAAATTGTAAAAGGCTATTAGTATAAAAATATAAGCTGTCAATTGAAAGGGTAGCTGACAAATTTTGATACATTCAACAAAAATAGCTTACGGACATTTTCTAACGTTTTTATTAAATGGATTGTCTCATTAACAAATTATGATGATCAGAGAACCGGAAAAAGAGTTCTGTGAGATAGTCACATCTACATATTAGGACTATAATTTACCTTGTCTTTTCCATTACAGTCTGGGTGGCTTTATTGGACATACAATGTAGAGCAGGTGCTTGTCTGAAAATTGAAATAAGCAGTTCCTCAATAATTTAAATAAATAGATAAATACTCTTTCATAGTTAAGTCATTTTCAAATTACAGGAAATCCTCAAAAATGTATGCATGTCAAAACACCAACTTGGTATGACTGATTTGTTGGATGTTGTTGGATGAAGACATTAATAATTATGCAATTCCTCACCTGAATCAGTATATTACTAACAAAATTACACATTTAATTGGGTTTTCATAGAAGCTATTTAAAAAATTTATTTGACGTTATTAAAAAGATAATTTCCATGCAGTTAGAAACATTTTAACCATGAAATACTTCAGAAGACAACAGGTTATCAACACTCCAGTGAGAACTGACCACTTGACCATCATCTTAGGGGTCAAACTTACAATTAAGTGCAGATTGAAAGATTAAAGTGAAAAGGTTAATTGTGCAAATTTTGCTAATTGTGCTCATCCTTTATAATTTTCAGATGTGATGGTCAAGTGGTCAAAGTGATTAACTTACAATGAAATAGACACACCTCTCAGTGGTAGATAAAAGAAAAGTAATTAATTTGATATCAAAAGCTTTTGACAAGAATCTGTTTTGCCATCTTTACATCAATAAAATAAGATAGTGTGAAGAAACAATTAGTATTGCATTACTTATCATAATTATAATATAAAATGGCCAGCGTCTGGCACTAAATAAATACCATTATTTTTATGTTTTTGGTTAATTTTGTTGGTGGTATACCAGGCCACATTCAATAATATGAAATTCATGTTAATTTTGTTGTTCCTTTAAGACACAAACTTAACAATCCAAGGAAATGCAAATTTCATATTCTTTGTTGACTTGTCTGTTATGTCTTAAACCACATATTCAAGAACACATAAGTTAATCCGCTCATTCCCAATCCATGGAAAATGCCATAAACAATAAAAGTATTTTTACATTAATCTTTACATAAATCTAAGCTGAAATTCTGTGGTCAGACAAAAACTGTCCAAGACAAGGTAACATATTAAAATTTAGATTCCAGAAAATTCCCGATCCTTGCCTTAAAAAGAACCCTGAAAGCAGTATGTAAGACAAAGAATCAGTATTGTTATATGACCACAATGCAGACACTTGTACAGCTTATTATGTGGTCAGATTAAAATTTAAACAAACGTAAAAACCATTTTGAACTTTTGACTTATAATAATAAATATAGTGATTAATAACTTGTAAGAAGATTAGTCTGCTGACAACAGCTTACTTTTGTGTGGTTTACAATGTAACTTTAACATGCTTATAACATGTGGAACAGAACAACAGAACAGACACATTTTTAGAGGCTATGTTATAAATAAGATTAAAATATGCAACAGAAGTCAATATGTTAAAATTAAACATTACATTGTGCACTTCCTTCCATGATAAAGGGGAAATTGGACAGAAACTCTTTCATGCTGCATGTTTATGAATTAATACTACACAAATTAAAAAATATATAATGTTATAAATATTATCCAGTTAACAATATATACATGATTTGTGAAATAACGATTTTCAACAGCACAAGATATTTGAAAATTTCAAATCAGCTTTATACAGAATTTTACAAACATTTTAAAACACAAGACTTGAATTTCCTGCTCAGCAGCAAACTATGTGACTGAACCATTTCAATATCCTTTAAATATTTATTTTTATTTTTCCCTTTTTTTTATATTACAAAAAATAGCTTAAATGAATGTAATTTTTATACAAATGATGTTCATTGTGATAATACATGACAGAGAGATAATGTCTCGTAATACCAGAATGCTAATTACACAACTAAATAATGGGTAATTGATTTCTTTTTACACAAAAATATATATTTAATGATTGGAATATTAATAATTAATTACTGTTATCACAATGAATTTCGAACATTAACTGTATTTTTAACACCACTGTTTTGCTGAATCACAACAATTAACCATATCACATAAAAACAGAGATCAATACACATAAAAATATGTGTCGACTAGTCCACACAAAGATAGTGAGGGATGGTTTTTTAAAGTCCAGCAGCAAATTAAATGCATACTCATGATGAGAACATAATGTTGGAATCAGAGGAGGGGCGACAGCCTTAGGTGCTGTGTGCAAAAAATTTTAGGTCACGTGGTATGATTTTAGCGTCCCTCTGCAATTTTGAATCTGGTAAAAGATCGATTTGTTCATGTTTTAATATCAAATATACTCTCATGCACTCGCAGAAAATATAGAAAGTTTTGAAATAAAAAGATAAATCAATGATAGAAGATCACGTTATATGAAATATTTTCATTATTTTTTTTACCTTTTAAAGTAAATTTTATCAATAAAGAAATGCACTGTAATGGCAGGAATTTTTATTCGATCTCTGCGAAATCACGAGGCACAGATTTTTGTTAATTTTACAAATGTCAGAACGTGAAAATTATTCAAATTAATGCCAATTTAAGAACACTATTCGAACATTCTATATCTTCTTAAGTCTCCTTAAGTCTCCAGCCGTTGCTTCGTAATAAGTCGCTAAAATAAGGTTCCGGTAAGTAAAATATCAAAAATATTTGTCAAATCCGCAACTACATATGTTATTTTAGGCATATAAACTCATATGTATTTTAATTATTTTGAAAACAAAATGAGAATTTTGTCTTATAAATAGCCATGATGAAAAAATATATTTTTAATTATTCAATCGTGCATTATTTGTGTATTGGATTGCTTAATTGCCTTCTCTCTAGTGTTATCTCTGTTTTGTTAACTGACAAATGACGAAATAAAATTTAGTATTTTACAAAACTTTGTCCAGATTAAAAACTTAAAACCGACTGAATAAATTAAAATATGAGAATTCAGTGATTATCGATGTCGAAATTAGCCCTTGGTAATAAACAGTCAGTATGGGTATAAATATGTTTATTCCCAAGAAATAACTAACAAATTTGTTTATTATGTATGTACAAAGTATATGTATATTGTATAATCAGCCCTTCTGTATATTACTTGTTTTTTTAATTGATTCAACAAATTTTGCTTGTCCAGGTGTCAATAACGGTGATGTCCACACCCTGAGATGTTTGATATAAATGACACAATACCATCGCAGCCGATTGATAATATAAGACAAATCTGCATGCCGTGTGCAAAGTGTCGTCCCTCCTCTATGTTGGAATATGAACCCTGCCTTGTACTAGACTGCTGAGAGTGATTTTTAATATGCTAGTTTACAAGGTAACAGTCACCAGGAAGACATGTCACCCTACCTGGACACATTATTCTGACTCCGAGCCAACCAGTCTTTGCTTTTACTGCTTCATGCCAAGTGTTTGGAACATGGCAGCAAATACCAATTTTCAAGTCTTTGGTTTGAACAAACCAGGGATCAAACCAATAACCTTCTGCACATGAGGCAAGCACACTACACAGTAAACACACATTCTACTATTTTAAACAAGAAGTTTTTCTTGGTTTTCATTTTTTCCTTCCATCTTTTTATCAAGCTTGTAATTATGAGTTAACTGTGATCGAGAAAATCTTGCTGATCATGATTAAAGGGGGAGGGTTGAGATCTGAAATTAGAGGCTCTAAGGAACCAGTATAGAAACAAGAGGCTCCAAGGAACTTACATGATGGTTTATGAGTACTCAACCCTTGCTTAACCTGGGACAGTTGTGTAAAATAAAATTGGAACCTTTAATTTTCACCTTCAGCTTCTAATGATGATTCTCAATATTACATTTTCTCCTAGTTCAACATAATTTAAGTTTATGCCCACACATTGCACATACCTGCAGCTTCTCTAGAATAGTACTGGAATGTTGAGTTTTAATGTGAAACATTTACATTGTGTAACAGGTATGAAGCACTGAGACAGTTTATGAACTGTTTGATCGATGATGACATCGAAAGTCTAACAGGTACTTCTTAATAAACAGAGCAATCACCTTATGAACGACCTCCACCTTTTTCCTTGACATTCCATCTTTTTCATGTCTGTAAAAGAAAAATAGGCATGTAAATCTTTTATGCAACATGTTATTTCTTACATGAGATAGGAATGTTTTAATATATTCACCTTTTTTTTGAAGTATTGAGAATAAAATACTGCATGACTGACTTGACAAGAAAACACCCTGAGAAACAATTGGTTAGAAGGGAATTTTTACAAATTTTGTTCTACCTATCATGAAAATGTGATGTGTATATCTACATATGATGTTTAATAACTGTGTAAAATTATAATAATCTCATGAAACTGATTAAAAAAATCATCATTTGAGGGCAATAACTCTCATTGAAAGTCTATTGATAATTGTGAACAAATATATACATTGGTATATAAATGCAATTTGATTGTTTTGAACTGACCATTTTCTCTCTATCTCTTTTAATTTTGAAAATATAAAACTAATTTATATGTTGATGCTCTGTTTATATTTTAGAAAACCACTTTGTGTGCTGATGGATCTAACCCCTGGATATAATTTACAAACTAGAAGCCCAAATGAACATCAGCATATTAGTTTACTGTGTGTTATAGTACCAGAGAATGATGACAAACAAATGAAGCCAAGTCAAGTGATGACAAAAAAAGAGGATTATATAGCTTGTTGAAGATGATGCTTCTGTAAGCTTTCATAACATTTTCCATTTATTTTGTATAACATTTACAAAAAGTTTTAGCAACAAATGACATTTTCACATTATTGAATGGCCTAGATATAGTGAAAAGATAGAGCTCAAAAATGTGACTGAGCTTTTTCATACTCTTATGTTTACCAATAAATGTAAAACAAAAACATGACTTTGAGTTGGCTAAAAACATTGAGAAGGAACCAATCATATAATGTATTTATGAGATAACCAAAAACAAGATTATAAACAATAACCTCAGGTATGTAATGTGTTTTGACTGGACAGGTGATTGATATATGAGGTTACAAGAAAGTCTGTGAAGTAAAGGCACATGAACCAAAACAATACTGAGACATCTACCTGTCAACACATAAATATGTAACTAAACTTATTCTGTATGTGCTGTCCAAAGTCAGGAGACTGTAATTCAGTGGCTGTTGTTTGTTACTGAATATCATTTTTTGTATTGTGCATAAATCAGGCTGTTGGTTTTCTCATTTGAATTGTTTTTACCTTTTTTTATGTTGGGGCTTTTATAGCTGGCTAAGCAGTATGGGTTTTGCCCATTGTTGAAGGCCATATGGTGACCTCAGGGGTCATTAGATCTCTGATGGATAGTTGTCTCATAGGAAATCATACCACATCTCCTTATTTTATATCAATCTCTATTATTACTACTTTGTGTCTTTTGTCTTTTGTAAGCTGTTTTGTGCTTCATGCTGATCTGATGAATCAATCCCTTTCAACTGATTTTTATAGTTTGTCTTATGATGTGGTGTTACAACACTATCCTAGGTTAGGGCAGGGTTAGGTGCTAACAAACATGTTCAAACGGGATAGCATATCCTCATTTTTACTGAGATGTTGTTTACCGAGTCTGGAAATTTTAAAACCGATCTGGGTAAACTTATCGATCCTTTAAATAAACTTATTCTAAAAGGTTACCAATCCAACACTGTAATTAGATCTTTGAATATTGTTTTTATTGGTATTAATATTGATTTTGTTATCAGTAAATTAAAATCAAACTAAATATTATTGTTATATACATATGCACATTCATGGCTCTACAATCTGTCGATACATGTATCTTGGCATTGCACACGGTCATGTTTTTCTCTGACTGTTTATGACGTCTTTACACTAAATCTATTGGATGTTGGATGTGTACTGACTGATAATTTAGTCTTAGATGCACGATTTTTTTTTTATTAGTTGTTATTGGCTTTGAACTAGCTGTCAGTAACTGCGAGTACTCTAAGATCTGTACTTAGTGTCTTTTTGTTGTTTGGATGTAAAAGTACCCGTCCACATTCTGTATGTGCCTGTCCCATGTCAGGAGCCTGTAATTCAGTGGTTGTAGTTTTTGCTGTGTTACATATTTGTTTTTTCGTTCATTATTTTGTACATAAATTAGGCCGTTAGTTTTCTCGTTTGAATTGTTTTACATTTGTCTTTAGGGGCCTTTTATAGCTATGTGGTATGGGCTTTGCTCATTGTTGAAGGCGGTATGGTGACCTATAGTTGTTAATTTGTGTGTCATTTGGTCTCTTGTGGAGAGTTGTCTCATTGGCAATCATACCACATCTTCTTTTTTATATCAACAGATTCTTTATGTGCCTGTCCAAAGTCAAAAGTCAGTGGTTGATGTTTGTAGCTGTATGCCATATTTGTTTTTTCGTTTATTATTTTCCATAGATCAGGCTGTTGGTTTTCTTTTTTGAATTGTTTCTTTTTTGTCATTTCAGGGCCTTTTATAGCTTACAATATGGTATGGGTTTTGCTGATTGTTGAAGGTGACCTATAGTTGATAACATCCACAATCTTTTTCTCTGGTTCAAAGTTGTCTCATTGGCAATAATACTGCATCTCCTTATTTTTATATGAAACTTGATCAAAGGTTTACTTTTTTTTTCAAATCTGTGCATTCAATAACAAGATACATTGATTTAATAATCTTCTGAAAGAAATATCATAATGCGCAATAAAAACTCCAAGTATCCTTGAAAATCTGAGTGATCATAAAAAATATGTTGCAATACTATGATGTGCACAATTAACTGCATGTATCTGCACCTTTTACATTGTCCATCCTATCATCAAGCTGTTACACAAGACCTTGTGGTTCATTCATCCTCAGGTGTTACTCTTTAATGAAAGTGTGATCAGTTTTTACCTGAATAACACAGACCTAGACAACTTAATCTCCTATCAAAGCCAGGTAATTCTTTATATACTATACATCTCATTAACCAATTTCTTAGTATCAACCTAGATCATTTGCTGCAGCTGTCAACATCACAAAGATACTATGTAAATAGTCCATAACCTGAAAAGACACAAGTACTTAAATTACAGAAAGTCTGGCATCAAACATAATACCATTTGACCCCAAAATCTAGGAAATTTGAAACATAATTTTGATCATTGGTTTTGCATTGTATAATAATATATATAACCTTTTCAATATTGAATAATTTAAGTAATTAACTTTTGATGAATGCCATTAATTGTATTATTATACTGCACTTAACTTTATGTGGGTATAATTGTTGGGACAATGTTGAAACAAAAATTCTTAATTCACCCTGCAACCGAATCTTGTGACTGTCACCTTTTATACCAGAATAATGAAGCTATTTCTTTGAATGGCAAAAGTGCTCCAAATTTCAAAAGAGTTATTTTCACTATGTGCATATTGCCAAACAGCTATTTTGTCTACGCACAGTTTACAGTGTGGACAAAGCCTTATTTTTGTTAAATCTTTCTAAGTTTAATTCTAATAGTGGCAAGATTGTAATTTTGTTTTCTCAAAGTAATGGAAAGCATATTTTTTTTTCACAAAACATTATCAGTTATTAGCCAAATCACCAGTTTTTGTTGTCTACAAATTTCTTGGTACTAGTATCTAGTAAAGTAAATGCTTTCACTTCTATGGTGGAGGCGTCATTACTTTCATACCACATATTAGAAAATGTAAGAAATTTTCTTTATTAGTGGTTGTCTTAATATAAAAATTCTATTTCAGATCTTTCAGACCAGCTTTGTTCAAGCTGCTCAGTACAGTAAAGCCTGTATATAATGGTCACCTTTGGGGTGAGTGAAAACTTTTATTTGAGGTTCAAAATACAAAGATATCACTACAGGGGGACAAACAGATTGTAAACAGACAAGAAAAACATGTCCTTAGTAGAGGTGACCTTTATAGCAGGTTTGACTGTTATTTCAAAGGGGGTCTCATTGGGGGTCTGATCCCGGATCCCACTTATTGGTTTGTCAGAATCTTGTATCCCGCTTATTGTTTTGTCAGAATCCTGTATCCCCTTATCAATGCAATAATAGAGTTTTTATTTCATGTGTCCCGCAGACTTTGTTTCCCATTTTCACGCAAAATCATTTGACTATCACGTGTCAAGCTTTTAAAAAAATCAGCCAATCATGACCTCCATAATTCCAATTTTGGATATATCCTGAAATATTTTCAGGACCTCCATGAATAATCAGACAGGTCAAATTTGCTTTAATTTGGCAGGTCCTAAAATATTCCAGGAAATGCTTGATATTCAAGGAGCTTCATAATTATATATTTCAGAACCTCCACAATCATTTCAGGACATCCACAATTTCAATTTCATGATATCCTTAAACATTCATGAATCTCCACAAATGTTTCAGGACATTCAGAATTTAATTTCAGGATATCCTTATATATCTTTGCACCTCCATAATTAGGGTTATATTTAGCTAAACATTTTTCTAAATAATTATGAAACTTCTGAAATATTTGAGGACCTCCATACTTTGATTACTGGACCTCCATAATTCCATTTCATGATATCCTGAAATATTTCAGGGCCTCTATAACTCAAATTCTATATGCCATGAAATAATTGTGGTCCTCCTTCACATATTGTTAAATATAAAAAAAATACTTTCTTACTATGGATACTTGGAGCAAATAATCATGTAAAATAGTTGAAAGTTCATAAGAGGTGCTTTTTGCCAGAGGAAATATATACTATGTATCTTGAATGGATGACATCAGGACTAAAAATAGAATCAAAAGCTTTCTGTAGTACAAAAGACCTCCCTTATTGTATAAATAAACAACTTTTGCTATCAAAAAGAAATATCTTTTAAAGATAAGACTTACTCAAAAGCAATGACAAGCCTAAGGCAATTAATAACTTTCTTGAAAAACTTATAGACCTCATTTAACAATATAACAAATTTAACAATAGTTGAATTTGATGGGATGCTAACATATTTTTCTCTTCAAAGTATTCCAATTTAATGTGACAGGATATTATCCGCCCTATATCTAACTGACTTGTAGACCAGAAAAATTGTCATTTTCCAGTCTGCTTCAGAGATTGTGTATGCTATAATCCGAAAAGGGTATTATTTGGGTCAGTAAATCATCCGTATAAAGATAAGCCTTTTTCAGAATCATAGTTGTAATTTTCTACTTGAATATTCATACTTAATCTCGCAGAGTCTAATCTAGACTTGTATCACTTCCCTGGAAGTCTGGGTTTACAAGCAATTACTATAAATACATGTAATACTATTAGTAATATCTCTTTTTTTTTCAAAAAGATTACATTTGAAAGCTGAGATCTGTGTAAGATATAATACATTTTTTTATTGATTTTGATACCAAAGAAGAAATACTGTTCTATTTCAAGAGGCTTTTTCTTTTTGGAATAACTGTGGGTTGAACACTTTTTCAAGATGCAGTATGAATTTTTTCATTCAAACTGACTGCCACTGATGAAAAATGTCAGTTCATTTCAAAATAAAGGTTGGGGTTAGTATACAACACAAGCCAACACATTATAAAACTCCAAGCCTCAATAAGGAAAAAAAGATGGAAAGGTCTTGAAAAATCATAGGAATACAATGTGAGACCCAAAATATTTTGGTTTTTATGAGATGTCAGCATTACTTAGACATAGTAAACCTGATCTTCTTTTTTGTTGTCATAATTGTGATCAAAATATGCCTAAAATGTCTTAGTAAGTAGAAACAGCTTTTCATTTTTTGTATATTCTTTTATGCATACACAGACAGATATACCAAAGTGATTTTAGAAGACTGAACAGACTTTTAGTTTATATTACAACATAGATTTTTCGTAACCCTGATAAAATGGTAAGTCAGATACCTGGTCACGTAGGTGTTCACCGGAAATGATTTGGTATTGTATTCTAATGGGTACATAAACATATCATATATGTTCTTGATGGTAATGTATAGTGTATTTAAAAATATTGCAAATACAATAATAAACTGTATCAAGTTTTGTTGTTTCTTTTCTGATAATTTGTAACAATAAAAAAAACACATATTAAAAAAATTCAAACCATAAATGAATTAGTTCAATAATCTTTATCAATTTATAATTTCAAATCAGCTAAAATTCTGCTTCGTGGTCTGGTGGTTCCATGCTCAACTTATGTGCTGGAAATTATGGGTTCACTCCGAGACTGGGTCAAATCAAAAACTTAAAAACTGGTATTTACTGCTTTTCAACAATATTGGGGAATGAAGGAGTTCCTGAAGATTGTTACCTTGTGAGCTATCAAGTTAGCAATTTGACTTGTCATGTCTGTCTAGTAACACTAATATTTCATTGTCCAGAATATGCATGTTATATTTGTCACTGGACATTAAGCAACTATCAATCATTTAACAATTAGTAAAAACAGTCAAAATGGAAACTAAATATATCAGCATGTCCATGTTCATTGTCTCACCTAAAACTTTTTTATAGATTAAAGAGAGTAAAAGTAGATTTTGAAAAAGTAAAGACTTTTACTCTTGTTACAGTACTTCAATAATTCTAATAAGGAAGTGCATGCATAAAAAAGAAAATTTCTTTAATATGAATCTTATATACAAATGATGCATTTATTATTGTAATTCCTTTACCTCTGACAAAAAAGTGAAATCCAAATAATGCAATAGCAACTATTTTATGAAGGAAATAACCACTACTGAAATTATTATTATTATTGCAAACCTGATACTGTCACATTTTTTGCATTTATAAAAAAACATCACAATAATTTTTGAATGTAATACAGTAATTGATGTATGGTTTTATAATTTTTTTCATGTATTTAGAACTTTTAACTTATCTGAACTCCTTTTCCAAACACCTAGCTAACAATCATAAGAATTTTATATGCAAATGAACCTGATCAAAAGCACAGATTTAGAATGCTTTATTCATTGACAAATTTTCGGGCCTATAAAAGCTTGCTCAATGGTTTAGGCAAAGTCGACTGTTATAGGCTGTTTGGTGACTGAACTATCTATTTTTAGGTAAACTTGTGATTTTGGGTAGCTATCATGTTAACGCTTAGTCCAAATCTTCTTTCATTACATTTAAGATCAATAAATGTATCCCTGGTAACAGTTAAATTCGGTTAATGTATTTTGTGAATGAAAATTGAAATTTGCACCTACAAGGTTACCTGAGCCGATCCTACATGCATTTTACCTGGAACAGATAACAGTATTTAACCACTTCCTTTATAATAAAGCGATAAAATGATTTTGTACTAGGTTTGATTTAAGGACAACAGTTTCCATGCTGTAATATATTAAATCAGACATCAAATAAAACAGCTTGTATTAAGATATGCATATAAACCCGGATTTGAATATTAATATACTGAAGTATATTGATTTGGAGATGTTGCACTTCTATTTTCACTTTTCTAATAAAAAAAGAGCTAACAAAACTTTTCCTTTATAAATCAAAACCGCAGGTTTACTCAAACGATAAAGATGAATTATCAGTACACCATATATATTAATAAACTCATATTTTCATCTTGAACTAAATGGAAACAATAACTTAAAGGGATATCAGTTTAACCAAGAAAAAACATCTTTTCAGAATTCATATGCGATGCTACCTTGTTGTTCAAATTGAAATTTCTGCCTCATCAACTCCAACATATTGTTCTGAGAAATTGTATAAGAATAAAGCATATCATATTGTTACAACAATAAATGTTCATTAATGTTTGAACTTTTTAGAGTGATGAATAATTTGAAGAAACATTATATCTCCATAGAAAGACCTTTTTTACATTTTGTTTATTTAAAATTATATATAAGTCCAAACAAATAGGAAACTTCAAGTTAAATAAAGAGCACTTACTTAATCTAACTTTTAAGAAGTATATATGATCATATAAAGATAATTCCATTATATATTATCTTATAACAAGTCTAAATATAAATGCATTTAAAGAATATTATAATGAATAAAAATATTTTCATAATAAAATGTCATACTTTTATTGGTTTCTGATCAAAGTAAAAATTGTCTTGAAACTAGTTCATGTCACAGATGTTAAAAAATATTAAACGGCAATTTTTTATTCAATACGTTATGAACAATGAACTTTCAAGTTCACCTGAACTATAAGGTTCAGAACTGAGAATTTGAAGCATCAGGACCAACATTATGGAAATGATGTACTGAATACTAATTTGATCCATCCAGATATCTTTACATTTATAACTACATTTGTAAAATGCTGCTGGTTATATTATATTTCTAATTCTTATATAGAGCTGCACATTGGATAATTTATAACAAGCATATAGCACCACTGACCTAAAGCAAAGTCAAGCTCAAAGGATGCATAATTTTGTAGTAAATATCATCTTCATGGTAAAATGTTCCAACTTGATTCAAAATTTATATCACTATCCCATAATTATATTATTAAGTTGAACATCAAATATGTTGCTGGGAAAAAAGTAATGAACTTATCGTATAGAAAAATCAAAATTAAAAAACAATACAAAGGATGAAGTGAATTGTTATAAATGTCACATGTTGCTTTCATTCTTCCTGATTACACCTGCTTATATCCCATTATATTATACTTTTTTGAAACAGAAGACTCAAATAGCCTAGTTGAAGGCCATACGGTGACCTAAAATTGCTTATTTCTATGTCATTTCGTCTCTGGTGGAGATTTGTCTCATTGGCAATCCATACCACATCTTCTTATTCTTACATAGGTTTTAACATATAGATTTATAAACCTGCTTCATAAAGTAATTTAAAAACAAACTTTACATTATATTTCATAATTTTATATTATCAACATACATAAAGAAATTCCTATGTTACATGTTAATGCTGTATGTTAGGCTAGCATTTAAGATCATTAACAGTAAGGCATTCTAAGATAGGCAAGGGGACCTGATGCCGAAGGAGGAAAAAGGGCAAAAAAAAAAAAAAAGCAACCTGTTGACTGAAAGCTGGGGGAAGACAAACAAGAACAAGACATGACCTATAATTCTATTCTGTACATAAATCTGCACTAATCCAGTCAAAATAAACCAGTATAGCATTTCACTTGTTTACAAACAAAAAATTAAAACAAAACTTCTTTGTTATATCAGAACAATTAGAGCTTTTACTGAAAGCTGTCAAGATCACATTTCGTTATATATATATGTGTTTACATGATTGAATTTCATATTGAATTGTTTCATTTTTTTGATATTTGAAAATTCTTGACAGACAATAAAAAGGTACATTTCTATTTTAATGTTTCATTTCAACAGATGTACCAATGAGTCTGTATTGTTTCCCTTATATGTATATATTATTCTGACTCAATTAGCATATAACTCACTTTCCCAGTAGCATGATGCCATCTACATAAATCTTTAATTCTGCATTGGCATCAATATCAGTAAATCTTTGAAATAAGACCAAAAGAGATGTGGGATATAGATCAAGGAAGCAGTATTTATAAAATACAATAAAAGCAGAAAGAACACTGAGTGATAAAATGTAAGCCTTCAACTCTATGCATTCTTTTCTTCTCTATAAGAAGTCTCTATTTGCTGTTACCTAATCATATGTCTTATAATATTATTATGTATGTCTATGTGTTTCTGTATACCATTGTATCAACAAAGGTTTTTTCAGAATAAATATATATATATATAGTGATCTTTAAAGCATAATATCCAGTCAATCAGTAAAACTGAGACACTATTCAAATGTATTTACTTCCATATCCAGTAGCTGACCAAATAGTAAGGGCATTTAAACCTGTATTTGGCTCTGATATTTGGAACATATTTGAAATCCATTGATGGTAATGAAAAATGTAGAAACATATCTTAAGGGCATTAAAGCTCAAAACTATATTGAAAAATTACTTTTGTATAGATTTGATATCTTTTATTATATTTATGCACAAAAAGAACTGGAATTCCAAAAGTAGATTTACAGGATTATCATAGATCTTTGTCAACCAGATGCTTTATTTTGACATTGCTGCAAACAAATTAATTAGGTTTTTTTCTGCAAAGTTTGCTGTATGAAATCTACGATGAAGTACAGTAGCTGATATAATTCCAAGATGACATGATTTCTATATCAACAGATAACAGATAAGTATCTTAAATAAAAAGCTTGATTTACAACATAAATGTGAGCAATCTTTGATGTATGATAACATTCTTGTCTTGTCTTTTGTATTTTTTTTATTATTGTTTAATTGTGCAGGTTTTTGTCATCTGTCAAAAAAAAAAAATTATAGAAAATAAAAATTTTCCTGAATTTATTTTTATAACAGTCTTGGGAAATTTTCCTGTATTATCAATATTGAATCTTTAATCTGCTGACAGAGATACAAAAAAGTAGAGGGTTAATAATAAAAATAAAAAAACTAATTCAATCTTTTCACATCTTTCATTTTTCACCTCTCTTCTAAAACAATTTATATTTTATTTTTCAAGAATTTAGATTCAAACAACTAATTTTTCTTAAAATCCATGCATCACACAATAAATGAATAGTCTTTGCTTTATCTAGTATAGAAGTGTTCATAGGTTTAAATAATTTACAGTAATCTGTACTTTTAAAACATTTACCGGTATCTAAGATAAAGTAAGGGTGTCATATTCAGCTTGTTATATTTCTTAAACTGAGATAGATTTCTTCAAACTGATCAATACTGGGAAAACCCAAGATTTTCTGAAAATTTAAAATTAAACAAAACAGTAATGAACTTAAATGAATTATAACAAGTTCAAAGGTCACTGCTTTAGACAAAATCAATTACCTCTAAATATGTTTGCTTACAGTGAAGCTTATATTTACTAACTTGTTGAAGGACCGTAAATCTAACTGCTGTATAATAATCTTTCTAGCCAACTACTAAATACCTTTAGAAGCAATCAAAGGTGTACTAAAAAAACTTAGGTATAGAAAAGATCAGAAATAAATCCCCAGATAAGGTGATTTTATGGGAAAGTAAATCTTAAAAATAAAGATAAAATTCAAATAACTTGTGTAAGATTTTAGTATCTTTGATTATTTATCATACCGATCTTTGTATTACAAAAATGTATTGTGAATGATTACCATTATTTATTGGCAAAACTGAGATTCAACTTGTGACATTACCTAAAAAGGTGAATATTGGTTACTTTTACTGTTGGGTTGCTGTGTTATTGACGTAAACCTGCACCCCTTTTATACGAAATACGAAATACGAAATATTTTTATTAAATACATATATATTTGGGACTGCCAAACAAAGGAGATTTAAAGACTATGGATTTGGGTATTTTTGTCATTAAATTGCTGTCTTATTATCAGAGATACCACACATATTCTTTTATCAATATGATATGATTCCCATTATATGCATTATTTCACCATAAAGATCAAAAGAGAAAATTAAAAGACAATAATCACTGGAAAAATGGCTATTTCAAAGAGATTTCAGTTAATAAGCTGAGTAACAATGTAACAAAATTTAAACAAAAGGGGAAGAACGACATCCGATCTCTAAAAATAGTTTCTGTATCTTCTTAAGTTAATGATACATCTAACTGGTTATATGTATCTAATCATTTGACAAAGTATCTGTCATAATCTTACAGATTTACCTTTAATCTCTGTTTGTTTATTTTTCTCATTAAGAAATGGCAAACAATTCAGGTGATTTGACTGGACAATGGTATGACATACTTGAGAATGATGTGTGAACTTTTTCCTTTGTCCAAAACTAAAGGATAAAGTGATTCACACATGCAGATAGAGTTCTTATTCAAACTTAAATTTGAAATCCAAAATGTATATACCTAAAGGCATTTTAAATCTTGCTTATCTTAAGAAGATAAGTTATCATTATTTAGATTTAAAAATGAAAGAAGTTAGAGAACTTCATTTAAAAATATACAAATTTGGCAACCTCCATTCATTAGCTAAATCATCTTCCCAACTGTAGAAACAAAATTTGTTTTTTTGGCAATGCCTAATCACAATGTCAATTTTGACAAGTCATGGATGAAAAACTGCTGTTTTCTTTCAAAATGCAATATAATTATAAATAATTGCCAAAATATTTGTCTTGAAATAAACAAGAAAAATGCATCGCATTCAAACTTAATATACAAAATATAATAGTACGCAAATTTAATTTCTAACAACTTTGCAAGGCCAAATACTCATTTTATGGTTCAAATTACAAATTTAAAGAGATATGTTGATAATTTCAAAAATATTAAATTTTTACTGCAAAAGTTAATCTCCTTTAAGAAAAAAAAAGGTATCGGTAAACCAAATTTTGAACTGGACTAGCTTAGAAGATACCTGTGAAACTGATAATGAAGATGTCCTATTTCACAAAGTTTTTAAGCAGGATGTTTACTCTACATCACAGATTTTATACAAATATTAGCTTAATTATAGCAAATATTGATACATGAATTTGTGCAATCATGTTTAAATTTACCAAGTGAGAAAATGAACTGGTGTGACCATAGATAGATTAAAACATTCAAAATGGACAGCAATAAACCACTAAAGCACAAACAAGTATTCCCCAAAACAATACTTAAATATCATCTAACTTAAAATTGTTTAGTTGCAAGGAAAGTGTTCCTAACTTTGATACCGGAAACTTAAATTTTAAGACCGGAAAAGATAATGATTCTGAAGCATCAAATTACGTCATGTAGCAATCCACTACTTGAACTAAGTACCGCCTGTCACGATTTCCTGGAAATTTTAGATGAAAAAAGACTTCTTCAGTGTTTAAACATAACCAAAATAGCAGCATATAATAAAAAATACATAAATATAAGTAAATCTGAGATGGAGTTGTATTATAGATATTATGTAATTAAAAATGCACTAAGAAAAAAGACAAAAAACCTTTGTTGAGTTGATGTGAAGGGTGAATACTCAACATCTCCTTTTAATCATATTTGAACAAAACATTTTAAAATATTTTCTTTTGGTAGAAACGCTTATCACTGCCAATAAAAGTGAACTTAAATAACATGATATGAAAAGATAATTATCTGCAAGCATGACAATTATGTAACATGACACCTTTTAGGCTACTACCTGCTTTTATCATATTTAAGATCAATTCATTATTGTATGGGGCGTCCTTCACTTAGCAGTGATTGAATATGTTATACAAATACACAAGCACTATAAGTGTACCAAATAGTATTGATAAATTCATGTCTTTTATAAAGATGTAATTGTGTTTGCCCAATTTTTTTAATATGTTGAGCATTTGAGAGATTTATATGAGACAGGAAAGTGATCACAATAAGATAATGTAAAAGCATTATTTTTTCAACAATGATCAGGGTTATCTTTTTTGAAGAAGCTTGATACCATGCTTTATAAATAGGACTCAATGTTTTAAGGAAAAGAAGGAAATCTGCTTAACATTAGTATTCTGTATGAAGTAACTGATTCAAAACAAAAATCGCCAATATGTCATAATATTACTATAGATAGTGAATTGTTTTTAAAAGAAGGATTAAAACTGGTTGCAAAAAGTGTTTAATTAAATGATCTTTACACATAGGCAAATGTAGAAAAGTACTGTGGTGGTGATACAGTCTTATAACAAAGCATCTTCCTATCTATGCTTGTTTTTAAATAATGACATTTTAGCAAGATCGTTGTCAAATAATTCCATCCTAAGGATCTTATACAAATGCACATTTACGGCATTTAATAAATTGACCATATGGAGACAAAAATATAGCTAACAAAATCACAATGAAGGTTTATGCATTTGACATATATATATATATATATATATATATATATAACAATGGACAAATTTAATATTCGGCTCAATAACCATCGTTCATGGTACAAAACCAACAAAACTGTCCTCTCACAAGACATCTTCGTTCAACGAAACATTCTTTGATAATGTTACTTTCAAATCATAGAAGTCAACACCGAGTGGGACACCACGCGAGAAGGAGAAGAGAAAATTTTGGATCCACCAACTCCACACTTTAGAACCTGATGGTCTTAACGAAAAAGATGAGAAAAGATACAGGAAAGATAAAGAATAATTTAGTACACAGCATCGTCCTTTTATCCTGTAATATTGGCCAATGGACGTTGCTAACTTCAACTACCAATTTTGTAAAATCTTGAACTTCATCCAAATTATGTATTATTTTCAAGGCAGCTAAATTCAAGTGCAACATATACATTGAGCTGCAAAGTTTCTTATCATCTACATCCGATTTCACCTGGATAGATGCACGCTTGATAAAGCTAGTTAGTCTAGCGAAATATTGTTTATTTTCATCATTTTGTAAATATTTTAAACATTCTTATATTTACATACTAAATAGTGTGTTAAAATTACATTGTTAGGCAATCTATATATATATATATATATATATATATATATATAACACGAAACACATAACAAAAATAAGCAGGTATATGAACAAATAGATGTTGAAAAGCTACATAAAATGTTCAGCTGAACAGCCCAATATCTGTAAACACAGAAGTTTAAAAACTGTACAGAACATTCAGCACAACAGCTCCATGTCTGTATACATAGATGTCTAGGAATCTAATGTACAGTAGTTGTCGTCTGTTTATGTAGTTCATACTTGTTTCTCGTTTCTCGTTTTTATATAGATTAGACCCGTTTGAATGGTTTTACACTAGTAATTTTTGGGGCCCTTTATAGCTTGCTGTTCAGTGTGAGCCAATGCTCCGTGTTGAAGGCCGTACCTTGACCTATAATGGTTTACTTTTATAAATTGTTACTTGGATGGAGAGTTGTCTCATTGGCACTCACACCACATCTTCCTATATCTATGTTGAAAACTCTATACATAATGATGTTGAAAAGCTATATGAAACTTCAGCAAAATGGTCCCATATCTGTACAGATAAAGATATGTACTAAGAAACTTCTAAGTTTAATCATAACTCACATGTATATCTGCTTTAAAATTGACCATCCTTATAATTATTTTTATATTTCTATGGTAATATTTCTTTAGGTTTATGTAGAAAGTAGGTCCTTAACTTAATGGATCAAATGTACTTCTTCAACCTAATTCAAGATTCAAATAAAAGAACAAAAATTACCATGATATTTAACAGATGAATTATATACTGTGTTTTGTTAAAGATACTTAATACATCTGTAGAACCCATGTAAATATGATTCAACAAATCTATTCAGTTTACAATGATACAAAAAAAATGTCATCAAAATTTATAAATTTTATAGTCTTGCACACTTGTTTATTAAACCACAAAATCATAGGTGTTTAAACTTTGTCTAGGTCATATTCAGATTTTTCTATGCACCTCAAAGGTCAAGTTAAAGAATTTTGTCCAAATTTAACTGTTAAGCATCGATAAATCACTGTTAAGATCAACACTATCAAATTTCTTGTATAGGTAGCTGATACCCGTTATACAAACCCTACCCCTTCATTTTGATTGGCTAACTTAAAAGTAGTCCCTTCAAATTTACATATAAAAGTGTTACGGACTAAACAGATGAGTGAACAATCTTATTATGAATGAGAATCTATGTGAGTCCTCCTACAAAACAAGTCATAGTAAACATAAATATATTGACATCATTATTTAAATCATAGTTACTGTTTGTCTACTTTGTTCCCTATGATACCCAGTTCACTGACAGAAAATGAACGGTATACAAATAGTTTAATAATATATATGAATAAAAGGAGATGTGGTGTATATGTCATTAAAGCATACTATAGATTAAGACCTTACAAACGAAACCCTACCATAAGCAAGCAGTATACTATTTATAATCAGTTTGACATTTCATTACAATGACAAAATAAGTGTTGTAAAGTGCTTTTTAGGATAAAAGAGTTAAGACCATAAATACAAAGAAATATCAAAGAAGACAACAACAAAAAAAAAAATCTGAAATCAAAAATAAAACAACATAAGATTTGTTAATATATTTCAACTTTAAAGAGTCTGATAGTGGGGACATTATTGAGAATAAAATATGAATGTCAAGACTACTCTGAAGACACATAAAAATATGACTATGACATAAGAAATAGTTAACTCTGACCATAATGTATAAACTCTAACATCTACTCTAAAATATTATACTATGTAAACTCTAAAATCTTCTCCAACATATTCTGCAACATATGATACTGTGCAGGCTCTGACATCTACTCAAATATATCATATAGTGTAGCCACTACCATATTTTACTGTTTAGACTAACACATATCACGTTGTGTAGACTCAAATATCTCCTTTAACATATTTTTCTATGTAGACTCATATATATCATGTAGACCCTTACATCTATTCTAGATCATATCAAACAGTGAAGACTCTAATATAGCATACAGTGTAGATTCTAAGAAACTACTCTTACATATACTTCAATATACTATACTGACTGTGTAAACTCTACCAACTGCTCTAACATACCATACTATGTGGACTCAAACATCCATTTTAACAGTTTCCCCTTGTCTTTCCTTAACCATGTGTATACAGTATAGTCCTCTTAATATGTTAACATTTAAGAAATAAATAATGAATATTTATTTACAAATATAAAATTACAAAGAAAGGGTTACAGACAAACTCATTGAAGTTGTACAGCAAATTGTAGATGTTTTTTTTTTGGTAAAATTTCATTGTACAGTTACTGTCTCATTGAAGTCTTAATCTACTTTCATTCACTAGTAAGCCTGATGTAGGAAGAATTGTACATTAATCTAATTTATTTTGTTGATCTAAACAAGATTCAAAATTACATATTCTGATCACATAGCAACTTTTTTTAAACTTCCAACTCTAACTGTGCAACCCTCGGTATTGCCTGTTTATATTTAAAAACTAAACATTATTTAGACGAAAATTTGTTGTTGAAATTTATTTGATTTTTCCAAAAATGGGTGTTAACCTCATGTAATATAATGTAAACATTAGTTAATATTTATATAGAAGTTAGAAATTTATTATAACAAATCTCTACATGACTGTTGGATTTTGTAAAAAAATAAAAAAGGAAAATAACAAGACAGATAAAAAACAAAATGCTGACCTAAATAAAAACTGAATTCTTAAAGTGTTACAAGTAAACTATGGTAAACTGATAAAAAAAGAGTTTTTTTTTTTTTTAAAAGCAAATCAAGATAATTTGAAGGAAAGATATAACCTGACACTCTTTCAGAGGTATCAAAACTCCAACAAAGTGAAGGAAGGTTAGGGCCTTATCTCCCTTCAGAGTATCAAAACCCCTACAATGTAAAGGAAGGTTAGGTCCAAATCCTCCTTAAAGAGTATTAAAACTTTCATAGTCTGAAGAAAAGTGAGGCAATGACCCCCATTCAAAGAACTTCTGCAGCATAAAAGCTTTCCTCTTTCTGAGTATTAAAACTTCTGCATGTGCAGGAATGGCAGGCCCTGATCATCTTCAAGTATCATGGAAAGGTAGACCTTTACCCTCTATCAGAGATCAAGTTTAAGTTAATTACTACGATGTGATATGATAAATTAGCAACGGAAACACTTTTTTGGTCAAACTCTTTAATAAAGAAAATAATTGAATGAAATTATCCATGCAAACTAATTAGCATATTAGACTTTCCTCCTTACTGCTTTTTACCAAACCTCTTAGAATGCACTTACTGTGCTTGTTTCTTAAATCTTCTATACTTGACAATGTTAACTAAAGAGTATAACAAATTCATTTCTGGTTGATTAACCCTTTTCTTTGATTTTTGCACCTATTTTATGTGAAGACAATTCATTGACCATTAAAGTAGAATAATATCTGACATTTGCAATCTATCATATACTTAAAACATCAAACGCTTTTAAAATCTATTCAAATGGTGTATTTGACACAAGTTTACGGATATTTACTAGTTCAATCTAAATTAACCATAAATATGACATTTGTAATACATCATCAAATATGAGCATAAAATCAAATCATGATGCTTTTTTCAGCATTTTTATGTTTCAACTATGAACCAGTAATGTCCATTTAAGAAAACATTTATGCTTAAGGTCAAATATTATACACAATGCAGTTTTAACAGATGGACAGAAATGCTGAAAAAATTTGTACGTTTTTCAGTTTTTACATGCACACAGTAACCACAAGTTTGTATATATTCTGTAAGCAAAACCAAAAAAAGTAAAAATAAAAAAATCTATATTGGTAACTTTAATAATATTTAAAAAAAATTGCTTGGATTTCAATTTAACTGCCCCAAAAAGTGATCATGAGTTTTGGATTTGTCAAACAGTGTATAAACATCTTGCTTTATAAAGAATTCCTATCCTTAAATTATATTTTATTCAAGTGCATTATGCAGAAATAAGTACATTGTGTGGAACTATTAAAATGAAAAGAATTTTATTTAAACATACTGAGTGACACAGTGACCTGGTGGATGAACTACTCTTAGAATCAGATGATTTCTAAGTCGATATCCATCTGATCTGGTCTGATAATCAAAGTCAATGAAGACCACTAACGTCCTATATCATCAACATCTACCTCTACCATTCAGACTAATGGTAGCGTGATATACAATTCATTCAGCCTTATGATCATGAAAAAAAATGAAACCATGAATGACAAATTTTTGTCAAAACTATCTATTTTTCTATTCAGTGAAGATTCATTGATTTATCTTACATTTGATTTAACTTTCTTTTTAAAATCTTTAAACAAATTATGTCCTTCAAAGACTGAACAGAAAAATAGAGGATGATACTGTACTTATCCTATATGGTCCTATCATTGTAATGAAAAATGTGCTGACCATCACCTACATGGTAATGATAAAAATTTTTAAAGTCCCCTTCAAAAACAGTTTTTTTAAGGTTTCATTAAAAAGAATTCTGTGAATACTATCATTTAAAGCAAACTTTTAAATTAGTTGCTGCTGGAAATAGGTTTTAAAGAATGGTTTGACAGTTTTAAAATTTATGTTATTTGATGGTTTACCATACTATATATCCTGTAACTGTATTTTATTTTAGCCACCAATTCATGATATAAATATTTAAACCAGCAGACTATAGTCTATTGTATATACCAGAGATAATGTACAGTAGATAAAAACAGTTTCAAATTTTGTTTGTGATTCAAGGTTTTAATTGCTTTTGCCTTTTTAAGTTAATTAGACCAAAATTCATTAACACCTGAATTTTATCCTCAAAAAAGGTTATTTTTTTATATAGAAACAAAAGATATACAAAAGATCTTCCGTTCAATTACCTTTCATTTGATGCATGAAACTTTAAACATTTAATGGACTATAACAATGTGAAGAACCTTAAAATAGTTGTTGACATGCAACAATATCTAGGTATGAACACAAATAAATTGTTTTCTTATAGCATCTACTCCATTGTTACCAAATTATATGTTTAAAAAAAGATTATAATCATAGGCATCTAAAATAACATGCATAGGATATGATCTATTGTATGGATAATTATTGAAAACGTTTCTGGTAGTATTCTGTGGTAGGTTTTAGGGATGATCTGGTGAGGGGTCGTCCCTTGCAACCTTTCCAGTCAACACAATTGTGACTTATCATGGCGTAACATCAATGTTTTGTCTGACATAACAGTAGCGTTTTACTGTATCAAATGATTGATACAATCACAATTCTAGACTCAATCCCAAATCTTTGTTGTATTCACCACACATGAAATTTTACCTTCTGTCAAAGTCAACCCAACTGTCACTTTCAGTTCTTTGCTTTGTTTGTCAGAATAACATATTGTGATGGACTTGATGTGAACTTTGTTGTATGCAATAACTAGTTACTTGCTTTTTACCTTTCTATAAACCATGCTTGCTTGTATCTCTCTTCATTTTCTGCATACAAATGCAAGTCATAAGTCACTCAAGGAAATCTTGTACAGTTGTACTAACATCTTAGAACATTCACCTTTTTCCTTGTTTTGAAAAAAGAAAATAATTTCTATATAAAATATCAAATTTTATCGTACAAATAAAATCAGTATTCACACTTTATGAAGTGGTAAGGTATTAAATTTTCAACAAAAAGAATGATTCAAACCAAATACAGTTTCCTTCAGAACTATATATCTCATTTAAGTATCACTAATGCAGGATATTATGAAAGGGTTATATTTTATGAATATTTAGTGATCATAATTTTATCATGGTAGTATTTTAGTAAGACAAAATGAATATTATTCTAGTATGAATCAGTTTTTTCCCATCAAAATGTGTTTGATATTAAAAAGAGAATGTTGATAAAACAAATATCAACAAAATACGAAAAAGGATGAAGATACAATTAAAGGACAATATACTCATGGGAATATAAAATAAGGAGATGTGGTATGATTGTCAATGAGACAACTACCCACCAAAGACCTAACGATTTAGATATTAGAAACTATAGGTCACCTTACAGCTTTCAAAAACAAGCAAATCCCACATCACAAAGCAAGCTATAAAAGGCCCTGACATAAAAATATGTAAAACAATTCAAACAAGAACACTTAAGGCCAGATTTATGTACTAAACAATGAACAAAAAACAACTATGACATTCAGGAATACACGACAACAACTGAATTACAGGGCTTTACTTATCAAATTGATACAAATCACATGAATAACTAACAAAAACACTAAAAAGTACTGGCAGTTACTGAAAGCTAGTTCAAAGCTAAAAACAACTTATAAACAAATAAGAGGTATCCAAGACAAAATATTAATCAGTACACATCCAACGGATTTAGTGTAAAGATGTCATAAAACATTCCAAGAAAACAATTTAACATCACCTTGTGCAATGCCAAAATATAACTATTCACAGGAAGTAGAACCGTAAGTGTTAATAAATGTATAAAAATATTAAATATTGTTTCAATATATTAAAGACAAAATCAATGTTAATTAATAAAAACTTACGACTTAACTTTTTCATTCAATATAACAAATTCAAATAATAGCAACAATATGACTAGCTGCTTTAACATATATCTGCCTAATCAAAAATTATGGCAATAACAGAGAATATATAAAATGTTGAACTTCACTATGACATGACTTATGTGTATGTACACAGTTTGAAACAATATTACTAATAATCAACATCTTCCAAAGTTTATCAAAGAAATCAGGAATTAAAAAAAATATTTTTATTAATTTCATCCTGGTATTTTTCCAAATGTGTAACATTTAATTGTAAAATTGATACAAAACTAAAACAAGATGTACTGTAAGCTAGTTTAAAACTTTTGGCAAACATTACTGTTTTTACTGTTACTTTCCCAGGTTGGGTGAGGGTAAAGCACTCTCAAACAAGTTTATACAAGCCTCATTTCTATATGCCAGTCCAAGTCAGAGGCCTGTTGTCCAATCATTGTCATGTGCTGTCTGCTGTAATTGTTTTTTTTTTTTTTTTTGTTTAATGTTATTAGCTTAAATAAGGACACTGATTTTCTCTTTTGAATTGTTTCATACTCTGTAATCCTAGGGCCTTTTATAGCTAACTTTAACAGTACAAGTTTTGCTCGTTGTTGAAAAAAATTAATATGTGAAAAGATTTCTGCAAATGGCATCAAATACAGCAAAACATATCTAGACTGAACATGCATATACCAAAAATCTGTCTTAACTAAACTCATGTAATAAAACATACAAGAAATATAATTAATCTATTCAAACAAAGCACCTGTCTCCTTCCATTCATACCTGTTGTATTCAAGCAAAGTATTTAGTCCAAAATGGGTTAATTTCAGATAGGTTTCACCGTCTTTGCGATTACAAATGATGTTATGTGTCGTGACAAAATAGTTCATACCAATTTGTAATTATCAAAATGTTTAACAAAAATTCTTTGACTATCTTTAATGATCTTCTTAAATGATTCCTACTTAAAGTTTCTGCCAAGTTGAGCATAAAGTAATAAAAACATTATAATATAAAACTTACTCAATTTGTTAAGTCTATAAAAACAGTCATTTATATGTTCATATTTGTCAATTACCGCCAAATCTCTGTTATATGTGACCTGTTCATTGGGAAGTAAACCACACATTTGGCTTCCTGACATCTATAATTATAAAATAATTTAACATCAAACAAAATTTTGAGAAAACATCATAAGAGATTTTTAAAAACATAAACATCAATTTTATTATAGGTAAGTGTTATAAAGACAGATGTCATATACCATTTAAGATTTATAAATATATATTAAAAGCATATTTAAGAACATTTTAAGTAAAGAACATTACAAATTTTATGCTCTCAATATGGTATTCAGTGAATTAAAATCAGCTATAACAATATTATGTTTCCAATTTATTGCATTGAATGACAAGGCCATTGACTTTATATTAAGGTTTTCAGCTCTTATGTACAGTATTTTGTCAAATCATTACAGGACTATTATATGGCAAGGTAGATCAAGGGTTATAAAAAAGGGATTTGAGATGGATGAAGAGGTGTGTACTACAGCACAGTACTTCCATTGAGTAGTAGAATTTAGGATGTGGTATGATTGCCAATGAGACACCTATTCAAGCCTATGGATGCCATTTGATGTTGTTTCTTTATTGTTAAACTATTTAACGATGTGTATTTCAATTATTTATTGATAACATATGTACTTATATAGTGGTTAATATAACAAAAGACAATTAAATAAACAATATTGTCAATAACATACTGACAGGAAACATCAGTGGTCAGCTATAAGTGGTTTATCTGTTACGATGTCAAGATTTATGACGTAAAATCAAGTAAAAATCGGAAGAACATAATAGATGGTTAAGCAACTCAATTGTTAATTTCCTTGTAATCAAGGATAAATTGCAAACTTGCCTTACCAATTTAATTTATACAACATAATTAATATTAATAAAAGGAGACAGGGGTTATAAGATGGGATAGCAACCCCACAGCACAGATAACCAAAAGACATATAATTAAGTCTTTTCCGTCTAGGATTGTGACTAATCTAACTTCTTACATTGTGTCTTAAAAATGTGCACTAATTAAACAAGCAATGAATTAAGTTGTAATACCATTATAAAAAGTATAACTTATCAACCCAGGACCACCTCCTTCATACAAGTAAAAAAGACTAAAATCAAGGTCATATTGAAAATCAATTAGATTTAACTTTTTTGTTGGATTGCTATCTTATTGGCCTTTAATCAATATCTCCATTTATTCATATTAAATCTATTTTTTTTCTTCAATTTTTAGTGAAACAAGAATGTGTCCATAGTACACGGATGCCCCACTCTCACTATCATTTTCTATGTTCAGTGGACCGTGAAAATGGGGTAAAATCTCTAATTTGGCATTAAAATTAGAAAGATCATATCATAGGGAACATGTATTCTAAGTTTCAAGTTGATTGGACTTCAACTTCATCAAAAACTACCTCGACCAAAAACTTGAACCTGAAGCGGGACGAACGGACGGACGGACGAACAGACGAACGAACGAACGGACGAACAGACTGACAGACGCACAGACCAGAAAACATAATGCCCCTCTACTATCGTAGGTGGAGCATAAAAAGAGTATGACAGTAGATCATAACCTCCTTCGATAATTATGAGTGAATTTGGGGTCTAACTAACTTGAATCACAAAAACTTTACTGTGTAAAATAGTAAATCTGATTTTTTTTTCAGCTATTTTAAAGAATTCAACAAAATCATCTCTAGAAAAGACAAAATAGACTTGTATTGTCCTGCATTTTACTTTAATGAACATCAACACCAGTCTTTATCAGATTTAAAAGGTGTTATACAAGGATATTATAATCAAATCATACAATGCCATAATAAAAACATTGCTACATTTTACAATATAAAGGAAAATTATGAAATTGTTCTTTCAAGGAACCCTATATATAAATTATGCAACAAATCACAAGTGGTCAATCGTATGCTTCTGGTCACTTACTACAAGTGTTCAACATTAAAGTGTCTCAAGTCCTCTGATTACCATAATTGCCAATTTGTTTGTTTGATGAGGTTTACAATCTTTTTCTATGCAAGGACAAGCATGTGAAGTAAGTGAAGAGAACTTGAGGGGACTAAATTGATTGATTGGTTGTTAGTGTTTAACACCACTTTCAACACTCTTGACTATATCATGACAGCCAGTTCTGATCGGTGGAGGAAGCCTGAGTACCCAGAGAGAACCGCAGGTGTTTAACACCACTTTCAACACTCTTGGCTATATCATGACAGCCAGTTCTGATTGGTGAAGGAAGCCCGAGTACCCAGAGAGAACCACCGGTGTTTAACACCACTTTCAACACTCTTGACTATATCATGACAGCCAGTTCTGATTGCTGGAGGAAGCCTGAGTACCCAGAGAGAACCACCGGTGTTTAACACCACTTTCAACACTCTTGACTATATCATGACAGCCAGTTCTGATAGGTTGAGGAAGCCCCAGTACCCAGAGAGAACCACCGGTGTTTAACACTACTTTCAACATTCTTGACTATATCATGACAGTCAGTTCTGATCGGTGGAGGAAGCTCGAGTACCCAGAGAGAACCACCGGCGTTTAACACGACTTTCAACACTCTTGGCTAAATCATGACAGCCAGTTCTGATCGATGGAGGAGCCCGAGTACCCAGAGAGAACCACCACTGTTTAACACCCCTTCCAACATTCTTGACTATATCATGACAGTCAGTTCTGATCCGTGGAGGAAGCTCGAGTACCCAGAGAGAACCACCGGTGTTTAACACGACTTTCAACATTCTTGACTATATCATGACAGCCAGTTCTGATCAGTGGAGAAAGCCCAAGTACTCAGAGAGAACCACTGGTGTTTAACACTACTTTCAACACTCTTGGCTATATCATGACAGCCAGTTCTGATTGGTGGAGGAAGCCCAAGTACCCAGAGAGAACCACTGGTGTTTAACACCACTTTCAACACTCTTGACTATATCATGACAGCCAGTTCTGATCGCTGGAGGAAGCCCGAGTACCCAGAGAGAACCACTGGTGTTTAACACCACTTTCAACACTCTTGACTATATCATGACAGCCAGTTCTGATCGGTTGAGGAAGCTCGAGTACCCAGAGAGAACCACTGACCTTGGCATGGGTCTAAACCGTATGAGATTATAACAATCATATGCAGGTCAATTGTTGTGTACACTATGGCATTTTTTAAAATTATAAATGTCTTTTACTACTCGGGCACCAAAAATCCAGAATGTGGTAAAATCAGTAAGAATTTCTCATCTTGAAGATTTACTGAATGTTAGATGCAGGAAGTTTCATAGTCAATGTCATAGTATAGTCATCTCAAATCATTACATGTTTCTAAAATCTATATCATCACAGTTCACATGAATTTTATAAAATCAAGACAAGTGTTTTATAAATCTCTATCAACAATAAATTGATCAAACACTTACTTGTTTGATTTCCTTAAAGACTTGATAATTCACCAGTTTTATAATTCAACAACACTGTACAGCTAAAAATATGTTTGTTTTATTCTTGTGAAAAAAATTTAAAAAGGGAAAATTTTCAATTTTGCATCAGTTGTCAAAGTCATTATGTATACCCAATTTATTCAAAATGGGCTTCAAGTAAGCCACTTTTCAAAACAGTTATAACCAAATTAAGTAACAAATGAATTTGGAAACAACAATTAAAACATTTGACAGATTCCAATTCAAGTATGTGGGTAAATATATAAAGTATTGTGATGTTGGCCATTAAAATTGGCTGGATATGTTTCTGTCTGTTCATAACTAGGGTTATTATTTTGGAATGACACTCAGATTTACTAAGAACTTATTAGGACAACGCTGATTTTGTCCTATAGACCATCCCATTGAGTAGTTAAATTAATTTTCATTCAAACTTTCTCAATAGCCATATTTGTAAAGGGTGTTGTATTCCCACTCAAAACATCAGTCAAGTGTAGTCATTGTCAAACAAGTCTTAAGTATTTCCTTCTTTTAACTGCTGGACAATTGTTTCCAGTGGCCCAGAGGGTAGGATCAACTGGATGAACACTGCTCTTTGTGTATAAATATTTACGTGACAATTCCAAAGAAATGACCAATGATTGTCACAAAGATCCAATAACAGTTCATGCAAATTTTTTTCAAAAATGAAAATTACAGCTGTGAAATAAATTATATGATTTTTGTTCGTCCATATATTATCACCGTGGTCTAGACCTTAATAGCAGAGTTCCATTGATAGTGGTTCGACCACAGTGTGAGAATTTTTAGATTCTTTTTTGAATTCATACAGTTATTTCAGTTGATCAAACTTGAACTTATACATGTTTTAACAAAAGCATATGCCGATATCCATCTTTTCAAAATGTTATCTTTATCCACATATTTGCATATTTTTACATATCACTTTGCATTGCTCATGTTACAAGGGAAGCTTACTATTGCTTTAAATAATAAAAAAATTAAAGTAATGCAAGTCCTGTTGTTTCAAGCAGGTTCTTGTTATAACTGTAATTTTATGGAATATTCTGTTGTAACGAATGGACAATTAAATCAAGTTCTTAATAGACATGTTAATTTTTGTCAAAACACACTAAATGAATAAAGTGTCTTGTCATTTTAAGCAGGAGTTTGTATATTGTAAACGAAACCTTTTATTCATTTTTTTCTAATAGTGTATTGCATTAAGTCACAAACTGTTGTAATATGAATAACTTAATTGAATTAAATTATTAATATTGTTGTGACTGGAAGTCTGACCACAAAAACAATACCTTCTAGACAATTTCAATATATCCACCTTTAAGTAATTGATAGTACTTTGTGAAGACATCAATGAATCCATTTTCTGTCTTTTTTCAACATAATTATTATTTGGTATCTGGAATTTCCATTGGTGAAACATTTACTAGAAAACAAAGAAAGTTTTAAACATTAATTTTAATATTTAAAAGGAAAAAGCATTATCAACATCCTCTTGGTATTTTATACAAAAGCTTTACTTATAGACTTATTTTAATTATTTACAAGTTTCATAATTCATAAGCTTTATAGCTGTATGAATTATTAACTGTTTTGTTGTGAGCTGAAGCAAACAAAGAACAATACTGTACATAGATTGTTAAATTGTCCAGAAAATGATCTCCGTAACCAAAGTCATATATGAAAATTTCTGTCATTTATAAGGAAAATGTTTAACACATTAGAGTTTCAGAAAGTAAGATTTGATCCTTAAAAAAATATCATTGTCCAAATGTCTAAACAGTCCCTAATTTATTGTATTTCGTGATAATTCTTTTGCTTAAAGAGTTTTAAAGCCTTAATATTATAATATTATACAAACAAATATGACCTACAAAACTGACCAACCAAATTTTAAAGATGAATGCATAAGACATATTCAATGAATGATAGCCTATATACTAAAATAATAGTATAAATGACATTTTTATAGTAGGTTAGGTCAACCAGTGACCGAGGCATAAACACCTAATATAATTATTCATAGATGGCATTTTTATCATAGCTTTATCAAATATATGTACAAAATAACATAGGACATAGATCCATCGGTCAGCAAAACAAAGAAGAATTTCTAAATTTCTATTATTCAAGCATATAAACATAAGAAAAGAAAAAAATCTGTGTTCTCAAACAATTTTTTGGCTATCATATCCAATACCCTTTTACCTACAGACACTACAATAAGTTAAATCTTGCAACTGTTAGTGGTAAAAGATTTTTTTATATGTATAGTAAAGGCAAATGAAAGTGAATTTAAATGAGGTTAAGTAAAAACAAAAAATATTTAAAGAAAAAAAGAAATCACAAGAGGAATGCTTTATTGATGTTCTTTCTATTACAATAAGTCCAACAGCCAGCAATGACTTACAGTGCTCTTTATTCTAATTACACAGAAATCAATTAATGATCATTAATAAAACAAGGCTAACAATTTTCAGGAAAAATCTTACAATAAATTACTCATAAAGCAAATAAGTATAACTTATAGGATCAATTTCAGTTGTAAGATTATATCATATGTGAAAAGATTTTGCGAGCAAAAGACATTTTTTTTTTATTTGCATCGCTACTATAACATAATATTTATTTTCTAAATCAAAATACCATGAAATAGTAGAAGACCTCAATGTGACTAGTCAGTCTATGTCAAACTGTCCAATTTATTATAACCAAATGGTATGATTTCTATTGAGGAAATACCCTCTCAGCTAACACACCTATCAATTTCATGATCATTTCACGGTGTTAAGAGTTTCATTACAAACACATTCTCAGATTAAACCGTAAATGAATTATATCTCCATATTAAATGGTCATCTTTATTTGAAATTCCATTATTGAATTCTTAATGAAAAGGTGATGCTTTGATGACAAACAAATGCGTTTTAATGTTTTAAATCTGAATGGTAGCAAGAAAATTGAAAGGATTAAATTTCAACATTGTTAATGTATTACTCTATGGGGTACTTGCTAAAGATTTTGACACCATTCTGTAATAACAGCTTTAAACTGGTAGATACCTGTGAACATGCTTAATACTTGACACCATTATACTATATGTTAACCTAATAACCAAGAATTTACAGTTAATTATTGAGTAACCGTATATGGTAATTTCAAAGCAGTATCCTATTTAGTTGAGGTTAAGATTTATTCATTAATCAAAGATTTCTAATATGTACATGCTAATATCGACTAAGCAAAGCATACCTAGCAATTGTTCTCATTTCCAAAAAAATGGCTTACTGAGTCAAGAAATCAAACCCACATCAGCTTTTATGAACACCAATAACATAAAATATTGTCAAGCATCTTAGTGCTCAAGAACAATTGAAAAGACTTGTATGGCAGTATTCATGAGAATAAAGGAAAAGACTCATGAGAAAAATGGAAAAGATTTATGGTAGTGCTAAAGAGAAAAAGGGCAATAACTAATATGGCAGTGCTCGTGAGAAAAATGGAAAAGATCCATGAACATTGGAAAAGACTTATTAAGCAGTGCTCATGAGATAAATGGAAAAGATTTATGGCAGTGCTCATGAGAAATATGGAAAAGATTTATGGCAGTGCTCATTAGAAATATGGAAAAGATTTATGGCAGTGCCCATGAGAACAATAGAAAAGACTTATGGGAGTCCTCAGACGACAAGAGAACAAATGAAAATGACTTATATGACAGTGCTCATGAGAACAATGGAAAAGACTTATATGGCAGTGCCCATAAGAAAAATTGAAAAGGCTTATAGGAGTGCTCAGACCGCATGAGAACAAATGAAAGGATTTGTATGACAGTGCTCATGAGAAAAATGGAAAAGACTTATGGGAGTCCTCAGACAACATGAGAACAAATGAAAAGACTTATGTGACAGTTCTCATGAAAAGGCAGTATTTTTAAGTTTTCCTTCTTTATACTTATGTTCTTGTGAGAACTCATCTCATTCATGATGACTTCAAAATCGTAAGCTTTGCCTGCTTATATTTCTAAATTTAGTTAAAAAACGTATGAACATTTAAAATAATACCTTAGACTAAAACAGTCTACCTCCTTTTACTAAAACGGTTAAATGGTTTATTCAAAAATCAAAATGCAAAATATGCATTACCATTATGATCAGTGATAATGATGAAAATACTTTTTTTCAAATGTTTTCCAGTTGACATTTTCTATAGAGTAAAACTATTTGGTACAGTGAAAAGTTTGTTTAATCAGCAAAGATTGGAAGATAGTGACACTGAATACAAACAGACCAATTATCATTACTATACATGCCTATTTCTAAACTCTTGTCATGTCCTTACAGATAAACAAACAATAAGAATGAAACATCTTGATGACAAAATCTGCAGTTTAAATGCCTTGACATGCCCCTTTTACATGTCTTCTTTGTGTAGCGTTGCTGCTTTCTTTACTGTATGACATTTCACATTAAGTAAACAATACAAAAACCTTGTCAGCCGAAACTGACTTAACACAAATATATTTTCTAAATTTTCACAATATAATGTAGATGACATTGTTTTAACTAAATTTTTCTGGTTATTATAAATTTCATAGTTGAAAATTCTCATTAACAACATTTGTTAGTAATAAAAGAGGATGTGGGGTATATGAGAATGAAGTGGTAATTCAGAAGACAGAAAAATAATATTTTAAAGATCAACACAATGGGAGTACCTTTGATTTACTTACATGCATAAAAAGCTGCAATCCTTTATAGAATATCTAATTATTCACATAATACATCATAAACAACATGTTCAAACTTACATCTTTATTGCTGTGCAAATAAACTATTTAAAAAACTTTGGGCACTGAGGGTTGAGACATGTATGTATAAGTTCATAGTCTTTTTTTCAGGTACATTAAATTGTCTAATTATGCAAGCCATTTAGTACATTGACTTGACTTATAATGTTAGACTTTTAGAACATTAAATTGTCTAATTATGCAAGTCTAGATTACTTAGTAGGTCACATAAATAGTAATTGTGATGCATCTACATATTATTTAACAGAACTAGTATGTTCCATGCCATCTTGCATGCTAACAAGACCAATCCTTTATATTTCTTTTGAACTTTTGTCAAATACCTTCAAATATATCTGCAGGCCTTATAATACTTTGCCATATTGTATCACCTGTGAATCTGAAGGACAGGGGTTATCAATATACTTAACACAAGTAAAATGTATCTACACAAATATTTCTGTCTTTGTTTCAACAGGTAAGGCAGACATCTCTAATCAGCAACCTTTGTACTGGCTAATTATCAGGAACAAAGACTCTCTAGACACTTATAGCTGAAGATGTGAAACAACAGATGACAAATTCATAATCTGTATGAAGAGATATCACTGAACTGGGCTAAAGTTCATTAAAATAGGAAATACTACTTATAATGTGAATGCTAAGAGATTCAAACGTTTGTTCAGACATTTGTACCTGAATGAGCTTCCAAATTTGAACTGTAATCCTGATACTTCTCTGTGCCATTGAATTTGAATGTTGTTATTTTTTTCCGTCCTAATTTTGTGCTCCAGTTCTTTATTTCTTGTCAACCAGCAGCAAAAACTCTACTTAAAGAAAATACTTAATAAATTAATGTGCACAAAAAATATTTATTATTTTTAGCAGTTTCCTATAAAAAGTATAGAACTTTTAAATATAAATACAGTCAAACCTGAAAATAAAGGTAACCTTCAAAATGAAAGAAAACTGACCTTATAAGAGAGGTAACCTTTGGTATGTGAATAAAAATGAAAAGGTGTTACTACAGCCACACAAGAAGAGGGAGACTTACCAAGACTATTTTTCTCTGAATAGAGGTAATCTTTATAGTTTGACTGTAAAAGTAGATGTATGACTGAGAAAAATTACAGATCACTGTAGAGCTTTCAACAATGTGCAAGACCCATATGTGCAAGACCCATACTACATAGTAAGCTGTAAATAGCCACAGCATGACAAAAATGTGAAACAATTGAAACAAGAAACCAAAAGCCTGTTTATAATACAACAATCAACAAAAAAACAACTATGTTGGACAGCAATCATGACAACCACTAAATTACAGGCTCCAGGCTTGGGACAGGTACATTAAGAATGTGGCAGCGTTAAATATATTTGTGAGAACTCAACACACCCCAAACCTAGGATATAGGTGTATTAAACAACACAATGCAAGAACAAACTGTAATAAAAGAACAGAATTCCAATGTCCCCAATGTTGCATATTTTTTATCTGTCCAAGGACAATAACTAAAAAAACCCTTTTTTCTTCTTTAAAACTTTTTTTGAATATCTTAGAGAAATGATGGCTTGAGAGCAAATGCAATGCAATTTTCCAATATGATTAATATTTCCAAGAGGCATAACTCTTTTAACAATAGTTGAATGACACTGATCTTCGAACTTGTCTGAGACATTGCTGATTTAAACTTATAAGTTTTATGAAAATCGGTAAGAATTGTACAGGTGAGAGCGCAAACAAGAGGGTATGTCTATGTACCTCAACAGGATGCAGGACCATAAGTGTCAATAACTGCATTTATTATACTTCATGTCAAAATGCCAGATTTTGATTGGTTAATACGAGGGAGACAATTTACTCTATCCCATGGCAAATATGCTATTACCCTTCACGGAGACGCTTGCTCAAGTGTGCACTTTAATAAATACGGATGATTGTTATGTACAAGGCGACATAGTTTATTACTTTGAATTTGAAATTTAATAGACAGTAATAACAGAACATTCAGTATAATAAATTAAATAACACATATCTGAGAGGGTGATAGAGCAGATTGTTACCCCTCGAAAAGACATTGTCAACCTTGGCTTAACTTCAGTTGACAATGTTTTCTCGAGGTAACAATCTGTTCTATCACTCTCTCAGCTATGTGTTATTTATATAATGTTCAGCTATATATTCAATAACTGTATATGTTCAGCTATATATTAAACAATAAAAAATAAAATCAATGTTCACAAGAGTTTTTAGGTATCTATATATGTTCCTGAAATTTGGAGCTTATCAACAGATAAGTTCTATTACAAGTTGAACCATAGATCCTAGATCAGCATAGAATTTAAATTTTTATGAACTTTTAAACACCTTTGTAATTTTTGTTTCAGAATCCTTTTGAGTATCAGAGAAATAAAGTGAAACTTTATAAATCTTACAATTCTGTACATTTTCTTTTACACCAATATTAAAATTGGTGATAACAACTCTGAGAATGTGGGAAAGTTTTTACAAAAAAAGTGTATTCATTTGCATTTAATATACATCATAAAATATATACACGTCCTAATACATTTTTTTTCCCTTTGGTCGTCTGTCAAATTTTTACTTAAATTATATAAATCTACTTTTAAAGACAATAGCAGTAAAATGAGATAAATTTATGTTGACAAGTTTGTCTCTTTTGTGACCCTAAGAACTAATGTTTTAATCAATTACCTTTTATAGATCAAAGACACTGAACATGTTGCACTTAGTTACATAAGGCCAATGAACTATAATGACAGTGCTATTTTTAGTAGTTCCATAGAAAATGGAGAAAGGACAACATTGCATTCTATATCTCATACAGATTGTAGATTGAACACAATTCATGAAAATATACAATGTTCCTATTGGAAAGCATGACCATATGTTGAAATTTATTTGGGTTTGTTATTCATTTCAGTATGAATGAGACAACAATATAGCAAAACACACACACACACATACAAAAATCAATATATAATTGAGATAATCAAGATATGAGAGGGTATCAATTAATCTGCCCTTCACCCTTTCAGCTATTTGTTATTTAATTTTTGCACTGAATGTTCTGTTATCATTGTCCATTAAATCATTTTTTTTGGCCTGCTTTTATTTGTTAATGCAAGAGGGTAACATTTTAAAAAAATGTTACCAGTTGAGCCATGTGCTAGATTCAAATGTTACCCTCCTACTCTTCAACAAGAGTCCACACCCTGAAATGTCTCCCCTGATTTATAGATCATATTTGAATTTTGTTTTGAAATATCAATGTCACTTCAGGTATCACATACCAGAACATTTTCAATGCTCCATGAAAATGAGGTCATGGTCAGATGAACCCTGCCAAAACAGACATGTTCACCTTTCAATCCTTCTATATAACCTAAATATAGTTGACCTAATGTTGACTTAATTATGAATTCTTAACATTTGATCAATAAACCATAAAAAATTGATTCGCCGAGCGTAGCTGGATACGACCGCAGAGGTCCAACCCTGAACAGTTGGGGCAAAAATGGACACAATACTGGCGCTTGATACAGGTCTGAATTTGGATTGTAATTCAATATTTGACACATAATAGGTTTCTAACACAGAATAACTGTAGTCAAAGAACTTAGAATTGGTTATATGTTTTGAATTTATATTCAATTTTTTGCTTTTGTGCAATACACTATGCTGTTGCGAATTGACCTCCCTCTAATCTTTTTTTAACCTTCCCCCAAAAAAATTCTTTCCCTCAAGACATGGTCATAATCTCAATTCAAATTTCCAATGGAGTTTGCAACCATAATAACCCATTTAAATACATCATAAAAGTCTTGAAATAGAAAATGACATACATAATCATAGCTAAAATTAATTTACCTTAATCAGCATTTTTAAAATTATTAAAATAGTAACTTCTAAAAATGAATTGACAGCTAATCACCTCAAGACAACACAACATTTCTTTATATATAATTTAAAAGCAGTGTAAGAGAGGTGATTCAAAGTTGTGTTTGAATTACCTCCCTTACACTGTAATTTGTACTTAAGTAATTGTCCATTAACCAGGACACCCTTGTTTTTTCTCATTTTTTTGCCCCTAATTCCTAAACGGTTTGAGCCATAACCCCCCAAAGCCAATCCTAACCATCTCTTTGTGGTATGGAAACTTGTGGTATAATTTCAGAGAGATCCATACACTGTTCCACCAGTTATTGTCATGAAACTAGACAAGTGCTTATTTGGGCCCCTTTTTGGCCCCTAATTCCTCAACTGCTGGGACCATAACCCCCAAAATCAATCTCAACCTTTCTTTTGTGGTTATAAACCTTATGTTTCAATTTCATACATTTCTATTTACTAATACTAAAGTTAATGTCTGGAAATCAAATGTCTTCGGACGACGCTGAAGACGACGACGTGATACCAATATACGACCACAAAATTTTTAAATTTTGCGGTCGTATAATGAGGTCAGGGTCAGGGGGACTGTGTCAAACAGACCTGTTTACCGAAGTAGCAATGATTATATATACCAAATATTACTCATAATAATACCACAACTCTTAACTAGAGGCTCTTAAGAGCCTGTGTAGCTCACCTTGGTCTATGTGCATATTCAACAAAGGACACTCTCCAACATTATAAATGAGAATAGAATTCATGGCAAAAATCTCTGTTTTGTTGATCTTGTATTGCTGATCATTTAGTCTATTTAGTTTCTCTCTATCTTCTTAAGTTTTTGCTCAAAACACAAAAGATAGTAAAAAAAATCCTCATCTAGGGCAATCACTCCTATAAAGAGTGACAGTCTACTAACTATATTGGCAAAATTTGACTTGTTAGTAGATCTTGACTTGCTGATCATACTTGTGATCTAAAGTGTCTATTTATCTATTATAAATTTTATTATATAAGGCAAAACGGCCCAAAAATGGTGAAAATCATCAGTTTTCAAAATAATACATAAAACTTGCATTTTACCCCTATGTTCTATTTTTAGCCATGTCAGCCATCTGGGTTGGCAGGCGGTGTCATCGGGGTCATCGGACACATTTTTTAAACTAGATATCCCAATTAAAATTGTGGCCAAGTTTGGTTAAATGTGTTTCAGAGGAGAAGATTTTTGTAAAAGTTGACAGACAATGACGGTCGATGGATGACAGACGTCAAGTGATGAGAAAAGCTTACTTGGCCCTATGGGCCAAGTGAGCTAATAATTGAGAAAATAATGTGATAAGTAAATTCCACTAAAACTGACCATAGCAAAAGTTTCAAAGTCAATAGAATGGAGAATGAAAACAGGGAATGTGTCAAAGAGACAACAACCTGACCAAAGAGTAGAAAATAGCCAAAGGCCACCAATGGATCAATGCAGCCAGAAAATCCTGCACCCTAAGGTGGGCTTTAGCTGGCCACTAAACAACCATAGTTCAGCAAAATGGACACTACTCTTAACTTTGAAACATACAAATGATCCAAAATTATAAAAACATGAAAGACTAACAAAGGGTAGAGGTTCCTGACTTGGGACAGGCTCAAAATTGTGGCAGGGTTAAACAGGTTTTGCGAGATCTCAACCCTACCCTTATACCTCTAGCCAATTTGGAATAAACAAACACACAGCAAAACGACAATAAAACTCAGTTGTACATATTTCAAGAAATGAAACCTTTATATCGTTCCATGAAGTGTATAAATCATTGTCAAGACAAGACTATATGCATCAAAGTGACAAACATAACGGGGTGGACTTAATAATCACCATGAAAATGAGATTTGCCTATCCTATTTCAATTGCATACCAAATATTGTTGACTGGCCTTAAGCTGTTGCCCTTAAACTGACTAATCACAAACTTAAACTAACTGTTGATGCTGCCGCCTCTCCTGTCGCAAACAGCTAAGTCTCGCCACCACAACTTTGTCCAGGTGAGACAAATCTGTCATTTTAACATGAAGTATATTTAACTAAAAAAAGAAAGTTCCAAGCTTCCAGTCTAATTCTCTCGATTTTTATATATTGTATGGAGCATTATTTTTCTTTTCAAAATGAATGATACGTTTTCGTACATATTCCAAGAAATGTAACCTTTAAATCTTTCCATGAAGTATATAAATCATTCTGTCAAGACAAGACATATTATCTCATTAATAATATTATATGCATCAAAGTGACAAACATCCGCATAATCATTAGCATAATCAGATTTTTGTGGTTCATGAGGTTTGGTATTGCGTAGTGATGCCTTCCAGGTAACTATGGTTTATCGTCACATGGAATGTTACCTCAAACTACTGCCATGTACTATCTTATTCTGATTCTGCCTTAAGGGTAGATTTCATACCAAGAGGAATTTCAAGAAAAACAAAATTTTGAGAAAGTTTTTTCAAGTTCATTTTTATTAACTGCTAGATCCTTCATATGGAATAGAATGTATAAGCCTCATGAAAAATTTGGGGGTAAAATATGAATCTTTATTATCTGGTAATACTGTTTAACCTGCCTTAATGGTAACATTGTTTTTAAATACTGTGGATTAATCATTATTTGTGGGGGACCAATTTTCCTGGAATTCTTAGGTAAAAGTTAAGCATAAAGGAGTTGTGCAATAAGGCCCTTCATTGGCCCAAATATAAGTGCAATGAGGCCCTTCATTGGCCCAAATATAAGTGCAATAAGGCTCTTCATTGTCCCAAATATAAGGACAATAAGGCCCTTCATTGGCCCAAATATAAGTGCAATAAGGCCCTTCATTGGTCCAAATATAAGTGCAATAAGGCCCTTCATTGTCCCAAATTTAAGTGCAATAAGGCCCTTCATTGTCCCAAATATAAGGACAATAAGGCCCTTCATTGCCGCTAATATAAGTGCAATAAGGCCCTTCATTGTCCCAAATATAAGTGCAATAAGGCCCTTCATTGTCCCAAATATAAGTGCAATAAGGCCCTTCATTGGCCCAAATATAAGTGCAATAAGGCCCTTCATTGTCCCAAATATAAGTGCAATAAGGCCCTTCATTGTCCCAAATTTAAGTACAATAAGGCCCTTCATTGGCCCAATTATAAGTGCAATAAGATGCATTAGATTGGAAAAGTATGTGCTCATGCAAAAACAACTATATATTTGGCTAGAATATGTCAATAGTTATAATAAAGCTTCTCTAAAATTATTTTGTTGTTTCTTGCCTGAGCATGATGTTTCTGCAAAGGAAATAATGATGGAAAACTGCATAAACTCTGCAGTTTTCTTTGATTTCATTAAAACGGTGCATAATGATGTAATTGTGACGTCATAACATCAAAATTATGATGTTTTGCATTTATATTTCTTTACTTTATGCATTTCCAAACATTATGTGAAAATTCAAATAGAAATAGTTCTCAAACACGTTATTCTCTTGGGCTAAAACCGGGGCTTAATACCCCGCCATTTCTCCTTTAAATATAATGAATATGTATAAATTTACTATAGGCTTTTCTGTAGAGTTTGACACATCTAATAAATCAAATATCCATGAATAAAAATTTTACCTCCATCCATAAAAATTGGTACCCACTAAAATATATCCACAGTAGTTATATCTTTGTTTTTCTTTGGAAATTGGAAATTAAGGATTTGCATGATAAAGAGTTTTTTTCCTATTAGATATTATACCACTTTTCCCAAGGGGGTTGGGCACTCACAAGCTAGTTTCACTCTACCAAATATGTCCTGTAGTAATTTTTATTTTGTGAAGAGTTGTGAAATGGGTAGTTTGAAACCTTGCTATGACATATAGACTCAGTGTTACAACAAGTGTCATTTTTCATACTATAATTAATATTTGGGCTACTGCATCATGCATATCATTCCCAATCTTTTCAATTTTACCAAAACCATATCCTTAGTTACAAGTTTTTCATAGATAAGCAGTCGTCTCCTTACCAATTATATGAAATATTTTAATTTTTATTATTTTTAAAACATTTCTGATTTTTTAATTTTGTTTTGTAGCACAAATAGGACAAGAAAAAGGAAAACACCAAACAATAATTGTGTGATGACCATAGGTCAAATTTTTAAGTGGTAGAAATTAAGCTAATTGGGTTTATCTTAAGTGAAAGTTATAATATCACACTGTGAAGATAGTAGAAAAGTGACACACTTGAAAGTTTAATCTTGATAAAGGATAATTAAAGTTCTGTCAATCTGATTATCAAACATCTGTTTATCAACCATCATTTACAGGGCAATACACTATGCCAGCCAGTGGCTCTAAGAACGTAAACAAAAACATCCCACAAAAATAAAACAAAATGTATATCAGTTTGGATTACTACAGGATCTAGTCCTCAATGTACCATCCTAAATGTGAAAGAAGAAGAGGCTGGCTAAATTAGACTGCTTAAGCTAGGGACAGTTGTTCAATTAATCCTTTGTATAATAGAACAACCCTCCACAAGAGACCAAACAAGAGTGCACACGCTGAAATGTCTCGCCTGCTTTACTGACCATTGATTTTATGTTGAAAGTCTTAAAATAAAGGTTTTACTACAAGCATCACATAAACTTTACATTTTTTTAAGATCCATTACAATGAGGTCAAGGTCAGATAAATCCTGTCAGACAGACATGTACACCTTACAATTATTCCATACACCAAATATAGTTGACCTATTGATTATAGATATAAGAAGATGTGGTATGAGTGCCAATGAGACAACTCTCCATCCAAGTCACAATTTGTAAAAGTAAACCATTATAGGTCAAAGTACGGCCTTCAACACGGACCCTTGGCTCACAAACCCGAACAGTATGGTAACTAAAAACAGATCAAAACACACAAACTTAACATTGATCAGTGAACCATGAAAATGAGATCAAGGTCATATGATACCTGCCAGACAGACATGTATACCTTACAATTATTCCATACGCCAAAATATAGTTGACCTACTGCTTAAATTATTTGAAAAACAGACCAAAACATAAAAGCCTAACATTAACCAATGAACCATGAAAATGAGGTCAAGGTCAAATGAAACCTGCCAGGCTGTATCCCTTACAATCATGGTCTCATTATGGTATAAACAGATAGTTTAAATTTCAAATATTTTTAAAATGTTTATATATTGTGAAGAAATTACAAAATGTTTGAGCCAATAATTAATTGTCCTTGGAACATCTTACAAATCCTTTTTTTCAAAACTAAAAATTCAATATACATGTACATCTTTATATATCTTAACACCAATATAGAAAGTCTAAATTTGCTATGCCAAAATGGTAACAGACCAAGACATAGTACAAACAATTAAATGTTCTTTCTAATGGACAAAGGGAGGCAACCTAGAGAAATAAATCATTTATTGATAAATTGTTAAAGGATAAAATGTTGGATACTGCTTTAAATATTGAAACATCTTTGCAACTTCACAATCTGCATCAGAAAATCAATAGTAGCATTATACACTGCAGAGGTTTTATTGATCTGTGTCCTGAAATCAGATCTGGGATAAAAGGTCATTCTCCTACAATGTACCATGTTTCAAGTACATGTCCTGGTTCAAATGTTCAAATCAAAGTGTTTTTCAGTTTATACATCTATATTCCAAAATACTTTAAATAAAACAGTCTTGAGCAAACAGTGGTATGGAGGTCATGGTCTTGAGATATTTTCCTAACTTTATATAAGGTCAATAAAATAACAGTAATCAAACTTTACATATTAGCTTCTTAATTTGGTCTATATTAAAACTTTAATATCTGGTAAGAATATGCATATAAACTCTTACAAATTCCATGAGGCATTTTGTGGAACTCATTTTGTCTGACTTATCTTGCTAATGTCAGTAATTAAGAATTTTATATATGTTTCATCAGAATTTCATTAAAAGAAAAATGCAACCTTTCATGTATTAGATACATTTTGAGGGGGTTAGCCTGACTGGGTGTATCTAATTTACACCAAGATATTATTGTCAATGCAGAATAATAGTTTTCAATAATTTAGGAGGGGTCTTTCAGCGATTTGACCATATGTTATTGAAAAGCATGATAAATGAAGGGTACCCAATTTCATTTAAAGACATCTTGGTGTAAACGGAGTAGGAGATCAAAATCTCTCAATACTCCAAAAAATTTAAGCTTCTAAAATGAAATTTGTTGAGGAAAATAAGAAAATATACCTTGTGGTTTGATGGCTGTCTTATTGACATATTGATGTACTTTCCATTGCCTTTTATTCAATTCATTTGGATTAGTTTAAAACATATATAGTTCTACCCGCCTCCCCCAACACACCTACCTTTAAGTTTCTTGTCTACCGTAATACATTTTATAGCAATTTTTGCTTAAGCACTGTTAAAACTCAGGACATTTCCCTATATAGTCTTTATAAAATATTTTTAAAAATAAAATCATTTCACCTATACCTACCTCCCAAATTTGTCTTCAAGGAGGCAAAGAAACAAGCATATATTTTTTTGGGGGTGGGGGGAGGGCTTATAAAGAAATGTGTGTCTAATGCTCATGAAATTCTAAACATGCTATTGGACTTAATTCATGTCGTAAAAAAAAAACTAAAAACATTTATATTAAAACTGTTCACAACGGAATTCAGGATCAATATGTCATACTTTTAGTACATTAATTGCAGTTGTGGCATAGTTTTATTTTTAAGTTCAATAAAATTGGTCTGAAGATATAAAAAAAAAATAGATAAATAACTGATATTTTCAGATAAAGAATCTCAAATAACCAAACCTGGACAGGTTAATCACCCAATCAAAGATCACCCCTCTGTCGAGGCCAAGAAAGGACAATGTTCTGAAGATCTTACCTTGACATCTGATGTTTACATTCTTCGATGCCTTCTCTGTGTGTCTGTCAATTATAAACACAAACAGTTTGTAGGGAAATAGAAAGTCAAAGGATATGGTGGTAAATTACCTCATAAAATATAAAGGGCAATTAACTCTGTAAAGCTAATTATAAATCATGTACATACTGTAACAAATAAATAATTTGAACATCATACAACTATAACTGTATAAGATCTTTTTAACAACATTTTTACATTTATTAAAAGTCTCTCTATATACAAGATATAAATTGTATTTGGCCATTTTTGTACATAATAAAAGGATGCAAACATTTGATAGAAGTTTGGTTAAATTAACAAATGATATAAAACTAATACCGATAGTCTATGCTTTATGAACCATGTTTTGATTTTGTTGTTGTTTTCTTTTTACATCTATTTTTTCAGATGGAGTCACTGGCATTGGTTGTAAGTGTGCTCTGTGTCTAATGGTTTTGGTAATTACTGTTATTCTTCAGAGTTATTCTTTTTATGTATTATATATTTTTTCAAATTGCCCTATATAGCTAGACCATGTCTTAAAGTCTGTAAAAGAAATTTGAGTCCCTGATGTTTAATCTTATTAAACATTAAATATGCATTCTTGAAAATTCATATAATAACAAAATTTCACATCAATGTGATGCATAAATGCTGACATCCCATTACATGGAAACAGATGGGGATGATTTGTGCTCAACATCCAGTGGCAAATATTTCATGCATATCAGGACAAGAACATGTTAATGTGATATGAATATGCTATTTCACAAGGTAACAGTCTGCAGGAAGACATGTCATTGTAATCATTCATGTCATTTAGACATCGAGTCAACTAGTCTTTGCTCTTACTCCTTCATGACAGTGCTCTGCTAAGAAGCAACAAATACCAATTTTCAAGACTTTGAATCAATCAAGCCAGGGATCAAACCAATGATCTGACCTCTCACATTAATGGCAAACAAGCTAGCACAAGACCACAGAGACTGTTAAGTGATTGATTGGTGTTTACTTTATGTCCAGTTGTAAATATTTCATATGTTCAGGACGAGAACAAATTAACAATTTATTCAATAGGTAAGTCCTGTAATAGGGTTCCAACTGAGATGAAGGGTGTGAAATTTGGAATACCATTGGAAAATAAGGGGATTTATTCCACTGTTTATACATATTGATAGTTTAATCAATCTTTGATTGGTTGAGACTATCCCACGTGTCATTGAACAAATCTTCATATTCCCTTCTGAGGATCATATTCCCCTCTGAAATGTCGGGATTACATCGTGCGACGTTACGCACAGTTAATGTACATAACCTTTTGAACTTCTTATTCTTCTTAAAATAGTGATAGCAAAAATCATTATCATGTTCAAATTTATTTCAGACGATAAAACAAAAAGACTAATAATGAACTTTTGATCCGCACTGTTTATCAATGTGTATGTCATGTTTAGTTTAACTTATAAAAACAAGCGGATAAGAAAAAAAAATGTATGCAAAATAATAATTAATGTATTGATAGTAAACAAAGCATAGGCAGTGGAATAAAACATTCATTTCCCTTTGCCTCGGGAGATATGAAGATTTGCTCACCCTCGAAAAATCATATTTCCCTCGGGCAGAGCCCTCGTGAAATATGAATATTCTTGGGTGAACAAATCTTCATATCTCCCTCAGTCATTGGAAATAAATGTATAATATTTGATAGAAACAGAAATTAAGTCTTGAAACAAGCCGCCTATGGACCCCTCAAAGAGTTGTTGCAATTGTTCTTTATGTGCACTTTCTCTTCATGAGGCATAGGACCTATATATGTCCGCCTTCTGACCCGACATGGCAGAGAATTTATATATCCAGCACAGCCAAATAGACTCCCCACTTTTGCAAGGGTTTTACTGCCAGCCAGAAGAAGATCCTTTTTTTATAACCCAGTCACCCTTTTGGTTGGTTGATTAAGTGGAAATAAAGCAGATATTTATAACAGGAACAAAAATTTAATGAATTTCATCATTACAATTTACTAATATAATGCAAAATGCCAACCAACTGAGCAATGTCTAAATATGGATATATCTAAAGCACTGGATATTAAAGGACTAAAACATCGCAATGTTTCTGAGAAAAACAATAACATTGATAAGGAAATTAATTTTTAAATGAATGGCTCTAGATTGTTGATAGCCTTCTATTGTGAAGTCCTACAGTTCACTGAACTAGTATTGTCTCTCAAAGCACCATTTATCAAGTGGCTGTAAAATTCAACTAAAAATAGGAAACATTTTGTAACAAGTCTATTGTTGATTCATTCACTGAGTTTCAAAGAATATATTTGGTTTACATATTTATTTTTATTTTTCAATCAAATACTGCAATCTACTAACAGAGTCAGCAGAGAGTTAGTTTATTTGGGATGTGTGCATGGTAGCCCTCTCCCTTTCTTAACATCAGGCATGAAAATTCATTTGATACAATGCTGCTTTCCAAATAAAAAAAAAATTGTATAAAAAAACTCAATTAATTTGGAAGTTTTTCAATCAACTGCATTGAAATGTCAGATTTTAATACCAATATACCTGTATACATATGCCTTAGCTTGATTTATAACCCCTCCCCCTCGCTTGCTTAGCAATTACTGGTACCCTTCAACAGTTTATGTGTTCCTTTTAAGACATGTATATTCAAATGCTTAAAAATTAGCAAAAGTGAAATGAGTTCACCATTTACTTAAACATGCATTTACTGTAAGAAAATTAAATTAATAAAATATTCAGTTAAAAAATAAAAAGAATAGTTATTATGTTTTGTTCCATGAGAATCCTCACTAATGATTATTAATGGTCTATGTAATCCAATAAAACCATTGTTGAAAGGATACTCTAATGTGTGATTACAATCTATTTACTAAAGGTTTAAAAGTTCATGTACAATAACCATGACCTCAAACAATAATAAAACTAATTATTTTATACACCAATAAATGTAAACATATCGAATAAACATAATTATCAACAATGGATTATTATATTGGATGACAATCATTTTCATTTTTTATATAATTTTAAAAATATTTGAAAAGGGTGACGAACCTGTTGTACAAATATTTTCATGATAGGAGTCAATAACATCAGAACACTTAACGTAGAGGCAGCGTGTTATTTGGCATTTCCATTAGGAATATTGGTTCTTTGTAAAAAGAGTTGAAAAAATAAATATCTAAAAAAAAATGAATCATTTATACTGTTGAATTTATTTGTGACCACACAAAAAATCTGCTTTTGTAATGTTTGAGAATGAATTTTTTCTTTTAGTAATCAAAAATTAGAAAATATTATTTGTTTTAATTAAAAAAACAATAAATGCAGGTCATACAGTAAACAAAGGAATGTATTTGGTGTGGTGGTGGTGGGGGAATAGGGTTTAAAACAAAATGCTCTCAACAGCCTGCATCGCTCACCTGTAATATTTGCTTAAATCTTTCATCAATGATTATTTTTACTTTTCAATATATATTAATGAGTGGCTTAAAAATGCCATTCACCCCTATGTTCCATTTTAGCCATAGTGGCTATGTTTCTTGACGTACAAGGAAATAAAATACAAAATTTATATAAGATACTCTGAAGCTCATTCAGCCCAAGATTGGCTGAAATTGATTCAGCAGTTTCAAAGGAGAAGATTTTTTAAAGAAAGCAAACTAGATTAGATGAACAAATTGTGAAAAATTGTCTTTAAAGGACAATAACTCCTAAAGGGGTCAATTGACAATTTTGGTCATATAAAAAAAAATACATGTAAATTAATGTATGTAATAACACTGATAATTGTAATGATTTTATGGTTCTGGTCCTGCCTGGAATTAAATGTATGTGATTTATATAGAATGGAGATAATAACATGTCTGAACTTTTTAATGTTTCATTTGAAAATGAAAGGATATGGAGTAAATGTACATGGGACAAAATTGCACACAATACATAGAAAACATAGAAAATTATCAATGAACAGGGCTTTTATTCCTGTTCTTCATCTTGACAGTTGATGTAGGATCTTCAACAATGAACGAACCATTCATACCCTACAACAAGGTCAAGACGGCCCTAGCGTTGACTTAAGCGGTACTATTGATAAAAATAAACCACAGTTCACCTTCTTGCTCCCCACCTGCCTCGGAGTGCCAACTTGTGCGATGCTTGTGTACGACGGTTCTCCAGTCGAAAGCACCAGGGATACAAGAAAAGTGCAGTAATTTTGAAAGACATGGATCGCTGCTAAAATATGCCTTGAAGTTACACATGTCGGGAGCGGTCAATGAATTACATAATTTATAATTACGGGCGAGGTTTTTGAACATATATTAACATATATTTCAATGTATAAACAAAAATGTTTTTCTGTTACAAATCATGATGTATTGTTTTATGTGTACATGTTATGCTGCCCATCAAGGGCCCTTGATTGGAATAATAAATATTCTTATTCTTAATCTATAAAACTTATTTGGAGATCTCACTTTGCTGAACATTTTTGCTGTTTACAGTTTATCTTTATTTATATTTATATTCAAGAAAATAACCGAAAACTGCAAAATTTCCTTAAAATCATCAATTCAGGGGCAATAACCTAAAAATCAGATACCCGATTTGGCTGATAATTTCAGGGCAGGTAGACCTTGACCTAATGAATTCTTTAACTTCTTGTCTGATTTGCTCCAAATGCTTTAGTTTTTGAGATATAAGTCAATAAAATGCTCCATGTTCTATTTTTAGCCATGATGGCCATGTTTTCTGAGGAAACACAAAATAAAACACAAACTTCATTCCAGCAGCTTGATAATTTGGTTCGACCGCAGAGGTCGAACCCTGAATAGTTGGGGCAAGTATGGACACAACATTCAAGCATTGATACAGCTCTGAATTTGGATTGTGATTAAATATTTGACACAGCATAGGTTTCTGACACAGAATGAATGTGGTCTAAGAACTTAAAATTTTAAATTGGACATTCACCTATTATGGTCCAATATCCAAAATCTAAATACATGGTTAGATTCAGCATATCAAAGAACCCCAAGAGTTCAATTTTGATGAAATCAAACAAAGTTTAATTTTGGACCATTTTGACCTCAATGTGGACAAAGTTGATAACGGGCCCAAAAATCAAAAATCTAAATATATGGTTAGATTCAGCATATCAAAGAACCCCATATATTCAATTTTGTTGCAATCAAACAAAGTTTAATTTTGGACCCTGATTTGGACCAACTTGAAAACTGGGCCCATAATCAAAATCTAAATACATGTTTAGATTCAGCATATCAAAGAACCCTATGAATTCAATTTTTGTTAAAATCAAACTAAGTTTAATTTTGGACCCTTTGGACCTTAATGTAGACCAATTTGAAAATGGGACCAAAAATTAAGAATCTAAATACACAGTTAGATTTGGCATATCAAAGAACCCCAATAATTCAATTTTTGATGAAATCAAACAAAGTTTAATTTTGGACCCTTTTGACCTCAATGTGGAAAAAATTGATAACGGGGCCCAAAAATCAAAAATCTAAATACATGGTTAGATTCAGCATATCAAAGAACCCCATATATTCAATTTTGTTGAAATCAAACAAAGTTTAATTTTGGACCCCGATTTGGACCAACTTGAAAACTGGGCACATAATCAAAAATCTAAATACATGTTTAGATTCAGCATATCAAAGAACCCTAAGAATTCAATTTTGTTAAAATCAAACTAAGTTTAATTTTGGACCCTTTGGACCTTAATGTAGACCAATTTGAAAACGGGACCAAAAATTAAGAATCTAAATACACGGTTAGATTCGGCATATCAAAGAACCCCAATAATTCAATTTTTGATGAAATCAAACAAAGTTTAATTTTGGACCCTTTGGACCTCAATGTGGACCAATCTAAAACATGGTTAGGGCCCAAAATCAAAAAACTTAATCAAAAATCTAAATACGATTAGATTCAGCATATTAAAGAACCCCAAGAGTTCAAGAATAAAACCCCATTGAAATTGGTCAAGAAATAAGCAATTTATACAATGTATCTTCTTTGCACAATACTGTGCAATTGAATATGGTTCTTGCAATTCGCAATACTGTGCAATTGAATATTTCTTGCTATTGCAATTGCAATACTGTACAATTGACAATTTCTTGCTATTGCACAATATTGTGCTATTGGATATTTCTTGCTATTGCGCAATACTGTGCAATTGAAGATTTCTTGCTATTGCGCAATACTGTGCAATTGAAAATTTCTTGTTATTGCACAATACTTATTATATAATAATTTACACATCCTGTTTGGTGTGTATCTCCTGCCATATCATTATTATTTGCTTTTAAATATAAATCAGAAATAAAAACTTAAAATGGAAAATTTTAAAGAAAAAAAATGAAAAATAAAAAAAAAAATCCCCCAAATTTTTGAACCCCCTTATGATTCATCACCCCCAAACTCAATCCCAGCCTTCCCTTTGAGGTATGGTACCTTGCAGTACAATTTCAGAGAGATCCATACACTTGAACACAAGTTATTGTCTGAAACTAGAAAAATGCTTATTTTTGGCCCCTTTTTGGCCCCTAATTCCTAAACGTTTCAGGCAATTACCCCAAACTCAATTCCAGCTTTCCTTTGTGATATGGAACCTTGTAGTACAATTTCAGAAAGATCCATACACTTACACACAAGTTATTGTCATGAAACTAGAAAAATGCTTGTTTTTGCCCCTAATTCCTAAACGTTTCAGGCAATTACCCCCAAACTCAATTCCAGCTTTCCCTTTGTCATATGGAACCTTGTAGTACAATTTCAGAAAGATCCATACACTTACACACAAGTTATTGTCATGAAACTAGAAAAATGCTTGTTTTTTGCCCCTTTTTTGGCCCCTAATTCCTAAAATTTTGAGGCAATTACCCCCAAAATCAATCCCAGCATTCCCTTTGTGATATGGAACCTTGTGGCACAATGTCAGAGAGATCCATACACTAACACACAAGTTATGTCTGGAAGTTACAAAATGCTTATTTTGGCCCTTTTGGCCCTTAATTCCTTAACTGTTGGTACCATAACCCCAAAATCAATCCCAACCTTCCTTTTGTGATATTGAACCTTATGGTAAAATTTCATAGAGATCCATTCACTTAAACTAAAGTTAGAGTGCGAAAACCAATGTGTCTTGGACGACGACAGACGACGGCGGACGCCGGATTTTACGCGACGACGCTAACGTCATACCAATATCGACCACAAAAATTTTTTTGCGGTCGTATAAAAACTACATTTACCCTATGTTCTATTTTTAGCCATGATGGCCATGTTTTCTGAGGAAACACAAAATAAAACACAAACTTCATTCCAGATAACCTAAGAATCATTCAGCTTAAGTTTGGTTTAATTTGGTTCAGTAGTTTCAGAGGAGAAGATTTTTTCAAGTTAGAAAACATGATAAACAAATTTGTAAAATTGTCCTTAAAGGGTCAATTGACAATTTTGGTCATATAAAACTTATTTGTAGATCTTACTTTGCTGAACATTTTTGCTGTTTACAGTTTTCTTTATCTATAATCATATTTAAGATAATAACCAAAAACTGCAAAATTTCCTTAAAATTACCAATTTGATGGCAGCAACCCAACAATGGGTTGTTAGATTCATCTGAAAATTTCACGACTGACAGAACTTGACCTAATGAACATTCTTACCCCGTCAGATTTGCTCTTAATGCTTTAGTTCTTGAGATATAAGCCAAAAACTGCATTTTACCTCTATGTTCTATTTTTAGCCATGTTTTTTGACGAAACAGAAAATAAAACACAAAGTTTATTCTAGATACCCTAAGGATCATTCAGCTTAAGTTTGGTTGGAATTGGTTCAGTAGTTTTAAGGAGAAGATGTTTGAAATAGTTTCCACCGGACGGACAACAACGATGGATGATGCTGGACAACGACGGACGCCAAGTGATTGCAAAAACTAACAGTTCCTTCAGAACGGTGAACTAAAAATAGATAAAGAAAATGAATGTGGATAGTGTCCACATGTGGACACAGATGATGCCCCTGCTTGCATATCATATAGTTATAAAGGGACATAACTGAAGAACGGTAAAAGTGACGCTACCCAAATTTGAACTTGATCTGAGTTTTGTGTTAATAAGCATTGTGTGTAAGTCTCATAACATTTGGTTGAGGCTAACTTAAGAAGAGAACAGAAACTAAAAATTCAGCAATTTTTCTATTTGTAAACACCCATAACTCTAGAACTGTTGTGTATAAGTTTTATAACATTTGGTTGAGACAAACTCAAGTTAGAGAATGGAAACAAAAAATTCAGCAATTTTTAAGTTTATAAAGGACATAACTCAAGAATGGTAAAAACCCTATGAATTCAATTTTGTTAAAATCAAACTAAGTTTAATTTTGGACCCTTTGGACCTTAATGTAGACCAATTTGAAAATGGGACCAAAAATTAAGAATCTAAATACACGGTTAGATTCGGCATATCAAAGAACCCCAATAATTCAATTTTGATGAAATCAAACAAAGTTTAATTTTGGACCCTTTTGACCTCAATGTGGAAAAAATTGATAACGGGGCCCAAAAATCAAAAATCTAAATACATGGTTAGATTCAGCATATCAAAGAACCCCATATATTCAATTTTGTTGAAATCAAACAAAGTTTAATTTTGGACCCGATTTGGACCAACTTGAAAACTGGGCACATAATCAAAATCTAAATACATGTTTAGATTCAGCATATCAAAGAACCCTAAGAATTCAATTTTGTTAAAATCAAACTAAGTTTAATTTTGGACCCTTTGGACCTTAATGTAGACCAATTTGAAAAGGGACCAAAATTAAGAATCTAAATACACGGTTAGATTCGGCATATCAAAGAACCCCAATAATTCAATTTTGATGAAATCAAACAAAGTTTAATTTTGGACCCTTTGGACCTCAATGTGGACCAATCTAAAACAGGGCCCAAAATCCAAAAACTTAATACGATTAGATTCAGCATATTAAAGAACCCCAAGAGTTCAAGAATAAAACCCCATTGAAATTGGTCAAGAAATAAGCAATTTATACAATGTATCTTCTTTTGCACAATACTGTGCAATTGAATATTCTTGCAATTGCAATACTGTGCAATTGAATATTTCTTGCTATTGCGCAATACTGTACAATTGACAATTTCTTGCTATTGCACAATATTGTGCTATTGGATATTTCTTGCTATTGCGCAATACTGTGCAATTGAAGATTTCTTGCTATTGCGCAATACTGTGCAATTGAAAATTTCTTGCTATTGCACAATACTTATTATATAATAATTTACACATCCTGTTTGGTGTGTATCTCCTGCCATATCATTATTATTTGCTTTTAAATATAAATCAGAAATAAAAAACTTAAAATGGAAAATTTTAAAGAAAAAAAAAGGAAAAAAGGGAAAAAAAAATCCCCCAATTTTTTGAACCCCCTTATGATTCATCACCCCCAAACTCAATCCCAGCCTTCCCTTTGAGGTATGGTACCTTGCAGTACAATTTCAGAGAGATCCATACACTTGAACACAAGTTATTGTCTGGAAACTAGAAAATGCTTATTTTGGCCCCTTTTGGCCCCTAATTCCTAAACGTTTCAGGCAATTACCCCAAACTCAATTCCAGCTTTCCTTTGTGATATGGAACCTTGTAGTACAATTTCAGAAAGATCCATACACTTACACACAAGTTATTGTCATGAAACTAGAAAAATGCTTGTTTTGCCCCTAATTCCTAAACGTTTCAGGCAATTACCCCAAACTCAATTCCAGCTTTCCTTTGTCATATGGAACCTTGTAGTACAATTTCAGAAAGATCCATACACTTACACACAAGTTATTGTCATGAAACTAGAAAAATGCTTGTTTTTGCCCTTTTTGGCCCCTAATTCCTAAAATTTTGAGGCAATTACCCCAAAATCAATCCCAGCATTCCCTTTGTGATATGGAACCTTGTGGCACAATGTCAGAGATCCATACACTAACACACAAGTTATGTCTGGAAGTTACAAAATGCTTATTTTGGCCCTTTTGGCCCCTAATTCCTTAACTGTTGGTACCATAACCCCAAAATCAATCCCAACCTTCCTTTTGTGATATTGAACCTTATGGTAAAATTTCATAGAGATCCATTCACTTAAACTAAAGTTAGAGTCACGAAAACCAATGTGTCTTGGACTGACGGCGGCGACGCCGGACGGACGACGGCAGCGCGTAACGTCATACCAATATCGACCACAAAAATTTTTTTGCGGTCGTATAAAACTACATTTACCCTATGTTCTATTTTTAGCCATGATGGCCATGTTTTCTGAGGAAACAGAAAATAAAACACAAACTTCATTCAGATAACCTAAGAATCATTCAGCTTAAGTTTGGTTTAATTTGGTTCAGTAGTTTCAGAGGAGAAGATTTTTTCAAGTTAGAAAACATGATAAACAAATTGTGTAAAATTGTCCTTAAAGGGTCAATTGACAATTTTGGTCATATAAAACTTATTTGTAGATCTTACTTTGCTGAACATTTTTGCTGTTTACAGTTTTCTTTATCTATAATCATATTTAAGATAATAACCAAAAACTGCAAAATTTCCTTAAAATTACTAATTTGATGGCAGCAACCCAACAATGGGTTGTTAGATTCATCTGAAAATTTCACGACTGACAGAACTTGACCTAATGAACATTCTTACCCGTCAGATTTGCTCTTAATGCTTTAGTTCTTGAGATATAAGCCAAAAACTGCATTTTACCTCTATGTTCTATTTTTAGCCATAGCCATGTTTTTGTGAAACAGAAAATAAAACACAAAGTTTATTCTAGATACCCTAAGGATCATTCAGCTTAAGTTTGGTTGGAATTGGTTCAGTAGTTTTAAGGAGAAGATGTTTGAAATAGTTTCCACCGGACGGACAACAACGATGGATGATGCTGGACAACGACGGACGCCAAGTGATTGCAAAAACTAACAGTTCCTTCAGAACGGTGAACTAAAAATAGATAAAGAAAATGAATGTGGATAGTGTCCACATGTGGACACAGATGATGCCCTGCTTGCATATCATATAGTTATAAAGGGACATAACTGAAGAACGGTAAAAGTGACGCTACCCAAATTTGAACTTGATCTGAGTTTTGTGTTAATAAGCATTGTGTGTAAGTCTCATAACATTTGGTTGAGGCTAACTTAAGAAGAGAACAGAAACTAAAAATTCAGCAATTTTTCTATTTGTAAACACCCATAACTCTAGAACTGTTGTGTATAAGTTTTATAACATTTGGTTGAGACAAACTCAAGTTAGAGAATGGAAACAAAAAATTCAGCAATTTTTAAGTTTATAAAGGGACATAACTCAAGAATGGTAAAAGTGTCGCCACCAAATTTCGTACTTAATCTGTATTATGTAGTAATAAGCATTGTGTATAAGTTTCATAACATTTGGTTGAGGCAAACTAAAGTTAGAAAACGGAAACAAAAATTTGTACTTGATCTTAGTTTTGTGGTAATGAATATTGTGTATAGGTTTCATAATGTTTGGTTGGGGCAAACCTAAGTTACAGAATGGAAACTAAAAATTTTGCAATCTTTCGATTTATAAAGGGGCATAACTCAATAATGGTTAAAGTGACACTACCCAAATTCAACTTGATCTGTGTTTTATCAGTGGAAGTCAAAATTAAACATTGCAATGTATAAAACATTGATTGTAGTTGATTCAACTATAATCATGGACAAAGGAAGATAACTCCAATTTTCAAAGTTACTTGATATTCAGAAGAAAATAAAAATTTTGCAATTTTTCCAATTATAAAGGGGCATAACTCTAGAACAGTTACAGTGAAGCCACCAAAATTCAAACTTGATCTGTGTTTTGTGGTAATAAGTATTGTGTATAAGTTTCATAACATTTGGTTCAGACAAACTTAAGTTACAGAACGGAAACTAAAAATTTTGCAATTTTTCCATTCATAAAGGGGCATAACTCTAGAACGGTTAAAGTGACGCCACCAAAACTCAAACTTGATCCGTGTTTTGTGGTAATAAGCATTGTATATAAGTTTCATAACATTTGGTTGAGGCAAACTTAAGTTAGAGAACGGAAACTAAAAATTTTGCGATTACTCCATTTATAAAGGGGCATAACTCTATAGAACGGTTAAAGTGACACCACCAAAATTCAAACTTGGTCTGTGTTTTGTGGTAATAAGCATTGTGTATAAGTTTCATAACATTTGGTTGAGGCAAACTCAAGTTAGAGAACAGAAACCAATTTTGGGACGTACGTTCGTAGGTACATACAGACGGACAAGGGTAAAACTTAATGCCCCCACCGCTAGGGCGGGGGCATAAAAATGTAATAAATCATTTCAAACTTCAAAATATAACCTACGAGTAACAAAAATATGGTCAATGATTGCAACATATGGTTATATTTAACAAGTTACAGAAATAAACAATTGTTTGCTTCAATACTAACCATAACATATTTTAGTGAACGAAAAAGTATGTCCCAATGATCTATGTACACCATACTCAGAGTGATTATAGCATGAAGAGTGGGTTAAACTGATCTATATTTGCCTAAATACTGACCTTTTTGTTAAATGTTAAAACTTAAGTTCATTCAACATATAGAAAAATTCAAAATATCATCAAACAAGTAACAGGTTAACAGATCTAAAAGGTGATCACAGGTTGCAACTTATCACTGTCAAGCTCCTGACTAAGTATTAAGTCATTCTGTTCATTGGTAGCTGATAAAAGTTCATTTAACATACTGAAAAAATTCAAAGTATCTGCAAGCAGGAAGAAGTTGTCTCACAGATCCCAAGAAGGGCTCACACTTTACAACTGATTATTGTCAAGCTATAGACAGAAATGTTTGTTGGATGAACAGATGGATTGACATCGTGAATGAGATATAGCTCCCATTCCTGGAGAGGGGGTATATTAATATGAGTTAGTACAACCCAGAAAGATTACTAAAAATATAAACTGCATCAAATTCAGAGAAATATTATCAGTGTTACATAAATTTTTTTTAAATTTTCTCCCTGCATAAGTTTAGTATATATTGTGTCCCGAAAAGAGGTATAGGATTTAACGTCCTCATTCTGACCAGAAGTGTTTTTGCATTCATACATCCTGTACAACCAAAATGATGCCCCTCTTTAGTGTGGGTTTCATTACTAGACTGGAAAAGTCCAGGTGACCATATTTCTATACATGCAGAATTGAAAGGAAACTATATTACATGTATATAACTAAATATTTGGCAAAGAAAAGCAATGGGTTCCTTATTTTTGGACTGAAATATGTTAACAAAATTTTTCTTTAAACACAGTATAAATATAAAAACAAATCCATGTAAACTTATTTCATATTTCAGGAAATGCTACTGTTGTCACCTACAAAACAGGCATTTATGTTTGGCAATCTAAAAATTATATCATTGCTTTAAATGTTCCCATCACTGAACAAAAAAAGAAAACTGAAGCCTTATATTGTGATATTAATGTTACAATACCAACCTTTTATAAATCTCTGTTTCCTTTGTCTCTGTAACAAAACTTTACCATTTTAGTTTCTCCGATGACCCATTTTCTGTAATTTGTTGTCAACATTCTATTGACAATCTATTTCCCCAAAGCCTTACTTCAGCATAGCCCAATAAGGTAAGCATATGAAATAGGCACTGGGATTTGTTTATATTCAAGACAACTGAAAATAGCCTTTTGTATTTCTGTCTCTGGTGGATAGTTGTCTCATTGGCAATCATACAACAACTTCTTATTGTAATATTTGTGTAAATTTTTAAACACATGATTCCTTTTGAGGAGCACACAAGTTTCTTGAAAAACCTTCATCAGGTAAACTAGAAATCTTAAGTTATGGAAGTTCCATAAAACATTGAAGAGCATCTAAACCAAACTGGCCTCAACAAAATATGTGTAAAATTGTCTGGTCAATTTTGTCCCTGGTTATAGTACAACTATGGTCAATATTTTATGAAATGATAATTTTATTATGAAAATGTATCATTCTAATTATGTCAGTAGGAAAGCACTGACTAATGAGTGGATGGTACCCTCTGGAAAAGATAGTCAGTCCACCACCACCACCAGCAGAGACCCAGTGGGAGCAAACAAATGTATAACAGTGTTTCCGTACAAGATGTAAAATTCTATAAATAACAACTAGAAATATATGATGGCTACTGCTAATTTGAAAAGAAAGGTTAAAAATCTAGGATTCATCAGGAAAAGCAAGAGATGGACTATATAAATATATAAAGAAAGGACATTAATAAACACCAAGGCCAGGAGATCATTACTTAACGTTACTTAGAGTTGATTTCCAGTACAGGATCCAAAAGGTTCCTCTTCACCAGACTCATAATTTAATTTATTTGATTTACTATTAGTTTCTCCACTTCTGGATATTAGTGATATGTCTTTTCACAAATCAGTGCAGATGGACTTGTATGTATAAACATGATACATGTTAATGAACAAACAAAACAGTGTGTACAAATTTCATAGAACTCATGAAATCCTATATGAAATAATCATGAAGCATATAAAAAATTTGCTAGTTTTTGATGATTTAAGTCCCATTACTCTGGCATGACTACAGGTATTCTGAATATCATCAACATCAAAAGGGAGCTACCTGTTAGTAATATATGACATTGTCAAAAGGTTTCATTTAATTCAATAAAATCAAACTTGATTCATATCCAAACATACAATCAAAGTGCTTGTAAGCACTGAAGGGTAAAGATTGCTTTAACTTATCAGTGGGAAGTAACATTAAACATTGCATTGTATAAAAGCATTGGTTGTAGTATCAACTACAAATATGGACAAAGGAAGATAACTCCAATTTTAAAGATTACTTAAACAATGACATCATTGATATTTTTAGAACAGTTATTAGATTCCTGCACCTTGCACAAATTATGTAATTTTCTTGACAAGTATAACATCATTTTGTATCTTGAATTTCATTGATAAATTTCTGGAAATGTTCATGGATAGGATGTTTAGAATGTTATGATCAATGCACTATATTTCGTGTATCTCAAAAGTAGTGATAAACCTTGGAAGATTTAGATATCAAGTCAGTACCATAGGGTTTTGATTGCATTTCATGCAAGCTTTACCAAAAAATTATCTAGTTTTTTATGATAAGTTACCAACAACTATTACTTATCTTAAAATAATCAAATTACAAGATAGCTGGTCTTCATGGAAAATAAAATAGTGCAAAAATTTGGTAAAGATACATTAAACAATACTTGAGAAATTGCCAGATTTGCTTGGATGTAAGGATGGACTGATGGGTGGACAGATAGCATACCACAATACATGTCTTCAACACATGTATAATAAACTGCTTTGCTGAGCGCAGCTAGATACACCCGCAGAGGTCCAATCCTGAACAGTTGGGGCAAAAATGGACACAATATTCAAGCTTGATTCAAGTCTGAATTTGGATTGTAATTAAATAATTGACATATTATAGGTTTATGAATAAATGCAGTCAAAGAACTTGAAATTGGTTCTATGAATTGAATTTATATTCAATTAAAGATTTCTTGCTGTTGTGCAATACTTAGTAAATCTGTTGTCAGACTATAAACAAATAAAGTTCAATTAATTCTCAATGTCGTATTAGAAATTCATGAAAATAAAAAGGGAGCTTACATCAATAGATATAAACAATTCACCAAAGTTTCATGAGAATTGGTGACAGCATTTGTGAGTTATTGTTCGAAAACTGGAAAATCACCCCTTTTTTTTAATGAATAAAACCCCATAACTCAGAAATGTAAAATGTAAAATTTATAAAATTCTAAAGGGAGCTTACATCATTATATACAAACAATTCACCAAAGTTTCATAAGAATTGCTGAAAGCATTTTTGAGTTTTTGTCCGAAAACTGGAAAATCCCCCCTTTTTTATGAATAAAACCCTGTTACTCGGAAACGTAAAATCTAAATTTTATAAAAATCGAAAGGGAGCTCATGTCAACAGATATAAAAAATTCACCACAATTTCTTGCAAGTTGGTGAAAGCTTTCTTGACTAATTGTCCCAAAACTGGAAAATCCCACTTTTTTAATGAATTAAACATCATAACTCGGAAACGAAAAATATAAATTTTATAAAAAACGAAAGGGAGCTCACGTCAATAGATATAAACAATTCACTAAAGTTTTAGGCAAATTGGACAACGGTATACCATAATAAATCCCGTAAACGGGCGTATAAAAAGTTAACTTTCTTTTGGTTTACCTAAGTCTGAAAATACATATTTTGCATAGGAAATCACATAAGAAAATGAACTGAATAATGAGATGTTGTTAAAGTTATGTGTAAGACTAAATGAAATCCACATTAAGGTTTTAATTGATATTGAGAATAGAGGAAGCCAAACCCCCATACATAGATGTCCATGTTTTAATGTTTGGAAAGCCCTCAATCATTTAGATTAAAATTGATGTAGGAGGTGATAAATAGTATGTCAAAATTTCATTGAATTGCAATGCCCTCCTCATTTGATATAAAAATGTTAAAGTCCATAATTTGCTATAAGAAACACTAAGACATAATTAGAGGTGAATAATGCCATTCTGGTACTGAAAATCTTATGGAAATTTCAAAGAAAATTAATGGTGTTATAAATACAAGGCACAGACACATGAACATACTCACTATATATCCCCTTTCCATTGAGATCAACACTGAGGACAATCTATAATATTTTTTACAACCTAGTAAAATCATCAAAATGCAATTTCAAACTTTACTATAGACTTTAACATCTGTGATGTGACAATATGCAGTGATTTTAAATATAAATTGAATTAGTCCATAAGCATACCCTATGCTAAAAGATTGTTCACCATGATTAAAATAAAAATAGAACACTTAAGATACAGTCCAATGGCTTTAATGACATAATTTACAGTAGATGAAAAGCCAACTACACATTATATTTTTTAACACAACAAAAATTTATCGGATGTAGATCCAACAGTAAATCAATTCTTGTTTTTGCATCCAACTTCCATAAAAAATTGGTAAAAATATAGGCAAACAAAGTAATAATCTGTTCTATCAAAAGTCCAGGAGAGATAATGTTGTCATTCTCAGTTAAATCATTGTATTTCCATTAGATGGGAGATACAATTTGTAGTATTATTTCAAAATTATTTTGAACTTGATAAATATTTTTTTGTAATTTCTGTTGTGGTCCCAAACATCTGTTGTGAGGTCTATTAAGTACTTATATTATTATAAATATTTTTTTTTGTAATTTCTGTTGTGGTCCCATCTGATATATAGTCTATTACTAATAATATTAATATGAATTATTTTTGTAAATTATTTTTGGCCCCATCTGTTGCTTAATCTATAATTAAGACTTACAATTTCAACAATTTAAAAAAATATATATTCAAATACCGAATATTCCAAATAATTAAGAGGATCGAGATAGGATTATTTTATACTGAATAAAAGAATTATAGGAAACATCCATTTGAAATAAATTAGTTGCAACACACTCTTATACTTGTATAATAATTTTGTAAAACAATGCAACTATTGTAAGTTTCTTATGACTGGTCTTTACTTGGAACTTCTTAATCTAGAAAGATATATACATGTAGGGAAAGTGTAATTCAAATGAATAATTCTATTTGCCAAAGCTGCATGTTTTGCAGAACCTTACCTAAAAAGGAGAGCACTGAAAAGAAAATATTTTAAACATTGAGGATGGAGTGGATGTAAAGCTTTATCAGTTATACAGATTAATTACTTGGTAAATCTCTCGTTTCTGCTATGCTGAAGCATTTTAAACCATCAACTGAACATAGCAAAATGGATTTTTATTATTTGTAAACCTGCACAACTTGAATGAGTTCTAATGCACTTAAAATATAAAACTGAAGTTTTTATCGCCATTGATCAAACTAAGCTGCAGTTAGTTAAAGGTTCAAAGGGACATAACAAGTTTTTACAAGGTAATAATTATGCAATGATTTAATCAAGAGATTCATAATGAAGATATTGCAATAGAATTTTAAAATTTAATATAAACTTGAAAAATAGTAAAGACGAGAATTGATTTACTAAAGTTTGCAATACTGACATATTTTTCATAACAGTAACACAAGACACTTATTGATATATTAATGATATAACTATTTACTATGTTAAAATTATTTTTCTAGCTATATACCATTCAGACACTGTATCTGTATTTAATCTGTTTTTACATTTTTAATCTTACTTTTGAAATATTAGTACACATAGGATCTACACCTAGCATCAAATAAATACTTAAATTATACAACTGCAAATGTAAGAGTTTCTCTCTTGCAACTTTGTCCTATAAATGAAATAAAATGCCCCAGCCTGCAAAATGACAGGGTAATTTTGAAAAGAGAACACATGCTTGATTTATAACTCACCACTATCTTTTAAGCACAATATCTTCATGATCAATCCCATTAAAAGGAGGTTATCCGAAATCAAAAACTATTATGCATTTATAAACCAAAAGTTGACTAAATATATAAGGGCAAAACAAAAAAGTCAACTGTTGGATTTTGGGGATTTTCGAATAATGGAAATATGGACATCCATAACTGTACAAGAAAACAATTAAAATCCAAACAAATAGTTCTGACATTTATCCACATTACAAATCAATCATTGTGATCATGTTTCTGCTACACTTAAGAATTTACAACAGAAACCCTTGTCAATATCTGGTAAGTAAAATTTGACACGTAAAACACATGTTCTACTATGACTGATGGCTCGGTTTGGTAATGTGAAATCTTTCCTTCTATAGAACAAACTGACTGGCATCAGATTGTAAAAAAAATGAATCACTCCACATCTTTATATGCTTATGTGTACAAAGCTCACTTCTCTTGATATATCTTGAAGCATACTAGAAGACTGCCAGAAAAAAGCCAAGATATGACAGTTGCAAAATATAATTTCCGACCATTTCGTTTTTTCAAAGTTAATACTCCTTTCCAACAACAAAACTTCCCTATAAGTTGTCAACTCTATGAAAAGCAATAGAACTATTTCCTGAGGTTTAAAATGTTTTAAAGAAATTTCAAAGTAGGAATATGATACATGTTTGTACTTACATAGAGTAATAAATAAAAAGGTAATGTTACAAATGGATTTTTATTACAAAATATATTAAATTTGATTGGAATGGTTTAAATATGTTTTTTGGATATTGGAATGTCAATAATTTATGTACACATATGGTTATACTGGTTATAAGTTACACTGATTTATAAAATTATGTTATCATTTCTTACATTCTTAGAACACAACTATCTATGAGTTCTGGTTAAAACAATGTCTGGCATTAATTTACGGGAAACTGGCATTCCTTGGTGGTGCTGTTGGATGAACCTGTTCCCTTGTCTTTAATTTGTTATTATCAAATTTTATGTTTTATGTATCTTATCAAAAGGTATACAATTAATAAAATCAATTCAATTCATTGTGAAGGTTCAGTTGACCACCAAAATATTTCTTCATACTAAATTGTAATTCTTAGTAAAGAAAAGAAGAGCTAAGACACATAAATAATGTTTTTCATTTATCGATGGATACAAAAAGTAATCGATATTTCATAGTACAGGTTTAATTGACAAAAAACATACAAAAAACGTTATTGACATTCTTACACCCTTACAGAATGAAAAAGAACATTACAAAATACCACTTACAACTTGTATGGGAATATAAATTTATTAAGGGCATTATCATATAAAAAGTTGTAAAATTTATGGAGCAAAATTCTATACAAGACATTCAAAAGAAATATCAGACAAGTCTATAATATGACAAATTTTGAAACCCTTGTAATTAAATACTAATATTAAGAATTTTTACTGAATTAATTCAATATAATCACAATACACGTCAATATGATGTGACTGTGTGTATGGTAAGTTTATTGTTCCATGTACAAAATATAAACTGTTGACATCTAAAAGATTAAAATAAGATTACATAGAAAGCAATGAAAAAAAATTTGTGTGGCACTTACATCCCTACCCTATCATATTAAATGTATAATGTTACTCTGATAAAGAATTTTTCTGATTATTTTCCCTCAGTAAAGTGAACACAACATACATTTTCCTTTCAATGGTAATATAGTAAAAAAAAAAAAATTGATATCCAAAATTATACATTTGGCAGTGTAGAATGGCATTAACCTGCTTTCTTTTCACAGAATTCTGTATATGACAAAAGGATCTACCACTGAAAACATAACTAAATGAATATTGATTTCAGAACATAGTCTTATACAGGGATGGGCACGATTACTGACAAATGTAATCGATTAATAATCGATTACTTGAAGGATTTTGTGTATTCGATTAATAATCGATTACTTGAAGGGTATTTGTGTATTCGATTAATAATCGATTACTCTGATTTTTGTGTATAATCGATTGCAATCGATTACTTTACCTAAAGTAATTACATTACTTTTCGATTACTGTCAATTACATGCTACAAAATTACAAAAAAATAAGAAAGTAAGTTAAACAAATATGTTGTTCAACGTATGTATAGTGGAAATTTAGAACTTTATAAAAACAGCATTTAAAGCATTGTTTTCAAATGTTAAGTTGACAATTGTTTTCTTGATGGAAGCTCTTTCTTACTGAGTATTTGAAATATTTAAAAATTCTTTAATTTTGGTTTTCAACACGAGTGAGTGGTGATAAAGTTCTTGCAATGACATCTTTGGATTCAGTCACTTCTTTATATTTAAGGATATTTTCTCCATGTTTTGCAAATTTTTGCTGTCATACTGACTTAAGTTACGTAGTTTGTATTTACTCATTTTTACTATATTTGAATATAGTTCATAACAATGTTAGAAGTTTCCTCTAAAAATTTTATAAAAAAGTAGAATAATTAACTAGTTCAGCTAATTTCAAAGATGTAAATTTATAATATTTATAATTAATACATGCATGAATTAATCCTTTTGTTTGGATAACCTCCTAATTACAGGTTATAAAACTGCCAATGAAGTACATTTCATAACCTGTGGCAATATAATGTAATTTTCCTCTTAATTAGACATAATTGAAATCAAAACAAAGTTGTCATCTCATTGATTAGAAGTCCCTGATCATCTGATTAGTAAAGACAAAAGTTTGTTGAGAATTTTTATGCTCTATTCAAAATGAAAAACAATATATATTTTAGTGTCAAAATGGGATACATGTATCTATTTCTGAACAAAATTTCAAAGCATAGCCATTGGTACATTGGCAAAAGGATTTTGTGTAATTTCTAATTTTTTATATCATAATATTATGACGAATCAACTGTTGATCTATTCTAGTTAAAATTTCAACTCTTATTGAAAATTACGCTTCAATGTCAATGTAGAACAGAACTTATCATAAGACTCAATTCTTATTAAAATCTATTTTCTCATTTCAAAATAAAAGGTCTTTAAATTATTGACAAGCATTTAAGACAGTAAAGTCAATTGTTTCAAAAGCTGGTTATACAGTAAAATTTGGTAGGAGATCTGGTTGATCATAATACAGCTTGAGACAATAGATATAAATAAGGATTTGATAAACTCTGAAGTCTTATTAATACATTCTATTCTATCTGTACTAATAAGTGATGAACACATACATATTTTCATTTAAAATAGGTTATATTTCGTCATACTATTTGACTAAAGTAATCGAAATGTAATCGAAAAGTAATCGATGATTACATCATAATTTTGCTGTAATCGATTAAATTACAATTACATGTAATCGAAAATGTCTTCGATTACAGATTACTGTCGATTACTGGAAAAATGTAATCAATTACAATCGATTACGATTACAGATTACGATTACCCCATCCCTGGTCTTATAAATGTTTGATTTTAGAACATAGAGTGCCAAATGTTAACAAAGGTTTGGGCATGCACCATCACATGCTAAATTCTGTTATGATGTGCCTCTTTTTGTCATAATCTTCTCGAATTCCAGATAGAAGAGCCGACTATTTTGATATATTATCATATATATATTTTTCATTTTCTTTTTTGGAAATATATGCTTGAAGTAAATTTCAGTTTTCTACCAAGATATTCATGATAGCACTATGATTAGGTAATACCTTAGCCTAAATTGCCAATAATTACTTTAAATATTTTCTATAACATTTAACTTACAGGTTATAAATGCATCTTTCGTCAAAAAAATCATTTTACATGACATTTCTATTTCTTTTCTCTGTTAGTATGAAAGTTGCTAACAAAGCACATACTAAACCCTAAGATAACTCTAAATTGGTTGTTGAAATTTGGGAAAATAAAGCAATTCAGTAAACAACTTATCCCTGTGATACCAATAGGCTTAAAAGGTTTCTGGACAACACATAACATAGATATTTTCAAATATGTTCTGATTGATCTGATTACATGAAAAAATCTGCATTTATTTATGTAACCTAAAAATTTTCAAAATTTGTTCATGCATCTAACCTACAAGTGAGGTAACTCAGTCTACAAATAGAAATAAGATAAATTCTTCATATGTCTGATACATATGAAAGTAGATTTAATCCAAACAATCAGCTTCAAATTTTGTTTCATGTAAAAAAAACGCTCCAAAAATCCTTCAACTTAGTCGGTTCAAAGAGGGTGAAGAAATTATAGAATTATAATTTTATCATACTGTATCGCTTTTATAAACATTAAATTGGTCCAACAGAAAAAACTAAATTTGGTCTTTACCAGTAATTGTTAAAGGTTAATAAAAAATTTCTACTAAAGTCAAGTGTTTCAAAATTTCATTTCAAGTATACAAAAATGTAAACAAAGCAAAATAAAGTACAATTCCACACATTCAAACAATGAATTTTCAGCGCAATATCAACAAATATTATAAAGCAGCAGATTCACACACGGAAGTCAAACAGATCTCTCATAGCATGAGCAACTACTAGTTAAACCCTGATAAATAACGCAAATATGTTATCTGGAAAACCAATTAGGTTACATTCACAAGTGCATTAAAGTTGACCTAAAAAATATTTTTCAGTATGATAAATGTGATTTTGTTTTTGTTTTATGCCAATCTTTTGAAATAAGCTGATAATTTTTTTTTATCTTTTATTTTGCCATTGGTTGACTGTGTATTGATGTGTTGTTCGACTAACTATCTAAAATATTCCAGTCTATAATTAAATGTTTCCATATACTACCTCTAGACACAAAAACAGATGAGTTTACAATAGCTATGGCACAAATAATTGCGGTTATCTGGTTTGTGAAGAAATAAGTGGTCCTTGAGCAAAACAAAATCCACAACATATATCCCAGTGATTGTTAAAAGCTGTCTGCTCTGTCCAGATTTTTCCAAGCAATATCAATCATCTTTTTTTTTTTTCTCAGAATGTTTTGAGAGTGAATAAATATTAAAATTCATATATCAAGTACCAATGATTTCTATAAATGCAAATTAGTCAGTGACTTTTGAAATTAATCAAATGAGATCTAGGTATACGTCAATGAGACAGCAACCCATTGACACACACAAAAAAGTCATCTAGCCATTTTATTACATTTCTCATCTTAGTTTTATCATTTCATCAGTGGCTGTCCTATCAATCATACAATACACCAATTCCTGTCATGTAGGACAACACATACTGAAACTATCTCTGGTAAAAGAACCTAAGATAAATCACTAAATTATGTTATTTTCGATAAACTGTACATTTTCAACATGATAATAATAATCTGTGTAAAAAACATATCAAAATGGGTTTCTTTTCCAGAAAGTCTTCTGCAAATATTTTGATTTTAACTAAATATATATAGAAAGAAAATATAATAGTGTAGACAGAGAATGTCAACAAGGGCTATGCAAGACTGGCTTTAAAATAAAACCACAGCATTTTTCATACTATTGCATGTTTAAATATGTATTGTATGTTTCTTTGTACTTTTGTTTTATTGGTTTTTAGAGAATAAACTATTTATCTATCACTTTATCAAAATTGGATAAACTAATTGCCAAAAATTTGAATACTTGAAATGCAGACAAATCCTTGGATAAAGTAATGGCATATACACCAAACGGGTTTTCATAATTTAATCAACCATTGACATGCAACTTTTTCTTAAAACTTTAAGTCGTAGAAAGTGAAGAAAAGAAAAACAATGTCCTTCAAGTATGATAACTCTCAAATCAGTGTAATAAATTCTTTAAGTAACACCGGTTTTTACAGTTTTAAGAACAAACTTAACATACTGCTATTAACAGTTATTTTTTTCATCTCCAATGAGCAAAACAGCTTTAAACATAAACAATTCATAATAATAAAAACTACTACTCTGAAATTGTACAGAAAAAGATAAAGCATTTGAAAAAAAGTTTACAAAATAGCTCATACAAAATATGAAAATCTTAACAAATATGCATATAATTTCTATAAAAAAGTATAACAAACAACAAAACATTACATCACATCACATTATTTTTCTATCGTTGTAAATCACATGACAATCACATGACATATAGCACTATAAAATTAATTGGTGGCTAACATGGACTTGATTGTTTTTGGTGTAGATTCATCATTTAAATGTAAAGTTGTATACCTGAAAGAAACAAATAAAATGAATTCAAAAGTAAATCTCTTCCATTGCCAGGGTTATCAAATTTTTCATACATACTCAGAATATAATTTTTTTCTTTTGCAAGATTACATGTGAAATAAGTCATAAAAGATCTTCAAATTTTAAGTTTTTTTCACTTACAGTGTTGCACAACAATGAATTAACTGCTTATGTTAACTAAAAGTATGAATATAAATATATTGAGGAAGATAAAATAACAGGAGTAATACCACCATTGATTTTCCCCTATTAGTCTTTGTTAAATTGGCACTTTTCAAAAAATTGTGCAGAATTTATCTTTGTTTCAAATACAGAAATACTTGGCATGAGTAAGGTTTTATCCTGTCCAGTACTACAGACAAAATTTCACATAACATTTCGTTGCATATAAGATAATAACCATCACTGGAAGTTAACCAATCAAATTTCACCCCTTTTTTTCCTGTTTACGAGCTTTAGTAACCATGTAACCTCAAGTTTCGAAATATTTTATAGAAACACCAAATAAACAAAGAATGGTGCTTTGAAACACCCAAGATATATGTTTATGACTCAGAAATTTTTAACTGCAATGAAATGTATGATGTCAACTTCAAAGGAGAATTTTTTTCTACCCTTTTTCGTATGAAACCAGATGTGACGTACTCTGATTTGGTGGTATTACACCTAACATATATGAGCAATCAAAAATTTGTGAGCATTTTTTTAACCATGATGTAGTTAGAGCAGTTTTTTGCTTTGGTAAACAATGGCTGCCCTCTTCTTGTATCTTATGTACTGACTAGTCAGTAATGACCATGGTTTTAAACCTATTTAGAATCACACAGCCTTTTTATCAACTTGCCACTTTGAATGGCAAAATGTGACTTTACTGGTGGATCAAATAGATATTTACTTTCATAAAATAGCTTTTTCCTTTGGATATAAATGAATATTTTTTTACTTTGTGAAAAGGTATTTTTCCAAATCCAAGTGTTTTAATAGAAAAAATTGATGAAAAGTTTTAAATTTTGAAATTGAGCATTCATATTGTTTGACATTTCTTATAAGAATTGACAGAAAATCAAGTATATGTGGAATTGTGAAAATAATGAAAATCTTCTGAACGTGAAGCAGGGCTTCCAAAATATTGTATTGTCTGGACTTGACCAATAATTATATGTTTGACTTGTAGTGCCAAGCCAGAAACAGACATATAACGTAGGTTTGCCATTTTCACATAATTCAGAAAAAAATTAAAGTTTATGCATATTTTTTACCTGACCTTTTGACTTCAACAGCCCCACATTTCCGATCATAAAAGTGACATGATCAATAAATACAATAAAAACAAACCCTACTTAAATACCCTTTAATTATAATCAAGATAATTAGTTTTTTGATAGCTAAAAATTTACCTCTTCAGGCAACAACAATCAACGGTTAATCAGTTTTCTGACGGCTAAAATTTACCTCTTCAGGCGACAGATAAACTATTTTGTACCATACATTGATTGGTCTATTTAAAGTTATTTTCTCAAATTTCAGCGGTTTGCATCTAATTTATTTACTAAAAAAGATTAAGATTATCAGAACTACGTATATCAATATGATTTGATGAAAAATTTAAAACGGTAGTAATAAAGGTTTTAAGCGAAAAATCATCAGAACCACGTTGTTTGAACTAGTTCACGTGTACGCAGGTGTGATATAAAACTATGCATCGCAATTCTTCAAAAATACAAAAATTATCATTGATACCTTTATCTAACGTTTATTCCAGAGTATTTTCTTGAAGAAATAATGTGGAAAGAGCTACTTAAACTCAATCCTGCTGTGTAAACGTACACGGATTTTGTGTATGCGTCTCTGGTCCATGTTTTACCATTCAAGTCAACAAATGAGCTTTTTTTTTTTGAGTTTTATATTGTTTTTATGTCAATCAATGTTTATTTGATGCCTAACTGATTACCATGATTGCCTTTTGATACTAAGTCTTAAGTGATTTAAATCGAGATAAGACAAAAAAATGTCCAGCTGGCTCAGATATTTTTTGGAAGCTTTGATGTGAAGGCTTACATAGCCTGGGATTCTGGCCCAATTTTTGCATACCGCCAATAATGGAAATATACCTGTGACAACCTTTAAGCACTGATCAGGAATAAACAAGTGTTTTAATATGTAACAATAAAAAAAAGTCAATAAAACTATAAAGGGGAGATGCGATAAGGGCCCTTTTCGGCCTATAAAAATTAAGTATTACAAAAACTAAAAATAATCATTAAGTATGAGCAAAGTTTAACGTATTATATTTTTGAAATAACATTAATATTTACAGAGATTTTATAGTCTAAAGATATCTTAGTTCCTTTTTCTTCTTCTTCAAAATTTGCATCTTTTCCTACATATTTGTTATTGGAAAATGTTGAGTGCATTCAAGTACCACAAAAATATTTACTTGAAATAAGTATTCATTTGTTGTTCATATATAAATTTTTCCCCTTCCATTCAAAGAATATTTTAAACAAATCAACTTTTCATGATATACAGGCAAACATTGTAAGCAAACAATTAAGATATCTGGTTTAAAATTCAAATTAATTTTCATATATCGGAGAAACTAAAATATCTGATATTTTTTATCATTGAAAATGCAACATATTATATCTTGTTTAATACTGCACTCGTTCTATTTGAGCAGTCAAAATGCGTTGACTGTATATTTCTTTGTCATATACAGTCACTGACCCGATATCACTTTTCCTCATAAATTTTTAAATAGTAGAGCCGCATCTATATTTAAATATTCATGACGACCGCTTCAACTTGTAGCGTTGAATGACTCAAACTTATTTGTTTTACAATTGTTGGAAAAACATATTTCACTTGTTAATATTTTTTGTTTAAAACTATAAATCATTATGTTTATGCCTATTGTTGATATTTTAGTCCATACTCGAGCGAATTCATTCACAATCGATTGGTTTCAACAGGTAATGTACATTTTATTGTGTTCTATATTTCTCTGCCAGATGTGAGGCCTTTTTAAAGGGAGATTTTTCCCAATATTTAAATCAAATAAATAACAATAACCCAATAAACAACAATTGAAAATGTTTTTTTTTTCTAGATTGCAGTATAAAGACAATAATAGTGTATTGACTTGACATATCAACGATATAAGGATGAGGCTTAGAAATAGGGAAATGCGAGGCTCTGTCGAGCTATTTACCCGTTTCGGGCCGAATCCTTATATCGTTGATATGTCAAGTCAGTACACTATTATTGTCTATTTATTATGTTACTTATACCAGATTGTGTTTTCAATATATACTTTAAATATTGTTGGTTAAATTAATGATCTATACCTTAAAGCATTTAATAATCCTTCCACTCGTCTCTGTTCTTGTTCCTTAAGAACTTTGATGGAACCTTTTATCTATTAAAAAAACACAAGTCATAATTATTTTTAAAAAATAAACCATATCTGATCATTGTTCACAGGATACTGAATACCATCAAAGTATCTTGTTCTTCTACATCAACAAATCTTATCAATTTTTCCCTGATTATTCACATTTCAGAGCTGACAAGTTAAAAATTTGTAACGGTTCCACAGAACCCAGTGTCTCGCCTACTTTTGCTGTTGTCTATGTTTTTAGTGTGATAGGGGAATGCACATAATAGATTTACAGTTAATGAAATAAAACGTTTGAAATGTATGAAAAAAGTTATGCTTGTAAGAAATGAATACAGTAGCAATCAAATCTATAGATTTATAAAAGAGTTGAAACATTAAAAATTTTCCTCTAGATACTATCTTTTGATTGTAAGAAGCTTCTGTCCAAGTTTGGTAAAAATCCAGGATGGTTTATGAATTTAATAAATGTTTTTAAAACTTTAACTGCAGACTGTATGTAATGTTAACTGGAAGAAAAATTAAGTCCATTTATAAGTAATATACGGAAAAACAGGAAATAAATTTTTACAAAATTTCCTTCTAAATACTAGCTTTTGATCATAAACAAGCTTCTGTCCAAGTTTGGTACAAATCAAGGATAGTTTAAGAAAGTTATTAAAATTTTTAAAACTTTAACCACAGAGTGAATGTAATGTTAACTGGTAGAAAAACTAAGTCCATTTATAAGTAAAATACGGATAAACAGGATTTTTTTTACAAAATTTACTTCTGGATACTATCTTTATGATCATAAACAAGCTTCTGTCCAAGTTTGGAAGAAATCCAGGATATTTAAAGAAGGTTATTTAAATTTTAAAAACTTTAACCACAGAGTGAATGTAATGTTAACTGGCGGAAAAATTAAGTCAATTTATAAGTTAAGTACAGATAAACAGGATTATACTACCTTATGATCATAAATAAGCTTCTGTCCAAGTTTGGTAGAAATCCAGGATAGTTTAAGAAAGTTATTAAAATTTCAAAAACACAGAGTGAATATTTGTGGACGCCGCCGCCGACGACACCGACAACGGAATGTAGGATCGCTATGTCTCGCTTTTGCGACAGAAGTCGCAGGCTCGACAAAAATATATTTATTTCTGATTATTCATGATATGCAGCAAAAGTGAAAGGATACTGCTTGATTTTCATATGATGAAGACATAATCTTTCAATCAGTCTAACTGAGGTCTGGAGCTGGCATGTCAGTAACTGCTAGTAGTCCTTTATTAATTTATGTTGATCATTGTCATTTTGCTTAGTTTCTTGTTACCTATTCTAACATCGGACTTGGATTTCTTTTGAACTTAATTTTACTGTGCGTATTGCTGTGTGTATGTTTATTACACATTGGCTAGAGGTATAGGGGAGGGTTGAGAACTCACAAAACATGTTTAACCCCGCCACATTTTTGCGCCTGTCCCAAGTCAGGAACTTCTGGCCTTTGTTAGTCTTGTATGTTTTTTTAATTTTGGTTCATTATATGTTTCAGAGTTTAGTGTGATGTCCATTAGCTGAACTCCGGGAGCAGGATTTTTCGCTGTGTTGAAGACCCATTGGTGGCCTAGGGCTGTTTGCTCTTTGATAGGGTTGTTGTCTCTTTGATGCATTCCCCGTTTCCATTCTCAATTTTATTCTATTTAGCAAAATACTCCTTAGGTTTTTTGTTGTGTCTTTTATATGTGAAAAATTGTAAATAAACTTTATAAATAACATTGTTAGTGAGGTCAATGAGACATCAACCCAACAACATAAAAAACCAAATAATAGAAAAATTTCTACACAATATGTGAAGCTCTAAATCACCCAGAGTCTAGAAAAGTTATACAGTCGACATGAGGTATTCCACTATATGTTTCTATTGTTCTATTGCATCAAAGTAACAAAATAGTAATTTAGAATGTGTTGTGTTGATAGTTGCTGTCTACTAACTTAAATAAACATATCCTTTTATTTGATGCTTTTACTGATTAGTAGATTTGACTTACATCTATCATTGAACCTTTAGCAAAAGCACCAACAGGATGGACATAGTCATAAAGAATGATAACTCCAACCATTACACGTAAACAGAACAATTTGGTCTCTACACTTTGGAAGCGTGATGTAAATTCCCTATAAAAAAGCAGAAGTTATTATTCTTTAGTATAATTTGGACTAATGAGTTTTCAAAAATGACATAAATACTATATAAAATTATAAAGCCAATTCAACATGACTGTATGTCAAATATGCATTTTTATTAATCTTAGAATTCTAACTGTCTTGGTTTTCAATGATTCCAATGAACCAAGAACTAAATATTGAATAAATTTAAACATAAATAAATATGTATTTTCATACAGTTGTGAACACTTGTGGTCCTATATCCTGTCAATACTTATATTTTGGCATTGCACAAGGTCATGATTTTCTTTGACTGTTTATTACATCTTTATACTAACTATGTCTGATTAATACTGATTGAAATTTCAATCTCAGAAAACACTATTAATTTATTTGATGTAATTTGCTTTGAACTAGCTTTAAGTTATTGTGAGTTCTCTTGAGTCCATATTTTATGTCTTTTGCCCTTTTGTTATTTTTTTGTGCTTTGCGCCAATTTGATGAGTTAAGCCCTTTTCAACTGTTTTTTAAAGTATGTTCTTATGTTGGGCTGTTACACCACTGTCCCTAGTTAGGAGAGGGTTGAGCACTCATAAAACATATTCTTAATGTGGCTGTCCAAAGTTTGGAGCCTGGAATTCAGTGGTTGTAATTGGTTGCTTCCTGCCATTTTTGTTTTTTGTTTATTGTTTTAGCATAGACAATGCCATTGTTTTTATTGTTTGAATTGTTTCACATTTTGTCACGCCAGGGCCTTTTAAAGCTTACTTTACAGTATGGTTTTGATCATTATTAAAGGGTGTATGGTTACCTAAAGTTGCTTGCATTCACATCCTTTGGTCTCATTGGAGATCATACCACTTCTCCTTATATGACAAATATCTGCTTTGGTACTTACTAAGTTCAATCATGACTTTACATAATCTGCCTTTGTACTTTAAATTAATTTAAACTTTAATACAGAGATTCAATTATGGCTTGACATATATCTGCCTTTGCATTTACTGAGATTCAATCATAATGTTACATATATCTGCCTTTGCATTTACAGAGATTCAATCATGATTTGACATATATCTGCCATTGTTCTTACAGAGATTCTATCATGACTTTACATATATCTGCAATTGTACTTAGGGAGATTCAATCATAACTTTAAATATATCTGCCATTGTACTTACTGAGATTTGATCATAACTTTACATATATCTGCCATTGTATTTACTGAGATTCAATCATAACTTTACATATATCTGCCATTGTACTTACTGAGATTCGATCATAACTTTACATATATCTGCCATTGTACTTACTGAGATTCAATCATAACTTTACATATATCTGCCATTGTACTTACGGAGATTCGATCATGACTTTACATATATCTGCCATTGTACTCAAACAATCTGTTGTATTTTCTACTGGCAAGTCTTTATGTGTTGATACAAATTTTGTTGTAGCTTCACTTAAAACTTTCAACATAGGTGTAGAATTAGCATAAAACAAAGCAATTCTATTTGCCATTTCGTTAGACACTATATTTTCAACTATATGTTCCTGAAAGACATAATACAGCTCCAATATACAAAAACTTTGACAAATACTTTTAATAATCATGCATGTTAATTGTTCATTGCCATGTGATTTTGAATTGTCTCACTGATGTCCCCCTTTACAGTCATTAAAGTAGGATACATGCACAGTATCTTGTTTATCTCAAAAATCATAATTAATTCAGTAAATTTATTAAATATTGTATTTTATCTAAATTCTACAAAGCAAGTCATTTTGTTGTCTTTACTTATTTTGGTTGTTTCTTCATCTTACTGATAAAAACCTGTAATATGAAATTCCAAAACAAGAGTTAATTACCATCTTTAGGTGTGTATAGTATACAGGTTTTTACTCCTCGAATGAATCTGAAAACAGCGGTGCGTATTATGTATGGTTACACTGTCCTTTAAACTTTTTTTCAGGCCAAATTCCGACCAAGAAACCAGGTGGTCTGGAGGAAAATATTTTTGTTGCACTAAAGTGATTGTTGTTATGATTTACATGTATATTTGTACCTTATTGTATCTGATTTGTAATGTTATATGCAAATAAAAATCATTTAAATGCTTAAGTAGTTGTTTTTTGCGTTTTCTTGTGTTCTCTGTTGCCGCCCGGAAGTTGCATTTGATCTTGTTCAGATTAGAGATGAAGGATTCTGTCAATGGCCAAACTATATAGGTGTTTCCAGAGTTTATTACTTACTTTGTTTATGTGTTCTAACAAAGGAATACAAAAAGTAAATTATGAAAAGTGAATGAAACAGGCTCGTTTGATGATAGCGACCGCCATTGTTTTATTTTACTTTTCGTAGTATCAGGTGATCACATGTCATGTGACTTTTTATGGTTGTAAAGGTGAATAAAGTGATGATTTTAAACACGTTTTTACTTTGTAACATTTTTTAAAAAACCTTCATACAAATCATAATTGCAAACATGTCAATGCCATCTTGTAAACTGTACGAATTTGATTAAGGAACAAAATTAATCTGTCAATTGATTTGTTTTGACAACGATTAGACTTCGTAATTGATATTCAATAAGAGTGTGATAATCCGGATTAAACGATTCAATGAGTACCAACAAACAATAAATAAAATTAGCAGAGATTAATATTTGTTTCAGCACTAATCTATCACCATAAATATAACAATTTATCTATTTATTGTGTAATTAAGAATATTTGTAATGATTCCATATTCCATACAAGATTCATCGACTGCGATTTGCATTTAAACAACTTCCCCATTAACACTTCCTGTTGTTCTCAAACACATCCATGGAAACAAAAAAGAATCAAACATCGTTTGCTAAATTATTTATTCTGCAACAATATTTTTATTATCCTGTAATCAACTAGGACTGGAGTTCAATGTGTCTCCGAAAAAGAAATAACTTTTCAATGGATGCATTTTACCGAGTTTCAAGTGGGATTTTCCCAGAAAGTCCCTGCATGTTAAACGTAGAAACATTTTTTCTCAAGTTTGAAGGGCGAAAAAGAGGATGCATACTATGCATGAGTGCCTTTTACACACACCAACAGATGGTATGATGAATTTTCAAAAATGAATGCTCTGTGGAAACCATCACAAACTGGTTACCAATACTTTATAAATGTAAGGTTCCAATTTCAGGGCACACCACATGTGTTTCTGAAATAATTTTTATCAGGTTAAAAGCATTTAAGATCTTATTATGAAAATGCATACATACCTCATTTGCCAATTTCATTCTACTTAAAGTCCTTCTGTAATAACTAAAATCATTCTGTATGGAGGGGTTGGTCATCTGAAATAGGTAAAATTCATGTACTTTCAATGTATATATTTAAATGTCTGACTACAGATGAATAGTTCGAAATTAACCAAATTTTGCCTCATACATTTGACTACAAAAAACAAAGACTCATATACATTAGTTACAGCAAGTTTTGATAGTAGCATGTTATATTATATTTGGAAATTCAGTTGTGCATTTTCAATACATAAATACAATAATTTCCTTTGAAATCAAGTATATTACTGAAAACAGACCTAGAAAAATGTTTTTTCATATGAAAAAGTGGTAATAATTATTGAATGAGCAAAAATGCAATCTTTACTCCATTTCTACATGACAAAATTTTACACATATGAATCCCTAAATTATCATTTCAGCTTTTGTAAAGAATGTTCAGAACTAAATGAAATACACATTTCATTTGCAGCGCTACCAATCCCCTTTCATCAAAAAAAGGAATGACCTGTGAAAGAATTACCCCAAGGAAAAGCTTTATTGATGGAGATGAGGAGAATGAACTCTGAGCAAATTAATTTAATAAAAAAGAAAAGAAAAGAACAGAGTTCCAATGTCCCCCGCAGTGCATTTATTTAATATTTCCAAGGGGCATAACTCTTTTTAAAAAAGTAAATCGTCCACCATTAAAGAACTTGTCTGAGATATTACTGATATCAACCTATAGTATAAGTTTTATAAAAATCTGGCAAGAATTGTGCCTGTGAGAGCGCTAACAAGGCCATTTTCCATAAATTTAATATTTCCAAGGGGCATAACTCTTTCAACCAAAGTCGATCGTCACCATTTTAGAACTTGTCCGAGATATCGCTGATATTAACCTATAGTATAAGTTTTATAAAAAATCTGGCAAGAATTGTACCCGTGAGAGTGCAAACAAGGCCATTTTCCATAAATTTAATATTTCCAAGGGGCATAACTCTTTTAAAAAAAGTAAATCGTCCACCAATATAGAACTTGTCCGAGATATTACTGATATTAACCTATAGTATAAGTTTTATAAAAATCTGGCAAGAATTGTACCTGTGAGAGCGCTAACAAGGACATTTTCTATAAATTTAATATTTCCAAGGGGCATAACTCTTTCAACCAAAGTCGATCGTCACCATTTTAGAACTTGTCCGAGATATCGCTGATATTAACCTATAGTATAAGTTTTATAAAAAATCTGGCAAGAATTGTACCCGTGAGAGTGCAAACAAGGCCATTTTCCATAAATTTAATATTTCCAAGGGGCATAACTCTTTTAAAAAAAGTATATCGTCCACCAATATAGAACTTGTCCGAGATATTACTGATATTAACCTATAGTATAAGTTTTATAAAATCTGGCAAGAATTGTACCTGTGAGAGCACTAACGAAGCCATTTTCCATAAAATTGAATATTTCCAAGGGGCATAACTCTTTAAACAAAAGTCGATCGTCCATCATTTTAGAACTTGTCTGAGATATATCGCTGAGATTAATTTATAGTATAAGTTTTATAAAAAATCTGGCAAGAATTGTACCCTTGAGAGCGCAAACAAGGCCATTTTCCATAAATTTAATATTTCCAAGGGTCATAACTCTTTTTAAAAAAGTCAATAGTCCACCATTTTAGAACTTGTTCGAGATATCGCTGATATTAACCTATAGTTTAAGTTTTATAAAAGTCTGGCAAGAATTGTATCCGTGAGAGCACTAACAAGGCCATTTTCCATAAATTTATTATTTGCAAGAGACATAACTCTTTTAAAAAAAGTTGATCGTCAACCATTACAGTACTTGTCCGAGATATTACTGATTTTAACCTATAGTATAAGTTTTATAAAAATCTGGCAAGAATTGTACCCTGGAGAGCACTAACAAGGCCATTTTCCATAAATTTAATATTTCCAAGGGGCATAACTCTTTTAACAAAAGTCGATCGTCCACTATTTTACAACTTATCCGAGATATTGCTGATATTAACCTATAGTATTAGTTTTATAAAAATCTGGCAAGAATTGTACCCGTGATAGCGCTAACAAGACCAGAGGGACAGATGGACAAATGGACGGACTGATAGACAGACAGACGTAAAACAGTATACCCCCTTTTTTAAAGCGGGGGTATAATCATCAAGGTTTGAGTGATGTTTGAAACAGGTATTTCATTGCTGTAAACCTTTCCTTTTTAACATTTTGAAAATATACAGATGTCAGTAGATTAGTTTTTGCTGCCAATCTATGTATTTTAAAAAGTGTGAGTAATAATGGAAAAAACATGAAAAAATATCATTTTGTCTTTTTAACTCTTTTTCATGCTACATATTGAGACTAATTCATTCTACTGAAAAAACTAACCTGTTGACCCCTCATCTTGTGGTATCATTAAAGCAGAAATGTTTACAGCAATAATATATTATTTTTATTCAAAATTCTGTAGACTAATTCAATCCAAAACATCACCCAACTTTAACTTAAATAAATGGGAATTGATGGCAGATTTATTAAATTCATTCACAATTTGTCTACATGTTTGAGTTTGACATATGGTATTGTCACCTGTATAGTGTTGGAGACTTTTAGATGTCTTATCTGGTTATGTTTTGCTGTTGGGTTGTAATCCCATTCACTTATACTTAACATCCCCTTTTATTTATATATCCCCAAAATTTCTTTAAAGAAACAATAGGGATTTCATCATCTGTCAATACTGTCTGTAGTTTACCTTCAGATCATCAAAACGAAGTACAAAATCTAATATGTCTGCAAACTGTCTAAACAAAGCTTGCTGCTGCTCTAAATGTTCTCTAGGGGATAAATCATTTGAACACAACACTTGAAGTAATTCTTGTACAATTCCATCTGAAATGAAATTCACCATTAATATCTTCTTTGTTTCCTCTTATTCTCATAATGTTAATACAAAACAAAAAGAAACTGGTGACTCATTCTGACAACCTGAGTTTACTATTGGTTTTTGGTTGAACTCATATTTGTTCAATCTTACAGTTTTGTTTATTTCTGGCTATTGTGTTTGTCTTTTTAGTCAACTTATGGTTTTTGGTTGCCCCTTGGTATCCTCTGCCTTTTACTGTATGTTTGAAAATCATAAAAAACATTAAGTAACATTAAGTTGTATGGTAGTTGGACATTTCCCTGTACAATTAAATAAATACAGTATCATTTAATTGTATTTCATATGCAATTAAAATGTATTTCCAGTTCCAAAAAATCTTTCCTGGTATTACTTCCTGTTAGCCATTCAGTGTGTTGAAATCCTGTAATGTTTTCATACTCATAGATATTATATCATTTTTCATAATAAGTTTCGCATATATCAAATAACAATGATAATACAGTTAATAGGCCTGTCAATGGCAGCATAATGTTTCAAAAAGACAATTTTTATATACATATCCAACATGAAATAATGACCACGAAGTATAGACACTTAGGTACTCAAATACCTCCTTTTTCCACTTTAAAATTATAGTTGCTTAATCATAATTCTCTGTACAAAATTTCTTTTTCAATGCAATAGATTTAATGATGTGTTTCTTGTCATACTTTTTATGATAGTTGGACATTTCCCTGTGTAACTGAACCAATATACACTCTTTTCATTTACCATGAATGCATAAAAAGCATGATTGCCTATGCAAATGACAAAATATTCATTTTTTTCTCTTTAGCCTTGTTTTATTTACATACAGCTAAGATGTACGGATTGTTATGTTAATGTAGATAAGATGTACGGATTGTTATGTTAATGTAGCTAAGATGTACGGATTGTTATGTTAATGTATATCAAATATCAAGGTCTGTTATAAATACATGTAAGCTGAAAATCAACTACAATCCACCTTAAAACAGAAATTAAGGTGTTTTGATCATAAAGATGGTGGTAACACAACAAGTTTGTCTTGCTTTGCAACATTGGTTGCAAACAATACAAAAAGGGAATTTCAATACATTTGAAACCAAGGAATTCTACAGAACTTTGATATAAATAGGCATTTCTTTAATCATACCATAATTTTATAGTTTTCCAACCATTGGACCTGTTAGACCTACAAATACAAGCTACTCACCTAATTCATTGGAAAATTCATAATAATTTTTCAATTTTCCAACAAGTGGACATACTGCTTGCCAAGCCTTGTCTTGTAATTCATCTGATTTTGGATTAGATATAGCCTACAAGTAAATAAATTCTCAGTATTTTAGAAAATTTGAATAAATGAATATAATTTGTGTTAAATCATGTATGCAATCTAAATGTATCACAATGAATGAAGGTATGAACCACTAACATAGTCCTTCAGTAGTAGAAAAGTAAATTTATAAATAAAAAAAAAGTACTATAAACAGGGGAAAAAAATATTTTGTACTATATCCTTCACATTCTCAAAGTACTATACATCAGGGCTTCCAAAACGGTTGTATTGTCCGGACTTGACCGGTAAATTATATAAATGACTTCTTGTGCCAAGGCTGAAGCAGACATTTTAACATAGTTCAGAAGAAGAAAAAATGAAGTTTATGCAATCTTTATTGACCTGACCTTTTGCCTTAAACAGCCACACATTTCGGGTCATAAAAATGACATGATGAATAATTACTATCAAAACAAACCTTTCAGTAATACCATCTAAATACAATCGAGGTTAATTAGTTGTCTGACAGCTAAAATTTACCTGTTCAGGCGACAGGTAATCTATTTTGTACCGGACATTGATCGGTCTATTCTTATTTTATTTTATTAAATTTCAGCCGTTTGCATCTAATTAATTTAGTCAAAAAGATTTAGGTTATCAGAAAACATATATAAATATGATCTGATGAAAATTTAAAAAAGTAGTAATAAAGGTTTTAAGTGAAAAATCGTCAGAACCACATTGTTTGAACTAGTACACTCGTGCGCATATTCGTGCGCAGGTGTGAGATTTAATTATGCATCCGAATTTTCAAAAATGCTAATAATATCATTGATACCTTTATCCAACGTTCATTTCGAGTATTTTCCTGAAGAAATAATGCAGAAAGAGCTATTTAAACTCAATCGTGCTTTGTTAACATACATGAAATTTACATAACCGTCTCTGGTCCGTGTTTTACCATTGTCAAGTCAACATCCGGTATTAGGAAAATGTACTTTTTAAAAACGAAAGTGAAATTATTGACAACGTAATTTTGCATAAATAAAAAGTTTAAGACAGATATTAGTATGCTGATGTTGCACACTTGAATAGTGCACTGTCAATTTGACAGTTAACGCCACAACATCGAATTTTTTTATAAAAAAATCAAGTAAAATATCGTTTTTTGTCAATCATAATTCATATGATGCCCAACTGACTACCATGTTTGCCTTTTGTTATTAAGTCTAAAGAGATTAAAATCGGGATAAGACAAAAAATGTCCGGCTGGCTCAAATATTTTTGGAAGCCCTGCTATACATTATTATCAACTTAGATGGAATAAACATATGCATTTTTGCTGTTTTTTTACATACATTCAATACATTCATAGATATGTTTCAAAATTTTTTAATTAATTGTACCTCTGGAAGTATAAATGTGGGATAAAGCTCAACAAGTTCTAAATACATACAAAATTTCCTAAAAACTGAAATACTGCAAAACTAAATATTCTTAACTTTGCCTTCCACATTATGGCAACTTCTACTTGTCATGTTGGCAGGCTATGATGATTTTGTGGTGGCAGTTTCTTGTTATAAATATGTTACCATGGCAGATGTAGTATTAAGATGTTTTTTGTCATATGCATTGACAGTCCCTCTCTGTTGTGGGAAGTCTTAATGACCACTTCCATTGGATAAAGTGGTAAAAGCTGTTACAAAAGTTTTATTGTCATGATTTATAGCCCTTATTAACAAACCATTTTATTGACATCAAAGAATCACATTATGTTGCTCATGATTAAATTTATATCACATCATACACCTGTATGGAGTTATTTCCATTCAGAATGATAGGTATTTCTTTTGAAGAAACAACCTAGACAATACAAAGTGGGGGGTGCTACTTCACAAGATAACAGTCCGCATCAAGACGTGTTACCCTACCAAGATACATCCAAACCAACCAGAATTAATCAAATGGATATGATATATCTATTTTCAACAAATTTCATTTAGGTTAAACTAGTCTTGTTATATCTGTTCAACACAAATTGTAATTCTAACCTGTCTTATTGCTTCTGTTGCTCCTGTGTATTGTTGTATATCTTTAAGGATAGTCTGACTTTTTTCAAGAACAATTTTTACTTTATCATAAACTGTTTGTTCAGCCTCTGTGGGTTGTGCATCTGAAATAAGATTAAGGAAAACCACTCCATTAAACCTGTTAGTCATATAGATAAAACTTTCAGGGTAGCAGTCAAATTAAAATATGGCTATCTTGATTCATTATGTTCTCAAGTAAGACACTTGGTTAGAGATTGTCTAAGGCATAGTTTTGGCTATGAAGAATGTATAAATGTAGAGATGTCATCAGCCAATAATGAAAAATAACCAAAGATGATAAAACTACTCAGATTCCTGACCTTAATCAAATTTGCTTTAATTAGTGTAACAGGTCATTGACAAATTGATTGATTGATTGTGGTGTTTATGTCACTTTCAGTTTTTATCAGTGGAGGAAGCAGGAGTGCTAGAGACAGACTTGTTTAGGAAGGTAAGGCCATAAAAAAGAATAGGTTGGTTTGCCCTAACCCGACCGACCCATAAAATCAAAACCCGTAGTTTCCAACAAACTCTATCGTTTTGAAAACACAAAAACATGGAAAGAGGTGTTTGATGAAGTGTGTAATGATGATTTCATGCTGCGGAAAACTGATGAAATTGGTGTGACTGTCTCTGACCGATCAGGACACTCGTTTGAGCCCGATTTTGAGGAACCAATCCAAGTTGTTCAGGAATTTGATTCAGCTTTGTTTAAGTTGTTACCTTTAGTTCTAAAATGTATTAAAAAAAAACATGCATCTTTATTAAAGCATTCTAGTCATTAAACGTCTGTTTTACTAGTCAAATTTTAAGTGTCAAAGTGACAGTTATGCAGTTCATAGTTGTATAAGTATTTTGAATCTCTAAACAGGACTTACAGGACATTCAATTTTCCCATATTGTGTAGTTTATTTCAGTATTATGTTTCTAGTCAAAATTTAAAATGTTATGATTATGACAGAAGTTCTATCAACAGTGTTTTGTTCAAGTGTTTTGTATTTGAATTTTGTATTCAAATAATGTAAACATTCAGAAAAAAGTGTCACTGCGAACATTGAGGTGGAATGCTGGAAAAAACTGTTAATAGGAAAGATCTTTATAGTACATATAGATCCTGGCATATATGTGTCTGACAATTTATACAAAACTCTATAATAGTCTTTCATTTTAAAAGTTGTTTACAAGGTAAAATAATTTTGACCCCTATTTTTCTCTTAAAGTATAAAAAAAAAAGAATTTCCCTACCTACCTACCCACACCTGAGACTGGTGGGTAGGGTTTGGGCAAACAGAAATATTTTTAAGTCTGGCCTAATATGAAAAGAGAATATTTAAATGGTAAACAAGTTACATTTAAGGATATTTTTGGTGCAAAATGTTGAAGAAAATCAAAGAACTATGTTACACTTGAAAAGAATAGTCTTAGTGTGTCATTAGTTTACATAGGTGGTAAGAAAATGATATTTTGTAAATACTGCTTTACACATCATTAATTCTTTAAAACCCATCAAACTGTATATCAAAATGCATGACACTCTTATTTGACTTTGTAAACAAAGCAATATTCTAATTTCAATAGTACATGGGTTGCATGTGCTTTACGTCACAATTAAAATTGCAATGTCAGTTGTATTTTGAACAATGCCAGAGATCAATATGGACATTTTTGTTGGTGTTGCTTGCTAGAAAAACAATCTTAAAGTAAGTTTACATGCATCTGTTCACTTTTAAATCATGAGACTTTATACTTTACCCGCATAAGTATAAACAGCTCCAATGTCAACGTAACAGCCAGTATTGGTCATTGTTTAGTATATATGCAATACGCATGAAAATGATGTATGTTCCCCTTATTATTGTATGTATTGAGAGAGTTGTCACAGAAATTTGAGATATATTGCAAAAAAAATATTGCTATTTATATCATTTGTAGTTTATGCAATTCAAGCATGCATTCAACATACAGTTACCTATATTTGTTAAATGTTATTTAGACCCTGTTATATATATCAAAGCCAATACTTACTTTCAAAATCAACAAATACATCACGACTGTCTTTTGAGGTTTCATCTTTCATAAGAATCTTCAGGAGATTCCCCATTCCAAAAAATATCTGGTCCTCAAATCTTAAAAAAAATGCAATAAAAATGATTATTAATCTATTTTTATAAATTTATTTATTAGTCACATGAAAAAATATTGTCAGATATTCAATAACCTGTTCACACAGAGATATGTCTTGCATTTTTTGTAATTTTGATATGCAAAAACAGACCAAATCATGAAAACTTTATATTGACCAATGAACAATGAATATGAGGTCAAGGTCAGATGAACCCTGCCAGACAGACATGTACACTTTACAATCATTCCATGGATCAAATATAGTTGGCGTATCAAATATAGTATCTAAGAAACAAACTTAACCAGGAAAACTTAACACTGACCTAATCACAAACTAATACATTGTTGACGCCGCCGCCAACGCCATTGGAAATAGCACACCTATGTCTCGCTTTTTGACCCCATCAAGGCGAGACAAAAATGAAAGGCAAGTCAAAATCATCATACATTTCTCAATGCTTGCGTACTCTTACAAGAAATTGGTGATGGTTTAATATACATGATGATTAAAATAACCTGAACACTTTTGCTTTCAATACTTTATTTCATAAAATAACCTTTGAAGACTAATCATCTACAATAATTTAATTTCATGTTTTGTTATCATGGGTTTTGCTCAATTCTAAGTCAGTACAGTAACCTGTAGTTGTTTACATTCTTGTCATTTGGTATTTGGTAGGATGCTGTCTATTTAGCATTCATACCACACCTTCTTATTTGTATATTAACAATATAACTTAAGATGAGTGGATTCAGTTTGGATTCTTATTTAATGCATGTCAAGGTTACAAAAATATATTAAGAAATAGTGAAACTTAAAAAGAATTATATTTTTTAGGTCCAGGCATTATTTCTGATGATGCACAGATTGCTCAATGTAAATTAGATATTAGATAAAAAAAAATTGAATTTCTGAATCAGATCTGTCAATTTGATCCCCATACATGTAGCTATATTTTACACATAAGTGTCTCTGATTAAGATTTGGGATAAGTTCTTAAGGTAGCAGACAAAATAACAAAACGACTTTCTGCAGTGTTAATATCAAACCCATATGCACTAGCTGAGGAAATAACTCTTAAAGTTTTTAATGTCTAGGGGATATGTGGACCATCAAAACATGTATGTCTTTATTGTTCAATGTTATGGGATAAGTGGCAACAATAGATCATTAACCTGGGATCCTGGTCAAGTCTTCCTGCTGCATACACCTGACATTTAGATTTTAGATTAAAATAGACTTAGGGCTTTTAATTGTGTAATTATGAAACAAGCAATATGTTGATCACTAGGCCACACAAAAAAATTAAAGAACCTTTGTGAGCACGCTCACATACCCCCACACCCCACATTGTCACTGGGCAAACAAAATGTCACCATATTCCTAAGTTGAAAGACTCATAACTCCTAAAAATGTCAACTGGTAAAAATTTCTTGTGGATATGCACATCTGCATATTATGTCCTCATTTACTACAAAGGTTCATGAAATTCTGTTGCGTGATTACAGAGGAGTTGTGATGACAAACTGTTGCAGTAGCATATTCGGGCCAAAATTCTAAGTTCAAAGGGGTATAACTCCCAGTAAAAAAATTGAATCATAATTTCCTGTCGATATGCACATCTACATAGTATGTCCTCATTTACTACAAAGATTCATGAAATTTTGTTGCGTGGTTACAGAGGAGTTGCGATGACAAACTGTTGCAGTAGTATATTTGGGCCAAAATTCTAAGTTCAAAGGGGCATAACTCCTAATAAACAAGAATGTGTCCATAGTACACGGATGCCCCACTCGCACTATCATTTTCTATGTTCAGTGGACCGTGAAAATGGGGGAAAATCTCTAATTTGGCATTAAAATTAGAAAGATCATATCATAGGGAACATGTATTCTAAGTTTCAAGTTGATTGGACTTCAACTTCATCAAAAACTACCTCGACCAAAAACTTTAACCTGAAGTGGGACGAACGGACGGACGAACGGATGGACGGACGCACAGACCAGAAAACATAATGCCCCCTCTACTATCGTAGGTGGGGCATAAAAATTGAATCATAATTTCCTGTCGATATGCACATCTACATAGTATGTCCTTACTATCTACAAAGTTTCATGAAATTCTGTTGTGTGGTTTCAGAGGAGTTGCGATGACAAACTGTTGCTGTAGTATATTTAGGGCAAAATTCAAAGTTCAAAGGGGCATTACTCCTAAAAAAAAATAGAATCATAATTTCCTGTCGATATGCACATCTACATAGTATGTCCTTATTATCTACAAAGTTTCATGAAATTCTGTTGTGTAGTTTCAGAGGAGTTGCGATGACAAACTGTTGCAGTAGTATATTGAGGCCAATAAGTGCAAAGGGGCATAACTCCTAGAAATAAAATGCTTTGCTGAGCGCAGCCTGATACGACCGCAGTGGTCAAACCCTGAACAGTTGGGGCAAATTTGGACACAATATTCGAGCTTGATACTATCTGAATTTGGATTGTGATCAAATTTTTGACATAATATAGGTTTCTGACACAAAATAAATGTGGTCAAAGATCTAACAAATCTAATGCGCAATACTGTGCAATTGAAGATTTCATTTGCTTTTTTATATATAAATCAAAAATAACCAACTTAAAATGGAAAATTTTAAAGAAAAAAAAAAGGAAAAAAAGGAAAAAAAAATCCCCCCCCCAAATTTTTTGAACCCCCTTATGATTCATCACCCCCAAACTCAATCCCAGCCTTCCCTTTGTGGTATGGTACCTTGCAGTACAATTTCAGAGAGATCCATACACTTGAACACAAGTTATTGTCTTGAAACTAGAAAAATGCTTGTTTTTTGGCCCCTTTTTGGCCCCAAATTCCTAAACGCTAAGGGCAATTACCCCCAAACTCAAACCCAGCTTTCCCTTTGTGATATGGAACCTTGTAGTACAATTTCATAAAGATCCATACACTAACACACAAGTTATTGTCCTGAAACTAGAAAAATGCTTGTTTTTTGCCTTTTTGGCCCCTAATTCCTAAAATTTTGAGGCAATTACCCCCAAAATCAATCCCAGCCTTCCCTTTGTGGTATGGTACCTTGCAGTACAATTTCAGAGAGATCCATACACTTGAACACAAGTTATTGTCTGGAAACTAGAAAAATGTTTATTTTTGGCCCCTTATTCCTAAACGTTTTGGGCAATTACCCCCAAACTCAATTCCAGCTTTCCCTTTGTGATATGGAACCTTTTAGTACAATTTCTGAAAGATCCATACACTCACACACAAGTTATTGTCATGAAACTAGAAAAATGCTTGTTTTTTTGCCCCTTTTTTGGCCCCTAATTCCTAAAATTTTGAGGCAATTACGCCCAAAATCAATCCCAGCATTCCCTTTGTGATATGGAACCTTGTGGTACAATGTCAGAGAGATCCATACACTAACACACAAGTTATTGTCTGGAAGTTACAAAAATGCTTATTTTTGGCCCCTTTTTGGCCCCTAATTCCTTAACTGTTGGTACCATAACCCCCAAAATCAATCCCAACCTTCCTTTTGTGGTATTGAACCTTATGGTAAAATTTCATAGAGATCCATACACTTAAACTAAAGTTATTGTGCGAAAACCAATGTGTCTTCGGACAACGACGACGACGCCAACGTCATACCAATATACGATTTGCGGTCGTTTAAAAAAATTGAATAATAATTTCCTGTCGAAATGCATGTCAATATAGTATGTCCTTATTATCTACAAAGTTTCATGAAATTCTGTTGTGTGGTTTCAGAGGAGTTGCGATGACAAGAACAGGCCTGACGGACTGACGGACGGACAGACGGAAGGGTCAAAAACATTATACCCGACGCAAAAATGATAACAAATAAATAGTTGGCTATAACTGATGTGCTTGCAGTTAGGTTGATGAAATGCAACCATAAATCTGATACACAAATGTTCATGACAGTTTCACACTCATAAACAATCGAACCTTCATTATAAGATCAATGAATTTTTTTATTTTTTTTTAAATTCCCACCTACAGACTTTATCTTTTAGGGTCATGCAACAGGAAACACACCAATATTTTTTGGCCTAAGGGCTCAAAAAAAAACTTATGATTCCCGCTTACCCGACCTACCTAATTTTTTTCCTCCATTTTTTAACGTTACAAACACTTTTTAAGTGTGTTTCCCCTGTTTAAACCAGTCAAATCGTTTTAAACAAGAGTGCACACACTTGAATGTCTCACCTGCTCAACTTATCATGATTGAACTTATATTTGAAAGTATGTAATATGAGGGTTTAACTTCAAAAGAGAGTCACTTTCCCGTCCATCTTTTCGCTTGGCCTGACTGTCAAAATGATATCTAGTCGCCCTGGTGTTCACAATAGTCGCTTTCATCATCTGCAATTTCCTATTTTTAAAAGTTGATGAAACAGCAATTTTTCATTTATAAGTAAAGAACTTCAAAGACATAAATGATTTATTTCTTTAGAAAAGAGGTGAAAGCATTAACTTTGAAGCTTGGTCGTATGTTGCTTCAAAGAAACAACTTTTTATAAAGTATTTTCTTTCACTTCGGTACTTGTTACTCGAGAGCATACATCAAAACATTCTGATTTTCGGCAAAATAAGTTTGTGACTTTATAAGAATGTGATGAAAATTGTTTCCTTACCAAATCGCTTGTCAAACATGGTTTATTTTTGCATATTTTTTTTCGTCCACCATTGAAATATTAATACCAACCATGGATCGGATGTGAACCAACTATGAGCTAAATCCGTATTCTTAGGATAATAACTACAGACGCATGAATGGCACAGCTGACAGAAGAATAATGATCCCAATAATGAAAATTATGCATTCCACAAGGATTAACAGACTTTTGGTTAGATCTCCTTGCTAAATGTATACATTTCCAGCTAAATGTATTTATTTCGATGTAAATGCATTGTTTCAATCTATTGATTTATGATGCTTAAATTTGTTAAATTTATATATCTTTTTAATGAAAAGAATGAATTTCATAACATGATAAATAGAATAGGTTTCGGATTGAATTTTAATTGATATATGATACCTTCTTTACCTTTTTGATATAAAAAGAAGTTCTTTTTAGTGCTCAATATTTAGTTGGTACTTTCTGATTAGAGGAAAAATATATAACTGTGTAACTATAAATGATAATTTAAGACATAAACTAAAACAACCGTTACTTGAATTGTATTCTCAAGTATGATTTGAATAACATAGAAAAGAATTAAAAAATAGGATATGGCCCTTTATATTATTGTAAAAACAAAACATTGTCGCACTGTGAGTGAACAAGCACTTCTCTTTTAGGTCTCAAAACTTCTTCCTATCAGTTTCATACAGAGAAGTAACTTCTCCCTATGGAACTGAAGTAGTGTGTGCCCTGAGACTCAGAGAGAGGTGAACCATACCAAAGCAATATTCAAACTCAAAAGTAAAATAAACTGCTTCGCTGAGCGCAGCTGGATACGCCCGCAGAGGTCCAACCCTGAACAGTTGGGGCAAAAATGGACACAAAATTCAAGCTTGATACAGGTCTGAATTTGGATTGTAATTAAATATTTGACATATTATAGGTTTCTGAATAAATGTAGTCAAAGAACTTGAAATCGGTTATATGAATTGAATTTATATTTAATTAAAGATTTCTTGCTGTTGTGCAATACACTGTGCTGTTGCGCAATACTTTATAAAAAAAAAGGGAGCTTACAAAAATAGTTATAAACAATTTACCAAAGTTTCATAAAAAATGCTGAAAGCATTTTTGAGTTATTGTCCAAAAACTGGAAAATCCCCCTTTTTGTAATGAATAAAACCCCATAAATCAGAAACGTATAGTCTAAAATTTATAAAAATCAAAAAGGAGCTCATGTCAATAGAAATAAACAATTCACCAAAGTTTCTTGCAAATTGGTGAAACTGTTTTTGAGTTATTGTCCAAAAACTGGAAAATCCCCCCCTTTTTAATGAATAAAACCCCAAATCTCGGAAACGGTTAATCTGAAATTTATAAAAAACGAAGAGAGCTCAGGTCAATAGATATAAACAATTCACAAAAGTTTCATGCAAATTGGTGAAATTTTTTTTGAGTTATTGTCCGAAAACTGGATAATCCCCCCTTTTTTAATGAATAAAACCCCAAAACTTGGAAACAGTAAATCCGAAATTTATAAAAAACGAAAGGGAGCTCACGTCAATAGATATAAACAATTCACCCAAGTTTAATGCATATTGGTTAAAGTGTTTTTGAATTAATGTCCGACATGTTGACGACGGACGGTCAACGGTATACCATAATACGTCCCGTAAACGGACGTATAAAAACCAACAGACAATACCATGGCAAAAAACAACCAAAAGACAAACAACAGTACACAAAACAAAACACAGGAAACTGAAGACTGAGCAACAGAAACACCTCCGGAAGGGTAAGCAGATCCTCCTCTACATGTGACAACCATCTTGTTGCTCATGCACGGCTATTTCAAATATTGTATACCAGGGCTCACACTACTTCTCTTTTTGAAACTGATATGGAGAAGTGGTGAGACTTGAAAGAAAAGTGCTTGTTTGCTAGCGGTGGTACAATGTTAGGTTTTTACTATGATATAAAGGGCCATATGTATCCTATTTATTTCATTTTTTTTATATTGTTCAATTCATACCTGAGTATACAATTAAAGTAACAGTTGGTTCAATTTATGTCTTAAATAATCACTGATTAATAGTTACACAATTATATTTTTCCTCCTATAAGAAACTACCAACTAACTACATATAGCACTAAAAAGAACTTTTTTTTATATCAAAAAGGAAAAGAAAGTATACTAGTCTCAGCATATATCAATTAAAATTCAATTAAAAAACTATTCTGTTTATTATGTTTATGAAATTCATTGTTTCACATTAAAAAGATATATAAATTTAACAAAGTTAAGCAACTTTTATCAATAAATTGAAACAATGCATTTACATGGAAATATTTACATTAAGCAAGGAGATCTAGCCAAAAGTCTGTTAAAGTGCGTGTGGAATGCGTAATTTTCCTTTTTGGGATCATTATTCTTTTGTCAGCTGTGCCATTCGTGTGTTCAAAGTGATTATAGTAAGAATACAGATTTCAGTCATATCTTTTCTGCTTCTGATGAATCCTGCCTCCCTTCCGTAGTTAGAACAAATATTTCAATGGCGGACGAAGAAAAATTTACGAAAAATAAACAATGCTTGACAAGCTATTTGGAAAGGAATATGACGCTTTTAATGCAATAAAGGGATAAAACATCAACTATAGGCAATTTTCATCATGTTCTAATGAAGTAACAAACTTGTTTTGTCTGAAATCACAATGTTTTGATGTACGCTCTCGAGTTACAAATACTGGAAGTGAAAGAAAATATTTTTATAAACAGAGACATCTCTGTTATAAAATTGTCTGTTTGAAATAACATACAACCAATCTGTAAAGTCAATGCTTTCACCTCTTTTCTAAAGAAATAAATCGTCTTTTGTCTTTGAATTTCGTTACTTATAAATGAAAAATTCGTAAGGGTTCCACGGAACCCAGTGTCTCGCTTACTTTTGCTGATAGTCGCAGGCTCAGCAAAAATGGGGAAAAAATTATTAAAAATTTTCCTCTAGATACTATCTTTTGATTGTAAGAAGTTCTGTTCAAGTTTGGTAAAAATCCAAGAAGGTTTATGAATCTAATAAATGTTTTAAAAACTTTAACTGCAGACTGTACATAATGTTAATTGGAATAAAACTAAGTCCATTTATAAGTCATATACGGAAAAACAGGAAATAAATTTTTACAAAATTTCCTTCTAAATACTAGCTTTTGATCATAAACAAGCTTCTGTCCAAGTGTGGTACAAATCCAGGATAGTTTAAGAAAGTTATTAAAATTTGAAAAACTTTAACCACAGAGTGAATGTTATGTTAACTGGCAGAAAAACTAAGTCCATATATGAGTAAAATACGAATAAACAGGATTTTTTTTTTACAAAATTTTCTTCTGGATACTATCTTATGATTATAAACAAGCTTCTGTCCAAGTTTGGTTGAAATGCAGGATAGTTTAAGAAAGTTATTAAAATTTGAAAAACTTTAACCACAGAGTGAATGTAATGTTAACTGGCAGAAAAACTAAGTCCATTTATGAGTAAAATACGGATAAACAGGATTTTTTTTTTACAAAATTTACTTCTGGATACTATCTTATGATCATAAACAACCTTCTGTCCAAGTCTGGTTGAAATGCAGGATAGTTTAAGAAAGTTATTAAAATTTCAAAAACTTTAACCAGAGTGAATATTTGTGGACGCCGCCGACGGAATGTAGGATCGCTATGTCTCGCTTTTGCGACAAAATTCGCAGGCTCGACAAAAATTGCTGAATCATTGACTTGGTAAAAATCGAAAATTCCGGATGACGAAAGCGACATAAAGCGACTATTGTGAACACCAGCGCTACTAGATATCGCTTTTGACAGTCGTGCAAAGAGAAGTGGCGGACAGAAAAGCGACTTTTATGCCCCAGTCACCTGCTAGCGTGAGCCCTGGTATAGACCGATTTCAAGTTCCTTTTTATGAATTAGATACACAGATTGAATTGAGTTAAATCAGTGTAAGTGAAGTATATAGCAATAGACTTTCTTTGACGTAATAACATAAGCATTGTGACATAGGAAATGTATGGAAAAATGAAAGAATGTAAAAGTCATCTAATACAGTAACAAAATCAATAAAAAGAAAGACCAATATAAAAATCAATTTTTTTTGTACAACAGTTGCACTTGTTCATTCAGCATATGATTGCCCGCAAATTTGTATATATAGGATTACCAAAAAGTACCATGAAAATATTACTGAGCATCGTCCTGATTTACAGGTAACACTAGTCTCATACTAATTGAATTGAAGCTGAAGGTACGCACTTGACAAGTAAAACAAACATGCAACATCAACTTGTTAAGTTGTTAAACACAGCAAGGTTTCAGATTTCATCATGAAAAACCAGCTACAAATCAGTAAAAGAAAACATGTAAAATGTCATTGGAAACTTGCCTGTAATAAATCAAAGTTTGTATCAGTTTATGTTGAATTTTTACTATTGCATTGTTTGATGTGTCTTGTGACTCGGTTTTCCTAAAGCTGTAAACGGTAAACGGTAAAGGAAGAAATTATGAAGTGAAAGCAAAAATTTAAGATTTGGAGTTGAAATGACAATTCGACCAAAATAATAATGAGCATAAAATTAATGTGTCAGTGAAATATTTTGTTGCAAGCCTATACTTTTACCTTTCGTAACATCTAGTATATTGAGAATAACGGTTTATCGATGTGCATTAATAAATTTGTGGTATCCAGTTCCTGGTTCTTCCGCGTTTTGCTTTATTTCCGGGTCAGCCAAGGCCGCTCCAAATATGGACATTGCGTTAAAATAGTTGGTTATTTCCCTTTTACTACTCAATTTATTTGTTGTTTATTTCAAGTTTTCATTTGTCTTGTTTTCATTTAAACATGTATCTGTCTGTTTTGAGACAGCCTGACTATTTCATGTAAATCTTCCCGATTAGATATCATATAATTAAGAAAAAATAATAAAAAGAATTTTACGACATCCATATCGTAAACATTCCCACGTGCGTCTGCTGAATTCGTTAGCAGACGAAACTTGAGAAACGGGTATACAGAGCTGCAAACGCTACCAGACATTATATATTGGCGTAATATTTCACACAAAGGCTAACTGCATGTTCCTTTAACTGTTACAAAAGCTGTTAATCTCTTTTTCAACACTGGTTTATATACAGTCTTAAACATAGGCCCTATGTATATAGACCGAATAATCTGTCTCTTGTGTGGCTACATTTGTCATTTCATATTTTCTTTTTATCATTTGGCTATTTATTATTATTTTTTTTTTATTTGACACAAAAAAAAATAATAATAAAATAGCCAAATGATAAAAAGAAAATATGAAATGACAAATGTAGCCACACAAGAGACAGATTATTCGGTCTACTATGTATATTAAGGTTCATCATAACCTTTTGGCTAATATGGCCGTATTTAAACCACAAATTTTACTCTGAGTACAGACAAACCTGTGCACCTGGGAAAGTTTTAAGGCATGGCAGGAACTAGATAATTAGATTTTAAATTCATTTTATGTTTCAGAAAATTATAAACTTTTCTGGATTTTGCTATTCATTTTTTTTTTCATTCCTGTAGAAGGTGCCAAAATAAACTAAGTCGGGAAAGAGTTTGAGAAGCTCCCCTCATATAATAAATGTGAGTAGTATTGATTTAAATGGACAATAGATGGACAATAGACATCTGCAAACAATAGGTGATTTTAAACTGTGTAACTGAGTGGACCTATCAAATGAAACTCATGTGTTTGTTTATTTTGCTAACTTCTGCAGACTGGAAAAAAATGCACATCAAAATCTAGGTAAGTTTTTAATTTTCTGAAACATAGACTACATATAACTTTTATATATCTAGGTCCTGCCATGCCTTAAAACTTTCCTAGATGCACCAGTTACACATAGTAGATTTTGTGGTGTAAACAGGCCATATTTTTCAATTCCTTTTGATGAACCTTAATGACTGGATGAATGTAGTCACTCTGCAGTGATTTTAGGAAAGGCAGGGACCATGTAATCATAGGTCGTTCGAAACATGCAGTGGATGGACATAAATATTCGTCACATACCTTTTTTCCTGTGTAATGTATTTTTCATATGAAATGAAATCCCCATTTATTTAATTATTTCAAAGGCGATTTAGTTTGGAATTTTTCAAACCAGATGTTGAAAGCAATAATTTTTTCTTCATAATGAGATACAAAGATTTGATTAGTAAATTTGGCTGTACCTGTAGAAAACTTATTAAAAACGGTATTTCACATCCTAAATTTTACGGTAATATTGTACTAAAAGCGCGGAAATCACTATGTGATCCGTGTAAACTTATCGAACCTTTAAACATACTTATTAGTAAAGGTTATCTTACTAATGTTGTAATTAGATCTTTGAATATAGTTTACATTGGCACAAATATCGATTTTGTCATCAGCAAATTAAAACAAAACTAAATTTGTATTCTTTTGAAACGTTTTTTTGGGATGTATAAATACACATCCACGTCCATTTTCTATATAGAGATTACTCTATCTATATATATAACATTATACATATATAACAGGTTAACTACTAACTATCCTACTGCCTGTCGATACTTTTATTTTGGCATTGCACAAGTCATGTCTTCTTTGACTGTCCATGACGTTAAAACACTAAAACCTGGGATGTGTTTTAGTTGATTTTAGTCTCTGATGCATAATTTTTTATTATTAATTATTTTTTTTCTCATTTTTTATAGAGATTAGACCGTTGGTTTTCCTGTTTGAACGGTTTTACACTAGTCATTTGGGGTGCCCTTTATATTTTGCTGTTCGGTGTGAGCCAAGGCTCCGTGTTGAAGGCCGTACTTTGACCTATAATGGTTTTCTTTTACAAATTGTGACTTGGATGGAGAGTTGTCTCATTGGCACTCATACCACATCTTCTTATATTTAATCATTATTTTCATGGGAATTCAGCATTTGCCATTTATTTTTTCAGGAATTCGGGATGACACCCCTCTTACCCCCTCTTTATAATAATAGGCAGGTGCTGCCTAATGAGCTCTAAAGGGTCATTTTTTAACAAGCAATATTAAAGTCAGACTGTTTCCCTGTATAAACCAGTCAAAACCGTTTTGAAAAATGAAATTATTAGCCTACCCGAATTTTTTTTCAGCATGCTAGAGGAAAAAACCAGTATTATTTTTTCACCAAAACACAAACCCTACATGTAAACATAACCATGACCTAAAATTCATCCTCAACTGAAGAAAATGAAGGCTGAATTTTTTGTTTTTCAACTACCCTGAAAAATGAATAATCCCCATAAAAATAACATAATTGGTTGATGATATATTATATTATTGCCAAATTTCCCTGTCAGAACATGATACATTGATATTTTTAAATTTTATTTAACAATATTGTTCAGAATTTGGAAAAAAGAAACTATTGATGAAATTGCATTTTCTTTTTTTTGTGTTAACTCAGCCAAGTCCTTTTTAGTTCACCTGACTTTGCGGTCAAGTAAGCTATTCTCTTCATTTCGCATCAATTTTCAAAATCTGCTCCTTTGTAACTACTAGGTCAATTTTACTAAACTTGGCCACAATCATCATTGGGGTATCTAGATAAGAAAGAATTTCCGATTATCCCGCCTACTGAACAACATGGCTGAAATGCAAGTTTGTTTATTATTTTGAAAACTGCTATAGATATAGGAAATCTGATACAGGCAGAAAGTTTCAGACTGTTTAGTACTGTCAGATGGCACCTTTAGGAGTTTTTGCCCTTCTGTGACAAATTTTACCTATCTTTATTTATTGAAAACTATACTAGATAAAAGAGAAACTTTGAATAGCAAAAGTGATTAGCAGGGCAAGATCTTCAAATTAATGTCTGCATTACTGAAAACATAGGTCAACTCCTAGGAGTTGCCCTATAAATGACAATTTTTGCCAATTTTTGTATTTTTGGTAAAAAATATAGCAGATAAACAAAAAATAATCAGAAAACAATGTCAATAGAACAAGATCTACAAATTTGTCTAGTTGACTGAGTTTGTCAATCAACTGCTTATAAAAGTTATTGCCCATAATGAATTTTACCCAATTTTCATGTAAAATGCAACGACTATGATAGATAAAGCAAAAATGATAAGCAAGACAAGATAAACAAATGAGTCATCACTACCCAAATTATACTAGTTGACTCATTAAAGGAGTAATTGGCTTTAGATGACAATTTTTACCCTCTTTTTATGTTGGGCAAAAACTATAGAAAATAAATACAAACTGCCAACAGCAAAAATGATCATCTAGACAAAATCTACAAATAGGTCAACAAAGCTGAAACTGAAAATTCACTTCTTATTGCCTTTGAATGACAATTTTTACCATTTTTTTGTTATTTGGGCAAAACTAATTCTATAGAAGATAGAGAGAAAATGAAAATAGAAAGAAGTATCATCAAAACAAGATCAACAAAAAAGATATCTTAAATATGAATTAATTCGGAGATCAGTGACCATTGTAAACTAGAATAAAATTCATGTGTCTGATGATCCAGCCGGCCATCCAACATTGCCATTTAGGCTAAACATAGAACATAGTGATAAAATGCAAGTATTGCAAAACATTGTGAAAACAATACTGATAGAGGAATTGTATCGGGACAGTAATACTCAGAATGTCAAGATTTAATCCATTTTGACCAAAATTATTATATGATTCCAAACAGGCTTATTTTCTGCAAATTTTTGATGCTTATCATTAGCAATTTTGTAAAAATAATGGGTTACATTTGGATTCTTTATTATCAGCCTCTGCTGTATTTTGTATGCCACTAACACCGTGTATCATCGTACAGCCGATATAGGTACTAACCAAGCAGGCATGAACGTTTTTGAACTGACACGGTAACGAAAATCTTTGTTTTGTTTTATCAACATTCAGTGTACATTTCTCAACATCTGAAATTCCTGCTCCAAAATAATTTTCTCATCGATTTTTTCCTATTTATAAGACAATTTTTATATTCTAATAAGAACAATTAACTTGTAAATGCGCAAATAGTTGTGAATGTCAACACCAACTTTCAATTTCGATACAATTGTCGAGACATTTACATGTTTTACCTGAAAGAAAGCTAGTACATGGCAAAAGTAATAGTTACCAATCATAAACCTACCTGTGATTACTCATTCCTTGAAACTTTTTGGGTAATAAACGAGTATGAAAATTTTGTTTTTGTGTACGGTGTACAGCAACTTAACTATGCACCGTACAGAAGGATTTATGTGGTCAGCTAAACACCGTACATAACGATTCTTTTCGGAATAAAATATCGAAAAAAACATATGCATGAAAGATTTCAATGCCAATTATTGATACAACTATACTTATTACACATGCACAGTGGCCTTCTATCAGAAAAAGAGTTGCAATGAATATAGAATTATATCGGATGAGATCAGTGCCAACTTCTTTGACAAGTATTTGCACATGTTTTTAGTAATCGTTCTTGTTTTGGGAAAATAACGAGACATCTCTAATCATCAACCTACGACCAAATCATTTCTTAAAACAACAACTATGTTTAGATTGAGGTACACATTGATATTATGTGAACAAAACAAAGATTTTCGTTACCGTGTGAGGTCAAAATCGATCACGCCCGCTTGGTTAGTACCTATATCCGCTGTACTGATGATACACGATGACTAAGCAATTTTAGAGAAAGTTGTGGTACAAGAACATTGAAAATTGCTTGAAAATATCAGTTTTTTGGGCATAGGAAAGGTTTGTGACTACTATGTAAAACTGGTTTAAGTTTACCTCCACCACATTTCATGCCTGTACCATGGGTTGATCCTTTTTTTTTTTGTCTTTGTTTGTGTGTAATTTTAAATCAGAGAAGTTGGTGTTAATTGTTGGTGGTGTCTGCCTCTCCAATATTTAATATTTTATGGCAATTCCTATTATCCTTGTGAATTTTGATTAAATTCTTAAATGAATGAATGTTGTAAAATGCTGTAGGAATACAACTTTAATCCTCTATCAAGGTAGTATGAGGATATAAACAAAAATGAAATCATCATGCTTTTTTTCTCTGCTGTAGAACAAAATATACATTCCTATAATAAATAGATAAAAGGAATAATCTGAGTGATCTCCCCTTATAAGGTCAAGTTTAAATCAAATTTCTATAAAAAAAAATAGTCTGTATTTGTAACACAGTCATAATAATAGGATTAAGTCTGACATTTGAAACTGACAGTTACTTGTTAAAAAAACATTTGAAATCTTAACTTAAGATATTTCTGTGTTTTGATTTTTATTAATTCTTTTCTAAATTTTTCTTCCTCAGATAATAAGACAGTCTAAAGCTATGATGTCTAGCACCAAATTAGAATTAGATGCTTTGAACAAGTCAGATGATATAACCTTGTATCATGACAATTTTACTGTTGAAAAGGCTTTACAAAACAATGGAACTCAAGATTCAACAAAGTATGAGAATAATTCAGTCATGTCTTCACAACAAAGTTCATATTTGCAATCTCAGACTCCAGATAAGGAAAAAACAAAACAAAAGAACAAGGAACAGTTATTGAAATTAATGGTATCAGGAGAAATTAGTGAAGAATGCAATGGAAAACAATTTGAGGAAACAACAGAAAAAACAGAGTTCTTTTCAAATGAAACACCAAAAGAATCAAAACCTCCAGTAGTTTTGTTTACTGAAATACAGAAAAATGAAAATGGGAATTCCTTTGGTACATCAGACACTGAATCAAGAAATGATTTAACTGAACATGATTATCCAATATACACAACAGAAAATAATGATAAAATGATAAAACAAGCAGAGACATTACATGAAACATTATTATTACCAAATTTAGATGAAAAGCATATTAAACCAGAAAGGAGTCAAATAGTTGATGGTCCACAAGTGCATTTTGCATCTCCATTATTGGTCTATCATGAATACACCATAAGTGAATGTTCCAGTAGAACTGAGACCATGGATTCTGACAGTAGTATGGAGATCCCAGAATTAGAAACTAGATCTAATGAATCATGTACAGAAAACAAGAAAAGGGGCATAAATAATGCTCCTCTAAAAGTATTAGAAGAATCTATGGAACTTAGTATAATTACTCATAAAACTGAGGAAATAAGTGACACTTCTATGAAAGTTTCTGAGGATGATGTTCATTCAGCTATGTGTAGTGATAAATTTGAGAACAAGAGTACAGGTAACACTTCTGTAACAATATCTAAACATACTGTTATGCCTTTAATATATAGTGATAAGTTGTCAAAAGAACGTGTACAAGTTGTTCCAATATCTTCATGTGAAAACCAGATGGTCAATGACTCTGAATGTCTCATTCTCTCCAACGATTCTTCCCAGGAAGACAAGATTATTTCAGAAGTAAGGAATATTTTAGAAAATCTAATTGTTCAGTGTTGTGACATAAATGATGAATTTTACAAAAATGATTTTGAAGTCAAACATACATCTGAACCAAACTGTACACTTGCCATGCTCAATGTATCATTTGAAGAAAATGGACTCTCACAATTTTCACAATACGAGAAAAAAGAATTGGAGACATTTTCTGACTTAAATGGCCAAGAGACTAGAGAAGTAATAACCAAAGATTTTACCAAGTTTGATATTGATGAATTAGATGAAACAATACTTTTGAATTCCAACCGACAGCAATCATCAGATGATATTAACTTTGAAAACTCTGTATTAGAAGAATTATCACCTACTGAAAACTGTAAGCTAGTGGTGATAGAATTGAAACCTCCTGTCAATTCAGAAACTGAAAATAACATATCTCAAATGGGTGATTTGGCAAACATTTCAAACACACCAAACTACAGTGATAAAGCCAAGATTTTGAAGGAAGAAAATGAAGAAAAAGTTAATCAGATTTTGTCTCCAAAATGTCTTGAATCAAAGTGTGAAATTGAAGGATCAGAAATTGAAATGAGTTCCTGTGAAAATCAAGTAACATATATAAGTTCACATTCACAGCAAGATGTTGAGGAGCAATCTAATTCACAATTTCAAATATTTGATAGTGTAAATGAAAGTACTGAATCACAAACCGAAATGAACAAATCTTGCGTTCATATGGAAAAAATAAAACCATTAAATCGATTAAATGACAAAACAAACAGCCAAAAATACATTTATGAAAATCTTGATATATCAGAAAGAGAAGAAAGTGTGGATCAGTGCATTATCAATTTTGATAATCCAAGAAAAGGAGATGGAGATTTAAATAACAACAAGAGTGACGTACAAGATCTGTGTGCAGAAGCACAAAAAGAAGGAGACAACTGTTATAGCATTAGTACCAAAGATGTTGAGCAAAGTAATAATGTTACAATTGAAATTGCTAATGCAAGTGAAAGTTTGAAAATAGATCATGAACAGACATGTAATGGAAATGATGAACATTTGGATAAAAAACAAAATATTCTAAAAGAATTTCCTGTTGATTTTACAGACAGAAAGCAAAAATCAGATTTAATTGATGATGTCAGAGAGGATGACACAACAAGCATTAAAATATCTACAAATGTTTTGAAGAATTACAATTTGGATAAAGACCAAGAAAGTAATGTACCTATTACAGAAAGTGATATTGACTTCAATGATTTATCTAATTCTAAGAACCAACAGCAGGAATTTAATCCATGTTATGAAAGCTCTGAATCAATAGTAATTAACAAACAATTAGATTTGCACTTAAATGCAGTCATGGAGGATGCCAACTTACAAGTGCAAGAAAGCTCTAGTATCAATCAAAATGATGAGGAGAGTCTTATTAAAGTAAAGGAAAATCATTTATCTTTAAATTATCTCCAAAATAGCCTGACTAAAGGTAGATTAGACAGAAAGAGATCTGTAAAAGAGACAGGAACTGAAGATGAAGAACCATCGGCAAAAGTGTCAGTATATCATTCCATATCTGAAGGGCTTGATCAGTATAAATATGCTGAAGTCAGATTAGTGGACAAAGAGGGAATACAGCATGAGGATGGTACATTACCTGAACCCGTTATTAAAATGACTGAAGAATTAATTTACAATGATAAAATAAAGGAATGTTGTGCTAAAGAACAAATGGATCAGACAGTGCCTGATGAAAGTGACTGTGGTATAAAGCTGACAACAGAAACACTTTATTCTCAACATATGGGTATGATTAATATTTTCTTTATAATATTTTACTTATTGTAAAAAATATATAATGCTGTACCTACTAAATTTTTTTAGTTCTTTTTTCATAATTAAGACAAATTGATAGATATTGTGCATGCTTATGACAAATTCAGTCTTCACAATTAACCACAAGCCAGGAATGTAATAATGTTTTTGTGTCAGTGAAATTTTCCTGAAAAGAGGTCTGACAAGCCATATGATTTAAAGAAAGGAGAAGGTCTGGTAAGGGCTTATTTTGGCCTAAATTTTGAAGTACATCTGATAAAAGATTTTTGACATTTTTTAAACACTTAAGTGTCTTCTTTAGTCGATTCAATCAGTTTATGTAAATGATTTGAACTGCTTTGGTCATTAAAGACTCCTAATTTCAAGCTTAAATATGAAAAATCTATCAAATATGCCACAAAACGTCACTCATCAGATGTTTTTTGTCTATAATGGAAGTGGCTGCATCCGTGTTCAATCTAAACCTTTATATATGGTATGTGTCATCATCAAATACAACATATATTTAAATATTAAGACTGAACACAAGTGCAGCCACTTCCATTTTAGACAAAAACCGTCTAAAAATAAGCACAAATGCTAAAATTGTGAAGATTTCAGTAATTTTGCATGAATTAATGTTGCTAGTACCTGATGCATGTGCATTGTATTGTTAAAAACAGCCCATATTTGTGTAACAAAAGTATTCTTCTTTCCAATAAAAAGCTTATAGTTTACATTTTTAACAATTTTTTGAAATGCTATAATTTTGGGCCAAAAAGGTGTCTTACCGGGCCTACTCCTTTCATGAAAGAATAATTTTCCTGCTTTTAAGTTAAAAAGTTTTTCATGAAGTTTCATGTCAAGGGAGGTAAATCTGTTGATCCAATTTCAACATTTGCAAATTTTTTGCATCATTATTGAGAATTTTATGTACTTTGAGAAATGAAGATTATATGTCATGAAACAGTTTTTAATCTGTTGTATAGGTTGCATAACTATGCTGATTATATGTATTAGTATATTTCAGCTCTTAAGAATTGAATCTTTATATCTTTAGATAAAAAGGAGGACACTGACATTTGTACACTGGAAATGAAGGGAGATGGCAGAAGTATTTTACCAGAGGAGATCATGTTAGGGGATTATATTTGCAGAGAAAAAAATGGTATGATACTTAAGACTTTTGAGCTCAACTAATGGAAAACATTATAAATTGTATAAGCTTTAGAGGTTTTCTGAACAATTGGTCTCTTGTTGTGTATGTTTGTCTTCTCTTACAAATTTTACCCATTTTGGGCTTTTGGCATAAACAATAGTAGTTAGATTTTTTGTATCTTGAAAATTAGAATTGGAAGAAAGAAATTTTGATAAGTTGTTACTGATGACAAAATGGATGTCGAGTTGGATGTGAACGATATTTCACTTCTGCAAATTGCAGAAGTAATGGTCCTTGATTGATTAGGAAATGTTTTTTTTATGTTGACTCCTTGAGAACCATTGATCCAATTCTTATCAAATTTTCAAATGTTTTTTTTCTAATGACATAATGGAGATAAGTATTGGTTTGATGATTTAATATTTGCTCTACAGGAGTTATGGCACTTGGTTGCTTTGACAATGACAGATGTTAATAAATGTTAGAAAAACCTGGGTTTCTTTCAGTTTAACAACTATAGTGTAGACAAAAACAGAAGTGTAAACATTAAAAATGACCAGCAAGACCAGATGTACATGAAAGTTAAACATGACCAAAATCAATAATTGACTTGTGACAGTTCTTATTTATTTTTGTACTTTTGCCAAGTTTTGGTTATTATCTTAGAAACTTACATAGATCGAATGAAATAAATGAAAGTTGGTCTATATATTCCCTAGATTTCCATGTGAGGGATTCAGGCTTATTGTTTATTGTCTTGCCTGCAACCAAAGTCACAGAATGCAAGACATATGGAAAACTATCCAGCAGCAGCGTAAACTGTTTGTATAAAGCTTTATATTTCAGCGTTTAGAAGACCTTGGTATACAGATGCCATATGTTACAAAGTTCCTGTCTGTCATATGTCCATTGTCCTTGACCTCATTTTCATGGTTCAGCGACTGCTTAAAAAAAGGTGTAGTTTTTTTGTCAAGTGAATTTCTCACTTATCATGAGTAATAGGATAACTATATTTGGTATATGGGTTCCTTGCAAGGTCTACATGTTCGTCAGACAGGGTTCACCTTACCTTGACCTATTTTCATGGATCAGTGATAAAGTTACATGATTAGTTCTGTTTCTCAGATACTATAAGCAGTAGGTCAACTATATTTGGTGTATGGAATGATTGTTAGGTCTTCGTGTCAGTCTGGCAGGTTTCATCTGACCTTAACCTCATTTTCATGGTTCATTTGTCAATGTTAAGTTTTCATGGTTTGGTCTCTATCTTGGATACTATAAGCAATAGGTTAACTAAAGTTGGTGTATGGAATGATAATAAGGTTAATATGTCTGTCTGGCAGGGCTTATAGGACTGTGAATTCATTGTTGTGGAGCATTGATAACATTGGGTAAATCCAGAAAATGAAATTTATAAAGTGTTATTTTCATTTTTTTAAGTTTTTCTGATACTTGTTAGATTTCACCATTATCCTTTAGACTTTCAAAATAAAATAATCATAGTCAGAGAAGCAGGCAAGATATTTCAGCGTGTGCACTCTTGTTTACAAATAAATGTTATAATTTTTCAGATTTTGTTGACAACTCAATGGTTCAGGCTTTTAAGTGGAAGTATGTACCTTCTATAGACCTAGACTCAGTTGTACCTAACTGTGATGGAGAAAATGAAGGTATGTGAATATTTCATCCAGGATTACCATCTTTTTTTGGGCAGATTTTTCCTTTATTTCAAATTTATTTTTTCAATTTCTATGCTGCTGTGGGGCCAATCTGAATTAGACTGAAGCAGGAGACTGTTTTAAGACATATAGAACTATATGTCCTCATTCTATGAGTCCTAACATATAAGGAAATTCACTTATATGATCTCATCTTAATACAAAAAATTCCTGTAGGTTGTAATGGTCTAATTAAAAATACTTTAATATAAATAGTTAAAATGCCTTTAAATTTAAATTGGTTGTTGGATTTACAGTTTTATTTAAAAAGGAAAGGTAATTTTCTTTAGGATCTGATATGCATTTCTTATAGTTCATAAACATACAGTCTTCATGAAAACTTTTCAGATCACAAGCCAACTAGGCCTGTCGTGCCTGAAAAAACCATAAGCCCTGATTTTATTTTACAGGCCCCAAAAATATTGAAGAATTTTAGGGCTTTTGAAATATGATTGTCAAAATAAATAAGACAATATTTAACATATATTCTCTCTATGGTGCATGGCTATACATGTGCGTTTCTAAATTTTAAAGCAAAACGATCATACTCTTGATTTCATTAACCTATCGTAACATTGTTCAGCCTCTGATTTTTTTTCATTGATTTTCGGTTTGTATTTTCCAGTGTAGTACAGATAAACCTTCTTGGTTTCATGCTGCCTAACTGCATCTTTTTGAAATCGGAACTTGTACAAATTTGCAATCACTAACATTACTTTCTTTACACCAAAGACAAAACATTTTGTCAGCATCACTGTCATGAAATAGCCATGGGCACCCATTTGTCCACGTAGTTTGAAATTTTCTTGTCCTTTTTCTTCTCATACTTCCACCTAGCATCTTCCATCTACATTGCTGATCATTTAGGCGCCTGCAATGAAAGTTACAGAAGGCAAGACATTTTTGCTTTTCTGACTGCATCAACAATTGTTCAGTTTTCTGCTTTAATCAGTTTTATTAGGACTACTTCTGATGCATCAATGATATTTTCTATATAGTTGCAATACTACCTGTACATCAGTTTGAAGACTATTTCTAGGCCATGTCCCCTAGGTCATGGTCCAGCAGCTTTCTATTTGTAAGCAATTTTTATGGCCCCGCAACAAAGTTGTCGGGGCCATATAGTTTTACCCTTGTCCGTCATTCCGCAACAAACCATTATACGGCATTTTTTTCTAAACGCCTTCAGATATTGGGCTGATTTTTTGTATGTGAGTTAACCATGATGAGTTACAGATCAAGTTTAAGTTTCGTTCCGCTCCACTAATTTTTGCCGAAATTACGGGCTTTGGACTTTGAAAATTGTTGAAAATCACAGTTATACAGACTTTTACGCCTTCAGATTTTGCGCTGATTTTTGATATGTGAGACTACCATGATGAGTTACAGATCAAGTTTATGTTTCGTTCCCCTATGCTGATTTTCATGTCGTTTCAACACATCTTGTTAGATCTGCAGTACATCCACTTCCTGTTTGCTGATAGTTTGAAATTTAATTACTCTTTGATCAAGGAAATTTTTCATCAAACTAGTATTGGTCTTGAGAGCTTGATACTATCCATGCATGCTTGTGTCCACATGTGTTGTTGAAATTGCAGATTTTTCAACTTTTTGAGACGGGGCCATTCGTGTCGTTCCGACACATCTAGTTCAATGTTAAGTTTTCTGCTTAAGTTAGTTTGATATTTTTATAAATGGTTATAGTTTGTTCTTATGTTGTGCTGTAACACCACTGTCCCAGGTTAGGGGAGGGTTGAGCACTCACAAACATGTTTAACCCTGCCACATTCTTTATGTGCCTGTCCTAAATCAGGCGCCTGTAGTTCAGTGGTTGTCATTGGTTCATGTCTGTCATATTTGTTTTTCGTAAATTGTTTTGTTATAAATTAGGCTGTTAGTTTTCTCAATTGAATTGTTTCATATTTTATATGTTGGGGCCTTTCATAGCCGACTATACTGTATGGGTTTTTCTCATTGTTGAAAGCCGCACGGTTGCCTATAATTGCTTACATCCACTTCATTTGAACTTTGGTGGATAGTTGTCTCATTGGCAATCATACCACATCTCCTTATTTTTATATTCAGTGACTTTCAATTTATTAAAGTTTTTTGCTTAAGTTAGTTTGATAGGAACTACTTATGATAGATGATGATATTTTCTATAAAGTTGCATTACTATCAGTACATTTCATTTGTAGAATAAGATCAATTTGACTCAATGCCCTCTATGTCATGGTCCATCAGATTGTCTTTTTCTGAATTTCCTGCCAACAGGGGAGACTTATCTCTGTGTCAACAGTTTATTTGATCAGACACCCCTTCATGTTATTTAAACAAAATGGCCATATAAATTTACAGATGGCAATCTACAATCTATGAAATGTAGATAGTCCCATTTCAATTTTGCATTGAAGCCGTTGCAATATAAATTAGTGGTTTCAAAAGAGTCTGGAACCAAACAAAATCTTTTTGAACCCCTCTTGCCGGATCCCAGCCATTAACGGCAAAATCTTAAAATATGCAGTGTTCCCATCAGCCTGGCATCCTGGCCAAACCTTTGCTTCACATCAGTTTGCTATTTCTTGTTTTCAATCGAACTAAAAAGAAAAAAACACACAAATAGATACTTATTTTACACAAGCCTGTCGGGCTCCTGGTTTTGACATTTGAATTATTGAGATATTTACATTTTATGGCTTCTTGTTAATATTAATTTAAATTGTATAAAATGATATCTATATAGATAATTTCATTTTCTTTTTAGCTAATCCATTATTACCAGCACCTATAAAGACATGTAAAAAGCCATACAGACTTGGTTTATCAAAAAGACAGAAACTTAGCAGCTTACATCCTAAACTCAAAAGAGTGTGAAAAAATGTACCATAGAAGTCAAATTTGTATCATGATTTAAACTTTTTATATTCATTTTTGCTATACTGTGACTATAGGTTAGTCTTTTGTTTTTTTTTTTACTTTATTAATTATTTCAAAAGATAAAACGCTTTTGTATTATGATATACAAAACAATTATCTAATTTTTGTATTTGATATTTACCTTTATTATTATTCTAAATAGATTAAACCTTTTGATTAATTTATAATAATTTTCTTGGGTGTTATATGCTTTTTAAAGGATCAGAAAAAATGAACATATTTGTCATGAATAATATTTACTGTAACTCATGTTTATTGTTTCTATTCTAAGTACAATAAGTATTTGTTTGTTCTGGACAAGGCACTTGGAATTCTGTTCAGACATAATGTTGTTTTTTTTTAAATTTAATGAATGCACTTAATAGTTTTCCCATATATGGCAGTATCAAGAGTAGTTAATGAAAATTTCCATGTTTAATTTTTTGCTACAGTCTATTCCGGAAGATGTATTGATACGTTGGATTATTTCTTAGTCCAGCATAATCAGCATCCAATTGGCAGAGTTCATGTTTTCAAATGAGAAGAAAAAATCTTGTTTGCCAATGCTATAGGGTATGAAGTTTCTTGCTTCCATGAGTCAGTTTCACAGTTAGAACAAGTGAAAAATGTAAAGTGTCATTATTTGTCAGAAAGGGACATCTGACCATCAGCATTTATGAAGTTATTGTGATTAATGAAAGGTTTAGATTTTAGTGTCACTGCTTCATGGCTACTATAAGTAAAATGAAATTAAAAAGAAGCCTTTTCTGTCAGACAGTGGACACCTGACCTTTGCCTAATCTTTATATCTTTTAATTAAACAGTGTTAAAATTTTCATGTTACATTTAGTAGTTCTTGATTTCATAGTCATTCTATACATAAAGTCCTTTCTATAAGTCCTGATCAATAAGCAGATGAGACATTACCGTATGCCGATTCATTTTTACATGTTCCTTCTCTTCCCAACTCTTTTACTATTTAAAGAAATATATTGACTTTTATTAGATCCTTTAAAAAACACTTAATTAAATTTTAAGAAAAAGTAACCTGTGATCTATGACTGTGATATAGTTGATTTCTGTTGTTGAATTGTTAATGATAGTTAATTTAATGTTTTTGTTCAAGTTTATTCATGACAATATTGTTTCTTATGTAACCTGCCATTTTTCATATCTAAGAAAGCTTATTCAGTGTTGTTAACTTTATAGTGTCATTAAAAGAATCTAAAGTAAATCTATAAAGCAAATACTTTTCGACCTAATATTGCTTCTAAATAGTATTTTTTTTAAATATTTTCACAGGAGTTATCATTCACATTACATCAGTTAAAATGGCAGGACAAGAACATATTGCTCATCTAGGCATATCTGTGATATTGTAATATAGAGAATTGTTCAAGTTTTTTGTTTCCTCTTTTTGTTAATAATTCAGTGTTTGTTTAAATTTGATGTATAACTTACATGTTGTAGCTTAGTTATAGGTCTGAAATCCTCATTAAAGATAATGATTATGAGCTTTTTTAACAATAAGATTTTGCATTCTTGTAAGATCTATACTTTTAGTCAGTCTAAGTAGAAATGCAAAACATGGGAGATAACTCTATTAACTTTTTATGGGGGATATTTATGTTATTTAGATACAAATTATGGAATTGTGCAAATGTTCATCTTAGAAAAACCTACAGGGAGTTATTTTGGATGTCAGATCAGATTGCTGCGGATAACATTGGTGAAATAGAAAATTATAGGACTGTAAAAAGTTGCATTGAAACCATCTGTCCATCCTTTAAAATCACTTTTGGTGATTGCTGAATGAGCAGTTCAGGCTAATTGGAGCCTTTAGTACCGGTATAAGCATTTTGAATTTGATTACAGAGGAAAAAAAATTAGAAATGAACAAAGCAAATTTACAAGATTTTTTTTTTTTATGAATAACAAGGCTTACAAAGCAAGTATTTTCAATGGTTGACCCCCAATGTTGTTATTTGTTTTGTTGTTTGAAGAGACTAAAATTTAGATCTGTATATGAAAATCCTGTACAGTTGTTTCACTTTGTTTTGCCTTTCATTGCCATAAGGCTGTACCGCAAACTCTTTACTTTTTAGCTCAGCTGACCCAAAAGATATATGTGAGCTATACTCCCAAAACAATTCCTGCCTCTACCCAACATACCCTCTTTTTTTCGAATGTTGCTCAAACTAGGCAGTATTCATCACTAGGAAAATTGAAACCAATTCTGGCTAGTTATCATTAGATATGAAAAAAGGAGATGAAGGGTATATGCGAGACTGCCACCCAAGATCACTTAATGTTGCTTAAAGAACCATGAAATAAGGTAAGGACTGGATGTCCCCTGTCAGATGAACATGAAAATCATACAATAATGTTCTATAAACCTAATTTAGTTATGTTTTACTCCATGAAAAATGACATATTATTGACTGAAAGCAAACCCTCAACATTGATCAATGAATCATGAAAATCCGGTGACAGTCCCGGTACCCCTGTCAAAAACATGCACATAATTCTACATTTAAAATGTAGTTAACATACTACAAGAGAAACTTAAGGTCAAGTTGAGATGACCCATGTCAAACTAAAATGCACACTTGACAATAAGTCTATAGCCATGTGTAGTTTATCTACTACTCAAAGTTGGTGCAAGTTCAGGAATACTCAACAGCCCTTGTTATATAAAAATGGTGATATGTTGTATGATTATCAATGAGACAACTGTCCACCAGAGTTAAAATGAAGTGGTAGTAAGCAATTATAGGCGACCATACTGTATATATTATTGAATAATCACATATTTGAAAGAGACAAAAAAGTTTTCCAAATGCTTAAATATTAATCCTTTAAGATTCACTGGTAGCAAAGATGTCAAATGGAGGAATATTTAGTGCAGCAATTTTGTCATGTTTTGGTAGTGGGTTATAAAGCAATATCCACATTCGATTGCACAGTTCTTAATCAAGATTTTACATCAAAACATTCTACATGAAAATTGATGCAAGTAAAAAAGGGGATGAGAAAATATGGCAAACAAAAACTATAAACTGGGACTGATACATATCTATTGACCCAGCTATAAGTCGAAGAAAACACCTTTACAAAAAGGCAACACTAAGCCTAAATTTTAGCAACATGCATCCAATAGAAAAACCTCATAATTTGGAAAATTGTCATGGTTAAATAGTTTTGCAATTTGACCTGGTCCAATTAAGTGCCCAGATATTTGTCATGGTTAGATCCAAATTATATATACTTGTTTCACATTAAAATGTATAACTTGTTTAAAGGTATTTGCAAGTAAACACAATTATAACCAGTTAACCAATCCAAAAAGTACCTTTTTATAACCGATTGGTTTATGCTAATCAATGAGCAGAATGTAATTTTTGTATTTTGTTATTTGTTATTTTATTTATATGGGGGGGAGGGGGGTCATTGGATTGCTGTCTCATGGAATGATAGTTAGATGTAGGTTTCATATGACCATGACCTAATTTTCATGGTTCATTGGTCTGTTAAGTTTTTTGTCTGTTTCTCTGATCAACTATATTTGGTGTATAGAATGATTGGGAAGTTTTGTCTGACCTTGACCTCATTTTAATGGTACATTGATCAATGTTAAGTTTTTGTGTTTTGGTCTTTCTCTGATTAACTATAATTTGTGTATGAAAATTCTGAATGATTGTAAGATGTATAAATAGTAAAGCTGGGGAGACATTTCAGTGTGTGCACTCTTACTACAATATAGTGTGTACTTTACAAGGAACTGCCAGCAAAGTCTCCTCGGACATTGATAGAAAGAAATAAGAAATCAAGAGAGCAATATAGTATGATTGGGCAGAAAAAGACGATTTACTTTTATCAATAGTTTTCCATCTGTAGCAAATGTGTTTTAATCTAGAATGGCACACTATAAAATATGTGTATCAAAACTCAGTTATCAGTCAAAAACATTACGAATTAAAGGTTAAATTATCTAGAGAACAAAAATTAGGGTTATGAATTACCTTTCTCAGTCAGGATTCTACTTCGTCAAAATTATCTCCCCATTACGCCACCTAATTTTTATAATCGTAAAAATGGAAGCCATTGTAGTGATGACGCGCTCTCAATTTAGCTCTTGAAAACCGATAAATTTGTCCACATAGTATCATTACGATCCTTATATGCCAGTTGTATTTTAAAAGACAAATATATCTACTAGCTATTGAGCATCATTTAATGTACTTTTATGCATTTGGTCAACTTGAAACTATTGTCTGATCGGTTGTCAGGAGGAAAGTTCGAAAATATTTTAAAAATTCTAATTAAATATTTCGTGGAAGGGCAGACTAAAAATTTACAAAGGTTGAAGTCTAATTACCCTAGATAACACAAACAAAAAATGAAGTTTTTTTGACGTTATGCATTTTTAAGATCCACCAAAAAAGTTTGTTGTCAAGAACTTTTAGTAAAAAAATTGTTATTCGAACACGCCTACTCTGTTGTTATGACTCATTAGAAAGGTATTTCACTTGACCCATATATTTCATCTTTTAGTACTGTAAATTTTTAATGTTTTGTATCAGCCTACAGCCTAAATATATATAAAAATAATAGAATCTGAAGCGAGATGATGTATCAAATATTTTTCTTTTATACGTTTTCAAGAATAGTCACCTCAAACATGCCTGAACTTTAAAAGGTGTACTCGACTTTCTCTTTTAGGTGAAATTATTGCCTATATTCGGGATTTTTTTCCAAACAACTGTCACCGGGGGCAGAGATGCAAATTGATGCTTTAAGAAGATAAATCTATTATCTTTCTTTGGAATTTTTTTCGGCGGAATTTATGCTTATGCACAAAAAAGATCCACGAGAATTTGCACCTACCACAATCGCTGACTGTTTTGTGAAAATTTGTCTATAATTTAAAAGTTTACAAATATCTCGAAGCTCAATTCAATAATTTAAGTAAAAACACATACATAAGATGCATAAAATCCTAAATTAGGCACTTTCATTAAACTTTTAAACCATAGAAATAGATGTAAACAATTCAAATTTACTAACTTCGCCTTTTTAACCTTCTCTAACAAAGAGTTCCATTTCTTTTGTTTAATTTCAACTGGGTTTCCGCCTGTTCTTAAATAATGAGCCACACTATATAACTAGAGGTTCTAAAGAGCCTATGTTGTTCACCTAGGTCTATGTGCATCTTCAACAATGGACACGCCAATATTGTTCATAATATAAGTTCATGACTATTTAACATGTTGTTTTTGTTTTTTTTTGTATTGCTGACCATTTTTTTGTTTACAGTTTCTATCTTCTGTAAATTTTCCCCAAAACAAACTAGTTAAAAAAAAATATCGTCATTTTAGGACAATAACTCAAATTTCATCTCTGCTGACCTATTTGCAGATCTTGTGTTGTTGGTCATTATTGCTTTTTAAAGTGTCTATCTATCGTTTTAGTACTAAAATAATAAACAGTAACACACAAAATTAGTAAAAATGTATGGAAATAACTTCTATAACGAATTGACTGAAACTTAGACCATGTTGATCTATTTGTAGATCTGTCTTCTTGATCTTTTGACTAAATTTTACCTATTTATTCTAGTTTTCAAGATAAATTTGATGCAATAGCAAAATATTTGTACAAAATAACATTTAAGGGCACTAACTACTATAAAGAGTTGACCAACAATTTCAGCAATATCAATTTATTATGTAGATCTTGTCTTGTGGATCATTTTTGCTATTTAACGTTTCTATCTATTATAGTTTCAAGATAAAAAGCAAAAACACAAGACATTGGTAAGATCATTAAGTCTGACGATTTCGGCCATGTTGACATATTTGTAGATCTTGTCATGCTGATTATTTTTTTTTTTCTTTTAAAGTGATTATCTATCTATTCTGTGGTATAGTAGTCTCAGATCTATTATAGTTTTTTTGATTGTCAAGAATCAGTCCGGTCGTTATTGCGCATGCGTGAATTCAGATACCCTACATGGATAAAATCGTTATATAGAAGTTATATGGAAAATAATCTTTACAAGACGATATTCAATTTTCTTCTCAGTGGTTTTCTTAGCTGCTTCGATCCCCAGAATCCTTAATGTGTCTTCTCTTTAATGATATAAATTATTTTAAAATAAAATTTGAACTTCTTGCTACAAATTTGGATTTTTTACAGTGATGTCAAATGGCTTACTTTTGCCGTTATTCTTACAGGAAAAATGTCATTATTCGGAAGAGTGGTCAGCTTTGAAAAAATAAATAAAATACTTTTACTGATGATATACCTTAGCTGCTGCGACTTAGAAAAAGATGAAAAGTTTAAGTTTAACGTGGTGTAGTTTATTTTCAAATTGGTTATTTTGTTCTTGCTCCAAATTTGATTTAAAAGTAGGCGATTTTTTTTTTCTATCAATTTTTATTTGACAACAGGATACATCGTGTGTGTAAATAGATAATAAATTGTTATATAATCGTGTTTATACAGTCATGCTGAGACATAATATATTCCAAGAGTCATGTAATATAGTGTAAACGACATTTTGTATAAACTTGATTTAGGGTTGAAGGAATAGGAAAACACTATATAATTATAATTAACGTTTTTTTTATAATTGATTACAAGGATTTGTATATCTCACTATACAAATCCTTGTGGAAGATAATTAGATTTTAAATTATTTTTTGTTTCTATTTTCACGTGGTTATATTCGAAAATTAATAAATATATCAAAATCTAAAACTCATTATTTTAAATAAATGCTTGTTCATCTGGATGTTTTATCAATACACAATCGTATTTTTTTTCAATGGCATTAAATGGTTTCTATACACATTTAATTTTTAAAAAAAGAAGAAGAAGATGTTGTATGATTGTCAATGAGACAACTGGCTCGTTTTCTTGACAATCCCTAGATAATCTTTTTTGAGGCAATTTTAACACGATTTGAATACACAATCATATAGAACAATTCCATTTCGTCGCACTTTAAAGAGTGCATAAAAACAACGTTTAGAATACTCCATGAATTCGACCACTTGATACGGCAAAACGAAATCTAATAATATATTTTACATCAAACCGAGTTTCTGTTATCTAATTTCTTGAAATTAAATACACGAATAATAATATGTGCGCACAATAAACTGGAAAGTTTGCACCTTTCAAGACCCGTTAAATAGTTTTGAAATACATTCATTACTTAAATTATGCATTCGCCGTCAAAAAGAAACTTGTTGATGACAAAAATAATCAAAACGAAAAGTGTATAAAATGAAAAAACAAAACAAAACAAAAAACTACTTTTTATTAAATTCCATTTGTCAATTTTTTATCACTAGCTTTTCATCTCAATTAAAATTTATTGAATCGAAACAATATTAAATAAAAAGGTGCGAAGCTATAGATGGAGCGGCGGACCAGTTTACGAACTGGTTTATGCTAAAACAATAACAACAAGAAAATAAATATTTCAGACAGCAAGAAACAACAACCACATAATTACAAGTAATTTGTTCCGGACTTTATGAAACAGAACTAGAAACAGTGGCATGCGGCGGGGTTAAACATGTTTGTGAGTGCTCAAATCTATCTTAATCCCACTGAACCTGGGGCAGTGGTATAAAAGCACAACACAAGACCAAACTGTTGAAATTAGTAGGAAAAGGCTTCCTTGTCAGATGGGCACGAAACTTATCTACAGAAGACAAAAGATCTAAAGTACCGATCTGAAGATAAATTATCTACCAGTACACATCCAACATACATATAAAAATAAAGAGATGTGGTATGATTGCCAATAAGACAACTATCCACCAAAGTTCAAATGAAATGGACGTAATCAATTATAGGCAACCGTACGGTCTTCAACAATGAAAAAAAAAAAAACACATACCGTATAGTCGGCTATAAAAGGCGCAACATGAAAAATATGAAACTATTCAATTGAGGAAACTAACGGCCTAATTTATAACAAAACAATTTACGAAAAACAAATATGACAGACATTAACCAACAACAGTTCATTTAACTCGAGGAATTGTGCTGTTATCCTCACTCAATGTATACTGTTAAATTCAATAATTATGAACTGTCAATGGATGTTTAAAATTAAATAAAATGACAGACACTCCGAATTATCGAAGTACCAGTTTATATATATATATATATAAAAGAACCGTAAGACAACGGCTTTCGGCCAATTATATGTGAAATAGTTGAACTAAAATTTCAATTACATTTCAGTCAGTTTGATGCTCAATTCATTTTGAATATCTATTTTTATTTATATGCATTTTTCATTTACCAGTTTGGGTAAAACAATTCGCACCGTTCAATGTTTCAACTGGGACTAATACGCACGCTAATTCAGTAGTCCCAGGTTTCAACAAAGATCGAATAGGAACTCCGGCCTTCAATTAATTTTACAAACTGCACCAAAATATAGAAAACATGATTCTAGATTATCTTATCGATAACATCTGGTATTGGTTTTCACTGAATTTATCTTTACAGACCAGCGTGTGTGTTTAACCCCTTAATTGTGCGTCTTATCGCATATGTCAAATTAGCAAGTGACCCCATATGGAGAGAGGACGGGTTATCGTCCTTGTCGAAACAAAAAAATGTTTTCAAATTGGGTTATCTCCCTTAAACCGAACAGATTCTTGGCAATGACTGTTTTGTGAAAATTTGTCTATAATTTAAAAGTTTACAAATATCTCGAAGCTCAATTCAATAATTTAAGTAAAAACACATACATAAGTTGCATAAAATCCTAATTTAGGCACTTTCATTAAACTTTTAAAGCCCATAGAAACAGATGTAAACAATTCAAATTTACTAACTTCGCCTTTTTTACCTTCTCTAACAAAGAGTTCCATTTCTTTTGTTTAATTTCAACTTGGTTTCCGCCTGTTCTTAAATAATGAGCCACACTATATAACTAGAGGTTCTAAAGAGCCTATGTTGTTCACCTAGTATAAATAAAAAAAAAAGAAGATGTGGTATGATTGCCAATGAGACAACTGTCCACAAGAGACCAAAATGACACAGAAATTAACAACTATAGGTCACCGTACGGCCTTCAACAACGAGCAAAGCCCATACCGCATAGTCAGCTATAAAAGGCCCCGAAATGACAATGTAAAACAATTCAAACGAGAAAAATAACGGCCTTATTTATGTACAAAAAATGAACGAAAAACAAATATGTAACACATAAACAAACGACAACCACTGAACTACAGGCTCCTGACTTGGGACAGGCACATACATACATAATGTGGCGGGGTTAAACATGTTAGCGGGATCCCAACCCTCCCCCTAACCTGGGACAGTGATATAACAGTACAACATAAGAACGAACTATAAAAATCAGTTGAAAAAGGCTTAACTCATCAGATGGACAAAAATACAAGTGGACGTGGCAGGGTACTTGTACATCCAAACAACAAAAGACACTAGGAACAGATCTGAGAGTACTCGCAGTTATCTGACAGCTAGTTCAAAGCCACTAACAACTAATAAAAAATCATGCATCTAAGACTAAATTATCAATCCGTACACATCCAACATCCAGTGGATTTAGTGTAAAGACGTCATAAACAGTCAGAAAAACATGACCTTGTGCAATGCCAAGATACAGATATCGACAGATTGTAGATCCATGAATGTGTATATGTATAAAACATACTAGTAATATTTAGTTTGCTTTTAATTTACTGATAACAAAATCAATATTTATACCAATAAAAACAATAGTCAATGATCTTATTACAGTGTTGAATTGGTAACCTTTTAGAATAAGTTTATTTAAAGGAGCGATAAGTTTACAAGGATCATTTCTAAATTTCCGGGCACGGTTAACAACATTTTGTAAAATGAGGATGTGCTATCCCGTTTGAAATAAGTTTTCTACAGGTACAACCAAACTTCAAAACCAAATCTTTATATACCTATGGAAAAATTTAGTAAAGGTTTTAAGTAATTTATGGTAACGATATCCCTGGTTTAATAATTTACCAGTAATACATAGATTACGTTCGTTAAAATCAAAAACGTCACATGGTCTATGTGCATCTTCAACAATGGACACGCCAATATTGTTCATAATATAAGTTCATGACTATTTAACATGTTGTTTTTTGTTTTGTTTTTTTTTTTGTATTGCTGACCATTTTTTTGTTTACAGTTTCTATCTTCTGTAAATTTTCCCCAAAACAAACGAGTTAAAAAAAAATATCGTCATTTTAGGACAATAACTCAAATTTCATCTCTGCTGACCTATTTGCAGATCTTGTGTTGTTGGTCATTATTGCTTTTTAAAGTGTCTATCTATCGTTTTAGTACTAAAATAATAAACAGTAACACACAAAATTAGTAAAAATGTATGGAAATAACTTCTATAACGAATTGACTGAAACTTAGACCATGTTGATCTATTTGTAGATCTGTCTTCTTGATCTTTTTGACTATTTAAATTTTTACCTATTTATTCTAGTTTTCAAGATAAATTTGATGCAATAGCAAAATATTTGTACAAAATAACATTTAAGGGCACTAACTACTATAAAGAGTTGACCAACAATTTCAGCAATATCAATTTATTATGTAGATCTTGTCTTGTGGATCATTTTTGCTATTTAACGTTTCTATCTATTATAGTTTCAAGATAAAAAGCAAAAACACAAGACATTGGTAAGATCATTAAGTCCAATAAGGAGTCGTCTGACGATTTCGGCCATGTTGACATATTTGTAGATCTTGTCATGCTGATTATTTTTTTTTTTCTTTTTAAAGTGATTATCTATCTATTCTGTGGTATAGTAGTCTCAGATCTATTATAGTTTACAAGATAATAGGCAAAATCACCCAAAAAAATGGCAAAAATCGTCATTTATGTTCAATAACGCCTACAATAAGTCGTCTGACAGTTTTTATGTTTATGAACAGTAGGTCGATCTCAACATGCTGGATATGTCTGACACTGTCAGTTTTTCTATCTATAGTCGGGCACACTGAAAACCTAAATTAGTCAATTTGACCAATTTAATTGGTCATTTTGACTGTCCTCTAGATGACAATGCACTTTAATCATTGTGACTATGCTCTTAGTCGTTTGACTAGATGGTTAGTCACATTTGACTGAGTAGGGTGGTAATTATGACTATGTTAGGAAGTCAAAATGACTATATGTTAAACTCGTTTTGACGAATTGGATTTTTCAATTGACTATGCACATTTGTCAGTTTGACAATTGAATGCAGTCCATATGACTTATTGAAATGGTCGAAAGTGACCATGTTGGTTAGTCAACATGATTACTGTGAATAATCACGACTGTTATTTTAATTTGTGTTGTGTTTTTTGTTCTACCATTTTACTTTGTGTGTGTTTCTATCCGTTTTGTACTTTTATGTTTCATTTCTTCTGTTATTCTACTTTATGTTGTTTCTCTTCCATAGGATTGACAAATACATCTGGAATATAATATCATTAAAAATACCACAGCAGCAATACTAACAATGACAACAGTATAGGACCACAAAGTGCTCAATGTTCAAAACCTTCCTATATCTCAAGTTTCCATGTGTTGCCATTACTCAGTGACATATATTGAAGTCTAAAAATCAAACAAAGAAAATATATTTATTATAAACTCATTTCTACATACATTATGATATTCCAACTTAAATATATATTTTATACATTTTCAGTATGTCAGAATTTGAAGTGTTTATTTCAGATATTTTGTCGGTATCAACTCTGCATGTGTCAGTGTAATATTCTCTCTGGCCAAAAACCTCTCAGCTGTGTTCATACAAATAGCAATGTCTTCATTTGCTGAAAAATATAATTATATCATTTTAGAAGCTAAAATATAACAATAAATAAGTATATCAGTCATGTTAAAAATTAAAAGAAAAAAAAAACAAATTTTAAAATGGCAGTGTCTGCGCGTACCCGCATGCGGGTACGAATAGTAAAATTGCCGCTCGTAGGTAGCACGGTAGTATTTGCATTCCGGAATTTAGGTTGCTCTTTTGTGTACCCTACTTAAGTCAATGTATCTGAACAGTGTGATTGGACAAAATACAGTATCAACTGAACATACTTTCCCATACTGAGGGATGAATCAGGTGTAGAAAATATGAAATAATTTTACATACAGGTGAAAATGAATTTTGAGAATTTTTAATTTTGTATTCACTGCTTGATAAAAGACCTAAAAGCACTAGTTAAAATAGCAAAAAGTAAACGGTCATGATACATATTCAAATTTATTTCTGATTAGTATAATGAAAGTACTTCAGTTAACTGTGTATGTAGAATTTTCGCAGTGTTAGAAAGTGGTGAAAATCCTAAAAGGCTATCATTATCCCTTATGGGCCAGGAAATCCGGTTTTATACCCACATCCGGTTTTATAAAAATGCCATCGGATCGGGAATAAAACGTGAAATATATACAGAATTTGTCGCAATTAGTGAATAAATTGATTAAAACTACTCAGAAGTTTTATAAATATTTATATATAGGTAAGTGAACAGTTTTTATTTCAGTTAATAAATATTCTTAAAATGGAAAAGAGTGATATACATGTGGGGAAGACATTTCATAGGTATCATGAATTAGAACAGTCGATTAATTTTATACAATTAAAGTTTAACAGAATACATTTTTCATGTATTCATGGAGGCAAAAAATTCCAAACAAATTTGATAGAAAAAGGCCTACCACAAGGTACTTGTTTTAAAGTGTAGTTTTAAATCGAATTTGCCGCGTTTCATTCATTCTACTATGTGTTATAGTAGTCTCAGGTCAAGTTTTTTTTTATGTCGAATACTTCTAGTTTTCCTATTTTAAACCGTTCTTAATATAAAGGATATGCCTACTTTTAATACATTTCAAATGGAATCTCCTTTCCACTTTAAACTTGGCGTGACTAAAGATGGACAAAACCTGATTGCGAGGGAAGCAAATTGTTTATTTGATCATCTTCTGTTTTACATTTTACTAAAAGATTATTTTTAAATCTCATATGGGTATTTTTCAAATTCAGTAAAATTTAATTCTTTAAATTTGCATTTACATTTTATAATAGTATTAATTTTTATCGTGTTTTTCTTTTTACAGGGACTGTACAGTTTCATTTTCCATCAGTGTGCATTTAATTTGCAATGTTTATTATGTATTATTATTAAATAAATACAATTTGAAAATATCACTTTTCATACTCTTCACTCTTTCTACACGAAATCCCCATATTATCGATAATTTCCATTTATATTTCACGTTTCATTCCCGATCCGATGGCATTTTTTTTATAAAACCGGATGTGGGTACGCGTAGCCTACGAATGGCAATTTGACTATTCGTACCCGCATGCGGGTACGCGCAGACACTGCCTAAAATCTTTGATCTTGTGATTTAGTCACTCATCTTATACCATTATTTTGTAATGTAAGCACCGGGATCTTGACAGCCACTCATCCTATATCACAACATTGTAATGTAAGCACCGGGATCTTGTTAGCCACCCATCCTATATCACAACATTGTAATGTAAGCACCGGGATCTTGACAGCCACCCATCCTATATCACAACATTGTATGTTAGCACCGAGATCTTGACAGCCACCCATCTTATACCACAACACTGTGATGTAAGCACCGGGATCTTGACAGCCACCCATCTTATACCACAACATTGTGATGTAAGCACCAGGATCTTGACAGCCACCCATCTTATAACACAACATTGTAATGTAAGCACCGGGATCTTGACAGCCACCCATCTTATACCACAACATTGTAATGTAAGCACCGGGATCTTGACAGCCACCCATCTAATACCACAACATTGTAATGTAAGCACCAGGATCTTGACAGCCACCCATCCTATATCACAGCATTGTAATGTAAGCACCAGGATTTTGACAGCCACCCTGAGCTTTTTTTTTAATTTATTGTTGTAAATATCGATTGCAGTGTTTATTTTTAACAGCTTTTGATCAGGTGAAAAAAAGATATCGCTAAATACTCTTTTCAATCGACAATACGCTGTATGTGTATCAAAATTGATATCCCGTATACATATCTCCCCCTTTTTTATTGTCATTACGTCAACATGTGTCGATATTACATTCATAACACTTCTTTTTCTTAAATTTAATTTTTGTAAGTTTAAATTAAAACAAATATACATGATACTTACTTTAAACAATTGGTTTAATTGACAAAATAACCGTTTCGTGCCTCCTGGTTTGTTTACATCTACACGATCTAAGGAACAAAGGGAACGCGAAAGATTGCGCGTGAAAACCGATACTGTACACCACGTGGTGCTGTGACCACTAACATAGTCAAATTGACCGTGCAGGTAGTCACAATGACTTGATGGGTAGTCATATATGCTGTTGACTACCTTTCGGCTAATATTTGACTAACTGAATAGTCATAGTGACTAATTTAAATTTTCAGTGCATATTGTTGGCAGGCGATGCCATCGGACACATTTTTAACTAGATTCCCGATTAATGTCTGGCCAGGTTTGGTCAAATTTGGCCCAGTAATTTCAGAGGAGAAATGTTTGTAAAAGTTAACCGACGACTACGGACACAAGATGATGAGAAAAGCTCACTTGGCCGTTATTGGATGTTTGATATACCTAAACATAAATGTAAAAATACTGTGAGCATGATTAAAAGCTGGCAAAATAAACAGCAGAAAATACTAGAGGTGTGAACGAGACCGGCATAAAATATAATTAACAAATAAATTAAGACCTTTCTCTTTGACATATTGACCCCACGTTCAATAGCCTACACCGTCCATGTAAATGAAGAACTTCCATGTGAGTAAGCTTCGTTCCATGCAACTATGCAATGGAAACTCAAATTAACATAAGGAAATCACTATGATTTCTTTCGGAATCGCGGACAAATCTACCATTATTTGCTCCCGATTTTTTCTTGTTAAAGTTAAATGGAATGATAAGTAATTGTCCAATATCTTAAACAATATAATACCGGTAATAGATAGAGAAAATCAGAAGAAGCTAAAATGCTTGGAATGTTGAGATCTATCTACATCAGGGTCTGGATTGGGGTGGGGGTCCCTTCAGTACATTATTCTTTACCTTTTGGACAATTTGTCTCTATTCTTTAATTATTTTGTCCATTATTTTCTATTCGTTATATTTCAACGCCCCATTATTCTCTTTTCTGTATTTTTTTTGGCCTAATTTTCTCTTATTGTTTTTTAGCAATTTCTTCTGCACTTTTTGACCAGCATTCTCTATTCTGTAATTCCCATCAGACCCTCCTATGTACTATTTCTACGAATATAGTCGGAGGACTTGGCTTGTTGGAATTTTTGCCTCTAAATGACATGTTTTTTACGAATTTTACCAAGAAATTGTATATTTACCTAGTTTTAGCATTTTTGCCAATTATCTTGCAAGTCCCACAGACATAATACACTTGTAATAGGTCGTGACAGTGAACAGCCTGTTATTTACAGAATAGAGATTAATGGACCAATACTGCCGAAAATGCCCCCCCCCCCAAAAAAAAGAAACATAAAGAATAGATAAAAATGGATGGGGGTAAAATATAAAGAATAGAGAATAATTCACCCATTTATAAAGAATAGTGAAAAATGGCTTAAAAATCTTAAGAATACAGACCATTTCATATAAGTTTCGAGTACGACTCAGAAATCAACCAATCAAAACACTGGATTTGGTGTTTCGAGCACTGAGTAAAGTTTTATGACCGAGGGCAGGGCATAAAGTGACCAAAAAAACTAAACTACTGTCTCCTCTTATTTATAGGAGTTACTGTCCTTAAATAACAATTTGAAAAAAATAGTGTAAGTAGTTCTAGCCATTTCTTAAGAACTATAACAAAAAAGAGAGAAACTGTGAACATAAAAAATGCTCAGGAAGAAATTTTGGACTAGAACATCTATTGGTCCCAGAAGAATAAACAAAATAAGTCGACACGATTAAAATTGTCAATTTATTCCTGGTTGGCCCTGAAGTATAATAGGTAAATAAAAACTGTAAATATCGAAAATGATTTGCAAGATCAAGGCTCTCGGGCATAAGACTTGACTCAACACTCGAGAGTACAAAATGTGTGCTCGAAACACCAAATCAAGTATTTTGATTGGTTAAATTCTAAGTCTGAATAATCAAACTTTAAATTTCAATGACCTGAAGGCAGATATAAAGTTAGTAAAGATTTTTTGATTGGAGTAATTGCCATTAAATCATGATTTTTATAAAACCTTTTTTGTTGTTTCGTCAATTATGTTGAAAACTTAAACAGACAGAGAGAAACAGCAAAAATAAGCAAGATAAAATCTAAAGATGAAATTTTCACGGATCCCTTACTAGTTAGAATTACTGTTCTTCACTTGCAGCTGCTACTCAGAATTTATAAAACGTCACCAGTGTCTGAGCAGAAAGTTGATGAACCAGGGTTATGTCAAAGAACGTCTCGTCAAGACCTTGTTGATAAATATTCCGTATCAACTTCACAAATAATACATGATGGTCTTGAAGAATAGATTCTAGGTACTGACGTTGTTTGTCATCTTAACTACGTGTTATAGTGTTCTTTTATTTGTCTTTGTAAATTATTAACCTTTACTGTTTAGTCAATTTTTGATAATATCCTTTTGGCGTGGCTCGGTACTTATACATCCCGCCATTGTGTATTGTGCTATGGTCCTGTCTTTCATTTTTCTTATTTGCTTTGTCTTTATGCCATTTTGTTTTTCTTTGATGACATATTTGTTTTTATAGTGATTAAGATGCTGTACCCCTATTTTTGACATTTTTACCTATTATTTCTGTTTGTTTTGTTCACACATTGTTGTCAATATAATGGAATTTTATGCGACTGTCATACAAGTGAGAGGTTTATCTAGCTATAAAACCAGGTTTAATCCACCATTTTCTACATAAGGAAATGCCTGTACCAAGTCAGGACAGTTGTTTTCCGTTCGTTTGATGTATCTGAGCTTTTGATTTTGCCATTTGATAAGGGACTTTCTGTTTTGAATTTTCCTTGGAGTTCGGTATTTTTGTTATTTTACTTTTTTCTTGCATTATCGATTAAATTTTTTTTTTGTGTTAGCTTATAATTTTTTAAAAAGCTATATTGTACACTTATGGTCCGTATTTTCGGTAGACTTCTAGAATGCTTCCATCTAGACAGTGACCTTTTCCTGTATTCATATAAGATCGACATAAATCAGAAGCTTTGTAGAAAGAATTTCCCGTTTCTCTTATAAGATGTTTATCTAGATGATTTGTTCCAAGCTTTTTTGGTGTCTATGTGGAATGCGCTCAAATAAACTTGAAACAATGATACAACATATTCACATCTTGACTGACATCTACAAATTGACAATAAGGATGTATACCGTTGAGGTATATGACGAAAAAGGACCTAAAATAATAGGCAATATAAAAATAAGGAGATGTGGTATGATCGCCAATGTGACAACTATCCACCTTAGTTCAAATGAAGTGGATGTTAGCAATTATAGGCAACCGTACGGCCTTCAACAAAGAGAAAAACCCATACCGTATAGTCGGCTATAAAAGGCCCGACATGAAAAATATGAAACAATTCAATAGAGAAAACTAACGGCCTAATTTATTACAAAACAATTTACGAAAAACAAATATGACATACATCAACCAACGACACCTACTGAACTACATGCTCCTGGCTTGGCACAGGCACATATAGAATGTGGCGGGGTTTAATAACTAGTTTCATGGCGCCAAATCCTCCCCCTAACGTATAAAATTTGAAATCCATATAAGGTTAACTTTGTATAAAAGCAGCATACGCTTTTCGAGTCGGTGTTTGTCCATAAACAATCTACTCACAAGCAGCATATCTGTCCTTGATATACATTAAGGCATGGAGTCTTAACCTGCAAAACATTTTGCCTCATTAGAAATAATTGTCAAGCTACGCCACTGTATTAATGGAAGTATATTATATATAGTCCCTCCTGCCGTTCGGTAAATGTGATGAATATTTTCAACTGTGCCACTCGGCGAAGACACATCCATGGTTATCGTCATTATACATCACATATACGCTCCATGCTGTCAACTTAAAAGACCTTTTACCTTTTATGTAAAAGCCAGTTGGAATATTTCCACATCCTCACGAATTTATATTCACTATATGTAAAACTTTCAAAACTTAATTCTTATTTGTACGAATCATGTGTTGGAACCCTGTCACAACTGTCCATTCTAATCAACACAGACTTGCAGCTTCTCAGACCAGTTGGCAGTAGAAAAGATGAAGAAACTTTCCTTTTTAAAACTTCCTTTTGATACCAAAGGTCGTGTTGCCATAAACTGTTGCAATATCCTTCATCATTTATATAATCAGTGAAATGTAAAATACCTCCCTATTTCAAAGATCGGTCTCTACCAATCATCTTTTATACCTATACCACACCTATTGCGAACAAAATTTTCAACTACAAACATGAGTTGCAAAATCTCTATATCCGTGTTCCCCATTCATATATTATTCTACTGGTCATGTTATATAACGACGACCTTAACTTTGTCAACAACGCTTTTCTACGAAATGTGTTAGCCAAAGGGCCGCTATATTCCGTGAGTTGAAATCCATAAATTGAAAACACAAGTTCAACTTTAGAATAATTATAGATTCCGTTGAGAATTATGTTAGACAAAACGTTAAAAAGAAGACGTACATACTCTTTTCGATTTAATGGGTTAAGGCTGTGATGTCGTTGATACAAATCAGGCCTGACAAAAAACGTAAAGGGTGAATACGAACACTTTTGATACATCTATCTTCAAAGATACAAATGTTGCTAAGCACTTGTCCTACTGCCATGACAAATATGTTGTTGTCCCTGCAGATAAAGCCCCAAACAATTTTATTTGTACAATAGACAAAATTCTGAACAATCATAGTTCGGTTTTATGTTTATGTTGGAGCTCAGCCAAAGATGAAGTACTGGGTCTTCCTTCGCCCTACATGATACCAAATTTACGCAAGTGTCCTTCAAACAACATTATAATGCTGGGTCTCTTTCCAAACGTTTAACATATATTTTATCAGCAATCAAAACCGGGCTTTGAAAATGTTAGTGAAAATCGAGGATACATTGACGAAGGGCTTAAATGGGAAAAGCATTTTCCTGTATTTTTTTATATACAATCTGCTTTTGCTAATAAAATATTTTCATTTGGATCTCGGAATGTATTAATCCCAGTTGGATACTAAAATCTATGGCATACTGTAATATTAGTTACCCTCTTCGACCATATCTTAGATATACTTGAACTTCATGATAAGTGATCAGTGAGTTCAAGTGGGAAAATGGTTCAAACGAAACACACAAATATTCACAATAAAGAAAAATATCTGCTATTTGTTTGTCCCCGCCTACCAGACATACTGCTGTCGAGACCACAGGCTCTTGATGCATATTGACCCCGGCCGTCCATTTTTCCGTGTTGTAAGATTTTTCTTTATAATTTCAACAAACTACAGTTATGTATAAGATTGGTATATCCTGAGACTACTATAACATAGTATAACATGTTATAGTAGTCTCAGGTATATCTAAGGATTTGTATAGTGAGATCACTATACAAATCCTTGGTATATCAGAGCAAGATCACATAAAATCATGAAGGGAAAACTATTTTAAATATGAAAGAGAATTAAATAAAAAAATCTTAACTTTAAGAAGAGAAAAATGACGCCGCAAGGGCCCGTGGTTGAGACAACTATAATCAACTATAACATATTTCTCAGTCGGTTCGATAGGTTCTATAAACATTTTAATATTAAATGCAGAATATATGTCCTGGGACTATTATACTAACGAGTCCCAGATATGTCTCTACAGTGCCCATAAAATCGATAATATATTAATCATATTGTGTGCCACAGTTGGTAACAATCTAAGGATAGTTCGTCCTGAAAATGCATGAAAAATTTGCCACTGGAGTGGACGTTAAGCAGACAACAATCAATCAATCATTCAATCAAACAATCCAAGGAAAGTAGCATCAACTGTCCGGAAATTTCAATCAAAACCGTTGTTTACTCTTTTATTCTGGTTTCCTCTCCCCGGTCCGTCAGCTCTCTCTTGTCCATTATGGAATAGTTACCAGTCCATATGAATCAACGCCATGGCAGCTCGCTCAGCTCAGTTTGTGAATAGAATGGGTCAATTTCCTGGTCCAAAAAAATTCAAACAGTATATTATTTGCCATATTATTCTAGGCGTAGTACTCTTTCTGGTATACTACAGAGTAAATGGCGGTAAGTCGGTTTATCTCGCTATGCTCGACCAGAACCAACAAGTGGACATGCTGATTTTTGGCTTTCTATTACTTAGGGTTCCCAACCCTTAATATGAAGCTATCGTAAACTATCCTTATCCTATAACCTTACCCTAACACTAGCCCTAACCTAGACCATCACCAAACCCATACCTGCCAACCTCTGAAACCTTCAAAGAGGGAGATCTCCCCCTCAGCTATGACAGCTGAGGGGGAGATTTTGCGCGAACGACATTTTCAAGTTAAATATATGACCTGTTTACTTATTCATCTACAAAACACGAATAAGAGTTAATAAATATACTTTATTTCCTCAATTCATGGTTATAATCTATACAAGGTGGGTTCTTTTTTTTTTTTTTTTGCCTTTTTCAATACCTCTGGCTCTAAGTCTCATAACTCATAACATTCCATATTTTGATTTTGTTGTGAATCTCACACTAAGCATACTTTCAAACGTCATACAGACCACCAGAAGAAACTGAAAAGTTGATTGAACATGATATGCAAAATGTGTGAAGATTTATTGCCTAGTGAACTTGGTCGTAAAAATCGAAAATCTTTCATTCAATCTGCTTCACATTTTGATTTGCAGTTATCTATTTCTTCTTTTTACACTGCCGCTGGGTCCAGACAAAGACCTCTATCTTGTTGGAGTTGATATATCAGAAATGAATTTCGATTACTTAAAAATCGAACATATAAACTACTGACCAAAGTTTTCAAATGATCGCCGATTGTTTATATGTTTATACAGTAAATGAAAAAGCCAGAGAATTACGAACGCGGGTCATTCCAGGTAAAATATCCGAAAGCGGGAGATTCTATACTCCTGTGCAGGAGAGGACCGGCAAGCGGGAGATTTCAGGAATTTCGTCGTTTGCGCGGGAGACCCGCTCAAAACGGGAGGGTTGGCAAGTATGCCAAACCTTGTCTACATTGTAACCATATCCGTATCCTTTACTCTAAGGCCGTAAGGGTATGGTCAGATCATATGTTTTCGTACGTCATATGTATTCATACTATGCATGCGTTTTCAAATTTGAGATTAATCCTTTGAGAAATGAAAAAGTTATTAGCATTTTTTCATTTGGTCCTGTCATTCGGTCCTGTCATTCGGTCCAGTCATTAGTGTAACCCCATCACAATGCATTCTTAATAGCACGAAAACCCATGAGACGAGGATATCTATACGTTAGATAGATATAAGAAGATGTGGGATGAGTGCCAATGAGACAACTCTCCATCCAAGTCAAAATTTATAAATGTAAACCATTATAGGTCAAAGTACGGTCTTCAACACGGAGCCTAGGCTCACACCGAACAGTAAGCTATAAAGGGCCCCAAAAATTACTAGTGTAAAACCATTCAAATGGGAAAACCAACGGTCTAATCTATATAAAAACGAGAAATGAGAAACACTTATGAACCACATCAACAAACGACAACTACTGAACATCAGATTCCTGACTTAGGACAGATGCAAACAAATGCAGCGGGTTTAAACGTTTTAATGGTACCAAACCTTCACCCTTTTTCTGAAACAATAGTGTAACATCACAACATAGAAAAACACACTATAAAATATCAACTGAAATAGCTTAACTCAATCAAAGGACATATTAACACCATTGAACATACATTGAACAAATAAATTTGACCTATGATACAATGTAAATTCAAAATAAATAAACTAAGGGAAGAATAATAAAAGTAACATGTTATATCGGTATGAAATGTTAAACAATTTAAGAAAAACAATATGCTCAAACAAAAATATCAGCCATTTGCAATAACTTTAAACACAGGTAAATAAAATAATTTTGTTGTTAGGTATACGTATACAGTTACAATAGAGAAAGGAAATATTTTAACAAAATAAATAATTTTGATGTTCATAGTATAAGTGGAAATTTATATTAGTACCAAACACTTATCAAAGCTGGTATATAGACCAGATATAACCCTGAAGAACATTAAATAACAAAAAAAGCATTACAATTAGTATCAACAGGTCAAATAAACAAGAAAGTACGATTTGAGAGTACTCGCAGTTACTGACAGCTAGTTAAAAGCCAAAACAATTAATAATAAAAAATCATGCATCAGAGACTAAAATCAACTAAAACACATCCCAGGGATTTAGTATTTTAACGTCATGGACAGTCAAAGAAGACATGACTAGTGCAATGCCAAAAATAAATTAGAGTTTATTAACAGTTATGGTTAGGTAAGGGAATGGTCTAGATATGGGGTAGGATTTTGGGATTCTGTGTCTGGGGCGATTTTCTTAGTTGGCTGCCCTTACATTTTAAGATCCTGTGTCCGGAGCGATTTTCTAATTTTTTGTTGTCCTCAGACCCAACGAAATCAGAAAATCACTCCGGCCACAGAATCCCAAAAGGATCTGGTATCTGTAGGTGTAGCTCTTGACAATGGAAGGTCGCAAATGTACTTTTAATCATCATTTCATGGTTCATCCACTAGATGAAAAATATATCACATGATTTTCTCACAAATATATGTACAGTCGAACCACATTAAGTCAAAGTCAAAGGGACCGGTCGAAAGTATTAGACTTTATCCCAAGTTCGACTCATCTGAGGTTGAGTATGTTGTCTAGATATGGAATTAATGAAATACGGTATGAGATTTGTGTAAACTAGATATTTCTCGATATGACAATTTATGATTGTGTATTCAAGCCCCAAATTTTAATTTGGTCTATCATAATAATTAAACACACAAGTACCGATACAAAACATCAACAAATCAAATCAACACACAAATATTTACAAAGGTTGGTTACTATAAATTATGGAATCTCTAGCAGAACGAAACAAGTCCTGAAAGATCACTGATGAGGGTCATCTGCTTTGAATTGAAATATTGTAAATTTGTCCTAATCCTTTTAATTATTGTAAATATGAATTTTAACTGAGGAATAAGATTGCCATTGTTTCCACTGAATTTAGTATTTTTCTCAAATATAATAAAACTACACATGTATTCGCTGTGAGCCTATCTAATTCAATCTAAATATCTAATAAAATTGAGAATGGAAATGGGGAAATATAGTTTTTTATGGAAATGATAAGGTTACACAAGAAAAACATCCTATTTTGATTTTTAACTTTCAGTCTGCATTTTTCGAAATTTCTCACTTTCAACTTCGAGACATTGGGATCAATTTACATTAATTTTACATCGACAGGACTATAGAATTTATTCGACTTAACCGAGTTCGACTCATTAGAGGTTAAAATGCATTGATCAAACGGGAATTTCAACGGGACCGAGAAATTACTTCAACTCATCCGAGTTTTCGACAAAACCGAGGCCGACACAACAAGGTTCAACAGTATGTCATATAATGATAGGAGTCACCGGACAACTGTATTTGGTGAATGAATTGATTGTAAGATATACATGTCCGTTTGGCAGTGTTCATCTGACCTTGACCTCATTTTCATGGTTCATTTGTCAATGTTTTTGTGATTAGGTCTGTTTTTTTCGGATAAGCAATAGGTCAACTTCATTAGGTGTAGGGAATGATTTAAAGATGTAAGTGTCCATTTCTCAAATACTACAATTTATAAGTAATAGGACAACTTTATTTTATCCCTTTGCACTATGATGACTTGCCTGTGGTTTTCTACAGCAGTTGGTTAACATATCGGACCACGTGAACTGTTTGGTTTGATAAAACACATCGCAATTGAGTCAGAATTTTGAATGAACTGTAATATTTGAAGAGCAACACTTACAGTTAAGTCACAGTAATACCTTTTCAAAAGTTCTTTTTTTAAGAGATTACTATGGAACACCGTAACTGTCTTATAGTGTAAATATTTAATGTGTTTTGTCGCTTTGTCTTTACGTCCTGTCATTTCTTCTTAATGTTATGTGTAAGTCCCTTTATTTCCTGACACTGCATCCCTGTGTTATGTCAAATTAATTATTTGTTTTGTCAAACAATTGTATGATATGTCATTGCTATTCTTTGTTGTGTGCATTATGCATTACATCATGTTGTTACTACTGTATATTCTGTGAATACCTCTAATTTTTATCAGTGTTCTCCCCAGGATTTTTGGATAGCACCAGGGTAACGCGTGTGGACAGCTTGGTGAAATGATTCATACAATCAGTTGTGTCGCGTTGCTTAGCTAAATTTCTAGTTATTGTAGTTTTTATGTCTCTTGTTTTGTTTTAATACTGTGGTACTGTGTTATGTAGACATTGAGCCAGAAAATTATTTGTAAAAAAAGTAAATCAATAAACAGTTTGTATACTTTAATATTTTTAAACAATAAATAAAACATGATTCATTACAAAATATTCATCTAAATTTAAAGTAATTAAATCTTTATAAAATCCATTATCAATAAAAATAAAATATCATTCAAAAGAGAACAAAATGTTCAATTTAAAAATTTTCTAGTTTCTAGAAGGAAAGATGTTGGATGTGAAAGGATTCCTGTCATAAGGAGATATAAAATTAAGAAGAACAAATATTGATTTATTAATTGAACCAGTTTCTATCTTTAATTTTAATAAAAGAAATTTTCATAAATTTTAAAACAATTTGCCATAGATTTCATGTAAATATTAACCTTTCTTGTCTTTGGTGATAATCAAACATAGATACAAACTTAATACTGCACTGAAATCTCAATTTTTTTTTTTTTCATGATACATTTAAAAGAATTCCTACATCTATAAATTTCTCTTATGTCTAGGTGTATAAACCATATTCAATGTCAACAACAAAGTCTCCTATTTTCCGCCTAAATGACAGGAAGTAGATATAAATAGATTTAACATGTGCTTTTGGATAAAATTTGCAAGATTACTTCTGTTATTGAATTCATTAATTATGGATATAGATACCCAGTTTGAAGGTACAGTCATGCATTTAATTTATAAAATATAATTGTAAATAAACTTGAATATTCTACGTGAACTAAATGGGTCATGTGATATGTACAGATATCGGTCTCCTTTGAATTACTTGACAGATACTTTAGTTTGAAACCCGACTATCATGCAATAACTATGTTATAATTAAAGATAGTTTTGGCCATAGTTTAATCAGAGACATATATAACACTATGATATAAGAATTGAGAAATGTATAATTGTCAACTATCGGGTCAACACTGTTTCAGTGTTTGTCACTTTGTGTACAAAGCCTACAAAGTACTTGCCGACTTGTCACAGGTCAGCGCTTGCGTGGTGAGTGAAGCCCTAAAATAGTTTTCTGTGATCATATAGTTATGATCTCTTAATTAAAAGACAAAAGAATCATGTAACAAGTGTTAATTACATCGATTAAATCCAATCAACAAGGTTAACCTCGTAAGGTAAATCGATCACGTGGTGTAAACAATCTTTACAACTGAAGTTGAACTGGTTTGAACTAGTCAAATTTCACCTGAAATTTTATACCGCACGGAAAAGAATTAACAAGTCGTTTAAAACTTTACCGATTTACGATTTTTTAACTGAAAATTTTAGCACCACGGAAAAAAATTATACATCGCAGTAAGAACGATACCACCACGGTAAAAAATTATACATCGCAGGCCCGCGGTCCTTTAAGGGCCTGGGGAGAACACTGTTTATGTTCAACCACCTTTACATTCTTTCACGTTTCCTCTATGTTGTGTCTATTCTTCCTTTAAGTAAGTCAGTTGATAACTGCGTCCTGTCTCAAATGTAGTTGTTATGTTGAATGTACTAAACGTTTTGTTTTGATACATCTTTGTTCTGTGAAAACCTCATGATATTATATTTTAATGGCTTTATGTTGTGTTTATACATATTTATCATATATTTAATACAAAATACAGCAATTTTGTATATCTAATAAAGGTTCTTTTTTCCAGTCTGTATCACCTACCCTGTATCGCATACCCCGTATCGCATAGCTAAACCCGTATCGCATACACCGTATCGCATACCTGGCGTGACGTCATAATTCGAATGACGTCAACGTTTGACCTATGACGTCCAGTTGCTGTATTTCCTGGCATAGGAAAAAAATGAGTTCCCACTAAAAAAAATGTCCTATCATTTCAACTAAAATCGATATTTTTCCAAAAATTATTACCAAGTAACTTTACGATCGATTTTTATTAAAAAAAAGACACAATAAGATGTAGAAATATCTGAAGTTTTATTGTTTATTTGGTCATAATTTTCGTGAAGTTTGTTTTCATAGCCTGATGGATTAAACACAAATGCAAATTTCTACGATTTTAGTTTGTTTAGAATAGATAGCAAACTTTTTAAGAAATATTTTTCTTGCTGTTCACCTCGTCAGAAAATTAAAATGATCATGAATAATATCATCGCCAAATAAACAATAAAACTTTAAACATTTCTACATCTTATGATATTTATTTGATAAATATTAATTTTAGTTGAAATAATAGGACAGTATCGTTAGTGGATGCATTTTAATACATGGTCTTTAACGTATATTGAGAATGTAATAAGGTTATAGGGGTCATTACGATGTGGATATTAAGCAAATAAGGAAGTCTATAAAAAAAAAACAAGTCAGCTGGAAAAATACAGGAAAATCATAATGTTCTTTTCTAGCTTATAATTTCGGACGATTTAAAAAAAAAATGGATATCCCATGAATCTGATTCTATTAAAATATATGATAAACAGAATAATACATGGCAAAATCCATATCGCATGCTGTATCACCACTCGACCAATATCAGCCCTCGGGACTGATATTGGTTTCTCGTGGTGATACAGCATGCGATACGGATTTTGCCATGTATTATTCTATATGTATCTTCTGTGAAAAATATAATATATCATGGTATAGATTATATGCGTTTTGCCAAACAATTGATACTTTCTGTTAACATTCAAGATGTCATGTGAATCTACTGGTACGTTATGTGCAAACACCTAGTATGTTATGTGCAAACACCTATTTCGTTATGTGCTAATGGCTATTACATTATGTGCAAACACCTAAAACGTTATGTGCAAATACCTATGACATTATGTGCAAACACCTATTACGTTTTTTAGAAAAAAGGTTACAGTTAAATAATTTATTCATTTAATTAAGAAATCAATAAATCGCTTATATTTAATCAAGACATTATTCCATCATTGTTGATATGAATTTATCTTTTTGTTCATCATTTCAACGAATACCGTTGTTTAAATTTGAAACATCTACATACTTTTCCGAACAGAGAGTCATAAATTTAATGAATATTATTGCCGGATACGGTATTAACGGTTAGCTTCAATGTGTTAAGTTATGAACGCGAATGGTTTGATAAATTTAGCTAAAAACACATTTTTAGGCAACTTTTCATATAAGGGATTTGCTGCACATCTGAGAAATCTGACTTTAAAGAATATAAATTTTGAAACAACTAAACTTTTATAAATTTTCATACAAATGAATTCTATTGGATCTACATGTAATCATCCTAAAATATACATTGTTTTGACAGTTTCCGTTAAATATTGCCAACTTTAGAAATATCAGTCCCCTTATTCTCGTTTGCCATTAAAGTGTGAAAAAAATATATCAATAGCTAGCGAGGCAGTTAGTCCATATGATTCAATCCAAAATTATCACAAAAAGGCGGAATCCCTCTTAAATTGATGAAATCTTGATCGCCTTGAAATCGTCGAAATATTTTGTCAAAATTCTTTTTTTTTAAATGCACCTATTTAACGAAAAGAAGACTGAGACAGACTCTAAAGACGAAAGGGAAGCTTACATTCTTATTTCATTTCCTTGCTACAGATTATATATTAAGGGTGTTCGCTTGTCATGTTTTGGAAATTTTGTTAGAATTTCGGAATCCTCATGTTTAATCCGTTTAAGTGCCATAAAAATTTTACCCACTCACTCCCAGTTTTCTTTTCAAAATCTGTTGCATGTTCAATATATTATTGACATGTTTTAGTTTTCAAAAAGTATTAAAATATAACAAGGATAATAAGCCATTTGTAAAAAAATATAAAATCCTTGTTATATCTTAATACTTTTTATGAACTAAACGTGTCAATGATAAAGATATGAAAATGAAGAGGCATTTTTCGGCTAATATCTCGAAAAACAAACCACGGAACTATCTTTTTTTTTTTGCTCTTTATCAATCCCTATCAATGAATAACAGGATAATAAAAATTTTGAAACTGAGAAGTAACATCCTTATATTTTTTCTATTTTTTGGCTTCTATATTTATTACATGTATATATACTTAAATAGTTGATAAAGGGTGTAGGAATGGGTGATTTCTCAGTCAATGACCAGTGGCAGAACCATAGTTTTTGAAAAGGGGGAAGGCGCTACATTTTTTTGGTTCTATAAGCAGTTGGATCGGGGGGGGAGGGCTCGGACCAAATATTGCCAAAAATCCCTGTTAATTTTTAAAAAGTCACAGATAAGAGGGGGCGGGCCACCTGGCCCCCTCTCAATACGCCTCTGATGACAGAATTGGGTTTTTTTCCTCGTCAGGGACAGAGGAATCACTAAATACCAGTATGTATTTGGAATGTTTTTCAGAATAATATACACGATGTTATGGGAAATGAACGGCAATAAAATCTAAATTCTTTAAAGGATTCCTTATCTGCTACATCAATCGTGGGAGACGTCATTGCATTGGTAGCATTAAACTGGCACACGTTTCTCGCTTGAATAGCCTACCGGGAGGGTAATTTAGGGACCATATTTAATACTTATTCGCAAATAATCAATAATCTAAAATACTCAATTATCTTTAAACCCGTTATATTTCTAGTCCGGAGATACAGTTGAGAGAAACAATGGGAATTGTTATTGTTCATTCCGGCTGCACGTCTTGGAAACTACCGCAAAACATTTACCTGGATAAAGTATAGACATTCAAAATTAAAAGTAGGATTTTACCGAGAAATCTTTCAAAAAGGGGACCTTTATTCTAATGTTTTATCAAATTATGCTTTAGTTTTATAATTATATCACGGACGACACAAGGTGAACAACATGATGAAATTTCTAAACAATATCATGAACTCAAGAAATATCTATCAGTTAATAATTCACATTTCATTAGAAACTATCATTTGTATTTGGTTAGTTTTTATACGACCGCAAAAAAATTTTGCGGTCGTATATTGATATGACGTCGGCGTCGTCGTCGTCGTCCGAAGACACATTGGTTTTCGCACTCTAACTTTAGTTTAAGTGAATGGATCTCTATGAAATTTTACCATAAGGGTCAATACCACAAAAGGAAGGTTGGGATTGATTTTGAGGGTTATGGTACCAACAGTTAAGGAATTAGGGGCCAAAAAGGGGCCAAAAATAAGCATTTTTGTAACTTCCAGACATAACTTGTGTGTTAGTGTATGGATCTCTCTGACATTGTACCACAAGGTTCCATATCACAAAGGGAATGCTGGGATTGATTTTGGGGGTAATTGCCTCAAATATTTAGGAATTAGGGGCCAAAAAGGGCAAAAACAAGCATTTTCTAGTTTCATGACAATAACTTGTGTGTAAGTGTATGGATCTTTCTGAAATTGTACTACAAGGTTCCATATCACAAAGGAAAAGCTGGAATTGAGTTTGGGGGTAATTGCCCAAAACGTTTAGAAATAAGGGGCCAAAAATAAGTATTTTTCTAGTTTCCAGACAATAACTTGTGTTCAAGTGTATGGATCTCTCTGAAATTGTACTGCAAGGTACCATACCACAAAGGGAAGGCTGGGATTGATTTTGGGGGTAATTGCCTCAAAATTTTAGGAATGAGGGGCCAAAAAGGGGCAAGTAAGGGGTAAGTGTATGGATATTTATGAAATTGTATCACAAGGTTCCATGTCACAAAGAGAAAGCTGGGTTTGAGTTTGGGGGTAATTGCCCTAAACGTTTAGGAATTTGGGGCCAAAAAGGGGCCAAAAAACAAGCATTTTTCTAGTTTCCAGACAATAACTTGTGTTCAAGTGTATGGATCTCTCTGAAATTGTACTGCAAGGTACCATACCTCAAAGGGAAGTCTGGGATTGAGTTTGGGGGTGATGAATCATAAGGGGGTTCAAAAAATTTGGGGGGGGGGGATTTTTTTTTTTTTCCTTTTTTTTTCTTTAAAATTTTCCATTTTAAATTGGTTATTTCTGATTTATATATAAAAGCAAATAATAATGATATGGTTTGAATAGTTAAATTTAAAATTTTTAAGTTCTTAGACCACATTCATTCTGTGTCAGAAACCTATGCTGTGTCAAATATTTAATCACAATCCAAATTCAGTGCTATATCAAGCTTGAAAGCTGTGTACATACTTGCCCCAACTGTTCAGGGTTCACCCTCTGCGGTCGTATCAAGCTGCGCCCAGCAGAGCATTTTATTTTTGCTTTGTTTTTTTTTTTTTCTTTTGAATTAGTTTTTGGTTGTTTTTGGATTTTTATTTTGCTTTTATACTATAAAGTAACACAGTTGACATGTCCGTCATAGTTCACATGGGGGGGGGTATATACATATATGAAGGTATATACATATGTGCCGCTGAATGGGTCACTTTTTTGGTACGTCAAATATATAAATGGGTTGCGTTTTCACCAAGGTAATAGGTCAATGGGTCAGTAATTTTCATCTTTCGATTAGATTTTTGTATAAATCTTGATTTATCGTTTAAAATCAAGCTAAAATCTAAAAAAATGAATATGTGATATCTGAGGAATATATGAATGGGTACTGAATTTGCCATGAAATATTTTTGTGGGTCGTGATTTCACAAGACTTCAATACATGATTGGGGGTGTTTTTGAAATCCAGGCTGCACATCTGTACCATAAAACACATGTTGAGACCCCCCCCGTGAAAATGTTTAACAGTAATACTAAAACCATATTGAGGAATGAAGGTAGGCTACACATAATATGCAAATACATGTATATGTACACGTTTTGGCGCAGTTATGCCTTCCAAAACCAGATGTCTTTAGTATATATGCAAACTATAGCAACCTATATAATTACCCCGTTGGCGGACATGAAAGAGAGCATCAATTTATTCTCCGTTCATATTCTTCATAAAGAAATGCGGTTGGATTTTGTTTTTTACATATTACATTCTTTTGATTTCCTTAATTTTCGATTACTGTAAATGTATATATCATTGATGCGTTTTGTTTTAATCTGTGTTAAAAATGCGTTTACCATAACGTAATAGGTGTTTGCACATAACGTAATAGGTGTTTGCACATAACGTAAAAGGTGTTTGCACGTAACGTAATATGTGTTTGCACATAATGTAATAGGTATTTGCACATAACGTAAAAGGTGTTTGCACATAAAGTAATAGGTATTTGCACATAACGTAATAGGTGTTTGCACATAATGTAATAGGTATTTGCACATAATGTAATAGGTATTTGCACATAACGTAATAGGTGTTTGCACATAATGCCATAGGTATTTGCACATAACATACTAGGTGTTTGCACACAATGTAATAGGCATTTGCACATAACGTACTAGGTGTTTGCACATAATGTAATACATGTTTGCATATAACGTACTAGTAAATTCACATGACATCTTGAATGTTAACAGAAAGTATCAATTGTTTGGCAAAACGCATATAAGCTATACCATGATATAATATATTTTTCACAGAAGATACATATGTATAAACACAACATAAAGCCATTAAAATATAATATCATGAGGTTTTCATAGAACAAAGATGTATCAATTAAAACATTTAGAACATTCAACATAACAATCACATTTGAGACTGGACGCAATTATTAACTGACTTACTGAAATGTGAAAGAACGTAAAGGTGGTTGATCATAAAATTTAGATGTATTCACAGAATATACAGTAGTAACAACATGATGTAATGCATATTGCACATAACAAACAATAGCAATGACATATCATACAATTGTTTGACAAAACAAATAATTAATTTGACATAACACTGAGATGCAGTGTCAGGAAATAAAGGCACTTACACATAACACAAAGAAGAAATGACAGGACGTAAAGAAAAAGCGTCAAAACACATTACATATTTACACTATAAGACAGTTATGGCGTTCCATAGATTACCAGTCTATAAATTATGTAGGCATAAAAATAAAAAATATAAATTTATGAAATACGAATGAAAATTGGCTCATTGGGTTATTAAGTTGATCGACTACACAAATGTTATAAAGATATTGGCTTGATATTTAACAGCAATCTAGATATGAATAAAATAGGATAATACATAGAGGTTGTATCTGTAACATCATAAAGGTAACTCTTCGTAATAAAATAAAGCTTAAATGCAAAGGAAGTTAACTGTTATTGTTCTTAATTGATTATCATGCATTTTTTTGTGTATGTTCATTCAATTATCTACCTAAAAAGCTTCATATATGAGTTGTAGCTGATATTTTCTTAAATTTCTCAAATACAATATTTTGCGCCAAAATTATCCTAATATGTAGCTTATTAACCAACTCTGATCCCTTGCACACATTACCTTCCTAAATGACACTTTGTCAGTGGCATGTCACATGACCTAATGTAAGAAAGATTATGGTCAACAATTTTAGGCAGGTTTATTATATAATCAGCTACCGTTATATTCCCCTAGCGGTAGTTGATGTCTCTAAATATTGTGTTTCAATTTAACAACAACCTTGAACTTTGAAAAACAAATTTGTTAATCCTCTTTTGCAGGCATAATACCTTTTTTTCTTCACAACCGGTTACCAGTTCTGAAGATAGGTCCAGGGACTCCAACATTGTATTATTTCACCAATGCAGATAATGATGGTGTCAATATTAAATGGTTTCATGGAGCTAACAGCAGGCAAACATTACGTAAGGCAATGAAAGGTATGAAACTTTAAATTAAAAAAAAATTTGAATATGTTTAATATACTTGAATGGCAAAGTTTTACACAAATCCTGAATAGCTTTTCCTTAGGCAGTGAACTTAAACCACGAGACCTCTCGATAGAACGTCGGCAACCACACTGCGCAAATGCGAGGGAAAAACAGTGATTACAAGAATGTAAACACACGTGCACTGGAAGGTAAATAGTGTTAATTGATTCTGAAAGAACAATTTAATACACCAAATCATTTAACTGTTATGAAAAAGTTTGATTAGCAAATAGAAATGCATGGAAAATATATTTAAAAAAAAATAAACATAGCTATTGCTGACAATCAAATTTTAATAATTTTTAAACAAAGGGTTAATATTCTATTTATTTATTTTTAAACACCATCTTGTATGGAGGATAGTTATTTATTCATTGGATTTAATAAAGTATTCGTGTTCGCTATTACTGAGCAATTATGACTATTATCATCTCACTTATTTTCCACAAGCTCCAAGTGTCTGTATTGGTTCTTTATTAAGGTCATGTTCTGTAAACTTCGGCAATAAAACACGAAAGTTAATTAGCAGGGAAAGTTTTCAGTGAATGAAATAATTTTTGTCGATTATGTGTTATTGGTTCGTAATAATTGTAAAATATCTTGCATAGAGGAATGAGTTTAGTATATATACATACATTAGTTCAATAACTTCAAGAAACTTGTTTCATATGACTTTAAGAAAAAGTATTGCTGGTTCTGAAACCTGGAAAGGAAGATCTTAAAAATGAGGCAAATTTTGCAATTTTCCATTAATGCAAGAGGCTTGAATGTCTTAAGCAAATACATTGTATGTGAGATGAAATCTCATATGTGAGATGAAATCTCAATATATTATTTCTGATATTTGACTGACTAATATTATGTGAACAATAAAGTATGTTATTTGATACATTGAGAATAATTTGCGATTTTCAGAGGTCTAAAAAGATGCAGTTACTGTCCTCTTTATACGACCGCAAAAATTTTTTTGCGTTCGTATAATGGTATGTCGTCGTCGACCGAAGACACATTTGGTTTCCGGACAATAACTTTAGTTTAAGTGAATGGATCTCTATGAAATTTTACCAGAAGGTTCAATACCACAAAAGGAAGGTTGGGATTGATTTTGGGGGTTATGGTACAAGCAGTTTAGGAATTATGGGCCAAAAAGAAGCATTTTTGTAGTTTCCAGACAATAACTTGTGTGTAAGTGTATGGATCTCTCTAAAATTGTACCACAAGGTTCCATATCACAAAGGGAAGGCTGGGATTGAGTTTGGGGGTAATGGCCCCAAACGTTCAGGAATTAGGGGCAAAAAAGGGGCCAAAAACGCATTTTTCTAGTTTCCAGACAATAACGTGTTTAAGTGTATGGATGTCTCTGAATTTGTAATACAAGGTTCCATACCACAAAGGGAAGGCTGGGATTGAGTTTGGGGGTAATTGCTCCAAGGGGGGGTTCAAAAAGTTTGGAGGGGATTTTTTTTTTGGGTTCTTCGAGATTTTTCAATAAATTTTTTGGGGGGGGAGGGAGATTTTTTTTCATGATTTTTTGTTTTTTTTTTCTCAAAATTTTCAATAGCAAGAATTCTTCAATTGCACAGTATTGCGCAATAGCAAGAAATCTTCAATTGCCCAGTATTGCACAATAGCAAGAAATCTTCAATTGCACAGTATTGCGCAATAGCAAGAAATCTTCAATTGCCCAGTATTGCACAATAGCAAGAAATCTTCAATTGCACAGTATTGCGCAATATCAAGAAATCTTCAATTGCACAGTATTGTGCAATAGCACAGTATTGCGCAATAGCAAGAAATCTTCAATTGCACAGTATTGCGCAATAGCACAGTATTGCACAATAACACATTATTTGGCAAAAGCACAGTATTGCGCAATATCACAGGATTGCGCAATAGCACAGCATTGCCCAATAGCAAGAAATCTTCAGTTGTGCAGTATTGCGCAATAGCAAGAAATCTTCAATTGCACAGTATTGCGCAATAGCACAGTATTGCGCAGTAGCAAGAATTCTTCAATTGAAAATAAATACAAATCTTTTAACCAATTTCAATGGGATTAATTTAAAGTCTTTAATTTTTGGGGGTTCTAACCTTGTATTACTATTTTGGATATTGGGCCCCATTTTTAAATTGGTCTACATTGAGGTCCAAAGGGTCCAAAATTAAACTTTGTTTGATTTCATCAAAAACTGAATTATTATGGCTCTATGATGTGCTGAATCTTATTGTGCATTTAGATTTTTATACGACCGCAAAAAAATTTTGCAGTCGTATATTGGTATGACGTTGGCGTCGTCGTCGTCCGAAGACGCATTGGTTTTTGCACTCTAACTTTAGTTTGAGTGAATGGATCTCTATGAAATTTTACCATAAGGTTCAATATCACAAAAGGAAGGCTGGGATTGATTTGGGGGTTATGGTACCAACAGTTAAGGAATTATGGGCCAAAAATAAGCATTTTTAGCTCACCTGGCCCTAAGGGCCAAGTGAGCTTTTCTCATCACTTGGCGTCCGTCGTCCGTCGTCCGTTAACTTTTACAAAAATCTTCTCCTCTGAAACTACTGGGCCAAATTTAACCAAACCAAAATCATCATTAGGGTATCTAGTTTAAGAATTGTGTCCGGTGACCTGCCAAACCAACCAAGATGGCCGCCATGGCTAAAAATAGAACATAGGGGTAAAATGTATATTTTGGCTTATAACTCTGAAACCAAAGCATTTAGAGCAAATCTGACATGGGGTAAAATTGTTGATCAAGTCAAGATCTATCTGCCCTGAAATTTTCAGATGAATCGGACAATGGGTTGTTGGGTTGCTGCCCCTGAATTAGTAATTTTAAGGACTTTTTTCCGTTTTCGGTTATTATCTTGAAAATTATTATAGATAGAGATCAACTGTAAACAACAATAATGTTCAGCAAAGTAAGATCTACAAATAAGTCAACATGATCAAAATGGTCAGTTGACCCCTTAAGGAGTTATTGCCCTTTAAAGTATTTTTTTACCAATTTTTTTGTAAATTTTTGTAATCTTTACAAAATCTTCTCCTCTGAAACTACTGGACCAAATTCAACCAAACTTAGCCACAATCATTATTAGGGTATTTAGTTTAAAAATGTGTGCGGTGACCCAACCAACCAACCAAGATGGCTGCCATGGCTAAAAATAGAACATAGGGTAAAATGTAGATTTTGGCTTGTAACTCTGAAACCAAAGCATTTAAAGCAAATCTTACAGGGATTAACTTGTTTATCAAGTAAATATCTATCTACCCTCAAATTTTCAGATGAATTGGACAACTGGTTGTTGGGTTGCTGCCCTGAATTGGTAATTTTAAGGAAATTTTGCTGTTTTGGTTATTATCTTGAAAATTATTACAGATAGAGATAAACTGTAAACAGCAATAATGTTCAGCAAAGTAAGATCTTCAAATAAGTCAACATGACCAAAATGGTCAGTTGACCCCTTGAGGAGTTATTGCCCTTTATAGTCAATTTTAACAATTTTCATTAATTTGGTAAATTTTGGTAAGTTTTACAAAATGTTTTCCTTTTGTAATCTTCTTTTCTGAAACTGCAGTAGAAAATCAATATAGAAAACAATCTACTAATGAACTGGCAATAAAAATAATTGATAATTCTATAACATGAAAAAAAACCACATTAATACCTGATGATGGTGTTTCTTTCTTTACATTGAAAATGATGTCACAACTATAATCCCGAACAGTAGGTCGAATGTCAGATATGTTTCAGTACTTTGGCTTCATTTTCTACAGATTCTGAAGTGGAAATGATGCTTGAATTCCTACACTAAGTTATACAGACTTCATCCCTTTCACAGGTAATGCCTGCCTCATATTATATTTAAAACTTTAATAGAATATCAGAAATTTTGAGAGAAAATTAATCAACCATGCAAGATCTAAAACTTAATTAATATTGTTCAAATTATCAATAAACTATTAAAAAAAATTCTCATTAAAAATATAGTTCTTCATTTTATATTTTATCAGAAGTTTAGGAAAACAATTGAATTTAATTGTATCCCTTGTTCTCATTTCCTGGGATAAATCCAATACAAATTAAAGTATTGGTATTGAATTAATATTTAAGAAATATTTCAAACCTTACCATTTTCTTCACAAGAATGAAGACCATATTTTCAGTGTCATGAGTATCAGTCATCATATTTGTTGTACTTTGTTGTTTAAAAGTTGAATACAAAAAAGATCAACAAAGCAATTCAAAACCACTTGAATTTTGCAACAACAAATGAGAGTTTTAACGACCTCAGCTGGCTATACAACCCTTGCACAATCAACTGAATTTTGCAGAAATCATTAATAGGAAAGATTGCCCTTAAATGATAATTTTTTATTACCTTTTTTTTTTTTTTGGGGGGTGTTGCGCAACAACAAAACTTCACAACAAACTTTCTCATCACTTCGCATTTCTTGTTAGATAAATTTTACAAAAATTCTCCCCTGAAACTACTGTCAAATTAAACCAAACTTGGTTTAAATCACCACTAGGATATCCAGGGACCACTGTGTATGATGACCCTGCCTGCCAACATGGCACACATGGCTGAAAAAAAACATAGGTTTCAAACGCACTTTTTAGTCTTATATCTCTGAAACTAAACGACAGTACAACAGTTGCATTTATCATGCATCAATTGTAAATAAAAATATCAGGTGAGCGACACAGGGTCCTTGGAGCCTCTAGTTGTAACTTCCAGACATAACTTGTGTGTTAGTGTATGGATCTCTCTGACTTTGTACCACAAGGTTCCATATCACAAAAAGGGAAAGCTGGAATTGAGTTTGGGGGTAATTACCTGAAACTTTTAGGAATTAGGGGCCAAAAGGGGCCAAAATAAGCATTTTCTAGTTTCCAGACAATAACTTGTGTTCAAGTGTATGGATCTCTCTGAAATTGTACTGCAAGGTACCATACCTCAAAGGGAAGGCTGGGATTGAGTTTGGGGTGATGAATCATAAGGGGTTCAAAAATTTGGGGAGAGATTTTTTTTTCCTTTTTTCCTTTTTTTCTTTAAAATTTTCCATTTTAAGTTGGTTATTTCTGATTTATATTTAAAAGCAAATAATAATGATATGGCAGGAGATACACACCAAACAGGATGTGTAAATTATTATATAATAAGTATTGTGCAATAGCAAGAAATTTTCAATTGCACAGTATTGCGCAATAGCAAGAAATCTTCAATTGCACAGTATTGCGCGATAGCAAGAAATATCCAATAGCACAATATTGCGCAATAGCAAGAAATTGTCAATTGTACAGTATTGCGCAATAGCAAGAAATATTCAATTGCACACTATTGCGCAATTGCAAGAAATATTCAATTGCACAGTATTGTGCAAAAGAAGATACTTTGTATAAATTGCTTATTTCTTGACCAATTTCAATGGGGTTTTATTCTTGAACCCTTGGGGTTCTTTAATATGCTGAATCTAACCGTGTATTTAGTTTTTGGATTTTGTGCCCCGTTTTTAAATTGGTCCACATTGAGGTCCAAAGGGTCCAAAATTAAACTTTGTTTGATTTCATCAAAAATTGAATTATTGGGGTTCTTTGATATGCCGAATCTAACCGTGTATTTAGATTCTTAAATTTTGGTCCCGTTTTCAAATTGGTCTACATTAAGGTCCAAAGGGTCCAAAATTAAACTTAGTTTGATTTGAACAAAAATTGAATTCTTAGGGTTCTTTGATATGCTGAATCTAAACATGTATTTAGATTTTTGATTATGGGCCCAGTTTTCAAGTTGGTCCAAATCGGGGTCCAAAATTAAATTTTGTTTGATTTCAACAAAAATTGAATATATGGGATTCTTTGATATGCTGAATCTAACCATGTATTTAGATTTTTGATTTTTGGGCCCCGTTATCAACTTTGTCCACATTGAGGTCAAAAGGGTCCAAAATTAAACTTTGTTTGATTTCATCAAAATTGAATCATTGGGGTTCTTTGATCTGCCGAATCCTGGGAACAGTATATCTAACGGAAATGAATCTGATAGGCTTTTCAGTATAAAATAGATAAAATCTCGGACTCCACGAGACGTCGCGAAATTTATGGATTTTGGTGGCGTCTGACTAAAAGACTATCGGAACTGCTCAATAAATTAACCACACAATTCTAATCGTAAATAAATACAAGTTTTATCATAAAGTAGATACATTTTGTCATATAAAATTACCATAATAAGTGTAATTTATTTGATGTGAAGTGTTTAATAATGTTTTTGAATTTGGGAAGGTAATCGGCGCCATTTTTTATTACTATGTTTGCATTCTGTACCATTCCGTGATAAAATGAATGCGATTCTAACAAATTTGAAGTGACAGAATACAAGTATGATACACTGGCATCACTGTTAAACTAGTTTAAATGTCATTTTATTGATATTATCAGAAATTATCAGGATAATAGCGAGTACGTTTTTAACACATGTCCGTTTCCGTATCGTATCTTTATTACCTATGACCCGACGATAAAATCGGCTACAATTAGGTAGTGTCAAGTCCCGTCAATATATATGTTCCTGCGAATCTAACCGTGTATTTAGATTCTTAATTTTTGGTCATGTTTTCAAATTGGTCTACAGTAAGGCCAGACATTTTTATTATCTGTTTAACGAGATCCGCCGACTCCACCTTTCCCGATTTCAGAATAAAATAAAATGCTCCATGGCGCAGCTTGATACGACCGCAGAGGTCGAACCCTGAACAGTTGGGGCAAGTATGGACACAACATTCAAGCTTGATACAGCTCTGAATTTGGATTGTGATTGACTATTTGACACAGCATAGGTTTCTGACACAGAATGAATGTGGCCTAAGAACTTAAAATTTTAAATTGGACATTCACCTATTATGGTCCAATATCCAAAATCTAAATACATGGTTAGATTCAGCATATCAAAGAACCCTAAGAGTTCAATTTTGATGAAATCAAACAAAGTTTAATTTTGGACCCTTTTGACCTCAATGTGGACAAAGTTGATAACGGGGTCCAAAATCAAAAATCTAAATACATGGTTAGATTCAGCATATCAAAGAACCCCATATATTCAATTTTGTTGAAATCAAACAAAGTTTAATTTTGGACCCCGATTTGGACCAACTTGAAAACTGGGCCCATAATAAAAATTTACAGACATGTTTAGACTCAGCATATCAAAGAACCCTAAGAATTCAATTTTGTTAAAATCAAATTAAGTTTAATTTGGACCCTTTGGACCTTAATGTAGACCAATTTGAAAACGGGACCAAAAATTAAGAATCTAAATACATAGTTAGATTCAGCATATCAAAGAACCCCATATATTCAATTTTGTTGAAATCAAACAAAGTTTAATTTTGGACCCCAATTTGGACCAACTTGAAAACTGGGCCCATAATCAAAATCTAAATACATGATTAGATTCAGCATATCAAAGAACCCTAAGAATTCAATTTTGTTAAAATCAAACTAAGTTTAATTTTGGACCCTTTGGACCTTAATGTAAACCAATTTGAAAACGGGACCAAAATTAAAAATCTTAATACACAGTTAGATTCAGCATATCAAAGAACCCCATATATTCAATTTTGTTGAAATCAAACAAAGTTTAATTTTGGACCCTTTTGACCTCAATGTGGACAAAGTTGATAATGGGGCCCAAAATCAAAAATCTAAATACATGGTTAGATTCAGCATACCAAAGAACCCAATATATTCAATTTTGTTGAAATCAAACAAAGTTTAATTTTGGACCCGATTTGGACCAACTTGAAAACTGGGCCCATAATCAAATATTTAAAGATATGTTTAGATTCAGCATATCAAAGAACCCTAAGAATTCAATTTTGTTAAAATCAAATTAAGTTTAATTTTGGACCCTTTGGACCTTAATGTAGACCAATTTGAAAACTGGACCAAAATTAAGAATCTAAATACATGGTTAGATTCAGCATATCAAAGAACCCCATATATTTAATTTTGTTGAAATCAAACAAAGTTTAATTTTGGACCCCAATTTGGACCAACTTGAAAACTGGGCCCATAATCAAAATCTAAATACATGATTAGATTCAGCATATCAAAGAACCCTAAGAATTCAATTTTGTTAAAATCAAACTAAGTTTAATTTTGGACCCTTTGGACCTTAATGTAGACCAATTTGAAAATGGGACCAAAATTAAGAATCTAAATACGGTTAGATTCGGCATATCAAAGAACCCCAATAATTCAATTTTGATGAAATCAAACAAAGTTTAATTTTGGACCCTTTGGACCTCAATGTGGACCAATTTAAAAACGGGGCCTAAAATTCAAAAACTTAATACACGGTTTGATTCAGCATATTAAAGAACCCCAAGAATTCAAGAATAAAACCCCATTGAAATTGGTCAAGAAATAAGCAATTTATACAAAGTATCTTCTTTTGCACAATACTGTGCAATTAAATATTTCTTGCAATTGCGCAATACTGTGCAATTGAATATTTCTTGCTATTGTGCAATACTGTACAATTGACAATTTCTTCCTATTGTGCAATACTGTGCTATTGGATATTTCTTGCTATTGCGCAATACTGTGCAATTGAAGATTTCTTGCTATTGCGCAATACTGTGCAATTGAAAATTTCTTGCTATTGCACAATACTTAATATTTAATAATTTACACATCCTGTTTGGTGTGTATCTCCTGCCATATCATTATTATTTGCTTTTAAATATAAATCAGAAATAACAAACTTAAAATGGAAAATTTTAAAGAAAAAAAAAGGAAAAACAAGGAAGAAAAAGGGGGAAAAAAAAAATCCCCCAATTTTTGAACCCCCTTATGATTCATCACCCCAAACTCAATCCCAGCCTTCAATGAGGTATGGTACCTTGCAGTACAATTTCAGAGAGATCCATACACTTAAACACAAGTTATTGTCTGGAAACTAGAAAATGCTTATTTTGGCCCTTTTGGCCCCTAATTCCTAAACATTTAGGGCAATTACCCCAAACTCAATTCCAGCTTTCCTTTGTGATATGGAACCTTGTAGTACAATTTCAGAAAGATCCATACACTTACACACAAGTTATTGTCCTGAAACTAGAAAATGCTTATTTTTGCCCCTTTTTTGGCCCCTAATTCCTAAAATTTTGAGGCAATTACCCCCAAAATCAATCCCAGCATTCCCTTTGTGATATGGAACCTTGTGGTACAATGTCAGAGAGATCCATACACTTACACACAAGTTATTGTCTGGAAGTTACAAAATGCTTATTTTGGCCCCTTTTTGGCCCCTAATTCCTTAACTGTTGGTACCATAACCCCCAAAATCAATCCCAACCTTCCTTTTGTGGTATTGAACCTTATGGTAAAATTTCCTAGAGATCCATTTACTTAAACTAAAGTTAGAGTGCGAAAACCAATGTGTCTTCGGACGACGACGACGACGCCGGACGACGACGACGACGACGACGACATGGCCAACGTCATACCAATATACGACCGCAAAAATTTTTTGCGGTCGTATAATAAAAGTAGTGCTTCTTACTTTTATTTTTATTTTTCCCGCCGACTGTAACGAAATCCTCGGAACAAAATAAAATCTGTATAAATCGGTAATATTTAATTTTTACCAAGTCGATGAAACAGCAATTTTCATTAAAAAGTAAAGAAATTCAAGGCAGAAACGATATATTTTCTTCAAAAAAGACTTTTAAGCCGGTGGCATGTTTAATAGCGATGTTCGGATTTTCACGAGAGCGTACATCAAATCATTCTAACTTCGGCAAAATCAGTTATTACTTCATCAGAACTTGATGAAATTAGCCAGGAGTAAACTTATTATCCATGTATTGCAGTAAAAACGTCATATTCCTTTCCAAATAGCGTATCAAACATCGTTTATTTTTGTAAATTTTACTTCGTCCGACATTTATATTATTGGGCATATTATTCTAGAACTACGGATCGGAGTCGGGATTTCATCGGAAACGGACCCGCTATGACCAAAATCCGGATTCTTGCGATAATGACTACGGACGTATGAATGGCACTGCTGACATACAAAATTGGTCCAAAAGGAAAAATTACGCATTCCACACCCATTAACATGAAAATTTGACTACTTCTAATTGAGTTACCCTCTTTAAATAAAGAATTTATTATTATTATAACATACTTTTGGATAGATCTTCTTGATTAATGCCCGCTCGTGCGGGTGCACTCGACTCAATCTTAATTGACTAGGATTATCAGTTTTCCTATCGAAGGTCGGTGGTTTTCTCCGGGCACTCCGGCTTCCTCCACCAATAAAACTGGCCGCCACGAAATAGCCCAAAAGTGGTGCTTAAAAGTGGCGTTAAAACACCAACAATCAATCAATCTTGATTAATGTATATATTTCCATGTATATGCATTGTTTCAATTTATAGGTTAATTTGCTCAAATCTGGGACTATTACACCAGAGACATATATCAAGTTTCAAGTTTCAAGTTTTATTATTTTTTATTAAATTTAATATACACATGTGTATATATGTCTCTGCATACACTAATTATATAAGAGGTTCCTGACTGGGTGACAGGTATATATTTAAGAAATGACTGTAATATTTTTTCTGTCTTTGAAGAAATAACATAAAAATGTGGTACACACTGCGTAGTGGGTTATTTTAAAGTGTGCACCTCATTTTTATGTTATTTCAACAGACAGAAAAAATATTAGTCATTCTTATAATTAATTCTAGATTCAATTCTAAACCGGAGTAAAACATAAAAAACGTTGATGACGTCACGGTCACATGACAAAATTATGTCTATCAGCTGATAAACAAAACAACGTCAGCCAATCAGAAGACGCGTTACATCCAAAATTAAATTATACATATATAGTGTATATGCAGCAGGTTGATATATTTGCCTGGTGCCATGGATCTATATTTGTGGAAATAAAGAATCAAAACATAGTTTTTATGTTCATATTAATAGAAGGGTTACTATGCTGGTCTGTTCTCATTTCATTGTTCTTGTATTTTATAAATTCAAAAAAAAAAAAAAAAAGGTCACATATAACGGTTTTATTTTTATTTTTGTGTCGACTGGACCAATTTTGCACTTTTATTATTTTTTTATTTCGTCCCTCGACCCTAATTTTTACAAATTTTCTCGTTAAACAGATAAAAAAAAGTCTGGCCTAAGGTCCAAAGGATCCAAAATTAAACTTAGTTTGATTTCAACAAAAATTGAATTCTTAGGGTTCTTTGATATGCTGAATCTAAACATGTATTTAGATTTTTGATTATGGGCCCAGTTTTCAAGTTGGTCCAAATCGGGGTCCCAAAATTAAACTTTGTTTGATTTCAACAAAATTGAATATATGGGGTTCTTTGATATGCTGAATCTATCCATGTAGTTAGATTTTTGATTTTTGGGCCCGTTATCAACTTTGTCCACATTGACTACTGTCAAATTAAACCAAACTTGGTTTAAATCACCACTAGGATATCCAGGGACCACTGTGTATGATGACCCTGCCTGCCAACATGGCACACATGGCTGAAAAAACATAGGTTTCAAACGCACTTTTAGTCTTATATCTCTGAAACTAAGCGACAGTACAACAGTTGCATTTATCATGCATCAATTGTAAATAAAAATATCAGGTGAGCGACACAGGGTCCTTGGAGCCTCTAGTTGTAACTTCAGACATAACTTGTGTGTTAGTGTATGGATCTCTCTGACTTTGTACCACAAGGTTCCATATCACAAAGGAAAGCTGGAATTGAGTTTGGGGTAATTACCTGAAACTTTTAGGAATTAGGGGCCAAAAGGGGCCAAAAATAAGCATTTTCTAGTTTCCAGACAATAACTTGTGTTCAAGTGTATGGATCTCTCTGAAATTGTACTGCAAGGTACCATACCTCAAAGGAAGGCTGGGATTGAGTTTGGGGTGATGAATCCACATTGAGGTCAAAAGGGTCCAAAATTAAACTTTGTTTGATTTCATCAAAAATTGAATTATTGGGGTTCTTTGATATGCCGAATCTAACCGTGTATTTAGATTCTTAATTTTTGGTCCCGTTTTCAAATTGGTCTACATTAAGGTCCAAAGGGTCCAAAATTAAACTTAGTTTGATTTGAACAAAAATTGAATTCTTAGGGTTCTTTGATATGCTGAATCTAAACATGTATTTAGATTTTTGATTATGGGCCCAGTTTTCAAGTTGGTCCAAATCGGGGTCCAAAATTAAACTTTGTTTGATTTCAACAAAAATTGAATATATGGGGTTCTTTGATATGCTGAATCTAACCATGTATTTAGATTTTTGATTTTTGGGCCCGTTATCAACTTTGTCCACATTGAGGTCCAAAGGGTCCAAAATTAAACTTTGTTTGATTTCATCAAAAATTGAACTCTTGGGGTTCTTTGATATGCTGAATCTAACCATGTATTTAGATTTTGGATATTGGACCATAATAGGTGAATGTCCAATTTGAAATTTTTAAGTTCTTAGACCACATTCATTCTGTGTCAGAAACCTATGCTGTGTCAAATATTTAATCACAATCCAAATTCAGAGCTGTATCAAGCTTGAATGTTGTGTCCATACTTGCCCCAACTATTCAGGGTTCGAACTCTGCGGTCGTATCAAGCTGCGCCCTGCGGAGCATTTTATTTATTTTGGGCCCTGTTTTCACATTAGTCCATATTAAGGTTTGAAGGGTCCAAAATTAAACTGTGTTTGATTTCAACTAAAATTAAATTTTTGTTGTTTTTTTTATGTGCTGAATATAACCATGTTGTTAGATTTTGGATATCAGACCATACTAGGTAAATTAAATGTCCCATTTCAAATTTTTAAGATCTTTGACCACATTTATTTTGTGTCAGAAACCTATCTTATGTCAAAAATTTGATCACAATCCAAATTCAGACAGTATCAATCTTGAATATTGTGTCCAAACTTGTCCCAACTGTTCAGGGTTCAATCTCTGCGGTCGTATCAGGCTGCGCTCAGTGAAGCATTTTATTTTATTGTTTGATGCTATATTTTATCAGTAAATATTGTTATATTGGGGGCAAAAAAATAAAACAAAAAGTGTTTTAATTGCATTTCAATGATTTCATTGATTTAAATTGTATTGCTGGTGTTATTAACTAAAAGCATATGTTATTCACTTTATGATTAAACTTGTTTTTAATATCTTATAGGTGACACACAAATGGTTGAAGCAGATGTGATGCTTCAAGGCCAAGGAACAGATAAACAGAGTTTAGAACCAATAATGGCTAAGTTACCTGATACTAGTAGTGATATTACACTTGAGGAATGGTTAACATTATTTGTTACTACCAAAAAGAAAGGATTAAAGTTAGACTTTCAGTCAACAGATGCTGTAGAAATTACTTTGGAGAAACTGAAGGCAGTAAAACACAAAGTAAGATTATTTAAAAATACTGTAAACCAAGCAATTTTTGCGATCAATTTATTATTGTGACTTTCGCGAGTAGAAAAATAACATAAATATAAATCGTCAAGAATATGTCAAACTTGTATCTTCCCTTATAAATTTAAATACATCAAGTATATTTGAAAATTGCAAAATTAAATCGCCTCGAAGTGGGCTAGAAAGGGCTAAGCACTAAATAAAGTATCTGCGAAAAATAAGTTGGTTTATGGTAGATAGTAAAAAAAAATATTTCACTGATATCTATTTAAATTTTAGTCATGAATATTAGACTTTAGTAAATTTTAAAAAGAAATTTGGATAAAATGGTAAAAAAGGAAAAAAATGGTTTTTTTTTGGCTTCATACTGATCTATTGAGGTAAGTCATTTGCAACAGATTTTTTATAGTTTGTTCTTATGTAGTGCTGTTACATCACCGTCCCAGGTTAGGGGAGGGTTGAGCGGTCACAAACATCTTTAACCATGTCATGTTCATTCTGTATCAGTCCTTAGTCAGGAGGCTGTTATTCAGTGGTTGTAGTTGGTTCATGCCTATCATATTTTGTTTTTCAAATAAATTTGATTGTTATAAATTAGGTCTTGGTTTTCTCGTTTGAAATGTTATACATTTTTCATGTCAGGGTCTATTAAAGATGACTATATGGTATGGGTTTTTCTCATTGTTGAAGGTCATATGGTGACCTATAATTGCTTATATCCACATTATTTGAACTCCAGTAGATAGCTGTCTCATTGGCAATCATACCACATCTCCTTATTATACGACCGCAAAAAAATTTTGCGGTCGTATATTGGTATGACGTTGGCGTCGTCGTCGTCGTTGTCCGGCGTCGTCGTTGTCCGAAGACGCATTGGTTTTCGCACTCTAACTTTAGTTTAAGTGAATGGATCTCTATGAAATTTTACCATAAGGTTCAATATCACAAAAGGAAGGTTGGGATTGATTTTGGAGGTTATGGTACCAACAGTTAAGGAATTAGGGCCAAAAAGGGGCCAAAAATAAGCATTTTTGTAACTTCCAGACATAACTTGTGTGTTAGTGTATGGATCTCTCTGACATTGTACCACAAGGTTCCATATCACAAAGGGAATGCTGGGATTGATTTTTGGGGGTAATTGCCTCAAAATTTTAGGAATTAGGGGCCAAAAGGGGCAAAAACAAGCATTTTCTAGTTTCATGACAATAACTTGTGTGTAAGTGTATGGATCTTTCTGAAATTGTACTACAAGGTTCCATATCACAAAGGAAATTTGGAATTGAGTTTGGGGTAATTGCCTGAAACGTTTAGGAATTAGGGGCCAAAATAAGCATTTTCTAGTTTCAGACAATAACTTGTGTTCATGTGTATGGATCTCTCTGAAATTGTACTGCAAGGTACCATACCTCAAAGGAAGGCTGGGATTGAGTTTGGGGTGATGAATCATAAGGGGTTCAAAAATTTGGGGGATTTTTTTTTTCCTTTTTCCTTTTTTTTCTTTAAAATTTTCCATTTTAAGTTGGTTATTTCTGATTTATATTTAAAAGCAAATAATAATGATATGGCAGGAGATACACACCAAACAGGATGTGTAAATTATTATATAATAAGTATTGTGCAATAACAAGAAATTTTCAATTGCACAGTATTGCGCAATAGCAAGAAATCTTCAATTGCACAGTATTGCGCAATAGCAAGAAATATCCAATAGCACAATATTGCGCAATAGCAAGAAATTGTCAATTGTACAGTATTGCGCAATAGCAAGAAATATTCAATTGCATAGTATTGCACAATTGCAAGAAATATTCAATTGCACAGTATTGTGCAAAAGAAGATACTTTGTATAAATTGCTTATTTCTTGACCAATTTCAATGGGGTTTTATTCTTGAACTCTTGGGGTTCTTTAATATGCTGAATCTAACCGTGTATTAAGTTTTTGGATTTTGGGCCCCGTTTTTAAATTGGTCCACATTGAGGTCCAAAGGGTCCAAAATTAAACTTTGTTTGATTTCATCAAAATTGAATTATTGGGGTTCTTTGATATGCCGAATCTAACCATGTATTTAGATTCTTAATTTTGGTCCCGTTTTCAAATTGGTCTACATTAAGGTCCAAAGGGTCCAAAATTAAACTTAGTTTGATTTGAACAAAAATTGAATTCTTAGGGTTCTTTGATATGCTGAATCTAAACATGTATTTAGATTTTTGATTATGGGCCCAGTTTTCAAGTTGGTCCAAATCGGGGTCCAAAATTAAACTTTGTTTGATTTCAACAAAAATTGAATATAAGGGGTTCTTTGATATGCTGAATCTAACCATGTATTTAGATTTTTGATTTTTGGGCCCCGTTATCAACTTTGTCCACATTGAGGTCCAAAGGGTCCAAAATTAAACTTTGTTTGATTTCATCAAAAATTGAATTATTGGGGTTCTTTGATATGCCGAATCTAACCGTGTATTTAGATTCTTAATTTTTGGTCATGTTTTCAAATTGGTCTACATTAAGGGCCAAAGGGTCCAAAATTAAACTTAGTTTGATTTCAACAAAAATTGAATTCTTAGGGTTCTTTAATATGCTGAATCTAACCATGTATTTAGATTTTGGATATTGGACCATAATAGGCGAATGACCAATTTAAAATTTTTAAGTTTTTAGACCACATTCATTCTGTGTCAGAAACCTATGCTGTGTCAAATATTTAATCACAATCCAAATTCAGAGCTGTATCAAGCTTGAATTTTGTGTCCATACTTGCCCCAACTATTCAGGGTTCGACCTCTGCGGTCGTATCTAGCTGCGCCCTGCGGAGCATTTTATTTTTATATTAAAAAGAAAAATATTGGTATAGTGTATGAAAGGAGATAGATAGAAATTTAAGAAAAAGATGTAGAGTTATTAATCAGTTCATGTGAAGCATTAGCTAAAATTCAATCTATTAGCTTCAGGCTGTCAAATGGTATTTAATTGTTGACTTTTATAACAAAAACATGTATATAGTAAACATTAAGCATGTTTTGAGAGTCTGTAATAGTCCTGGTGTTACAATTAAGTTTTACATCGAGTCTTCTTTGATTTATGATACTAATTACAGAAAATATATTCCATTGACATCTCCATAAATATTTAAACTTTTAAGAAGAATTGAATTGTTAATATTTGTTTCATCAAAAGAGTTTATTTAATAACATTATTCTTTATTGCTTTAGCTACAAGTTCCAGTGTGGTTACATGCAAATATTATAAAAGGTCCTCTAGGCCATGAACCTAAAGTTGATGGTATCCGATTCATCAAACATATCCAAAGATTGTTTCCTGAATGTACACTTTCATTAGGATGGACAACAGGAACTCATACAGACTTAAGTCAGATAGGATACACATGGAATATGACCCTTGACATGTATCACTTTGTGCATGCACATGAGATTGAACCTCCCATTGTATTTACAGTTAGAGCTTCATTGATAAGAAACTCTGTACCTCAGTTAAAATGGCTGACAGACAATACTAGAGGTTCTATATTAGTCTTACAACCAGAGGAGGACAAACAACATGTGAATAAGGAGCTCATGCATATAGCTTATAGGTTTGATCCAGCAACATCTTTCTGGGATATCAGTGACCCAGATCTGGATGAATACCTCACTAAGAATCGTCATCTATCCAAAGACGAGTTGGATCCATTAGTTCATATGAGAGACAACGTTGCTTTTAGACCCATGCAATGGTTAAAGATGGGACTCCATGTTCAGCAGCATTCAGTACTAGGTAGTGAAGAGGCCCTAGTTCTTACTAGTAAAGCTGTTTTTGTTTTAACTAAAGGTAAATTTCGTCCATCACCTCACAATATCTTGCACGGACGAGTAATGTTTATAAACAGAAAGAATAGACCAGTCCAACAAGGAGAAACAGGGCTTAATATAGTGGTACGATCTTCAAAATATAATGATTTTGAGCATATTAATGGTATATTCTGTTTCCTAGGCATGGACGGACAAATGAAAGTTGAAAGTCGTGGAATAAATCCTCCAATAAAAAAAGGTCATCAGAGATTTTCTCTGAGTTCAACAGATTGTTATGGATTCAGTGTTTCAGATGCAGGTCATGAAATTATATTTACTGTTGATATCCTTAATGATTGTGAAACTTTCCAGAGTGTTAAGCGTGAAAGAGGAAAACATGCTGTTTTGAGGGTTCCTGTCCCAAGAGATATTGGTGATGAGATGCATCCATTTATTGTTAAATTAGAAGATAGTAATAGATATGCTGTTATTGATGAATTGCATGTTGAATATAATCCAAAACGTGAACCAGTGAATGTTAAAATGAGTTGAAGTAATTCTCTTATAACTTTTTTAATTCTTTGGTTTTATTTGAATTGTTCCCTTCTAGTTTAGAACTTAGTTGAAGGTGAAGATTATTCCCATTACTACTTATACAAAAAATTGTGTTTGACAATCCTTTTGAAATTTTAGAAAATCCCTGCTCTTTGCAAATGATGACTGAAAAAATATGTAAAAGTTTTTATCTTTGGTTTTATTTGGACTACAATATTGCATATTTGTGCATGCCTTTAAATATCCATTATCTATTTCTCTTTTAAATTGAAATATAGTTTGCTGTTTTTTTTTCTTAATTGTTGTATTAGTTCTCCTGTGGATATTACCAGCCCAGTAGCCAGAACTTTGGTACTGGCATGAAAATATGGATATTGTGTTATTATAATTTGCTGTTACAACATTTATATGGAAATAATTTCATATTAAGGAATATATCTCCCTCATGTAAAACTCTGATATATGAATATAATGCCCTGTTTTATTAATAAAATAAAGCTTTCATGCTGAGATGCAGGATTTGCAAACTTTACAAAAGTGCCATATTTTACTGAAAATAGTTTATCTACAGCTACATACTACATTGTACTTCTTTACTTCAATATGTTGAAGATAATAAGATATGAATCCATGTGAAGGCTTGAAATGGGATTTAGTGGTCCTGGTTTTGATACCTGTTTCACATTTTTTATTAAATTTAACAAACAAACAAATTAGAAAATCAGAATTAAACTCCTGTTTTGAAAAAAAACCTCTTAAATTAAACACTTTTCGAGTTGACCTCTGAAGACTGCCAACGGTCATATAAGCGATATAAACATGAATATAGATATAAATAGATAGCGCACTCGTGCAGTTGGATTTTTCTAGGTCTGTTTAATTTCATATTATAGGTTAAAAATATATTTTAATCATAGTTTTTGTGGATCGAATCAGTCAATCAAATGATTTACCTTTGTTTCACTTTCAATGTTGGCATACTTTTCCTTTTAATAACTGAACACGCATAATTCATGCGTAATCCATCTCTAGCTAAGGGGTTAAATTGAAGGTCACATGAATACGGATTCAATGAGGTCGAATTATTCACTTGCAAGTGAATAATTCATCATCAATGTTTCTTAGCTTATTTTGACAAAATTGAACCATACTGGCTGCTAAAAGCGAATTATTATTTCACTATTTCACTTTCATTAATGATTGAACAAAAAAAATCATATTTAAAAATTTTTATATATCTCGTAGCTAGTGCCCCTTTAATCATGATTTAGAGCACAAGTTTGATCCAGCTTATATGCACTTGTTTCATTTTCCAATCAGACTTTCAAATAATGTGCATCTACTAACAAATAATTTATGTGTGTGATTTAACTTTTGCTCAATTTAAAATATATTTTGTTTTGGTAAGTAAGCTTGAATATGCATTATATGTTGTTATTCACTAACCAAAGTGCAATATATCATGTACATGTACCATATTATTAGTGGAAAATGTCTCTTCAAATGAACAAGCATTTACATTTTTGTTGCTAAAATTTTATGTATGAGCATTCCCATTAGCTAGTCCCCCAAATTAAAAAAAGGTCAAATTGATTATTATCCTAGTACTTCTTCTGACATACTGGTAAGCCCTTTTTACATAGGATTATGCAAATTGGTGTAGAAGTAACAATACTGTGTCAGCTGAAATTTTGAAATTTAGAAATTTGTCCTGGTGTTGGAAATATGGGAAACAAACAATTCATTTATTTTTAACAAAACTTTTTGATTGCTTATAATTGTGATGGACATTGAATCATTATATATACCAACTTGAACAAAAGGAGGGATTTGTAATGCAGTAAGAGCTGATTTAGATCATGTCAAAGTGATATCACTAGTTTGTTGTAATTTACATATTTCACCATAGAAAAAGTTAATTTATGCATGATAGTACATACTTTTGAAGAAATTGTTATCTTTTGGTACAGGATTTCTCTTATATGAATTATAATGAGGAGTTATCAAAATCAGGCGATATTTGCACTGACTTGCACAGTTCTTTTTTGGACCCCACAGCTAAACTGAAACAAAGTATTTTAAAGTAGCTAATTATCATTTGAAAGATGAAATTAAGCAGATGAATTTCATATTTTTATGCCCCACCTAGGGGCATTATGTTTTTCGGTCTGTGCGTCCGTTCGTTCGTCCGTCCGTCTGTCTGTCCCGCTTCAGGTTAAAGTTTTTGGTTAAAGTTTTTGTCAAGGTAGTTTTTGATGAAGTTGAAGTCCAATCAACTTGAAACTTAGTACACATATAAAAAAGAAGATGTGGTATGATTGCCAATGAGACAGCTCTTCACAAGAGACCAAATGACACAGAAATAAACAACTATAGGTCACCGTACGGCCTTCAACAATGAGCAAAGCCCATACCGCATAGTCAACTATAAAAGGCCCCGAAATGAAAAATGTAAAACAATTCAAATGAGAAAACTAACAGCCTGATTAATGTACAACAAATTGAACGAAAAACAAATATGTAACACATCAACAAACGACAACCACTGAATTACAGGCTCCTGACTTGGGACAGGCACATACATACAGAATGTGGCGGGTTAAACATGTTAGTGGGATCCCAACCCTCCCCCTAACCTGGGACAGTGGTGTAACAGTACAACATAAGAACGAACTATAAAAATCAGTTGAAAAAGGCTTAACTCATCAGATGGATACAAATAGAAATACATCTAACAAAAACACAAAGTAGACGTGGCTGGGTACTTGTACATCCCAACAACAAAAAGACACCAAGTACAGATCTGAGAGTACTCGCAGTTACTGACAGCTAGTTCAAAGCCAATAACAACTAATAAAAAAAAATCATGCATCTAAGTCTAGATTATCAATCAGTACACATCCAACATCCAATGTTCCCTATGATATGATCTTTCTAATTTTAATGCCAAATTAGAGTTTTGACCCCAATTTCACTGTCCACTGAACATAGAAAATGATAGTGCGAGTGGGGCATCCGAGTACTATGGACACATTCTTGTTTATTTCTAAAATCGAGGGCGAAGCATTTGACTGGTCATACCCTATATTTACTCATGTAATGCATAATGACTGTGTAAAAAAATGCATTGTGTAATCATAATTTGGACATTGGTGTTATGTTGTTTATTTTTATAAGAATGTTAGATCATTTAATAGTTGTGATGCCATAAATAACTATGCCATATTTAATACTTGGACTTTGAAATCAGTACAAAAAGAATGCAGCAATATTGTGAAGAAGATGTGTACATTTTATTAGGATTTAGATTTGTTAAATATAATCTACATAGAAAGGTTGCTCTTTTGTTGATATTGGTGTTTGGATAGATCTTTTGGGTGTCTTTGTATGCCTGTATTAAATGCTTATTATATACAATAGTTCTGTGTTTAAGAAAAGACTATTTATGTTACACTTATTCCAGACTGTTTATTAGGTATACAATTATATGTAAAATGTCCTTTTATTCATTATACACACCATTAGATTTGTACACATTTAGATTTAGCATTTTTAAAATTTTTTTTTATTCTTTCACCAGTGTTCTTATCCATGAAATGGACATACTTTGTTTTCTTGGAATAACTGGTTTATTGTTTATGTAATCATATCAGACATATCATCTATGCATTGTATAACATATCTATACTATACATTCCTTTTATATACAATTTGAATATTTATTTTACAAATAAATTATTATTTTCAACCTTTTTTATTTTGAAAGTGTACAAGATTTCTTCTCTGGTCTTTACAATACAATGAAACATTTAAGTGCAACATTCGTACATGGATAGCAAGAATCTGTGAAATGAATTTACAATATACGTTACAAGTCAAAACAGCCTGTTGAAGCAATTGCATCAAATCAGGGAAGATTTATTCCCATTTGTGCCTTAACTGAAAGGCTATTGTTTGTGCACATTTAAAACAAGGCTACTTCTGAGTTACTCCTTAGTTTGCTCAAGTATTTATGTATAATCCTTGGTTCGCTCAAGTATTTATATATAATCCTTGGTTTCCTCAAGTATTTCAAACCCTGTTTCATTTTTATGCCCCACCTAGGGGCATTATGTTTTTCGGTCTGTGCGTCCGTTCGTCCGTCTGTCCCGCTTCAGGTTAAAGTTTTTGGTCAAGGTAGTTTTTGATGAAGTTAAAGTCCAATCAACTTGAAACTTAGTACACATGTTCCCTATGATATGATCTTTCTAATTTTAATACCAAATTAGAGTTTTTACCCCAATTTCACGGTCCACTCACATAGAAAATGATAGTGCGAGTGGGGCATCCGTGTACTATGGACACATTCTTGTTCGATCTTCATTTTGTTTTAGGGACTCATCAACAAAGATATGGTGCTTTTAAAATGGCAGCATTGGATGTAAATGTGTGTAGCTTTTAGTAAATCTCTAGAAGAACAGATAACCTTTATAACAGGAAGTAAAAAGTAAAAGGAAATATATCTGTGCTATGGGGAAAATAACCAAACTAGTCTTTATTCAATCAGAATTAATGAGAATTTGTAAACAAGGAGTTTAAATATTGAAATCAAAATTGGAAAATCTTTGAGATAATTTATCATGAATAACCTCTTAAAATGCAAAAGACTAATTCTTTCATAAAGTATTTTACTATGTTAAGGAGATGGTCCTTTCATAATACCAATACTGTGGATTCATTTATTTTCGTGGGTACCAATTTTCGTGGATTAAGGAAAACTTACATGTTCGTGGATATTCAATTTTGTGGTTTTGCCGAAGTCTAACAGAAAATTTGTTATTGGTTGAACATTTAATTTTGTTTTTCACCTGTACCCATGAAATCCACGAAAATTGGTATACCTAGACCAAGAACCTCAAGTTATGATAAAAGATCTTTTAGATTTGAGGCAGCACAAGTATGGAACTCCCTTCTCAATGAGGCTAGAATTATGACCTCTTTTGACCAATTTAGGAATTATATAAATTCCTGGTGTGGGGGTCAAAAATGCAACTTCTTTCTTTTTTTATTTCTGGCCTTTTGCTCTGCTTTTTTTGCATTATTATGTATACCTGCTTTTAAATGCCAGTGCTTAATTTATTTATTTATTTTATGCTTTTTAGTTTGTTAATACATGTATTTAATGAAATTTCCGTGATTGCTGATTCCCCTATTCAATGCACATAGAGGTGTTTGCCGCATGACATTGACCCTGGAGGCTCAGAAATCAAAATTAATTTGCTTTCATTATATTTGCATGCTTTTTATTTTTTATTTATTAGTATTTGCATGAAGCTGCATGATTTTTATATGATAGTCGGATAAAGAGCTCACCAGAGCTTCATGTTTTATCTGTTACTATGTATATATATGCCGACTTTAAATAAAATTTACTTATCCAACGAATAATAATGAATCCACAGTATGCTAAACTGTTTTAACAAGTTGCAGTTTGAATTCATCTCTTCAGACTATTAACTAGTGAAATATTTTAGCTCAACTCATTTCAACCTAACAATGTTTATGTTAGAATGATGTATTGATAGTCATTATTTGGTTACAAGGACCCCTAAAACATGGCTGCTAAAGCCAATCTTTTTTTCTAATTGGCCAATTTTTATGCCCCCGCCGAACCGGAGGGGGCATTAAGTTTTAACCTTGTCCGTCCGTACGTAAGTACGTACGTCCCAAAATTGGTTTCCGTTCTCTGACTTAAGTTTGCCTCAACCAAATGTTATCAAACTTATACACAATGCTTATAACCACAAAACACAGATCAAGTTTGAATTTTGGTTGCGTCACTTTAACCGTTATAGAGTTATGCCCTTTATAAATGGAAAAATTGCAAAGTTTTTCATTTCCGTTCTCTAACTTAAGTTTGCCTCATCCAAATGTTATCAAACTTTTACACAATGCTTATTACCACAATACACAAATCAAGTTTGAATTTTGGGGGCGTCACTTTTACTGTTCTAGAGTTATGCCCTTTACAAATGGAAAAATTTAGCATTTTTCATTTTTTTTTCCAAAAATATCAATGTCATTATTCAAGTAATTTTTAAATTGGAGTTATCTTCCTTTGTCCATGATTATAGTTAAATCAACTACAATCAATGCTTTATACAATGTAATGTTTAATTTTGCCTTCCACTGATAAAACACAGATCAAGTTGAATTTGGGTAGTGTCACTTTAACCACTATTGAGTTATGCCCCTTTAAAAATCGAAAAATTGCAAAATTTTTAGTTTCCATTCTGTAACTTAAGTTTGCCCCAACCAAACATTATGAAACCCATACACAATACTCATTACCACAAAACTAAGATCAAGTACAAATATTGTTTCCGTTCTCTAACTTTAGTTTGCCTCAACCAAATGTTATAAAACTTATACACAATGCTTATTACTACATAATACAGATTAAGTACGAAATTCGGTGGCGTCACTTTTACCATTCTTGAGTTATGTCCCTTTATAAACATAAAAATTGTTGAATTTTTCGTTTCTGTTCTCTAACTTTAGTTTGTCTCAACCAAATGTTATAAAACTTATACACAACCGTTCTAGAGTTATGCGTGTAAAAATAGAAAAATTGCTGAATTTTTCGTTTCTGTTCTCTACTTAAGTTAGCCTCAACCAAATGTTATGAGACTTACACACAATGCTTATTACCACAAAACTCAGATCAAGTTCAAATTTGGGTAGCGTCACTTTTACCATTCTTCAGTGTTGTCCCTTTATAACTATATGGTATGCAAGCGGGGGCATCATCTGTGTCCACATGTGGACACAATCCACATTTATTTAAATCTTATGTCTTTGTTGCTGCATAGGATTAAAAGAATATTTCATTCCACTTTGGAGGATAAATTGTTTTCAAGTTTGATTTCATGAATACACACAGATGAACCAGGCCTTGCAGTCATAAAACTTTTGAGTATGATTATCGTACTCAAGAACTCAGAAACCAACCAATCAAAACAATGGACTAAGTGTTTTAAGCACAAATTACTTGTACTTGTACTCCAAGCACTGAGTAAAGTTATATGACCAAGAACTGGATATAGGTCACTACTGATAAAACATATTTTGAAAGAAACTTCACTTTTAAAGCATTTTCAGCTATCAAAGTACCATGCTGTTAACCCGTTATTCTAAAGGTTTTGAATTTTCACAATTCCAATGAACCAAAATATTTTTCAAAGTTGCAGTTTCAATTCATCCCTTCAAACTGTTTTCCAAGTTATAGTTTCAATTCATATATTCAAACTTATCAACTTCTGAAATATGTAAGCATTGTGCTGGTGAAAGGTTGTTAGTATGAACAAGTGCAGTGTAACAAACAAAAAAAAAACATCCTATTAAGGCAATTAATCTTCTTTTGACATGAGTAGATTGGAAAAAAATGAACGGCTTCTTATCAGGAAAATAATTTACTTGAAAAAGCTTGATTTAGATATGAAAACTTTAATGGTAATGATAGTGGATAAGAAATTTGTTCATTTGAAAAAAAACTGTGATTCAGTGGTTATTAAACTTTGGTCATGTGTTCTGAAAAGAAAACTGAAATCTATTTGTAAGATGTGTGCAACTGTTGTAAATTTCAATGTTAAAAACATGTGAAAGGGAGATAATCTTAGTTTATGCATACATGACACCATGACTTTTTCCCCACAATGTTTGGCATATGTCTCTCTGTAAGGCGTGATGGTACTGGGGCTGCAGATTGACGACCTCTGGTACCAATGCCACAGTACTCATCTATCAAACTACTGGCAATTTGACGTGAGAATTGGAGGTATGTCATAGCAGGTGAGTTTCCAACGGTTTGATGATTTGGACTCAATAAGAAAAGTCTGTATGCATTGTATTTCAAAATTTCCAGAAATTTAAAGAACACCCGTTTATACCACTTCTGGGTTTTTTGGTTAAAGCAGTAGTACTGAATATACTGGTCCGCTTTGTCAACACCTCCCATGTATTTAGTGTAGTCAACTATGATTTTTGGACATGGTATATCGGCTTTATCAAATTGCCCATCTATTTGAACCAAACGCTGTACTTCAAACCTAGAATGATCATGGATTGTTGAAATTGCAGTTACAATTTTTTGTCTTTCCATAAGACTCAGAGATCGACTTCCTTTGAAAGAACTTCATGTCCCCCTATTATCAATACCAACAGGGTGTTTTAACATGAAATCAGCAGGTAAACCGCTTCTGTTTTGCGGACTGTTCCACATGCCGCAATTTGATAGTTATCAAACAGGTCTTGGAATAGTTTTGGTGAAGAAAAGAAATTGTCAACATATACATGATATCCCTGCCCAACAATATCAGCCCCTCTATACATTTTTTACAACGTGTTCACCCAATTGGCCTTGTGGTCTATCAGTTTTTCCTGTATAAACATCTGTATAGCAGATGTATCCTGTATTGAATCTGCTAATGCCCATATCTTAATACCCCATTTAGTTGGTTTGGCTGGCATATATTGTTTGAATTTGACCCTTCCTTTGAAGGGGATCATACATCGATCTATTGAGACCTGGCGTGGGACAAATTCTCTTTTCATTGATGTGTTAAACATATTCAAGATGTTTCTTATTTTATAAAGTACATCATATGATGGATGACCTGGTTGTTGTGCATTATGGTTGTCACTGAAATGAAGGTACCTCATGACTTGCATAAATCTATTCCTGGGCATTGTTTTACGGAATATTGGAGATTCCATGAAGGGATCAGTTGACCAGTATAGTTTGGTTTCTGGTTTAACATCAATTCCCATCAAAAAGCAAAGACCAATAAAAGCTTTAATTTCTGGCAAACTAGGTTTTGACCAGGCAGATTTATTACTGTCTGGGTTTTCAGCAATTTGTTGGTTGGCATATCTTTCAGTTTCATTAATTATATGTTCAAAAATTATGTCATTCAAGAAAAGTTTGAAGAAATCTATTGGACCCTTATCAGCAGCTAAAATGGTAGCTGGGCCTGTTGCCCTTCCATCTGGACCTCTAGGTGCGAATAAATGAGGTAAACCCTTTCATGAATATCAAAATTGTTATGCCAGGTGTTTGCAACATTGTCTATATCTGGGACAACTTGGTCATTGACATTATAAATAGGAATGGTCGGTTCTGTTTCTTTAAATTACGATAAAATTGATTTTTCCATTTCATTTATTGTGAAGGCAATCTAACCTTTCCTCAGAATCAGTTGGAATTTATTTAAATTTTTGTTGAGGGTACTGTCTATTGAATCATTACAGTAGCTTTTGTTCTGTATGGAGTTCATTCAGTGGGAAGTTTAAATTTCTCCTTGAAAAAAACAATCATTCATAGATTAATTTGGCTGTACAAAAAATAGTACTATTAATGTAAATACATGCACCAATATTGAATAGTGACAAGAGATAATAATTACAGAATTATGTCGATAATAGACGACGGAAGCACAAATATTTACAGTAAAATAGATTATTTTAAGTGTTGTGATGACAGGTACCAGTAGAACATTCTTGAACTGTAAACATTTTAGAATTAAACCTTTTTATTATGCATCAATAACTACTGGAGTATTGTCGGTGTTCTGTGCACTTCAACAGCCAGAACTTATTACTGGTAAACAAATCTTGCAACTTTGCATAGCTAAGGGGAGTCCAGCCTTTGTGATGCTTCATGTTACCTATATTTCATGGTTCAATGACTTAGGTTAAGGTTTATGCCAAGTTGATATTGTCACTGGGCAAACAAAATCTCAAACAGATTCCGAAGTTCAAAGACTCATAACTCCTACAAAAGTCAACTAATGAGAATTTCTTGTGGATATGCACATCTACATATTATGTCCTTATTATCTATAAAGTTTCATGAAATTCTATTGTGTGTTTTCAGAGAAGTTGCAATAACAAACTGTTGCAGTAGTATATTTAGGCAAAATTCTAAGTTCAAAGAGGCATAACTCCTAGAAAAAAATTGAATCATAATTTCCTGTTGATATGCACATCTACATAATTTGTCCTAACTATCTACAAAATTTCATGGAATTCTGTTGTGTGGGTTTCAGAAGAGTTGCTATGACAAACTGTTGCAGTAGTATATTTAGGCCAAAATTCAAAGTTCAAAGAGGCATTACTCCTAGAAAAAAATTGAATCATAATTTCCTGTTGATATGCACATCTACATAGTCATGAAATTATGTTGTGTGGTTTCAGAGGAGTTGCAAAGACAAACTGTTGCAGTAGTATATTTAGGCCAAAATTCTAAGTTCAAAGGGGCATAACTCCTAGAAAAAAATGTAATCGTAATTTCCTGTCAATATGCACATCTATATAATTTGTCTTAACTATCTACAAAGTTTAAAAAATCTGTTGTGTGGTTTCAGAGGAGTTATGATGACAAACTGTTGCAGTATTATATAGGCCAAAGTTCTAAGTTGAAAGGGGCTAGAAAAAAAATCGAATCATAATTTCTAGTTGATATGCACATCTACATAGTATGTCCTTATTAAATACCAAGTTTCATGAAGTTCTGTTGTGTTGTTTCAAAGGAGTTTGATGACAAAAACAGGACTGACCGACAGATGGACAGACTGACATACAGGTCAAGAACATTATACCTTACAGAACTTTGTTCCGTGTGGTATAAATATGCAAGTTTTACCCTGCCACAATCTTTATGTGCCTGTCTTAAGTCAGGAATCTGTAGTTCAGTGGTTGTTATTTGTTCCTGTCTGTCATATTTGTTTTTCAAAAATTGTTTTGATATAAATTAGGCTCTTAGTTTTCTCGTTTGAATTGTTTCATTTTTTTCATGTCTGGGCCTTTTACGACTGACTATGTGGTATGTTTTTTTTTCTAATTATTGAAGGCTATACAGTTGTCTATATTGCTTACATATACTTCATTTGAACTCTGGTGGATACTTGTCTCATTGGCAATCATACCACATCTTATTTTTATACGACCGCAAAAATTTGCGTTCGTATATTGCTATCATGTCGTCGTCATCCGAAGACATTTGGTTTCCGGACAACAACTTTAGTATAAGTGAATGGATCTCTATGAAATTTAACCACAAGGTTCAATAGCACAAAATGAAGGTTGGGATTGATTTTGGGGGTTATGGTCCCAACTGTTTAGGAATTAGGGGTCAAAAAGGGGCCAAAAAAGGCATTTTTCTAGTTTACGGACAATAACTTGTGTATAAGTGTATGGATCTCTATATAATTGTACCACAAAGGGAAGGTTGGGATTGACTTTGGGGAGGGGGAGGAGGAACAAGGTTTTTCTGGTTTCCAGACAAATACTTTAGTCAATGGATCTCTATGAAATTGAGTTTCATAACCAAGTTATCGCTGTAACTATTAGTAATATTATCATCTTACCATGTGTAAATATGCATATTGAGGAGGGCAGAATTAGGCAAAACTATGTCACTGACATATCTTATGCTTCATTGAATTGGGTTAAGTTCATATCTGTTACTTTCAGTAATAGAATCATCTTTACTTGTGTTTTAAGTATTGCCACCAAATTCATATATCTGTTACTATCAAAAATATAAATATGCATTTTTAGGACTAGGTCAGCAGTCAGATAAATGTATGTTAGCAGAGTACTTAAACATTTAAATTTTTTATATTTCACGTCAAAATGCCAGATTTTGATTGTTTAATACGAGGGGGACAATTTACTCTATCTGATGGCAAAGTGGGGGACAATCTTTTGAATGTCACCCTCTCGTGCAGACTAATTAAAAATTGATAATTTAAAATGCAATGAATTGATTTTACATCAATTATTTTGAAAACAATCCTCACGTTTCGGCCTCAGATCTTTTTCATAGACTGTGAACATAAAAAAAATCTTGCTTCACTTTTGTTGTTTTTTGTCGAGCCTGCGACTTCTGTCGCAGAAAGCTCGACATAGGGATAGTGATCCGGCGGCGGCAGCTTTAACTAACTTCTTAATAGCTTTATATTTTAGAAGGTGGAAGACCTGGATGCTTCATACTTTATATATAGATGCCTTATGTTACGAAGTTTCTGTCTGTCACATGTCCATTGTCCTTGACCTCATTTTCATGGTTCAGTGACTACTTGAAAAAAAAGTTAAGATTTTTTGTAATGTTAACTTCTCTCTTATTATGAGTAGTAGGATAACTATATTTGGTATGTGCATACCTTGCAAGGTCCTCATGCCCGTCAGACAGTTTTCACTTGACCTCGACCTCATTTCATGGATCAGTGAACAAGGTTAAGTTTTGGTGGTCAAGTCCATATCTCGAATACTATAAGCAATAGGTCTAGTATATTTGGTGTATGGAAGGATTGTAAGGTGTACATGTCCAACTGGCAGGTGTCATCTGACCTTGACCTCATTTTCATGGTTCAGTGGTTATAGTTCAGTTTTTGTGTTTTGGTCTGTTTTTCTTATACTGTATGCAATAGGTCAACTATATTTGTTGTATGGAAGGATTGTAAGCTGTACATGTCTGCCTGGCATGGTTCATCTGACCTTGAACTCATTTTCATGGTTCATTGGTCAGTGTTTAGTTTTCTTGGTTAAGTCTGTTTCTTAGAAACTATAAGCAATAGGTCAACTATATTTAGTGTATTGAATGATTGTAAGGTGTACATGTATTTCTCGTTTGGTTTATATGACCTTGACCTCATTTTCTTGGATCATGTTAAGTTTATGTGATAGTTGTAGTAAAGCTTTATATTTAGGACTATCAACATAATATCAATGGTTAGTAAAGAAGGCAAGACATTTCAGTGTGTGCACTCTTGTCTACAAACTGTAACGTTATGAACATGACGTCACCATTTGACAATGTTTTCTCGGGGTAACAATATGCTCTATCACCCTCTCGGCTAAGTGTTATTTATAAAATATTGCACAGAAAGAGGTAAACTTTGTTATCCTAGATTCCAATGTTTTTCTTGCATTGCATCTTTAACCACTCAAAATTGACAATTCTTTAATTTTATGACTTTTCTGCAATTCAGATTCAATTACTTTCAAGGCCTTTAATACTTTGCTTAAACAAAACTCCATGCAATCAATGCTTTTAGCAGCTTGGTTGACAACTGGAAACCCGTACTTCACAAATTGACCCATCCTTTTTTGTAATACTGAAGAATTTTGAGAGCCTTATTTAAAACAGCCAATACATTTTCTGTTTGGGGGCATCCTTATAAATAAACAGCTGCGCCATGAGCGCATGATACGCCCGTTGGGTTTTCAAAGAATAAAGTTCAATAACTTTCAATGTCATATCAGAAATTTATGAAAAACTAAAGGGAGGTATTAATAGATATAAATCAGTCACCAAAGTTTAATGAAAACTGCTCAAAGCACTTTAAGGATATTGTCTGAAAACTGGATGATCACCCCTTTTTAACCGGATTTTCGAAGGAAATATCGGTTATTGATTTGGTGATGTACGGTGGGCGGGCGGGCGGCTGCCAAACATTGTCCGTTTAATAACATGAAAACGCTTTGATGAAATTTTTTCAAATTTAGATATGTTGTTTCTTGTGACTAAATGAAGGTCAAGTTCAATTTTCACGATTTTAGCTTTTCTCCTTGTTGAGTTATCACCCTTTTTAATATCCAAAAGTGGTATTTATGATGTGATTGAGTTATTTCTCTTTGTACAGAAATGGTTAATTATATATATAAAGTTTGATTACACTAAGTGTTTTTAAATAATTTTCTCCTGTTATCAGATTATGACAAAGCATATGGTAAATGTCTTATCTCACAATTATAATTGGAGTGACAGATTTATTTGAAAATTCTCTGTTTCCTTAGTGCTGATGATTATAAGCTTTATAGGACGGTATAAATATAGTAAGAAATTTACTGGTCATTTTTAGACATTTTGTAGATAATTAAGTCTCCCTAAACCATATATATTCTTACCCCCACCCCCTTCAATTTGAGAATGTGCTTTTATCTTGTAAACGGTCGAGATCCCCACCCCTAAACCATATATATTCTTGTATGGGACAATAAAACAAATCAAATGAAATATAGGGGAAGTCCACGGGGTAACCCCACCCCCTTCTTTTTGAAAACTTGTAAACGGTCAAGATCCCCACCCTGAAACCATATATATTCTTGTATGGGACAATAAAACAAATCAAATGAAATATAGGGGAAGTCCAAGGGGTAACCCCCACCCCCCTTCTTTTTGAAAACTTTGTAAACGGTCAAGATCCCCACCCTGAAACCATATATATTCTAGTATGGGACAATTAAACAAATCAAATGAAATATAGGGGAAGTCCACGGGGGTAACCCCCACCCCCCTTCTTTTTGAAAACTTGTAAACGGTCAAGATCCCCACCCTGAAACCATATATATTCTTGTATGGACAATAAAACAAATCAAATGAAATAAAAAGCGAGTCCCCTGGGGTCACCCCCACCCCCTCCTGTTTGAGAACTTGTAAACGGTCGAGATCCCCACCCCTAAACCATATATATTCTTGTATGGGACAATAAAACAAATCAAATGAAATATAGGGTAAGTCCCCTGGGGTAACCCCCAACCCCCTTCTTTTTGAAAACTTGTAAACGGTCAAGATCCCCACCCCTAAACCATATATATTCTTGTATGGGACAATAAAACAAATCAAATGAAATAAAAGGCGAGTCCCCTGGGGTCACCCCCATCCCCTCCTGTTTGAGAACTTGCAAACGGTCAAGATCCCCACCCCTAAATCATATATATTCTTGTATGGGACAATAAAACAAATCAAATGAAATATAGGGGAAGTCCATGGGGGTAACCCCCACCCCCTTCTTTTTGAAAACTTGTAAACGGTCAAGATCCCCACCCTGAAACCATATATATTCTGGTATGGGACAATAAAACAAATCAAATGAAATATAGGGGAAGTCCACGGGGGTAACCCCCACCCCCCTTCTTTTTGAAAACTTGTAAACAGTCGAGATCCCCACCCCTAAACCATACATATTCTTGTATGGGACAATAAAACAAATCAAATGAAATATAGGGGAAGTCCCCTGGGGTAACCCCCACCCCCCTTTTTTTTGAAAACTTTGTAAACGGTCAAGATCCCCGCCCCGAAACCATATATATTCTTGTATGGGACAATAAAACAAATCAAATGAAATAAAAGGTGAGTCCCCTGGGGTCACCCCCACTCCTGTTTGAGAATTTGTAAACGGTCGAGATCCCCACCCCTAAACCATATATATTCTTGTATGGGACAAAAAAACAAATCATATGAAATAAAGGGTGAGTCCCCTGGGGATCACACACCCCCCTCCCCCTTTTGAGAACTTGTAAACGGTCCAGATCCCCACCACTAAACCATATATGTTCCTGTTCGTCATTTCAAGAAGATTTGAATGACATACAGGGTCAATCCATAGGCGTCAATTATGCATATCACAAACCAATTTGTACTGGACTTTGCCCAATGTTAGGCGACCATGGGAATGACGAATTATGGAAGCTTTGTTAGGGAGACTTCGTAACAGCATCCTATTACAATTATTTCTTGTTACTGATAAGTTTTATAGATTTTGAAAAGACATTGTATTAATGATAAATAAAATTTTGGATTTTTTTCTTCTTTTCTTTGGTAAATTGTTTGAAGAATTTGTGGCAAGTTTGTTTGTTATTCTGTAAAAACTAATTTTCTGAATGATATATATTTTTTTTTGATGAAGTGAATTCCTTTAAATACTAAGCTTATATTGTCTATTAATAAACATATATTTTTGGGCCCAGTTTTCAAGTTGGTCCAAATCGGGGTACAAAATTAAACTGTGTTTGATTTCAACATAAATTGAATTTATATAGGGTTCTTTGAAATGCTTAATCTAAACCTGTATTTATTTTCATTATTAATTAGATAATACCTAATTGAGGTCCAAAGGGTCCTAAATTAAACTTTTGTTTAATTTCATCAAAAATTGAATTCTTTGGGTTCTTTGATATGCTTATTCTAACAATGTTTGAGTGTTAAATCATATCTAATTTTAGAGAACTTAGTCATCACTGGTTGTTGTTATTATATTATTGATTATAATTTGAAAAATTGCATCATATCTTATTTTAGAGAACTATTTACCCAGTTTGAGTTATCTCCCTTTGCACAGAAACTATTATGGATAAAATTAAACTGTGTTTCATTTCAACATAAATTAAATATATATAGGGTTCTTTCAAATGCTGAATCTAAACCTGTATTTAGATATTAGATTTTTGGGCCCAGTTTTCAAGTTGGTCCAAATCAGGGTCCAAAATTAAACTTTGAATCAACAAAAATTGAATTTATGGGGTCCTTTGAAATGCTGAATCTAACCATGTATTGAGAGATTTTGGATTGTGTGCTCCTTTATCAAATTGGTCCACATTGAGGTCCAAAGGGTCCTAAATTAAACTTTTGTCTGATTTCATCAAAAATTGAATTTTTGGGGTTCTTTGATATGTTGATTCTAATATGTACTTAGATTTTGGATATTGGACCATAATAGGTAAAAGTCCAATTTCAAATATTTCAGTTCTTTGACCACATTCATTTTGTGTCACAAACCTATGCTGTGTCAAATATTCAATCACAATCCAAATTCAGAGCTGTTTTAAGCTTAAATGTAGTGTCCATACTTGCTCAACTGTTCAGGGTTCGACCTCTGCAGGAAAATCCGGTTTGCTGTCACTCTGACAGCCTCTTGTTTATGAATAAAATCCCATAACTTGGAAACGTAAAATCTAAAATCTATAAAAATCGAAAGGGAGCTTACGACAATAAATAGAAACAATTTACCAAAGTTTCATGAAAACTGCTGAACGCATTTTTGAGTTGTTGTCCGAAAACTGGAAAATCCCCCTTTTTTTAATGAATAAAACCCCATAACTAGTAAACGTAAAATCTAAAATTTATAAAAATCAAAAGGGAGCTCATGTCAATAGATATAAAGAATTCACCAAAGTTTCTTGCAAATTGGTGAAAGTGTTTTTGAGTTATTGTCCGAAAACTGGAAAATCCCCCTTTTTTAATGAATAAAACCCCACAACTCGGAAACGTAAAATCTAAAATTTATAAAAAACGAAAGGGATCTCACGTCAATAGATATAAACAATTCACCAAAGTTTCATGCAAATTGGTTAAAGCATTTTTGAGTTAATGTCCGACATGTTGACTACGGACGGACGGACGGACAACAGTATACCATAATACGTCCCGTAAACGGGCGTATAAAAATAAGAATACATAAGTGGTATGATAGCAAACAAGAAAATTATCCTCCAGACCAAATAACATAGATGTAAACAACATAAAGTAATACAGTATGGTAAGCTAGAAAAGGCCCCTAAATGACAAAATATAAACAATTAAAATGAAACAAGAAGTGATCTAACTTTCACAAATAACCCAGCCTGCAGCAACTAAGAGATCATGATATTGTTTCTGTAGAAGCAATCTGTGAAATTGTATAAGATGTTGTAATATTTTTGCCCTAGTTCAAAGGCATAACATGTAAAAACAGACATTACCTGAATGATGTCATTTTCTTTATTTCAATTCAAGGGAAGTGCTCACCTGAATGCAGATGTTAAGACAAACAAACAAAAAACAAACCACAAGTATTTAATTCAGTTTTGAAAGGAATAAAAAAGTAAATTCATATATTAAATGGTTATAACTCTAATTCCAAGTTTTTAAAGGTTTGGGAGAAAATGCATCTGTTTAGTGGTCCATAAAATCTCATTGAATTGTCAATCAATTCCAAAAAGTTCTCACATCCAGACACCACAAAATTTTTAATTTTTCCAACAATCAAGATCCATAACTCTGGAATGGTAAAAGTGAAAAGGACACAAATTGGACTTAACAAGCTGTCCTCTTTTTGGACTTAGTGTATAATGATATCAACTATTTTTTTAACTGACCTGATCACTTAAAGCAAACTTTTGGTCTGCATGCAATAGTATGAGGGTCTGGATGGGGGTTCCTCAATTCTGTATGCTTAAATTTTTTAACCATTGTTCTGTAGTATTGGTCCATTATTCCCTTTTCTGTCAACCCTATACAGACCCTCATAGTATAATAGCTCTATAATACTTTATACAACAAATTAATCACTATCACATCAATAAACCTGAAGGGAATCTAAATTTTTCAATAACATATAGCAAAAGAAATAAAAGCAATAGGTTACTTATATCATAGATATGCTATTATATCTATGCTTATATGTAATATAAGTATTGTTTATACAAACAATATTTCCAGCCAACTTTGATAATTAATTTTTCCAGTAAACAAGCTAACATCTTGGATACATTTAATAAAAATACACAGACCACTTGCTACATCTTGAGATTAATTTCTCTGGCATTTTGAAGTTTACACTGCAATCTCACCAGGGGACATACTAATCTATTCTTAATCAGATACATGTTACAATTGATCACTGTGTGTGGTGAAAGGCAGGATAATTTCAGATCTCATAAAAATAATTACACATTAATTAGTATATATTAACTAAAGGACAGTGATTCAGTCTGCTCCCACTAGACGATTGATGTACCCAAAATCTGTGTGTTAAGCCATATGCATGGTCTTTGTATAATCAGTTTCTTACACATTAACTGTGGCAGGGTCCTTAAATTAAGTTCAACTTGACAGTTTAAACAGTGCTAGAATTCAGTTTATTATTATTTCAACTTTAACAACTTGACTTCATTTTTTTTACTTGAACATTGTCACAATGTGGCTGCATAACTGAACCGCTACCATACTAATTTTAAATATTTACTTTGTACATATGAACTTTGTTTTGTTTTCACCTTCGGATCTTATTAACCTATACACAGCTGAGTTTTCAATGTTTGAAAACTTGTGTAGTACATGTACACATTTTTATATTTGGATATATCTGAATTTGGATGACTTATATAAAGCAGCATTACATTGTCAATACTTGTGGAGTTTATAACATTGATAACTGTGTCAGAGAGTATTATGTGATAGAGCAGAATTTAACATCATCAGATCCATATGTATTTGTGACCATACAGAGATTTCTATCGAGTGTTTATGAACTGGCCTTACCTTCTATACAACTGTTCTAGGCAAGTATTTTTGTATTGAACTTTTATTTCTTAGATACAGATGTGTTGTGCTGGGAATTTTCTTTGAAAATTATAAACTTCAAGCAAACTAGAACTACTAGAGACTAGATTTAACTGGTTTATATAAAAAATAATCTAATTTTCACTTTCTTTTATACATGTATATCTTAACATGCATATTCAGAAAACAGCCTCATGAAATATTAAGTATGGATTGATCATTTCATCATCTTTATTGGAATCGATGTGTTTTATTTTTATTTTTATTTATTTTTTTTTTGTCTCTCTCTTATAAGATTTTTGTTTGTTGTCCTCATAACATACCCCACCTATTGCAGAAAAATTATTAAGTAGTTTCATGATCTAAAGATAGCTAAGATAAAGAAATTTAAGGACCCTGCCATAATGAGCGAAGTAATCTTAATAATTTTTTTTATTTATTTTTCTTTCAATTTAGATTTGATTTGATTTTTGGTGTTTTAACGCCACTTTTAAGCACCGCTTTTGGGCTATTTCGTGGCGGCCAGTTTTTATTGGTGGAGGAAGCCCGAGTGCCCGGAAAACCACCTACCTCGATGGGAAAACTGATAGGAAAACTGACAATCCTAGTCAATTAAGATTGGAGTCGAGTGCACCTGCACGAGCAGGGTTCGAACTCACAACCTCAGTGTTGACTGGCTAGTGATTACAGTAGTAACTACTTAAACCACTCGGCCACCAAGGCCCCCTTTCAATTTAGAATTCTGACAATCACATAGAATAGTATATTTTATATGCTGAATACTCCTTGCACCATGTGCATAATATGGAGATTTTAAATAGATTTTACAGATGTTTTGCATCTCAATATACATTACTGATTTAGATAGTTGAGAAATGACACTTGTTGACATTTACCTTTCAATTTAGAATTCTGACAATCACATAGAATAGTATATTTTATATGCTGAATACTCCTTGCACCATGTGCATAATATGGAGATTTTAAATAGATTTTACAGATGTTTTGCATCTCAATATACATTACTGATTTAGATAGTTGAGAAATGACACTTGTTGACATTTAGTGTAATCTAAGGATGTAGTCATGTCAGGTTTAGAATTTTTGTCAGATGTTCAGACTCCTTGGGGTTTTCCTATGATACAGGGTAAACTATTTTGCCCCATATCACCCACTTTTCTTAGTATATAAGACTTCAATAGCTCATAAAAGGTTATTCACCAAATTTAAAAAGATCTTAGATTTCTTTTCTTACGATTTGAGACCCAAATAATGCAATGTTTTAATATAAGGTAAAAGTCTAACTCAGTCTTTTCCCACCATTTTAAAAAAAAAAATTAAATATCTTGAAAAGGAGTTCCATAACCTATCAATATTTTTAACTTATCAACTAATGCTCTTCTGGTTTATAGTACATTGTATCAATTTTAAATTCCAGATCTTTTTAATTTCACCTGACTTCATCCTTTATCCAGATTTCAAATGATTCTAAACATGCTAAATGGATAAACAGTTACTTTGCTTGTTTTACATATATATTTATAGTTTTAATATTAATACAGAATTTGATATTGCCTATTACTGACACCTTTCTTCGTTTCTTTTATTTGCATATCAAACACTGAGGAAATGGAGACATGTTGCACCTCCTGTATGCACAGTGGGTTCATCAGATTTACAATCAAAGACATTAGACACTATCAAGTTATTCATTTTACCTAAGATGTGGCTACAGCTGGACTTGTATGACAATGGGACGAACAATTTCCAGATGTTATTATTAAACTTAACATCTATTCAACTGAAGCTCAGTCATACCTACATATACACATGAACATTGGCAGTATTCTAATCATAGTATCACCAGTTGGATAATCTTTAACAACATTTCATCTTTCATCTGTGGTTTAAAGCACAATCAGCAACTAGTCTCACATTTATCAAGTTCAGAATTTTCTCATGTGCAAACAGGATTACAACAGACATGACTACCATATTTTGATACTAGAGCCTCCGCATTTCGACATGGACCCAAGAGTATGTTCAGATTTGTTATCTGTGTGGACTTTATTTCACCAACCATTCAAACAGATCATGTAGGATATACCATTTTAGCATATTGGCTATAAGGCAGCACTACAGCCTCATCAGTGCCCAACGAGTCCAGAAGTTTTGATTCCAAACCAAATTGTAAACTTACTTGGGTTGTTGCTATTTCAAGCATACTTGAATCATTAGAATCTGACAACATACACTTTTTAAATAGACTACTTTGCATTTAAAATATGTCAAAACCAAGGAACCATACAGTTTGCCTATTACTTTAAAGATATTATAGATTGTATTATGTCTTAGACAGGTGTTTTACCCCTTTTTACAATAGTAGAGACAGTATATACATAGGTTTTATTGCTCTATACCCAGTGGAGAATTTACTGATGAAACTTAATATGTTAAAGATATTTATATTTGGGAATACAGTGATGTTTACTGTAGAGAGTATACATGCATTTCAAACTTTTATTTACACACCCAATGTTCACATTGCAGACAGCAGTACATACTTAAGCAATAAATACCACCCCAGAATCTAATAGTACTTTAAAGCTGTGAACTTTGAACTTTAGAAAAACACATCGAAAGAATATTTAAATGTATAACTGCATATAATATGTATTCAATGATGAGAGCTTCGAGCATTAGAAAGAATTATTTATTAACTGCATAAACTGAACAGAGTGGCATTTTCTTCAAAAATCTTTTTAGGAAAATTTATCATGTTTGAATACTAAATCGAGTTTTATCCGGGGCGGATTCAGGCGGGGGCATGGTGGGCGTGTGCCCCCTAAAATTTGTAAAGCATGGGTTGTCCTCAGCTTAATAAAGAATATTTTGATAATTTTACCTCAAAAAAATTTTTCGCCTCGCCCCCTCTAACCTAAAATCCTGGATCCGCCCCTGTTTATAGCATTAACACGCCTGTATTCCAGTGCCAGTTTTGATAGACCTTGGCTAATTTACTAGCACATGGGCTATCCCCCATGCAGACCTAACACTAACAGATACAGATGAGACGCCAAGTCTCATCCCCTCGTCGAGAACCCTCGCTCCACTTTCCCTAACTGGCATATTGTTGTACAGGCAGTTTTCTTGCTCTCTGAATTACAATACTGAATGCGTCTCCTATGATGTTCAAAATCTATATGAATCAATATAGTGTAGCTTTCTAAATTCAAAAACTTTGATATTGATTATCATTTTTATAGCATTCTCATCATTGAATTACTGATAATCATTTTGATAGCATTGTCATCATTGAATTACTAAATATCCTTTTTATAGCATTCTCATCATTGAATTACTAAATATCCTTTTTATAGCATTCTCATGTTTGAACTTTGAATATTGATTATCATTTTTATAGTATTATCATGTTTGAAACTTTGAATATTGAATATTATTTTTTTTATAGCATCTCATATTGAATATTGAATATCATTTTATAACATTCTCTATTACTATAGGTAATTGTTACACTATATTATGAATAGTATGTCTTGTTGTGTATATATATATATATATATATCTATACATGTTTATTATTATTATTATCTTTTTTTTTATTTTTTATTTTTTTATTTACTCTCATGACATTATTGAAGGTATAATTATCCAAAATCCTTGGGGGCACTCATCTGTAACCATCTGAGTTTTTGGACCTTGATAGAATTTTATCACTGGTCATTTCTAAAATTTCATTCATCCCCAAGCATTTCGGGGACAAATTTTATCAAATTTATTCCAGCTCCAGACTGATAGACCCTGCTACTTACTACTTGTAATAGCACCACATGGGCTATCCCCCATGCAGACCTTGCACACCCCGGCTGCAGATGAGACGCCTAGTCTCATCCCCTTGGTGGAGAACCCTCGCTTCACATTCCTGGCTGGCGTATTGTCGGGCAGGCAGGTTCTTCCTCACACTACAGGTTGCAAATTGACTTGCTCGACAGGAACTCCTAAATTCTTAATTATGCTGAGTGTTTCTCAAGGGCCAAAATATTTTGTTACTGAATTTGTTGTATTAATAAATATTATTCATTCGAAGATTCTGTCTGCTTTGAGCCAGTATGATTTTTTGAGACTATGTTTTGGTTTACACACAGATTCCCCCTTTCACACTTATGCTAACATTAAATTATTTGGGAGTTGGTTTAGATCTACGATGATCAATTTCACTGATGGTGAGTTTAGAAAATTTTGACTTGTTACAATTTACTTTTGACTTAAAACTCACCATTGGGGACTTTGTGGATTGTGATATTGAATTTGAGTTTGGCTATCAAGAGAGTAACATCAGAACTAAGAAAACATTGGATCTATAAGGATTTGATTCATTACCATACAAACAGAAAATTATCTGCATATTTACAAACCAAGAGACAATTACAGATAATAAAACACCACCTATAAAAACTTCAAAGTATGTTTACATTATGGGACAACAATTAACACAGCACAAAATTTACACCATACACAACTACAAAGACAAGTTTGTATAAACTAATTATTTATAATTTTATCACAATTTTATATAAATACTTATATTAATTTTCATTCAAAACAATCATGTCATTCTAGCAATCTAACAAAACACAAATTAAAACCTTTCAAAATCACAAAATGATGATCAATAACTTTGTAAAAATCAATTGTCTGTTTAAATAAATAAGCATATAAAACTTCAGTATCACTTTACATATTTCATACATTGTTAATTTTGTTTTCACATAATGTTCCTCATTCACTACTTTGCTCATGATGATAATTACATACTATCAAACATATATAGAGTACAACATTAACTTTTGATTATGACTGTAGTCAAAAGATATATCTATTTTTCTCAGAATTTTGGTGTATAAAATGATTATGATGTGTAATATCAAGGATTATCAAGGAAAATACAAATATCTGTAATTCCAATACTCATAACATTCTAATATTGTTTATATAATAGTCATATTCAGATAAATAGTAAGGACTGTCATTTATATGTTTGTAGTTTCATCTTTAAAATTTGTGACAAATCATATAAATAATTTTTGTTTATTCTTCAAAATCAATGTTTCAAGTAAGTTTCCATATAGGAAATTTAAGTCTATTGTTACATCAAGTCTACTATGTAAGTCTCATTAAAGTTTAGATTTTCCAGCTGCTGACTGGAATTCTCTCAGCTTCATTGCAAGTCCCATATTTCCTTGAATCTTTAGTTTGCCTTGGAAAAAAGCCTGGAATATAAAATAGTTATCCATCATTGATATTCTTTCTCTCATCCATGTATATAACCAACTGCTTTGTTGGTTCATTTTAAAATAATAAATATTTCAGATGTGTATCACAAAACTAAAATGAAAGTAATGCCCTATACTATCACAAAACTAAAATGAAAGTAATGCCATATACTATTTAAGGTAGTATTTCCTGGCCCATAGGGATAATGATAGCCTTTTTAGAATTTTCACCACTTTCTAACACTGCCCAAAATTCTACATGCACAGTTAACTGAAGTCTTTATTATTTGCTATCTTTATAAACCCAAGGCCACTAGTGCTTTTAGGTCTTTTATCATGCAGTGAATACAAAATTCTCAAAAATTCTCAAAAATTCATTTTCACCTGCATGTAAAATTATTTCACATTTTTCTACACCTGATTCATCCCTCAGTTTGGGAAAGTATGTTCAGTAGATACTGTATTTTTTGTCCAATCACACTATTCAGATACATTGACTTAAGTAGGGTGCACAAAAGCAACCTAAATTCCAGAATGTAAATACTACCTCGCCACCTAAAGGACATATTTTTTTCCCTATATGAACAAGCATTCTGAGAGTATTGCATGGCAATACATAGTCCCCAATTTTGTTGCTAAAAATTCATTATACTGGAACAAAATGCTAACTTGTTCAATAACTTGTCATGGTATTATTGCAATACTGTACAATTGACAATTTCTTGCTATTGTGCAATATTGTGCTATTGGATATTTCTTGATATTGCGCAATACTGTGCAATTAAAGATTTCTTGCTATGCGCAATACTGTGCAATTGAAAATTTCTTGCTATTGCACAATACTTATTTATATAATAATTTACACATCCTGTTTGGTGTGTATCTCCTGCCATATCATTATTATTTGCTTTTAAATATAAATCAGAAATAACCAACTTAAAATGGAAAATTTTAAAGAAAAAAAAGGAAAAAGGAAAAAAAGGAATAAAAAATCCCCCAATTTTTGAACCCCATTATGATTCATCACCCCAAACTCAATCCCAGCCTTCAATGAGGTATGGTACCTTTAGTACAATTTCAGAGAGATCCATACACTTGAACACAAGTTATTGTCTGAAACTAGAAAATGCTTATTTTGGCCCCTTATTCCTAAAGGTTTAGGGCAATTACCCCAAACTCAATTCCAGCTTTCCTTTGTGATATGGAACCTTGTAGTACAATTTCAGAAAGATCCATACACTTACACAAACAAATCCCAGCATTCCTTTGTGAAATGGAACCTTGTGGTACAATGTCAGACAGATCCATACACTTACACACAAGTTATTGTCTGGAAGTTACAAAATGCTTAGCCCCTAATTCCTTAACTGTTGTACCATAACCCCAAAATCAATCCCAACCTTCCTTTTGTGGTAATGAACCTTATGGTAAAACTGATTATATGAGTGAATTTTCCAAGGACCTGATTATATGAGTGAATCCAAGGACCAACTCTGCACAAAATTATTAGACCGAAACAAAAATTTGAACTTGATCTGTAACTTGTCATGATAAAACTATATACCAATTATCAATCAATATCGTATAAGCATGATGTAAAACATTAGATAGGATTAATAGTTCTCTAAAATTAGATATGATGCAATACAGTGTATATCTATTTTCGAATTATAATCAAATATAATTAATAGTTCCAAATATTTTTCTTTCATTTGTCACAAACTAATATAGATTTGTAACTTATCTATAAAATGTCAACAACTTTTATCTACACAATGTAATTTATTGAAATATATACATTAATAAAAATAGATTATTAACTTATTAAAGGATTTCTCTTCATAATTTTTTTATATATATAGCATTCAGAAAATTAGTTTATACTAAATAAGTTAAAATAACTAACAAACCTGCAAAAAATTCTTCAAATAATTTAACAAAGAATGTCTTTTAAAAAATGAGTTATCTCCCTTTGTACAGAAATATGGTTTAACATAGTACTCTAACATTAGATATGGTCCAGAGTTATGGTCCATAACTCTGGACTAAATCATCAGACCGGAACAAAATTTGAACTTGATCTATAACTAGTCATGATAAAATTATATACCAAATATAAAATCAATATCTTCAAGAACGAAGAAAAAAAGTGTGGAAAGCTGATTTGCCGGACTGACGGATGGACAGACGGACAGACAGACAGACGGCGTGCAAACCTAAAGTCCCCCCTTTGACTTCCTCGGTAGGGGACTAATAAACCACACTTTTTCAGCATATCTGAACCTTGATTATTTATTAATAAATAAATAAATGTTACATGTTTATATCAATACTTTTAGTTAAAGAAATTAACAAAACAAGATGATAGTTGTGATGCAATACTATGTAATATAAGAAGGTAATGGTAAGAATACTAAATTTAAGTCATTCAAGTATAGTGATCAATAACATGGTAAGCAGCATTGTACTATAAAAGAGGTTAATTTGGTGATTTTTTAACTTGTTAAAGAGAAAAACTCCACGGTAAAAATAAACAACATAAAATGTTGGAAGAAGTGACTGATATTGGGTGAACAGCATTGTACTTTTACAGACACTATAAAAGATGGTTTGGAAAAATACACCTTCAACACAACAGTAAGTCCATATAAACAGACTACAAGTTTGCTGCTATAATAACTACACTAGAAAAACTTTACATTAACTATAACTTCTTTGTGGAGAATGTTTACAATAAATACCTTACTTTTCGGCAAGGTTTACAACATACCTGCTGAGGATTAAGTTTTCCCAACATTAAGTTTAGCATATCATCATCTTTCATAATAATTGTCACATCACCTTTGGCTGAAATAAATATTTTTTCAATTATAAAAAAACATAAAAATGAAACCCATTTGGAATTTAATGACTGACTATTTAACTCCAACAGACATAAACAGGTGTCTTTTGGTAGTTTACCAAAGTTTGAAGAACCTAGATCATCTTTTTTGGTAAAACTATCCATCTTGTGAGGAAAGGAGGGTTAAGATCTCACATAAATGCTTAACCCTCCAACATTTTTCATTAGCCTGTCCAAAGTCAGGAACTTGTTATCCTGTGGTTGTCGTTGGTTGCTGTCTGCCATAATTGTTTTAACCATAAATCAGGCCATAGGTTTTCTCTTTTGAATTGCTTTACATTTTGTCATACTGGAACCTTTTATAGCTAACTATAATATACGGTATAGGACTAAAGGTTTTACTCATTGTTGAAAGCTGTATGATGACCTGTAGTTGTTTCAATCCTCATTATTTGGTCTCTAGTGGATAGTTGTTTCATTGGCAATCTCACAATATCCTTTTTCTTTATATAATAAGCAGAATTTTGTTCACTTTCATGTTTTTAGTATCCACTGAGACATGGCCCCAGAATGCTGTTAAAGGCTTTAAATAACAATCAATTATTGTCATAACTACGAAATAAAATTCAAAATAGTAATAACTTGGTTATCTTTAGTGGGTCAATTTAAGATATATCTGGATAAACTTACGTTCAACACCAAATTTAACTGATCCACTGCCATTCTTTGCATCAACAACCCACACACCTTCTGTTCCATCATTGGACTTTACTTTGAAACAGAAAACTCCCTTCATCTTTTTCACCCATGAAGCTCCATCCTAGACAAAGTAAAAAAAAAATTGAATAGATAGTGATTTCTATTAGAAATAACATGCAAACTGAAGTAAAAAACTTGTACTAAATCATTTACTAAAATAAAATAAACTAGAGGCTCTTAAGAGCCTGTGTCCCTCACTTAGGTATATGTGCATCTTCAACAATGGCCCCTCTCCAACATTGTGGATAAGAATAGAATTCATGACAAAAATATTTTTGTTGTTGATCTTGTTTTGCTAATAATTTTTTCTGTTTGCAGTTTCTCTCAATCTTCTTAAGTTTTTGCCCAAAACGTAGAAAAAGGAAAAAAAATCGTCATTTGAGGTAAATCACTCCTATCAATAGTCTAACAATTTCCACAAAATTTGAATTACTATTTATCTTTTCTTGCTGATAATTTTATTTATACTTTTTTTTAAAAGTGTCAATCTATCTAATATAGTTTCTAGATAAAATGCAAAAACAATAAAAATGGATAAAAATTCCCATTAAAGAGCAATAAGGAGTCATCAGATGATTTGGGCTATGTTGACTTAAATGTAGATCTTGTCTTGCTAATCATTTTTGCTTATTTCAGTTTTTATCTATCTATTATATTTTATTAAGATATTAGGCAAATACATAAAATATTGGTAATCAAAGCGTGATAGAGCTGGAAAAAGCATTTGTTGTATATCTTACAGGAAATGTCAAAATCAAGATCGCTTCTTTTCAACTGTTTCCATACGAAATACCGCGCATCGTAAACCAGTCCGGTAATGTTTTATCTTAATACCACAAATTACCACATGGAAATAAACACGACTTGTTGCAGATCTGCAAACACATTAAGGTTTACCAATATGATACTCCGATTAAAATTAACTAAAGTATTTTGATATTTAAACAAGCAAGAGAGCCCCTATTTATTCTTTTATAACAGCTAAATTTAATTCGTAAAAAATACAATTGACCGTGTTGGTACGCCTTGGTAATAAGACCAATCGATGTTATCCAATAAAGGGCGCTGAATTTCTTGTATCACTGTGTTCGAAAATGAAGTCTGTTACGTAACCTTTATTGGATCAAAATTTCTAAGTAAAAGGTGAACTATTAAACTTCCATTTAAATATTGCGTTTGAGGAATGCTTAATCAAATTAACATATTTTTCAATACAAAAGTCAAGCAAACACATACTTTTACACCATTTTGTAAGAACTGTAGAATGAAAAATGTGTGCACTCTATTTCACTTAAACAAAATGGCATTTACATGATGACCATAAAAGCAAATGCTTTTAAAAAACAGCATTATAGGGCAATAACCCCAATAAGGAGTCATCAGAAGAATTTAGCCATGGTGACTTAATTGTAGATCTTGTCTTGCTCATCATTTTTGCTTTTTTCAGTTTTTAGCTATCTATTATTGTTTTTAAGATATTAAGCAAATACACACAAAATTGGTAAAAATCAGCATTGAAGGCAAATACTTCAGATGATTTCCACTATGTTGAAATCATCTGGAGTATTTGTAGATTATGTCTTGCTGATCATTTTTGTTGAACAAAGTATTTATCTATTCACTATAATTTTCAAGCTAATAGGCAAAAAGACTAAAAATTAAAGAGCAATAATTCGAATAAGGAGTCGTCGAACGATTTCCACTATGTTGACTTGTTTGTAGTTTTTTTCTTGCTGTTTTTAAGTTCCCATCAATCAATTATCGTTTTAAGATATTAGACAAAAACGCAAAAAATGGGTTAAAGAAAAAATCGTCATTTAAGGGCAATAACTCCAATAAGGAGTCGTTGGACAATTTCAGCCTTTACAACAAAAGTAGATTTTGTCTTGCTGAGCATTTTTGTAACTTAAAGTTTCTCTGCAACTATCATAATTTTTAAAATAATAGGCAGAATTGAAAAAAAATGGTAAAATTAGTAATTTAAGGGCAATAACTCCTATAAGAAGTCTTTTGACAGTTTTGATGAATATGAACAATATGTAGATCTCATCATTTTAAACATTCCTGTCCCCTGTCAAATTTTCTCTATTCATAGCGGTTTTCAAGATAATAGACAAAACTTGCATTTTTACCCCTATGTTCTATTTTAAGCCATGTTGGTTTTTAGGCAGGTCATCAGACTCTTTTACCTAAATGATGATACTCAAATTTGGTTAAAATTGGCCCATTAATTTCAGAGAAGATTTTTCTAAACGTTAATAACAAACGACAGACCTTTGGGCCAGGTGAGCTAAAAATAACATATAATAACATATTTTTGGGTGCAGATATAAACTACATGACAGCATAAAAAATAAAATGTAATACCTTGTCAAGATTGCTTTTGATTTCTTTGAAAATTGCTGCTGACTGGAATTTGTCTTCTGTAGAAGCACTGGTGGCAAATGCTTGAATTCGACTGAAATAAACACATAAATACTTCTTCTTTGATAAAAGCAATAATAAAAACATAACAAAACAGTTCTGAATTTGTACCGGTTATCAGGTTGTCTGCATATTGATATTGTAAAATATCAGCTGTGAGTCTCAATTTTAAGCTTTTTGTCGAGCGAACAAATTCAAATAGGCTTCATATTGTGTCCAGCAGCTGACATTTAACGATATAAATATGATGAAAATCTGATAATCGATTTATCGCATTGCATTTGTGTATTTCACCAGCAAACCAGAAGATGACTTGATAAGTAAGGGTCAAACTTATCAAGGTCGGTTCATTCATTTTGACGTTGATATGTCCAGGTCAAAGTTATTCAAGCTGGGTTAATGTATTTGACGTCACAAAGCTGTAATATGCAATTTTATGAAGAGCTAAGCAGAGTGATACAGACAGTAGGAACACCGATAAACAGTATTACGACTAATGAGATATTTATAAGAAATTAAATGGTAAATTTAAATTTAAAGGCTTCTGGAAATGGTTCTATTTTACACTTAAAAAAAATGTAAATTTGATACCACATACCTTTATATTTATACATAAGATAACTAACCTCTGGAATCCTTTTTTATATAATGCTACAACTACTGCACCTCCCAATCCTATATTGTGTTGGAGAGCAACCTTTACATTTGATACTTGTCTTTTGTCAGCCATGCCTCTAAGCTGCCAACACAGTTCAGCACACTGAGCAAGTCCTAAAAAGTAGATTACTAAGTACTTAACTAGGCTGTTGTTTTAGTTTGAATACAAAGTCTTTAAGGTATCTTTCTTTTTGTAGAACTGACAGAAATTTTTAGTATTTATTGTAAAGAATTATAATACATAATTCCAAATAAGTCACACTATTCTCTCATCTTAATCATGGGCAAAAACAATGTTAATGCTGCTGATGACAGCTGTCAGCAGTAAAGTGGTTTAAGATTATTTTACCAACCTGTAGCACCAAGCGGATGACCTTTAGAAATGAGTCCACCACTTGGATTAATTACATATTTCCCACCATATGTATTGTTACCAGAGTCTATTAATTCTGGACCTTTACCTGTTATTTCAAAAACATTAAAGTTAATAAATTCAAATAATAAAGGTTATGAAATTAAGCAATGGCAATGATTACAAATTTATTAGTAAATTCTGCTGTTAGAACTGTTTTCAATACACTGTTCATTGCCATTCAGTTGGTTTTATGTTATAGTAAAATGTTGTTTATTACAGAGACAAATTGTAAAGATGTACCCCAAAAAGTTACAAAGCCAGAATCACAACAGACATGGACTTCAAAACCAATATAAACACATTAATTGAAACAGTCAAAAACGGTTTAGACCAGAAAAAAATACTATCTAAGCTTTCAAAAAAACTAATCAGTGTTTATTGTTTTCATTTTGGTTTATTGATGAATGTGATTTACGATGAATATGTTATATCATGCTATCAAAACTATGTTGTAGTAGTTATTAAGAGTCTCTTTTTAATATAGATCTATTATTTATACTATTTACCTGTATTATTGGCACAAAAGCAAAGCACCACAAAACCCTTACAAATAAAAATTAAAATAAAATGCTCCGCAGGGCGCAGCTTGATACGACCGCAGAGGTCGAACCCTGAACAGTTGGGGCAAGTATGGACACAACATTCAAGCTTGATACAGCTCTGAATTTGGATTGTGATTAAATATTTGACACAGCATAGGTTTCTGACACAGAATGAATGTGGTCTAAGAACTTAAAAATTTTAAATTGGACATTCACCTTTTATGTTCCAATATCCAAAATCTAAATACATGGTTAGATTCAGCATATCAAAGAACCCCAAGAGTTCAATTTTGATGAAATCAAACAAAGTTTAATTTTGGACCCGATTTGGACCAACTTTGACCTCAATGTGGACAAAGTTGATAACGGGCCCAAAAATCAAAAATCTAAATACATGGTTAGATTCAGCATATCAAAGAACCCCATATATTCAATTTTGTTGAAATCAAACAAAGTTTAATTTTGGACCCGATTTGGACCAACTTGAAAACTGGGCCCATAATCAAAACCAATTTGAAAACGGGACTAAAATTAAGAATCTAAATACACGGTTAGATTTGGCATATCAAAGAACCCTAAGAATTCAATTTTGATGAAATCAAACAAAGTTTAATTTTGGACCCTTTGGACCTCAATGTGGACCAATTTAAAACGGGGCCCAAAATCCAAAAACTTAATACATGGTTAGATTCAGCATATTAAAGAACCCCAAGAATTCAAGAATAAAACCCCATTGAAATTGGTCAAGAAATAAGCAATTTATACAAAGTATCTTCTTTTGCACAATACTGTGCAATTGAATATTTCTTGCAATTGCGCAATACTGTGCAATTGAATATTTCTTTCTATTGCGCAATACTGTACAATTGACAATTTCTTGCTATTGCGCAATATTGTGCTATTGGATATTTCTTGCTATTGCGCAATACTGTGCAACTGAAGATTTCTTGCTATTGCACAATACTGTGCAATTGAAAATTTCTTGCTATTGCACAATACTTATTATATAATAATTTACACATCCTGTTTGGTGTGTATCTCCTGCCATATCATTATTATTTGCTTTTAAATATAAATCAGAAATAACCAACTTAAAATGGAAAATTTTAAAGAAAAAAAAAAGGAAAAAAAGGGAAAAAAATGAAAAAAAAATCCCCCCAAATTTTTTGAACCCCCTTATGATTCATTACCCCCAAACTCAATCCCAGCCTTCCCTTTGAGGTATGGTACCTTGCAGTACAATTTCAGAGCGATCCATACACTTGAACACAAGTTATTGTCTGGAAACTAGAAAAATGCTTATTTTTGGCCCCAAATTCCTAAACATTTAGGGCAATTACCCCCAAACTCAAACCCAGCATTCCCTTTGTGACATGGAACCTTGTGGTACAATTTCATAAAGATCCATATACTTACACACAAGTCATTGTCCTGAACTAGAAAAATGCTTGTTTTTTGCCCCTTTTTGGCCCCTCATTCCTAAAATTTTGAGGCAATTACCCCCAAAATCAATCCCAGCCTTCCCTTTGTGGTATGGTACCTTGCAGTACAATTTCGGAGAGATCCATACATTTGAACACAAGTTATTGTTTGGAAACTAGAAAAATACTTATTTTTGGCCCCTTTTTGCTAAACGTTTTGGGCAATTACCCCCAAACTCAATTCCAGCTTTTCCTTTGTGATATGGAACCTTGTAGGACAATTTCAGAAAGATCCATACACTTACACACAAGTTATTGTCATGAAACTAGAAAAATGCTTGTTTTTTGGCCCCTAATTCCTAAAATTTTGAGGCAATTACCCCCAAAATCAATCCCAGCATTCCCTTTGTGATATGGAACCTTGTGGTACAATGTCAGAGAGATCCATACACTAACACACAAGTTATGTCTGGAAGTTACAAAAATGCTTATTTTTGACCCCTTTTTGGCCCCTAATTCCTTAACTGTTGGTATCATAACCCCCAAAATCAATCCCAACCTTCCTTTTGTGGTATTGAACCTTATGGTAAAATTTCATAGAGATCCATTCACTTAAACTAAAGTTAGAGTGCGAAAACCAATGTGTCTTCGGACAACGACGACGCCAACGTCATACCAATATACGACCGCAAAATTTTTTTGCGGTCGTATAAAAATAAATACAGCAAAATACATAATTTTTACCTGGAGGACACAACCCGAGAGCTTCATAAGTGATGAGTTCATTACAGGAGAAACAATCATGTAGTTCCACCACATTCACATCATCTCTACTCAAACCTGAATAAACAGTTAGATATTTACTAAAGACTGAGCATGACCTGTTTTTGACCTTACCTTTTAGAGATTTTCCATTTTTGTTTATATATAAGGTACATATAATTTATCAATACGGATTGGTTAAATGGTTATACAGTTTAAAGAATTTAACAGGGTAAATGAATTTCAAAAAATTAAAACTTAGTAAAAAGCTTGACATTGTCCATAGTTTTTTTTTTTTTTTCAAACAATAAAACAATTTAATTACATATAAACATGCTCAACAAAATCAATTTACCTGCATTTTTGAATGCTCTGTCTGCAGCTTTTGCTGTCATGTCATATCCAACCTAAAACATTTTTATAAATTAATACCATATTGTTAAACTAAAACAGAACCAATGAATGGTTCTGTACAGAACAACCTAAAAGTTCCAGAGTTCAAAAATCAAAATTATTTAAGAAATGACTGTAATATTTTTTCTGTCTATGAAGAAATAACATCAAAAATGTGGTGCACACTGACCCGCGTAGCGGGTTATTTAAAAGTGTGCACCACATTTTTGAGGTTATTTCGAATAGACAGAAAAAATATTAGTCATTCCTTATAATTTAATTCTAAATTCCATTTTTAAGGAGTAAATCATGAAAAACGTTGATGACGTCACGTACACATGACAAAATTATGTCTATGAGCTGATAGACAAAACACTTTCAGCCAATCAGAAGACGTGTTACATCCAAAAATTAAATTATTAATTATTGGATAATTAGAATAAAATAAACAAAATCATGCCAAGATCAATTTTTGCATATGATTCACTGATCCAATAATTCTGAATACTATTTGACAATGGATTATGTACAGAAAGACTCTCATCAACTTTTTTGTGCAGGCATGACTACATAACATATACCTTAAATAGGGGTTAAAATTAGTTTTGCAATGATAATCATTTTGGTTTTACAACACATTTCATATCACAGAAAAATTTCCACACAAGGCAAAATATAAGCTTGAAAGTAAAGCTAGATAGATTTTGATATGTCAAGAGCTGACGAGACAGACATTTGATATTCTAAATATTTTCTAAATACAATTTTGAGACAGTTGCTATATTAAGTTGGATCTTATGTTTAAATACTTACAGCCTTTATACAACTGTTATCATTGAAAGCACTTGGTAAATCAGTAGCCATTTCCATTGCTACTATCTCTATAGCTTGGTTTTCTAGTCCATGACTTCTGACAAAATCTTCACTTGCAAGAATAGCAGCACCAGAACCATCACTTGTTGGACTAAAAAACCATTAGTTCTTATATTAAATTACGTAAAAGTATGCAACTGTATAGCATTTTTTGTTTTCAGTCTGACAGGGATTGGAGTGTTGTTGATTTTTTAAATAAATACCACACATTTTCTTTTGTACAAACATATTTTGTGTTTTGCTGAAAAATGCATATGTTTCAAATCAAAATGTTTTGAAAACCAGCTTGTTTCTAAATAATATAACCATACAAAAGTGACTACGGTTAAACATCTCTCCTGCTATACTGATTATGATAGAATTTTCTGTTCAATGTCTTTAAGATCAACGTCACATAAACTAAACATTATTGATGAATCTATGCATCATGCATTCATGAAGTATTGGTTCACACTTGCAAATTAAACTATTTACAGGCAAATATGACATCATGTATTTATTTCAATACTTACCAACACTGGAGCTTTGTTAGTGGATCGTGAATCTTTGGAGAATTCATAATTTGTTCTAGGGTGTATTCATCTTGAAACTGTGAATAACTGGAATAAAGAGGAACAATGATAAAATATTTATATCTTCCAAAAGAAGAATGTAATGAAACAAGGTATACTGCATGGGTTTTGCTTATAACTGAAGGCACGTTGACCTAGTGATATTATAATGGCTCCTTCTTACAGGGTTTAAATACTTTAGCAGTTTCCTTATCAGTAAAAATGGTAGCTTCTTAAAATTAAAAGAAGGTAGCATTAATAAAACTATAATACATCAAGGATTTTGTATCTTTAAGCAGTTAAATAACTTTATTAATACTAATATCCAAAAGTAGGTATTTATAAAACAAGAGGCTGTCAGAGTGACAGCAAACTGGATTTTCCTGCAGAGGTCGAACCCTGAACAGTTGAGCAAGTATGGACACTACATTTAAGCTTAAAACCGCTCTGAATTTGGATTGTGATTGAATATTTGACACAACATAGGTTTGTGACACAAAATGAATGTGGTCAAAGAACTGAAATATTTGAAATTGGACATTTACCTATTATGGTCCAATATCCAAAATCTAAATACATATTAGAATCAGCATATCAAAGAAACCCAAGAATTCAATTTTTGATGAAATCAGACAAAAGTTTAATTTAGGACCCTTTGGACCTCAATGTGGACCAATTTGATAAAGGAGCCCACAATCCAAAATCTCTCAAATTATCAATACATGGTTAGATTCAGCATTTCAAATAGCCCCATAAATTCAATTTTGTTGAATCAAACAAAGTTTAATTTTGGACCAACTTGAAAACTGGGTCCAAAAATCTAATATTTAAATACAGGTTTAGATTCAGCATTTGAAAGAACCCTATATATATTTAATTTATGTTGAAATGAAACACAGGTTAATTTTATCCATAATATTTTCTGTGCAAAGGAAATAACTTAAACTGGATAAAATTTTCTAAAATAATATATGATGCAATTTTTCAAATTATAATCAATAATATAATAACAACAACCAGTGATGACTAAGTTCTCTAAAATTAGATATGATTTAACACTCAAACATTGTTAGAATCAGTATATCAAAGAACCAAAGAATTCAATTTTTGATGAAATTAAACAAAAGTTTAATTTAGGACCCTTTGGACCTCAATGTGGTATTATCTTATTAATAATGAAAAGAAATACAGGTTTAGATTAAGCATTTCAAAGAACCCTATATTTATTCAATTTATGTTGAAATCAAACACAGTTTAATTTTGGACCCCGATTTGAACCAACTTGAAAACTGGGCCCAAAATCAGAAATCTAAATATATGTTTATTAATAAACAATATAAGCTTAGTTTTTAAAGAAGTTCACTTCATAAAAAAAAAATATATAGCATTCATGAAATTAGTTTTTACAGAATAACAAACAAACTTGCCACAAAATTCTTCAAACAATTTACCAAAGAAAAGAAGAAAAAAATCCAAAATCTTATTTATCATTAATACAATGTCTTTTCAAAATCTATAAAACTTATCAGTAACAAGAAATAATTGTAACAGGATGCTGTTACGAAGTCTCCCAAACAAAGCTCCAATAATTCGTCATTCCCATGGTCGCCTGACATTGGGCAAAGTCCAGTACAAATTGGTTTGTGATATGCATAAGTAACACCTATGGATTGACCCTGTATGTCATTCAAATCTTCTTGAAATGACAAACAGGAATATATATGGTTGTTTAGGGGTGGAGATCTCGACCGTTTACAAGTTCTCAAAAGGGGTGTGATCCCCAGTGGACTCGCCCTTTATTTCATCTGATTTGGTTTTTTTGTCCCATACAAGAATATATATGGTTTAGGGATGGGGATCGCGACCGTTTACAAGTTCTCAAACAGGAGGGGGTGGGGGGTGACCCCAGGGGACTCGCCTTTTATTTCATTTGATTTGTTTTATTGTCCCATACAAGAATATATATGGTTTCAGGGTGGTGATCTTGACCGTTTACAAGTTTTCAAAAAGAAGGGGGTGGGGGTTACCCCAGGGAACTTCCCCTAAATTTCACTTGATTTGTTTTATTGTCCCATACAAGAATATATATGGTTTAGGGGTGGGGATCTCGACCGTTTACAAGTTTTCAAAAAGAAGGGGGTGGGGGTTACCCCCATGTACTTCCCCTATATTTCATTTGATTTGTTTTATTGTCCCATACAAGAATATATATGGTTTAGGGGTGGGGATCTCGACCGTTTACAAGTTTTTAAACAGGAGGGGGTGGGGTTGACCCCAGGGGACTCGCCTTTTAATTCATTTGATTTGTTTTATTGTCCCATACAAGAATATATATGGTTTCAGGGTGGGGATCTTGACCATTTACAAGTTTTCAAAAAGAAGGGGGGTGGGGTGACCCCTCTGAACTTCCCCTATATTTCATTTGATTTGTTTTATTGTCCCATATAAGAATATATATGGTTTAGGGGTGGGATCTCGACCGTTTACAAGTTCTCAAACAGAAGGGGGTGGGGGTGACCCCAGGGGACTTGCCTTTTATTTCATTTGATTTGTTTTATTGTCCCATGCAAGAATATATATGGTTTAGGGGTGGGGATCTCGACAGTTTACAAGATAAAAGCACATTCTCAAATTGAAGGGGTGGGGGTAAGAATATATATGGTTTAGGGAGACTTAATTATCTACAAAATGTCTAATAATGAACAGTAAATTTCAAACTTCATTTATATATACAGTCCTACAGATCTTATCAGGAAACAGAAAATTTTCAAATAAATCTGTCACTCCAATGATTATCATATGCTAAGATATTACCCAGATCTAATTAATAATGAAAATCTTACTTGCAAATCTGAAGGGTTATTCTTTTGAACAGAACTATGGTTTAACATAGTACTCTAACATTACATATATAATAATTAATAATGTAATTAACTTCAAAATGTCTAATAATATAGCTCATAATCATCACCACTTAGGAAATTTTTAAATAAATCTGTCACTCCAATTTTAATTTTGAGATAAGACATTTACTAGGCTTAGTCATGATATGATAACAAGAGAAAAATATTTAAAAATTCCACTTTTGGATATCAAAAATGGCGTTAACTCAAAAAGGAGAAATACTAAAATCTTGAAAATTGAACTAGACCTTCATTAAGTCCCAGGAAACAACATATTTAAATTTGAAAAAAATTTGTTAAAGCGTTTTCATGTTATTGTGGAGACACTGTTTGGCAGCCGCCCATTTGCCCGCCCGCCCGCCGTACATCCCCATTTTAATAACCGATATTTCCTTTGAAAATCTGGTTAAAAATGTTGTATACAGTAGTATCATTAAAGTTTCAAACAATTCTAAGATTTGTCAAGATTTTCACTTGAATAAGAAAGTTATCATCAAAGCATTTATACATTATAAACCTACTATTTAATACTTACACAACATTCTTTTTAGAAAATATTAATTTATTAGATAAGAATGAAAGGTATGATAATTTTTTCTTTTTTCTCAATATTTCAATTTGTACACAAAACAGTTATGCCATTGTATAAATCATATTTATTTAACTTCACTGTATAAAATCTATTAGGAGATAAATCAATTACAATATAAGAAGGCATGATTCAATCATCAACCTAAAATATATTGTGATCTTGCTAAAAATGCAGCATTTGTGGGCATTTATGGTCTCATGACAAACTTCAGTAAAGACCCGTCTAAATTGCATTTAATTGATAAATTCAACAACACTTACCATTATCTTGATATTTTTTCGTTAAATAATCAAGAATTTTCTAAATACACTGCCGAAATTTACCCAAAGGAACTTACTTTAAATAAATCAAATATAAACGGTAATAACTGTCCTTTCCTAGATTTAGATATTTCAGTTTTACATGGGAAACTCTACACTAAAATTTACGACAAAAGGGATGATTTTTCGTTCCCTATTGTTAATTTTCTTTTTTTGACGGTGATGTTCCTTTGGCACCATCTTACGGTGTTTATATATCACAACTCTTTGGCTATGCCCGTGTCTGTTGTGACGTTTTGGATTTCAATGAACGTAATCTATGTATTACTGGTAAATTATTAAGTCAGGGGTTTCGTTACCACAAATTACTTAAAATCTTTACCAATTTCTTCCATAGATATAAAGATTTGGTTTGGAAGTTTGGTTGTACCTGTAGAAAACTTATTTCAAATGGGATAGCAAATCCTAATTTTTACGGAGATGTTGTTTACCGAGCCCGGAAATTTAGATACGATCCAGGTAAACTAATTGATCCTTTAAATAAACTAACCGTTAAAAGGCTTCTATAGTCCTCGGTTTTATGAATCCAAAATTGAACCTGCCAGACAGGGGTGCGGACTATAGAGTACGATAAGCAAGTAATAAGAGAAAAAAATCGATTTCGCGAGGTGGTTTGTTTACGTTCCGCCATGTTTGTTATTGATATTGTAGAGGGCGCTTTTATCATTTTCAAAACTAATAATTTTACCTAATCCATATTAATATGTTATTTTTATTCAATATCAAATATATACTGATAAATTAAAAAATTAAATGCTTCACTACAAATTTCTTGTTTCTTTTCACTGAAAACTGGAATCTGCTTGAATTTAACGGAACGAAAAAAGTATAAAGGTCAACCGAGAACCAGCTTACGATGTATAAACTACAAAACGTAATCTGTTATTCGTTACGTTTTGGTGTTTCATACTGACGCATGTGTTTTGTTTTAGCTTAAGATCCTTGATGTGATAATGTGATAGATATATTAAACATTGTTTTACACAAGGATGGAACTGTTTTACTTTCAAAGTCGTATTCTAGTGATATCTATTAAGTACGGATTTTCCGTACTTTCTCACCGTATTTATTTTCTTTTACACATGCTATTCAAACTTCCAGTTTAAACATACACAAGTTTCTAAATTGTTTTTTGTGTGATTTTGACACATTTTAACACTTGTGAAGTGTTCTAGAATCATTTACAAACAGTTTCAACTTCTATTTGATGATGGAAAATGGGTTTTTCCATGAAAATACCGCAAATGACCACACACGATTTGAAATTACCGGAGTTTCATTAGACATTTTCTTACAGTTACAAAAAGTTTTTTACCTGAAATTTCGTGGCGAGAAGGGGGTGCGGACAATGTACCAGTGCGAACTATACAAGCCTGATTACGGTATTCTAAAAGGTTATCAAATTCAACACTATAATTAGATCTTTGAATATTATTTTTATTGGTATTAATATTGATTTTGTTTTATCAGTAAATTAAAATCAAACTGAATATTATTTATATACCGGTACATATGCACATTCATGGCTCTACAATCTGTCGATACCTGTATCTTGGCATTCCACAAGGTCATGTTTTTCTCTGACTGTTAATGAAGCTTTACACTAAATCCATTGGATGTTGGATGTGTACTGATTGATATTTTAGTCTTAGATGCATGATTTTTTTTATTAGTTGTTATTGGCTTTGAACTAGCTAACAGTAACTGCGAGTACTCTCAGATCTGTACTTTGTGTCTTTTTGTTGTGGGGATGTATCCTGCCACGTCCACTCTGTGTTTTTGTTAGATATATTTCTGCTTTGTATCTATCTGATGAGTTAAGCCCTTTTCAACTGATTTTTATAGTTTGTTCTTATGTTGTACTGTTACACCACTGTCCCAGGTTAGGGGAGGGTTGGCGCCTTCAAACTAGTTTAACCCCACCACATTCTGTATGTGCCTGTCCCAATTCAGGAGCCTGTAATTCAGTGGTTGTCGTTTGTTGCTTTATATCATATTTGTTTTTCGTTCATTATTTTGTACATAAATCAGGCTGTTAGTTTTCTCGTTTGTATTGTTTTACATTTGTCATTTCAGGGCCTTTTATAGCTGACTATGCGGTATGGGTTTTACTCATTGTTGAAGGCCGTACGGTGACCTATAGTTGTTAATTTCTGTGTCATTTGATCTCTTGTGGAGAGTTGTCTCATTGGCAATCATACCACATCTTCTTATTCTTATATTTTATCATTTGTTAATACTGTGATTTTCTGTTTTCCGTGTATTTACAGTACTAGGTTTTTATTAAACATTGGTTGCATTCACTACTTGTTTAAACTTGAGCAATAAGATTTACCTAATGTTATATCCTCACTTTAAATTCATAATAACTAAACTTACGGGTTATTTGTTGAATGCTTGTGGTTTTTTAGAGCAATTTTGGCAAAATGAATTGGCTGAGTACCTGAAAATATTAAAAACAAAAGTTTCTTGAAACCTGCACATGCATTTTAAAAATAAATATATGTATTATCTTCATGTACTGTTTAATGTATTAGTATAGCAATCATAAATTGAAGCCATACACTGTTACACCTTAACAAAGCTAAAACTAAACAGATCATTGTGTATTTCAGTTTGATATTTATTTCTTATTCATACAAGTATGTTTTTTTTAAAAGTGATCATTTCAATGCAGCAACTAAAATGATTAGACTTTAATTATTAAACTACCATAGTACATTTAGTAGAAATAAGTATTATTGCATTTCATTTATCACATATGATATGTAGGCCCATGGTTTCTTGCTGTTTGTATTTATTCTGTAGTTAACAAATGAGACTGTGGTTCTGTGATTTGTTGATTTTACCAAGCATTTATGTAAAATCAATGCAAAAGCCAAACTGAAATTACAAATTTTGAGCTGCTCTCTATTCTTAAAACTCAAGTAAGATATTGGTAATATGAATCTTTCACATTGAAATCAACACACAGTCAAGCATGACAGATATTACAAGACTATTTTTAATTTCCAAGGGCCCTTACTTTTTTTATTACCCAAACTTCTTTTTATTTACATCAATTTGCTGACAGGTAATTCAGGGTCTAAACTTAACTCTTTTTCTCCAGGGGCCAGCTGGGCCCCCAAAATATTATTTTTTCAGGGGCCCAGTTGAAATTTTAGGGGCCCAACCAATTTTTATACTAACTAGACATCATTGAGATGGGAGCCATCTCTATGGGCCCCGCTGTGAATAATGTGTGGTAAAAAATTTGTATCTTTACCATGGGACATGGGGTTGTCATCTGAAACCAAAGTTTTTGACCTTGACCTTTCACCTAGGAAGTTGTACATACATTATGACACACCCTCTGGTGTTGGTTAATATAGTGTCAAGTATAAACTTGGAAATTATAATGGTTCTCTAGATATAGGGCGGACACGATCTTTACCATAGGACATGGGGTTGTCAACTGAAAACCAAAGTTTTTGACCTTGACCTTTTACCTAGGAAGTTGTACATACATTATGACACACCCTCTGGTGTTGGTTAATATACATGTCAAGTATAAACTTTGAAATCATAAAGGTTCTCAAGATATAGAGCGGACACGATCTTTACCATAGGACATGGAGTTGTCATCTGAAACCAGTTTTTGACCTTGACATTTGACCTAGGAAGTTGTACAAACATTATGACACACCCTCTGGTGTTGGTTAATATACATGTCAAGTATAAAGTATGAAATCATAACGGTTCTCTAGATATAGAGCGGACACAATTTGTTACGGACACAGTCAGTGCAGCAAGGTTATGCTTCCCAACGACATGTCTACTTAGCTATCGAATGATGCATTCAAATAGTGACTGCGTGATACATTCCCAGAAATTTTGCAATCCTTGGACATAAAACACACCCTTTCCTATTAAAAAAATAAATATTCTATATCTAAAGGTGTCGTCATAAGTTAGAAAACGAACTTACTTTACCTTTAAAAAGTTTAACTTGATATAAAGGCTTAAATAAAAGGTTGCCACATATAAATTGTGATGGACACAAAGACCTTTAAACGTAGGCCCTACCTATATTGCTTTATCCTTCCAATCCTTCATATATGCTTTATTATACTTCTTTGTCATATAGTTTTTTTTTCACAAATATATAACTAATTTTCTAAATGTATTTCAGTATAAATTTATCTATTCTTCAAGGTATTCAAGAAGATTTTTTATCTGATGAATCTGATTCATATCCAGCGGCAAATATTACAGTCATAATGCAAAAAAGATAGTAACATGTATGTGATGCAAAACATTGCTTTAGTCAAATTAAAATTCCAGTTAATAGATTCTTGTTTACCAAACCAATGATCGGTGTAGGAAACGTCTGAATTAAACAATGATTGATTTGTTGATTTTTTGTGTTTAATGCCACTTTCATCACTATTGGCTTTAAATGCTATTTCAAATCCAAGCCATCCTCTAATAGTGTTGATCAAAAATTATTCAATTACTTTTTATCAAAGATTGGTTAGCATACTAGATATTTTGATACTTATTTACAAGATTTTGTGTTTCGTTTTTTCATTGAAGAACAAGTTGTGTGTACAAGTTTTTGTCAAAAATGGGCTTGTAATGACTCCTGGACAACTGGAATGCATCTCTGAAGCAATTCAGATTCAACAGTGAAACGAAAACACTAAAAAATAATGAATTAATCGTAGAAGCTTTAAAAGAGAGATAAGAAAAAGTGTTTAGAGAAGGGGTATATGTCAAATCGTGACTTCGCATCGAAAAACTTAGTTGTCCGACCGGGTTTTGGTTATTAAAATGAACTTACTGGTTCCCAGAAATCCTCTGTTTAATTTTCCCGCTTTGATTAGACAATCAGGTTTCCGTTTGGGAACAGTTTTTTGTTTATATCGCGAGGGGAAAGGGTAGACATGGGAATATTTTCAGTCGCCAGCTGGGCGACTGGGCGACCGTTAAGTTTAGTCCCTGGTAATGCCAACAATCAAAATATTATGTTTCATTTAATTTTGTCATTTTATGCACAATAATAAAATGGTCATAAGAAGTATTAGTTTAATAACTGTAAAATAAGATGCATACCATATTTTTCCATATGTTCCCTGCCAGCATTACCAAACATTTGAGCAGCCATGGGAGCCTTTTCTACACCAAATGTGTTTGCAACAACCATTACATGCTTCTCCATTGGATTTGTACGATCATGGTACTATTAAAAAAAATCTTATTTTATTAATTCTATTAATATGATTCCTTTAAAGTGGAAATATGATTTAATATAGAGTTATGTCAGTTGGTTTTGTACTCATGGGTTCATTATTCTAGCTTGATTCGTCAAGTTAGAAGAACAGATGTGTGTCATCTACCACAGCTACTTATTCATTTTTTTATTTCAATCAGGGAAAACTGCTTTAAAATTTATTGAAAAGGGGAATCAAAATAGACATAGTGAGCATTAAATGAATAGTTGCATATCTAAAGCATCTGTTAAAGATAATATGCAAATTTAGTCTGTTTTTGTTGTGTGGTGTAAATGGAGTTGCATGTGATTCCATGGTTCAGCTAGCAAAACAGGTAACCAAAGATCCAGATTTTCATTACATACTCAAGTCTGTGCACTGTAAAAGCAGAATTACTCAAAGTCTCCTTTTCATTTTCAAAGGTTATTTAATAAATAACCTTTTCAAGAATTATTTGAGCACAAAATTAATTTTTGACATGACAAAACTCAACTAAAAATGTTACCTGATACATTGTAATACACACTGGATAATTCAACATACTTACAGTCTGTTTTAAAGAACCTCTGCTCATCTTTTCAAACCCCAATGCCAAAACACAATTTGCTAAACCTAAAACAAAGAAAACAAGAGTGCACACGCTGAAATGTCTCGCCTTCTTTACTAATCATTGATATTATGTTGATAGTCCTAAATAAAAAGCTTTACTACAACTATCACATAAACTTAACATGATCCAAGAAAATGAGGTCAAGGTCATATAAACCAAACAAGAAATACATGTAAACCTTACAATCATTCAACACACTAAATATAGTTGACCTATTGCTTATAGTTTCTAAGATACAGACTTAACCAAGAAAACTAAACATTGACCAATGAACCATGAGAATGAAGTCAAGGTCAGATGAACCATGCCAGGCAGACATGTACAGCTTGCAATCCTTCCATACAACAAATATAGTTGACCTATTGCTTATAGTATTAGAAAAACAGACCAAAACACAAAAACATAACACTGAGCAATGAACCGTGAAAATGAGGTTAAGGTCAAATAAAACCTGCAAGACTGACTTGTACATCATAAAATATTTCCATACACCAAATATAGTTGACCTATTGCATATAGTATTAGAAAAAAAGACCAAAACTCAAAAACTTAACTTTGACCACTGAACCATGAAAATGAGGTCAAGGTCAGAAGACACCTGCCAGCTAGACATGTACACCTTATAATCATTCCATACACCAAATATTGCAGACTTATTGCATACAGTATAAGAAAAACAGACCAAAACACAAAAACTTAACTATAACCACTGAACCATGAAAATGAGGTCAAGGTCAGATGACACCAGCCAGTTGGACATGTACACCTTACAGTCCTTCCATACACCAAATATACTATACCTATTGCTACTAGAATCTGAGATATGGACTTGACCACCAAAACTTAACCTTGTTCACTGATCCATGAAACAAGGTAGAGGTCAAGTGAAAACTGTCTGACGGGCATGAGGACCTTGCAAGGTATGCACATACCAAATATAGTTATCCTATTACTTATAATAAGAGAGAAATTAACATTACAAAAAATCTTAACTTTTTTTTCAAGAAGTCACTGAACCATGAAAAGGAGGTCAAGGACAATGGACATGTGACAGATGGAAACTTTGTAACATAAGGCATCTATATACAAAGTATGAAGCATCCAGGTCTTCCACCTTCTAAAATATAAAGCTTTTAAGAAGTTAGCTAACGCTGCCTCCACCGCCGCCGTAGCGGATCACTATCCCTATGTCGAGCTTTCTGCGACAAAAGTCGCAGGCTCGACAAAAATGGTATTGATTAAAAGATTCCTGAAATATAATTAAAGGACAACAGATGGCAAGACCTGTAACTGATTCAGGTTCTTATTTTCATTGTTATTTGTGATGGACACAAATGTAATGTTGGTATTTTTTATAAATTATTTACAAACCAGCTTGACAGAATCTACAGAAATTACTGCACACTCAGTGGAAAAGCAGATTTTCACAGCTGTAAAGGATATATGTTTTTAAATAGTTAAAAAAACTGGCTTGATGAAACGTTTACAGTAATTTATACATTTATTTTCTTTATATATATTTTGATGTTTAATTTGCACTTACTTAAATTTAATTTCTTCACCTAACATGCAGCATTTTGGAGCGAGAAACAAGACTAGTTGGCTCAGTCAGAATAATGCATCCAGGACTGGCCAGGAGTTCTAACAATGACTTAATGCAGACAGCTTAGCATTGCAAAAGCTTGTCCATGAAAAATTTAAGTTCATATTCATATTACATTACCATGTTCTCATCTTGACTTTGGTTGAGATATTGATTGCTTAAATCAAGCATCCATGCATTAATACTTTTTAAAACAGCTGCTACAAACAAGACAGGTGTGGGTATATGAATAAAAGGCGTGACTTCTTAATCAAATGATGCAACCTATTTGTTATTGTGGATGGAAATCATCAAGTGTGTGGCTGGTTTTTTTGTACATCTTTTGTTATCCATTTCTTGATCTGTCCTCTATATTCCTTCCATAATTAGTATTCTTCCTCCCTTTTATATATTTACAGACTAAACAGAATCAACGTGTTTACCTCCTTGTATGAACTGTTTTGCTGTCATAAGAGCAGTTGATCCAGAGGCACAGGCATTGTTCACCTATAGTTGGAAAAAATAATCTTATAACAAAAACCCCACCTTACCTCCTTGTATGAACTTTTTTGCTGTCATAAGAGCAGTTGATCCAGAGGCACAGGCATTGTTCACCTATAGTTGAAAAAATAATCTTATAACAAAAACCCCATCTTACCTCCTTCAATAAACTGTTTTGCCATGATGAGAGCAGTGGATCCTGTAGCACAGTTGTTGTTCACCTACAAAGTTACATCTGAGGTCAATCTATAACATTCTGTGCAACTGATGAAAGAAGTATATATTTTCTTCTATTGAACTTTTAATTATCACTAAAGCTATGTTCTGCATTTGTTGAAAGGCAGGGTCATTAAAGTTTAATTCTGAAAAGGGACACATTTAAAACCATTTCTTTCAGAATCCACTCTTCAGGCAAATCAAATGGGTCTATGGCTATACTGATTAAAAAAGACTATTATTTATATTGTTTGAAAGTTTCTTCTCCATCCTGAAAACTGTAGCAATATTTAATAAGGATGAAAAAGATGGATATAATCATAATACATGTACTGCAGGTCAGATGGAAAAAAGACATTAAAAAAATATAATCATTTATGCTATTAAGTCATAGAAGAAATTCATCAAAGAAACTAAAATTAACAAAAGTCTCTGTTTACATTGTGCTCTTATTTCCTAGTCTTTTTATGTATCGTGTGATCTAAGATATAATAAATTCAATCAATAACTATTGGTTGAAAGTGAGTGAAATAAATTTAAATTTGTGTGTCTACAAACCCAACTTTTCATGAATCACATTACTATTTATAGTAGTACTGTAAACAAATTAATTTTAGTGAGCAATTTATTAACTCAACTTTTGTCTGTAGAATAGTTATGCAAATATAAATGGTTGCCATTATGTCCAACTTGGATCATCTCTTAAATAAAAACATTAAAATGCATTTACACTCAATCCTTAGGATATATACTGAGTGATTGACATCTTAGACTGGAATGACATGGTTAATTTATTTTGGAATATTCCAGGAAAAAATGTATGGGAGGGTTGAACTCCACTTTATATTTTTCTATGGGTAAAAGGGGTCCTAGCAAATACAATTCTGTTACAAATGAAAATAAAAATAATGGGTGGTGGGGTGTAATTAAAAGTGTTGTCCAACTTCCCATACATTTTCTTCTGGAAATACCCTTAGGAGTGAGTATAAATCAATGACAGAACTTACATTGAATACTGGAATTCCTGTGAGTCCTAGTTCATATACAGCTCTTTGTCCACAAGTAGAATCACCTTAAATTAGATTTATTATTTTAGAACACAGATTTAACAAGATTTACTTTGTGCTACTGCTCACTTATTTCTACCACTGCTTTTGCCTCAGAGTGAAAGGATTACATTAACCAACCAATGTGGAAGCAGAAAGTACATGTATGCATACAGTGGGGCAACAAATATGTTTATGCAGTTGGTTGCATTTGGGTCAAATATTCATATTGGCTGCAAAAAGCACCAAAGTTAGTTACTAAATAAATCAAAACATAAAGTTGCATGTGCTGTCAAGCTAACCACACCCCAACCTATAATTCAAAGTATCAGAAAACAGGAAATAGGTGTCTGATAGATCTGTTATTCAAAAGGCCTAACAAGTCATCCTTGTCAAGCTATAGACCAAAAATGAAGTCATTCTGTTCAGTAGTACTGGATACATGTGTTAAAATATTAAGTTCCTTCAACATGTTGAGTAAATTGCTTCGCTGAGCGCAGCTGGATACGACCGCAGATGTCCAACCCTGAAAAGTTGGGGCCAAAATGGACACAATATTCACGCTTGATACAGGTCTGAATTTGGATTGTAATTAAATTTTTGACACATAATAGGTTTCTGACACAGAATAACTGTAGTCAAAGAACTTCAAATTGGTTATATGATTTGAATTTATATTCAATTTTTGGTTTTGTGCAATACACTATGCTGTTGCGAATTGACCCCCAAAAAAAAAATTTTACCCGGTTTTTTGCTTTTGTGCAATACACTATGCTGTTGAATATTAACCCCAAAAAAAAATATTTGAAGAAATTTTCTTTTAATTTCTGAAATCTGAAATGAGAAAATTGTCCCCCCTTCCAATTTTTTTCACCTCCCCCCTTTCCCTTATTCCAAAAAAAATTCTTTCCCTCAAGATATGGTCAGTATCTCAATTCAAATTTCTAATGGAGTTTGCAACCATAATTACCCATTTAAATACATCATAAAAGTCTTAAAATATAAAATGACATACATTGTCATGGCTAAAATTAATATTAATTAATAGAAACTGCTAAAAATAAATTGACAGCTAATCACCTCAAGACAATCATCATTTCTTAATACATAATTTACAAGCAGTCTAAGGGAGGTAAGGGAGGTCAAACATTGTTCTTTAAAATTGATTTGGATTACCTCCCTTACACTACTTTTAAATTGTCTCAATTATCCTTTAACCAGAAAAACCCTTGTTTTTCCCCTTTTTTTGCCAATAATTCCTAAATGGTTTGAGCCATAACCCCCAAAGTAATCCTAACCATCCCTTTGTAGTATGGAAACTTGTGGTATAATTTCAGAGAGATTCATACACTTTAACACAAGTTATTGTCTGGAAACTACAAAAATGCTTATTTGGGCCCCTTTTTTGGCCCCCATTTCCTAAACAGTTCGGACCATAACCCCCAAAATCAATCCTAACCTTCCTTTAGTGGTTATAAACCTTGTGTTAAAATTTTATTGATTTCTATTTACTTATACTAAAGTTATTATCCGGAAACCATCTGTCTTCGGACGACGCTGCCGACGACGACAACGTGATACCAATATATGACCAAAAAATTTTTAATTTTTGCGGTCGTGTAAAAATGAAAGTATCAGCCAACAGGAAGTTTGGTGTCTGACACACCCCAAAAATTTGAACACATTACAACTCATCACTGTCAAGCTGCTAACCAAATATGAAGTCATACTGTTTGATAGTACCTGAGAAAAGTGTGACAAAAACATTTATTGGAAAAACTTAGATAAGGTGATTGCAATATAGCCCAAACTCCTAAAGCAGTAATACATTTAAATTCACACAGTTCAATTAATGAGACATACCATAAACATAACCAACACATGCTTGTTCTATTTGTTCAAAGCTCACTCCTGCATCCTGCATTGCTTTTGTTGCTGAAAAGAAAGATCAAATAATAGTTAGAAAAAACACCCATAACCATTGCACTTTAATTCTCAATAGTAAGCATTTGAATAACAAAAGTACACTGCTTCAAAGGAGTGCCTGGAGAGAACCACAAACCTTCCGTAGGAAAACAGACAATCCTAGTCAATTAAGATTAGAGCCATAAGACATGACACATGCAGGGCTCAAAGTTAAAAAAAAAGTGGCCCTGCATGTAAGGACTATTGTTTTTTTTTCAAAAATGCTTTTTATTTATCTGATACAAGCAATGATAATGAAGATAGTATAATGACAGTTATAGGTTTCATAATGATTGAAAATTGGTTTAACACATAGAAAGAATTGGATATCACTTGATATCAACTTGAGTTATTCAATTTCAAATTAAATTTCATAATAAATGAGCTTATGGAGAATTTATTGTTATTATTAAAATAAAAAAACTCCAGTTGATATCAAGTGAAATTCAATTCTTTCTAGTCGTTAAACCTATTTCTTTTTTACTGTCAAAATTCTCTTTGAGTGGCCTATAATATTACTGTTGTTATATATGTCTCTTCAGCTGAGCTGCAGACTAACACAAAAACTTTGCTCATTAATGATACCTTACTATAAGTACTATAAGTTAATAAGCCATGGATGTTAAAACATATCATATTGATACCTAATTCAAAGAAGTTCTTTTGTACATGTATATTGAGAAAATTTCTTGGGAATAATGAAAAGACAGAGTAAAAGCTATATATTAATCCCTGCCTAGGAGCAGGGGGCCAGGGGTATAATGACTATATTATGCTTATGCCTGCCTGCAGTGATAAATCAGTCAACTGGAATGAAATGTAAACTCTTAAATATCAGTCATCATTACATATTAACGTACCAAAAATCTCCTACAGATCTGCAGACTACCTTTAAAGTCGAGACAAACAAATTTTCTTGAAATAAAGCCTAAGGGCTATTATCCAGTAAAAAATGTCAGAAAAGGATAAAAAAAAAATCAATCTGAAAGTAATCATTATACACTAATGACCAAACATGAGCTCCATTAATACTACTGAAGGCATTACAAAAAGCCTGGTCAAGAACAATTTTCTGAAGGCAATATCACTTCTTCAGTCAGTCAAAAGGAAAGAAAAGTATTGAAGATGAAAATCTTCATTTACAGGGGAGCAGGATCAAAGCCCCCATTAAATTTTTTTTTAATAAAAACATTAATTTTGGAACTTATTTATCAGCTTTAATTGACTATGAACTAGCTTTCAGTAACTGTGAGTACTCTTAGTATATTTTAGTCTATATTTTAGTCTGTACTTTGTGTCTATAGTCTTTTTTTGTTGATTGTCTATTGGGCTTTGTGTCAATCTGATGAGTGAAGCCTTTTTCAACCAATTATTAGTTTTTATGTTGTGCTGTTACACAACTGTCCCAGGTTGGGGAGGTTGAGCACTTGCAAACATGTTTAACCCTGCTACATTCTGTATGTGCCTGTCCCAAGTCCAGAGCCTGTAATTTAGTAGTTTTTGGTTGCTAACATATTTGTTTTTCATTTATTGTTTTGTTAATAAGAATTATAGAAATTGGTTTAGGCAATCTTGACTATAATATGACATAGATGTGCTGACAGACAAACAGTGATTACTATAGGGCATCACACCGCTAACTAGTTGGCAGGCCCATATTAACCAACATGAAAAAAGTCCACAATTTAGACAGCATAAGGATTAATCATGCCATTGTTGGTTTGAATTGAAGAAGTTTTGAAGGAAAATGTCTAGAAAAAAAAATATTAAAGGAAGTCCAGTGATGCTTATAGCTCAGTCAGCCCTTCAGGTCAGATGAGCCAAAATATGAATTGTCCATTATTTTACTTAACTAAAAATAGCCTGTAATGCAAGTAGAAGTTAGAACAATATTGACTTCACACTTAAGTATAAATTGTAGTGAGTTACATATCTTAACTATTTGAAATTGGTTCAATATATAATGCTTGCAATAAAAAAAGTTCTTTATCCAGCTCAATTTTGCCTCACATATGTATATTTTTTTACCTGCTTCTTTTGCCATCTGTGGATAATCAAAATCATCTCTTCTGCCTGGCTTTTCAAACTGAAAATATGAAGATAAATATAAGTTATAGTCTTAGTTGTCATATTGTAGAGATTATTGTAAGATTGATGGCTGCATAAGTTAACATCCAGCAGCAAGTTTCCATGCACATTCCGTGTGATAACATGTTATTGCAATATGAAAATCGTCAGAGTCCGATTTTCAAGGTAACATTTAGAAGGGAGAGAGGTCACATTATTCTTACTCCCATCTGACCAGTCTTTGCTCTTAATCCTAAATCTGATGTTTACGTGTTATACTAAACAACAATAGTAAATGTACCAGATTTCTACAGCTCTTAGTTATTTGAGGTACATGTCTACCATGTCTACATGTATGAACAAATTTAATATTTGTACACCTTTACATACAAGCAAGTTATATTAAGTTACAATGAACAACTTTATCTGACTATCTGATCTTGTTTTACATAACAGATATTTATGGTAGCCTTGGGCTATTCTTCTGCTCTTTGGTTGGGTTGATGTCTCTTTGAGACATTCCCTGTTTCCATTCTCAATTCTATGATACAAAATTGTACCATTGTTACTGCACCCTGTACTATTAATCATTTTACCAGATCTTTAAAACATCCTCTTTATCATTATTTTACAATGTGTAAATAATTGACATGGCACAAGTTTCTGTGCATTGGTATTTAAGATGATGTTTCAGTCTTTACAATAAACTTTGGAATCTACAGGCCCAAAGCTGAATTTTAAGAAAATTTTAGTTAGATTCTATTGGCCTGTAGAAATGATTTTTACAGGCCCGACAGCATTTTTATAAGCCTGGGCTGGTGGGCCTGTGGTTGAGCGAAGACTGATGTTTGAGAAATTTTTCTCCATTTTGAATTCATATTTGTTTTCCTCAGTAAATGTCTGGTTTACATAAATATGATCCTACTTTAAAGGTTTTATTTTAAAAAAAGGCTTCTGGTGTTTAGAACAAAGCCAGACCAAGCATTTTGTTGCCTTTCACACATTTTAGGTAAACAAAACATTCTGAAAAATTAACCCAGACAACAGAAAAAAAGCATAGATTTATGTATTTCAGGGGTAGAAATAAGAAATCACAACTTATTGGTCAGACTGGCAAGTCTGAATGTTGTATTTTGAGTCCTATTAGTAGTCACAATATTTCAGAATTGAAGGGAGTAAAACACAGAGAAGTGATGACCCAACAGGGAGAATTAAGGGATCATGATGTTTTTCATGGGATAAATTTGCCATCATTACAACTTTTTATCATAACAAATGTTCAGATTTTATTTCAAATGCCATGTGGTCTGAAAGAATCAATAAAAGTATTGCAAAAATGCATAAATTAAATTCCATTTTGAAACAATGTGTTTATACTTACTCACATTTGTTATAAACAACATTAAACAAACCAGAACAAGTCAATGACCCCTCCCCCCTCCCCTAGCATAGCAGCAGATGAAAATGAAGTCAATCCACAAAACATTCTCCTGCCCACCACCCAAGATATCAAATGATAGCCCCCTATTCAGGTTCAAAGTAAGACATATAACAGTGTAAAAACAAAATATTTATTATCATTTTATTAATCTGTGCATACATGTACATGATCTTTAAAGAGGGTGGTAAAGGAGGATGCTTGCATGGAAAAAACGTTAAATAAGACATAATTTCACGTTCAACGTGAAATAATTTCTGTCATTAACGTTGCACAAAAAGTAAAGACTTCGATGTGAACCGTTTGTGACTGATTCACGGTCTTCCTGTATTTATAAACTTTCTGTTTTACTTGATATTCCGATTTAGTATACACATTTATGTTATAAATGGTTTACGGCTTTTAAAAAGTATATAATGATCTTCTTAACTTTTAAAATGCAAATATCCCGCAGACATGAAAGTGTATTCTTGATCTGTAATTTGTGATTTTGGCCATTTGAAACTTTTGTACTGGTTTGGTAATTGAGTAATTATAGATGGCCGATTATAATACCTTACCAAGACTGGAAATCAGGGCCCTCGGTCATAAAACTTTACTCAGTACTGGGAGTACAAAATTTGTGCTCCAAACAACAAATCCAGTATTTTGAATGGTTAATTTCTGAGTCTTCTTACGATAATTAAATTGTGCTCGAAATTTTTATGACTGCAAGGCCTGTACATATATCTTGGAAGCTCCAAAAAAATTGATAAGGAACAACATCCAAGGCCTTTCCGGTTTATTAAAAAACAAAATTGAATCCATTTTTTCTTGACGATCCCTGCCAACTGTTTGAATTTTATTTGAAAATAACGAGAACGCAAAATAAGCATTTGAAAATCATGATGCATGTAAAATTGAATAAGCAGAACACATTGAACGAGGCACCTGTCTTGCATGACTGAACGTCAAATAAAAAAGTAATCAAAGAGCTTGATCGCTCTGAGGAATAAGATTGCCATTGTTTCCACTGAATTTAGTATTTTTCTCAAATATAATAAAACTACACATGTATTCGCTATGAGCCTATCTAATTCAATCTAAATATCTAATAAAATTGAGAATGGAAATGGGGAAATATAGTTTTTGAACTTAATAAATTGCCAATCTCTTGAACAGTGTATATTTATAAATAAACAATGTAATTATTGTTTTTAAATTTTTGCCCTACATTATTTTGACTCTTCGAAATTCTAACACAATCATTTTATAAAATATTTCTTCTGAATGTTCTTATCAATATCACATACTCAGTGTCAAAAGCCTAAAATAATAGGTAGATCTGTTCTTTCTGTGGCAATAAGGGTCATATGGCAAACAATGGCAATAGGGGTCATATGGCCAATAATGTTAACAGTCCAAGAAGTCTTCAAAAACTGCAGAAATTTAAATGACGGTAGAATATGTTGTTAAGAGTATAAATTCTACCATGTATGAAAGCGTTTGAGAAAACAGTCTCTTGGCCATGGGTTACAATTATCAACTTGTTTGGTATAGACAGAAAGACTGTGTCCCTGGAGGTGCATGTGGCAGGGGCCAATAAAACTTAGTATTATTCATAACCTTAAAACAAATATTCCTTTCAACTTACAAATTATCCATTATGTGTTCACCTGAATTGTGTATGAAAAGACATTTTAATGGGGGAGGTATTCACTGCTGATGAACTTGCTGAGCCTTTCTTTCTTTTCCATAATGTTTTTTCAAACTTGTATCAAGCTATTGAGGAATAAAAAATAGATTACCTTCAAAGACACTGGCCATTGACATATGTTAATACATTTAAACTCTGAATTACTTAAAAAGAAATTTTAAGACATTTGGCACAATTTAGTGTTAACAAAAAAAACCTAAAGGGTTAAACTAAACCCTTGATGGTTTTTTATGCTCTCCAACTTCGTATTTGATTTGGCTTTTTTACTGTTTTGATTCAAGCACCACTGATGAGACATATTTAGCCTACAATTTATTGATATCTGAAAAACTTTAACCTTACACTATCTAAATATTAACTGCAAACAAATAACTAAGTACATTTATCAGTAAAATATGAAAAATTTGCTCTGAATATTGTTGAACCATGATGAACAGAAGCATTTGTCCCAATCCAGATAGTTTTCCAGATGTGTCTGAAAATTTTTAATCTTAGACCCCTGATTTGAATGGAATATTCTTATTTATTTTTAGCTGAATTCATTATCAATCTATTAAATTTTGTCTGTCAAACATCGAAGTTTAGGTAGGATCCCTATGGCCATGTAATTACAGGGGACCTCAACATCGTTCAAGACAGAGAGGTTATACACTTTCTGAAAAAGGACCAAAATATTGTCCACCGTCAAAAACAAATTGGGAAGAGTGTCGTCATTTTATTAAAGATAAAGTAATACGCCCATTTCTAGGAACAACATTCAAATACTCGCAGAGCGTTTTGTGTTTGTACCGGCCACAAAGCAGCCAAAAATATGGTGGTGGTATAACATAAATACTACACGGAAGTTCTTAAGAATGAAATTATACCTTCAACTACATTCAAGGCCATACGCTCCACAAGGAGTCATACAGTAAATAATCATGTCACTACCACAGCTCAGCTTAAGGCTTCCTCTGAACATTTGAAGGTCCCCACTAATGTATTGGTTACCTAAACTACACAAAAAACCCGTAAATATCGTTTCATCTCGGCCTCTAGTAAGTGTTCTACTACTAATCTTTCAGTGTTTTTAACAAGTTCCTTAACTACTATTAAAGAACTTATCATTATTTTTTGTAATAAAAACATGAAAATAGTGGAATTAATTATTTTTGGAGGGTAAAAAATTTGTTGGATGTTTTAGATAAATTACGTGCTTTTGATGGTCCTTTTGATTCGGTTGACAGTTTTGACTTTTCCACTCTTTATACTACACTTCAACACAATCTTATCAAACAAAAGTTTTCCTATTTAATTAAATGGTCGTTTGATAAATCTGATTGCAAATATATTTGCTGCAACTCATATAATGCCTTTTTCTCAAATGAAAAAGGTAAATATGCTAGATATACTTACTGGAGGTGTGATGAGATGATTAAATCCGTAAATTTTTTCCTTGACAACATTTATGTATGTTTTGGAAATAAAGTTTATCGACAGGTTGCAGGTATTCCTGTGGGCACCAATTGTGCCCCTTTAATTGCAGACTTTTTTCCTATACTGTTATGAATCACAGTTTATGGCCAAACTCAGTAAAGAACCGTATAAATTCCATTTGATTGATAAATTCAACAACACTTACCGTTATCTTGATGATATTTTTTCGTTAAATAATCAGGAATTTTCTAAATATACTGCTGAAATTTACCCAAAGGAACTTACTTTGAATAAATCAAATATTAACAGCAATAACTGTTCTTTCCTAGATTTAGATATTTCAGTGTTACACCAGAAACTCTACACAAAAATCTACGACAAAAGGGATGATTTTTCTTTTCCTATTGCTAATTTTCCTTTTTTGGACGGTGATGTTTCTATGGCAGCGTCTTACGGTGTTTATATATCCCAGCTCGTTCGCTATGCCCGTGTCTGTAGTGATATTTTGGATTTCAACGAGTGTAATCTATGTATTAATAGTAAATTATTAAATCAGGGATTTCATTACTACAAATTACTTAAACCCTTTACTAAATTATTCCATAGATACAAAGATTTGGCTGTATCTGTAGAAAACCTATTTTAAACGGAATACCACATCCTAAATTTTACGGTGATGTTGTTAACCAAGCCTGGAAATTTAGATACGATCCGGGTAAACTTACCAATCCTTTAAATTAACTTATTCGAAAAGGTTACCAATTCAACACTGTAATTAAATCTTTGGATACTATTTTAATAGGTATGAATATTGCTTTTGTTATCAGTAAATTAAAACCATACTGAATATTACTGTTATACACATATGTACTTTCACGGTACTACAATCTGTCGATACCTATATTTTGGCATTGCACAAGGTTATGTTTTTCTCTGACTGTTCATGACGTCTTTATACTAAATCCATTGGATGTTGGATGTGTACTGATTGATATTTTAGTCTTAGATACATTATTTTTTTATAGTTGTTATTGGTTTTGAACTAGCTTTCAGTAACTGCGAGTACTCTCAGATCTGTACTTGAGTCTTTTTTGTTGTTAGGGATGAGGGATGTGTAAAAAACCTGCAACATCCGGTCTGTGGTTTTGTATGATGTTTTCTGCTTTGAATCGATCTGAGGAGTTAAGCCTTTTTAAGCTGATTTTTCTAGTTTGTTCTTATGTTGTGCTGTTACACCACTGTCCCAGGTTAGGGGAGGGTTGAGCGCTCACAAACATGTTTATCCCTGCCACATTATTTATGTGCCTGTCCAAAGTCAGGAGGCTGTAGTTCAGTGGTTGTCGTTGGTTCATGTCTGTCGTATTTGTTTTTCGTAAATTGTTTTGTTATAAATTAGGCCGTTAGTTTTCTCAATTAAATTGTTTCATAGTTTTCATGTCGGGGCCTTTAATAGCCGACTATACGGTATTGGTTTTTCTCATTGTTGAAGGCCGTTGCCTATAATTGCTTACATCCACTTCATTTGAACTTTGATGGATAGTTGTCTCATTGGCAATCATACCACATCTACTTATTTTTATATTGACTTTGAAAACATGAAGTTTTAACAAAGTTATTAAAATTTAAAAATAACTATAACCCCCGATTTGAATTGAATCGTCTAATCTACTTTTTAGCTGAGTTCATTATCAATCTACGTAATGTTTTGTCAAAACAAGAATATTTACAAATCAACACATCTGATGATTATCTATATATCAACATGTTAAATGAATTTGAATTTGAAAACATTTAATGAGCAATGGGCAACAGTGTTGATAATAAGGGGGACTCCATTTTATCTGAGGGGGTGTTGACTCAAATTTCCGTGTTTTAAAAATGTTAAAAACATTATTAAGCAAGCAACAAAAATAATCTTTTTTAGCGGATAAAAACGTAATCAGACACAGAAAGGATCTCTTGAGTTGGAAATCAATCCTCGGATTAAAGAACCCAGAGCTGTCAATAAGTCAATGTTTCTGTAAACAGATGCCCGCAAGGTCAAGAAAACTACGCATGCGCTCAAAGACGAAAACAAACCGTTTGGATTATGTTATGATTGAGGACAACATGTCAATTGTGGTTCTCCATTTCCTCATGGAAGTTCAATATCAAAGTTTCATAAAGGTAACCCAATTGGAACAACACCACTTCGGTACTTATCGATCTGATAGAAATAGTTTCATTCCAGATCAATTCTCGCATTTCAATAATGAACACAGCGGAATTCCCATATTGACGTGATGCTTAATATAGATCATATTGCTTTTATAGATATTGCTTAATAGTAGTAGTACTGATTTTCCGTATTGTAAAAAAAATGACTATAAAAAGGAAGATATCAAAACATGAGGATTTTGAGAAGAAAATTAAAGGAAAGTTGTTTTTATTCAATCTGTATGTTCATTTGACTCTTTTAATCAAGACAATCTAACGAATCTGAGTTATTCCTATTTATAAAGCACAAAACGGTTGACGTGAGAGTCTTGGAAAGTACTCAATGGTAAAAGAAAACATATTGCTTGACAGCAATCTTATTTCAAAAACATGTTGGAACGTGAAATAAAAATGGCGATCACATTGTATGAAAATAACCCTTTACCACCCTCTTTAAATTGGTGCTTTCCCCTGGAAAATATTGACATCACATAGTACATTATGTCATATCTTCATGTCACAATGTCCTTGGACACATGTTTCCCAAAATGACCCCTGATCAAACAGGGCAGTTAATTCATAAAACTGAAATTAGAATCTTGTGTGTAGACAACTTTCAAATTCATGCACTTTCCTATTTCACACTGCTTATGTCATTAAGTCACAGCAAGAACACAATATTCAAAAATGTCGTTTACCCCATTCCAGCTCCATAGACCTTATCGCTATTTGGAAATCTGCGCCTCTTGTACAATTGACGTCAGACAACAATCACTTTTCCATTGTGGCTTCAGATATTTTCTATTATGACGTCAAAATTTTACGAGAACCTTTGTGATGTCCAGTAATGGCGGACAAATAGCGATAGGGTGTATTGGTCACCATAATATTGTTAAAATACACAGATAGTACCAGCGGGATTGGAAGCCTCAATCTCGGGATCTAAAGGCAGCACTCATACCAAATGAGCCAAAGAAGATCTTCACTAACTCAACCAATTAGACTACATATCAACAATAGTCAATAATTACAGACTGTTTTGCAATTTTGTTTAGCATTTTTGTTCAGTAGAACTGAAAAAAGATAATCTATAAATGGATATTGTCTTTAATAAAAAAAAATCATTATGGCAAAATCATTATTCATTGTTTTTACTCTGATTAATTTAAAATAGATACACTGAACTTCTATATTAATATTTCGCTTTATGAAAAATACATGTGATCTCTCAGTTCAAAGGTCATCATTTCGTTACAAAAATAGTTTTGCTTGTGGAAACAGATGATTACTGCAGTTTTTTCATTTTCTTAATATTATTAAAATCTTAATGGCAAAGTAATTCTGTCATTATTACGGACTGTCACCTTTGTCATTCCAACACCGACAACATACACACGTCGTCTCGTGCTTGTGTTTACGCCTGTAGAAGCCATTTTGACAGATGCCCTGTGCCCCGGATGAGAACTATTTTCAGACTCATTCAATGCAAATTCTTCCGAAGAAAAGTAAATAGAAAACATAAAAACTGGCATTCCACAACAGAACATTTATAGCATTGATTTTCATGATGACACACATTGTATGTTGATAAAACTAAGTGCTTTGATACGATATTTGTCATATTCAAATAATGTTGTGGTACTTTTTCTTGATACGTATTTTTGATAGAGCAGTGAGAAGGCTATCGTAATTTTTGGCGCGGGTCATTGTTGTGATTCTTTAATAATTTTCCCTATTTTTTTCTTGTCATGAAGAACTTTTAATCACGTATGGATTCAGTGCATATCAATCTTTACTGATAAATTAACTTATGTTGTAAATTGTGTCGATTATCTATGATAAAGACCAAAAGACCGATGTAAATTCTGCACAGGTAAGGCTCGTCTCAGGGCAAACAATTTAATATTTTTACACTAATCACTTTATAATGTAAGAAAACTTTACACAGGAAGCATACTTTTTGAACATTGTGATAACGAAGTCAGCTTCTAACTATCAGTTTCACATTTAATGGTAGGATTCTAGACAAAAAACATACAATATTACAGTAATAAATCAAGAATGGCCGAAATAAAATGCTTTGAATTTGATTCATTCAAGGTATGTCACGATATGTTTCTAGTAATTAGACACACTTATCATCAGAAAGATAATGCATATTTTACTGCCATGTAAAAACTAAACCCTACAATGGTATCAGTTGTAGGTTGCTCCAGGAAATTGATTGTTGGACTAAATTGCAGTTTAAATACAAAAATATTGGTTTCTAAATTTATGGGTCAAGTCTGTCATTGGGAGAAATAACTTAAATATCAGTTATAAAATAAAGTGATTTGTTAGAAAAAATATTTATACTTCTGAAGAAACAATAATTTTGAATTTACAAAGTTGCTTGTATTTTTGACAGGCTTACATGGATTATGAGTTACCTCCCCTTTGACCACAAAATGGTTGTCAATCTTCAGAGTAAGCAAAATTATTTTCAAGTTGCAAAACTTTTATTTGAAAATGTGAACAAGTTACAAACAATGGCTAGAATTTGTTACAATAAACTATTTTGGATAAAACAATCCAAATTGGGTTCATATAAATTTTGTGGTAATGGAAAATTTAGTAATATGTATTTCTTTGTTGATTTGATAAAACAAATATTTTAATTGTACGGGTTTGTGGTCTGATGGTTAAGAACAATGGAGACAGTGCTGAAGGTCCTGTATTTGATCCTGACTCAGAGTGCTAGAAATTTCAGCACATTAAAAGGGTGATTTTCACCCTCCCACACCAGGATTTGAAATTAGCGGTCGCCCACTTGCCAATTGCAAGTGTTTTTCTATGTGGGCTCATGAATATGTAATCTTGTTAGCCCTCATGGTGAGTGCACTTTGAAAATTATTATTATTAAAATCACATGATATTGAGTGTAGTTCACAGAAACTCATATGTTTTCCTAACTGATATCTGCTCAAATGAACAATAATCTGCCGAAAACCAGTTTTAAGACTGTTACGTTTTTTCAAAGCATGGGATCCTAGTTCATTATTCGTTTGACACCAACTTGATGTTGGACCAGGATCACCTGATCACAGGTTCTGTTTTCACAACTTTAATTTTATTTAGGCATGTGTGTCTCAAACTCTTTTTGCTGTTCTCTTGTTTGTTTTGTACAATGCCACAGTGTATTAAACATGTAACATGTAATTAATGTTCTCTTGAAAACTGTTGTTTTGTTATATCAGTGTTTTCCATAAGAACCGGCCGCCGGCCAAATTGACCGTTTCATACAGTTTTTTGGCCGGTTTCGTCGTCATCAGCAAAAAAAAATATGGGTGCATATTTTACTTATTGGATTATTTGAGCGTCGCAATTATTATTATTGTTCTTGGTTTATTTTTACATTTGAGAGTTCCGGTTAGTATTTCTATTGGAACACTCAGCCGTTATCCATCAAACAAGATTTCTTAGGAAAATCCCGAGAGATATTCAGTATATATACAAAGTCGTGCCATGTGATGAATGATGAAACGTTCAATTACAGATTTTTTTCACCGCTAAGCGACACAAAGTCGGCATTTTTACGATAATATATTTTAACACATATTCATTCTTAATTTTGTCAACATTTAAATTATAGTATTCAAACTCTTAAATTGATTTTAAGTGCAGACATAATTTTTAGAAAAAAAGTACTGCTAATAATATGTCCATTTGACAAGCATGAAATCTTATCTTAGAATTCACCAGATGCCACGATTTTGAGTCTAGATTTTAAACCCCCCCCCCCGAATTTTCTGTGACCGCCTACTTATTCATAGTACTACACACACTTACACAATCATTTACTTTTAAGTACAACGATTCAAAGAACCATGATCATATCTTTCTAAATAATATAGAAAGATATGATCAGTGTTCAGTAGATTTTGTTAATGGAAATAACTGCTAATGCAACATGGATCTTTGCATAATTATGTACTATATAGAAATAAGGAGATGTGGTACACATGTATGTTTGCTAATTAGAACTGTCCACCAGATATGCAATTATGATCATTATTACATTATAAACTTAAATAGAAATCAAGGATATATACATTATCCATTGAGCACATGTTTATATAATATATGTGCTCTAGTATCTACACCAATATTACTTGGTTTGTTTGGAATTAAAGATATAGAATGTGGAATAATCATTTCTGACATTATAATGTCCATCACATTGTATATCTTCCACTATCAATTTTTAAGCAAGTTTTATAAATTGCATGTCAAAGCATTGTTCAGTTTATCAAACTGCAATAACTGTTGTTTGATTGAAATTAGTCTTTATAATCATGATAATATTTGTCTGAAAGCATTTAAAAAGGTCAATATATCTAAAATAATTTTTATACGACCGCAAAATTTTTTTGGGTTTGTATGATGTCGTCATCGTCCGAAGACACATTTGGTTTCCGGACAATAACTTTAGTTTAAGTGAATGGATCTCTATGAAATTTTACAAGAAGGTTCAATATCACAAAAGGAAGGTTGGGATTGATTTTGGGGGTTATGGTACCAACAGTTTAGGAATTAGGGGCCGAAAACAAGCATTTTGTAGTTTCGGGACAATAAGTTGTGTGTAAGTGTATGGATCTCTCTGACATTGTATCACAAGGTTCCATATCACAAAGGGAAGGCTGGGATTGAGTTTGGGGGTAATTGCCCCAAACATGCAGGAATCAGGGGCAAAAAAGGGGCCAAAAACAAGCATTTTTCTAGTTTCCAGACAATAACTTGTGTTTATGTGTATGGATCTCTTTAAAATTGTACTGCAAGGTTCCATACTATAAAGGGAAGGCTGGGATTGAGTTTGGGGGTAATTACTCCAAGGTGGGGGGGGATTTTTTTTCAAAATTTTTCAAATTTCAAATTTTTTTGAAAAGTTTCAAGAAAGAAATCTTCAAATGCACAGTATTGCGCAATAGATTTTTAAGATCTTTGACCACATTTATTTTGTGTCTGAAACCTGTAATATGTCAAAAATTTGATCACAATCCAAATTCAAACAGTTTCAAGCTTCAATATTGTGTCCAAATTTGCCCCAATTGTTCAGGGTTTGACCTCTGCGGTCGTATCAGGCTGCGCTCAGCGAAGCATTTTATTATAAGTGTTTTAAAAAATCTAAATAATATAAGTAACATTCTTATTAAAACAATTTTGAATTCAATTTCAATATATAAATTTTGTATCTATAATAAAAATATGTGTTTAGGAGTTACGTATAAATAATAAAATAAGACAAAAAGGGGAAGTAACTATTTAACATTTATCAACCTCCACAGTGTATTCCCTCAGGCTGATATTATTGAAATCTAATGAACTACTCAGTGTTCTCCCCAGGGCCTTTTAAGAACCTTTTGTTGCAGTTCAGTGTTTCTGTTGTTCCGTTGTTTGTTGTAGTTGATGTGTTTCCCTCGGTTTTAGTTTGTAACCCAGATTTGTTTTCGCTTAATCGATTTATGAATATTGAACAGCATTATAGTACTGTTGCCTGTATTTAGCATTATGGTAATGTAATGCTATATTGCTAGAATGTGATGCTATCTGAATTGAGTTTCTTATAGATAGTGTTATGGATGTGATGCTATTTTTTCTAGAAACAAGATGGTATTTCATAATTTCCTGTTTCCCAGGATGATATAAGAAATTTCTGAGGAGAACACTGCTAGTACTAGTAAAATGTTCCCAAGTTGTAAAAGTAAATTGAGCCCAAAGTAATTAACAAGTACACATGTCACATTTAAATCCGGTAACTAATAACTGTGCAAAATATCCGGTTGAATGGTTGATGATTATGAGGAAGAAGATCCTTTTTGCCTGGTCTATGACTGGAGTCACAGTATATGAGACAAAGGGATTACTATCCCAGTCTTCAGGATAAACTCTTTAATCTACAGGCCCAGGGCTCAGTTTTTGGGGTTTTTTTGGAAAATTTTAGTTAGATTCTGTTGGTCTGTAGAGATGATTTTTACAGGCCCAACAGCATATTTACAAGCCTGGGCTGCTGGGCCTGTGATTAAGCTTGAAGACTGCAGTATCCAGCAGCAGCATAAACTATTTGTATAAAGCTTTTTATTTCAGAAGGTAGAAGACCTGGATGCTTCATACCTTGTATACAAATACCTTATGTTACAATGTACAAAGTTTCCATCTGTCATATGTCCATTGTTTTTGACCTCATTTTCATGGTTCAACGACTGCTTGAAAAATAATAACAGTTTTTTGTCATGTTATTTCTCACTTATTATGAGTAATATGATATCTATATTTGGTATATGGGTTCCTTGCCATGTCTACATGTCCTTCAGACAGGGTTCACCTGACCCCTACCTCATTTCATGGATCACTGAGGTAAAAGTTATTGATCAGGTCTGTTTCTCAGAAACTATAAGCAGTATGTCAACTATATGTGGTGTATGGAATGATTGTAAGGGGTACATGTCAGTCTGGCCGGCTTTATCTGACTTTGACCTCATTTTCATGTTTGCTGGTCAAAGTTCAGTTTTTATACTACCGCAAAAATTTTGATGCCGTTTAATGCAGGGCTTCCAAAACGGTCGTATTGTAAGGACTTGATCGGTAAATTATTTATTTTACTTGTTGTGCCGAGCCTGAACGGGACATCTAACGTAGATTTGCCATTTAAAAATAATTCAGAAAAAAAATCGAAGTTTATGCAATCTTTTTGACCTGACTTTTTGCCCTAAACAGACATTTCCAGTCATAAAAGTGACATGATGAATAATTACTATCAAATCAAACCCTCCTTTAATACCCTCTCATTACAATCAAGGCTAATCAGTTGTCTGACAGCTGATATTTACCTGTTCAGGCAACAGGTAAACTATTTTGTAACATACATTGATCGGTCTATATAAAGTTATTTTTTAAATTTCAGTGGTTTGCATCTAATCAATTTAGTCAAAAAGATAGAGATTATCAGAAATACGTAAATAAATATAATTTGATGAAAAATTTAAAAAGGTAGTAATAAAGGTTGTAAGCGAAAAATCGTCAGAACCACGTTGTTTGAACTAATACACGTGTGCGCAGTGAGCTTTAATTATGCATCAGAATTTCTCAAAAGTGCTAAAATTATCATTGATACCTTCATCTAATGTTCACTTCGAGTATTTTCCTGAAGAAATAACATGGAAAGAGCTACTTAAACTCAATCATGCTTTGTAAATGTACACAGATTTTATGTATCCGTCTCTGCAGGGACCGCTCTGTGCATCGCCAATGTCGCAATTTGCGATTTTTATTTCATCTGGCGACAAAATACGGCTGCTGGCGATATTTTGGCGCCAACATTTTCCTATGTAAAATTTTCATTTCTTGACAATATCGATCTTCATCATGTTCATGTTAATTGGTAAAAGTTAAAAAATAAATTGTACAAAATTTTACCTGGCGACAAGTTTATGACTTCGTTTACAACCCCAAGCTACAATGTAATCAACGGTTACAACAGGTGTCATAATCTGTTGTTACAGGACTGAGGTAATCCGTTTATCGGATGGGTCATTAATGATCATCAACATTAATTAATTCAAATAGAATTGGTCAGTCTGCATTTGTCTATTTCATTTGAAGAAATGTTCATACGACAACACAATTTTCAATGTTTACCGTAGTTAAATGAAGAAAACATAATTGACAGGAAGTTGAAACCATAATCAAATTGTTAAAAACATTGTTTTACTTGTTTTCCGTAAAAAATAGCAAATTCAAACGAAATTTGTCTTTGACTGCCCTAGGTTATGATGAAAATAACAAAACGACCGCCATTGTTGGTCATGTTTACTTCTTCACGTACTGTGTATAATCCTCCAAAGAGGAGCACACGAATAAAGAAAGATAACTCACTTTTACTTTTCCTAGCATTGAGATACCTACTAAAGACATGTCTTAGATATGGCTACATACTTCTGGCTTTAGAATTTATATGTTTGGGTCTTTTGAGTTATGGGAAGAGTTAAAGAGGGTTAAGTAGCAGGATGGGTAGGGTGCCTTGGTCATCTTTTTCTGTATCTTTATTTCTAATACAATTTTTCACTATTCTCTAAATCTAAACACCTCTTATTCTGTTTTCTTCATACAAATACCCATTTTTTCTATTTTTTATTTTTAGTTTAAAAATTCTCTATTCTGTAGCATTTACAGACCATAAGCTAATGTATATTCTTCTACATATGAAATACTGACAAAGAAAATAAAGTACACATGTCAGTTTTGTTGTATGTATAGAAACTCTATGCAATAACTTACTTAGTGTAACATGTTAAATGATGTAAAGGGCAGGCTGAGTGCATAAGAAATTTAAATTGAACATAGTATAAATTTTGATAGAAGAATTAAAGACTCTAGCTGGCTCTAAAGTTTGCTCAAGTTTTCAAAACTGGCAACAAAATATAGGAGCTGGCTATTTTCTGGCTCCAACTTTTGGGAGCCAGAGCAGCCCTCTCTGGTCCATGTTTTACCACTGTCAAGTCAACATCTGGTATTAGAAAAATGTTTTTTTTTAAATTGAAAGTGAAGTTGTTGACAGCGTAATTTTCCACTAATAAAGAGTCTAACGTAGATATTAGTACGCTGATGTTGCACACTTTGAATGATGCACTGTCAATTGAACAGTTTACGTCAGAACATCAGTTTTCATACGACCGGAAAAAATTTGCGTTCGTATATTGCTATCACGTCGTCGTCGTCCGAAGACATTTGATTTCCGGACAATAACTTTAGTTTAAGTGTATGAATCTCTATGAAATTTAACCAAAAGGTTCAATACCACAAAAGGAAGGTTGGGATTGTTTTTGGGGGTGATGGTCCCAACTGTTTAGGAATTAGGGGCCAAAAAGGGGCCCAAAACAAGCATTTTTCTAGTTTCAGGACAATAACTTGTGTATAGGTATTTTGATTGCTCTGAAATTGTACCACAAGGTTCAATACCACAAGTAGAAGGTTGGGATTCATTTTGGGGGTAATTGCCAAAACTGTTCAGGAATTAAGGGCCAAATAGGGGCCAAAACAAGCATTTTTCTAGTTTTCAGACAATAACTTGTGTTTAAGTGTATGGATGTCTCTTAAATTGTACCACATTTTACAAAAAGAAAATGTCTTCAAATATTATATTTTTTGGAGGGGGGTGGGTGGGAGGTAAAAAAAAAGATTTAAGAAATTATCAATTTTCCAAATAAAAAATTGGGGTCACAATTTATTTTGCTAATTCTTTGTATATAGTCTGAAAACAGATTTACTAAGTATTGCGCAACAGCACAGTGTTTTGCACAACAGCAAGAAATCTTCAATTGAATATAAATTCAAATCATATAACCAATTTCAAGTTCTTTGACTACATTTATTCTGTGTCAGAAACCTATAATGTGTCAAATATTTAATTACAATCCAAATTCAGACCTGTATCAAGCTTGAATATTGTGTTCATTTTTGCCCCAACTGTTCAGGGTTGGACCTCTGGTCGTATCCAGCTACGCTCGGCGAAGCACATTTTTAACAAAAGCCAAGTTTATTGTGTCAATCATTATTTATATGATGCCCAGCAGATTAAAATGCTTGCCTTTTGTTACTAAGTCTTAGGGGATTGAAATCTGGATAAGACAGAAAATGTCCGGCTGGCTCAAATATTTTTTGGAAGCTGTGGTTTAATGGTATGAAGTTGTCTTCTTCATCATTGTGTCGTCCGAAGACATTTGGTTTACAGACAGTAACTTTAGTATAAGTGTAAGGATCTATGAAATTGTACCACAAGGTTCCATACCACAAAAGGAAGGTTGAGATTGATTTTGAGGGTTATTGTTCCAACTGTTTAGGAATTAGGGGCAAAAAAAAAAAAGAATTTTCAGGTTTCCGGACAATAAATGAGTATAAGTCTATGGATCTTTATGAAATTGTACCACAAGGTTTCATACCAAAAAAGGAAGGTTGGGATTGATTTTGGGAGATATGGCCCTAACTGTTTAGGAAAAAGGGGCCAAAAACAATACTTTTCTAATACTTTGTATACTTTTGTGACCAATTTCAATGGAGTTTAATTCAAAGTCTTGAAAAGTTCTTAGACCTAATTCAATCTTTGTCAGAAATCTAAGCTTTGTCAAATATTTAATCACAATCATTATCCAAATTCAGAGCTGTATCAAGGTTGAATGTTGTGTCTATACTTGCCCCAACTGTTCAGGGTTTGACCTCTGCGGTCGTTATCAAGCTGCGCCCTGCAGAGCATTTTATTGTGTTACGGTCTGTTTTCAAATACTATAAGAAATAGGTCAAATATATTTGGTGTATTGTCTGTCGGACAGGATTTATCTGACCTTGACCTCATTTTCATGGTTCATTGGTCAATCTTTAGTTTTTGTGTTTTGGTCTGCTTTCAATTACTATATGCAATAGGTCAAACATATTTGGTGTATGGAATAATTGTAAGGTGAACATGTCTGTCTGACAGGATTTATCTGACCTAGACCTCACTGTAATGGATCCTTAAAAATGTTAAGTTTATGTGATACTCGTAGTAAAACCTTTATCTTTAAGACTTTCAACATAAATTCTTAAAATCAATGGTCAGTAAAGCAGGCAAGACCTTTCAGCATGTGCACTCTTGTTTAACTCCTTCCTTAAAGAAAAAGGCACAGGGCACACAGGGACAAAAGGACACGCAAAAAGGGCACAGGGTTCAAAATTTTGTGGGCAGGACACAATATCTAGTCGCCCTGGTGTTCACAATACTTGCTTTCATCATCGGCAATTTTTCTTTTTTACCAAGTCAATGAAACAGCAATTTTTCATTTATAAGTAAAGAAATTCAAAGACATAAACGATTTTTTTTTGTAGAAAAGAGGTGAAAGCATTGACTACAGATTGGTCGTATGTTATTTCAAACAAACAACTTTTTCAGAAGTATTTTCTTTCATTTCCAGTAATTGTTACTCAAGATTGTATATCAAAACATTCTGATTTTTGGCAAAATAAATTTGTTACTTCATTAGAACGTGATGAAAATTGCCTTTTGTTAATGTTTCATCCAATAGTCATATTCCTTTCCAAATTGCTTGTCAAATATTGTCTCTTATTTTTTCGTGAATTTTTCTACGTCCGCCATTTAAATATTTCTACGAATCACAGATCGAAGGCAGGATTCATCGGAAGAGGATCAGATATGACTGAAATCCGTATTCTTACAATAATAACTACAGACGCTTGAATGGCACAACTGACAGAAGATTAACGATGCCAAAAGGGAAAATTACACATTCAACATGCATTAACATACTTTTTGGTTAGATCTCAATGCTAAATGTAAATATTTCCATGTAAATGCATTATTTCAATTTATTGATTAAAGTTGCTTAACTTGATAAACTTATATATATCTTTTTTATTTACCCTTCCGTAAAATTGGTTTCCGTTCTCTAACTTGAGTTTGCCTAAACCAAATGTTATGAAACTTATACACAATGCTTATTACCACAAAATACAGATCAAATTTGAATTTTGGTGGCGTCACTTTAACCGTTCTAGAGTTATGCCCCTTTATTAATGGAAAAATTCCAAAATTTTTAGTTTCCGTTCTCTTACTAAAGTTTGCCTCAACCAAATGTTATGAAACTTATACACAATGCTTATTACCACATAATACAGGACAAGTTTGAATTTTGGTAGCGTCACTCTAACCGTTCTAGAGTTATGCCCCTTTATAAATGAAAAAAATTACAAAATTTTTAGTTTCCGTTCTCTAACTTAACTTAAGTTTGCCTCTACCAAATGTTATGAAACTTATACACAATGCTTATTACGACAAAACACAGATCAAGTTTGAATTTTGGTGGGGTCACTTTAACCATTCTCGAGTTATGCCCATTTATAAATGGGAAAAAAAAGTCAAAATTTTTAGTTTCCGTTCTCTAACTTAAGTTGCCTCAACCAAATGTTATGAAACTTATACACAATGCTCATTACCACAAAACACAGATCAAGTTGAATTTTGGTGGCGTCACTTTAACCATTATCGAGTTATGCCCCTTTATAAATCGAAAAATTGCAAAATTTTTAGTTTCCGTTCTATAACTTAAGTTTGCCACAACCAAACTTTATGAAACCTATACACAATACTTATTACCACAAAACTCAGTTCTAGTACAAATTTGGGTAGCGTCACTTTTATTGTTTTTTTAATGAGAGACAATGAATTTCATAAACAAAATAAACAGAATAGTTTTAATTGAATTTTAATTGATATATGATACTTTCTTTTCCTTTTTGATATAAAAAAAAGTTCTTATTAGTGCTAGATATTTAGTTGGTAGTTTCTGGCAAGAGGGAAAATATAAATTTTTAACTTTAAAACTATTATTTAAAGGGGCATTAGCTGTCAAATTCATGTTCACCGATTTGACTCAAATTTTCATATTTGATTTATAACATACTAAAACGAATATCCAAATTACTAAAAGTCTAAAATAAACATTTAACAATGCATGGACTCGATAATATATATCAGCATTCGTGTAATTTATCTAGACACCATCTAATAAACCATTGAGATAACCTCTGAATACTGCCGACGGTCATAGAACCCGATATAAACATAAATATAGATAGAAATTGACCATGTGCAATTGGATTTTTGTAGGTCTGTTTGATTTCATGTTATAGGTTAAAGAAATAAGTTAATCATTGTTTTTACCTGTATAAGAATGATTTTTTGTGGATTGAATAGTCAACGAAAAGGTTCACCCTTGTTTCACTTTCAATGTTGACATTCTTTTCCTTTTAATAGCTGAATACGCCTAGAACATGCATAACCCATGGCTAGCTAAGGGGTTAAATGGAAATTGACATGAATACGTTGTCACATGAGGTCGATTTATTCACTTGCAAGTCAATAATACATCAATATTTTTGAGCTTATTTTGACAAATTTGGACCAAACTAACTGCTTATAACGAAATATTATTTCAAAATTCCGCTTTTATTAATACTTGAAATAAAAATATTTTTAATTTTTGTCTAAATGTTACTTTGATTGTATTCTCAGGTATGAATTGAACAATATACAGAATGATTGAATAAATAGGATACATATGGCCCTTTGTATTATTGTAAAAACCAAACATTGTAGCACCACAGGGGAACAACTTCAACTAGCACTTCTCTTTTCAGTCTCACCACTTCTCCCTATCAGTTTCAAAAAGAGAAGTCACTTCTCCCTATAATTCTGAAGTAGTGTGAGCCGTGATGGAAATGTCCAAATAAAAGTAAAGTCCTTCAGTTTTTAAAAATAAATAAATATTGCAACATAATTAGATCATGTAATTATCATGTATCCACATACAAATGCATGTACCATGTATGTCTGTCATCCATATTGCCATTCAGCACTGTCCCTTGGTGTCTTTTTCAGTTAATTATAAGTTATATATATGTATGCCAGATAATTGCCAAATTATTAACTGACTTTTTTTGTTAGGGGTGTGCAGGAAATGGAGGTATCACACTCTTTAAAGGTTTATATATTTATTTAAACTGTTGTACTTTGTAACTTATTTTTGAAAAATTATAATGTGTTATGTTGTACTATCCTCTGTGTGTGAGCACTTAAGATTGATAATATATATCTTCTTCATAGCAGCAGGGCATTATGATTTCTGGTCGCTGCTTTCAGGTAAGGTAGTTTACCATAAACTTGTAACTACATCAACTTGAAATTTAGGCCAAATTAGAATGTGTATATATACTGAATACACTAACAAGGTCAACAGCTTGCTCCTTCAGAAAAAATAGTGTTGATAGTTCTGATCCTACTTTTAATATAATCCTCACTTTTTTCCAGTAAAATTCAGTTTTCTCATGTTCAAATGAATTAAATGAAACCAAAGTCTGATTGATCCAATTTACAACAACCTTCACATTTATTTCGAAAAGATTTCATTCCAATTTGGACCAATCAGATCTTTTGATTCATTTCATGCAAATTGATATGCCAAATTAAACTAAAATTTTTATCAACTGTATATTCAAACACTTTTAAAGGTAATAAAAAAAAAATACATGATATAAACAGAATGAACCCCATAGAATCACTTGTAATTTATAATTAAAATGTTTTTTCTAATTTTCTGGCAGTCTCTACAGTATTGCAATTCTTTTTTAGTTGGAAGTACTGCTGAAGACGTTCACCCTTTTTTCAGAATTTTTAAAACTGAAAGTGGACCTTTTTTGAAGTATCTCTTGATACTATAAGCACTATGTAAACTATATTTGGTGTATGGAATGATTGTATGGTGTACATACTAGTCTGACAAGATTCCTCTGACCCTGACCACATTTTCATGGTTCAAACATCATTGGTCCATGTTAATAGTTGCTAACCTTCTACTTTATTTTGTCTTTGGTGGAGAGTTGTCCCATTGGCAATTTACCCATCTTCTTATTTTTATATGGTGCAGCGGGGGGCATCTTTTACAGTTCTCTAGTTATGTCCCTTTATTTTATAACGTTATATGTAAGCAGGGACATCATATATGTGCCATGGACACATTCTCCATATATTTTAGATCATTCATAAAACAAACATGATTGATGTCTTTATGGTCATTTGGTTAAAAAAAAGTAATGTGTGTTTAATTGTGTATTCTTATTGTTTGTTTTGTATAATGTTTTGAATTATCAGAATTGGGGATTTACCAGTATTAAATATTTAGACAATTATGTGTTGATGGCAGGTCTTTGAATTTGTGAAACTTAGCATTGATTTAGAGCTTGGCATATTGTATGAACATCTGTCTATTGTTGAAGATTGTATTTCTCTTCATATGTCTTTTTATACGACCGCAAAAAAATTTTGTGGTCGTATATTGGTATGACGTTGGCGTCGTCGTCGTCGTCGTCGTCGTCCGAAGACGCATTGGTTTTCGCACTCTAACTTTAGTTTAAGTGAATGGATCTCTATGAAATTTTACCATAAGGTTCAATATCACAAAAGGAAGGTTGGGATTGATTTTGGGGGTCATGGTACCAACAGTTAAGGAATTAGGGGCCAAAAATAAGCATTTTTGTAACTTCCAGACATAACTTGTGTGTTAGTGTATGGATCTCTCTGACTTTGTACCACAAGGTTCCATATCACAAAGGGAATGCTGGGATTGATTTTTGGGGGTAATTGCCTCAAAATTTTAGGAATTAGGGGCCAAAAGGGCAAAAACAAGCATTTTCTAGTTTCATGACAATAACTTGTGTGTAAGTGTATGGATCTTTCTGAAATTGTACTACAAGGTTCCATATGACAAAGGAAAGCTGGAATTGAGTTTGGGGGTAATTGCCTGAAACGTTTAGGAATAAGGGGCCAAAAATAAGCATTTTTCTAGTTTCCAGACAATAACTTGTGTTCAAGTGTATGGATCTCTCTGAAATTGTACTGCAAGGTACCATACCTCAAAGGGAAGGCTGGGATTGAGTTTGGGGTGATGAATCATAAGGGGTTCAAAAATTTAGGGGGATTTTTTTTTCCTTTTTTCCTTTTTTTTCTTTAAAATTTTCCATTTTAAGTTGGTTATTTCTGATTTATATTTAAAAGCAAATAATAATGATATGGCAGGAGATACACACCAAACAGGATGTGTAAATTATTATATAATAAGTATTGTGCAATAGCAAGAAATTTTCAATTGCACAGTATTGCGCAATAGCAAGAAATAGCAAGAAATATCCAATAGCACAATATTGCGCAATAGCAAGAAATTGTCAATTGTACAGTATTGTGCAATAACAAGAAATATTCAATTGCACAGTATTGCGCAATTGCAAGAAATATTCAATTGCACAGTATTGTGCAAAAGAAGATACTTTGTATAAATTGCTTATTTCTTGACCAATTTCAATGGGGTTTTATTCTTGAATTCTTGGGGTTCTTTAATATGCTGAATCTAACCCTGTATTAAGTTTTTGGATTTTAAGGCCCCATTTTAAATTGGTCCACATTGAGGTCCAAAGGGTCCAAAATTAAACTTAGTTTGATTTTAACAAAATTCCCGTTTTCAAATTGGTCTACATTAAGGTCCAAAGGGTCCAAATTAAACTTAGTTTGATTTTAGGGTTCTTTGATATGCTGAATCTAAACATGTATTTAGATTTTTGATTATGGGCCCAGTTTTCAAGTTGGTCCAAATCGGGTCCAAAATTAAACTTTGTTTGATTTCAACAAAATTGAATATATGGGTTCTTTGATATGCTGAATCTAACCATGTATTTAGATTTTTGATTTTGGGCCCGTTATCAACTTTGTCCACATTGAGGTCCAAAGGGTCCAAAATTAAACTTTGTTTGATTTCTTTTAAATTGAATTATTGGGGTTCTTTGATATGCGAAGCTAACCGTGTATTTAGATTCTTAATTTTTGATCCTGTTTTCAAATTGGTCTACATTAAGGTCCAAAGGGTCCAAAATTAAACTTAGTTTGATTTTAACAAAATTGAATTCTTAGGGTTCTTTGATATGCTGAATCTAAACATGTATTTAGATTTTTGATTATGGGCCCAGTTTTCAAGTTGGTCCAAATCGGGTCCAAAATTAAACTTTGTTTGATTTCAACAAAATTGAATATATGGGGTTCTTTGATATGCTGAATCTAACCATGTATTTAGATTTTTGATTTTTGGGCCCGTTATCAACTTTGTCCACATTGAGGTCAAAAGGGTCCAAAATTAAACTTTGTTTGATTTCATCAAAATTGAACTCGTGGGGTTCTTTGATATGCTGAATCTAACCGTGTATTTAGATTCTTAATTTTGGTCCCGTTTTCAAATTGGTCTACATTAAGGTCCAAAGGGTCCAAAATTAAACTTAGTTTGATTTAAACAAAATTGAATTCTTAGGGTTCTTTGATATGCTGAATCTAAACATGTATTTAGATTTTTGATATTATGGCCCAGTTTTCAAGTTGGTCCAAATCGGGTCCAAAATTAAACTTTGTTTGATTTCAACAAAATTGAATATATGGGGTTCTTTGATATGCTGAATCTAACCATGTATTTAGATTTTTGATTTTTGGGCCCCGTTATCAACTTTGTCCACATTGAGGTCAAAAGGGTCCAAAATTAAACTTTGTTTGATTTCATCAAAAATTGAACTCTTGGGGTTCTTTGATATGCTGAATCTAACCATGTATTTAGATTTTGGATATTGGACCATAATAGGTGAATGTCCAATTTAAAATTTTTAAGTTCTTAGACCACATTCATTCTATGTCAGAAACCTATGCTGTGTCAAATATTTGATCACAATCCAAATTCAGAGCTGTATCAAGCTTGAATGTTGTGTCCATACTTGCCCTAACTATTCAGGGTTCGACCTCTGCGGTCGTATCAAGCTGCGCCCTGCGGAGCATTTTATTTTGTCTTTGCATTGCTGTCTCATTGACATATACCCAGAGTTCTCGATAAGTGGTGGTCCTAGGGATTTGACCACCACATTTTTGGAAAGGACCAACATAATTTTGGTAATTTGCAATAGAAATGATAGTGAGGACCGGCATATTTTCTTCAAGGACCACCAGGGAAAAAAAGATTTCGAGAACTCTGTATACCTCACATCTCCTTTTATCCATGCTTGTATAACAATTATGTATGTACATTTAAAGTCTAATAAATCTCTCTCTTTCTCTCTCTTAATGCCTTAGGACATCAAAAGTCTAAAAATTATGTTGAAATTGTAGGTTTTCTTGTAGGGTGTGTTAAAGAAGTACTCCTTACAATGACCATAGATATTTGGTATGCTGTTGTATAAGCATTCATTTCATGATGCTTACTTAAAAGCAGGATGTTTCAATGACTTAATTTTTACATATTTAACTGAATTCTGTAAATTTAAGTAGATGAACTTGGGATAGCATGGACAAGAAATTGAACTTGAAGAAGGGATATTATGTATTAAATCATGACACAAAATCCCAATTAAACATTTAAATAAAATCCAAACAAAAGTAACTGCTCTTCTTCTCATAGTGACAGAATATAAGCTTACACCTCATTGCAAGCTTTGAATGCTATTGAATTGGTATTTGAATATTTCATTTTTAAGAAAATGCCTTATTCTTCAGTCATTTCTCAATGGATATAAAATAATCACATTTTACCACATTCATCAAAATTTTATTATCAAGTGAGATTTTAGTAGTATTTTGTAAGTATAATCCCATAAACATTTTCCATGCAATACATATGCGATAAGGCAATCCCTCAAATTGGATTTTTGAGTTTGCTGCAAAACCGTTTTATTTACGAAAAAAGTAAGGTGCAGATGAATTAGAAATGGGTTGTTTTTTGTTCTGTCAACATAACTGATTAAAATAGAAATGAGAATAAACTCAAAGAAAAAAATGCTTATATTTGTCTGAATTGAAATAAGATGCTATATGATGGAAACACAATTCAGCTTTAACTTTTTACTTCAATATAGTACATGTCATCATGTGTATCACTATGACACAGTTTTATTGTTGAGCATGATTTTGCTATGTATATATTTATCCTTTATTGATTGATTTTCTGTTCTTTGAGCAGTGCAGTGTTAGAACTTAGATTTTAAGTGAGATAAATCTGTTATAAGATTTTTCATCCAAATGATTTGTTACTAAAAATGATACCTCTCGTTTTCCATAATCCTTGGAATGTTTTTCCTTAGCGTTATGATAATTTGCAGAATTTATTTAAAAACATTTTTTTTTACCGTATTTCAAAATTTATTTTATTGTTACCCCTTGATTTAAAATTTTTGTTGATGACTAGAAAGCGAATTTTCATACTGATTATTGCTCCCTGCTCCCATACAGATGCAGAAAGGAGTCTTGTTTTAAAAAAAATTAAATTACATATGGTACATTATCTTTTCAGTTTATTGGATCCTTGTGGTAGTATGTCATTTAGTTTATTGGGTTAGAACTCAGTTTGGAATTGAGTGCTAAATTGATAGTTTATGGTGACCATTTCCTGTTTAGTGTAATTAGGGTCCAATTTGAATTATAATGCTTCGGTTATTGCTACATAAGAAAAGTGCAGAGTTTGCATATGTATGTGTGTGTTAGTTTCTTTTGTTTTGGTATTATTTTATTCTTAGTTTACAAGTCTTTTGTAATGAGTTTTAGCATTTTGATCAGGTCTGTGGTTAAAAATTGTATGGATAAAAACTAAGTAAGTTTGAGTATTTTGTTTCTGTACTTAATATTAACAAGGAATTCCTTGATATTATAATAACTGATGTCATATCTATAAGACTTCAATGCTAATTAATTCTTTAAAATTATGAGTTTTGATTATAGAAAAGAACTGAAAGTAAATGAATAATGTTTATTTTAATTTTTTCTGTGATCACATATTTCACTAATTAGTTTCCTTTACACATTAATTGATAACTGGTATACAGTATAATCTATATTTACAATACTCTATTGTACATGTATATTCACTTCATTAGATCAGAGATCTTTACATGTTTATAACTTTGTAAGCTTTATATTAAAATACAATGTAACTTTCAATAATTGTTATAATTTCTACATGGCATTATAAACAAAAGTCTGTTTTATATTCTTTATTGGATTTTGATTTATAAATAGAAATATTAGTTGAAGTATAAGTACTTAATTTTCAAGGTGATATGAATAAGGAATATCAGTTTCTGCAATACAAATTATACTCAGTTAACAACTTGTCTTGTGTTTACAATGCCGATAAAGAAGAGAACATGAGGGATATGGTTCTCATGCTTTTGACACTTATAAGAATTATTTGGTTGTCCAGGCATTGGAATTCAACAATGATCTGAATGGGCTTTTGTTTTGTCCTAACTATTATTTTATGATTGTAAGGTTGTATTAGATTCCATGAAGTACTTGTTTCACTTATTTGATTATTAGGCTTCACACTTTTTGAATTTAGTGCAAAAGTGCGGAAATAGCCTCATTTTGAGATCTTGTAATTATTATTTCGATATGAGTAACAGCTTTACCCAAAAAGATATTTTTTTTGAACATTATTCCTTGGTTAACATAGTGGTTAACATGTAGCAAGGTTAAATCTGAATTTAAAGGGTTAAATTTAACTGCAGGATGAAAAACAGACTACAATTAGAAGTTAGGTTTAAGCCAAGGGTTATAATATTTAACCCTAGGATAGAATTTTCTAATGGCTTGTAATGCAGACTTTGGTAGAACCAAGGATTTTATATATCACTATACAAATCCTTGGTAGAACCATAAAATTCAATTATCTTCAAAATTACAATTTACCTCAATCCATAATCGGATATGATACAGTTCCACTTGTGATAATTATAAATAATGTTGGACCATTGTCAGATTTAGAGAAATTTGAATTTCCTTAACTTGGTCTTGGCTGAAAAGAAAATTTTTGATTTGGATACAGTTATTCTATCTAACTACAAATTTTCAAATTGATCCAGAATGTTGTAACTTGTAACTGTTGTTATGTACTTGATTCCAAATGGTGAGGAATTGCCTCATCAGGATTGCGTAAATTTGTAGGAATAACTATACACATTTGGTCAACCTTAATAAGTATTGTAAAAATTGTTCAGAATATATTTGTTCATTCTCCACTCCTTCACTCCTAAACAAGTCTGAGTTTAGTATAGTGGAGTGCATTGTGCTATCATCAAATGAGTCTTCTATTCTTTAATTAGAAAGAATTATGATAAAAATTATGATATTGTAAATTTCCATTATTTTTCAGATGTGACCATGTAAAAAGTAGAAACCATGAATGGTGAAGTTCCAAGTGTTCCAATTACAACACTTGCGGGGATAAGTAGTTTAACAGATTGTGAGTTATTTTATTTGTTGTTAAATTTATTTTATTTATAGTAAAAACAGGGGTCTTGCACCCTAGATTTTTTCTAGATATGGGGGATGCGAATCATGCCCAGCCCTTCATATCATAACTTGTTAAATATATTTATAACAGTCAAGATTTTCACATATATATTGAACATAAATATATTTCTTTTTTGCCATGACAATACTTTTTTTTTATAATGTGTTTTGTTGGGTTTTTTGTATAGAGAAATATAGGGATTACTATCAGGCGGCGATGGCGTTAAATATTTGTATAAAGCTTTATATTTCAGAAGGTAGAAGACCTGCATGCTTTATACCTTGTATGCAGATGTCTTATGTTATGAATTTTCCATCACTCATATTTCCAATGTCCTTGACCTTTTCATGGTTCAGCAACTGCTTGAACAAAAATGTATAATTTTTGTCGAGCCTGCAGAAAGCTCAACATAGGGATAGTGATCCGGTGGCGGCGTTAGCTAACTTCTTAAAAGCTTTATATTTTAGAAGCTAGAAGACCTGGATGCTTCATACTTTGTATATAGATGCCTTATGTTACGAAGTTTCTGTCTGTCACATGTCCATTGTCCTTGACCTCATTTTCATGGTTCAGTGACTACTTGAAAAAAAAGTCAACATTTTTTGTAATGTTAATTTCTTTCTTATTATGAGTAATAGGATAACTATATTTAGTATGTGTGTACCTTGCAAGGTCCTCATGCCCGTCAGACAATTTTCATTTGACCTCAACCTCATTTCATGGATCAGTGAACAAGGTTAAGTTTTCGTGGTCAAGTCCATATATCAGATACTATAAGCAGTAGGTCTACTATATTTGGTATATGGAATGATTGTAAGGTGTACATGTCCAACTGGTAGGTGTCATCTGACCTTGACCTCATTTTCATGGTTCAGTGGTCAATGTTAAGTTTTTGAGTTTTGGTCTTTTTTTCTAATACTATATGCAATAGGTCAACTATATTTGGTGTATGGAAATATTGTATAATGTACATGTCAGTCTCGCAGGTTTTAATTGACCTTGACCTCATTTTCACGGTTCATTTCTCAGTGTTAAGTTTTTGTGTTTTGGTCTGTTTTTCTTCAACTATAAGCAATAGATCAACTATATTTGTTGTATGGAAGGATTGTAAGGTGTATATGTCTGTCTGGCAGGTATCATCTGACCTTGACCTCATTTTCATGGTTCATTGGTCAATGTTAAGTTTTCATGGTTAAGTTTGTTTCTTAGATACTATAAGCAATAGGTCAACTATATTTAATGCATAAATTGATTGTAAGGTGTACATGTCTGTCTGGCATGGTTCATCTGACCTTGACCTCATTTTCATGGTTCATTGGTCAATGTTAAGTTTTCTTGGTTAAGACTGTTTCTTAGAAACTATAAGCAATAGGTCAACTATGTTTGGTTTATTGAATGATTGTAAGGTGTACATGTATTTCTCGTTTGGTTTATCTGACCTTGACCTCATTTTCTTGGATCATGTTAAGTTTATGTGTTACTTGTAGTAAAGCTTTATAGTTAGGACTATCAACATAAAATCAATGGTTAGTAAAGAAGGCGAGACATTTCAGCGTGTGCACTCTTGTTTTGTCATGTGAAATACTCACTTATTATGAGTAATAGGATAACTCTATTTTCTATATGGGACCATTACAAGGTCTACCTGTGTATCAGACAGAGTTCACATGACCTTGTTAAGTTTTCGTATCTGTGATACTATAAGCAATAGGTCAACTATATTTGTTGTATGGAATGATTGTAAGGTGTACATATCCTACTGACAGGTTTCATCTGACCTTGACCTCATTTATGGTTCATTGGTCAGTGTTTAGTTTTTGTGGTTTGGTCTGTTTCTCAGATACTATAATTAATAGATCAGCTGTATTTGGTGTATGGAATGATTGTAAGATGTACATGTCTGTCTGGCAGGTTTCATCTGACCCTGACCTTTTTTCAGGTTCATTGGACAATTTTAAGTTAACTATCCACCAAAGTTCAAGTGAAGTGGATGTATTCTTTCATCCTATATTAAATTAAATTAATGTTTTGGTGTAAGATAGTTTACCATGAAGTTGTGGTCTCATCATCTTGAAACTTGGAACATATGTTTATTATGATTTGACTGTAAAAAAAAAACAAATTAGGGTTTTGACCCAGATTTGGTAGTTGACTGAACATGTAAATGTGATACAGTTGGTTTGGCATTGTGTCTTATTGACACTTATTGACATATTCTTGTTTAATTTTAATTTGCATTAGAATTAGTTTTAAGGTCTGTCATATAACTGGAAATATAATTGATATTTTGCATCCAGTTGCTTAAATTCATTTTATTAGCTCACCTGGCCGAAGGGCCAAGTGAGCTTTTCTCATCACTTGGCGTCCGTCGTCCGTCGTCGTTAGCTTTTTACAAAAATCTTCTCCTCTGAAACCACTGGGCCAAATTTAACCAAACTTGGCCACAATCATCATTAGGGTATCTAGTTTTAAAAATGTGTCTGATGACCCTGCCAACCAACCAAGATGGCCACCATGGCTAAAAATAGAACATAGGGGTAAAATGTAGATTTTGGCTTATATCTCTGAAACCAAAGCATTTAGAGTAAATCTGACATAGGGTAAAACTGATTATCAGGTCAAGATCTATCTGCTCTGAAATTTTCAGACAAATCTGACAACCTGTTGTTGGGTTGCTGCCCCTGGATTGGTAATTTTAAGGAAATTTTGCAGTTTTTGGTTATTATCTTGAATATTATTATAGATAGAGATAAACTGTAAACAGCAATAATGTTCAGCAAAGTAAGATCTACAAATAAGTTGTCATGACCAAAATTGTCAGTCGACCCCTTTAGGAGTTATTGCCCTTAATAGTCAATTTTAACATTTTTTGTAAATTTTGTAATCTTTACAAAACTCTTCTTCTCTGAAACTACTGAGACAAATTTAACCATACTTGGCCATAATCATTATTAGGGTATCTAGTTTAAAAATGTGTCCGATGACCCGCCTTCCAACCATCATGGCCAACTTGGTTAAAAATAGAACATAGGGTAAAATGCAGTTTTGGTTTATATCTCTGAAACTAAAGCATTTAGAGCAAATCTGACAGGTGGCAAAATTGTTCATCAGATATAGATTTATCTGCCCTGAAATTTTCAGACGAATGCGACAACCTGTTGTTGGGTTGCTGCCCCTGAGTTAGTAATTTTACAAAAATTTTGCAGTTTTTAGCTCACCTGGCCAAGTGAGCTTTTCTCATTACTTGGCGTCCGTCGTCGTTAGCTTTTTACAAAAATCTTCTCCTCTGAAACCACTGGGCCAAATTTAACCAAACTTGGCCACAATCATCATTAGGGTATCTAGTTTTAAAAATGTGTCCGATGACCCTGCCAACCAACCAAGATGGCCGCCATGGCTAAAAATAGAACATAGGGGTAAAATGTAGATTTTGGCTTATATCTCTGAAACCAAAGCATTTAGAGTAAATCTGACATAGGGTAAAACTGATTATCAGGTCAAGATCTATCTGCTCTGAAATTTTCAGACAAATCTGACAACCTGTTGTTGGGTTGCTGCCCCTGGATTGGTAATTTTAAGGAAATTTTGCAGTTTTGGTTATTATCTTGAATATTATTATAGATAGAGATAAACTGTAAACAGCAATAATGTTCAGCAAAGTAAGATCTACAAATAAGTTGTCATGACCAAAATTGTCAGTCGACCCTTTAGGAGTTATTGCCCTTAATAGTCAATTTTAACAATTTTTCGTAAATTTTGTAATCTTTACAAAATCTTCTTCTCTGAAACTACGGAGACAAATTTAACCATACTTGGCCATAATCATTATTAGGGTATCTAGTTTAAAAATATGTCCGATGACCCCGCCTTCCAACCATCATGCCCAACTTGGTTAAAAATAGAACATAGGGGTAAAATGCAGTTTTTGGTTTATATCTCTGAAACTAAAGCATTTAGAGCAAATCTGACAGGTGGCAAAAATGTTCATCAGATTTAGATTTATCTGCCCTGAAATTTTCAGACGAATTCGACAACCCGTTGTTGAGTTGCTGTCCCGGAGTTAGTAATTTTACAAAAATTTTGCAATTTTTTGTTATTATCTTAGATGTCATTATAATATCTAATATCTGATACTATTAATTATGATTTTAACCTTATTTTACATGATTTCCAAAGCATCAGTAAATACAGGTGAGCGACACAGGCTCTTGAGAGCCTCTAGTTTGTTATTATCTTAGATATCATTATAATATCTAATATCTAATACTATTAATTATGATTTTAACCTTATTTTACATGATTTCCAAAGCATCAATAAATACAGGTGAGCGACACAGGCTCTTTGAGAGCCTCTAGTTTCAGTTACAGTCATAATAATGCCTCTATTTTTAAGTTGAATTTTTTAAGTTTTCTTATTAGGTGTGTTTATAAAGAAGTACTTATACTAAACCCAAGATATTTGATATACTCGTGCAAAATTAATATATTCACTGAAACAAGTGCATTTTCAGTGAGAAGTATTTGAGGCTACCTTTAGGTATTCTTCAACTAAGTCAGAATTTTTACACTATAGATAATGAGGTAAGCATAAACAAACAAAAAAGGGATATCCACTGTCACACTATATTATGACATACAGGCATTAATCATGTAAATAGGTCAGTTTATCAAATTACTGTTATTGATTTTGCTGCAAAGCAAAAGAAATAAGTTTTATTACTAACAATACACAATCTTTGTTTTACAGTATTGCCAGAATTACCTCTACCAACTCCCATTCCATCTACAATAAATAACAGAAGCCTTTTACATAATTCAAAAGTTGTTGAAGGAGCCAAAAGATTATTGCAGTCCAAAGATGATTTCCTGGCAAAGCATGTAACTCGAACTCTGTGCCAGACCACAACTGATGAAATGTAAGACAAAAATAATTTTTTTTATCATTTAACTTGAAATATTTCTTTTCTTTTTTTCTTTTTTTTTTGTGTGCCTTGTACTGTTTTCAGGTCTGTGAAGTAGTATACATGAATAACTTATAATTTTAATTGACTAATACCGAAAAATGCATTTTACAACCTGTATATCCAACTCAAAAGTATTTACTATTATTTGCATGAAGTGAGGAAAAAAATAGTGACATTTCACATAGTTTATGAAAGGTATAGTCATTAACTCCAATCTGATGTTGATCATGAAATAACTGCTTGAATTGCATTGATATTAAATTTCCAATATTGAAATTGAACAATTAAACCAGTCAAATAAGGTCTGTGACCACTGATAGTAGATAAAAAATTGCTAAAAAAAATGGATGATGTGTATGGTGGATGAACAAAAATGAAAATAAGAAAAGTAAAAAACTCTTAAGGTAAAATGAAAGTATAAAATGAGTAACAGATACAAAAACATTCAGAAGTGTAATACAAAAGATTATTGGATGATGATCATGCTTAACAGCATGGGATGTTTAAGTCTAATAACATTTAATTTTAATTTTAATTTCAGATTGTTAAAAGATAACCATGCTGGAGATGGGATAGAGGGGGAAGTGCCTCCATTACTGCGGTCTGTTTTGGCACAAAATCCACATGTATTCAGAGGTAGCTTCTTTTAATTATTAGTCTTTTACCCTCATAATTCCCAAAATATAATAATATTAGCAAAAATAGTTATCTTGTCTTCTAATTAAAGAAACTTTAGATTTCTTTTTGTCCATCAAACAAATGATTAATATGTGTATTGCATACTTTAGCAGATAATGTAAGACATTAACTCCAGCCCAATAGCCATTTTAGTACAAATTTTCTACAGTGCTAGTTAAAACTGTTTTATCAGAAGCTTACAGATTGAGAAAATAAGAAAAATAAAGCTATCTTTCAGTAACCTTGATTTAAAAACTTTTAAAATCACACACTGCCTTGTTGTAATTAAATGTTTCTTATATTTTAGTCACAAGAAGTAACTCTAAAAAGCATTCTCCACAGAACAATGACATTTCTGTGCAGCAAAAGCATCCAAAGTAAGTAACAAAAAAGATGATATCCAGTACTTTTATTAACACAATATATATCTCCCTTACATACGATCTTGCCATGAAACTTCACATGTTAAAACACATCCAAGTTAAAGAAAAAACACTCAAATCTAATTTCAACCAATTGACTGTGAGTCACAATTTTGCACACACATTGCCATCTATGTACAGAAAATGTGAAAACATGCACAACCTCTGTCAGTCACATTGCCATACATGTACAGAAAAATGAGAAACCACGCACCAACCTAATCCATCCATTCTATAAGAGTTGGTCTTTGAATACAGGTTCTTAACTTTGTATAGAAGGAAGCATTTATGTGCATTATAACTTTTGAATGTACTAGTGTAAGCAAGGATTTAGAAAATTTTTTTACACAATTTTGGTCATTTTGAGACTGTCGAAATTATTCACACTAGAATCATAGCATCAACGAACTTGTGTTAACTGTTTCATCGCATTTACTTCATGAATTTCATACCTTTTTTCTAAAAACGTTAAGAACAGTTAATGGAATGCAACAGCTTAAAATTGAAATTATTTTAATGACTCAAAATAGTAAATTTCTCAGACATTGCTTACTTTTCTTTTGATTTTGAAGATGAAATTAAAACCGGAAGTTTCACGACAATACTAAAGTACGAGTAATTCCGGATTCATTTCCAGGATCCATTCTGTTTATCAACTATTGTCAGGAAATCACAGGATTTTTAATTTTATTACCTTTAAATGTGTTTGAATATAGCAGATAATAGTTGTATTTGTTTATTTTAACATGAAATCATTTTGCATTTTACGATTAAGTGTCTAATCTGGTGAAGACAATTTCATGCATGCATATTACATAGTAAATAAAGCACACGTTTGACTCGTGAAAAATTACTTTTTTCTACATAAATTAAATCAAGTTTTAATTTTAAATCAGAATTGACGATTGTCTTCGCTGAAAAGTTAAATAATGTCAAAGAATTTTAATTTCTGTATAATATTAGTTCTGAGCTTATGATCACTGTCAGGGGTGATTTAAAAGTGATTAGCGATTATTAGCCAATATTTCGCAGAGGCATTAATATGGTTATTGGGAGGGCCCTCAGGATTATCATACTATATCAGAGTGGCAGTTTTATTACAGGAAAGGGATTACAAAACAAAAACAAGTGCAAAATGGCGATAAAGAAACCCAATCTCATTGAAATGACAGAAATTATTTCTGTTAAAATATTTTATTTGTCCTAATTCCCAATCTGCCGTTTAGGACAAATACATGTAGCTTTCAGTTGAGGACATGACTGGCAAATATGACTGTTTCAGGACCCTTGAGTGTAAGTGAACAATACTGTATTGGTCTCGTATGTATAGCCACTATGTTCAAGGTTTTATATAAATTGCCTCACTATGTAACTGAAGCAACAGTATTGCTTCTCAGCTTGAAAAGTACTCCATCACAGATTTGAGACTTTTAAATACGATTTATTCATTTAAAAAAATATAATTTGATTGATTGTTCCTTATAACGGTGTGTCCCATTTCGCCTTAACTGTGAATTCCAGGTAAAAAGGTAAAAAAAAAATACTAAGGCGAGATGGGAATTGAACTAAAGCGAAATGTGAATTTAGATAAAATGTTAAATAAACAAATTAAACCTCTGTATTTTTTAACAATTTAAACAACATGTAATTAGGATTTTTTCTCTTTAAATATTATTTTATATTAATTTAATAAAAGTAACCATGAAAATCTAGAATAAAAACATGTCAGTAGGAAAGTTGCTTCTCTTGAAATATTGTTTGTTTCATTTAATAAAAGTTGCAATTTTATGAATTTTATGCAATTAGAAAAATCTAAATAATTCAATTATCCTTAACATTATGCAACACAAAAGTTTAATAGAACAGAAAACATGTTTTCCCACAGATTTGTTTACATATATAACTGAAACTTTAATAAAAAAAAAAAAAAAAACTAGATGTGTCGGAACGATACCCAAAATCTGAAGGAGTTTAGATTAAAAGTCCGTATAATGGTTTGTTGCGGAATGACGGACAAGGTAAAACTATATGGCACCGACAGCTTTGTTGCGGGGCCATAAAAACTGTTGCTTTTGCAATTGCCCAAGAACTAACGCACAGCGCGAAGTCTGGTGGGACATTTTAAGGGCAAATATCCAGTGAAGCTTTACTTTGAATTATTAGTAAGCATGTATGACGACAAAATATTGTTTCAAATTTTACTCGGTCGAAAACCTTGCATTGACAATTTTTTCAAACCTAGATGATAGGTTCAGTTTCTCAAGCTGTGTCATGCACATGTTATGTAGTGTGTAGCAGAATATAGTCAATCTCTTAGACAGAGCTATTATGTGTGCCAATACATGATAGGTCACTGCATCAATACTTTTAAGATTGTTTGTATAAACAGTCATTTATCTGTTGTGTTTTTACTTTATATTTTTGCTCTCATACTGATATTTTGTTTGTAATTATGACGTTTACATATAATTATTCACTAATCGTATGTTCATTTCATCTCATTTATGAGGAATTAAACATATGAATGGAAGGAATGAATGTCATCTCTAATTACAAACAACAACAAAGACTTTATTTACAAAATATATCATATAAGTTAAAAAGTTAAAAAAAAAATAGGAGCAACTATAAAAAGACTTATTCTAAAAGTGGGACAATCGAGAAGACACAAAAAAACATCTTCTTTTAAAAAGTAATGCATGGCATATTTTGACATTAAAATCATAACAAATATCAAATAATTGCAATAAAACAAAAATAACTTAATTACATTGTTTACACAAGTTCCCATTTCGCCTTAGTTAATTCTTTTTACCTGAACATTTGTACTAAGGCCAATTGGGATTTATTTAATATAATGATTTTGACAGCTAAGGCGAAATGAGAATAAGCCCTTATAACTGTCAAGAAAAGTTTATTTCTCTTGTCATGTTGATTATATTGTGTAATCATCAACTTGGTCATTGTCATTTTTGCAAATTTTGTCACAATAATATAACTGCCAATAGCTCTGTTTTGGTGATATTTTTGAATAACATATTTCATTCAAAACACCTGTTGAACATGAAAATAATTAGCAATAAGCGATCTTTGGCTTAGTAATAGACATACTGATTGTTGAACTTTGTGTAAGTCTTGATCAGAATCAACCATCTATACTCAGTTGATTCCTTTCTAGCGGATTCACTCAGAATTTGCCGATGGTTAGAATGTCAACAATTAGCAATCCTCAAGTGAATATGCTACTCTTGCGACGGAATCTTCCCAGTATTAACGAGTGAAATGTCAACATAAATCATCAAAATGACGGTGTGATTACACTTTATCGAAAGTCACTGATCCTTCCAAGTAAATTGTGGTTGTTTAAGACAGTGCTTGTGGTTGTTTTAAACAAATTAATGGAGCATAAGAAATGGAGCAGTTTCTAAGGAAATGAATGTATTCCCATTTTAATTTCAGATTTAACCAGAAACATGGCAGCAATAAAAGTCAAGATAGTGCTAAAAGAAGACCAGGGTCTAATAAATTCCAAGACTCCTTTCTTCATTTCACAGAATCCTCGACAACAAATGATATAGGTAATTAATATTGTTTGCATTTCAAGAACTTTGTTGGTCTATCTTAACCAGGGTTGGCAAAAACCCGGGTTTTATGAGTATTGCCCAGCCCAGTGGGAAATACTGGGAAAACCCGGGTTTTACTGGGTAATACTGGGCAATACTGGGTAATATGAAATACTGGCTGAATTTTTAAAGAGGATTCAGTGATTAATCACAAATGCAATACATTAAAGATTATGATATTTATAAAATAAAACATAGTATTTTAATTTATAAGTTCACTTGTTTTAAATATATATATATAACTATTAAGAACTAACAAATATATGTAAGGAAAAATTACTTTTAAACAGTTTTTATACGACCATAAAAATTTTTGTGGTCGTATATTGGTATGACGTTGGCGTCGTCGTCGTCGTCGGCGTCGGGCGTCGTCGGCGTCGTCGTCGTCGTCCAAGACACATTGGTTTTCGTGACTCTAACTTTAGTTTAAGTAAATGGATCTCTAGGAAATTTTACCATAAGGTTCAATACCACAAAAGGAAGGTTGGGATTGATTTTGGGGTTTTGGTACCAACAGTTAAGGAATTAGGCGCCAAAAGGGGCCAAAAGGGCCAAAAATAAGCATTTTGTAACTTCCAGACAATAACTTGTGTGTAAGTGTATGGATCTCTGACATTGTACCACAAGGTTCCATATCACAAAGGAATGCTGGGATTGATTTTGGGGTAATTGCCTCAAAATTTTAGGAATTAGGGGCCAAAAAGGGCAAAAATAAGCATTTTCTAGTTTCAGGACAATAACTTGTGTGTAAGTGTATGGATCTTTCTGAAATTGTACTACAAGGTTCCATATCACAAAGGGAAAGCTGGAATTGAGTTTGGGGTAATTGCCCTTAACGTTTAGGAATTAGGGGCCAAAAGGGCCAAAATAAGCATTTTCTAGTTTCCAGACAATAACTTGTGTTTAAGTGTATGGATCTCTGAAATTGTACTGCAAGGTACCATACCTCATTGAAGGCTGGGATTGAGTTTGGGGTGATGAATCATAAGGGGTTCAAAAATTGGGGTTTTTTTCTTCCTTTTCTTCCTTTTTTTTTCTTTAAAATTTTCCATTTTAAGTTGGTTATTTCTGATTTATATTTAAAAGCAAATAATAATGATATGGCAGGAGATACACACCAAACAGGATGTGTAAATTATTATATAATAAGTATTGTGCAATAGCAAGAAATTTTCAATTGCACAGTATTGCGCAATAGCAAGAAATCTTCAATTGCACAGTATTGCGCAATAGCAAGAAATATCCAATAGCACAATATTGCACAATAGGAAGAAATTGTCAATTGTACAGTATTGCACAATAGCAAGAAATATTCAATTGCACAGTATTGCGCAATTGCAAGAAATATTTAATTGCACAGTATTGTGCAAAAAAAGATACTTTGTATAAATTGCTTATTTCTTGACCAATTTCAGTGGGGTTTTATTCTTGAATTCTTGGGGTTCTTTAATATGCTGAATCTAACCGTGTATTAAGTTCTTGGATTTTGGGCGCCGTTTTTAAATTGGTCCACATTGAGGTCCAAAGGGTCCAAAATTAAACTTTGTTTGATTTCATCAAAAATTGAATTATTGGGGTTCTTTGATATGCCGAATCTAACCGTGTATTTAGATTCTTAATTTTTGGTCCCGTTTTCAAATTGGTCTACATTAAGGTCCAAAGGTCCAAAATTAAACTTAGTTTGATTTTAACAAAAATTGAATTCTTAGGGTTCTTTGATATGCTGAATCTAATCATGTATTTAGATTTTTGATTATGGGCCCAGTTTTCAAGTTGGTCCAAATTGGGGTCCAAAATTAAACTTTGTTTGATTTCAACAAAATTGAATATATGGGGTTCTTTGATATGCTGAATCTAACCATGTAATTAGATTCTTAATTTTTGGTCCCGTTTTCAAATTGGTCTACATTAAGGTCCAAAGGGTCCAAAATTAAACTTAATTTGATTTTAACAAAATTGAATTCTTAGGGTTTTTGATATGCTGAATCTAAACATGTCTTTAAATTTTTGATTATGGGCCCAGTTTTCAAGTTGGTCCAAATCGGGTCCAAAATTAAACTTTGTTTGATTTCAACAAAAATTGAATATATTGGGTTCTTTGATATGCTGAATCTAACCATGTATTTAGATTTTTGATTTTGGGCCCCATTATCAACTATTTTAGTTTTTTGTTAAATGGTTGACTGATTTGGGATAATAACGAGAAGTTCTGAATGAACAGTATTATAATTTTGAAGTTACTTATTATTTTTATTTCATTGTTGTTTTGTAAAAAAAGTGCTGTCTCATATGTAGAAACAAATGTAAAATGAATTATTAGATTGTTTGATTTAATTGTATTTATTTGTAACAAAAAAATTATAATTCAAAAAGAAATTATTTCTGTTACCAGGCAATAAAAGGTCATATTATGAAGAGTCAGATGATGACGATGGAAGAAATCGGCGAAAAAAACGGAGACATTATGATTCAGATGAAGAAAGTGAACCTCCTAGTCCTGTTGAAGGTTTGTATAGTATATACTAGCACACTTAAACATTCATAACTGAAATTGATAAGCCTCACAATTGGAAATTTGTATTGTTGGATTGTGTAAGGAAGGGGGAGAAGATATTGGCAATTCTTTGGAACATACATGCATACACGGGATGTTTATAATGCTCAAGTATTGATTAGGATATCCTTGTTGTCCTCTGCTGTTGCATATGGTATATGATCAGAGTCACATTTCAGTGTAAGTTGAAGCAAGTAAGTTAGGTAACTATACAACATGAAGAGACAAAATATGGCCATACAGCCAGAAATTTCTTAATGAAATCAGTTGATTTGTATTCTTTTTATTATTACAGTTAAAAAGAAGAAAAAGGACAAAAGAAGACATAGATTGCAACAGGAATTATCAATAGAAGAACTATTAGATAGTCCCACCTTTAAAAAATTTAGTTCATGCATAGAAACCATTTTTGATTCTGCAGAAGATGTCAACTTTGGTTCCTTAGATCCAAGTGAGTAGTTTAAATGTTTGTACCATATATAAATCTTGCACAAAAAGGGTAATACTGAACTGACTGTTTAAAACTAGTGACATATGTGATTAATTCTATTAAATAATTTTAAAAGCAGTTACTCAAATAGTATGAAAAAAGATACAGAAAAGAATAAGGATCAGCTACATAAAGAGAACAATTTCATGAACAAATTCTAGTTTTAATCCATCTTTAAAAAAAAATACTTGTCACTGATATGTTATTTGTGATGTAAAACAGATGATGAAGAAACTGAAATTCCAGAAGAAACGTTGATAGCAAAGTCAACACTCGCAGAGTTGTGTGGTGAAGCAGCAAAGTTGAAGACAATGGGAGTCCTGAATCAGGTGAGATTTTTACATTTTATGAAATTTCTCCTAGTACTCAGAGGATATTCAGATATTTATATCTAATCCTGTTAAAAATTGACTTTGAATTGGACATTTTGAGGCTAAAAGTGGTTACAGCGAATAAAAAATTTTATGATACACTTTTCCTACAACTTAAACCCTAGATGTGTTAATAATTTCTGTGCGTGTGGTAAATTATGATTTAATCAAGAGAAGATGTATGAAAAATGATCATGATGTAATGAATGCAGTATACATCTGAAATTTAAATACATTAACACCCAATCCACCATAAAACCATGTATTAAGTGACACATGGGGGGTCTTCAAATCTTCACATAACTTTGTGAATATAAACACCATAGTAGTACAAGACTTCACACAAAATATTTCCTCTGGACCTTATCTCTGTAATGAGTAATGCAGTATTCTATACAGGGAACCAGTTTTTCGGCTCAGAAAAATGAATTTCTTCAATTTTGTGACAACATTGAGATGGAAAAAAATGCAACAAAGTATAATTCTTACTATTTAAACTTTTATTGACAGAAAGTTTGATGGTAAAATAAACATTTAACACAATTAAAATCAAAATCAAATTTTTAAGTTTTGCCTGGCAAAGGGAGATAATCATATTCAATTTTCCCGTATTTTTTTTAATGAAAATTACACATTTTAAAACATATACAAAATCTCATCTACCACTGACAATTGAAAAAATCATATCACACTGCAAAGTTGAAGTATAGTACAAACTAATTTAAGAATAAAATTGGTGGGCACTCATATTCTTATGTGTCTAGCAGAGACATGAAAATGATGAAATTTTGTGATTTTTCTTCAAACGCTGTAAAAATCAAATTTTTTGCACATGAATAAGTAACATTTAAACTGGAGCTATTAAGGTCAATTATGTTGAAAAATTATTGAAATTGTATTAAAAAGATATTCTATCAACATAAGATATGAATATGGAAGGGGCAAATAGGTTTACCCCTGTTAACAAAATTATGAATACAAGCTGGCATCTGATTGTTCCTAAGTCACAATATCATTTACAGATGAAAACAAAGAAACACATCTTCGGATTTTCATGAAACTAAATCAACACCCAAAGGAATGAGGAGAAAAGAAATTGATTGAAAGTTGGCTCTGTAGATCAAAGGTCATGGTCACAATATATACAGATAACAGCAATTTTTTTTTTTTTTAAGTTTTTCATATAACAGCACCTTACAACAAATCAAGTTTTCATTAAAATATATCGTACAAACATGCACCTAACCAACAAAAGGAAACAGGCTCCTATCAGTTTCAGGCTCTGTAGTAGCCTTAAAGGTCAAAAGTCAAGGTCACAACTTACTTTAAGACAACAGTAATTGATATTTTGTATTTTTTCAAAAGGAAAATTTTAGGGTAAATGATTTAATTTTGATATAATTTTGTACAAAACATGCACCATCAAAGGACGATGCCTAATTTATTTTTAAAAGTTTTTTTCTAAGGCCATGGTCATAACTTAGATTCTTTTTTTTCAAATACAGGCTGAATGCACCACCTAGCAAGTTGAGACTTTTGGAAAGCAAGGATCGTCTTTCATTATCCTTCATTTTTAATGATTTGTGCAGCCAAATTTGATATGATATTTAAGGAAAATTGTGAACCATTTTGACTTCAATTTCTCAGTTGATTCTGAATATTTTAAAAGACAAGTAATCACTTATAGTAACACTAAAGGGAGACAATTGATTATAGTGTATTCATATAAAGTCCATGATCTGCTACAAACACTTTCAATTACATGTATCTGCATGAAATGGGTCAAGTTCTGTTGACAAAATTTTGTCGGTTAAGAGGGACATGTTCTCTTGTATCTCCAAGTTTTCAATTTCAGACAATACATTTGTCAATTCAACATCATTTACTTCAACTTCAAGAGCTACAACATGTAGAGCATGCGGGATTTCCCTTCTTGAATGTTGTTTAGATGCAAAACCTGCAAACAAACTTTTAATTTGACTAACAGATAGCCATTCATCAGGGGAAAACATTTTGGTTCCATTTTCTGTTCATTGTTTCCTCAACCTGTCACAAAGATCGTCATAGTAGGGGCGTTTCCCTGTTCTTTCACCCTCATCATAAATGTTTTTCAGGAAGATTTTAATTTTTGAAGAAAAGCGAACAATTTTTCGAGTTTTCGTCAAAGCCCATCCTTCAACAACAGAATCATCTTCAGAGCCTGAGATAACAGATTGGGCAATCACAGATTTGTATTCACTTCCGATATTATTGCATTTGTCAACCCACATTTGTTTTACAACATCTGTTCCTGCTGGTTTAACATATTGATGGGATCCTTTCAAAATGTGCCTTTCAAGACCATTTGCCGAAACAAACTCCCTTTGGCATCCAGGCTCCAGACAGGCAAATCCAATGCAGTTCATAGCTTCTGTGTCCTCCTGATAACAAAAAATAAAACAAAATTTATGAGACAAGTCGCCTGACCATTGCTTATGAAGCAAAAATGCACCATCCTGACAAATGTCTGCCATAAAACAATAGGACCAAAAGGTGAAAATTGTTTCTGGAGTACTGATCCCAGTTTTTTTGGGGTCCGTGTTTCTCATTTGTTTTAGTTTTGTCTCGCCTCATGACGAAAGTCATGAAAGCGAGACATAGGGATTGCTTTTCCGGCCTCAGCCACATCGATGGTGTAAACTTTTATCAAAGTTTTGTGATTAGGTCAGTTTCTCAGAAAATGTTCATGATAGGCCACTGATATTTGGTCTATGGTATCATTGGAAGGTGTACATGTCAGTCTGACACATTTCAACTGACCTTGACCTCATGATCATGGTTCACTGAGCAGATTAAAATTGTGTGACAAATTCTGTTTCTTAGAAATTTTACATGGTAGGTCAATGATATTTAGTCTATGGAATCATCTGATGGTGTACCTGTCTGTCTGACTCATGTCATGTGACCTTGACCTCTTTTTCATGGTCCACTGACCATGTTTGTTTTTTGTGATTAGTTCTGTTTCTCAATAACTAATAATGTTAGGTCCATGATATTTGGTCTATAGAATCATCCGACGGTGTACATGTCTGTCTGACACCTGTCATTTGACCATGACCTCATTTTCATGGTCCACTGACCATGTTTGTTTTTTGTGATTTGTTCTGTTTCTCAATAACTAATAATGTTAGGTCCATGATATTTGGTCTATGGAATCTTCCAAAGGTGAACATGTCTGTCTAACTCCTGTCATCTGACCCTGACCTCATTTTCATGGTCCACTGACCATGTTTGTTTTTTTGTGATAAGATCTGTTTCTCAACAACTTTACATTGTAGGTCAAAAACATTTGGTGTATGAAATCATCCAAAGATGTACATGTCTGTCTGACTCCTGTCACTTGACCTTGACCTCAATTTCACAGTCTATTGATAATGTTAACTTTTCTTATTTTTTTTGCGTTTAGATACTATAAGCAATAGGTAATCAATATTATGTTATGGAATTAATTAAACAGGCGAGACATTTTAGGGTGTGCACTCTTGTTTATGTTATATATGCTGTTGTTGGTCCTTGTGTGTATTATTTGTTCCCCAGTTTGTGGTTTCGGGGCCGGCTACAGCCTACTTATCGGTGGGATGATTTTTTTCACTGTTCATTGGAGACCAATCATCTTGTGTTGTAATTTTTGCTTGATGGATGGGTTGTTGTCTCTTTGACACATTCCCCATTTCCATTTACTTTCCTACATGTACCTCAGTATTGATACGGCTTTTGACAAATATTTCTTACCTCATCAGGTTCATCTTGTTGTTCATCTTCTTGTTCTTCAGTTTCAGTTGAATCTGTGTCTGGAATATCAACCCTTTCTTGAGATGTCTTCAAAGTAACTTTTCCTACCTTCACACTGTCACTGTTTCCGAATGGATGTAAAATCTACAAAACATTTATATATCATTAGATTATGTGAGCTTCTGCCATCATCTTGTGTCTATTGTCAATCGTAAACTTTTCTTCGAAGATATTCATTTCTGAATCCACTGAAGGGATTTAATCATGCATATATATAAATGCTTGTTTTCTGCCCCTTTTTTGGCCCCTAAGTCCTAAAATTTTGAGGCAATTACCCCCAAAATCAATTCCAGCCTTCCCTTTGTGATATGGAACCTTGTGCAGGGGTTCAAATTAGCATTTGGTACTTGAAGGTCCGGGACCTTTGACACTCCAAACTGAAAGGTCCACAACCTAAATCCCAGGTCCTACTTTTACATGAAATATTTCTCATAAAGATACAAAATTAATGTGCTTTTGGTGCTAGGTTAGCTTGTTTCATCATACATTTGTAATTGACAAGTTTACAAATAATATATTGACATGCAACCATATAGACCAAATTGTCAGTGTTGCTGTGGTATTACATGTATAACAATTAATGTAATTGTCTTGTATATTATAAATTCTAACAATCTATTTTTTTTTTTTTTTTGGTGCTGGGAAGGGTGTCACTGTGCGTGTGTGTGTGTGTTGTCTCAATCATTGACAATTATACCATAATCTGTTATTAGTCCCCTACCGACGAAGTCGAAGGGGACTTTAGGTTTGCACTCCGTCTGTCTGTCTGTCTGTCTGTCTGTCCTTCTGTCAGTCCGGCAAATCAGCTTTCCACACTTTTTTTCTTCGTTCTTGAAGATATTGATTTGATATTTGGTATACAGTTTTATCATGACAAGTTATAGATCAAGTTCAAATTTTGTTCCGGTCTGATGATTTAATCCAGAGTTATGGACCATAACTCTGGACCATATCTAATAGTGTTAGAGTACTATGTTAAACCATATTTCTGTACAAAGGGAGATAACTAATTTTTTAAAAGACATTCTTTGTTCAATTATTTGAAGAATTTTTTGGCAGGTTTGTTAGTTATTTAGTATAAACTAATTTTCTGAATGCTATATATATAAAAAAAAATTATGAAGAGAAATCCTTTAATTAGATAATAATCTATTTTTATTATGTATATATTTCAATACATTACATTGTGTAGATAAAAGTTGTTGACATTTTATAGATAAGTTACAAATCTATATTAGTTTGTGACAAATGAAAGAAAAATATTTGGAACTATTAATTATATTTGATTATAATTTGAAAATAGATATACACTGTATTACATCATATTTAATTTTAGAGAACTATTAATCATATCTAATGTTTTTTTTCATCATGCTTATACGATATTGATTGATTATTGGTATATAGTTTTATCATGACAAGTTACAGATCAAGTTCAAATTTTTGTTTCGATCTAATAATTTTGTCAGAGTTATGGTCCTAAAATTCACTCATATAATCAGTTTTCCACACTGTTTTTAGTCATGCTAGAAGATATTGACATGATATTTACTTTTGTTTACACCATGGCAAGTTATATAACAAGTTAGCATTTTGTTCCAGTATAATGATTTTTACCCAGTAGGGGACTATGTATTGCCATGCAATACTCTCAGAATGCTTGTTGATGTAAAAGTGGCAACATCAACACCATTTTGCTCTGGATTTCAAGAATAAATTGTAGTCACTCAAGGGTTTCCTTTTTGCAACACTATGCAGTGTTGAAGAAAACCTTATATCTATTTAACTGATCAGGCTTACATCCTTGTGAATACATTAGTGTCTGACAATAAATCTTTAGACTTAAAATTTGGGTCACTTTCATGGATCCACTGCTTTAAACAAAATAAATGCTGGGGTGTCACTGTGTATTTTATTGGGTCTACTTTAAGATTTTGTGTTCCCTTTCTAGTGAACTTTCTTTTTTGAATGGGTAGGTAATTTCTGGCAGTATATAAACAACATTAGACCAGTTGATTCGATCATCATATAGCCACGGTCGATTGATTTTCAGTTGAGCTTAAATTTCCGTTCCGTTTTCAAGATTGTATTTTGGTCTTTAGTGAGATCTTCATTTGATTTTTTTGTTTTGTTCCCAAGGAAGACGTTGAAGCCCACCGATTATCATCTTCAGGCTTTCCTCAAGACGTGACACCAATGAGAAACAGACTCATTTTCTTGAAAATGTCTAAATAATTTGTTAAGTGACCTATCGCAACTATATATAACCTTGTGTATGGTCGGCAAGGTCAGGAATGAAACATTTTATTATCTTAATTTCAATAATAATATGGCTTTGAAATGACGATACTGGTGGTGAAAAGGTCGGCAAAGTTAATTTTATTTTCTTTCAAATCGAAGGTCCGTCGGGCATAACTAGTAACCAAAACGAAAGTCCGATTGCAACAGTGGAAGGTCACGGACCTCGGACCACCGCTAATTTGAACCCCTGCTTGTGGTACAATGTCAGAGAGATCCATACACTTACACACAAGTTATTGTCTGGAAGTTACAAAAATGCTTATTTTTGGTCCCTTTTTGGCCCCTAATTCCTTAACTGTTGGTACCATAACCCCCAAAATCAATCCAAACCTTCCTTTTGTGGTATTGAACCTTATGGTAAAATTTCATAGGGATCCATTCATTTAAACTAAAGTTATAGTGCGAAAACTAATGTGTCTTCGGACGACGACAACGACGCCAACATCATACCAATATACGACCACAAAAATTTTTTGCAGTCGTATAAAAAGGTTTCGTGAAATTCTGTTGTGTGGTTTGAGAGGAGTTGCAAAGACAAGAAAGACGGACTGACGGACTGATGGACTGACAGACGGATGGACGGACGGGTCAAAAACATTATACCCTGGGGTATGATAAATGCTCGTGGCAAAAAGCTAAGACTGTATTTTGTACATATATATATTACCAATGATAAATTTAAACCTATTTAAACATGTATATACTGTCATGTCTGTTAATTTTTTCATGATCAAAAATTTAAAGTTACATAATTCAGTGGCGGATCCAGGGATGGGGTGGGGGTGTTGCCCCTCCTTTTGAAAAATTTGTCTGTTTTATGTGAAAAGATGACAAAAAATTGTTAATAATGTCCTAGCACACACACACCCTTTTCTGGGGAACCCTGACTGGCAACTTCCCCCCAACCCCATCCCCTTTTTTCAAAGTGTCTGATTCCCCCCTTTTCTTTAAAGTGTCTGGATCCGCCCCTGATTATACACAATACAAATTAAATCTACTTACATGTTGTACAATTTTCATATTGAAGACAGTTACCATCTGTCACAGAAAGTCGACACACAACTTTGCTTGAGAGGCATATTTTCTTTGCTTGTGGTACATCTAAAAAGTAGTAAAAACATATTCTAATGCAACTTTTAATGTAACGCCAAATTTGATTGGAAAATGAGTAAAATTTCATAGCATCAATTACACGATTTACAGTATATGCTTAGTGAGTCCGAGGTTTCATTAGTATGGAGATAACCATATTCAATTTCAAAATCACAATAATAAAAGCATGCAATAATTTTTAAATTATTTGTATGTTTAAAATGCAGTATAGAGAATGGATCCTAACAAAACCACATTTGTGCTCCTGTCCTAAATCAGAAGTATTTAAGTCATTGGACTGCCCTTGCATTGTTAAACCTATTAATCTAAAAAAGATATCTCATAATCTGGACATGTGCTGTGCCCTTAGGTTTGATTGCTCTTTTTTTTTTTTTTTTTTTTTTGGGGGCATCCAGATCTGGCCGTCTGTAAGTGGGTTATTTCTGCTCCATTGAAGTACATGTGGTAAGCACTCCATTTCTTTTTGTATTGCATTTAGTGATTTGTGTATAAATTAAATTTGTTTTAAAATATGAAAAGTTTGCCGCTATTTTTAAAAAATTAATTTCTACATTGTGCTGTGTATGGTCAATGACTTGCATAAGGAAGTTTTAAATGCAACCTGAACATCACTCTATAATACAACATGATCATTGTTCGCTCATCAAAATAACAGATTTTTTTTTATATGAACAAAATGTCAAATGAATTTTTTACATACCATCTTCTATGTTTGACTCTTCATTGTCTTCATCACAAAATGTGAATTTCGATAATTCTTTGCTGTGGTCTTCTCTGCAGCCTCTGCATATACCTGTAAATTATAAAGAATGACTTTTTATGTGCATGTAAGTTAACATGAATAATATTTATTCTTTTTTGATTATTGGTCTTGTTTGTTAGTTAAATCATTTGAAGATTTGTAAGAGGAAACACATATTTGTTCAATGTTGGCCTCAATAAGTCTCAAAAAAATAATAACTGATCTCACCAATCCATTGTAGCATGAAAACAAATTATGCCAACCATAGGGGTGGGGGGGGGGCACTTTGTTAAAAAGTTGGTACAGGTGTGCCTCTGGAATTTGAAAAACACATTCATATATTGTCTGTAGCCCAAGACCAAAAATCTGACCTATTCATATATATTTTGCATAAAAAAATGTTATCTAACCATATATTTAGTCCAAAATTTCGGCCCGGTCATATATTTGTCTGAAATTTCCAGCCCAGTCATACATTTTGTTCTAAATATTTGGGTCTAGTCATATATTTTGTCTGAAATTTTCAACCCAGTCGTATATTTGACGAGTTGAAAAAGCGACCCATACTAGCACCACATCTGTTTATACTCTCATAAATGAAAATTAGTGTGCTGCTTCATAAAAAATAAGGTAGATGAATTTAGGTAGACAAAGTGATTTAATTATTTTATAAAGACTAAAATGGGGAACATGTTTTTTTTTTTGCTTTAATGGTGGTTTGGCCTTTGCCAAAACATGATAGTTTGGTAATGGTCAAGACTGCTTCTGTGGGGATCCACCATTTATTGAAATCATTTGGGTGGCTTACATATGCATGTAATTGACCAACTTAGCATTTTTCAACCCCCTCATACAATTTTCTTGCATAATTTCTATCCCTCAGATACCAAATATGACACTTACCCCTCATTTTTACATATATATAGACAAAAGACTCACAGAAAAACAAATTGGGTATCCCTTAGATATAAACAATGCTATGACTTTTGATACCACTCAGAAAATATAACACCCCCTTGTTTTGTTCGGATTTTTAGTGGAATGGCCCATTTCTTTATAGGCTACAATGCATAAAGTGTGGATCCCCAAATGTTTTATTTTTTTATCTATCCAAAATATAACATACCTGATCCAATGGGCACATGCTCTCCCCAAAAAAGGAAAATCTCAACCGAGCGCTTCAATGAAATTCCTCTATCAGCCTTTTGTTTGGATGAACCATGCAGTGGGTGCTTACTGCCATTTCTGTTAGATCTTTGCCAATAGATACCTAAAGTGTCTCTGTGGGCTTGACATATGTTATAGTCACAACTATAATTGAAAACGGCTCCGACACGAGATAAAATCAGTGTTGATTCAGAAACGTCTGAGTTCAGATTATATGAATGTAGTGATCTAAGATGGGCATCAGTGTTCTTTTCACATTCATTAAGCTTGTAAAATTGTTTGGTATTGTTGTAAAAGTTAGAAAACCCACAATCCACAGCATTAAACTTAGAAAACAAACATTTTTCAGTCATCTTCTGCTTCCCTCCATAATTTGTCTGATGTTATGTTGCTATGGAATCTCCTTAATTGAAGAGCTAATGCGATTTAGCTAAAAACCAAAACAGCAACAAGAGTAACAACCTTCCTCTTTGAAATAAAGATTTGGTCCTAGCAGCAATTTTTTTGTAGAAATGTGAATAATTCGTGGAAAAAAGACAATGAATAGGTTATTACAATATTTATGCCAACATCTTGAGGAAACGTATCAATTTATTCAAAGTTCAGAAAACAGGGACCTAGAAAAGTGATATTATTAGTCAATGGTAGATGAATTTGTCTATTGTGGTAACTTGTTATCATATGTCTCCACTAAATAGCATAGGTGTAATATTTTCATCTGAAAAATTTCTCATTTTCACTCCCTGATGTTTCATTTTTCTCAAATTTGGTTACTCAGAATCTAAAAACTGAGGCGTAATAAAACGGTTGCCATGGTAACATCAATAAAGAGCCCAGCAAGAAAAACCTGTCATAAATAAAATAATATCCAAATATCAACATGCAATTGTAATTTCTAAGTTTTGTTTTGTATAATGATAGAAAACAATTTTTTAAAATGCAATATTGCAGATTATTGAAAATAGGTCAAATGGTCATATTTTGTGTTATGGAGGAGGGTTGGTTACCAATTTTAAAAGTTTAACAAATAGATTTTTTGAAGAAAAACATCATATTTCATAATCCTTCCAAAAAACCCAGAAAAATAAGTTTTATTCAAGTTTTAGAAATCTCAATTTTATAACCTTTTATCATGATAATATGGCAAAATACTCTTCGGTGATAGATGGCGCTATAAGTCTATAAATAGTAACATTTTCAAAAAATATTTTACATGATTGATTTTTATCTCATAATGACCCTTTGTACAAATTTTCATAAAAATCGGGGATTTTGCCTGTGGCACCTCTCATTGACAGATTGCATGGTTCTATGGTGGATTTGGTGTTAAACGACAAAACGGTATTTAGATTCAATTGAACTTTTTATCTTGTCAGGTCCCAGCAGCAACATTAATAAAGTTATTAACGATTCTTCAGTGGAATGTTAGAGATGGTTCAAGGATTACACCTATCATTAGTGCTGTAAGTTATAATGTTATAAAGACTATTCAGAAAGAACTTTCCACTTTTATTATATCTTTCAAATGACATCCAGTGAAAACCTTCCAGAATGGAGACATTCCTCAAAATCTCTGAATACACCATTTTAAAGTTCAGAAGAAAGACAAATTTTAACCTGTAAGGATATTTTTTCAGGTAACCTTAATACATTTCACATTATTGTTACCTGTAAATAATTATTGATTAACCCTATTTCATTTACCAACAAATAAAAGACATACACAAATATATATATTGTTTACCTTATTTGGTGAAATGAAGTTCCAGTTTACATATAAATAATTCATCATAAGCATACAGTACATCAAAAATTTCAAATATTTACTATTTTGAAAATATATATTGTTGAAATAACAAACTTGCCAGATGCTTGTTTACAAATAAACATCCAGTGTTATGTGAATAACATTTATTAATCAACAAAATGATTATGTTTTGTAAAAGCCTATTGAAGGCAAATGTTTATTCTTGAAAGAAGAAAATAGTCAGTTTGAGATATTTCTTGAAAAAGAATAGTTTCAATGGAATAGTATTAGAAAAAAAAGTAAATTTCAGATCCAATAATATAAGATACATGTTATTCAACTTGATCAATGTATATTTGTATCACACATCAACATAAGATATTATTTTGTAGAATGACATGGAAGATGAAGATGAACAAAGATTATGGAGAGAATTAACAATGGAACGTGTTATGCGAAGTATGGACGCTGCTCTCACTGCCACTTATATAATGAGTGCAAAAAGTATGCCAAAACAAGTGTATATAGAAGATGTGATAGAAAGGATTTTATTGTTCGGAAAATTTCAGTTACTAAATTCAATATATCCAGAATTTGATCCAGTCTATAGGATTGATAAGAAAAAAGGTAAGTTTAGCTAAGATAAAATATGATGATGCAATGTCTTGCTATAGATCAAACTTTTTTCTACTTTCATGCAATGTGTTAAAAATAGTTAATTGACATAGAATACATTTTCAAATCAGTTCAGGTTTTAATAATCATTTAAATTAATACATTTTTATACTGTTCACTTTCTGAATATGCATGAAATATTTGTTATCTGCTAAACTACCAATAATCAATCATCTAATCATTGTTAACCATGATGGTAGTTGGTTCAGCCAAGATCCAATCATTTGTAAAAGTGAAGAGGCCACAGAATTTAATGTTCTATCACATACTTGTTGAAGGTTGTAGTTTACCCTAATCATTCCGTTTTCTGTTAGTGATTGTTAAGAAGTTATGCAAATGTTTAAGAAGTGTTTGTAGAACCTATGAAGCAAAAATGTAAACAATCGGGCAAGAAATGAAGAAAAAATATTGATGCTGCATCTTCAATATGTCTGTTATCTCAAAATAATATGTTACAGAGTGAGAGTTACACCCAATACATTTACAGTTTTATAAGCTAAATAATATATTGAATCCCATTAAAGCTATTCCAGGAAAAATTATAATGTTGGTATGGGAAATAAATTGAAAAAGTAGAATGTATTTGTGGAATTGTTGATAGGACTTTATAGAAAGCATATACTCAAATTTTCATCGATAGTGGATGACGAGAAAAGTTCCCATCTTTTCTTTTCTGCTAAAATGGTCTTAAATTAATGGAACTAGCTAAGTTGAAAATCTTATTCATTAAGTAGATTGCATCATCAGAATTGCAACCTTATCAAAACTCTTAAATAGTATTTTATTGATCAAAAACATGTTTATATGAATATAAATATACCATAATTATAAAGTAATTGTTACCTTTGTTGTTTCTATCTTCAAGATTGAGGATGAAGAAATGTAAAAATATTTTTGTATTTCAGATGCCTACACAAGTTCAAAAGCTAAAAGAGCTCGAGCTGGCCAAGTCAAACATAAATCATCAATAACTTTGTATAATAAAATGGCTGAAATGATCAGCAATTTATCAGAAATTTTAGAAATTCAAGAACTCACAGACACAACTATACTACAGGTAATTTTAATTCTTGCATCCTCTTACCAGTGATGGCAGTAATACTAGAATACTTTTAATAAATATCAGCACATGTCTCGTGATACTGTTAGCCAGGAATTTCTGTTGGATAAATTTTCAGCTGTGTTATTGTATAATTTCACTTTCACAAAATTATTGATCAATCTGGAAAAAAAATTGCACAAATTTTAAGATGAATAAACCAAACTGCTTGTACTCTCATCCAAGTAGTTATTCATGTCAGTTTTCACTTATTTAGCTTTTCTGTAAACATCAACAAACAGATCAGAAATAATTTTTGAACTTAAAATTTTATTAGATAAGATACCAGTATTCTTATTATTTTAGTTTGATAAGTTTTTGCAAGTGAAAGTTGTTAATACAATTTCATTCAATAATGAAGGATAAAACATTGACGAATTATTTATTTATTTCAGGTTTCTACATTGGGTGTAGGACCTTTCTTTGTAGAAAACATCAGCGAGATACAGTTAAATGCAATGAAACTTGTAACTACAGTAAGTATATCAATTCTTTTTAATCTGGAATGAAGTGAAATTTGTGTATTGTTCCAAAAATCACTTACAAGAAGCTAATCTTACAGAGTATTGTGATATGTTCTTTCCAAGGACTTGATTGGCTATTAGATATTATATAAATTTATTGTCATTGCTCTGATTGAGGGGTAGAGCATTATAAGGAGCTGTTTTTTTTGGTTTTTTTTTTTTGTCCCAGGCTAAGCAAAGATTGAATTTTTTAGATTTTGACAAGAAATATTCAATGGATTTTTCTTGTCAAAATCTAAAAAAATCAATCTTTGCTTAGCCTTGGACAAAAAAAGATAAGATTGTCTAACTGATTGTTATAGAAAACAAACTTATTTGAAGAGAATATGATGTAGTAGATGATGACAAATATTCTCTTCAAATAAGTTTGTTTTCTATAACAATCAGTTAGGCAATCTTGATTTTATGAAACTAGCTATGTAGGCCATGGCTTCCAAAACGGTCATATATTCCGGACTTGACCGGAATTTATATAAAAAGTCCGGCTGCTCTCAGCCTCAAACGGTCAAATATCATAGGTTTGCCACTTTTTGTTATTCAAGGCATTTTCATAAAACGGTCATTTCACTTTTTTTACCAACTATCGATTGGTAAAAATGTCCGTTTGGGCATTATAGTTTATAATTGTGGCAATCTATTTCACAAGGATATTTCGGTCATACTTGGGTTTAATTAAACAGATGCAGCATATTTCATACTTTGAAGTGTCTCAGTTAGTCTAATCATGGGTTTATACATCTATGGTCTAATCCTCTGGGTACATAAATGCACGGCTTGGTACATCAATAAAAAGTAGAAAAAAACATTTGTTCTTTTATTGATAAAAAAACAACAAGCTGTCAAACAATTATCCCTTCAATAAGTAATAATGAAGCCATAAATCATTCACTGATTACATGTCATTACCTTTGATGAGGGACCTTAGCTTGTTTTAATCAATAGAATTGATGATGCATAACAATGGACATAAAGGTGATCAGGTAAACGAGGTCAAACATGTAAGCGTGTAAGGAACAACATCCTATTTAATTACCCTTTGTAGATATTATTGTAAATGAGCATTCAGTTTTTTAAAAAAGTATCCTTAGATTTTAAAATAATTCTTCAAATAAGAATATTTATAAATGAATTCGAATTTGTACGATATTCATTATAAACACTGTACATTGTGTTAAATACTGGGGTACGCTAAAGGGTATTCAAAGTTATTTTCTTACATTTCAGTGGGTTGCATCTAATCAATTAAGTCTAAAAGTTTGAAATTATAAGAAATACGTTAATAAATATGATTTGATGAAAAATTTGAAAAGGGTTATTTTGCACAAATAAAGAGTAAAGCAGAATTACGCAGAATTAGCACGCTGATGTTGCACACTTCAAATGCTGCACTTTCAATTTAACACTTCACGTAAGAACATCGAATTTATATCAAAGTAAAGTTTACTATCGTTTTAATGTCAATCATTGGTTATATCATATATGATGGCCAACTGATTATCATAGTTGCCTTATTTACTAAGTCTAAAGGGATTTAAAATCGGGATAAGATATGAAATGTCTGGCTGGCTCAAAAAAATTTTGGAAGCCCTGATGTAGGCATGGGGTGAGATGTTCAAATTGAAAGTTCAAAGATCAGTTAGAGTACAATCAATCTAAGTCAGGCTCATTAGATATTATAGAAATATTTGACAACTCTAACCTTTACACAAGTATTCCGTATTCTTTAAGAAAAATTGAAAAAATTAGTCCAACTTTGTGTTCAAAGAAGGAATTGCCAACATAGATATAAAAATCCTGTGTACCCTTTTACAGTGATACAATAATGGTTGTTTTCTCAAAGTCATTCAATTTGTGGGAAAAACGTTTTTATGCCCCTGCCACGGCAGAAGGGGCATTAAGTGTTACCCTTGTCCTTCTGAACATCTGTCCCGAAATTAGTTTCCATTCTCTAACTTTAGTTTGCCTCAACCAAATGTTATGAAACTTATACACAATGGTTATTACAACAAAGCTCAGACCATGTTCCAATTTTGGGTGGTGTCACTTTTACAGTTCTTGAATTATGCCCTTTATAACGTTATTTGCAAGCGGGGGCATCATCTGTGTCCCATGGACACATTCTCCATTTATTATACCCCGGCTTTAAAAAAGTGGGGGTATACTGTTTTACCTCTGTCTGTCCATATGTCAATCCATCCATCCATCTGTCAGTCCATCCGTCAGTCCGTCTGTCCCATGAATATTTTCGTCGCATTTTTCTCAGGAACTACTTGACATGGATTTCTGAAATTTGGTTTCAGGGTTTATATAAGTCAGCTATACTGTGTGATGCGTTTTCACATTCATCACTCAACAACTTCCTGTTTAACGAAATATTTCGGTGGGGGTATCATCAGTGAGCAGTAGACTTGTTAATTATTTGATAAAGAGTAGAGAAACTAATTGTTGATAGCAACATATGTTTTATTATTTTCTAAGGTATTTTCAAGATATGAAAAACATAGGCAGCTTATTTTAGAAGACATCTTTGCAAGTTTAGCACGATTGCCATCAAGTAAAAGGAATCTCAGGAATTACAGGTAACTACAGTGAAGTTGATAGAAACAGATACAAAACAATTCTTGGATATCCTTTATAACTGTTTTATGATTAACACTGACACAAAACTAGGTCACAATGTGAAAAAATAGAGGACATGATATAGTTTGCGTTTAGATTCAATCATCAATTTTATAAAATCGTTCTGTAGGGATGAATCCTGTTTATGTTATAGGATGGTAAAACGGAAAAAGATTCTTAGTACAATAGAGTTGAGTTTTGCATTTAGCTATTTATTTGTTTATCAAGCAAGGTATGAACAAGTTCTTTATAAATCTAGAATTCTTTCCAGTTTAACATTGTAAAGGTCTTCTTGACATTTTTTGTCTCGCCTTGACAGAGTCAAAAAGCAAGACGTAGGTATGCTGTTTCCGGCGTTAGCGGCGGCGGCGTCAACAATGTATTAGTTTGTGATTAGGTCTAGTTCATGGTGAACCACTAGTCGTAGGTCAATGATATTTGGTATGCAGTTGTATTAGCATTGGCACATCTCATTACCATGGAGATTATTTGGCCCCGCCCCCTCAGTCAAGGTCTATTGACTTTGAAACTTTTCATAGTTAACATGTATTAGTTTGTGATTAGGTCAATTTATGGGGAACCACTAGTGGTAGGTCAATGATATTTAGTATGCAGTTGTATAAGCATGGGCATATCTCATTTCCATGGAGATTATTTGGCTCCGCCCCCTTAGTCGTGGTCTATAGACTTTGAAAATTTTGCTAAGTTTACATGTATTAGTTTGTGATTAGGTCAGTTCAAGGGGAACCATTAGTGGTAGGCCAATGTTAATTGGTGTTCAGTTGTATAAGCATTAGCACATCTCATTTCCATGGAGAATATTTGGCCCCACCTCCTCAGTCATGGTCTATTTACTTTGAAACTTTTGCTTAGTTTACATGTATTAGTTTGTGATTAGATCAGTTTAAGATGAACTGCTAATGTTAAGTCATTGATATTTGGTATGCAAATTTATTGGCATTTGCAAGTATCGTTTCCATGGAGATTATATAGCCCCACCCCTGATCATGGTTTATTGACTTTGAAACTTTTACATAGTTTACAAGTTAATGTTTGTGTTTAGGTTTGTTTAAAGGGAACGACTTATAATAAGTCAATGGTATTTGGTATGAAGTTGTATTAGCATTGGCACATCTCATTCCATGGAGATTGTTTAGCCATGTACCTTCAGTCATGGTTCATCGACTTTGAATATTTGCATTACTTACATGTTAAAAGTATTGAAAATTTTAATTTCAACATTTGCATTATCAAAATTACAAAAAGGCGAGACATATCTCAGTTTATATGTAATAGTTAACAATGACTTAAAGTAGATGTAGGGGGATTTTTATCTTTAAGCTTGAAATCAAAGGACAAAGTAATGTGCACATAAATAAACTGTTCTAAATATTACAAATATCATTGTGATATAATATTGATGTCTAATATACATGCATGATTTTAGATTAAACTCTGAAGAGTCAATACAGATGGTGACAGCTTTGGCATTACAGCTGATCCAGAGTGTTGTAACCTTACCACAGCCAAAAACTGAAAACTCGAATGAAGATGTTTCAGAAGAAGAAATATCAGTGTCAAAGAAAAACAAATCTAATCAAAAAGTCAAACGTGGCCAGGTAAGTTTGGGGGGAATTAGATGTGATAGGGATGTGCAATCAAATGAAAATGCAGCATAATTTTTTTTCTCACTTTGTATATTTATTAAAAAAATTGATTTAATGTACTTGTGCTTACCAGATTTAGAATGTAATGCAAAGATAGTTAAATCAATTCATAGTTTATAAATTCAGTACTCAGTTGAACTGAAAATTGATCTGGTAGAAATTGTAAATCTGTTATTGTACAAATATATATCTACCAATAGCATTTAAAATTGACAGAATATTTAACAAAATATTTGAACATTTATTTTCAGACTGACACAGATATCCTTATTGTTACCTCATTTGAAAATGCAATGAGAACAGCACACAATTTTCTCTCTGTTTTCTTACAAAAGTAAGTATAAATCAAATAACCTTTTGAATGTTTACCTTTAAAATATGATATATAAAGATTATTAATTCAATGTTCTATAGTGAAAATATGTCAGAAATTACAAGTTTTAAAAGAAAAGAAATCACGTTAGATCTACATACTGAATGTTCATATGTAGTCTATTAATATCTGAAATATCGTTTTCTCTTTAAGATTGAGAGTTCTTAAGTATTCCTCAAGATGCATAAAAATTGGCTTGAAAGAAAGATTAAAAACTTCTTAAACCAAAACACTCTTGATTGCAAATATTTCTTTTTTTCTAGATGTACTGTAAAAGGGAAGAAGATTATCGGCCATTATTTGAGAATTTTGTACAAGATCTGCTTTCTACTGTTAATAAACCAGAATGGCCATCATCAGAACTGCTGCTGAGTTTATTAGGAAGAATATTGGTATGTTTTATATATTTCTAATTTGTATTTGTATGAGATTTGAAGTATGCATCATTTAACATCAACACAATGACACAAAAAAAACCACAGAAGATATCTAGAGGCAGCCATATGGCCAACAATAGACAATTATAAAATGGATATGTTAAACTAAATCTCCATGGGTGAAGAAAAGCTGTGATAAAATTTAATAGACTATCAAAGATGTACCATCAATACTAAATTGCTTCAGTGACAAAATCGTGTTTATAACACCTTCTTAAATGCAAAATACAAAGGTAGCTGTTCTAATATTAATCTGTTTTCTGTAATTTTAGGTGAAGCAGTTCAGTAATAAATCTGTAGATATGTCCCTCAGGGTAGCATCTTTAGAATATCTTGGTATAGTTGCATCAAGATTACGTAAAGATGCAGTTTCTAGTCAACTCAATCAAGAGTCTATAGATGAAATAGTAGCTAAAGTAAGTAATCTTGTTGCACATATTTTTATGCCCCTGTTGGGCAGAATAACCCTTGTCCATCTATACTTCCATCCATAGTTCCCAAAATTTGTTTCCATACTCTAACTGTAACTCTACCAAAATTATAAAACTATAAAAACTTATACACAATGCTTATTACCACCAAACACAGATCCAGTTCGAATTTGGGTGGCCTCATTTTCCTGCTTGAGTTAGGTCCCTTTGTAAATTGAAAACTTGCAGAATTTGCTGTATATTTACAAGTGGGGGCATCTGTGTCCCATGGACATTTTCTTCTTTAAGTTTCCATAGGTTTTAAGTGTAAAAGAATAGTTTTAGTATATTTGTTGGTAAGGGCCTTTAGGAAAATGTATTCAATGTATTAAACTAAAGCAATATGTATGTACAGATAAGAAAGAATGTGTATTGTTTCAATGTATACATGTAGAAGACCAAAGAGAGATATCAACAACAGTTTACATTGAGTTAACAACACCAAAAGTTTTAGAATGGAAATTTTGCTATTTATTATATTTTCACAATATGTATATAACACATGTTAAATGGTTTGTTCATTAAAGTGGGGTGTGGGGAGCATAATGCAAGGGTGAAATAGAAGTAGTATAGAAGTCATTTATTATTAAGATATTTTCCTGGTAACTTTTGGCAAAACTGATATTCTATATAGGTTTTTATTCATTTCTGCATCTCCCATTTAGGTTAATGAAGAGGATACTGATGATGAAGAATCAAGTAGGTCAACAAGAGGAAACAAAAAACCTGAAAAGGTAAAAAATAATTTATTACATATTTAAGTTGTCTTTTTTTTGCAGTCTAAAATCTGTAATGTATAGTAAATAAAGTATTTTCATGTAGTAGACACCACAATCATTGTTTTTAATGTTCTAGCACTTATCATGTGCACATTATAATTTGAATAGTTTGTTTTTCAATAAGGTATATTTGGAATTATTGAAAGGATTTATCTTCTGATAAACCACAATTGAAAAAGAATGAAAACTTGCTACTTGGCTCATTAAGGAATTTAAATACTGCAGAATACACTTTAAAAGATTGTTCATATTTCATGTGGCAATAAGCAAAATGAATAATAATTCAGTAGAGTTTCAGTATTATTGCAGAGATTGGAATCAAAAGTGCAATACTTAGAAACAAAGATATAATTTCTAGAGGTCTTAATAAAAGATTGATACAAGAAATGATTTTTATCAGACAGTTGTCCTAGATATACATATTATATTTGTTCTGACCAAGCAATCATTCACTAAAGGAAAAAAGTAGCTTGATGAGGCATTCATAATGTCCTGACACATACCGTTTTAGTCATGATGAACATTTCGAATTTTCTTTAGAAAATATAAAACTAATTTTATAATTTTTTTAAGCCTGAAGAATCCGAGGATCCTACACAGACTCTTCAAGAATCCATGTTAGATTTCCTAGCTAGTAATTCCGAAAATGAACCAGCTTATTGGGTATGTAAATAAAGGTTCTTGCTTTCACTGAAACCTTTCTCTTGTTTTTTCTGACAGTACTCTTAGATCTGGTTTGCAGGTGTTGTTTAAAACATCATAAAGAGGCATTTGATTTCAAAAAAAATTGTTTATCTAATTACTAAAAACTTAAATGGCTTATAAAAATCAATGTCCATTTCTTTGCCAACGTTTTCAGTAATAGTTATTAGTATGGACTCTTTAACAGGTTACATATGCTTAATATTATTGTTTATTATATGTATGGTTCAGAATACTTCTCTTTGCTTTTGCTTGAAACTTTACTATACCCACTGGACATTCTCTAAAAGGAACCATTGTATGTAAAAAAAATTGTTGACTTTTTTTTCTTTTTCTTAACCTTCAGTTTTCTGCAGACTGCATGGACAGATGACATTGAACACATTGACCAATAATATTCTTTCTTTCAACCTTTCAAGCTATACAAATCTAGAACCTGCCTGACTCAATTTTTGAATTATATAAGAGAAGATTTCTTGTCTTCTGGTATCAACTCTTTTAATTTTTACAAACTTTGGTTTAACTTGCAGCATGCCAGAAATTTTTACATTGCCCAGTGGTATCGAGATACAACAGTGGAAGCAGAGAAGAAAATGAAAGCCAGTGGAGATCATGAGGATGAATTTGATGAAACAGAGGTAGAAATATCAACAGAAACAGAAACCATGGAAAATCAGGAGAAAAGAAAGAAATTTCTTCTATCACAGATAAATGGCATTCAACCATCAGATTCAAATTTTCGGTATGCACAATATTTTATATTTTCTCACTCTGTAACGTTGAGCTGAGATACTTTGTTTTGGTTTCCCTTTTTTGAAATGATTTTTGTGCATCTTCCTACTGCAGATGAGATTGGGAGGTTATATAGAGATCAATCAATCTATTGGAGCAGTTCATTTCAAACTTTGATGATTATAAGATATTGTTTATACTTTGTATTAATATTTCCTGCTACCAGACTTGCTGCAGTGAAGTAAAGGTTGAAATATGTGTCTATAAGGGAGTAGTTGCAAGTTTTTCAAAATTTTACTTTTACAGAGTTTAACATTACAGAAATTCAGATGTACATGTACATAGTTGTAATTTGTTCAGAATGTTTGAATGGCTTGAAGAATGTTGCCTACCACCTTAAGGTGTGTTGTGTGTATTGCCAAAGTCAAGGTTTACTAGTTTAGTTCAATTTTACATGGTTTAAATTATCCACATACCCCAAAATACTAATTCATGTACAACTCAAAACTTTTGAATAGTTTGAAGGGTTAATGTTTTTATAATTTTTTCCAACCATCGGAGAGTATAGATAAGGTTAATAACTTAGTTGAACATTACATATCACATATCCAAAAGTTATGTCAGAATCAAAAGCTTTTGAATTTTTGTAGTGAATTAATGATACTTGGTATAATAGCTGCACACTTTCAGAGGGTGTCTCATAAATACAGTGAGAATGTATTGACCACCCTGATTATGCATGAAATATTCACCACTAGATATTAAGCAAACAACAATAAATTAATGGAACAAATTTGAAGGTTATTTTCACTATAAACAACATTTTGTAATGAAGAATGCAGATAAGATGGACTCTTTGTGAGTTTTGTTGGAAATACTTTTATGTTTTAAAATTGAAGTAAATATTGTATCATCTTTATAGTTTGCTTATGATGTTCAGTGCATCAGTTTGTGTAATTATCAGATGAGATAACTGAATAATGTAATATTTTTTAGATTGTTAATGCTATATCTATATTTTACAGACCTCCTTCTTCCAAATTAGATGATGAAAATGCAGGTTTAGTCGCAAGATACCTTTCATCCAAAAGACCATTTGCACAGAGCTTTGATATTTACTTAACACAGGTAGGACTTTATGCTGCACCAATGATAGTAGGGGCCATTATGTATTCAAGTCTGTGCATCGGCTTGACTGTCTGTCACATATCAAGTTAAGTTTTGATTTTAGGTAGGTTACCATGGAATGATCACATCATCTTTAAACTTAGTACACTTATCCATTATGATGTGACCTTACTATGCCAGCATTAGTATTAGCATTAGAACAACACTATTTTTCTATGATAATGATGATGATGGAAGGCTGTTCAATGTCCTGTGGCAAATTAAATGCATATTCAGGCTGAAAACATGATTAATGTGATATGAATATAACCTCTGCATTATACTAGACCCACATGCTGAGTCAGATTTTTGACATGCTAGTTACCAAGGTAACATTCTCCAGGAAGACATGTTACCCTACCCGGACACATTATTCTGACTGAGTAGACCAGTCTTTGTTCTTACTCTTAAATGGTGCAAGCTTAGTGTAGAAGCAGCCAATACCAATTGTCAAGTCTTTGGTTTGACCCAGCTGGGGTTATAACCCATGACCTCCAGCATTCTACACCAGCATGTTACCACAACACCTAGGAGGCAGTTTAGGATTTGACTATATATGTTGAATGGGGACTTTAGGAATCAATACCGTAACTGACAATGAAATTATATGATTGCTTAAAAGACAAGGAAGTAAATTCGATATTTCTGACATAACTGCAGTCATTGTTAACTTTGAAGACACCATTTATACATGTATTTATGATGGATATTTTTATATAAATGTATATAGCTTGTAATTAAAACAAGATGTCTACCATTCACTTATGTTTCAAAAATGCTTATGTTTTTGGTACAGTAAGGCTACTTTAAATCATACAAGTTGGTTATATTTTCTGTAATATAAAGTCTTCAAACTCTGTCATTGCTTTTAGTTATTTTTTCGGCAATTAAAATGTACCTGCTTGGGTCAAAATTATGGAGAATAAAGGGGAACTTGCCTGCTTGGAAAAATATTAAACATTTTTTGCAACAACATAATTATGTATTCCAGATTTTGAGAGTATTGAGTGAAAATGCAGTAGCAGTACGAACAAAAGCAATGAAATGTTTAACCGCTGTGGTAGAAGCTGATCCAGGCATTTTAGCAAGAGTAAGTAGTTTGTTCATTCAAAGATATTGCATATAAGTATATCAGTGTATTTGGGATTAAAATGAATTGATTTAAGCTTGTAGATCATGCAAAGTAGAGGGTATTTTGTGTTATTGATTTGAAAGATTTTAAATAATTTAAACAGTACTGGCTGTAAGAGTTGGGATAATTTGCCGACTATAGGTCAATTTTAGTCTTGCAACAACAGTATCATTGGTTATATCACTAATGATGTTACTGCATATTATATGGAAGAATAGTTTCAAAATATATTTGCTAATTTTAAACCAGTAAGTTTGTAATAGATTTTTCCTCAATTAAAAATTTAAGTATGCATTAAAGAGAGTATAACAACTTATCTTAAAAAGTATGTTAGGCTAACCCTCATTTAATAACCAAATTTATGTGTTAGATACTTTGTGAACATGTTTTTGCTTCTTTTTTCACTATCATATAAGGTTTATAAAGCCAATTTTGAAAGAGGTGAACTTTGTATGTTTTTTTCTTATATACAAAAGTCATAAATATAGTCGAACCAGATATGTTAAATTTACTAGTGAATGTTATTTGATTTCAGAATGACATGCAGAAAGGTGTTCATGGAAGATTCCTTGATCAATCGACATCTGTACGAGAGGCAGCAGTAGAGTTAGTAGGAAGGTTTATTCTAATCCGTCCAGAACTTATACCTGATTACTTCCAAATGTTGTCTGACAGAATACTGGTAACTACTTTTTGTATCTACCTGCACAATATATTTAGGCCAAGTTTGCCTCATGCAGGAGGAAGCATAGGGTTTTTGTCTGTGTTTCAGTTTAGCTGTGTCCCACACCAGATTTTAGATAATTCTTTGTGAATCTGATTGGATATAATTATTTTGCTTCACAAGATTACATGAAGATTATGAACATTCTAAAACATAGCTTAAATTGATTTCATGCTTCACTGAACATGATGATGTTTTGATCTAAATTAGTTCAATATGTAGTGGATGTAATAACACAATTTAATGACAATTTAAAATTTGGTGTAGCACTGTCCATACAGGCATAATTTTGTTTTTAAATATATGTCTGATTTAAGCCTGAGTATTTTAAGTATATATTTAATAAGGTTATGTGGTCAGTAGTTGAATGACTTCTTTAAATAACAGTTCAGTTGAGTCAGATAGACTCGATTTGCATGGAGTATCTATAGCTTAAACTTATGATAGTTGACATAAATAAGTGGAATGAGTTCTTATGAAATCAACTTTTAAATTTGTATTGTTCTCAAATGTTAATTTCAGGATACTGGAATCAGTGTTAGAAAACGGGTGATTAAAATATTTAGAGACATTTGTATTGAACAAAGTGATTTTCCCAAAATACCAGAAATGTGTGTAAAAATGATTCGCAGAGTCAATGATGAGGAAGGTATAAAGGTATGTACATCTTATGTTATTGACATTTGTACTTGGAATTTTAGCAATTGGTTAAAATGTGACATAGGCTAGCTACACATATGTTGAAATGTGTTAAACTTTATCTGAATACCATGATGTAATATCCCTTCCATTTTTATACTATTCATATTCAGTTTCTGCAATTGGGCACAATATAAAAAGCCATTTCTAACATTAAGACACCTCACTTTGTACATATACAACTTGTAAATAAGACAAAACATTGTATATTCTAAAGTAATTGAACTTGTGATATCCAAACAGCTGTCTAATCAGATCAAAATCCACCCACTAGGGGTACAGTATAGACAGATATCACAGTACTATCTCAAGGGGTGTAACTGTTAAAATAAATATGATTGAATATTTTCTGCAGTTCAAAGAAAATACAAATGCAGGTCATATACAGCTCTCAGAACTAACATTTTTATGTCTATTTAGAAACTGGTAAATGAAGTGTTCCAGACCATGTGGTTTACAGCTCTTAGCAGTAGAGAAAAAGATTCATCAAAGTTGTTACAAAGAGTTGTTAACATAACAGAAGTGGTAAGTACCATTAAAATTCCTATATAGTTAATTCCTTTTGCAATCAAAAGGATGAACTTGTATGTTTCAACTTAAATTGATAATTTTGATAAGGGATGGAGGGGAAAGTTATTTTACTATTTCTTTTAGCTATGTGCTCTCAATACTTAATGTCAGCAACAACAGAAACAAGCTACTTTTTAAACAGTTTTAGTTGTAAACAGATAAGATGACATTTGCATGCAATTTAATTTCAAAACACACAACTTCATTTAAGTTGCTTAAAATTAAATTAAAAGGGTAGGGATTTTTGTGGTCACCTTCTTTTTATGCCCTGCTTAAGATGGTTGAAGGTGTTTAATAGCTATCTATATCAAAAAAGGATAGTTAACTGTGAAGCAGCTCAACACATTGTTTGATGCATGACACCAAACTGTCACCATGTTTATCATAGTGCTATCCAAAATTTATGGGGAAAACACTGAGTTGTGAGAATGTGAAAGCTTGAAATCAATACATTCTAGGTGAAAGTTTTTGGTTAGTGTAATTAACCAATAGTTTTAGTCATATCAACTTTAAACTTAGTACTCATATACATTATGATGTGAACTTTTTGATTTATAGACAAAATTATAGTTTTAACCCCAAATTTACTGCTCACTGAACATGGAAATCTGAATGTGCAAGGGGACATGATCTTTATAGACACATTTTTGTTTGTATGGTTTTTTAATACAAAATTTAGTTGTAGTATTTAAAATCATCTGTTATATTTTATAGGTTGCAGCCATCAAAGATAATGGTTATGAATTCTTTGAACAGTTATTGGAAAATGTAAGTTGATTAAGTGTTTATGTTTTGCTACTGCAAATCAAACTTTTCCCCAGAATCAGTTAGAGTTTACCTGTCCAATTAAATTTTTGTAAATTGTACTGTCCCATTGAATAAATGCTATAGCTATAGTTCTCTGTGCAGTTCATTCAATGGGAACTTTAAATTTCTCTTTTAAAAACCAATCGTTCATTGATTAATTTGGCTGTACCAAAAGATAACCTTTAAATGATGAAAAAAACATGTACCAATTCTGAATAATGATACATATTGTCAGAGCAAGAGATGATAATTTAAATATAATTCATTTAATTGTATTGATATTTCAGTTGCTGAAGAAAGATGAAAATGGCCATTACAACAAAAATGCTGTAACATCTTGCAGACAAATTGTTGACTGCCTAGTGGAAAATGTGCTGAGATTAGAAGAGAAAAGTGTTGGTGAGTGTCATAGATGATTTAGTCAACAAGTTCTATATTTTAAAAGAGATTTTTATCATTTTCTTTGAAATCTTGCAAAAAGAAGCTGTGCATTTTGTACTTTGTATGAAATAATATAAAATTGTTTGCTGAGTTTTCTGAGGATGAAAAATTGGGCTTTTCCTACCTTACTTGATTATTTTACATTAAATTAATTTTGAAATTTCTGTTTGTAGACCAAGAAGAAGGGAAAGGATGTAGTCAGAGACTAGTAGCTTGCCTTTCAACTCTATACTTGTTCAGCAAAATTAAACCTGACTTAATGGTGAAGCATGCAGAAACACTACAACCATATTTAGATATTAAATGCAGTGTGAGTTCTTGAATTTTGTTCAGTGCATACATTACAACTGAGATTTGAAAAAATAAAAGTGAAAAACAGTTTCCTGCAAATGGCATAAGTTGGAAAAAAAATATTTCAATTTAACCAGCCGTCAAATAAATGGTAGATAATATAAGCTGATTATTCAAAATCTTAGAATTATTTTATGGACTCTTACTTAATACAAACAGGTTTAAATGCAACTCATGTAATTGCATTTATTAGAAATTAATCTTTACCTTAATGTACTTTTTAGCTCACATCACATGGTGTCGGTTGTCTATGGTTGTTAAGTTTTACAAAAATCTTCTCCTGAAACTACTGGACCATAATTTAACCAGACTTTGCCACAATCACCATTAGGGTGTCTAGTTTAAAAACTAGTTTATTTAGTATAGTTAAAAAATGTGTCTGATGACCCTGCCTGCCAACCAACATGGCTAAAAATAAAACATAGGGGTAAAATGTAAGCATTGTCTATAATCTTGAAAACCACTATGAATAGAGAAAATCTGATGGGCAGAAATGTTCAGAATGTTTAGATCTACCTGCTGTCCATTTACATCAAAACTGTCAGACAACTTCTTATAGGAGTTATCGTCCGTTTACGGGATGTATTATGGTATACCGCTGTCCGTCCGTCGTCAACATGTCGGACATTAACTCAAAAAAGCTTTATCCAATATGCATGAAACTTTGGTGAATTGTTTATATCTATTGACGTGAGCTCCCTTTCGTTTTTTTTTTTTTTTTTATAAATTTCAGATTTACCGTTACCAAGTTTTGGGGTTTTATTCATTAAAAAAGGGGAGATTTTCCAGTTTTCCGACAATAACTCAAGAATGCTTTCACCAAACTTGCAAGAAATTTTGGTGAATTGTTTATATCTATTGACATGAGCTCCCTTTTGGATTTTTTTTATAAATTTTAGATTTAACGTTTCCGAGTTGCAGGCTTTTATTCATAAAATAAGGGTGATTTTCCAGTTTTTGGACAATAACTAAAAAAATGATTTCAGCAGTTCTCATGAAACTTTGGTGAATTGTTTATATCTGTTGATGTAAGCCCTTTAGAATTTTATAAATTTTACATTTTACATTTCTGAGTTATGGGGTTTTATTCATTAAAAAAGGGGGGATTTTCCAGTTTTTGAACAATAACTCAAAATGGCTTTCAGCAGTTCTCATGAAACTTTGGTGAATTATTTATAGCTATTGATGTAATATTGTGTCCATTTTTGCCCCAACTGTTCAAGGTTGGACCTCTGCGGGCGTATCCAGCTGCACTCAGCGAAGCAGTTTATTGCCTTTAGAGAAATTTCTTAGGAAAAGTGATCAGACAGACAAGATCTACTAATAAGTCAATAAGGCTAAAATCATCAGAAGACTCCTTATTGGAGTTATTGCCCTTTAATGACGAATTTAACAATTTTTTGTGTTTTTTATTAACATCATACTAAAATCTTCTCCTGAAACTACTGGGCCAAATTTAACCAAACTTGGCCAAAATCATAATTGGGGTTTATATTTTAGAAATGTGTCTGATGACCCGCCTGCCAACCAACATGGCTGACATGGCTAAAAATTGAACATAGGGGTAAAATGCAAGTTCTGTCTATTATCTTGAAAACCGCTATGAAAAGAGAAAATTTAACAGGGATAGAAAAGTTTAGAATGTTAAAATCTACTTGCTGTTCATTTACATTTTACGTCAAAACTGTCCGATGACTTCTTCTTGTCACCCTTAAATGTAAAATTTCGCCATTTTTTTTTAAATTTTTGCTGATTATTTTGAAATCTATAATAGATAGAAAGAATATTTAATTAGGAAAAGGGATCAGCAAGACAAGATCTACAAATAAGCCAACATGGTTGAAATCGTCAGGAGACTCCTTATTAAAGTTATTGCGGTTTGATAACGATTTTTACAATTTTTTTTCATTTTTGCCATAGATCTTAAAAACTGTTATAGATAGATAGAAACTTTAAAGGGCCAAAATGATCCAACAAGACAAGATCTACAAATAAGTCTGCACGACCAAAATCGTCAGTGGATTCCTTATTGAACTATTGCCCTATAATGACAATTTTTCTCTTCTTTTTTTTAGCATTTCGGCCAATTATCTTGAAAATTATAATAGATAAATAGAAACTTTAAATAGCAAAAATGATCAGAAAGACAAAATCTACAAATAAGTCATCATAGCTGAAATCTTCAGTCAACTTGTGATTGGAGTTATTTTCCTAGAAAGATGATTTTTACCCTTTTTTTTTTAGTTTCTGCCTATCATCTTGAAAAGTATAATAGATACAAATGTAGATAGAAACTTTTAAAAAGCAAAAATGATCAGCAGGACAAGATCTACAAAATGTCAACATGACTGAAATTGTCAGTTAACTCTTCATAAAGTTATTGCACTTCCTGATGATTTTTACCAAATTGTGGCCCTTATTGAAGATGCAGGTGAGCGACACAGGGTATTTAGAGCCTCTAGTACTTTGAATGCGTAGTTTATGGTCAGTAAATAATTTATAAATTAATAAGATTTAATAGTTTGATCTCAAGCTTTATGATCTGATGTAAATCCATGGGGATTCATTTACAAGGGTAATTGTACATAATCTTGATTTTCAAAAGTAGAAAATGCAATATTTGACATTATAGTAAATAATTTATTTCACTTTTAGGCACAAGGAGATTATTTTGTGCTGCATTATATTGCCAAAATTCTAGAGTTGGTTGTGCCCTTAATGGAGCATCCAAGCGAATCATTCCTTGCACAGTTGGAAGAAGATATGATGAAACTCATTCTCAAACATGGCATGATGGTAATTTATTAACTGTTAAGTAAAATGGTGACAGCTTTTGTAAATCAAAAGTTTTTATTTTATATTGGTCTACAAGTTTGTATCAGGTTAATAGTTCTGCAGCTGTTAAAATTGTTACAGCTTGTTTTTAAAAACTTTTTTATATATGAATATACTGTATTTTAAAACATCTTAAATTTTGACCTTTTAAATTTTAATTTTCAGCTAATGGTGCTGAAGGTGGTGTTTAACACCAATAATCAATCAATCAATCAATCAATCAATCTTAAATTTTGAAACTGCCTCCATGGTCTCTTGATAGTGTGCTTGCCAAGAGTATGTGAGCGTTAAAATTTATATTTGCTGCCTCTCTGACTAGCTCACAGTATTTTAGAATTAAAGCAAAGACTGGTTGGCAATGAAGCATAAAAATGTGTAGTAAGTTGATAATTATTCCTTGTGGCCTTTACTTTGTGAGCTGGTATATTGAAAACCAGACTCACCATGTCAGTGTAGTACAAAGCATGGTATATTCATATCTCATTATTATGTTATCATCTGAATATGTATGGAATACTTGCCAATGGATATTGACCTAATTTTTGTTGTATTAAATATTGCTTTTTGGATTGTCACAGTATATTGAAGAGTTTAATTTTGAGGTTTGTGTAAAATAAATATATTCTGTAGATTCAGTTTCTGAAGGCAAACAACTTTAAACGTTTTTTTTTATGTACTACAAAAATCAGTACACCTTTAAATAGAAATTATTGCTATTATAGTAATCTTTTTTGTTAGTGGTGTCAGAAACTGGAATACTCAAAATTATAAAGTCAGCAGGTTTCCAAATTTATATAGATGCATGTAGCGGCAGGAAATGACATAGATGGCCTTTTTAGATTTAATAAGAAGAATTAGTATAAACATTTTGAATACATACATGTCTCTACTATTAAAAGATACATGTATAAATTTAGGTCATATACAAATATGGTATTCTGCTTTCAGGTGCTACAAAGCTGTGTCAGTTGTTTAGGTGCTGTTGTAAATTGTGTTAGTCATAATTTTGCCTTGGTTAAAGATTGCTTCCAGAAATTCTTCGGTAAGTATCTATCAGGATAGTAAATAAAATTAAACTGAAGCACATAAAATATGTACAAATTAAGTACTGCATAAATTTGTAGTAGGTTGTTTTCTATGCTTGGAATAACAACTAACGAGAGCTAAGGGTTCTGATGCTTTATTACCAGTAGATAAAACAAGTCACTTATGGAGTGAGTTGAAGTAGTAAGGTTAACGGCACATCAAATAAACATCACACAATCATGTGTCCTATATAATTACACATTACATGGAGTCAGTATTCAATAATATGTTGTCCAAAATATAAGGTTTACAGGTAAACTATGTGGTCAATATAAACAGACATAAATTCAATGGACTGTTATGGCTGTCGTCCGTGGAAAAATACAGGTCCAAAACAAAGGAAATTTAACTTAACCATGAAATACTAACAGCCAATCAAATACAATCATTCAAGTAAATCCCTAATGAATATTCATAGAAAATAACGTGAATATTACTATATAGATATAAGAAGATGTGGTATGAGTGCCAATGAGACAACTCTCCATCCAAGTCAAAATTTATAAAAGTATACATATAAGTAAGGTTTTCAAGTAATAATTTAAACTAAAATACAATATTCAAAATATGTAAGTAAGCTTTTATCATAAATATAGTAATTTAATAATTAGATGATTTTACAATATATAAAATTATCATAAAAATCACTCTGCTACAAACTTAAAATAAATTCGTTAAAAATGGACAAGTTAAAATGTATTTCAATAGTGTGTTCTTATTTCATTTTTAATTTTGTATATGTTATAGGTCTTCTGACACGGATGATGGTTATCCACAAGTCAAATCCAAGGGAATCATCATTGAATGCTAGAAAACCTACACTCAACAGATCTCTTTTCACAGTTGGTTTATTTTGTAAACACTTTGACTTTGATTCCAAAGAAATGGGTGAAACAAAGGTAATTATTGATGATGGTGTTATCATATAATTCTGATTGATGACTTTTATTAATATTGGTTTTCATTCGTGAAATATTGTAGAAATTGTTTTGGTAATAAAGTTATGACCAAGGGAGGAAGTACCTCATCTTATATAAAGTTAATTTTTTTATGCCCCCACAACTAAAAGTTGGGGGCATATTGTTTACCCTGTCCGTCAGTCCTTCCCTGTCCTTCCGTCCCATTATGGGTATATAGTTATTCTACATAGCTCCTCCTACAGTTTAAATGCTAGGAAGTTTTCACTTTGCTGGCTTTTTTGTACATATATTGAAGGTGTGCATGTGGTCAGGGTTTTGGTTTTTGTTAATATTTGCTCTTTTGGGAGATAGTTGAACTTTGTTGTATTTTGAAATAACACTTTCCATCTGCGGGGGCATCATTTGTGTCTCCCAGACACAATAATATCTCAAAGAAAGTCCTGCATTGACTTTGTTATAATACAGTTACTTCAGAGTGGAGTGCGGGGGCATCACTTTGTCTAGTTTTATTGATATATCATGCCAATGCCAAAGTACTGACAGGTGGACTTGTGTATATACCCTTGTGGATTAACAGTCCAGCATGAGTGGTATCAACTCAAAATCAAGCAAATCAATTTCCTGCCTTTTGTATGTATTGTTTGGACTTACTGCAGAAGAAGTATTGGAACTATAACATTATTTTTATTTTTTATGTCAACACCCAATTGATTAGTAACAATTTATTCTATTGAACTGATTTTTACTTCAGGAGATTGAAGAGGAGGTGATCAATGTATATATTTCGTTTAATCTGTTTGTTATGTTCAGTTCTTGGTTACTTTGTTGTAATGATGAAATGTTCCATTTATAGTTGATTCTTGACAAATATCACATTATACCGTTATTGACTTGTTTTGATTTTGACTTAAAGAATAAGCAAAAGATTTTTGTATACTTTTTCAATTGCAAGGTCAATGTTTTTCAGTGATTAAGATAGCATTTCATAAACTTCATAAAAGATCATTATTTATTGTATAAAATTTACTATGGTATGAAAATTGCTGTTACGATACTTAATTTGAAATACAAATAACATGGTTGTAAGAATTAAAGATTATATTTTATTTTTTAGGTTTCAATCAGAGAGAAAGTGTTTGATGTGTTATATTATTTTGTCTTTCATGAAGATTTAGATGTGCAAGAGAAAGCTCTGGCAGGTTTAGGTATGTTAATGTCTTAGTGTATGCTTTTATGAATTTGGTAAAAAAAAAGAATCATAGTAAGAATGTATAATGGGTGGTTTTGCAGTTGCAAGCACCACACAGTCTATGATGTTAGAAGAAACTGATAGAGAAAATAGTACTAGTCTTTTTACACTAACCTTAATTTATGGTTACAAAAATAATGTAAATTGTTCTTGCAGATGAAATATTTCTCCAAGGAGAAAAGCTGTAAATTTGAATTATGAATAAAAGGAGACTATCATAATAACATTTAGATTTGGATAGGGCAGGGGTACATACATTTTTTAATCAGAATTAAATTGAACTTTCAGATGCAACATATTTTGACAGGCAATTAGATGTATCTTACATTAATTTTAATTTTATTGTATTTTTTAGTGTCATTTTCATTGTCACAGATAATCTTTTGCTTGTCTGTAGACAGTATCAATATTGCTAGCTAACCTGTAATGACAGCTGACTTTGCCAGATTGGACTTAATACAAGGCTGTTAACATTTCCCTAAAGTTTATGGCATAATCGTATAAATTTTTGAATATTAACTGTAATATATGAATATTTCTTTATAGGTTTTCTTGTTGTACGGCATTATGAATTTATGATGCACACTGTGATGAGAGAAATGTACTATGACTTCCTTACCAATACAGAATCTCCTGTTAGACTCAAAATTCAAGTATGTTTTATCTTTTATATTTTATATGTTTTACACAATGTGTCATGCCAACTTTTCAAAATCTCCATGGGAGATTTATAAGCACAAGAGGACCTAATGCATACCTATACATGTCATTAGTGTACTTAATTAGAACATCTATGGTTTTGAATGAGTATACATGAGTTTAAATGTACTTTTGTCTTGCCTGCGACGAAAGTCAAGGAAAGCAAGACATAGGGATAGCTTTGACAGTGCAGGGACAGCTACGTCGTCAACAATTGTTAAGTTTTCTGCTTAAGTTAGTTTGATAGGATCTACTTGTAATAGATCAATGATATTTTTCATGAAGTTGTATTACTATCAGTTCATATCAGTTTGATGACTATTTCAAGGCCCTGCCCCTAGATCATGGTCCAGTGACTTTGTCTGCTTAAGTTATATTGATAGGAGCTACTTACAATAAACAACAATATTTTCTATAAAGTATCTCAGTTTGTTGACCATTTTCAGGCCCTGCCCACTAGATCATGGTCCAGTGAGTGAATTTATAAGCAATGTTGCTGTCCATCAGATTGTACTTTTCTGAATTTTATGCCGAAAAGGCAAGACATATCTCTGTGTTAACAGTTTATTTACTTCTCTGAATGCCTTTTTTAAAGTATTTAGTCTAAATAATTGAGTTTTATAAGGGTTTGATCAACAACTCTCATGGGGGATATCCCCTTTAAAGTGGAAAAGTTGGCAGGTCTGACACATAGGTACTAGTGTTTTCTGCATTTTAGATAGGGTTTCCACTTAATTTTTGGTGTTATTCATAGTCAGAATTTTGCTTTGTTAAAATTTAATTTTAAAAGTGAATCGCAGTACTTCAAATGAAACTAAAAGTAACAAGAAAGGAAAATTGCAAGATGAATAATTGTGATTAGAGCAATGTTTTTTGTGTGATTTTCTATGTATTTCATTTTTGATTCTTCTTGTGTACTGTCACCTAAATCTTAGAAATGCATATTATATTTTATACTGAAAAAGTAATGCTGATAATTTCAGGTTTTGAAAAATCTCCAGTATTATTTAAATGAAGAGGAAATTAGAATGCAGATTTCAGACCAGGAATGTAAGATATTCTCATTGTAATAAATGATATCAACATTTTTAAAATATCTTGAAAATCCTTATTTAATTCATTCAGTGAACTATGAAAATACCTAATTTGCTCAATACAGATAAATAGTGGATATAAAATGTTGACATTTCTTTCATTAGTTGAACATAATTTGCATTTATGTCTAAACCTATGCAACTGGAAATCATAAAAAATGACGTTTTCTCAGTGTGCTCATCTTTAATGCTTTCAAAGGTGCTTTAAAAAATTGGGTTACCTTGACATTCATATTTAGTAGAAATGACTGATTAAGTTTAATATTTAAACCTGTAAAAGTTGTCTGTGCCAAAATTTTGGTTCTTTCTCTACAATTTAGGCACACATAACCCTCTTAAGTTTTACTTTAAGGTTTTATGTCTGCAGTGATAGTGTTGTCTTTTTTCAAAACTACCTCTACTGGTTTTTTTTTTAAGGAAAAATGCATAATTTTTATTGAAATAGGGAAGTTGGTTTATTTTTTTTTTTAAAAACACATCTCCGATCTTTTGCTAAACTTTACTGTCTTTTTTGCACAGTTTTACCACGTATATTTTGATTGTCAAACATTTTAAACTTGAAAGGTACTTTTTGGGGAGGGGAAAGAGACGGAAACAGTGATGGTACTTAATGCATTGAGCCACATGTGTTACAAATACCGTGATGATTCTGATCAGAAATCTGGATCTCAAAAGCGCTTTCATAATATCAAAATAATAACATGAATACGAAATTTACATTCATTAATACCAATGCCGTCACTTTTGGAAAAATGTAAAACTTATTGGGAGGAATATTAAGCCATGTTTTTTAGTAATTGGGAATTTTCTCTAGGGGAAAGAGCCGAATTTCGGATGTAATTTGAGGCAAACAATATCACTGGTCTGAGTACCTAGAAGTCATACAGGAATGACATATTTCTTAGTGGATATGATAAAAAAGGTATGGAGTATTTTTCAATGAGACAGCAGCCCAAGTACACAACCAAAAGTCATTGCACAGTCAATATATAATATTGGATTGATCATAATCAAGTTCATGTTCATCTGATTTATATTTGAGTGACTTACATTAACCTTTGTGCCAAAGAGGGACAACATTTCATCAATGGACATGAATCGAATATTGATACAAAAACTAAATTCCAGTATAAGTGACTTGAATGAAATTTTTATACGACTGCAAAAAAATTTTGGAGTCGTATATTGGTATCACATCGTCGTCTGAAGACATTTTGTTTCTGGACAATAACTTAAGTTGAGGTGTATGGATCTCTATGAAATTTTACCAAAAGGTTCAATACAACAAAAGGAAGGTTGGGATTGTTTTTGGGGGTGATGGTCCCAACCGTTTAGGAAAAAGGGGCCCAAAAGAAGCATTTTTCTAGTTTCATGATAATAATTTGTGTTTAAGTGTATTGATGTCTCTTAAATTGTACCACATTTTACAAAAAGAAAATTTCCTTCAAATGTTTTTTTTTTTGGATCAAGTTTTTTTCTTGATTTACTAAGTATTACACAACAGTACAGTGTATTGCAGAAAGCAAGAAATCTTCAATTGAATATAAATTCAAATCATATAACCAATTTCGAGTTCTTTGACTACATTTATTCTGTGTCAGAGACCTATAACCTGTCAAATATTTAATTACAATCCAAATTCAGACCTGTATCAAGCTTGAATATTGTGTCCATTTTTCCCCAACTGTTTAGGGTTGACCCTCTGTGGTCGTATCCAGCTGCTCTTGGCGAAGCGGTTTATTTATTTTCATAAGCCTCAATGTCTGAACATCTAGGTGATTTAATTAATTATTTTTGTTGCAAAGTTTATTTTATATTACTTTTGTTTTAGGGAAGAAACATGCAAAGCAAGAAGATTTGAAGGAAATGGGGATGTGCAATCAGGGTGAGCAAACAGTTACTGAAATATTTGTATTTAGAACTTATCATATGAAAGGAAAAAAAGTCTTGTTTAGTTAAAAAAAAAAGAAGAAAAAGGTCAAAAAAAAAGCATTAATTCTCCAGAGGACAATTTACGAAAAGAGAAATGACACATAGGTTAACTGTAAAATATATTGGTTATAGGACAAGTGGCTTAAGTAAGTGTTTGACATGTACAATATGTATACACTAATGGCATACCACACAACTATGATTTCTGTGTTTATTAATATGTGTAAGAATTTTTTGTATATCTTATTTTTAGGATGGCTAGTACTATTATGCAAATCTATTTAAAGCAAGTCTTAGAATCCTTCTTCCATCAGCAAACACAAGTCAGAACAGCAGCTTTAAATGTGATATGTTTAGTTCTACGGCAAGGTCTTATTCATCCTGTACAGGTGAAATTAAACTGCTTATTTATCTATTTATTATTTCTTTATCATTATTGAATGTATTATGTAAAATTATTGAAAACATTCTCTGACAGTACCCTCAATCAATATGGTATTCATATTTCTTAGGTTGACATGGAATGATATAAAGAAACATAGTGTTTTATGTCACAGATGAAATGATAAGACAGTTCTTATTATTAAATAATATGTTTAAATTGGCCCTAATATGCTAAAATCAGCATGACTAATATGGAATTCAAAAGATCAACTCATATTAACCATACGCTTAATACGGCTGTTTGGCCCGGTTAATAAGTTTTTCAGTACAGACCAGCTGTATCTACTTCCTGTTATACAGACCAGCTGTAGCTACTTCCTGTCATATGGATTGGCCATACAGACCATCTATATGGACTGTTTTGATTATTTAATAAAAGTTTTACGAACTTGCTGATTCTGTATTGGCCTTGTATTGAATCAGCAAGTTATTAACACTATAATATAAAACAATGTTTGACTTGAAAGAAAAACGAAGGGAATGTGAATATGGTCTGAAACCGATGATTTTATAAAGCACAGGATTAGTTTAATGCTGTTATTTAAAGTTTTCTTAAAACTACTGACAATATCACAAGGACTACCTTTAACAGCTTTGTAGTTCAACTACTAGTGGCAACAAAATGAAGTTAATAGGTTTGAACCAGTTTCTTATTTTATTTCAATTTAAATAATCAAATTCTCATGTTCTGTGAAAATGTTTTGAAAGTGTATTTTTTGTAAAACAACGAACATGATAAAATTTATCTTTGTTTAAACATAACACAAATTATACAGCTGTACACAAATAAATCAAAAATTTCTGTTTTAAGTAAAATAATGTATTGTTTTGTTAAATTGCAGTGTGTGCCATATTTAATCAGTTTTTGTACAGACAGTGATAATGTGATAAGGGTAAAGGCTGATTCACAGTTGGAGGAAATAGAGAAAAAATACCCTGGCTTTATTCATGTGAGTTGACATTTATATCAATTTTTAAAGTTAACACTGTACAAAAGAAACAATGACTACATCCAATGGTCATGTGTTGCTGTCAAGTTAATATTGAAACTTGCATGAAAACTGTGAAGAAAATAAGTTTTTAAATGGGAAATGCACTTTGAGGATGGAAGCTGTAATAACAACACAAGGATTTTAGTGAAAATGAGTTATCTCCTTTTGCACATTGAAAAGAAATTCAATCATGCCATTTTGTATTTTGTCCAATAAATCTGTGGAGTAACAGATGTTTTCCCTGGTGTGGCTGTAAAGTAATTTTACATGTCTGACCATGTCCCTTCTCTTTCATTCAATTTTCCAGCCTCTATTAACTTTGAAAAAAGATTCAATATACTAAGAAAACAAAATGAAACAAGTTGTATGATAACTCTCAGTGATCTATTTCAAAGTATGACTTCTATGGAATGTGTATAATAAATGTAGTTTTCATATTTAAATTCACAAACGTCAACTTTGCTTTTCTGCAATAGTATGTTCAATAAGTTTGATCAAGTTTCTTTGCCAAGTGCCTTCAAAAGTTTTCCTCATGCATTTCAAACAAGTTGACATATGGATTACCGTAGAAAGGCTTGTATAGTTCGCACTGGTACATAGTCCGCACCCCTTCTCGACCACGAAATTTTAGGTTAAAAACTTTTGTAACTGTTAGAAAAGGTCTAATGAAACTCCGGTAATTTCAAATCCTGTGCGGTCGTTTGCGTTATTTTCTTGGAAAAACCTGTTTTCCATCATCAAACAGAAGCTGAAACTGCTTGTAAATGATTCTAGAACGCTTCATGATTGTTAAAATAAGTTTAATTCACTTAAAAAACAATTTAGAAACTTGTGTATTATAAACAGGAAGTTTAATAAGCACGTGTAAAAGAAGAAATTAACCGGTGAGAGTCGAAATCCGTACATAACAGATATCACTATAATACGACTTTGAAAGTAAAACAGTTCCATCCTTTTGTAAAACAGTCTTTAATATATCTATCACATTAATGTTTGAAGGGTCTTAAGCTAATACAAACCATATTAGTCAGTAGTCAACACCAAAGCGGAACGAACAATAACCGATTACGTTTTGTAGTTTACAAATTCTAAGCTGGTTTACGGTTGTCTTTTCACTATGTTTGTATCGTTTCAATCAAGCAGATACCAGTTTATTTCAACCAATGCATTGAAAAGAAACGAAATTTGTAATGAAAGGTTTAATTTTATATTTATCAGTATTAATTTGATATTGAATAGAAATAACTTATTAATATGGATGAGTTAAAATTATTAGTTTGAAAAATGATAAGAGCGCCCTCAATAATATCAATAACAAAGATGGCGGGCGTAAACAAACCACCTCGCCATGAAATTGAAATTTTCTCTTATTTCTTGCTTATTGTACTCTATAGTCCGCACCCGTCTGGAAGGTCCAATTTTGGAGAATAAAACCGCGGACTATACAAGCCTTTCTACGGTATATAATTTGTCTAATCAAAGTTCAATCAAGTAGTGTCTAAAATGGCTGAAACTCTGTCTGGTGTCTTTTATAATTATAATGCTAGAGCATTTTTCCAGATAAACTTTGCAAGCAAACTAAAAACAAAATTGTTGAGCATGCTATTGTAGAATAGCTCTGTGATGCAAACATTATAAAACTCATTCTAACTCTATTAGTCATTAGTGCTTTTATGACATTGCTTTTTATTTCAGATGAAAGCTTTACAAGGATTAAAGATGTCATATAAACTACAAGAGTTCTTGATAAATAATAAATCTGAGTTAGTGCGTGGCATGAGAAACTGTAATGACCATATACAAAGTTTAAATTCTCGACTTTATTCTGTGTTACGGACTAATCGTTCACATCGGAGAGCTATATTGACATCATTATTAAATACTTTTGATGATTCTTCGGTAGGTACATATGTTGTTTATGGTAAATATTTCAGGAGAAATCTGTGTGAAATAGTTTGGACAAAGTTCACATTTTTTAAATGGATAACAAGAGATCCAGAAAGATTGGGGGAGACAGCACAAATTATGTCATTCCATGATGTATCTTGCAACACACTTATTTATTTTAATTTTTTAGTTTGATAAAAAAAAAGCATATAAGAATATTTTTACTTGTAAAGCTTGCCTTTCTGCCACCTACTTCATGTCATGAGGTTTAAGGAAATCAAAATCCAGATAGATTCAGAAAAAAATAGAAAAGAAAAAAAAAAGATTTATGCAATGAAAATTGGCATTGTTTTAGTAGAGTACTTATGGTGTTAATTGGTAAGGGAGAAATACTGTAATGGCATATTTGAGTTCTACATAAATATCAGTTAATGTTGTTTTTTTTACAGAAAGTTTCATTACAAGAACAAGTGTACATAGCAGATAATTTAGCATACTTCCCATACCTCACTCAGGATGAACCTTTATTTATCATCAATCAAATTGATATCATTGTCTCAGTCTCAGGCTCCAACTTGTTACAGTCTTTCAAAGAGGTTAGTTTTCTTTTATAAGAAATCTTTAGAGAATATTCCATAACTGCTGAGGGAGATTATCTACTGAACAGTTTGGAATAACTTTAATACAAATTTAGAATTATTGTCACAATGTATATTGTAGTTGCTTATATTTTGATATTTACACCTATTGAGTGGGATGATTCATTGTTGCCCTTTTAGAAACTTGAATATTATTTAGAAGCATGTTTTTAGAGCTATACCTGTATGTATTTTTTGTTGTTTTAAATGATAGAGTGTGTGCTTTTGCAGGCCTAATTTCAGAAAGGTTGTTGATGATAAGGAGGAAAATTTTAGGCAAAACTTCTTTTAAGACATTAACACAATATCTCAAAATGTTGCTGTTCTCTGACATAGATATGAACACATTTGAAAGTAACATTTTTCAAGTGATATAGTTAATATGCAAAGTTCCTCTCCACTGCATCGCTTATGTTTTATAGTTTAATTCATTTTATTCTGTTCTTCAATTCCCAACATTTTCTGTATACAGAAGCTTCACTGACATGCAAAATTTTAATTTTGATTTAAGTAACATGCTTTCATTTTTTTTTTGAGTTTATGTATGAAAATTTGTTTTATTTATTGTAGAAGCTGCTTCCTAGTAAAAAGGCAAGAGCAATGGTACTATCATTTTCTGCTATATATTTGTTAAAATATGTCATGTTGTAAACCCAATGCACTCTATATGGAGAACTCAAAACCATTTAAATGTAACAAATTGAAAGCTATATGAAATCTTAATGGACTTCTTCACCCTGGACTATATATATACATTTTTTTTTATGCCTCCGCCATAGCGGAGGAAGCATTAAGTTTTACCCTTGTCCGTCTGGACGTAAGTACGTCCATCCGTACTTCCAAAAGTTGGTTTCCGTTCTCTCACTTTAGTTTGCCTCAACCAAATGTTATGAAACTTATACATTGCTTATTACCACAAAACACAGATCAAGGTTGAATTTTGGTGGCATCACTTTAACTGTTCTAGGGTTATGCCCCTTTACAAACTGAAAAAAAAAAATGCTGAATTTTTTGTTTCTGTTCTTTAACTTTAGTTTGCCTCAACCAAATGTTATGAAACTTATACACAATGCTTATTACCACAAAATACAGATCAAGTTTGAATTTTGGTGGCGTCACTTTAACCATTCTAGAGTTATGCCCCTTTACAAATGGTAAAAATTGCTGAATTTTTCGTTTCCGTTATCTAATTAAGTTTGCCTCATCCAAATTTTATGAAACTTATACACAATACTTACTACCACGAAACTCAGATCAAGTACAAATTTGGGTAGCGTCACTTTTATTGTTCTTTAGTTATGTCCCTTTATTACTTTATATGATATGCAAGTTGGGGCATCATCTGTGTCCCATGGACACATTCCCCATGTATTTGTTTTATATTAAAACCAGTTTATATAATTCAAAACGAAACAAAAAATTATTGAATAATTTTAAAAAATGGTAACCCTTTAATGGGTGGTAGCAAGTTTAACTTCAGTTCTTAAGTTTTGACTTTTGCTCAAGTTTGATTAAAAATAACTGTCAAGATAGTGAATTAAAAAAAAAGCAGTAAAATAAAAGAAAATTGTATATAATGTTTCAAGTGGTAGAAATAAGTTTCCATGTACATTTTGCTGATGAATTCAATTTTTGATTTTTATGGTTCACTTAAACCTTATTGTTTTAAATATTTATTGTAGTAATTTATGTCCAGTTTAACAACAACTGATAGCTAAAAGATCAAGTAATTTTCTTCATACATTTGAAACATGTTCTCAAAAATATTTTAGATATATTCAATCATACAAATCTTTTAATTAATTTAAAGCATTGTGATTATGCCCCCACAGATGCAGAGGGAGCATGAAGTGTTAACCTTGACTGTCCGTCCTTCCCATTTTCGTTTCCACACTCTTACAAAAGTTTTCTGTCTCCAAAATTTATGAAACTCATACACAATGCTAAGAACCAAAACTCAGACAGAGTTTGAATTAAGGCAGTGAGTCACTTACCATTCTAGAATTATGTCCCTTTTTGACTTGGAAAATTGCAAAGCTTGAGGAGGGGGCATTCATGTCCTCAGACACAGTCTTCTTTTATTGTTTGTTAAAATGATAGAATATAAAAAAAAATTGTCAATAAATTTTTAGGATCTTGGAGCAAATTTGGAAATCTTCTTTGGTTTGCTTCTCTTTTAAGAATCAGTTGCAAAAGCACAGTAAGTTCCAATTTGAGATTATGAAACTAAATTTTAACTTTTGAGGAAATTGCTTTGTATACCTATATCTTAATGGAAATGAAGTTTTGACCTTGGACATATTTTTGCAGGGTATGATTAATAATGGTCATGAAGAAGGAAGGAAAGTAGCATATGAGGATGATGATGACGACTTTGAGGCCATATTAGGTTAGTATTATTTCATGACTTTAGTATACTCTTGAAGAAGGTGTATTACTAGGTCTGCTTGTAACAAAGAAGTTTTGATTTAGGTCATTATATGAATTGTTTTCTTTGAACAAAAAGAAAAAAGACCATACAGTCTAAGTTATTGTCTTCACTAAATTAAACACTCATAAACTCTGAGACTGTTTGTCCAAAAATCTTGCAAAAGTGAGTTGATTATTAGTTATATAGTTTTGACCATATTATACCCTCATGGGCATTAAGTGTTATCCTTGTCCATCTGATCAAGTGAATTTGGGTGGCATCACTTTTACCATTCTAGAGTTATGCCCCTTTACAAATGGAAAAAAGTTTCCATTCTCTAACTAAAGTTTGCCTCAAGCAAATGTTATGAAACTTGTACACAATGCTTATTACCACAAAACTAAGATCAAGTTTGAATTTGGGTGGCGTCACTTTAACTGTGCTTGAGTTATGTCCTTTATAACATTATATGCAAAGGTGGGGGAAGGGGACCATCATCTGTGTCACATCTGGACACATTCTCAATTTATTTTTTATAATGAAATTGAGTGAACTTGTGAAGACCAAATATAATCATATAAAAATGATATATTTTACAGAGAGACTACCAGAGTATATAGACGCATTACAGGATGTCATTAAACTCTCACAAGGATGTATTCTTCTCCTACATTTAAAACAACATCTCAAAGAAACATATGGATTCACTGACAGGTAGTTACATGTTTTTTTATATTTAAGTGAAATATTTATGTTCACTTAGTTGAGAAATTGAGAATAACAATTTAAATTGTGTAGAATAATGTTCCATTGGGAGATAATTAGAAATTAAAACAAACTTTTATGTGTAAATTGACTAGGTTTTTGAGGGTTTGATATGATATAACAAATGATATTTATGCACAAGAAGTAAGTAAACCGACAAAATCAACCGTTTTATTAGTCCCCCACCGACAAAGTCAAAGGGGACTTTAGGTTTGCACTCCATCCGTCTGTCTGTCCATCTGTGAGTCCGGCAAATCAGTTTTCCAAACTTTTTTTCTTTGTGCTTGAAGATATTGATTTGATATTTGGTTTATTGATTTATCATGACAAGTTACAGGTCAAGTTCAATTTTCACGATTTTAGCTTTTCTCTTTGTTCAGTTAAAGCCCTTTCCCTAGAATTAAATTTTTGATGAAATACTTATTAATTAGTAGTTTTCTGTTCAAAGGGAAATAACTCATTTTTAAAAAAGACTTAAAAGACAAAATAACATTTTGGATTTTGTTCCTTTTCTTTGGTAAATTGTTTGAAGAATTTAGTGGTAGGTTTGTTTGTCATTCTTGAAGATATTGATTTGATAATGATTTTTTAAAAGACTTTTAAAAAGACAAAATGACATTTTGGATTTTTTTCCTTTTCTTTGGTAAATTGTTTGAAGAATTTAGTGGTAGGTTTGTTTGTCATTCTTGAAGATATTGATTTGATAATTAGTATATAGTTTTATCATGACAAGTTACAGATCAAGTTGGAATTTTGTGCAGAGTTATGGTCTTTGGACATAGAAAATTCACTGAAATAATCAGTTTTAAACTTTTTTTTTGTCGTCATGCTTGAAGATTTTGACTTGATATTTTTATGTAGTTTACACCAATTATTATGTAGTTTACACCATGACAAGTTATAGATGAAGTTAGAATTTCGTTTCATAACAATGAATTTGTAACCGGTAGGGGACTATGTATTGCCATGCAATACTCACAGAATGCTTGTTCACAATACAATTAAACATAATTTGTAGGATTGAGAAACTGTATTACTTTTCATTTACAGTGCTCAAATAATGGCTCTTATCATGCCACCTTCTTGGTAGAAAAATATTAAAGAATGATTTAAAATAGATAAAAGAAAAGTATTTAGATCAACAGTGAAAATATACCCTAAAAATTAGTTACAATCACAATTATTTAAGTGTTTTTCTTGTATTTTTATTATTGTTAAACATTTGTCTTATTTTGGAAATGTATGGGACTTTACAACTCTGCCTTAGATTTTTATACTAATTGATCTCTGGATGAGAATAATGATTGGAACAAAGTTTGTGTATACTGATCTCAAATTATTTATCTGTTATTCACACAAATTGTGTTTTTATAGTAAAGTGCACAACTACTCACCAGCAGAGACCAAAACATATGATAAACCAGTGAATAGAAAAACTGTATTGAAATTCCAACCACAGACTGTTCTCAAAGAATTAAAAGCATCTGAATTATCAAATGAAGAGGCCAGAGAGAAATTAGTCAGTGATTATGTGGAGGTAAATCTTTATTTTCTAATTGATATTGAAAATTAGTAAAAAAAGTAACATTTAAAAAAGTGAATAGTCTAGTTATTGATAATTGAACATCAGTTTTGCTGCTTAGACAATATATGTACATTGTCAGCAAATATAAGATTTACAAATTAGAACTTTGAAAAGATATAGAAACAAAAGATGTAGAAACATGAGTTTCGACAATGTACTTATATAGTATGTTTGTAGTGAAATTTCCAGTAGCTAAGGCTGTCCTAAATGTATGATATTGACATAATCAGAAAATTTATATTTATATACAGTACTTCTTTTATATATGGTTATACACTTAAAGACACTCTTTCTGAAGTTTGTCCAATACACATGAAGTTGAAATAATTATGGTATATACAAATATATTGAATTACACGCATTAACAAAGATGTATACAAATATATTGAATTACACACGTTAACAAAGATGTATACAAATATATTGAATTACACACGTTAACAAAGATGTATACAAATATATTGAATTACACACATTAACAAAGATATATACAAATATATTGAATTACACACACAAAGAGAAAACGATGGACATTTCATTTTTAACCGGATTTCGAAGGAAATATCGGTTATTAAAATGGGGATGTACGGCGGGTGGGCGGACAGGCGGCTGCCAAACAGTGTCTCCACAATAACGTGAAAACGCTTTAACAAATTTTTTTCAAATTTAAATATGTTGTTTCCTGGGACTTAATGAAGGTCTAGTTCAATTTTCAAGATTTTATATTAATTTTCTTATAGTTATCCACAGTAGCATGTTCAGCATTCAACCTAGGATACCAGTTTATTTTTTACAATTCTTTTATTTTTTGTGAGTACCAAATCTTATGGATAGAGGAAAAATTGTATTTAGATGTTATTAGCTTTAAATGATAATCATTTCAGTTCAAGGAATTGATGTTAAGTATAGACCCACCTGATGAAGATGAAAGCGATGAGGCTAAGAGCACAGGACGCAACACACCAACACCTGGACATAACACCCCAACTCCAGGAAGAACAACACCAAGAGTACCTCCCATGACAATCCGTATTGGAGATGATGGTGTTGTAGTACCAAAAGAAAATGAAGACACCGAAATGATTGTTGAAAATAATGAAGAGGGTGCAGATAACTCTGTAAGATTTATTCAGTGTATTAGGCAAAAGAAGTATTGAATTTATCACATCTTTTCTTAATGAGACCATTGTCTTGATGACTAAATGGGTTTGATGACTGTTACAAATAGTGTTTATGCCCCCTAGGTCCGTTTGTACGTCCCAAAATTAGTTTGCCTCAACCAAATGCTATGAAACTAATAGAATTTGGGTGGCGTCACTTTCACTGTTCTCGAGTTATGTCCCTTTATAAACGAAAAAATTGTCAAAATTTGCAGTTTCCACTCTCTAACTTTAGTTTGCCTCAACCAAATAGTATGAAACTTATGCACCATGCTTATTACCACCAAACAAAGATCAAGTTCGAAATTGGGTGGCATCACTTTCGGGTTATGTCCTTTTGTAAATTGAAATATTGCAGAATTTGCCGTATATTTACAAGCAGGGGCATCACTGTCGCATTGACACATTCTTCATTTAAGTATACAAGTTAGCACTATGAAATAGTGACTTCAGCAGCTGAATGCACCTGCACAAATTTGTAGTGGTAATTTTCCTGCATTATCGATTTCATAGTAATCAGGGTTATTGGAAGAAGACACCAGAATGCCATTAGTGAAAAGACCTCAAGTGACACACTTCTTTCATAGGCAGATTGAGTTCTAGTCATTAAACAATGACTGAAAGAATTTCGAATCCCTACAATAGTGGTTAATTGTGGTGATCTGTATATATATATATATATTGAGGCCCCATGCTTACCCTTCTGTTCTGAAAAGCTAAGTTTACAGTGATTTAGTTTTTCTTCTTGCAACATTGGCTTTTTGATATAGAGCATTTTAATGACTTACAACAACTAATTTGAGTGATAATTGTTTCAAGTGTTGAAAATTATACCTAAATCTTGTGCTGAAAGTTGTTTGTGAAATTGACATTTGCTGCTTCTCCACTAAGCACGCAGTATTTAGAAGTAAGAGCAAAGAATGGTTTGTCTGGAGTCAGAAAATGTGTTTTGGAAGGATGAGTTGCCTTGTGATCATTATAGAAAATAAGAAGATGTTATGATTGTCAGTGAGACAACTCTCCACCAGAGATCAAATGAAATACAAGTTAGCAACTAAAAAAATAGGTCAGTGTACAACCTTCAACAATGAGCAAAACCCATAATGCATAACAAGCTATAAAAGGCCCCTAAATGACCAATGCAAAACAATTTATATGAGAAAACCAAAGGCCAGATAGCACATTTAAAATCTGGCTCAGTGTGTCTATCTAATACAAAGCAGTATTCATATCACATTAACATGTTTTAGCCTATATATGCACTTAATTTGGCATAGGAAGTTAAACAGCCATCCATCCTCATCATTATTATCTCTTAGATTGATATATAGATGATTTTTTTTTTAATTGTAATTTGAAATGTATATGACTGTTCTATCTAAATTTCAGATGAAATGGACACCCAAACCATCCAAGCATCACCATCATCACCACCATCATCACAGTAGTAGTAGCCATAAAAAGAAATCTTCACGAACGTTAATACAAACTATAAGTGTTACACCTAAATCTGTTCCTAAGAAAAAGAAGAAGAAACGGAAACGTTATGGTAGTGATAGTGACAGTGATAATAGTGATGATCCTGACTTTGTATGTTAGCAGTGTATCATAATGATGTATGGATGAAATGAGTGATAATCTACATTAATGGCTGTTTTATTGTTGTTTTATATTGTTGTCGTGAGGAAGGAAATCATCTGTTTTATCAAACAAACCATGTACATAAACAAAACTCTTTATCAAAACTGCTGCATTTTATTGTCACTGTATCTAGTTCATTGTTTTACATTGTTCGTTGCTTTCTCTTTTTTTTTAGAATCATGACGTCATTTCTTATTTACAAATGTTGTTGTGTAAATGAAAAAGTATTTATTTTATTTTTTAAGAAAAACCTGTATACAGTTTCATTGCCAACACATTTCTCAACACATTATCAAAGTCATATGTGATGTTTTCATTCCCAGCCATTTGAACTTGAAGAAAATAGAAAAAGTTATTTGATGAAATTAAAAAATATAAAAGATTAACTGTTCAATTATTAGTTGCCAAATGGAAATTGAATGATAGTAAGATGTACATGTTGTAATGATGTGTACATCTTGCTTTCATATAAAATAAGATGAGGTATGATTGTCAATGTGAACTCTTACATTTAAAATGTAAGTGGAAGCTTAACCTGGGACAGTAGGTTAAAAGTGAAACACAAGAACAAACTATAAAAATAAACAAAAACAAAAAATATGACAAACTGCAACAAATAACAGGCTCCTGACTTTGGACAAGCATATACCGGTATATAATTATAGCAGGATTAAACTGGTGTAACAGCACATCAGAACCAAAAAAAAAAAAAAAAAAAATCAAATTGAAAAGGGTTTACTCATCCGATAGATGCAAACATAACATAAGGACATAACACCCCAACTCCAGGAAGAACAACACCAAGAGTACCTCCCATGACAATCCGTATTGGAGATGATGGTGTTGTAGTACCAAAAGAAAATGAAGACACGAAATGATTGTTGAAAATAATGAAGAGGGTGCAGATAACTCTGTAAGATTTATTCAGTGTATTAGGCAAAGAAGTATTGAATTTATCACATCTTTTCTTAATGAGACCATTGTCTTGATAACTAAATGGGTTTGATGACTGTTACAGATAGTGTTTATGCCCCTAGGTCCGTTTATGCGTCCCAAAATTAGTTTGCCTCAACCAAATGCTATGAAACTAATAGAATTTGGGTGGCGTCACTTTCACTGTTCTCGAGTTATGTCCCTTTATAAACGAAAAATTGTCAAAATTTGCAGTTTCCACTCTCTAACTTTAGTTTGCCTCAACCAAATAGTATGAAACTTATGCACCATGCTTATTACCACCAAACAAAGATCAAGTTCGAAATTGGGTGGCATCACTTTCGGGTTATGTCCTTTTGTAAATTGAAATATTGCAGAATTTGCCGTATATTTACAAGCAGGGGCATCACTGTCGCATTGACACATTCTTCATTTAAGTATACAAGTTAGCACTATGAAATAGTGACTTCAGCAGCTGAATGCACCTGCACAAATTTGTAGTGGTAATTTTCCTGCATTATCGATTTCATAGTAATCAGGGTTATTGGAAGAAGACACCAGAATGCCATTAGTGAAAAGACCTCAAGTGACATACTTCTTTCATAGGCAGATTGAGTTCTAGTCATTAAACAATGACTGAAAGAATTTCGAATCCCTACAATAGTGGTTAATTGTGGTGATCTGTATATATATATATATTGAGGCCCCATGCTTACCCTTCTGTTCTGAAAAGCTAAGTTTACAGTGATTTAGTTTTCTTCTTGCAACATTGGCTTTTTGATATAGAGCATTTTAATGACTTACAACAACTAATTTGAGTGATAATTGTTTCAAGTGTTGAAAATTATACCTAAATCTTGTGCTGAAAGTTGTTGGTTCAATCCATAGCCCACTCAAACCAAATTTGTGAAATTGACATTTGCTGCTTCTCCACTAAGCACGCAGTATTTAGAAGTAAGAGCAAAGAATGGTTTGTCTGGAGTCAGAAATGTGTTTTGGAAGGATGAGTTGCCTTGTGATCTTTATAGAAAATAAGGAGATGTTATGATTGTCAGTGAGACAACTCTCCACCAGAGATCAAATGAAATACAAGTTAGCAACTAAAAAATAGGTCAGTGTACAACCTTCAACAATGAGCAAAACCCATAATGCATAACAAGCTATAAAAGGCCCCTAAATGACCAATGCAAAACAATTTATATGAGAAAACCAAAGGCCAGATAGCACATTTAAAATCTGGCTCAGTGTGTCTATCTAATACAAAGCAGTATTCATATCACATTAACATGTTTTAGCCTATATATGCACTTAATTTGGCATAGGAAGTTAAACAGCCATCCATCCTCATCATTATTATCTCTTAGATTGATATATAGATGATTTTTTTTTTAATTGTAATTTGAAATGTATATGACTGTTCTATCTAAATTTCAGATGAAATGGACACCCAAACCATCCAAGCATCACCATCATCACCACCATCATCACAGTAGTAGTAGCCATAAAAAGAAATCTTCACGAACGTTAATACAAACTATAAGTGTTACACCTAAATCTGTTCCTAAGAAAAAGAAGAAGAAACGGAAACGTTATGGTAGTGATAGTGACAGTGATAATAGTGATGATCCTGACTTTGTATGTTAGCAGTGTATCATAATGATGTATGGATGAAATGAGTGATAATCTACATTAATGGCTGTTTTATTGTTGTTTTATATTGTTGTCGTGAGGAAGGAAATCATCTGTTTTATCAAACAAACCATGTACATAAACAAAACTCTTTATCAAAACTGCTGCATTTTATTGTCACTGTATCTAGTTCATTGTTTTACATTGTTCGTTGCTTTCTCTTTTTTTTAGAATCATGACGTCATTTCTTATTTACAAATGTTGTTGTGTAAATGAAAAAGTATTTATTTTATTTTTAAGAAAACCTGTATACAGTTTCATTGCCAACACATTTCTCAACACATTATCAAAGTCATATGTGATGTTTTCATTCCCAGCCATTTGAACTTGAAGAAAATAGAAAAAGTTATTTGATGAAATTAAAAAATATAAAAGATTAACTGTTCAATTATTAGTTGCCAAATGGAAATTGAATGATAGTAAGATGTACATGTTGTAATGATGTGTACATCTTGCTTTCATATAAAATAAGATGAGGTATGATTGTCAATGTGAACTCTTACATTTAAAAATGTAAGTGGAAGCTTAACCTGGGACAGTAGGTTAAAAAGCGAAACACAAGAACAAACTATAAAAATAAACAAAAACAAAAAAAATATGACAAACTGCAACAAATAACAGGCTCCTGACTTTGGACAAGCATATACCGGTATATAATTATAGCAGGATTAAACTGGTGTAACAGCACATCAGAACCAAAAAAAAAAAAAAAAAAAAATCAAATTGAAAAGGGTTAACTCATCCGATAGATGCAAAGCATAAAAACTAGTGTTGTCAATGGTTGCTTAACGGTCGGAAGGACAATATTGAATACCATAAAAGGTTAACCAGACTTTTATCCAATTTTAATACATTTTAAATAAAAGTTGCTTCAAAACATAAATAACGTGGGTTAATTTGAAAATGATCACCATGGTATTTAAAGAAATCAGTTGTCCAGTATATTGATTACTTGATTAACATGAAAACAGTCTAATTTTACACAATTAATTAGCCCAAAGACATAGTGTCTATCAGCTTGTTAGCAAAATATAATGTTAGCATCATTTACAGTTATAAATATACATTGGGCAGTTGTAAGCTGATCAAAGATTATGATTTAGTTAATTATTTCACTTCAGTTTAATTTTGTGTGGATGTAGATGTAAAAATACTTTCTAACAAAGTACTGATTCAAAAATTTTAAAGCCAAATTTAGAGTATGACTAGAACCATTAACCTGCAAACATGAACATTACAGAAAGATCTAGGAAAGGATGTCACAATCACCTCAATACAACTCATCATATAAAAATGCATTTGTAAAAGAACTGCAGACATTGTCTGTGAACATCAACTTTAATACAACTAACCAGTTAGTCGGTTGGAAGATTATCAAAGTAACCAGTTAGTTAAAAATGTTTGGATTTGACAACACTAATAAAAACACTAAAGACACAAGTATAGATCTGCAGTACTCTCAGTAACAGTTCAAAGCCATAACAACTAAAAAAAATCATGTATCTAAGACTAAAATATCAATCACTATACCTCCAACAGATTTAGTTTACCATTAAGTTTTAATTATTAGGTCAGTTTTTCAGATACTATTGGTTGCTCTTTGTAAATATAGCTGATTCACAAACCATGTCTCTTTAGGGTAGATACTTAATATTCATAGAGATTTTGTTCTGTGTACCTACTGGTTCCCAGATATGATCTCTATGTTTTACCTTATAGAGATAGGGAATTTTACCAAAATAAATGTGGAAAGGGGTCAAACTTAATTCTAAGGAAGACTAAAACTAGAGGTAAGTTTAAACTCTTCGAAGGCATACAAATGTTGAAAATATGCAGCACAACCCCATGTTTTGACCTTTGCCAAAAAAAGTAGTGCATAAGAATTGCATTGTCTATACTTACTTTATTTTGGTATATAGAATTATTGATAGCACATGTCCATCTGACTTTGACCTCTTTTTTCATGGTTTATTGGACTATGGTCAAGGTTGTTTGTGATTTCAGTTTCTCAGATACAATAATGAATAGCTCATTTTTTTTTTTGGTATATAAATTGATTGTAAATTTACATGTCAGTCTGACGGTTCTTCTGAGTTTGACCTCATTTTCATTGTTCATTGGTCAGCCTTTTAAGTTTTCCTGATAAGGTCAGTTTCTCAGATAAAATAACAAGTCAACTAAATTTGGTGTATAGAAAATTTGTAAGGTATATAATCTGTCTGACCTTTACCATATTTTCATGATCCATTGGTTAACATTTAGATTTCATGATAGTCAGTTTCTTAATAAGTAGGTCATTTTTGTAGGGTATGATGATTTAAATTTTTTAAACATGTAGGCAAATTATACATGCTTGAAGATGGCTTAAGGTGGTACATAACACTACAGGGAGATAACTCTGTAAAAATCAGCTGAACGTTTTAATCACGTTCTATTGTTAAGGAAATATTAAGCTTCTCAATGATCAAAATTAGTGTTTGTCAAACTGCTATATATCCAATGATATTTTTCCGATAGTGTTTGGTTCAAGTTTTTTGAAATTTTAAATATTTTGTCAAAGTCCAAAGTAAATATTTTACAAAATTTTATGAAAATTAAACGAGCCAAATTAATTTTAGTCAAAGTGTTTGGTACCACCTTAAACTGCAACTTTGATAGACAAAATACTCTGTAAAGGACTTTTGTACTTGGTTTTGTACATATTAAATCAAGTCATTTTAAAATAGTCAACTATTCATTCTAATTGATGTTTTCATGTCATCCTTTTTAGCTCAACGTCCGTCGTCGTATGGTAACTTTTACAAAAATTTTCTCTGAAACTACTGGGCCAAATTTAACCAAACTTGGCCCCAATCATCAATAGGGTATCTAGTATAAACAATGTGTCCGATGACCCAGCCTGTCAACCAAGATGGCCATCATGGCTAAAAATAGAACATAGGGGTAAAATGCAAGTTTTGCCTATTATTTTGAAAACAGCTATAAAAAGAGAAAATCTGACGGGGCAAAAATGTTCAGAATGTTGAGCTCTACCTATTGTTCATGTATGTCAAAATTGTCAGACAACTTCTTATAGGAGTTATTGCCCTTAACTGACCAATTTTACCTTTTTTTAAATTTTTGTTTATTATCTCGAAAATTATAATAGATAGACAGATATTTTAGAAGCAGAAATGATCAGCAAGACAAAATCTACAAATAAGTCAACATGACCAAAATTGTCAGACAACTCCTTATTAGAGTTATTGCCCTTTCATGACATTTTTTACCAATATTTGGCGTTGTTGCCTAATATCTTAAAAACTATAATAGATAGAATCTTTAACAAGAATGTGTCCATAGTACACGGATGCCCCACTCGCACTATCATTTTCTTTGTTCAGTGGACCGTGAAAATGGGGGAAAATCTCTAATTTGGCATTAAATTAGAAAGATCATATCATAGGGAACATGTATTCTAAGTTTCAAGTTGATTGGACTTCAACTTCATCAAAAGCTACCTCGACCAAAACTTTAACCTGAAGCGGGACAAACGGACGGACAGATAGATGGACAGACGGACGCCGGACATTTGTATACCATTATACATCCAGTCAAAATTTTGACGGGGTATAAAAAGGATATGGAGATTTTATTTTCAATCAAATTATACTTAACCCCTTTCAAGGAACCTGTTTGGGTTGCAAACATCAGTATATAAACAAAATCTTTGCTATTATATATATATATATATATATAATATAGTGGCGGGACCAGTAAATTAAACACCTCGCCTACTATGCAGCAAAGTCAAAAATAGTAATTATGTAAACTGCAATAGCACTGCATGTATATGGAAATGACATATTATTGTAAGTACTTCTCAATACCAGTTGATCAGAAAATTAAAAATTGAGTAACTATTACAAATTGAGGGGAGCCGTTAAAAAGAGATACATGATGTATCCAGATGCTAATACATGGTTTTTTTTAATGCATTCTAAGTATTAATGGTGTATCACCAGTGCATGTTTTTCATTAGCACACCCAATTCCAAAATATTTGTAGAATGGAATAAAATTTGACAGAGAAGTGAACAGAGCATAGTATACTACGGTACTTTTAATCATAAAGCATGAATTCTATTGCAGCTCTGGTCATTTGTATATTTCATGTATAAATGTACTTCAGTCTGTCTATACACAGCGTTCCTAATAGTATACATTGTAATACTTCCTGTAACTAAAGCATGCTTAGGACATTTCCTCATATTCTGCAGGAAAAGTAAACACAGATTTGCTAAAGCAATATCTGTTGTGCACTCACAAATATGTTTAACCCTGCCATATTCTCATATTCACATTTTGCTTGTCATGATATCCAGTAGTTGTCCTTCGTTGCTATTTTCCGTAATTGTTTTAGGTCTATTTTTGCAGAAAAAATCAGGCCATCATTTTTCTGTTTTGAATTGTTTAAAATTTTGTCATTTAGGGCTTTTATGCTCATTGATGAAGGCCCAACAATGACCTTTAATTGGTTCACATCTTTGTCCTTTGGTCTTAATGAATAGTTTTCTCATTGGCAATCATACTGCATCTCCTTATTATTATTTCATATTTATGTAAATGAAGCATGTCTAAAGTGCAGAGTGTCATTGTGCTTTAGCAACATCAAACCAAATGTCAACTGCATGGTAAAAGAACTTCTTTAATAAAAAGCTGCGCCATGAGCACATGATACGCCCGTCGCTTTTTCAACCTAAAAGTTTCATAACGCCTCAATGTTATATCAGAAATTCATAAAAACCTAAAGCTTATTTCAATAGATATAAACCAGTCACCAAAGTTTCATGAAATATCTCAAAGCTTTTTTGAGTTGTTATCCGAAAACTGGAAAATCCCCCTTTTTTATGAACAAAATCCCATAACTCTGAAACGTAAATTCTAAAATTTATAAAAATTGAAAGGTATAAACAATTCACCAAAGTTTCATGAAAATTGGTTAAAGCAGTTTTGAATTATTTTCTGATATGTTGACAGCGGACGGACAGATGGATGGACAATGGTATACCATAATAGGTCCAGTAAACGGGTGTATAAAAACTCAATCCAGATAAAAGTTCTTTTATCATCATCTTGTAAACAATTTCTGCCTTACTGTATCTAGATGTTGTACATGTATATTTTGATTTGTTTAAGAATGTCTTATTTTTTTTTAACTTTATGTGTTTTTTATACAGTACAATTTGCATTTAATTAAAAATAAATAATCTCAAAAAAAAAATTAAACCTGTAACTGAAAATATGTTTAGGCTTAGACTAAAAAGAAACTTTCAGGAACAGCCTTAAAAAAAGATGAACTAGACCTGTAGTATCCATGCCCACAAAGTTGTTGGAAACTTTAGGACTTTCTTGTGATTTACCTCTTTATCATTAAGATAATTATTCTCAAAATTGCTAAAATATGGCTCAAATCAATAAAGAAGAAGGTTAGGTAAGAGCTATTTTTGGCCTAAAATTCGGAGAACATCTGGTGGAAGATTTTTGACATTTTTTAAACACGTAAGTGACTACTTCAGTCAATTCAATACGTTTATGTAAAAGATTTGAACTGATTTGGTCATTTAAGAAGCTAAAATTCAAGCTATTAATAGGGAAAATCTATCAAATATGCCATAAAATGTCACTTTTCAGACAGTTTTTGTCTAAAATGTAAGTGGCCACATTCGTGTTCAGTATCAATCTTTATATATGTTATGCATTATCATCAAATACAACATATATCTAAATATTAAGACTGAACACAAGTGCAGCCACTTCCATTTGAGACAAAAACCGTCATAAAATTAGCACAATTGCTAAAATTGTGAAGATTTCAGTATTTTTGCATGAATAAATGATGCTAGTACCTGATGCGTGTTCATTGTATTGTCAAAAGCAGCACATATTTATGTCACAAAAGTATTCTACTTTCCAATAAATAGCTAAAAGTTAACATTTTTACAATTTGTAAAAATGCTATATTTTGGGGCCTACTCCTTTGTAAAAGAAATGTTTTTTTTTTAAATTGCATTTGATAGTATCAATAGTGGCCATACTGGTCAGCAGAAGGCATTCATCACTACCATCTTCTTTATAAATTCATGTCAATGTTAATATAAAAGAAACTTATCGTTAACATTTGAACCTTTTGTTTTATTGATATAACAATGACTCCTAGGAGGAAACATTTGAAGAATACTTGGCCTAGTTTCAAGGGAGATAAATTTTAATTTTTACAGACAATAATATAAATGTTGGCAAGTAATAGCAATAGCTGACAGTGTTCCTTTGGGGAAATGTGAGTTAACAACGCTCACGGTAACCTTGTTTTCAGTGTGTTTTGCAGGTATAAATAATACAACTTTGAAGAGCTTTACTTACTATGCTTACCCTTATGTACCTTTTTATGCGATGCCAAATAAATAAATGTAATTTCAATGATTTTATTCTTTTAACAATATACAAATTAAACAAAAGTTACATCCATTTGAAAATATCAAATTAAAACAAATACTAAAATGAATTAATAACACAATATTTCACTCAATCTTTAAATTCAATTTTACAAGTTACATATTGTCAAAATCTTCTTTTCCTTGTATTACTTGTAACGATTTATTCATCATCAATTTTCATATAGAAAAATCAGAATAAAATGGGAAAGTTAACATTTTGTCATATATGATCATTTATGTCATTTTATTACATTATTAGTATTATTGCTGCCTTTTTCAAAATTATATTATCTTACAATAAACATTTCTTAATGATCAATATTCTTTTATACTATATTGCATGCTGAGGTCTTAACACAATGTCATTATTCCCACAACTCCTCATTTGGAGGTGAATGATTATGCTAGCACAAAGTATTTTATTTTGCTTCATGGTTTCATGATACTCCAAATACAGCTTCCATGGCCTCTGTCATTCCAACCTCTTTCATGGCCATTTTTACTGTGGATATTGTAGCTCTGTCTGGATCAGTTTCCTACAATTAAGATGAATTTGAATGATTTTAAAAATAAAAGTTACCTTAAACATAAAAATATTCTAATGTTACAGCTTTGTTCAGTCTTATCCTGTGCTTTTAAGAATGTCACACTTGAAATACTTTTAAATAAAAAGACATTTGCTTGGTGATGTAAATAGTTACGGTAATGTGTCTTATATGAACCAAATGAGGGCATCCAGTATCCAAAACTTATCATCTTGGTCTATACATTGGATAATTTCAAAGGATTCAGCAGTGAATTGTTTAATTATAGATTTAAAACCAGTACATACCTGCCATACTGTTAACATTTTCAATGCTCTTTCTTGATTACTTTCATTTTCTTTTTCAAAATAGGAGATATCATCCTCAGGGAAGTTTAATTCCAAGCCAAGTCTCTTCCACATACTGCCAACCTGTTTTGATAGTTCCTCCATAAGCTGGGGTGTTAAAGCATCTTCATTGTTTTCATCCTCTTTTCCTTTAAAATGAAGTTACTGTTTATTAGCAATATCACACACATAACATTAAATATTTTAGCCTGGGCAAAGGACCAATGTTACCAAAAAGCCCATTTTGGTTTCAGTAAAAGTGATATAAGACGTGCTTCAAATCTGCAAAAAAGGATATTTTGTTGTTTTTTCTTTACAAAAAGGATTTTCCTCCTAACCCAGCAACGATACTTGTGTCATCAAGGGTTGTATAAACTGTAGTGTGAGTATTGTCTTTTGGCAACTGTGAAATGATTTACTAGAGATACTTTATAATTCAACCAATATATATATAAACCTTGCATTTATCTACTGATGCAAGACGACTGTGGATTCATTATTTGTGGGTTAACAATTTTCATGAAACACGAAATTAGATATTCAAGGAATAACAAATTTTCAATAGGCTTGTATTCAGACTTCGGCAAAACCACCAAATCAAAAATCCAGGAAACTTTTTACAGTGTTTAAAATCTACTCTATCCATGAAAGAAAAATAAGTGAATCTACAGTAGATGTAATAATATAAGCTTTGCTGAGATATATTTATTAATGTATTAATAGGTCACTGAAGATGGCATTCTTTGGAATTAATATTGATTCACTCATAGGGTCTTTGCATCGGAAATAAACACATTTATTCTAAAACCAGTTATTGGCATGATATGGGTTACGTTCTTCTCATATATTTTATGATGGTATGATACTAAACCCCTAATGAGAGGGATTGTGCTTGATTTTCATATGATGAAGACATAATCTTTCAATCAGTTTAATTGAGGTCTGGAGCTGGCATGTCAGTAACTGCTACTAGTCGTTTGTTAATTTATGTATCATTGTCATTTTGTTGAGTTTCTTTTGTTACCTATTCTGACATTGGACTTAGACTTCTTTTAAACTGAGTTTTACAGTACCTATTGCTGTGTGTTTGTTTATTCTACATTGGCTAGAGGTATAGGGGGAGGGTTGAGATCTCACAAAACAAGTTAACTCCGCCGCATTTAGCGCCTGTCCCAAGTCAGGAGCCTCTGGCCTTTGTTAGTCTTGTATGTTTTTTTTAATATTAGTTCATTTATATGTTTGGGAGTTCAGTTGACGTCCATTTTCACTGAACTAGAACACATTTTTGTTTAGGGGCCAGCTGAAGCCCTCCTCCGGGGGCGGGATTTTCTCGCTCTGTTGAAGACCCATTGGTGGCCTTGGGCTGGTTTATGCTCTTTGGTCAGGTTGTTGTCTCTTTGACACATTCCCTATTTCCATTCTCAATTTTATTAGTTACAAACAATGTATTATGAAATTCCTATTAAGTATTGCATGCATATACTGAATGAACTGACAGACAGAGAGACATAATGAACAGTATGAACAGGATGTTCGTTTGCTACCTCAATAATTATGTTCATACTGATTGTCAGGAAATTATCTGCTAATAATATCAACACACACACACACACACACACACACCAACATTACCTTGGTCTCCACTTTGTCTGAGATCATTATCCTCCTGAGATTCCTTGATGGCCTCTTCCTCATCACCAATGTCTGTCTTTACTTCCACCTGGTTCTCCTGCATTGACTGGGGACCAGTGTTAGGATGGATTTCCTTTGCTAATCTATTTAACATCATTTCTAGATACTGAGGCTGAGGTACGGCAGGAGTGTTTGTATGTGTAAAGAAGTGAGGACTCCTCCTTGCTAACAATCTTAATGACTTCCATTGGAATATCTGGTCATTAATTAACCTGCAATGATGATAATTATTAGTAAACGATTTTTCTGTGTTGCTTGTATATGTATATAAAAATGGCTTAACCTACATAAAAATCTCACCTGCTAACATAATTATTTTTATATCAATAATATTAATATTGTTTTAAAGCTATGAGTTCAGGGTCAAGTCATATGGAAATTCATTATTCATGATGTACTTTTGACCACATAATTTATTGTTGACCTGCCATGTATAATTTCCAGGCAACAGATCTAAACTGTCAAGCATATTCACTGAGAAATAGACTATTATACAAAAACCCTTTAAAACCTAACCAATGGAGAGGGAAAACAGACATATACTCTTTTAAACAAGTCCATATTTAAAAAAAAATGTTGATTTGTTAAATAAAGCTAATGGTGACATTTATCATTGACAATACTTATCAGTAACCTCCTTCCTAGCTAATGATTTCCATTGTCTACAAGTAAACTATTACAACAGAGACGTGATAAACATTGCCAATGTTTCTATTTTCACTGTTTATTAAATTAATAAAAAAATTAAAACCAATTTTCAAAAGCTTTTGAAATTTCATTCTGGTTGGCATTACTAATACTAATTTCATCAATAATTATAAAATATACACTGTAAGCAAAACTGAACTTTTATAGAACAGAATTGTTTTTTTGTTTTCATGTTTTAAAATAAAAGAAAATTTGTTCTCCACATTTATAAGTGATTCAATCTTATTTGTAACTTAGCAACACTGGTGTCTAAATAAGAATACAATTATCAGTATTACAAAAAGTATTTTATTCAAGGGAAATTTTTATTTCTATTTTATTAAAATGTAACCAAGTTTTTTACATAGACAAAACCTACTTATATTGGTCCTCTATCATGGCCTCAGGATCATTCTGATCTATAGCATCACTGAAGTAGTCCTCTAATGATGGTAAAAAGACTCTTTTCTCATCTTTACAAGCATCCATATTATCTGGACTCAAGTTCCATAATCTTGTTAATTCAGCACTTCCCATCTTCACAAACTTCCCACCACTTGCTTGCAAATCATCTCCAACCCATCGTCTTTTTGCTCTACAAAGATACATTTTTACATGTATGTGAGAAAATCTGTACTTTAATTGGGTTAAGCATTTCATTTACAGATGGTAAAAATATAATAGTTTCATAAATATGAATTTATAGTTTCAGGAGTGATTCTAGAAATCACACTTCATAAATGTGATCTTAACAAAAAACTCTGCAATGATAATGTGTCTGTTCCTATTCAAAATCAAGTTAGTGGTTGTTACCAGCTTTGACATTTTTGCCCTCCAAAAATTTTAATATCCACATCAATTGTTGAAAATATTAACACCCAATCTAAACTCCTCTGAGGTTATTGAATTTGAATCATATTTTGATTCTTGTTTTATTAACATTTTCCATAATTTTATTCACATCTAAAAAATAAATAATAATATTGCTATTCATACTTTGTTTTATGCTTAGGATTTTCTGACATGGGCTCCTTTTCAAAACTAGGACAACTATCATTCTTCCATTTATTCCAGAATTCCTCACGAGTCAAGGTATGCTGTAAAAATAAATAGTAGAGTTTTACAAGTAATAAAAATTGTAATGTTCTTAACATATTTTAATTAATAAGAAAAAGAAATTGTGATGTTCTTAACATATTTTAATTAATTATAAGTTCCAACAGCATATAATTGCACCAAAGGAGTTATATGGCATTTATCATCTGCAATATATTATGCTCTCTTATATGGCATTTATTGTCTGCAAATATATTATGCTCTGTAGCAAATGGAACCAAACTGGAAAAAAGTTAATCCTAATCCTTTCCATTAACCCATTCACCTCTAAAGTAATTTCTTACCTGACTGATCAATTTTCAAATTATTTCCTTTCCAAAACAATATGAATTAAATCAATCTGAGAAGAGAAAAACAATCCTCTAGATGTCATTTGGTTACTTGTATCAAGTGTGGCTGTCTATCTCATTGATGTATATCTGATAAATCTTTTTATTGATAAATAAACATGTGACAGGGTTAATAAGCTTTTCTGAGCACCCCCCCCCTTCTTTTAACATAGTTCACAAGTCAATGAATCATAAAATTGACCTCCTTTTCATAAACAGTTAATAAGTCCCTAGATATATCTTATAACCAAGCTTTAAGACTGTAGGTTGCTTAAAATCTTAAATTGGATGTTAAAATTCATATAAGTAAATTAAGAATCAAACGTAACTTTTAATCAACCCTTTAAACAAACTTCTTAGTAAAGGTTATCTTATTAATGTTGTAATTAGATCTTTGAATATTGTTTACATTGGCACAAACATCGATTTTGTCACCAACAAATTAAAACATAACTAAATTTGTATTCTTTTCAAAAGGTTTTTGGGATATATAAATACACATCCACGTTTATTTTCTATTTAGAGATTGCTTTATATATCTATATATAACATGATACATATTTATTATAGGTTATATCCTAACAATCCTACTGCCTGTCGATACTTTTATATTGGCATTTTGTCCCAGGTTAGAGTTGGCTTATTGACACTCTTATTCATCTTTTTTTTTTTATTAATACCTGTAACGTCTATGTTATATAGGCACCTACATTTTAATATTGTATCTATATTGTGTCATAGATCAAACTTATTCGTATATAGTATGTTTACTTGTTTTTGTTTTAATGTCTTTTTGATCGAGTTAAGCCATTTCAATTGATATTTTATAGTGTGTCTTTTTATGTTGTAATGTTACACTACTGTATCAGGTTAGGGTCCTAAGCAGGCCATAATCTTGCCAGCGAAATGACAATTTAAGTCGCCAAAGAATTTTGAAAATCGCTAAATCTTGCCAGCCGACTGACTGTATAGCAAAGTCAAGTCGCTATCAAAATCGGTATAAGGGAAACAACTTGTGATTTACAAGTCACTCAGGTAAACAAAAATGGCGACTGACAAGGAAATTCCCATTTTCAAAACGACCTAGGACTAATACTGTCGACGATTAAAAAATAATTACTACAACGACTTTGAACATCCTCGGATTTAACTTTCAAAACTATTAAAACAGTAAACCGAGCGACTGTTTGAGTTATCATTTTACGATGATTTTCGTCATGAGGATGTTGCGTAATCACACAGCTGATTTGTTTTCAGTATTTTTATTTAATACGGGTCAACCAGTGGTGGAAATTAACGTATGATTTTTTGCTATTCATTGATAAAAATTGAAATCTAAAAAGTAAACAAAACAAGAGGCTCTCAAGAGCCTGAATCGCTCACCTGTAATTTTTTGCTTAAATCTTTCATTAATGATTATTTTTGCTTTTCAATATATATTAATGAATGGCTTAAAACTTCCATTGAAATGTTCTTTGTATCTGTCATATTTTCTTCAAATTCAAAGAAATGCATTTTACCCCTATGTTTCATTTTAGCCATAGTGGCTATGTTTCTTGACGTACAAGAAAATAAAATACAAAATTTATATTAGATACTCTGAAACTCATTCAGCCCAAGTTTGGCTGAAATTGATTCAGCAGTTTCAAAGGAGAAGATTTTTTAAAGTAAGCAAACTAAATGAACAAATTGTGAAAAATTGATTTTAAAGGGCAATAACTCCTTAAGGGGACAATTGACAATTTTGGTCATCGAACTTATTTGTAGATCTTACTTTGCTGAACATTTTTGCTTTTTACAGTTTATCTTTATCATTAATAATATTCAAGATAACCAAAATCTGCAAATTTCCTTAAAACTACCAATTAAGTGGCAGCAATCCAACATTGGGTTGTTAGATTCATCTGAAAATTTCAGGGCTGACAGAGCTTGGCCTAATAAACATTTTTACCTTCATCAGATTAGCTCTAAATGCTTTGGTTTTTGAGATATAAGCCAAAAATGCTTTTTACTCCTATGTTCTATTTTTAGCCATGGCGGCCATGTTTTTTTATGAAACAGAAAATAAAACACAAACTTTATTCTAAATACCCATAGAATCATTCAGCTTAAGTTTGGTTGGAATTGGTTCAGTAGTTTCAGAGAAGAAGATTTTTTAAAGTTAGAAAACATGATAAACAAATTGTGTATAATTGTCCTTAAAGGGCAATAACTCCTTAAGGGGTCAATTGACAATTTTGATCATTCGAACTTATTTGTAGATCTTACCTTTCTGACCTTTTTAGCTGTTCACATTTTATCTTTATCATTAATAATATTCAAGATAATAACCAAAAACTGCAAAATTTCTTTAAAATTACCAATTTAGTGGCAGCAACCCAACAAATGTTCTATTTTAGCCATGGCGGCCATGTTATTTGAAGAAACAGTAAATAATACACAATCTTTAGTCTAGAATCTAGATACCCTAAGCATCATTCAGCTTAAGTTTGGTTGGAATTGGTTCAGTAGTTTCAGAGGAGAAGATGTTTGAAATAGTTTACACCAGACGGACGATGACAGACGACGACAGACAACGACGGACGCCAAGTGATGGCAAAAGCTCACAGTTCCTTCAGAACGGTAAGCTAAAAACAGCTGATGGATAATTTGATTGCAAATGTACGATGTGGGGTCAGCTTGTGATCAGCAGTGTGCTTTTTCCACGACCAACTCGTTTAAAAGATAAATCTTTTATAACAGAAATAATAAAAATCAGCTCTTTATCAGTAAATTTATATGTGATTGACAAATATCTTCATTTATAGGTCTACAACCATTCAAGAGAACCTCAAATTACAACTGACATGATGTCCTGGACGTTCAATAATTACTAAATTATGACAAGAAGTGGTGATATAAATCAAATTGCCAAGTCATTAGATAAACTGGGAGTCATATTTTTTTTTATTCTTAAAATTAAATTGAGACAGATGCACATGACATTAATGCATGATATACTAGCAACAAATTTTATTGAAATTTAATTCAAGTTGACAGGTCACATGATATGACTTAATAAATAACAACTATATTATCTAAATTTTTTTATTTAGAATTTTCAATATATATATACAATATCATGTATTTTTTATTGCATATATATATATAGAACAATTTCCTTAATGATAAGCACGAAAACACTACGCAACCGAAATGGTAATGGAATTTCACTTCTTCCTACTCTCTCATGGAAAGAGAAGTCACTTCTCCCTCTCCAAAATCCTAGATTAGGCCCTGCTCAGTCAGGAGCCTGTTGTTCAGTGGTTATCGTTTGTTGGTGTGGTTCATAGGTGTTTCTCGTTTCTTATATAGATTAGACCGTTGGTTTTCCTGTTTGAATTGTTTACACTAGTCATTTTGGGGCCCTTTATAGCTTGCTGTTCGGTGTGAGCCAAGGCTCTGTGTTGAAGGCCGTACTTTGACTTATAATTGTTAACTTTTTATACGGTGTGACTTGGATGGAGAGTTGTCTCATTGGCACTCATACCACATCTTCTTATTTATATTTATGGGATGCTTCTATACTTCCAAGTGTATCTTTATGCCACTATATATGATTGTAGGTTATTCAGTATCTGAAAACTAAACTCTGATGTAAAACTTAAAATTAATCAAATGTAAAATGAAAGTCTATTGGCAGCTACTATGCTTTTCTGGAGGAAACCTAGATAACATTTCTTTCACAGAACTTCACTAAATCTATGACAACTTAACAAATGGCTTACTTCAACAGTTTTAGCAAATGAATCCCCATCAGGAGGAGTCTCTCTGATCAGCTGGTAAACTTTGTCCTGTGTTGTTTTTGTCCACGTTAGGTTATCTTCACTTAAAACTTGACTAGAACTAAATATAAAAGTTTTGTGTTAGAACAATTAAAGGCAACTTTAAATCATTTTCAGTTATGTCACAGGAATTTTATTCATTTAGTTAGGTTTAGATTTCATTAAAAAAACTTGAATGGAACTACACCCAGAATTCATGTAAAAGAAAACATTTGGTACAATTATAGATCCTATCATTCAGTAAAACTTGTTGATCAACACACTAGAGAGAAAACACTACCAGTGGAGGGTATTTTTGGGACAGCAGTAAATTTAAATAAAAGAACAGAGTTCTAATGTCCCCCACATGGCACATATTCTATCTATCCAACAGACATGGGGTAATTGAAATATGTAATTGTAATTGGCCGTAATTAATTACAATTTCTCAAGTAACTGAATGTAATGTGTAACTGAGCATTTTTTCAATTACAAGTAATTGAAAGTAATGAATTACATAGCCAAAATTGTCTGTAATTGACAATTACTTTTCAATTACAACTCAATTACATTTGAAATTTTGGATCAGAAAGATTGAATCTTGTGTTTTCTCAAAAAATGATGAAAAGCCATGACCTTAGTAAATGTAGTTAGCTGACAAAGCAAAGCCTACACAGTATACTTTCTGTAATTACACAACCATGGGAGATTCTTTATTTTGTATTGAATGAAAAAAAAATAAAAAGAAGAAAAAAAGATTGTAGAAACATGCCATAATTTGTGCTTAAAAGAAACCATTAATAAGTCACTGTCTTATATCTTTAATTAGCTTGTTACCTTCATGTATATTCAGATAGGTATTGTTAGACATCAACTTTAAAGAACATAGTCAATCAATAAATATAACCTCTGGCTGTTTGTTTTATTATAAACTATATAATGATTGTTTTTACAACAGTTATGTTTGCATGTTGCATGGGGGTTGGAGTTGTTCAACAAATTTTTACATTTTAAAACTATCCAATGTATGGTTTACTCCTGGTTTGCCCACTTTTAATTATACCAATTAGCTATTAGTAAAGAAAACAAAAAAGACAAAAGGTTTAATGAGCATACAATTGTATAGTCTGTTCCAACTTAGGCATATATATAGTTTATCAGTGTTATATATTCAGGTATTTTTCATTGTGTATATCCATTTTCATTTGTAAAGATAAATAATAAATAATAAAATAGTTTTCTCTCAATAAATTAATATCAATTCAATCGATTCATTTAACATACATGTACATCTAATGACAAAACAATGACATTCATTTATAAAAGTGTCTTATTAATAAAGTTTCTGAATGATTTTCATGATATAAATACACCAATACAATTCTTCTTTTATTGCAAACATAATTTATATAATATATGAATCAAATTTATACATGCATTGCATAAGGAAATAAATAAAGAACTATGGTAAAATAAGTAATATGGAGCACTATACATGTATGTATAATGATGGAAAATACAATCTTTTCTATTTCAAAAGTCACAAAACATTATAATTATTCACAAAGTAAAACATTACAGTATTTCACATAGTCAAACAATAATTTGTGAGAACAGTCCACAAAAGAGTTAAAAATTATTAACAGCTTGGATGAATTGTAAAAATTACTTCAATCATGATTATTAATTGAAAGGTATTTGATTGTTTTTTTATTTAAAGAAGAAAATGCTAGCTTGGATGTAGATTACTGTGTCATTTGGAAAGCTTGGCTACTGAACAGATGCATTTATATTATATTTGTTAGAATTAACTGGATTTTTTATATTAAATTTCAGAACAGTGCATCATTAAAATTTAAACAAAAATAAATAAGGTGAATAAATAAAAAAAAAAATAAATGACACTTATTTTAATCTTAAGTTACATTATTTTACTTTTTACATATTTGTTTTTCAGAATGTACCAACAATTAAAATAATTTGTTGATAAATTGTCAAAATAATAAACATTTTGTATACATTTTGTGTATTTTTTTATATTTAACAAATTCAATACATTTTCCTGCTAAAAAAATGTAAAATATAAAATATTTTTGCACTTTTTCCATGATTTAATAGCAGAATTAAGTATCTTTTATAAAATTTTACAGGTAAAATAAAGGTAAAAAATATTAGTATAATTCAGAAATAAACTATAATTGTTAAAACAACAAAACATCCTATGTTTTTATAAACCTGCAATTAAAAGTGGGCAAACCAGGATGACACCCCGATGTATATAGTACTGTAAAAATAATCTTAATAAAATACAAGTGAAAACAACTCTGTTTCTACTTGGTGTTCCTAATTGGAAGGAAATACGAAGAAGAAGAAGAAGAAGAAGAAGAAGAAGTTACATGGATGTTAAGCCAATTAAAAAGAGATAAATAAACCCCTAGGTACATGATTTTTTTAAAATAAATTAATTGTGATTACAACTAAAGTATATTTTTTTTAAAAGTCAGGCTTTCTAAATCATTTCTTTAGAAAAAATATTTTAATAAGTTGTGATCAAAATAAAAAAATCCTTTCAAAACATTAAAATTAGGGCTCTCTTTTGGTTAAAATATAAAATTTCAATAGGTAATTAAAACAAAATTTAATATTTTCAAAATATTGAATAAGGCTTTTTATCATTTTGAGAATTAAATTAAACCAGACCTCTAGTCCTAAGGATTCCTGATAGACAAAGTATTATGTGCACTTCAGATTTATGTATGTTTTTTCTTTACTCCTGTAACACACCAAATATCTAAATTCTTCTTTGATACTGACTGAATTTGAAAATAGTCACTAATAGAACAAATGCAAGTTTTTAATATTTTTATCCAGATTTTCCTTTCACAAGTAATTGAGTATCCTAGGTACAAGGGCAATAACTAAAAAAAACCACTTTTTTTGTTCTTTAAAACAATTTATAAATAAAGGCTTCAGAGCAAACGCAATGCGATTTCTGTTATAATTAATTTTTCCAAGGGGGAGAACTCGTTAAAAATATTTGATCAGCACTTATTTTCGAATGTGTCAAAGACAGTGCTGATATAAACCTATGATATAAGTTTCATAAAATTCTAGAAAGAATTGTACACATGAGAGCGCTAACAATGCAATTTTCCATATAATTAATGTTTCTTAGGGGCATAACTCTTTTTAAAATAATTGATCGACACTGATTTTCGAACTCGTCCAAGACATTGCTGATATAAATTATGATATTAGTTTCATAAAAATCTGGCAAGAACTGTACACGTGAGAGCGCTAACGGTGCAATTTTCCTTATAATTAATGTTTCTAAGGGGCATAACTCTTTTTAAAATAATTGATCAGCACTGATTTTCGAACTCGTCCAAGACATTGCTAATATATACCTATGATATAAGTTTCATAAAAATCTGGCAAGAATTGTGCACATGAGAGCGCTAACGATGCAATTTTCCATATAATTAATGTTTCCAAGTGGTATAAATAAGTCTTTTAAAAATAATTGATCGGCACTGATTTTCGAACTCGTCCAAGACATTGATAATATAAACCTATGATATAAGTTTCATAAAAATCTGGCAAGAATTGTGCACATGAGAGCGCAAACTATGCAATTTTCCATATAATTAATGTTTCCAAGGGTCATAACTCTTTTAAAAATAATTGATCGGCACTGATTTTCAAACTCGTCCAAGACATTGCTGATATAAACCTATGATATAAGTTTCATAAAAATCTGGCAAGAACAGTACACGTGAGAGCTCTAACAAGACGGGACGGACGGATGCACGGATGGAAAAACTGACGGAAAAACAGACGGACAGACGGACGCCCAGTATTTCCATGTCCCCCACAACATGTTGCGCGGGGGACAACAATGACATCCAATGGATCATCAATCAACGTGCATCTATCCATAATATCTCATGGTGTTCACAAATTTAAAAAAGGCATGATGCATTGACACTTGAAAGAAAATGAGGTATGTAATTATGCACACAAAAAAACACACATGAAATGGCATTATCAACAGAAAACAACTGCCTCCAAATCTAGCTATATTCAGAAATTAAAACTGGCTGGTCTTTGGGGGAGGAGCATTTACTTAAAGATACTCCAAAAAACAAACATGTAGAAAGAAATTTATGTCATTTGCAATACTCTTAGCCCCCTAAAACACAGTAAAACAGTTTATACCCCAGTTAGAAAAACTGAGCTGGGCTCACTTTACACAGGGAGCATTCTACAAACAAGAAACACAAGCTCTAACATGTAGGAAATGATTATTTGCAACCATTTGAAACAATATTCAAGTCAACACTAATATCCATACAAAAGGACCAGCTCCAAATTTGCAAGAGAGGCTGAATAATTTGCACAAAACCATCATTTAAAAAAAAATGACCCCAAACACAAATTGACTGGGACATATATTAGTTACCTCTTAAATCTAACTTGAGCAGTAAGATACTGGAAGAGGATTAACATCTGTACTAATACATATCTTCTAAAGTTACTGTCATTTAACTGCAAGTCTAACAACTGAAAAATTATATCAAAGTTACTGTCATTTAATTGCAAGTCTAACAACTGAAAAAATAATATTCACGTTACTACAATTTATCTGCATCTCAAAATGCCCAAAACCATAAAAAAAATTGTCATTTAAAATCATTAAATGTAAGTCTCACAGATCTGTACTTCTGTGGCTTTTGTATTTTTGTTAGTTGTTTTTGTGCTTTGTATCGATCTGGTAAGTTAAGCCCTTTTCAACTGATTTTTATAGTTTGTTCTTATGTTGTGCTGTTACACCACTGTCCCAGGTTAGGGGGGAGGGTTTGGCACCTGCAAAAATGTTTACATTCTATATGTGCATGTCCCAAGTCAGGAACCTGTAAACTGTAATTGAGTGGTTGTCATTTGTTGCTGTTTATCATATTTGTTTTTCATTCGTCTGTTTTGTACAGATTGTTCTTGTGTTGTGCTGTTGCATCCTAACAACACCCCTGTCCCAGGTTAGGGGGAGGGTTGGGAGCACTCTAACATGTTTAACCCTGCCACATTTTGTAGGTGCCTGTCCCAAGTCAGGAGCCTGTAATTCAGTAGTTGTCGTTTGTTGTTGTATATCATATTTGTTTTTTGTTTATTTTTTTGTTCATAAATCAGGCCGTTAGTTTTCTCATTTGAACTATTTAATATTTGTCATTTAGGGATCATTCATAGCTTGCTGTGCAGTATGAGTTTTGCTCATTGTTGAAGGTTGTAGGGTGGCCTATAGTTGCTTACTTCTACATCATTTGGTCGCTGGGGAGAGTTGTCTCACTGGCAATCATACTACATCTTCTTATTTTTATAATAACTTCCAAAAGGATTTAATCAACAGTTTCGACTATGTTGACTTATTTGTTAATCTTGTCTTGCTGATAATTTTTGCTTTTTACAATTTCCATTAATCTATTAGTTTGCAAGATAACAGTAAAATATACCAAAACTTTAATTAAGAAACTGGATACAATATTGGACCCTTGATGTTAATACAAAGAAAAAAAACCAACATTCTTGTGATTAAGTCACTTCTGATTTATTTGTTACTGTCATTTGTTTAACTGCATTCAGAACAGTACTCTTTGAACTGTTTTTTTTTTCCAATATTTTCATGCAATTAAAAGAATATGAATCTATATTTTTACATAGAAGAAAAAAACAAAATGATCCTGTGTTTTGAATAATTCAGGTAATAGGATTTTGTGATTATAATTTAATGATATCTGCAGTACATGTAATATATTAATACAGAAGGTTCACATTCTTGTCTCATTCAATTACCTTTTCACTTGTTAAATATTTGGCAAAGAAACTTTTTGTTTCAGTTTGTCTTCTTTTGTCCAGTTTTCTTCTGGATGACTTGTTGTCATCAAGTTTAGCACTAGCAAAAGCCTTCAGTACTGCTTCAGAATTCTGCCATAAAAAATAAATAATGTTAGTTCTTTGGAGAATCTAGTTATGATCTAAGTTATCCACCACATGTATTTTCAGTATAACCATTTCTATCTTGTCACTGATCTGATTTTAATTCAACAAAAGTACTGTTATTCAGAGATATCAATCTTAATGGATTTTGAGGTTACTGAATACAACAAGTTTTAATACCAAATGAAAATCATACTTACAATTAATTTTGTATGTGAAATGGCTGACAAAGAAAAATAGTATCTTTTTCACAAATGATATTTTTACAAACCACTTAAAGCATGGAATCCCTGATGTAAAGGATATTGACAGTGTAGACCAATCTCAAGTTGTTTTTTTATGAATGAGTTGCACCAGCTGACCGAGGTCAATGGCAGTAAATGATATCATTGAAAAATAGGCTCTTACTGTGACCTAATAACATTGTGACATAGGAAATGTATAGGAAAATGCATGAATTTCAAAGTTGTCTATAAAAAGACAATAAACCACAAAATCTTCTAAAACCCTATATAAAACACTATAACTGATGTGCATCTAATACAAAGGATAACAAGAATGTGTCCATAGTACAAGGATGCCCCACTCGCCCTATCGCTTTCTTTGTTCAGTGGACCGTTAAATTGGGGTCAAAACTCTAATTCGGCATTCAAATTAGAAAGATCATATCATAGGGAACATGTGTACTAAGTTTCAAGTTGATTGGACTTCAACTTCATCAAAAACTACCTTGACCAAAAACTTTAACCTGAAGCGGGACAGACGGACGGACGAACCAACGAACGGACGAACCAATGGACGGACGAACGAACAGACGCACAGACCGAAAAACATAATGCCCCTACGTGGGGCATAAAAAGATAAGCACGTTAATGGAACAATCCATGTAACTCTATCTTGTTTATGAGTGATACTTGTTTGTCATGACTTTTTAAGTTTTCAGGATTGTTTTTGTCATATTACATTAACTGCACATCAAAAGCTGTTCTACAGCAACATGTGTGTGTGTGTAAATAAAAAGTAAAACATAAATACTGGAAAATGCTACATTGAATGGCCTTAAAAATACAAAACTCTCATGTGTGTACCTATACACAGGCAAATTTTGTTCACGTGAAATTAACGTGAAATTAACGTGAATTTCACGTGAAAAAATTCACGTGAATTTCACGTTAATCGAGCTTATACGCGTAATTCACGTGAAATATTTCACGTGAATTTCACGTTAAACTCACGTGAATTTCACGTGAAATACTGATTCACGTGAATTTCACGTGAAATTTTCATGTGAAATTCACGTGAATTGAGCCTTCACGTGAAATTCACGTGAATTTTTTCATGTGAAATTCACGTGAATTGAGCTTTCACGTGAAATTCACGTGAACTTTTCACGTGAAATTAACATGAATCGAGCTTTTTTTTTTTTTTTAAATTAAAGTGAATTCGCCTCAATTACACAATTTTGAGCTAATTTATGTAAGTCAGTTCTAATCTTATACAGATTCTGTTTTGATATGTATAAGCATGAAAAATATTCTTCTTGTTCTTGACCATGTGTTCATACTTCCATTCTATTTTATTTTCTTTGTATCCAAAATTTTTTGGTCTTAAACAAAGAAGGCAAGAAAATGCATCACAGGTTATGAATAATATCCAGACCAGGGCACCTTAGTTCACTCCTAGAACTTTTTGGGTTGTGTTCGAGTCTCAATCCTTTTTTGTAAATGATTTATGGACTGTGGTCATTTATAGAAGATGTTTGCACTGATGTATATTTCATTTGAGTTGATTTTTATTATGTATGTACAAGTCATATTGTGTGGTCATCAGTTTTGACACAAACCAATCACATTATGAAAAATACCTACTTGCAAAAGATGCCAATTCTTTTTAAGAAGGTTTTGAAGAAAAAAAATAGTTCACCTCGCCACATATTCATGTACCGTTTAAAGCCAGAAACCTTTTCAGTGGTTGTCCAAAATTTCATCTTAATTAAAAAAAAAATATTCAAAGAATTTGGTGTTGATGGCTATTCTTGATTCATATTGTAATTGTTTATAGCCTCTGGTCAATTAAATAGATCATGGTATATCTTTTAGACACGTCTCTTGTTGAGGACTGCATGTTAGCACCTAAATGCTTTTCAGGTGTTTTTGTTGTTGTATTGCTGTCTGATTGATGTATACTTCATATCTCATTGTACTAATAAACTAAAATAGAAAGTTCTGTGAAATATAGATGATATACAGATGTATCAAATTGAAAGTCTCTCTGTAATTTACAACTATTTACTTTTTGTTTCATATATGCAAAAATAGTTTTTTCTCATTTTAACACTGATCTTAAGATTTAGGCAAAATGTTGACAAAACAACAGGCATATACCATTAAAGGATCTCAAAGTTTGGCTACACAATAAGCTAAAAATTCTTGTTATTTCATTTTTTTATATAAAATTCATTTTAAAACATGCATTTTCATTTTTTACTGTAACTTGTATGTTGACACAATAATTTGAATTGAATTGTATTATATTCTGAAAGTACTTGTTGTTGAAAAATCAACACAATAGTTAATTCCAGGTGGTTTACACTTCTTGAATACACCACTACTATGACTACATGTCTGTTAATAATGTTGTAAGAGTCCTCTTCTGCATATAATTGCTATTTGTACCCAAGGATTCCTTCATACATTTGCACTTATCCTCCTAAGATGTTGCTCCAATGATAAAATCCTGTAATGCATACTTAGCAATCATACTCTTGGAATACTTCCTATACAGTTCCTGTAATATAATAAATTCAGCATGTTTGTTTCTGTATGTGTAGTCAAGTAAAAAAGATAACATCAATTTAATCTCCAATGATTTACCAAACTTATAATTAGGAGATAACTGTATTTTATTTTTAGCTCTGACATGATCAATTAGTGATTTACCTACAATGTAGTAAAACCCGGGTTTTCACAGTATTTCCCACTGGGCTGGGCAATACTAAAAAAACCCAGGTTTTTGCCAACCCTGTTTCAGGACATTTTTTAGCTCGCTATGCTGTATCAGTTTTTCTCAATGTTGAAAACTGTACATGATCATTTATAGTTGGCAATATTCAGTCATTTGGACTCTGGTGGATAGTTGTCTCATTGGCAATCATACCACGTCACATTTTATAATAAATTACTTATGAAAACAAACTCTATTCATGTATGTGTACTACACATTACCTGTGTATATAAGTATACTTAGTGCCTATAGAAACACAATTCATTTTCAAGCCCCCTTCTTACATGTCTTAGACCCATTTAAATTACAATACTAACATAGTATGTTTATGGCTCTATGCATTCTAGAACATCTGGTTACCTTATACTTTTCCAGTCAAGAAATTTGTGATAAGCTTCCATAGGGTATAAATCAAAACTCCAAATGCTCTGAAAATTGATAATCTAGCAGACTACATTTTTAATTACCTCAGCAACGGAGGTGTGGAGGTTCATAATGGTTGAAATTTGCCATGTTAACATTACAAATTATTAAAGCTGTACCTCCAAAACTGTAGGGGGAGATAGCCAGACAAACAAAGTATCCTAATATGGACGGACAGGGGTAAATTGATATTATCCCCCCCACTCGACTGTTGCTGGGGCATAATTACACGTACTGTAGCATGTGTAAGGGGACCAGAATTGTGTTTTTATTGGCACTCAGTATAAATTTCATGTAAAATAGATATAACAAGAGACAAGTAGACACGCTGAAATGTCTTGCCTGCTTTACTATTCATGATAAATTTTATGTTGATTGTTCTTAATATGCTAAAGATGTAATTTTACTATAAGTATCATATAAACTTAACATAACCAATGATCCATGAAAAAAATACTGTCTATAAGCAAATAATGTCAAGGTCAGAAAAACTAAGCCAGACAGACATGTGCACCTTACAACCATTGCTTACACCAAATATAGCTGATCTCTTAATTGATTATAGCTTGCATAGTATACAACAAACAGACCAAAATATGAAACTTAATATTGACCAATGAACCATGAATATCAGGTCATGGTAAGATTAACCCTGCCCAGACAGACATTTTTTTACATAAATTAGGCCGTTAGTTTTCTCGTTTGAATTGTTTTACATTGTCATTTCGGAGCCTTTTATAGCTGACTATGCGGTATGGGCTTTGCTCATTGTTGAAGGCCGTACGGTGACCTATAGTAATTAATTTCTGTGTTATTTCGGTCTCTTGTGGAGAGTTGTCTCATTGACAATCATACCACATCTTCTTTTTTTATATGTACACCATGCATACAATCAGTTGCAGACAAGACAAAAAAATTAAATGGCCGAATTCATGATATCAGTAATTGTTTAATCTTGGTCAAGCCATTTTGATAATTTTTCTCAAACTACAAGCATAACACATGGGAATATTAATATGAAATAAGAATTGAAATCTTAGGAAATCCAGAATATAAAATTCTATTCTCATCAATTTACATGGACTGAAAAGGGGTAAATAAATGTAACTACATGCCTATTCCATACATGTATATACAAATGTAGCAGATTAACTTTTCCCTTGATCTGTTGATTGATAGTGTTTTTTTATTTTGTCACTTTGTGTGGACTCCTTTTTAAATTTGCACAGGATTCAGCATTTTTGTTATACCATTTTGACTACAAATACTGTAACAAATACATACCAGTTACATGTACTGTAGCTATAGGGTCTCATCTACATGTATATCTAATCAAGTCATTCATTTGATTGTATAACTTCACTTCCACTTACATCTGGGGAGCAACAAATGTGTAATTCTGAAATTTAAATTCCAGTGATTATTATAAATATAAGACCTGAACCTGATGAACTGTTTTCCAAATAAAAAAAAAATGGCAATACATTGTACAACTGAAAATTCATTTAGATATATGTCAAATTCACACAAACAACAGTTGTAAAAAATATTCACCAAGAGAGAAAACAATTGATTTTTCTTTTAATAACCAATAAGTGAACATCACTAGCAAAATGACTAGTACTACATTGTAGTTTTCTAGATTGAACTGTTGTGCATTTTGTCAGGATCTTTAACAGCTGACTAAGCAGTATTGTTAGGTTCATTGTTGAAGGACAAGGTCATAATAGAAGTGGCCTAAAAGAGCTTACATTCCCTTTATTTTGACTGTGGCTCATCATGATAGTTTTCTTATTGGCAATCCTACCACATCTCCTTATTTTTAAAATTACTAAAAATTTTCAATCTGCAACAATTAAATTCTATTTATATACACAGCTACTTTTGCATAGGTACTATTTCTGTACCAAAATATGTAGTACTGGAAATCTACTTTTAATATTCAGTACTATTTTGTTACTTTAGAATTATTGTAATATTTAGGTACCTGTATTTAACAGTACTTGATTTGTACTTGAAATTTAAGTACAATAGTTTTTATTCATGTTATTACACCGTTATATTTTCAACATTTTGAAAGTTTGTCTATTTTAAATCTCTTTAAAGTTATGATTTTCAAATATGGAATATTGTGATCACTGTGGGTATTATTTCTGTACCAAATTTTAGTACAAAACAAGTACTGTAAAATACAGGTACCTAAATATTACAATAATTTTAAAGTAAAGAAAAGTACTAAATATTAAAGTAAATGTCCACTACTACAGATTTTAGTACAGAAATAGTACATTTTGTACCTATTCAAAAGTAGCAGTGTACATGTACATTATATATATATTGATTAAAGGTAAACTGATCATCACTATGAAGCAATGTTCAAAACACTCTGCCATTATCAGAAATCAAATTTATTTTAACTCCAATGACAATGTATATGTGCAAAACACTCAAAACTTTTTTAAGTAAATGTACCACAATCTGACAGAAATCATACATATACACAATCATGATCAGTGAGGCATAAAATTAAGGTCAAAAGATATACTTTTGTTGGATGCTGCATCATAATTATTACAAGTTAAATGAATGCAAGTCATTGAGTACATGTAGTTACTATAGCTAGTACATAATATTTGAACTTAAAATAAAGGATAATCTGATTATTATCAGTCTCTGATCAGAAATGAAGCCACACAACAGTGAAATATAAGTCTCAGAGATGCACATATACAATCATTGTATATACATGTATGATTAAGATTAATACTTAGCATTGGCTGTCAACGTACATTTTTTTCTACATGTAAAAATGGACTGTCAGACATGGAGTCATTGGACACTACATGTAGGTTACTTCATTCCAGTATCAGTCATTATCAATAGTCAACTCCTCTGCCCATACCTTGTAAAACTGCTGAAAGAGAGAAAACAGTATTTAGCATGTGGAGTAGTGGACGCAATACTATGTCTATTCAAAGAGTTTTGCAAACAGTTTGCTTATAATATTATACACAAATTTCTTTCTATTTATATTAAACTTGGAATTATCCCTTTCCTCCATAATGACGCCTTTTGATGCCAGTCCACCCCCTTTACTCCATAATGACGCCTTTTGATGCCTGTGTAGTGCCTCAGTTGAAACAATTTGCATATGAAAAAAATCTGTATCAGACTTAATAAAATTTGTATCTTATATAGAAAGGATATTCATGCGAATATCTTACTGGAATTTCATTGATGAAATATTCGTTTTCACAATGCATTAATACTTTAAACCTGATGATTTTTTTTATTGAAAAAATCCTATGCGAATCAGGTGTTTAAAAAAATCTTTCCATGGAGTAAAGGCCTTAGGGTTATACTATCAAATATCAACTAGGGGCTCTCACAGGGTTGGCAAAGTATTACCCGGGTGGGAAACCCAGGTTTTCCCGGGCTGGGCAATACTCCCAGAAACGGGTAATATTGGGCAATATGATTTTTTGAGCTTATTTCAACACAAAATAGTAAAGACTTGTTGTAGTTTCATAGTATTATCATGATTATAGCTAAATATATACATTTTATACAGATAACCATTGAGAGTCATTTCTAGAAGATTGAAATTTCAATTTCATTCTCTTCTCCACTAATTCTATGTAGGCAGAATACAAGATTTGCACATTTTAGGATACCTTCCAAGCATTGTTTCAATAATCCAAACTTTGAAAAAAATGCATTTTATTGCAGTGTTTGAGTAAATAAATTTAAATTGCTATGCAATCATATAGCTAAATAACACCCTACAGGGTCATGTCATTAACCCTATAGAAATGAAAAGGCTGGTTATTGTTATATAAACATATGTGTTCTAATCTGAATAATTACTTATTACGGTAATTAGTGATGTACATATAAATTATGTAAAAGTAATTTTTCTTACATGTATATTTAAATTGTTAATTCTTAATATTAGTTATATATATTTGAATTCTTTGGCTTTATGTTTACAGTTTCACCAATCTAGACAGAAGGGTGATTTAATAGATTTTAGGAGAATTATTGAGAAAGGCTTTTCCATAAATATTTGTCTAATGTGTCTTTATGTACACTTGTCTCAGAGTTGCTAGAATAATACTTTCTCAAATGCATACACTTGTATTATAAGACTCTCAAACAAGAAAACTTATTTATAAATCAAAATATGTTTATTAATATCTTAAATGTATTGCATTTGTGTTTGATCACTGGATCCTCTTTAAAATTCAGGCCAATATTTTATATTACCCAGTATTGCCCAGAATTACCCGGTAAAACCCAGTAAAACCCGGGTTTTCCCAGTATTTCCCACTGGGCTGGGCAATACTCATAAAACCCAGGTTTTGCCAACCCTGGGCTCTCAAGAGCCTGTGTCGCTCAAATGTACATGTATTCACTGTTGTTTTGAAAATCATAATTAGTAGTATTAGATACCCTTTTAATGATTGAGGCAAAGTTTGATTAAATTTTGCCCAGTAGTTTAAACTAAAAGCAAGTCATCCCATTGTAGTTTTACAATAGTAACTGAAGACCCTTGTCATTATTAAATTAGTTTTCAAGTTGTGACCATTTGAAATTAATTTTATACAATTTTCCTTAGACTTCTATAATAAACCCTTTGATCTTTCCTTTTTGGTATGGAACCTTGAGGCTCAATTTCATAGTTCCATAGAAAGGTACACTGTGTGAGATTTGCTCATTGTTGAAGGATGTACTGTGACCTGTAGTTTATGTTAACTTCTATGTCATTTAATCTTGGGTGAAGGAAATTATATCATATCTTCATATAATTATATATTAGTTCAGGTGTATGAACATATACAAATGATGTACAATGTGTATTATTCCAGACTTTAATGTTTGGAAACCATAGGTTCCTTGTTTTTGGCCCATAATTATTAAAAGGTTTAGTCCGTTACCCCAAAATTAATCCAGACCTTCCTATTGAGGTATGGAACCTACTAAGTGGTACAATTTTATAGAGATCCTACACTTATACACAATTTATTGCCATGAAACTTGAAAAATGCTTGTTTTGGACCATAATTCCTAAACAGTTTTAAAATAAAATCTGAACTGAAACAAAATTTGAACTTGATATGCAACTTGTCATGGTAAAACTATACAATATGATAATTATCAGATCAATATCTTCATTGATCTTATAATGTTAATTGTCAGGAAACTAGAAAATGCTTGTTTTGGCCCCTAATTTCTAAACGTTTGGGGCAATTATCCCAAAATTCAATCCCAGCCTTCCTTTGTGTAGTGATACATGTACATTGCATTACATTTTAGAGAGATCCATACACTGAAACACAAGCTATTGTCTGGAAACTAGAAAATTGCTTGTTTTTGCTCCTTTTGGCCCCTAATTCCTGAACCTTTGGGGCAATTACCCCAAACTCAATCCCAGCCTTCCCTTTGTGATATGGAACCTTGTGGTACAATTTCAGAAAGATCCATACACTGACTAACACACAAGTTATTGTCTGGAAACTAGAAAATTCTTATTTTGACCCCTTTTGGGCCCGTAATTCCTAAACTGTTAGAACCATAACCCCAAAATCAGTCTCAATCTTCCTTTGTGGTTTCAAACCTTGTGTTTAAATTTCATAGATATCCATTAACTTAAACTAAAGTTATTATCCGGAAACCAAGTGTCTTTGGACGATGCTGACGACGACGTCGTGATACCAATATACGACCACAACATTTTTTTGCTGTCGTATAAAAACTGATTATTTGCGTGAATTTTTCTAAGTCCAAGGACTACATGTACATACATGTAGCTCTGCAAAAACAAACATCTGAAGTTTTTTTTTCTGAACAGAATATATATTGAACTTGATCTGTAAACTTGTCATAATCTATATATAACATGTATAAGGGTGAGGTTGGGATTCCCTAACATGTTTAACCCGCCACATTCTGTATGATGTGCCGGTCCCAATTCAGGAGCCTGTAATTCAGTGGTTGTCCTTTGTTGCTTTGTAACATATTTGTTTTTCGTTCATTTTTTTGTACATTAATGAGGGTGGTAAAGGGTTATTTTGGTGCAACGTGTTTTGCCATTTTTATTTCACGTGCAGCCGTGAAAAGGGTTCGTTATTCACCATGTTTCGTGAAATCGGTAAAAAGATCAACATGCAAAATTTTTTAAATTGTTTGTTCATCGTGAAATGTCAATTTTATTTCGCGTTCTTTCGTGCAGATACCCCCTTTATGCCCCTGATTAATTAGGCCATTAGTTTTCTTGTTCGAATGTTTTACATTTGTGATTTTGGGGCTTTTATAGCTGAGTATGTGGGCTTTGCTCATTGTTGAAGGCTGTGTCATTTTGGTCTGTTGTGGAGAGATGTCTCATTGGCAATCAATTACACATCTTCATTTTTTATATTGTATCGTCTTGTTGTCGTTATTGATTCATGCCATTTGCGAGTTCAAGACTTATGGGAACATTTCCCTCCCCTAGTTGGAAATCCCTTGGCCCTTGTGGTTGTTTTCTGTAATCTAAATATGTTTGAATAAAAAAAATCTACACAATTGTTTTCCTTCTGATATGACGTTAAATCTAATGTCAAAGTGAGGTACAGCCACCTGTATAAGAGTGTACACCAGATTAGGTATTTGAGCTGGCTTTCAGTTACTGCTAGCAAGTCTGGAAATTTGTCAGTGATTGTCTTGTGTCATGTAATACATGTTTCAGTATGTGATAACTGCAAGTGTTTTGTTATCTATATAACTTAGAGTTAATCATAGATAAGATACATGTAGTACAATGTAGTATCGGTTTGATTCATACACAAATTAAAAAAAAAAGTGACAAATTTATACTGTATACATTACATGTAAGACTCAGTCAGAATTTATCATATCCATCTCCTTTATTCATAAAGAATTTTCAATCTGCCATTAAAGTAAAGTAATCTTTATTTACAGTCAGGTTGCATATATTTCATAAAAAAAAAAATTCTGTAGCGGGTTATCGAGCACTGGTCAGGGGAGTCTAATAACAAGGAACAAGAGCTCTTAAGAGCTCTTTAACCGACTGATATTAATAAACAAAACATACATGTGTCTGGGAAGTTCAACACTAAAAGAATTCAATATGAGAAACTAAATGCTTTTGAAAAGATTTAAGTATCCATCTGAACATTGCAGTCAGGACGGATTGGTGAATTCAATTGATTGAATGAATGAAAATAATGCAGGTAATCAACTAATAAGTTAGTAGTATAACTTTAGATTAAAACACATTAACCTTATCTATTTTGATGAAGTAAAGTAAACAAACACTGAAACAGTTAATATTTTTCATAGATAATTTCTTCTTGTTCAAATTTTTATTGTTAAACAAATCGATAGCTTAAGACCCCATGACTTCGTGAATAATAGAAGGCAAGCTAAGTAACTGTTTACAAATAATAAAATATCTTATAATTCAATTGGAATAAGAAATCAGATGCGTACGGACCTATGGGGCGAACGTGTATAATTTGGGAGCGAACGGACACGATACAAAAGTCGAAGATGAAAACCATTCTCATTCAGTCATTGCAGATTTCTGTTTATTCCTGCACTATTAAATCATTTGTTTGAGTTACCTGTAGTATATCCTCGAGTATTCATAGCTCCTTGGTATTGTTTGTCTTGTTAAAATAACTGAAACAAATACTGTTGTTGTTGACAGTTGACAATCGGTTGTCGGCGTCCTTCTCTTCAAAACGCGTCATAATCTGTATCTTTCAAGCGTTTTAACAAACCGACTCCGGACGAGAGATTCACGGATATTGTTCTGATGTTCAAAGTGTTTCTCCATGTGAAAAATAGGTACCTGCTAGTTCCCCCATTCTTAAGTTACTATACAAATCTTTGGAACATATAACAAATTATTTATATATATATCTCTATACATGTTTTTAACTTTAATTCAATGAGAAATAAACCAGCCTTGTCTAATTGGCAATCATTTACCACACATGCACTTATTAAAGCTTTCAAATAATATTTTAATGTCAATCAATAATTTAACATACATAAAATTGAGAATGGAAATGGAGAACATGTCAATGAGACAACAACCCGACCAAAGAGCAGACAACAGCCGACTAATGCATCTGGGACACTATGTATAGTAACATGATTAAAGACATTAAATTTATTTATTATCAATAAAGTTTAAAAGATAATTAAAATATTTGAAAAGCTTACAGCTTTTTAAGTTTGTGTAAATTTCCTGGTTTTAAGAATGTAACTTTTTTAATAACAAAGTGTAAATGTAACCATTCATTTTTTCTGAATAAAACATTAATCTAAGAATACAGGGACATTGTTTTGTAATTTTAAATGTGTCCCAGTGCAACAATTGATCATGCAATCTTTCAATTTCAATGATTATAAAAAATTTGCTTCTTGTAAAGATCTCATGTTATAAAAAGCAAAACAATAAATTGTAATATTCATGCAACTAAGTCTTAAACCTGGAATAACTAGTTCAATTTAACTATTAACATTTCCTGTCATTATCTACTGTTATGGACAGAATGCAACTTTTATTAACTTTGGAACTATTTAAACATGTTGATATAAAACATTTTTTAAAGTATATTCTGTTTTGAAACTCAAAATTAAGTTTAAGAAAGAGAAAAGAAATGCAGTTCATTTTAAACACTTTAAAGAAATACTTTTATGTTTGAAATCAGAAGCAGATTTTAGGAGGAAAAAAGGGGGGTATTTCACCACATTCCCACCTTTTGGAGACTTTTTACAAGTCTTCTCACTCTTTTTCACGATGCTGGACCCATGTCTGCCAATGATTGCAACTTTGCCCTTTTTCTGTAACTATTTTCCATCATTGGTTGGAAAAAATTCCATAATAATGGGGACACTCAAAATTTTACATTAACCTTTTTCCAGAGTTAAGGACAATCCTAAATAAACTACTTAAAATTTACCTTATATTTAATACCGAAAATTATCAAACTAAATAAAGATAAAGCTTTTACATGTTTTAGTTAAAATTTTCCCATTGATTGACAAACCGGACAACTCATCAACTCATAAGGAAAATTGAGAAATCTTTACATTATAAAAACAGTATGGAATATTTTTAAAGTATACAAACAAATAAATTGCTATCCAGTCAATACACATATAAACCCTGATATTATGATATTTATTTCTATCTTATTTAGGGTGAGGGATCAAGTTATTAACATTCACCACTTTTATAATGCACGTTGAATCAAACATTTTTGATATTTGTGAAAGCATAGCAGTTTTATACCGCACTTTCAATATACTTAAAAAATTGATAAACATTCAAATTTACATTTATTGACTTACTATAGTATATATAAAATTCTTTTCTGTAAATATACTTACTTGTTTTTATTCAATGTCCTAATGTTAAACTTATGTGCGATTCAAATTGCTCACAATTTTTCTTGACTTATAAGTTTGAGGAAAAGTTTTATGCACAGTAAAAAAGGGAGATAACTCATGTTTGGAAGTAAATGATATATATATATTATCCTTTCTTTTCTTTGCAATTATGGGAAGTAAAGAATCTATTACAGTAACAGTAATCTATTTCATAAGTTGGGGTTACCTCCCACATTTCTTAAAAGTATAAAAGTGAAGAAGACATCTTCTTATATCTATATAAGATGTGTGAAAGTAATTAAATTTACAAATTAATAATTATAGAAATATTACTAGTAAATCAATTAGTCTATCACTATAATATATGCATCTATGAATTTGAAATTCAAATAAGAGTTACACATGTATACAAAATTCCATTTTCATGACTCTACTAGAGATAAATATAAACAGTGATAAAAAATATAATTCAAGACCCAACATATTTTTGTAGTTGCATCTAATCCACTATCAAGGAGATAATTCATGCTTAAAAAGGATAAATATCAACCATTTACATTGGTTCTATGTCCTTCTTTTATGTACATCTTGAGACACAAAGAATAACAGCTTTGAAATGATTCAATTTTGCAAAATTGAAATGAATAATAGTATGTGTAAAATTCAGGTGAATTTGTTTTCATATTGCAAAATTTTAACTCAATAAATTTAAATTTCTCTTATGAACTCATGGTTTAATTCAGATAAAATGAAAAATAAATTTCACAGGAGTTTTGATTCATGTTAATTTCATGTGAAATTGTTCACGTGAATTTAACGTGAAATTTTCACGTGAATTTCACGTGAAAATAGAATTTTAAAATTAAATTGAGATTCCCAGGAATATATGATACATATAATACAAGGTATGAGATGTTGACAAAATTTTGATTTTCAGTTAATTTTTATAACTTAGACACCATTTATATTTTTTCACGTGAAATTCACGTGAAATACATGAAATTCATGTGAAATAATTTCACGTGAAATTTAATGTGAATTTCACGTGAAATCTCTTCACGTGAAATTAACGTGAAAAGTTAACGTGAATTTCACGTAAAATCACTTCACGTGAAATTAACGTGAAATTCATGTGAAATTCACGTGAAATTCATGTGAAATTCACGTGAATGAGATTCACGTGAAATTCACGTGAGCAAAATTTGGCTGTGTATCATTTTTCACTTTTATTGTTCTCATGTTATCAGTGCATTAAGACACTCACATTACTTTAACATTACTGATTCATCTTGGAATAATTTGTCTATATCTAGAAAATGTCAAATCATTTGGGGTAATTAATAGATAACTTACAGCAACAAACTGTTTCCATGGTAATTTCTCATAACACTGATTGGGTTTTCTAAAGATATCTTGTAAGGACCAAAATCTTCTGTACAGGTTGTAATCCACTGGTGAACATCTGTAATTCCAAAACAAGAATATTAAATATTGTTGAGTTTTTAAAATAAAGGCATATGGAGCATATCGGTTTGCTTTGAAGTTTCATGAGAATAGACATTAAAACATAATGAGACGACATAGCTGGTTTTAAAACTTTTTTTGTATGTACTTTTCTGAGAGAAATATTAAAGATTATTAAACATTGGTTTGATGAGCAAGTTAACAATTCTACTGTACAACCTTTCCTTAAGCTTATTAATTCAGAAGTTAACAACAAATATCTGCTGGGCCATAAAGCTATCAACTAATATATTTTACTATCTCACAGATGTACTATCTAGCTGGACAGAAGACTTCAAACTGCACTCTTTATAATAGACATTAAAGAATTTAAATTTCTTCAGGTGATCTGAACTTACTTCTTTCCCTAGTAAACAAAATATTGCCATTAACTTGTATGTTTCCAGCCTCTATCAATCTCTTCCAACCACTGTGAACTTTTCCCAAAACCATTGGAACTTAGTAGCAAAAACCGTTTGCTACATTGACTTTAATTAATGATTGATGAAAAAAACTCCAGTATTTTGAACAATTAAAAAACAAAAAGACTGTTTCTTAACAGTTTACAAGAACGTATGAAACTGCATGTGATTGCATGATGAAAACATATAGAACTTGTGTAACCTCTGCGATGAAAAAGTGTGGGTAACAGTATTACATACAAAAATCATGTCAGTTGGTAACTATGGGGCATATTTGGTAACATGAAATTTTGAAATATTTATCAAGATATGAAAATCCAAAAAATTACCTCATAAATAATAATGGATATAAACTTTTAAAACTTTTGCACAGTCTCCGACTTAATCAAATATTCTGACCAAAAATTAAATATTTTCTGAAACAAATGAATTGCCATACTTTTAAAATGGTTGATGCAGACTTACCCATCATCCATCTCTCCATCCTCAACCTCCATTTTATCTTCACCATTTTCCTATATTGCAAATTTAGTTATTATCAGTTAAGTTCTATTCAAGTGATGTAGTAATAAGTAAACAATACAAAAGTGAAAATGATGTAGGTTTAGAAAATTTATTTAGTCCTGAAGGTCTCATTATATTTCTTTTGATTTTAGAAAGAACCCTTATGTCAGTTCTCATAAAAATTACCCGGTCTCTGAAATTTAAAATATAAAAGTAAGGAGATGTGGTATGATAGCCAATGAGACAACTTTCCACCAAAATCCAAAGGTCACGAATGTAAACAACTAAGCCTATATAAGTTATACAAGACATTGTTTTGTACTATGTAAATAAGTCATTGTAACTTTGTAACTAGAGGCTCCCAAAAGTCTGAATATCACTTATCTGGTAAAACAACCCTTCACAGCAAAAGCGTATAAACTTCTAATGAAACAAAAGGTAATGTGAGTGTGGTGATATTCCCTTGACATTATTTTCAAATTGCAAAATCTAAAATACTTCCTAGTAAAAATTAACCAGTTTTTCAGAAAAAGATCTTTAATATTTGGACAAATCTGAACCTTTCTGGTCCCTTTGAGCAACATTGGACTTTTCATCAGGACCAAAGTAACAACACTTCATAAGAATTTTCTACAAAAAAATTCCTGCATGGTTTGATTTCCTTTCACTTCACCTGTTCTTGAAATAAAATCTAAATCTAAACGAATTATTGATCTACCATAGGGTTTCAATGTAAACTTTGACCTCTACCAAAAACAATTTTGATTCTATTTGCTTAAACATTTTTTTTCAGAAGTTTTAAAACTCCAGCCAATCAAAAAACTAGAATAGATCAAGGCTACCATGTTTGTTGATGAATCAGCACAAAGAATAAACCCTTTGAAAGAACTCTGTATGAAACATTTCTATCAAGTTTGGTTTTATGCCATTCACTGGTTCTTATAAGTAAAATTAAAATGTAAATTATTGACAGATAATGACAGACACCAAGTGAAGAAAAAAGTTTACATGCTCTCTGGCAAAGTGAGTTAATATATGAACATTTCGGTTTTACATTTTCAAAACTAATTGTGATGTTCTTTAGGACTTGATTTCTATTTACAAGAGATTTCAGCGACATCATTATAATTTAAAAGAAAAGTCATTTAGTTTAAAAGTGATTCAGTATCAGAATTTTTTTTTTTAAACCAATATAAGAAAATTTTCTCTGGATGAAGTAGTTGTTATCTAAGTATAGTTTTCTTTTTGTTTACCTTTTTTAATTTTCCACCATCATTTGCCATGAATGTTGTCACATTTTCTAAGTTGAAATTACTCATCAAATTTAAAGCTGAAAATAAATTATAAATTTAAAAAAAAAAACTCAAGATCAGAAAAAATATAGGAATGAGTTAAATGTTCATTACAAGACTGATTTTCAACATAAATAGTTAATATATTCTGCATGATTGCTGCCATTTGAAATTATAGAAAAATAAAACATTTCCATTGAAAAAAATAACAATTTGGTATTTATATTATGCCTGCACCCTATAGAATCTTTATTTTTCTCTTTAGTATTAGACATTTATTTTTCAATTCATTTTAATTCCATGTCAGCTAAAGGGATTTCCATAACATTTATGAAAGTTTTAGAGGCCTAGAGAAGAACTGTGAAAACAATTTTACTCAGAAAGTTATTAAAGCATTACTTTCTTCTTTCTCACAGCTTAAACATATCAAATATTTTTTATATTATAAGCAAAGCTAAGTCACATATTTTCTTTGAAAATATAATTTTATTGTAACTCACCAGACTTTTCTGACAATGGGAATAATCTGGACAAGAAAAGTTGTATTCTACCACAAAAAACAGTATTCTGTGACTTGGATAATCTTCTTAATATATCTGTCAACAAATTTATAACACAATCAAAATCTATCAGAAAAGTCACTTCCTAAATTGTCTCAAATGAAACGCAAGTTATTTTTGCATTAAAAAAATCTCTACAATAACTTTTAAAACTAGATGTGTTGGAACAAATGGCCCTGTCTCAAAAAGATGAAAAATCTGCAATTTCAACAACACATGTGGACACAAACATGCATGGATAGTATCGAGCTCTCAAGACCAATACTAGTTTGATAAACATGGTTACCTCACATACCAAAAAATCAGCCCAATATCTGAAAGAGGGACGAAAGATACCAGAGGGACAGTCAAACTCATAGATTGAAAATAAACTGACAACGCCATGGCTAAAAATAAAAAGACAAACAGACAAATAATAGTACAGAAGACACAACATAGAAAACTACAGACTAAGCAACTTGAACCCCACCAAAAACTGGGGGTGATCTCAGGTTCTCCGGAAGGGTAAGCAGATCCTGCTCCACATGTGGCACCCGTCGCGTTGCTTATGTTATTACAAATCTGGTAAATAGTCTAATTCTGTAGGTCACATTCATGAAAAGGGAAGGGTATTGTAGTTACGACATAAGGAACATATCTGATATCATCTGTGAAATGGTTATTCCATAACGGTCAACCAACTCGTGATGGCGTCCGTAAAATTTACGAAGGGATGATTTCAACTTCACCATTTGGAACTCTTGGTTTAATAGCTTCCTTGTGAGCAGCAATCCTCTATCAAGGAAATCATGATAGGAAATACAAGCCCGGGAATATCGTATCAATTGGGAGATATATACTCCGTATGCAGGTGCTGCTGGAATGTTGCTACATAGAAATGGAAAGTTCACAATTGGGAAGCTGAAATCATCTCTTTTGTCGTAAAGTTTTGTTTTCAACCAACCCTCATTGTCAATTTCTAGATGTGAGTCAAGATATGAGGCAGACTTATCTGTAGTATCCTTTATCTCTAGTTCGATGGGATAGATTCGTTCAACATAGTCACCAAATTTTGTATTATTTAGTGAGAGAACATCATCTATATAGCGGAACGTAAAGTTAAAGGATATTGCTAACTTCTTATCTTTCTTCCTAAGAAGTTCCTGTATGAAGTCAGCCTCATAATAATAAAGAAACAAGTCGACAAGAAGAGGGGCACAATTGGTTCCCATTGGAATTCGAGTCTGTTGAAAAACATGTCCTCCAAACGTAACAAATATGTTGTCAATCAAGAAATCGAGCATCTTGATAATGTCAGTTTCAGAGAATTTTTTGTTTGAATCAGAGTGATTGAAAGCGTTTAGAAAAAAAATCCATATAACTGTGATTTTCAACAATTTATCAAAATCCAAAGCCTGTAATCAGGTAATTTCAGCATAAACTTGCAGAGCCGAACGAAACTTAAACTTGATCTGTAACTCATCATGGTTAATTCACATACCAAAAATAAGCCCAATATCTGAAGGCGTTTAGAAAAAAAGTCCGTATAACTGTGATTTTCAACAATTTATCAAAGTCCAAAGTCTGTAATTTCGGCAAAAATTAGCAGAGCGGAACAAAACTTAAACTTGATCTGTAACTCATCATGGTTAACTCACATACAAAAAATCAGCCCAATATCTGAAGTCGTTTAGAAAAAAAGTCTGTATAACTGTGATTTTCAACAATCTATCAAAGTCCAAAGCGTGTAATTTCGGCAAAAATTAGCAGAGCGGAACGAAACTTAAACGTGATCTGTAACTCATCATGGTTAACTCACATACCAAAAATCAGCCCAATATCTGAAGGGGTTTTGAAAAAAAGTGTATAACTGTGATTTTCAACAATTTATCAAAGTCCAAAGTCTGTAATTTCGGCAAAATTAGCAGAGTGGAACAAAACTTAAACTTGATCTGTAACTCATCATGGTTAACTCACATACAAAACATCAGCCCAATATCTGAAGGCGTTTAGAAAAAAAGTCTGTATAACTGTGATTTTCAACAATTTATCAAAGTCCAAAGCATGTAATTTCGGCAAAAATTAGCAGAGCGGAACGAAACTTAAACTTGCTGTAACTCATCATGGTTAACTCACATACCAAAAATCAGCCCAATATCTGAAGGCGTTTAGAAAAAAAGTCCGTATAACTGTGATTTTCAACAATTTATCAAAGTCCAAAGTCTGTAATTTCGGCAAAAATTAGCAGAGCGGAACAAAACTTAAACTTGATCTGTAACTCATCATGGTTAACTCACATGCCAAAAATCAGCCCAATATTTGAAGGCGTTTAGAAAAAAAGTCTGTATAACTGTGATTTTCAACAATCTATCAAAGTCCAAAGCGCATAATTTCGGCAAAAAATTAGCAGAGCAGAACAAAACTTAGACTTGCTGTAACTCATCATGGTTAACTCACATACCAAAATTCAGTCCAATATCTGAAGGCGTTTAGAAAAAAAGTCTGTATAACTGTGATTTTCAACAATTTTTCAATTGCCAAAGTCCGTAATTTCGGCAAAAATTAGCAGAGCAGAACAAAACTTAAACTTGATCTGTAACTCATCATGGTTAACTCACATACCAAAATTCAGCCCAATATCTGAAGTCTTTAGAAAAAAATTGTGTATAATGGTTTGTTGTGGAATGACTGAATGACAGAATGACTGAATGATGGAATGACGGAATGACAGAATGACGGAATGACAGAATGATGGAATGACAGAATGAAGGAATGACGGAATGACAGACAAGGGTAAAACTATATGGCCCCAACAACTTTGTTGCGGGGCCATAATTAGAGACTAGTATATAATAACCACAATTAACCTGAATCTATTAACTGGCAAAATGTAAAATGAAGTTATCTGTGTTTTGTATGATATGTTCTTTCTTATATACTATTTAAAAGCAGTATTTTGTTAATTTTTAATGTAAGTGAAAACTGTAGAATCTGGAGACCATATTTGACTTTTTCATGTTTTTCTCAGACCTAACAAATAACTTTCAGACAGAAGATATATAGATATAACAACAAACATCAAGTTCTAAACAACGCCCCAATCACAACCTACTAAGTGAAAATTGCACAAGTAATATCAGTAACCTAATAATTGAAGTAGTGTTTCAAATTTTGCTAACTTTTTTTTTTATTATCATTCTTCAAGGAGTAACAGCAGTAGAAAATATTAATAAGAAATAAACTAAGTTGCAGAAACTGTTTCCCAACTAATTCCCCTCTTCCAGCACAAATTTCTTTCCTAATCAAACCATTCATACATTATTGAATGTCAAATTAAAAATTGAAACATACCATTGCACATTCTGAGAAGGTAGTTTTTACCAGTATCATAAAACAATTTCTGTAAGATAAAATATAAACAGTATAATAAAATTTCATTAATTATTCGATCATTATCATTTCTAGTTTAAGTAAATATACTGATTAATCACATGTATCCTTTAAATTCTCATCACAGATCCACTAACATATTATTTATCATATGTAATGCTCAAATTTTTGCTTCATTATAAAATCTTCTACTGCACAAGACAAGTATAGTGATGGAGACTGTTCAGAGATTCATCTGGTCTGTATCAGACATATGGTAAGATTCTAAAGCCAACAATGCAAAACTGAAACTGAAAATATTAATGATGAGCAACCAACTAAACAGCACTTGTTATGGGGCACCTGCTTCTTTTAGAGATCATACTATACCAGTGACTTTTTCATTTGAAGCAATGTTTATGGATAACAGTCAGTATAAGGTTTTCATATTTCAATATTAATTTGTTTATATTCAGAATGCTATCTGATGATATAAATAAAAGGGATGTGGGGTACTTGTCACTGAGGTACAAATCTTACAATAAATAAAATCAGAAAAGGTGTCAAGAGGTCAATGTTTAACTAATATATCTTTTTTCCCATTTGTTTAGAAATTCTTTTGGGATATTGCGACCTTTCAGCTAATGTTTAAACTTTATACAAATTTATGAGGACATGATACCAATTGAATCATTAAAAGACTATTTCATTTCAAATACAAAATAACAGATCCCTTATTGAAAGCAACCCAGTGATAACAATATTTAATATTTATTTTTTTGTAATTTTATAACATTTCATGCAGTTGCATTGAACATTATACCTTTGACTTTTATACTATAAATGTATGCCATGTACATGTGTGCTGCAATGCATTTTTTTGTTTTTCAACAACCATTATGCTTTGAGGGCCTCACGGAAGATTAGTGGTATAACTAAATAAGTAACCTTCTTAAAATAAAGTATTGCAGTTATTTAATTAAAAAACTTTTCAAACAGAATAGTCTTTATATAAAAATCTGAATGTATATGTCAAAGTTGTGATCATCATCACTATAATTCTAATACACTTGTTTTCTGATAAATCATGGTCTTATCAGATCCACAGATAAAACTTACAGATTTCCAGACACTTAGTTTTTGTTCTACTAAGTTAAACACCTCTTGACACTGCTCTATGGTTATAACATCAAATATGTCTGATAGAATTACTAATGGTGTGTTGTGAGAACAGGCATCTGAAATAAATATAAATCATGTTATTAACTTCTTTCAAGTTTCAATATAAAAATAAGAAAATGTTGTATGATTGCCAATGAGACAACTCTCCACCAGAAACCAAATGATATAGAAGTACTGTAAGAAACTGTAGGTCATCAACAATGAGCAAAACCCATACTTCATTCAAGCATTTTTGGTAATAACTGTTTTTTTTTTTTTTTTTCAACTGTCCCATGGCCATACATAAACTCTTGCGTGTAACTTGCATGCAATGTTTACTGTAACTTAAAAAAAAATAGACTTAACTAACTGAATGTAACTAAAAGAGTTCTTACATAATAAAATACCTATATACACTGAAAATACATATCTAATACAATTGCACATCTGTTGTGAGTTTAAAGATATGATCTTTCTTTTTCATTGTTTAAGAAATATAAATGAAGCTCCTTGAAATAATGTATGTCCCTACCTTGTTTAGCCAGATCTATGGAATGTTCTAAGATAATTTTGTAAATATCACATCCTGAATCACACATCTGTAAGTAAACGTAATGTATTGCTATAGTTGTTTTAAACAATGTTTAGAATTATGGCAATCAAATTTGAATTTTATTTGTTTAGGAAGTCCCAATTTATTTCCCCAACCCTGCATATTTAGAGCTTATCAGCTAAATTTTATAATCCTTAACAGAATAAAATGAAAGTATCAGCCTAACAGTGATCAAAACCAATCAATAGGTCGGATTTGTTACTCCTTCTAATAGCACAAACATGACTGCAAACAGATCAAAAGGTCGGATTTGTTACTCCTTCTAATAGCACAAACATGACTGCAAACAGATCAAAAGGTCGGATTTGTTACTCTTTCTAATAGCAAAAACATGACTGCAAACAGATCAAAAGGTCGGATTTGTTACTCCTTCTAATAGCACAAACATGACTGCAAACAGATCAAAAGGTCGGATTTGTTACTCCTTCTAATAGCACAAACATGACTTCAAACAGATCAAAAGGTCGAATTTGTTACTCCTTCTAATAGCACAAACATGACTGCAAACAGATCAAAAGGCCAGATTTGTTACCCCATCTAATACACAAACATGACTGCAAACAGATCAAAAGGACGGTTTTGTTACTCCTTCTTATAGCACAAACATGACTGCAAACAGATCAAAAGGCCAGATTTGTTACTCCTTCTAATAGCACAAACAGACACTCTAAACCATATACAGTTATTTACTTATGCATTTAGTGTTCTTCCCAGTATTTCCAAATAGCACCAAGAGATTTAAAATAGCACTGTTTCTTTTAAATTATTGCATCATTCACATTTATAATACTTTCTATTGTCAAATTTATATACAGTACCAAGGGAAAAAACTGATATACAGCAATATAAACTTTATAATTCATATAACGTTTATAGCAGGAATACTAAACCACTACTTTTAATCTTTATATAAGTTTTTCATCTAAATTTGTTCACAATGAACTTACCACTAAATCTCTGACAATATCTCGCAAAGCTTGGTCCATAGCTGATTTCTTTTCTGATTCACTGAAAATAAACAGTAAAACATTTTCTGTACTAGTACTATAATTAATGTCTGATTTAAAGTACTATAATTTATGTGTGATTTGAAGTACTTTTATTAATGTTTGATTCAATTACTACAATTAATTTTTAAATTAATTTCTTCCTTTATGACCAACTTACAGAACAATGGCACTTTGCCTTTGACAGCATCAGTTAATCATAATCTGATCGTATATCTTTTACTATGATATGTGTATCATAATTTACAAGGTGTAAAATTACTTGATATTGTGGTATAACAATGTTTTGCCAATAGAAATGAATAAAAGGAGATGTGGGATTTATATCAATGACCAACCCAACTACAAAAATAAAATAGACACATATCATGGAATATCAAATAATTTTACTAACACATTAACATTATTAACAACAATGTATGCATTCTGGACGATATGTGTATTTGGACCATACGTGTATGGATGATCTGGTATACGTGTATATACATGTACTCATTTGGTCAGACTATATGCATATGGTCCGGTAATTAACAAGATGAACATTGATACATTAACCTTTAATACTGTTTATTTCCTCAGGTATGCTCCTTTGAGTTGTCATCAAAATAGGAGTTCATCAACATGAAAATTTTATTACAACTGTAAGCAAAAGGTGTAACTGAAAAGGACTGTGTATAACCAAAACATGTAAATGTAGAAAAGCAATGGTACCTTGTGGAAGTAAACGACACCCTAAGCATACATGCAAAAATACAATTAGTAATGAAAACTGTTAAACTGACTTTGTCATCAATATCAATCGGATTTTTAACTTTTCAAATTATAACCAATAAATGTTTATGTTAGTATTTTTGGTATTTAGGTATTTTGGTTAGTAAAGTTTGTTTAAATTAATGAGCCATGACGAGTAAAGCCTCCTCATGGTATGACTTTGACACAACAAACTGTTTTCATGCATTTTATGCAAAGGTCCAAATACTTAATATGGTCTGGAATATATATAAAAGATATCCATGATACTGGATATATACTTATACTACTAACTGAAAAATATTAAACTTGACATGTTATTTTCTTTGGAACATGGGTTTAACAAATAAAGAAGCAATATACTCTTTTCTGTCTCTTTTATACCCACCTTCCATTATAAGATTTGTATACTGTTATGCACTCCTCATTAGACTTTTGCGACAGAGATTCTCTCAAAGCATTCTGAAACAATAAGTAAGTTTTTTGGTTAAAAAAAATCAACATAGTCATACATGTACATGTATATGAAAAGAAGACTGCTACTTTTGATTTGGATATACCCTATGTGCCTGTTATGATTTATGGACAGTATCATATTTAACTCAGGTGATAGTTTATGTATCAATCGCGTTCATTCAAGCTGATGTTTTTTCTAAGCGGAACCTAAAACATTCCCACATAACCACTACTATCCTACCTTTTATTGTGATTGCCTTGTATAATCCTGACCTTCACATTATCATTGTTTTCATCAAAAGTTTTGACGTGGAGTATCAGATTTAGTTTATTTTCATAATTTTAGACTACTCAGAACTTTTACTCAATTGCAAGGTAAGTCCAGAGAAAAATTCTATAACAGACAATAGGCTATTATAAAGTGTTGGAAAGTATATCACACCAATGACACAAATATTACCAGAGAGTAACGAATGTTAAGTAAATAAAGGATCCCATAGAAATCAAGATGACGAATTTACAATAGAAAACCATTTAGGATCAAATAAAAGTCAGAATTATATGCTTTCATTTCGATCCAGCCCCAAGTTGATCCAACCTAAGTCGATCCCTCCCAAGTCATTCTGGCCCAAGTTAATCTGGCCCATATATATATATATATGTAAATAAACTATCTAAATCCGGCCCAAGTTAATAATGTGCTTCTCCGAGCACAGCTGGATACGACCGCAGAGTCCAATCCTGAACAGTTGGGGCAAAAATGGACACATATTCAAGCTTGATACAAAAAAAATCAAAGAGCTGACGGCAATTGTTTCTATATTTTGGGGTATCTTTTGATAGTCTTCATACATTAAACATAAATGTAATAAAACTGTATAGTAATAAATTTAATTAAAGCGTCTTGTTATAGATCTAATATCTCAATATTTCCAAAGAGAAAAATGCAAGTACAGTTAAGCTAACCACTGTGAAATATTTTGACTTTCAATATGGTGGACAAGGTCTGATTATTAAAAGTCTTTGTGAAGGCAACATTATTTATATTCACAAATAACTAACTTAATAAAATGCAACTAAAATGACAACAAAAGTGCACATGCTGAAATGTCTCGCCTGCTTTACTTGATTAAATTAAATTTTATACCATACACCAAATAAAGTTGGCCTATTGCATATACTAAGATACTGTAAGCCAACATGGCCACAGGGCCAGAGAAACAGACCTGACTGCCAAAATTGAATATAGACTAAATTAATGAACCCTGATGAACCTTACAAGACAGACATGTACACCTTACAATCATTCTGTATAACAAATACAGTTGACCAATGGCTTACAGTATTTGATATATGGACAAAACCATGAAAAATTGCCAGACAGACGTCTACCTAAAAATCATTTCATGATATATACTAAATATAGTGGCCCTTTGGCATATAGTATCATAGATATAGCCAAAACAGGAAAAACTAAAAACATTATTTAATGAATCTTGAAAAGATAGAAGCTGGTTCAAATAATAAAATAATAATTGTTCTTGTTAATTTTATATCTCCTTATGACAGGAATCCTTTTAGATAAAACAACTTTCTATTTAGAAACTAGAAAGTTTTTAAATTGAACATTTTGTTCTCTTTTGAATGATATTTTATTTTTATTGATCATGGATTTTATAAAAGATTTAATCACTAAAATTATTTAGATGAATATTTTGTAATGAATCATGTTTAATTTATTTTTAAAAGAAATAAAAGTATACAAACTGTTTATTGATTTACTTCTTTTTTACCAATAAACAAAACAAAAGACAAAAATGTAATGACATAATAAACTGTTATCACAGAGATATGTCTCGCTTTTACGTAATTTTGATTAAGCAAATGTTGAAATTAAAATGGCAATACTTAACAAGTAATGCTAATATTCAAAGTCAATGAACCATGACTGAGGTACATGGCTAAACCATCTCCATGTAAATGAGATGCGCCAATGCTAATTAAATACAACTGCATACCAAATATCATTGACTTATTATAAGTTGTTCCCTTTAAACAAACCTAAACACAAACATTAACTTGTAAACTATGTAAAAGTTTCAGTCAATGAACCATGAAGAGGGGGTGGAGCTATATAATCTCCATGGAAACGATACTTACAAATGCCAATATATTTGCATTCCAAATATCATTGACTTAACATTAGCAGTTCATCTTAAACTGATATTTTTGGTCCTTAATGCTCTTCAACTTCGTACTTTATTTGGCCTTTTTAACTTTTTTTTATTTGAGCGTCACTAATGAGTCTTTTGTAGAAAAGTGCGTCTGGCGCAATACAAAATTTCAATCCTTGTATCTATGATGAGTTTACTTATCAAAAACTAATACATGTACACTAAGCAAGTTTCAAAGTCAATAGGCCATGATTGAGGGGATGGGGCCAAATATTCTCCATTGAAATGAGATGTGCTAATGCTTATACAACTGCATACCAAATATCATTGACCTACCACTAATGGTTCCTCATAAGCTGAGCTAATCACAAATTAATACATGTAAAACAAGCATTATGAGAGTATTGCATGGCAATACATAGTCCCCTACCGGTTAAAAATTCATTATACTGGAACAAACTGCTAACTTGTTCTACATGTTTAACTTGTCATGGTGTAAACAAAAAGTAAATATCTTCAAGCATGACTAAAAACAGTGTGGAAAACTGTGAATTTTTCAAGTCCAAGGACCATAACTCTGCATAAAATTATTAGACCGAAACAAAAATTTGAACTTAATCTGTAACTTGTCATGATAAAACTATATACCAATTATCAATTAATATCTTATAAGCATCCAATTATCAATTAATATCTTATAAGCATGATGAAAAAACATTAGATATGATTAATAGTTCTCTAAAATTAGACATGATGTAATACAGTGTATATCTATTTTCAAATTATAATCAAATATAATTAATAGTTCCAAATATTTGTTCTTTCATTTGTCACAAACTAATATAGATTTGTAACTTATCTATAAAATGTCAACAACTTTTATCTACACAATGTAATGTATTGAAATATACACATTAATAAAAATAGATTATTATCTAATTAAAGGATTTCTCTTCATAATTTTTTTTATATATATAGCATTCAGAAAATTAGTTTATATTAAATAACAAACAAACCTGCCAAAAATTCTTCAAATAATTTAACAAGGAATGTCTTTTAAAAATGAGTTATCTCCTTTGTACAGAAATATGGTTTAACATAGTACTCTAACATTAGATATGGTCCAGAGTTATGGTCCATAACTCTGGACTAAATCATCAGACCGGAACAAAATTCGAACTTGATCTATAACTTGTCATGATAAAACTATATACCAAATATCAAATCAGTATCTTCAAGAACGAAGAAAAAAGGTGTGGAAAGCTGATTTGCCGGACTGACGGATGGACAGAAGGACAGACGGACAGAGTGCAAACCTAAAGTCCCCTTCGACTTCATCGGTAGGGGACTAATAAGCAAAAGTTTCAAAGTCAATAGACTGTGACTGAGAGGACAGGGCCAAATAATCTCCATGAAAATGAGATGTGCCAATGCTAATATAACTGTATACCAAATATCATTGACCTACCACTAATGGTTCCCCATAAACTGACCTAATCACAAACTAATACATGTAAAATAAGCAAAAGTTTCAAAGTCAGTAGACCATAACTGAGGGGGCAGGGCCAAAAAATCTCCATGGAAATGAGATGTGCCAATGCTATAACAACTGTATACCAAATATGATTGACCTACAACTTGTGGTTCACCACAAACTAGACCTAATCACCAACTAATACATTGTTGACGCCGCCGCCGTCGTCGTCATCGTTGCCGATGCCGAAAACAGCATACCTATGTCTTGCTTTTTGACTCCGTCAAGCGAGACAAAAACTAACCAGAAATAGAGCTAAGTGACGCAATGCGACACACCTGATTGTACGAATCATTTCACCAAGCCCACACGCCTTACCCTGGTGCTATAAAAAAATCCAGGGGAGAACACTGCCCAGCGCAAACTCTCCTTTAAATTATTCCTGTATTTATCAATATTAATCAAAAATAATTGATTTGGTTATATCGGTTTTAAATTAAATTGTTACCTTCAGATTATCTCACTAAGTATCAATATGTATAACCAAGGAAGAAAAGCATGCACAGTGTGTCCCTTGGTTTTCATATGCGTTTCAACTATAATGACTCTAATCACTCATAACAACGAGCGACTGGATAAAATATGGAATGATCATGTGTGCGTTTTTATACATTACAAAATTGCAGGAGTTTCAGCTATATATAGAATAATGTTCCTGTGTACCGTTATACATGATTGACCACAATGCAATTTTCATAACTAAAACAAAGAGTTCAAACCCAACACTCTGCGGGAAAGAAGGACATTTACTAGGTTTCAAATTGCCCAAACCATTGAATCAACAGACTTTTACTATAAATTTCTTCCAATCATGTAGTAAGAAAGCATTCAGTCAGAAGACTGTCCATCATTCAACTTATAAGACCATCTCCTCGGAGACAGTAACAACAGTCCGATAGCTTTTTTTGCTTTGCTTAAGTACCACACGAAGATAGTTCTCCATTTCATGAAGAAATTCATTAATAATTATGTTATTATGTTTAATAAACTAATAGCTATTTTATAATCGTACACGATTTCTGTGAATGATTTTAATACTTATTAGTACAGGATATCCCTGCTTCTAAGAAGTGTGAAATTCCCACCATGATGTCACTAGGCTGGATATATTTGGAATATTTTGTAATACTAATTTTTCTGGATTAGAAAAAAAACATAAATAGTGAATACAAGAGCTCGAGATATGATAATTTCACCAGAAACAGAATGGAAATGTGTAACACATGTTTCAAGTCAATCTGTTCATTTGTTTATCTCCTTCTCAGCAAATCAGAATGACATTTTGAGGGTGTTTCGAAATATAAAATACAAAATGGTTGACGCGAGAGGCTTGGAAAGTAGAACATCTGCCCAATCCTATAGGGAATTGACGGCTTCAAGCCATCTTTTCCCCAAAACTGCAGAAAAGAAAATATCAAGCATCACCAACTCCAACGAGAAAATATAGGATGAAATCAAATTCAGAAATGTTTCTTTTGTTTAAATCTTTGATTATTGTTGTTTTAGGATAATTTTTTTCAAATGAGCTCATAAGATAAGTGTGTGGTTAGTTTAATTCAAGGTTAATTTAACATTAGATTGATAAGTCATCTAAATGTAATGGAATTACTGTAAACTTTTCCACAGATCCCAGAAAGTTGAATCCAATGGAGGCTGCCATCTTGAAATTTTCCGCAATATTTGATTACGTATTTCACACTTCCGGTCATATTTGGCCCACTAAACACCGGCCTGGGGTTGGTATTGTGCATATCTAAACAAGTAAAGTGGAAATGAATATTTGACTACAAAAATGATGTAATTTGATATTATATTAATATGCTTTGCCCTGCAAACCTACACCCCATAAGACTATTAAAAAAAAAAGAACGTGTTAGTTATACAAATACAAATATTTTATTGGCACAAACACAATTACAATAATTGGCAAAGGCCCATATATCAGTACATGATAACAATGAATACTGCATAATGGAATATGTTATAATTAAGAAGCTAAAATCTCATTTCTATATACCATACATTTATGTATATAAGAACTTGTCACTTTCAGGACTTTTAAAGAATTGCTATTAATGCAACGTTTCATATTTAGCTGATTCTCACTACAACTTGTAGGAAGTATATTTAATATAATACTTTTAAAGTTTATTCTATAGTTAGAAAGTTTTCCACAATTCAGTAAAAAGTGATTTTCATCTTCTACCTCACCCAATTTACATACTTTACAAACTTGTTCATTGGTGGGTAAATCTAAATGTCGCCCTTTTTCTATAGCAAGATTGTGTGCACTCAATTTTATTTTACACAGAGATGACCTTTCTTATTTATTACTTAGAACATCAACATAAAAACTACGCTGATTTGAATTATGAAATTGTTGATAAAATTTAAGTTTGGATGAATTGTGAATTTTTGATGATTGATCCTGCGTGCACTGATCAATCACTCGTTGTTTAATGAGGGTAAGAATGCCCTTTACCGTCAGGCGTCAAACAGTCATTTTCGGCTACCTTTAGCGTCAAATTGGTTAAAATTTTACCGTGATTCGTCAAAATATCTTTATCGTGATACATCAGAGGTCTCAAATAATTATCGTTACCATTATTTCTGGAAAAAATTTACCGTGATTCGTCAAAATCAGTCGATTTTTTTATCGTCTAGAAGACAAATGAAAGAAAGTGTACATTTTATTGTCATACACCAAAAATTACTGTTAACGTCATTTGGCAAGAATTTTTACCGTTATTCGTCATGATAGTACCCCCATTACCACTTTCTTTAATACCTGGTAGATATTGTTTAGTAGAAAAGTTTCCCCCAGCTAGGTTTGAAAATCCTAGATTATTCAAAACAGAATAAAGTTTCTTTGTCCAGGGGTTATTTTTTTCAGTTGCCAAAAAAATTTTGGATACAAGTGTGTTTTCAGACATTAAAATATGTTCAAAAAATTTAATACAAGAAAATGAGATTTTTTACCACAATGATAGCCTGCAAAGTTCAGCACTACAAGCAGCAATAATTGCTTTGCAATGAACACCAAGAATTTCTTTTATGAACTTCATATGGAATTTTTCCAAAATGGAATTGTCTCCCGAATTATCAAAAACACCCCAAATCTCACTACAATACAGCAAGATCGGACTCACTAGTGAATCAAATAATTTTTCTAAAAGTTTACATTAAGGATTATGTACCCTTGTGTTGATTCAATGCTAATCATATGGAAATTTTATAGAAAACCCACAGCCTTTCCCCTTGCACTCTCATATTTGGTAACTCGGTGATTGATAGATAGAGGATTATAATTTATTGCTTGCAGAGCTAGCAATGATTTCCGTATTGGCTTAAACACGTTTATAAATTTAGAACTTGGCTAAAACAAACATAAATATGGACCAATTCCAATACACCTTCTTGGGTGTGCTCGACTTAAATGACTCGGCACAAGGTTTGTTTTAAATTTAAAGGTTGTTTAGGACTTTTTGTAAACAATAAACGCTAGCACATCATAGAAAAACAAGTGAGTAATCATTGTTGAAAATTTTGTAACAAAAACCTCTGTATTAAAGTCTGTGGATTTTCTACAAAAATCTTGATTTTATTTGCCACAAAATCCCCCTTTTCTATTAAATGCAATGAAACAATAAATAATAATGTTTTGCATGAAGTTTCCCCTTGGTATATGTTCTCTATTATTCATTATCTTTGCTGTTTTGATACTATTGCAGCTTGAATATCTCGTAATTCAAATGGCTACAGAAGGGGTCATAAACCTTAAGGTTCATGTGGACTCTGGCTAAAATGGCTGCATTTTCACCTCAAAATTTACTCTTGAGTACAGACAAACCTGTGTATCTGGAAAAGTTTTAAGGCATAGCATGCCCTAGATAAATAAAATTCAATTATATTTTATGTTTTAGAAAATTAAAAACTTAACAGGATTTTGCAGTGCACTTTTTTCATTTCTCCAGATGGTGCCAAAGTAGACTAAGTTGGAAAAGAGGTTTGAGAACCTCCCCACAGGTAATAATTGAAGTGAACTGTATTGATTGACATGGACAATAGATGGACAATAGATACCTGACAATAATTGGTGATTTAAACTGTGTACCTGAGTGGACCATATCAAGTGAAACTCAACTGTTTGTTAATTTTATCATCTTCTGCAGGGACGAAAAAAAGTGCACTGCAAAATCCAGTTAAGTTTTTAATTTTCTGAAACATACAATGCATTTGAATTTTATTTATCTAGGGCATGCTATGCCTTAAAACTTTTCCAGATACACAGGTTTGTCTGTACTCAGAGTAAATTTTGAGGCGAAAACGCAGCCATTTTAGCCCAAGGGTCCACATGAACCTGTGGACCCTTTGGCTAAAATGGCTGTGTTTTTACCTGATCAATGATCCTTTGTTTGATATTATTTATATAAAATTGTATATTATTAGGGTCCAAAAATCTTAATTTTAGAAACATGTTGATACATTAACATAAACTTTTCAATATGATGTCTACAGCTGTGTGTCTGTCAATTTGAATTTTACAGCTGTGTTTGCTGTCAATTTAAACACTTGATAATTTTTTACATGAGAAATTCTGGATTGATAAGTTCTGCTTCATTTCAGTAGCCAAACATTTTATTTCACAAGTATTTACAAATGTATGATGATGTTATTCATTGTGCTCCACTCTTCAACTCTGTCTCTGTATAAATCCTTTTGCACTTCATAATGTATATCATCTGGTTTCCCCTGATATGTGAAGAGAGGTGTCATCAGCATACAAGACTGTTTACACACTTTTCAATATTAATGGGATGGTCTTCTGTAAATTATAAATATAAATAACACAAAAAAATAGACGACATAGTATGGCATTTTGTGGAACATCAAACTTCACATTTTGTCATTCAGAATTAACATTACCTGAGGTGTTCATTTGCTTATGAATGTTTTGAGAAAAAAACTAACAACAGCCTCACTGAATCTGTTTTAAACAAAGAATGTCTACCAGATAAAAAAAAGATCAATACATGTATTGATAATTCTCAAGTATCATCATTCATTTGTTATGATATGGTCTGGTGGTCTGAAAACTGATTTTGTAAGATGTATAAGATTCCCCCAGGGTCAATTTTCTGCCATTGGAAAATTGAACTCCCTGTGTATAGAAAATTGAAACCCTGTGTGGAATTTGTCTTCTTGGTAATGTTTTAATGGTTTTGGTCATCTAGTACAATTTTATATTGTCCAGCAAATAGGGGAGGTCATAAATTGGCGATGAAAAACATATGTTAGAAATTTATAACCATTTTCCTTAGCCATTATTTTGACTTCTATCATGGAAAATTGCCCCCCCCCACTATAGACTTCAGATTCTCAAATCATCATACTTATTCAAACTACTTTATATAATAATACATGTAATACAAGTATTTGGTATAAATAAAACATGTTAGAAATGATTTTTTAAACACTTTTTCTTATTTTGACCCTTACCATGGAAAATCAAACCCTCTCCTCAACCCAATTACATTTGATATCTAAAGTTTTAGTGAATGTTCTTACATGTGTCGTTAATAGGCCAGATGTCCTGATTCTTTAAGGTATAGATGATCCACTAGTTGAAGTTTTGTCACCAGATGTATGACCTATTGATGATTGATTTTGTGTATTGAATTGAGTTTTCTTGTTGAGATATCTTTTTATTTACAGACTTCTTTTTTTAATGACAGCCTTCTTTTTTATAACCTGTAGGTTTTATACTTAAGAGAGTTCACCTTAAAAAAGTCTAGGAGCTTGTATGGGTGTGGCATAGTTGAATCACATCAGTTAACAGTTTGTGTTGTTGCATCATTTAAGTTTTTCTTGTGATTTTTTTGTTTCACTGGCTTAGATTCAAGATCTTTATCTTTTATCAGCATGTGTGCAACAATTTTGGCTAGATTTCGGTTATTGCACATTTGTAAATTTTTTTGTATGTTGATTTTATCTTGATTTGTATGCATATATAGAAGCAGATGGTATGTGTTTACTACATAAAAATCAATGATGTTCAAAATGCTATTTCATGTATTATATATTTAATAAAAATATGATGTATATCTGAAAAAAACAATAAAACTTTTAATTTATAACAATTCATTAAATGTTTGTAAACTAGAGCTGTGAGTCTATGAAAGGCCCTTCATGTCAAAAACCAGATAAAGTAACACGTTAACATTTAACGCGATAAAATCACATTTAACGCCATAATTACAGTTTAAACGCATTAAAATAATTTCAAATAACGTGTCAAGCAATTCACTACAAAATATGACAGAAAAAAACTTTCTACTTTAGCCTTAACTAAGTTTTAAGGCGTCAGATTTTACTCGAAACTTACTAAATGAAATGGCCGCATGTGTCATATCTTCGTCAATTAACGCGATAATGTTGAGATTTTCAGCACATTACATTAAAGCAAATTTAACGCGTTAAAAACCACTTTGACACGTTAAAAGCATGCAACTTTAACGTGTTAAAAGCAACTTTAATGCGTAAAACGCTACTTAAATGCGTTAAAAGCTACTTTAATGCGTTAATAGCAATTTTAACGCGTTAAAAGCAACTTTAATGTGTTAATATCAACTTTAATGCGTTAATAGCAACTTTAACGCATTAAAAGCAATTTTAACACTTTAAAAGCAACTTTAATGCGTTAATATCAACTTTAATGCGTTAATAGCAACTTTAACACGTTAAAAGTTACTTTAACGCGTTAAAAGCTACTTTAAAATGTTTATAGCAACTTTAACACGTTAATAGCAATTTTTATGCGTTAAAAACAGCGTTAACGAGTTCAAATTAGACTAAGAATTGATATAATGGTTTACTTTTACAAATTGTGACTTGGATGGAGAGTTGTCTCATTGGCACTCATACCACATCTTCTTATATTTGTTTTCCCAACTTTTTTTGTTATGCTTGAGGATTATGATTTGATATTTGGTACATAGTTTATCATGACCAGTTATTACAGATCAGGTTTGAATGTCGTTCCGGTTTGACGATTTTGTGCAGTGTTATGGTCCTTGGACTTAGAAAATTCACGTAAGTAATCAGTTTACCGCTTTTTTTCATCATGCTTAAAGATATTGGTTTGAAATTTGGTATTAATTTTATCATGACCAGTTACAGGTCAAGTTTGAATTTTGTTCCTGTTGATGATTATTTCCATTTTGGTAGTTTCCTATAATGGCAACCCCAGACGTGTTAAACAATGTTTTATGCTTTATGTTAAATGATGTTTTAAAGCGTTAAAGTAATGTAACGTAGTAACATAATTGTGTTGAATTTAACACGTTGAATGTGATTCATTATGACAAATGTGGCAAGTGCGACGGGTATTTTATTGCGATAAACGTCTTTTTTCACTTACGGGTTAAATCTCAAACTTAATCATTGCAAAGTTTTACGCGATAAATATGTTGATTTCTTAAGCGTTAAAATCTTGTTTTATCACGTTAAAACTGTATTTATCCGCTAAATGTTTACGCGTTACTTTATCGGGTTTTTGACATGAACGGCCTTTCATACGAGTCAGCTGTTAAAGTGTTTTCTATTTTACTAGAGCATATATTTGAAAGTAGATGTACATAAACAAAATTCATTAACAAAATTATATACAGACTCCAGTTTTGTTTCAACTGAATGACTCTAACACTTGTCAAAGGATCACTTTGTGTTTTGTCCCTCTGTGTATATCTTATGCAGTAGGTTTCATCTTATCAATTTGCTCCAGTTATGGAATACCTCCTTGGTAAGTAGAAAGGTATAAAAATATGAGGTTAGATGTACAGTAAAATGTAAATAGATTGATCATATAAAAAATAACCATCTTTTGTTACCTTTTTTTTAGATCAGTGACTCCTAGAGCCACACCATTATCTGTTGGACTAAGACAAAAGGGAAGTAACTCTGCACTGTATGAAATGTCTCAAAAATCTGCTATAGTTCCTATGCCAGAGCCAGAATCCTCAAATAAGAAAACAGCAGAAATTAAGATTGGATTTTTTGATATATCAGGATTTTCGCCAACTGTACAATTCACTCAGCTTACAGTTGCAGTGTTTGTGTTTTATTTGGTATATGGTTATATGCAAGTAAGTTACAAATATTATAATGATATTCTTTTTGGTTATGGTACCCACATTATTACACCTTTAAGATCCTTGTGCTTATTTGGTGATTGTTGGTGTTTGCCTTGCATATTATTTTACATGGTTAAAGTTTAGGCCGATAACAAAGTAAGTTCAAAATGTAGCACTTAATTAAACAGAAAATTTCAAATATTGCTGACTGAAATGGCATATGTCCTCATCATGAAGAGATTGCTATTTATAATTAGAAATAATTTCATTGTAATTTGAAGTGATTATTTTTTGCTGGTAAGAGTTCTGATCAGGAGAGTTATTTTCTGAATCACATTCCCTACATGTAATTTAGTGATATCCATTCTCATATACATGCAATAATATGGATGTACATCAAACTGTTTTTTTTTTTATTATTTTGACGTAAAACTGTGGCATATCTCAGTGTTTACAGTTTTGCTATTGAATTGTGTCCCTTTTAAAAAGAAGTAGTAAAAGACAAGTGTTTATCCTTGTATTAAATTAAATTCTGGTTTATTAAAGTGTGGACTTTAGTTGTTTTCCACCAATGCTTTTTATTCCAAAATTTACTTAAATTCTAAGTGTTATCACTTGATATTCAATATTTGTCACTTAATAGGAACTGATATTTAAACTGGATGGATTTAGACCGTTTGGATGGTACCTTACACTGGTACAGTTTGGACTATACACCATATTTGGTCTCACAGAACTACAGTTGAAAGCTGATAAAGAAAGAAGGTATAATATTTGCATAATCAAACCGTTAGCCCAGCCCTTTCATATCTATATTATTGAGGTGTGCAAACTATTTATGCAGGCATATTTTTTATGCCCCTCAACAAAATATCGAGGATCATATTAATTTACCCCTGTCCGTCCAACCATCTGTTTTACTTTTTTTGATTTTAGATATTCACAAAAATTTGAAATTTCTTATGGTCAGGTGGGGGCATCATTTGTGTCTTACAGACAGTGCAGCAATTTCAAGTTGTACTTCAACATCACTGTTTGTCAAATCTAAAGTATGTGGAACTATACTCATGCATATGGCAGAGCAGACAGGGGCATCGTCCATATCTAGTTTAGTGTATGTGATGGTGAAATAAAACCCCCATGTTAAAATTTCCATGTTTACATTAGTTTACTTTCTATTCTCCCACATTTTGACTGTAATTATGAATGAAAATTATTTTCAAAACCAAAAGACTTCTACCTACATTTTTTTTAGCTCACCTGGCCTGAAGGGCCTAGTTAGTTTTTCCCTGCACTTGACGTCCTTCATCTGAATCGTTAGTCATCGTCCGTTAACTTTTACAAAGATCATCTCCTCTGAAACTTCTGGGCCAAATTTAACCAAACTTGACCACAATCATTACTGGGGTATTTAGTTTTGAAAATGTGTCCGATGACCCTGCCTTCCGACAAATATCACCGACATAGGGGTAAAATGCAACTTATACCTATTATCTTGAAATCCGCTATAGGTTGAGAAAATCTGACAGGGGTAAGAATGTTGAGATCTACCTAATGACCATTGACATCAAAACTGTCAGACGCCTTCTTATAATCCTGAGTTGTTGCCCTTAAATAACAAATTTTATCATTTTTATGCCTGCCATAGCAGAGGGGCATTACCCTTGTCCGTCTGTACGTCCGTAAGTCCCAAAGTTGGTTTCTGTTCTCTAACTTTAGTTTACCTCAACCAAATGTTATGAAACTTATACACAATGCTAATTACCACAAAACACAGATCAAGTATCAATTTTGGTGGTGTCACTTTAACCGTTACAGAGTTATGCCCGTTTACAAATGGAAAAATTGCTGAATTTTTCAATTCCGTTCTCCAACTTAAGTTTACCTCAACCAAATGTTATGAAACTTATACACAATGGTTATTACCACATAATACAGATCAAGTTTGAATTTTGGTGGCGTCACTTTTACTGTTCTAGTGTTATGCCACTTTAAAAATGGAAAAATTGCTGAATTTTTAGTTTTCGTTCTCTAACTTGAATAAAATTGAGAATGGAAATGGAGAATGTGTCAAAGAGACAACAACCTGACCAAAGAGCAGAAAACAGCCGAAGGCCACCAATCAGTCTTCAACACAGCGAGAAATTCCCACAAGTTTGCCTCAACCAAATGTTATGAAACTTATACACAATACATATTACCACAAAACTCAGATCAGGTACAAATTTGGTTAGAGTCACTTTTACCGTTCTTCAGTAATGTCCCTTTATAACTTTTTATGATATGCAAGCGGGGGCATCATCTGTGTCCCATGGACACATTCCCCATTTATTTTTCATTTTTGCCTATCATCTCGAAAAATATAATAGATAGACAGGAACTTTATTTAGCAAAAATGATCAGCAAGACAAGATCTATGAACAAAGCAACATGATCAAGATCGTCAATTTACACCTTATAAAAGTTATTGCCCTTTAATGATGATTTTTCCCATTTCTTTGCATTTATGCCTCTTTTCTTGAAAACTGTAACAGATAGATAGAAACTTTAAATAGCAAAAATGATAAGCAAGACAAAATCGACAAATAAGCCACATGGCTGAAATCTTCAGTCGACTCATTTTTAGAGTTATTTGCCCTTTAATTATAATTTTAACTTTTTTTGCGTTTTTTGCCTGTTATCTTAAAACTAAAATAGATAAATAGAAACTTTAAAATGATTAGCAGGATAAGATCTATAAATATGTCAACATTACTGAAGTTGTCAGTTAGCTCTTAATAGAGTTGTTTCCTATAATGATGATTTTTACTAATAAGTGACCATTGTTCAAGATGCAGGTAAGCGACACAGGCTCTTTATAGCCGCTAGTTGTACTTATGATGATCTTGATGTTGACTTGATTTGTCTAGTATTATTGAAACATTGTCCGTTGGACACAAATGTTCAGGATATGCTGCTTTATTTCAGAAAATTTTACATCCTGTACATTTGTAACTTTAAAATTATTCCTAGACGATGCAAAAAAACAACTTTTCATTTGTCAATATTTTAAAAGTCGTACATTTCAAAACAATAATTTAAATGTTTTCCTTATTACTGGTAGTAACTACTACACATTTAACAGTTTTTCCCCATATGTTTTCCATGATAAAATCAAGAGACATCCTTTTTTCTGTCAAAAATTCTAGTTTTTGACATGTTTGATCTCAAAATCATGCAAACAAATGTATTTATATTTTTATATAATTTTGATAAATATGAAAAGAACTTTCAGCAGCAAACATCCTTAATAATCCCTGTGTACTACAACAAATAAGAACATATTGGTACTTGGAATAAGAACCTAGCTGGGACTTGGAATAAGAATGAAAGGATTTTAGCCACACACAAAAAAAATGAATAAAACCATAGAGTATCTATTGAAGAATATGATGTTTAAAACAAATCCATATTAATACACATCAGTATATTTTCAGGATTCCACTTTCATCGTATGTTGTGATAGCATTCTTAACAGTATCAACAATGGGGTTGTCTAATACCTCTGTAGGATATTTAAATTATCCAACACAAGTTATCTTTAAATGTTGTAAACTTATACCAGTTATGTTAGGAGGAGTCTTAATTCAGGGTAGGTGATAATTTTCATACATTTCTCTGAAAATATTTTTTACTACAGGTAATTAGTTTGTTTATTTTCTACCAGTTACAAACTCCTACGATTAAAATCATGAATTTAAGATTAACTAAACTATATTGGCTGCAGTTCACATCCTCAAATGAAAGTACTTTCAAAGTATTTTAGTAGGAGTCCTTATTAGGTACATGTAACTATATACTCAGCTCTGTAAAAATTCGCCTTTTTTTTGTTTTGATCCTTTATATAAAGTAAGTATACTTTACTAAAAGTTTATGCCTTGTAAGTATCAATGAATACATGGAGATTAGGGATATTCATCGAGATAAGGGAAGTACATGGAGATTAGGGATATACATGGAGATTAGGGATGAACATGGAGATTAAGGATATACATGGAGATTAGGGATATACATCAATCCGACAGCTACTCAATGACACAAAACCATCTATTTGTCTTTTAGTGTTGAATTTTTGTGTACTGTATATTTGAAAACAAAGACTCATCTTTATAACTAGAATATGTTTATTAAAAATATATATTAAGGACTTAAAATTTGAGAGATGTTGAATACTTGATGTTCCTAAATGATTCCCTGTATTTATGGGAAAACTATAGTTGTTTCTATAATTACATTTTTTTTTTAAATAAGTGAGATTATGTTTCAACATCTGTGAACATAGATATCTATAAAACAAAGTATTTTTTTATGACGGCAAAAAATTTTGCAGTCATATTTTGGTATCAAGTCGGCGTCGTCTGAAGACATTTGGTTTCCAGACAATAACTTTAGTATTAGTAAATAGAAATCTATGAAATTTAAAGACAAGGTTTGAAATTACAAAAGGAAGGTTGGGATTGATTTTGGAGGTTATGGTCCCAACAGTTTAGGAATTAGGGGTCAAAAAGGGGCCCAAATAAGCATTTTTCTAGTTTTGGAATTCCAGACAATAACTGTTGAAACAGTGTATGGATCTCTCTGAAATTGTACCACAAGTTTCCATACCACAAAGGGATGGTTAGGATTGGCTATGGGGGGTTATGGCTCAAACCGTTTAGGAATTAGGGGCAAAAAAGGGGGAAAAACAAGGGTTTCCTGGTTAATGGACAATTACTTAAGTATTGGTCTTTGAATCTTTATGAAATAGATATTGAACCATTAAGCATTACATAAGGGATAGCATTCGATTGATTCATGATATTTAACAGTATATAGAAGAGAACAATATTTTTGGATTACTGCTCTTTATTGATTTTGAAAAGCTTTGATTCTTTATGTTGGGACTTTTTGCTATGAGTATTACAATTTTTCATGCTATTAGTATTCCAATTTTTTTCATATGCTGAATTTAACTGTGTATTTGGTTGTTGGTCCCATTTTCTAATTGGTCCAAATTTTGGTCCTAAGGCTACAAAATTTGTTTTGTTTGATTTAATTAACATTAAATTTAAAAGCAATAATTACATTGTTATATTTGAATTACCTCCCTTACATTGCTTTTAAATTAAGTAAAGTTGTCTGCTAGTTCTAGTATGAATTAATTTTTAGCTGTTTCTAGAAACATGAAATACTGTGATGGAAGTATATATAATAGAATAATAGTGTATATCAAAGGGTTCAGCGGTAATAAATTTGATATTTGTGATCAATTTCATTTGTTTTGGTTTTTTTGGCATTAAGAGTTACCTCCCTAACAATGGTTTTGTTATAAAGAAATGTTGTATTGTCTTGAGGTGATTAGCTGTCAATTTATCTTTAGAAGTTACTATTAAATGCTGATGAAGGTATATTAATTTTAGCCATGATTATGTATGTCATTTTCTATTTTAATACTTTTATGATGTATTTAAATGGGTTTTTATGGTTGCATTGGAAATTTGAATTGAGATTATGACCATATCTTGAGGGAAAGAAAAATTTGGGTTGGGGACAATTTTTTCTCCTCAAGATTTTAGAAATTAAAAAAAAAATTTCTTCAAATATTTTTTTTGGGGGTCAATCGCAACAGCATAGTTTATTGCACAAAAGTAAAAAATTGAATATAAATTCAAATAATATAACCAATTCTAATTTCTTTGACTACAGTTATTCTGTGTCAGAAACCTATTATGTGTCAAATATATAATTACAATCCAAAATCGGACCTGTATCGAGCGCGAATATTGTGTCCATTTTCGCCCCAACTGTTCAGGGTTGGACCTCTGCGGTCGTATCCAGCTGCGTTTGGCTAAGCAATTTATTTGTATATTTTTAGGTAAAAAGTATAACTGTATAGATGTAACTGCAGTATTGTTTATGTGTATAGGATTGATTTTATTTACTCTTGCGGACAGTAGTGTATCACCTAGTTTTAATACATATGGTACGTTATTGAAATAGTTAAGAATGCATTATAAGATGCATAGAAAAAAACTGTGTACCAGCATGTCTTATGGTTATACTAATATAAAATGAGGAGATGGGGTATGATTGCCAATGAGACAACTATCCATGAGAGACAAAAGGATGTGGATTTAAGCAACTATGGGTACCGTACAGCCTTCAACAATGTGCAAATACTGTTCTGTAAAGTAAGCTACAAAACATTTGTTTCAATATTGAAATTCTACTTTTCTCTCCCATTCAGGAACAAAATAATTGTTTAACTCAACTTGTTTCCTGTTCAAAATGATTACATCATTAGTGTAAACTGAGTATAAGGAAGAATTGGTATTGGACAGACTTTGGTGGCTTCATGAAATTCTACAAGGCAATGAAAAAGAAATCAACACATAGAAAAGTTTTAAAATTTAAAAAAAAAATATTTTAAAAATCTTTAGAAGAGGTAATGAAAAACAAGCAGCAACTGTTTTTTTTTTTCAAGACTGGCCCAAAGCAACTTAATTTGCTTACAGGTTGAGAATCAAAATTTCCATTGATTGAAACAATTTTTACTTCTGGCAGTTGTTGCTAGATTTTTTTTAACCCATACGAAATAAAATTAATGATTGAAAATCACATATTGAAAAAAAAATATGTTTTGAAGATTAGATTTACTTATTAGCATTCTTAAAATCTGAAATTATATGTTTTTGTTTGTTTGTAACATGCCAGTGAATAAAAGGTGTTGTGGGGTGGAGAAAATACCCAACAACACAAAGAAACTCCAAGAGACAGCCTGTATTTTGTAGGTGTGATATTGATATCATTAGCCTTACTAGCAGATGGTGCTATTGGTAATGTACAAGAGAAAGCTCTAAAACAATATCAAGGATCCAATTCAGAAATGGTATGTAATTGCTTCATTGAAGATTTCAGTATTTAAAAGATTTATTTTTTAAATTCTTTAAGATCTAATGCTTAAACTGTATCTCTTAATTTTTCATTCAGTTTGTTATTAATCCTACCACATAATTTATAGAAACTTTTAAATTTTTGTCTATATCAAACTATTAAAAAAAAGTAACAAATGATATTAAAACCAGTCAGTAGACCAGGAGCTGATTTAGAAACTCCTTAACTGGGCCCCAGGGGAGCTCGAAAAATGATCATAAAGAGAGGACATAATGAAAAACAAGCAGCAAATGTTTTTTTTTTTTTCAAGTCTGCACCAAAGCAGCTTAATTTGCTTCCAGGTTGAGAATCAACATTTCCACATTGTTTGGAAGCACTTGACAAATAAAAACTGTGTGTCCCAAAACTGTAAGAGGATAGGCTAAACTGCTGATGATCTGTTGTATAGTAAGAAGATAAATAAATCATGGTTGGTGTGTAAGCTTTGAGTAATAGGCAGTTAAGCTCTGAGTAATAGGCAGAAAAGCCTACAATATACACAGGAGAAGAATAAGTCAAATTATCTTAAAAAAAGTTTAACAAAAAAAGCCTGTAAGAAGTACATTGAAGCTGGGTTATTTTATTGGTTAGTCTTTCATGATATACACAGATGAAAGATAAGCAACACAGATTCCAGATCCCATATAATTTCTTTTTTCTTTTCAGGTATTATATTCATATTCAATAGGATTTATATACATATTAATTGGTTTAGTTTTATCAGGAAGATTACTTCCAGCCTTTGAATTTTGTAAAGATGTAAGTATAAGTGATTCTAGATTTTATTTTAAGTGCTTGTGTTATGGTGTATGAAAACAAAACAGTCATTGGGGACATATTATCTGAGTGGAAGGCATTTGTCTCAACATGACCAAATATGACATAAATATCCCTGGACAAAACATGTCTACCAGTTCTTTTAAGCTGTCACATGCCTACATTTCTTGTCAGATTTTAAAGACATTTATGTCGAAGGTGTATATCAGCATTGCCTTTGATAATTTGAAAAATCAGCTTTAATCAAATATATTTACCAGAGTTATGACCTTTGGAAATGTAAATTATGGAAAATTTCATTGTAAGCACTATCACTCTTACGTATAAGTAAAACTGAGTGTTTTCAGATCCTTGTAGTCAAAGCTTGGACACAGGATCTGTATTTAAACAATGTACTACTACTACAGTAGAAAGTCTTTGATCAAAGGAAGATTATACAATGTACTTCAGTAGAAAAACTTTGATCAAAGGTAGATTGTACAATGTACTACAGTAGAAAATCTTTGATCAAAGGGGGATTGTACAGTGTACTTCAGTAGAAAAACTTTGATCAAAGGGGGATTGTACAATTTACTACAGTAGAAAATCTCTGATCAAAGGGAAATTATACAATGTACTACAGTAGAAAATCTCTGATCATAGGGGATTATACAATGTAGTTCAGTAGAAAATCTTTGATCAAAGTGGGATTGTACAATGTACTACAGTAGAAAATCTTTGATCAAAGGGGGGATTGTACAATGTATTTCAGTAGAAAATTTTTGATCAAAGGGGGATTGTACAATGTACTTCAGTAGAAAATCTTTGATCAAAGGGGGATTGTACAATGTACTTCAGTAGAAAATTTTTGATCAAAGGGGGATTGTACAATGTACTTCAGTAGAAAATCTTTGATCAAAAGGGGATTGTACAATGTATTTCAGTAGAAAATTTTTGATCAAAGGGGGATTGTACAATGTACTACAGTAGAAAATCTTTGATCAAAGGGGGATTGTACAATGTACTTCAGTAGAAAATTTTTGATCAAAGGGGGATTGTACAATGTACCACAGTAGAAAATCTTTGAACAAAGGGGGATTGTACAATATACTACAGTAAAAAATCTTTGATCAAAGGGGGATTGTACAATGTACTTCAGTAAAAAATCTTTGATTAAAGGGGGATAATATTATTTATTTTATCATGTTTATTTTATTCGTAACATTTTATGCAGTTGTATTGAACATTATCAGTATACTTGACTTTGATAGTAATGTATGCCATGTATATGTTTGCATGTTTGTTTATGCTTTTTCTATGATGAAGGCCTCAGGGAAGATTAGTTATATAGATATACCCTCTTAAGATAAAGTATTGTTGTTGCTGTTGTTGTTGTTGTACAATATACTACAGTAGAAAATCCTAGGTATCAATCAAAGGGATTAAAGGACTTAAGCATCAATTCTCTTTTTATAGTAGCATTGAAGATATATATATATCATGATATTATTCTATCTCTCCTTTTCTATCTATGATGAGTTTATTTTCAGTATCCTGTGGAGACATATGGATATGCTGTGATATTTTCAATTTCTGGATATTGTGGTGTAAATATAGTATTGACATTAGTCAAGTCGTTTGGTGCTTTGATAGCTGTTACAGGTATAGTATTATTTTTTCGCTGAATATTTTGTTCTAAATGGAATGGAAGTGAAAGTAAAGTGAATTTGCTTATACGATTTTTTTCTTATCGTTACATAGTAAATTTATACAGTTTAAGGATAGGTAGAATAACTAGTGATTTGAAAGTGGTCAATGTTTTATTGTACACAAATTCAAACCATGATTATAATAAGCTATACATTGTACTTAGAAATATTGATTTGTGAGTTTGAAGACTAGATATTTCTTAATACTGTTCAAAAAAGTTATGTTGACAGCTGCTAACTAATAAGGGAACAGAAGTTCATTGTTTCCTATACATTTACTGAATGACAGATATAAATATTGATTTTTATTTTCAGTTACCACCTGTAGAAAAGCTATTACTATAATTCTGTCATTTATGTTCTTTGCAAAGCCATTTACTTTTCAGTAAGTATAAATAAAGAAGAAAATTTAAAAGGAACAGTATGGAAACTTAATTTGGACCTTTTTTTTATTGCAATTAGAAATTGACTACCTTGCATATAATTTACCATAATTAAAACATCTAAAATTGGTCATCCATATCCTGTCAATATTGAATTTATCTAATTTTTTTCAATTATGTGTTTCATAATAGTGTAATTTTTTCCTTATTACTCATTCAAAAAAATCTTTTAACAATCAATACCTGCTCATCATAGAAAGGAACTATCACTAGCTTATCTAACCCAACTGACTAGTGTTAGCAATTGGTATGTATTTGCATCAAGCATCTGTCATCCTTTATGGGAGGGGCCTCGTTGGCCGAGTGGTCTAAGTAGTTACTACTATAATCACCAGCCAGTCAACACTGAGGTTGTGATTTCGAAACCCCGCTCGTGCGGGTGCACTTGACTCCAATCTTAATTGACTAGGATTGTCAGTTTTCCTATCAAAGGTCGGTGGTTTTCCTCGGGCACTCCGGCTTCCTCCACCAATAAAAACTGGCCGCCACAAAATAGCCCAAAAGCGGTGCTTAAAAGTGGCGTTAAAACACCAAAAATAAAATCAAATCCTTTATGGAAAAACAAATATGCAGTGGGTCTACTATAAAAGTTATGTCTAATGGCCCATATAAACTAAAGGAGATGTAGGGTATACAAGATAGCAACCCAATGACACAAAAACATAGGTCAACATATAGTCTTCTTGGAGAAACTCATCTGATGTTCTTGCTCAACAAGACTTTCAAGTGTTTTTCTGACTGGTAAATACAAAAATTAACTTTTCAGCTTGGCTGATGATACTAAAATTAAATCATAGGTACAAAATCAACCAATAAGATCTGTTAAACTAGAGTGCACACGCTGAAATATCTCGCCTTCTTTACTGACCATTGATATTATGTTGAAAGTCTTATAGATAAAGTTTTTACTACAAGAAGCACATAAACTTAACATTTTTAAAGATCCATGACAAAGAGGTCAAGATCAGTTAATCTTGTCAGACAGACATGTACACCTTACAGTTATTCCATACATCAAATATAGTTGACCTATTGTTTATGGTAAATGAAAAATAGACCAAAACACAAAAACTTAACATTGACCAATGGACCATGAAAATAAGGTCGAGGTCAGATTATATCGACCACACCAATATGTACACTTTACAATCATTCCATATACCAAATATAGTTGTCCTATTGCTTATAGTACCTGAAAAACAGACTAAAACACAAAAATTAACATTGACCAATGAACCATGAAAATGAGGTCAAGGTTAGATGAAACCTGCTAGACTGACGTGTACCCCCTTACAATCAGTCCATACACCGCATATAGCTTACCTACTGCTTACATTATCTGAGAAACGGACTTTATCACGTAACTTTAACCTTGATCACTGATCCATGAAATGAGGTCGAGGTCAGGAGAAACCTGTCTGACGGACATGTAAACGTTACAAGGAACCCCTATACCAAATATAGTTATCCTGTTACTCATAATAAGAGAGAAATTCAGATGACAAAAAAAAACTATAATTTTTTTCAAGCAGTCGCTGAAGCATGAAAATGAGGTCAAAGACAATAGAAATATGACAGACAGAATCTTCGTAACATAAAGTATATGCATAAAAGGTATGAAGTATCCAGGTCTTCTACCTTATGAAATATAAAGCTTTATACAAATAGTTTAAGCCGCTCATCCACCAGATTGTAATCCCTATGTCTCGCATACTGCGACTTTTGTTGTAGGCGAGATAAAAATCATAAAAAATTTTGTGTAAACAGCCAGTCACTACTAAGTAAAGCAAGTATAATAGATATTTTGTCTTTTACACATTTATAATTGTCAAACATAGCTACGATCAAAATGAGACCCAAAATTCAATAATGAACACTGAAAATTTTGCTGAACTTTAAACATGGAAATACAAAACTTGATAAGATAGACCATGACTAAATATCTTCTTTGTTTCTATTTCAGGTATGTGTGGTCTGGTTTAATTGTAGTGTTGGGAATCTATTTAAATGTATACAGCAAAAATAAAGATTCCTGGGATACATATTTATTAATTAAGTACAATGAAGTTAAATCATTACTAGGATATCACAGAACATACAGAAAATATCCATCAGCAGCAACAGATGTATAACTTACTTTGCATTTTGTAATATTTTTACAGAGGGCATAATCCATGGCCTCCGTACAACATGCTGTATCAATCTAAGTGAACAGTATCAAACAGAGGGTAAACGGTCAAGTTCAAGTTCAAATTCTTTATTGTAACCTCTCAGACACATATAAGTGTTACAAGAGGAATTCAATACATATATCCAAATGGAAACTGCAGTATTAGAAAAGTTTTTGGTTTATACATGTATCATTTTATGTTAGTGGGTTGTGTACTTAATTGTTTTGTTTTGAATCTCTATTTATGCAATATTTCTGATAATAAAAATAAATATCAGAATTTCTTTGTTACTTAAATCATCCTGATATATACTTCGATGTTTGAATTTTTCAACATTTAAAAGCAGTTATATTAATTTGTTTGTTAAGGCTTTAGTATCATTTTATTTAAACCTTCAAATGGAAGAATGTCAATTTGTCTGTTTGAAATGGCTTAAGTATCCATTTTACTTTAAACTTCTAGGAGTAAAATGTCAGTTGGTCTTTAATATCCATTTTATAAAGAATACTTTTTTCAAAGTATATCCTTGATACTGGTTGCGATGTAGTTGTGCACTATATATTAGCTGAAATATTGTTTTGGATAATGCCTCATGGAAAGAGGAAGACGCCTATATTGATTTTTGGTCAAAGGTCAAGGTCAAAGCAGCAATTGAGAGACAAATTTGAGCAAAACAATGGTTTCCCCATGTTATTTGTTTAACCATATGTTCAGCTTCAACCAAACATGATTGAATAATGCCCAATCGGATGAAGACTACCTTTATTGATTTTGAGGTCACTAGGTTAAGGGTAAAGGCCACAGCAGCAATTGATAGACTATAATTGTAACAAATAGTTGTTTTTTTGTGTATTTTTTTTTAACCTTATCAATATCTCTAGCAATCTTAGTTTGATACTGACTAATTGGAAGAGTAAAACCCTATTGATTTTTCGGTTAAAATTTCAAAGGTCAAAATCAAAGCAGCTATTGATAGACTGATATTTGGTCAACATTTTCGTTTCTGGGTGATATCTTTTGAACTATATGTCTAACCTTTACAAGGCATAGCTTGAGACACCCCCTTTTTAATAGAACAAGACCCTTATTGATTTTCTTGTCAGCAGTTCAAAGGTGAATGTATTAATACTTTACTAAATTTTTTAGACGTTTCATTACAGATCAATATCTTTTGAGCCATAAATCAGATCTTTGGTCTATTATGTGTTGGCGGTATAAAGACCCCTAATAATTTGAGGTCTCTTGGTAAAAGGTTTTGGTTACAGCAGGATTTAATAGACTAAAATTTAGGCAAATTATGGTTTCCCATTATTTGACATAAATTGTCAAAATTACATAGTCTTCATCACCCAAAACCAAAATATTTAGTAAATTACCCCAAAATCTGTGGTGCCTCAGTAATTTTTGTTAAATTTGCTTGGACTTTAAAACAAGACATAACTATAGTTTCAGCACAACTTTTTCATTCCCATTGCACTTTGCTTTTGAGTTCGAATATCCCTTCGGTATCTTCAGCCTATCTTTTGCAGTTGATCTTGACAATAGTTATATTTTTTTAGTAAAATTCCTTTAAGAAGGTTTATTGGAATTCATTGGTACATTGGTAAATTGGCCTGGTTGATAAATATTCAAGTGAAACTAAACTGATTTATCTTTGTTTGGAAGGTATAAACTTGAGTCAGATGCCTCTAAGATGGATTTAATTGACATTCACACCAAGCTAGAATCCTTAAGAATAAGCTCAGTAACACAATTCAGTTTCTGGTTTGTCTCATAATTTGCAAAGTGCATTTGTTCATTTTCCAGATCTCATATTTTGTTATAAATATTCATCTGCTATTGTAGCACAAGGTCACAGCTGTGCTAGGAGTGCATGATACCGGTATGCCAGTTTTGTGCCTTTGTAGCATAAACAAATAAAAGGCTATCCTTAGGCATATAAAAATTGTCTTAAATATGACGGAAAAAGTTGAATAACTGTTGAAAGGTAAATCTTATTATTTTCAAAATAGAAAGGGGGTTAACATCCACCAATCTCAACAGTGAAAAGTGTGTAGTAATTTGATCCAAGCATTCTCGCATGGAAGGTGAAAAAGTTGCCTTAAACTTAACGGATATTCTCATAACTCTGGAATGACAAACTAGAAAAATTTTCAAAACCATAAGGAAGATAACTTCCAGTCCCTTTACTTTGAAAGGACAAACCAGACATTTCTGTTCAAAATCAAGTGAGCTTCCTTTAATCAATTTGTAGTAATCAGCACATGTATAATTATGTGAAAATCAATACAAGCAGACTCCCAATTAACTGTCCTGTAACTCTGGAATGATAAACTGAAAAAATTTCAAAATTGAAAGGGATTTTTCTTCAATGAAATAATATATTCCATAGAAGTTTCATTAAATTATATCAATGCAGTCTCTCGCTTTTGTTTGATCTGTGGAGAGACAAAGGTATACCATAATACATCATGTCTACCATGGGCTTATAAATAATAAATACAAACAAGAGTGCACACCCTGAAATGTCTCGCTTGCTTTATTGACCATTGATTTTATGTTGAAAGTCTTAAAGATAAAGGTTTTACTAAAAGTATCACATAACATTTTTAAAGATATATGACCATGAGGTCAAGGTCAGATAAATCCTGTCAGATAGACATGTACACCTTACAATTATTCCATACACCAAATATAGTTGACCTATTGCTTATGGTAATTGCCAGACAGACATGTACAACTTACAATTATTCCATACATCAAGTATAGCTGACCTATTGCTATTAGTATTTCAAAAACAGATCAAACACAAAAAATTATCATTGACAAATGAACCATGAAAATGAGGTCAAGGTCAGATGATACCTGCCAGACAGGCATGTACACCTTACAACCATTCCATACACCAAATGCAGTTGACCTTTTTCTTATAGTACTTGAAAAACAGACCATACACAAAAACTTAACATAGACCAATGAACCATAAAAAGAGGTCAGATGAAACCTGCAAGATGCCAGACTGACATGTATCTCTTACAAACATTCCATACACCACACATATTTGACAGACCTACTGCTTATAGTATTTCAGAAACGGACCTAATCACATAACTTTAATCTTGATCACTGATCCATGAAATGAGGTCGAGGTTAAGTGAACCCTGTCTGGCGGAACCACTATACCAAATAAAGTTATCCTATTACTCATAATAAGTGAGAAATTCACATGACAAAAAAACAATAATTTTTTTCAAGCAGTTGCTGAACCATGAAAATGAGGTCAATGGCAATGGACATATGACAGACAGAAACTTTGTAACATAAGGTATTTGCATACAAGGTATGAAGCATCCAGGTCTACCTTCTGAAATATAAAGCTTTATACAAATAGTTTATGCCACTGCCAGATAGTAATAACTGTCTTGCATACTGCAACTTCAGTTGCAGGTGAGACAAAAATTAGGAAATGTGGTTTATTGCCAATTAGAACAAAGGACAATGAACGTCAACTTAACATTGAACAAAATGCAAAACAAAAGCAATCAAGCTTTACTTTGAGCTATAACCAACCTCAATGTTTTTGATTCGATTTGACATTAAATATGTAAATTAAACAAATCTATATCTAGAATTTATAACCTCTAGTTGCTGAGAAAAATGTTATGAAAACTAACAATTTTTAAGATATCAGCTTTCCACAAACAGGAAGTACCGGTAGTACATCTTAGGAACTGGAAATGTGTTACACTAGCATTGCATAAACAGATGAAGCTTTGTACCATATCAAGAAGCTACAACTTTTTGTTGCTGCGACAAAAAATCAAATGACATTTTAAAGATACAATTGTAAAAGTTTTTGGCAAATAGGAAATATAATAACATTAAAGAAATTTACCTTTCACAGGGTATGGCCTAATCAGATAAAATCAAGAAGCTTTGACTAGCAGTTGTTGAACAAAAACCACGGGGTGTTTTATAGAATGTTGCCTTGAAATTTCAGAATTCATTGCATACCACCTAAAAGTTCTTATACGTATTAAAAAGAGTGCATACGCTGAAATTTCTCGTCTGTTTTTCTAACAATGATTGATTCTGTTAATACTGGTAAAGAGAAAGTTTTACTGCAAGTAACACATAAACTTAACATTATCAATGATCCATGAAAATGAGGTCAATGTTAGATAAACCAAGCATAACAGATATGAACACCTTACAAACATTCCATACATCAAATATAGTTGACCTGTTCCTTATCGTATTAGATCATTGACCAATTAACCATGAAAATGTGGTCAAGGTCAGATGAAACCTGCCAGACTGACATGTACACCTTACAATTGTTCTATACACCAAATATAGTTGACCTACTGCTAATAGTAACTGAGAAACGGACCTAATCATTTAAATTTAACCTTAATCACTGATCCATGAAATGAGGATGAGGTCAGGTGAACCCTGTCTGGTGGACATGTAGACCTTGCAATGAACCAGTATACCAAATATAATTATCCTATTACTCATAAGTGAGAAATTCACATGACCGAAAAAATAAACTTTTTTTTTCAAGCAGTCACTGAACAATGAAAATGAGGTCAAAGACAATGGACATATGACAGATGGAAACTTCTGTATACAAAGTATGAATTCTCCATTGATTGATTGATTAATTGATTGGTGTTTAACCCCACTTTCAACACTATTGTGTTATTTCATGGAGGTCAGTTTTTATTGGTGGAGGAAGCCGGAGTCCCGAAGAAAACCACCGACCTTCGGTAGGAAAACTGACAATCCTAGTCAATTAAGATTAGAATCGAGTGCACCCCAACCAGCAGGGTTCGAACTCACCTCAGTGTTGACTGGCTAGTGATTACAGTAGTTGAACTACTTAGACCACTCGGCCACCTAGGCCCCTATGAATCCTCCAGGTCTTCAACCTTCTGATATATAAAGCTTAAAACATATAGTTTACGCAGCCGCCGACTGATTGTAATCTCTATGCCTTGCATTTTGCGACAGACGAGACAAAAACCAGTAGTTTAGTTTTTAATTACACATCAGTGTAGAAAATAATGCACCTTCAACATGAGACTGCGAAACATTGAAGTTTAGATATGATCCCTATGGTCATGTAATTTTACAGGGGACCTCAACATCATTTTGGACCGCAAGGTTATAAACTTTCTGAAAAAAGAACCAAAATTTCATTCTCCATCAAAATGGTTTTTTTTTTATTGTTTCGTATTTTGTCATGTCAGGGCCTTGCTATGTGGTATGGGTTTTTGCTCATTGTTGAAGGCAAAACAGCGATCAGTAATCCACGTGACATCATCTGGACTCTTGTTGGATAGTTGTCTCATTGGCAATCATACCACATCTTATTTTATACACATTTGCATTAAAAAAAATGTAATTTTGTCCGTCATTTCCATCTATTGCATTGGACAAGTGAATAGAAGTACACAATTATGTGTACACTCATTTCAAGTTCATGTAAAAAGTCTAGCATTGTCCAGTGACAAATAATTCATGCAAATATATCAAGAGTAATATTTTATATTGTAGTAATGCTTCCAAGATCAAACAGAAATATCACAAAAAGTAAAAAATTATAATTTAATGCATAGAATCTAATCACAGAAAACAGTGTATAAAAATATAGCAAAAAATATATATAGTCCACCATATTGCACTGCACTAAATATGCACAAATTTAATAATCAATTCTATTGTCTATGTATATACCAATTTCTTTATGGAAAGAAAAAAAATCATAAATGAAGGTTACGTTAGTTTGAACAATTAATCAAAGTAAAAAATAATTGTAGAAATCAAAACTTTATCATATTAAAGCAAACTTTGGATGTGTTTATGGTATCTGTATTTTTATATCTTAAATAGCACTTTTCTTACACCAAGCAATGCCTGTACCCTTAACTGAAATTTCAATGCTAAGATACAATGCGACTACGTAAATATTCCAGCAAGGCCAATGTTCCTTTAGCTAAAATAGCAGGACGAGGGTTTCTAAATGCATTCCCATTCAACTGTAGTGACCTAAAAAGAAAGGAAATTGATTACATGTAAATTCAAACAAGAAGTAATTTCTATACAACACAATTCAAAGATGAATTCATTTGCTTATAACTTGTGTAATATTCATGTAAAATGGTGAAAATACCATGCATGATAATGGTCTAAAAAATTCCTAATTTCAGACCAGCAAATACTAGTATCACAGTTACAATAGTGTCTTGTGAAATCCTGTAATTATTGCAATTTGCATACCATAATTTAATAATTCCTTTGATTTTGTATGTGTGTGCGAGGGAGGCTTTTTTTTTGTGTATGAATGGGTGGTTGATGATTTAGTCCTATAATATAAGACTTCGTTGGTCCATATCGTTTGCATTCAACGTTTTTATCGGATATTTTTTTTTACTATCAATGCTGAACCATGAAGTCTTATCGGAAGTAGCTATTTTCTCGTAGCAATTTTTATACGCCAGTTTACGGGACGTATTATGGTATACCGTTGTCCGTCCGTCTGTCCGTCCGTCGTCAACATGTCAGACATTAACTCAAAAACGCATTAACCAATTAGCATGAAACTTTAGTGAATTGTTTATATCTATTGACATGAGCTCCCTTTTGTTTTTTATAAAATTTTGATTTTACGTTTCCGAGTTATTAGGTTTTATTCATTAAAAAAAGGGGGTTTTCCACTTTTCGGACAATAACTCATAAATGCTTTTACCAATTTGCAGAAAACTTTGGTGAACTGTTAATATCAATTGATTGAATTGACATGAGCTCCCTTTTGATTTAAATAAATTTTAGATTGTACGTTTCGAGTTATGGGGCTTTATTCATTATAAAAAGGGGGATTTTACAGTTTTCAGACAATAACTCAGAAATGCTTTTACCAATTTACTAAAAACTTTGTTGAATTGTTTATATCTATTGACATGAGCTCCCTTTTGATTTTAATAAATTTTAGATTTTACGTTTCCGAGTAATGGGGTTTTATTCATTAAAAAAAGGGGGATTTTCCAGTTTTCGGACAATAACTCAAGAATGCTTTCAGCAGTTTTCATTAAACTTTGGTGCTTGGTTTATATCTATTAAGATAACCTCCCTTTAGTATTTCATAAATTTCTAACATTGAAAAAGTTATTGTTTGTTTATAGTCTGACAACAGATTTACTAAGTATTGCGCAACAGCACAGTGTATTGCACAACAGCAAGAAATCTTTAATTGAATATAAGTTCAATTCATATAACCAATTTCAAGTTCTTTGACTACGTTTATTCAGAAACCTATAATATGTCAAATATTTAATTACAATCCAAATTCAGACCTTTATCAAGCTTGAATATTGTGTCCATTTTTGCCCCAACTGTTCAGGGTTGGACCTCTGCGGGCGTATCAACCTGCGCTCAGCGAAGCAGTTTTTTAAAATTAATAACCCGCTGCCAAAACTAATAAAACTAATAGCAACCACCTTAAAATGAATGAAAATAATCTCTTACCGCATTTATATTGCAAAATTATATTCCTAATCCATCCTTTTTTATCCTAAGTTGACAAACATTTTTCATCTAGCCATTTTACTTAAAAACATGTGCTGATTCTATATTTTTAAGAATGCGTAAATAAAACGAATATTTTAAGTCGGTTTAGTACAACATAGGATGATTGATTGTTGGTTACTTAACATCCAGTGGAAAAAAGTTCATGCATGTTGAGGACGAGAACAAATTAACAATACATAGTGATAATACAATAGGTAGGTTCTGAAATAGTGGTTGACTGGGATGAGGGTCTGGGAAATTTGGACTGCCACTAGAAAATGAGGGTATATTGGATATGGACAGAAATTTTGCTTTGCAAAAGCCCACCTTCAGACCCCTCAAAGAGTTGTTGGAGGGGTTCTTAACTTTCATAGAGCGTGGTGTTCTCTCTACACGAGGCATCAAAATAACGTCCCATTCTAACCGGACATGGCTGCATACTTATACATCCAGCACAGCCAAACGGATGCCCCTCTTTGGCCAGGGCTTTACTGCCGGCCGCAAGAAGACTAAAGTGACCACATTTCTATTCCCCAGTCTCCTTTGGGGATTACAACATAGGAAAACAGGAACTATCCAACATTGAAACATATACGCTGCATCAATAAAACAATAAAGTTCAATAACTCCTCAATGTCATATCATAATTTATAAAAAACTAAAGGGAGGTTATTTAAATAGATATAAACCAGTCAGCAAAGTTTCAAGAAAACTGCTCAAAGCACTTTTGAGTTATTTTCCGAAAACTGGAAAATCCTTTTTTATGAAAAAAATACTATAACTCGGAAATGTAAAATCTAAAATTTATAAAAATCGAAAGGGAGCTGATGTCAATAGATATAAATAATTCACCAAAGTTTCACAAAAACTGCTCAAAGCATTATTGAGTTATTGTCCGAAAACTGGAAAACCCCCTTTTTTTAATGAATAAAACCCAATAACTCCGAAACGTAAAATGATAAAATTTATAAAAATCGAAAGGGAGCTTACGTCGATAGATATAAACAATTCACCAAAGTTTCAAGGAAACTACTCAAAGCATTTTTGATTTAGTGTCGGAAAACTGAAAAATCCCCCTTTTTTAATGAATAAAACCCCATAACTCAGAAAAGTAAAATCTAAAATTTATAAAAATTGAAAGGGAGCTCACGTCAATAGATATAAACAATTCACCAAAGTTTCATGCAAATTGGTTAAAGCGTTTTTGAGTTATTGTCCGACAAGTAGACAACGGACGGATGAACAGACAAAGGTAAAACAGTATACCCCCACTTTTTAAAGCGGGGGGATAAAAATAAGAACAGAGAATAATAGTGTGCTAAAATATACAGAATAGAAAATAATGGGCAAAATAAAAAACGTATAGAGAAGATAATCTAAAAAATTAAAGAATAAAGAAATGAGAGACCCTCATAGTAGATGTCATCCAATTTTACAATGTAGTTTGTAAAAATAAATGACTTGTATTAAATTATTGTGCTTAAGATTTTAATATTTATGTTTCTAAAATGTTTAAATATGATTTCATAGGATAAATTATTTTTACTTTTATTCATTTACTCTTCATTCCAGTTATTATGTAAAATCCTGACATTTTTTCTAGTGATTATGCATAATTCCTGAAAATGTTAGTAATTATATATAATCACTACTTTTAACAGTATCTACCTCAAGGAAAATAAATGGGGAATGTGCCCATGGGACACAGAAGATACCCCCACTTGCATATTACATTATAAAGAGACATAACTCAAGAAATGTAAAAGTGACGCTACCAAAATTTGTACATGATCTGTGTTTTGTGGTAATAAGCATTGTGTATAAGTTTCATAACATTTGGTTGAGGCAAACTAAAGTTAGAGAATGGAAACAAAAAATTCAGCAATTTTTCCATTTGTAAAGGGGCATAACTCTAGAACAGTAAAAGTGACGCCACCAAAATTCAAACTTGATCTGTGTTTTGTGGTTATATGCATTGTGTATAAGTTTTAGAACATTTGGTTGAGGCAAACTAAAGTTTGAGAACGGAAACCAATTTTGGGACGTACGGACGTACGTACGTACAGACGGACAAGGGTAAAACTTAATGCCCCCTCCGCTACGGCGAGGGCATAAAAATATTTTGGGCAACACTTGTGCTCTTATGTTTCTTTTGCTAAAGCTTAAAGATTCTTCCTTATGAACTTACTTTGATAATGTTAAAACAAAGTAAAACAGTTAATTAATGTGTATTAAATATATACATTTTCATAAAGTCTTTATTCAGACAGTTAAAATATCTTTTCAATAATGGTAGCAAACAGTTTCATATTTTCAATAAAATCAAAGGGCAAAATAAGCCCCAAAATGTACATTGTCCATATTGTGTACAATTTCCTGACTTGTACGACTTTACCCCCAGCAGAGCTATAGAAAAACAGTACATTAACGGGTGTTACACGGACACTTTTAGATGATACACGGACACTTTTTAGTTGTTACGGACACTTTTATGAATAGAATTACTTGTGCATGATCAGAGAGTTCATGGGCACTTTAAATTTCAGTTAGATTTGAACTTTTGTTTCACCGACATATTTCCTGTCTTTTGATTAAAATATTTACGTTAGCATCAATTTCAAACAATTCCAGTAAATTACTATTCATATCAGTACACTAAGGGATTGACCATTTTACTTAAAAAGGGGTATGTCTTTTTCTAAAAATATTTTGATACCCAATTTTATGAGAAAAATATATTGTGGTCAAGCAGATGACAAAATAATATTCTGATTCCGATTTTCCGTATACCGTATATAATCGTCTAATTTGAAAAAAATGAAAATAGTTGGGTGATAGCGTTGAAATAATAAATAATGTTCTTACTCAGAAAAGAAGATACCCCCTTTTGAAGCCAAATGGTCGGTCCGTAAGTGTTTTTTTTCCTTCAACATATGGACATGAATAGTTTTTGGACAATGCTGAAAGTAAAGAAATGCTGGTACCAACGTTTATATTTCAATAAAAAAGACAGGAAATAGATATAAAAAAATCAAATCTAATCAAAAGATAAAATCCTATCAACTCACCAATGCACGATTGATCCTATAAATAAAAAGTGTCCATGTAATACATGTTCAAATATGCAGCAAATCGTGAAGAAAAATCATTCAACTAATGTCATCAATTTTGAGCGGTAAGCTGCAATTGGATCATATAGTGACACGTGTTAAATCCTGATCAACACTATCAGAGACATATAAAAAAAACCTATATGTATGAACTATTAAAAAATCCAAAACATATGCCTATATATATACATATATATATCAAATAACAAGACAAAATCCAGTTTTCATAACATTTCATTCACTTAATATCAGTTCTGTTTATTTTAAATGGATTAACCCCGCTTTCCATTCCGTTTTCCACAATAAAAAAATCAAATGGTAGTTGCATTCTAAAAGTCTCAAATGTAAACAACATTCATCTTTTCCTTGAAATGGTTCTTTTTTATAAAGTTATTAAATTCTTGAAATTTTTTAGAAAAAATTCTGGGCTTAAGGAGGTGAAAAAATGTGTTTAAACTGTAACTTACATTAACTGGTATATGCCATTGAAGTTTCTGATATGTTTAGTTTTGCTACCTCTTCTAAATGCAAAATGTACTACTTCCTTCCTGAAACGTCGTACAAGTCAGATACAAAACAAAGGTAACAAAAATAGGCGGAAACAACCTGCCGTATGGTTTGTCTGCACTTGTAGTCAGGTCAAGGTCCTCGGCTGGCGCCCGGACCTTGACCTGACTACTGCAGAAAACTATCCGGCAACGGTTGTTACCGGCCTGTTTCTTTGTTACCTTTGTATTGTATCTAATACTTACATAATCTGTGTACAATTTCCTAATTCTGGAGGCACTTGGTCTATGTTGTTATTCTGTAGATCTAGTGTTGCCAACATTGGGAGACCTTTAAATCCATCAGCATCTATCTGTGTTATTTTATTAGTATCAGCAAAGAGATTCTCTAACTTCTTTAGTTTATAAACAACATTAGGGACAGAGGTAAATCTGAAACAAACAGTAACAGTTGTAAGATTCTAGAATACAATGAAAATTTAACAATAAATCAATAATCCATTACTGTAAATTCAGAAATTATTGCGATGTTTTTATTATTGCGAAAAATGCGACAGGGTTATAATCACAATAATTTAAACTCGCATTTTGAAATTTTTTTTATGAATTTAACAGGATTTTTCTCAATATCGCAAAAATTAGAATCGCATTTTAATCTAAAATAACAAAATCGCAATAATAAATGCACGCAATAATTTCTGAATTTACAGTATACAATAACTTGCATGAACAGTGTAGGAATAATTGATGGACATTGGCATGCATGTTCATTATCCAAGTGGAAATATTACAAACATTCTAACCATAAAAACAATTAGAATACCTATGGCATAATTATGAATTCATACACCAAAATTGGCATTTAAGAAATTTCAAATCGTAAAATCTTTGAAACAAGTCTGTATTATAAAGATTTAGGAATGGCATCACCATCAATATAACAAAAAGAAGTTGCATGCTTTATCATGCTAAGTTCATTTAATTTTCTTTAAATTCAAAGAATTGTCAAACAGAAAGTAGGTGTCTGACAGATCAATAAATTGCTCACACCATAAAACTTATCACTGATAGATACCTGAGGAAAGTGTGTTGTAAACAGACAGAGAAAGGGGTGAATTGATGAACAAATTGAGGGAAAAGGTGATTGCAATATAGCCCCTACTCCTACAGTAGGGGTATATTATTTTAGATAACAAAAAATGTGTTTATCAAAATGTATATCAAAAGGATTTTTTTTCACATAATTTACATTTTAAATTGGCATACCTTTGATTTCATTTTTTAACACAATGTGATCTTGTTAATATGAATCTTGAATTTATATTTCATCAAAATCATCAAGAATTGTAAAATGAAAGCACTAACAAAATGTTTTACATCTGACATTTATATTTTCTGGCTTTCAAACACAATTGAGATGTTCATAATATAAACCATTCATGTAAGTTTTATCAAAATTCATCAAGAATTGCAAGGGTGAAGGGCTTATATGTAAAATTTCTACACGATATTATATTTTTATTAACTCCCCCTAATAATTCTCAATCAGCAGTGATTTATATCAATTGCCATATTATTGATATACATCTTTCATATTAATGTTATCATATTTTGTCAAGAATTGCATTAATGAGCCATTTTTCAAATTATTTATATTTTATCCATCTCTCTCAAAAATTATTGATTGGCATTGGTTTTAAAACTGGATTGAGATGTTGTTGATATAAACCTTTAATATTGCACATTAAAATTTGTAAAGAATTGGAAGATTAAGAGCTGAGAGTGCTTACCAGGCAATTTTTACACCATTTATAAATCTCAAAGGGGCATAAATCCAATAAATATAATTATTTGTTATTTGGTTTTAAAAATTGGGAACCCAACCCATAAAATTGGTTAACAAATCTGATCAAGAAGTTCCTGCTCCACTGATGACACCCATCATATTACTCCTGTTAAAATCACTGAAAGGTCATAACAGGGCTCTCAGTCATAAAACTTAACTCGGTACTCGGAGTACAAAATTTGTGCTCGAAACACCAAATCCATGATTTTGATTGGTTGATATCTGAGTCTGAGTACGAAAATCTTGCTTGAAAGTTTTATGAACGCAAGGCCTGGTATCACACGTCATACAATAGCAGATTGGTGAATGTCTCTTGCCAATATAAAAAAGAAGATGTGGTATGATTGCCAATGAGACAACTGTCCACAAGAGACCAAAATGACACAGAAATTAACAACTATAGGTCACCAAACCTAAGACATCACCAAATTCAAAAACCATAAATATATGCAAATTCTCTAACTCTTAAACTTTACAGAATGCGAAAATTTGAAATGAAAACATGTTTTTTTTTTTTGGCACAAAGGATAGACAAGACTGTAACCAGTAGGAACAATACATTAAAATGAAATATAAAATAGCAGGAAATACAACACTAAAAATGATATCAAAAATAACACCAACCCCTTTAAAACAAAACTATACATGAACTCAGGTGTTCTGCAAGTGCATGCAGTTCCTGCTTCACTAGAAATATTTGATGTTCTCATTATAACTAAAAATTTGGTTTTGCATTCATTGAGGTCAAAATTGAAGATAGAGGAGGGGATGATATGTAGGAAAACTTGATGGTATCTTCCTTTTTCAATGATTTGCAAAAAGATGATGTTATTTCTGTGAGAATTCATCAGGTATAAGGGTCACCTTTTTCTAATCACAGTAGGGAAATATAAGGAAAGCAAAAAACTTTAAACTTAACCAGGGAAGAAGTGAGATCAAGCTATCCAACATGTTTATTAAAAATATATTTATACAATGAACTGTTCGGGGAAGGTATAAATTGGCTAAGAATTAGAGAAATGAACTTTTATGATAGTAACCTTTCAATTGCAAGTAAACTGACCTGTTATAAGATATGTACAGTTCTCTCAGTTGATATAATGAATACATCTCACTTGGCAAATTGGTTAACTGATTATTCCTAAAAAAAAATGTACAATGTTATATCAAGAAATTGTATATTTAAAAGGAATGGAAACGCAGCTTGAGATCAATAGGGACTACCATGAGCAATAATCCATGTCTACTTGGTCAGAAGTATGAAATAATATAAAGAATCATAACAGAGGTCCATTTCCTGTTCTATATATATATCGGTCATCTGAATTCAGTGGGTCATTTTGCTTGAGAAGATATTAAGGAGGATAAAAGACAAGTACAAATTATTCTTCAATGTACAAAGGTAATCCATTAGGTATCATCTTTTCGACATATGTTTGCAATAAACTTTTATAAAAGTTGTATTAAAATGGAGCTTGATCGTCAATTTTGTAGGTGTCTGACAGATCAATAAATTGCTCACACCATAAAACTTATCACTGATAGATACCTGAGGAAAGTGTGTTGTAAACAGACAGAGAAAGGGTGAATTGATGAACAAATTGAGGAAAAGGTGATTGCAATATAGCCCCTACTCCTACAGTAGGGTATATTATTTTAGATAACAAAAATGTGTTTATCAAAATGTATATCAAAAGGATTTTTTCACATAATTTACATTTTAAATTGGCATACCTTTGATTTCATTTTTAACACAATGTGATCTTGTTAATATGAATCTTGAATTTATATTTCATCAAAATCATCAAGAATTGTAAAATGAAAGCACTAACAAAATGTTTTACATCTGACATTTATATTTTCTGGCTTTCAAACACAATTGAGATGTTCATAATATAAACCATTCATGTAAGTTTTATCAAAATTCATCAAGAATTGCAAGGGTGAAGGGCTTATATGTAAAATTTCTACACATATTATATTTTTATTAACTCCCTAATAATTCTCAATCAGCAGTGATTTATATCAATTGCCATATTATTGATATACATCTTTCATATTAATGTTATCATATTTTGTCAAGAATTGCATTAATGAGCCATTTTTCAAATTATTTATATTTTATCCATCTCTCTCAAAAATTATTGATTGGCATTGGTTTTAAAACTGGATTGAGATGTTGTTGATATAAACCTTTAATATTGCACATTAAAATTTGTAAAGAATTGGAAGATTAAGAGCTGAGAGTGCTTACCAGGCAATTTTTACACCATTTATAAATCTCAAAGGGGCATAAATCCAATAAATATAATTATTTGTTATTTGGTTTTAAAAATTGGGAACCCAACCCATAAAATTGGTGAACAAATCTGATCAAGAAGTTCCTGCTCCACTGATGACACCCATCATATTACTCCTGTTAAAATCACTGAAAGGTCATAACAGGGCTCTCAGTCATAAAACTTAACTCGGTACTCGGAGTACAAAATTTGTGCTCGAAACACCAAATCCATGATTTTGATTGGTTGATATCTGAGTCTGAGTACGAAAATCTTGCTTGAAAGTTTTATGAGCAAGGCCTGGTATCACACGTCATACAATAGCAGATTGGTGAATGTCTCTTGCCAATATAAAAAGAAGATGTGGTATGATTGCCAATGAGACAACTGTCCACAAGAGACCAAAATGACACAGAAATTAACAACTATAGGTCACCAAACCTAAGACATCACCAAATTCAAAACCATAAATATATGCAAATTCTCTAACTCTTAAACTTTACAGAATGTGAAAATTTGAAATGAAAACATGTTTTTTTTTTTTGGCACAAAGGATAGACAAGACTGTAACCAGTAGGAACAATACATTAAAATGAAATATAAAATAGCAGGAAATACAACACTGAAAATGATATCAAAAATAACACCAACCCCTTTAAAACAAAACTATACATGAACTCAGGTGTTCTGCAAGGGCAAGCAGTTCCTGCTTCACTAGAAATATTCGATGTTCTCATTATAACTAAAAATCTGGTTTTGCATTCATTGAGGTCAAAATCGAAGATAGAAGAGGGGATGATATGTAGGAAAACTTGATGGTATCTTCCTTTTTCAATGATTTGCAAAAAGATCATGTTATTTCTGTGAGAATTCATCAGGTATAAGGGTCACCTTTTTTCTAATCACAGAAGGGAAATATAAGGAAAGCAAAAAACTTCGAACTTGACCAGGGAAGAAGTGAGATCAAGCTATCCAACATGTTTATTAAAAATATATTTATACAATGAACTGTTCGGGGAAGGTTTAAATTGGCTAAGAATTAGAGAAACATATTTTTATGATAGTAACCTTTCAATTGCAAGTAAACTGACCTGTTATAAGATATGTACAGTTCTCTCAGTTGATATAATGAATACATCTCACTTGGCAAATTGGTTAACTGATTATTCCTGAAAAAAATTGTACAATGTTATATCAAGAAATTGTATATTTAAAAGGAATGGAAACGCAGCTTGAGATCAATAGGGACTACCGCGGAGCAATAATCCATGTCTACTTCGGTCAGAAGTATGAGAAATAATATAAAGAATCATAACAGAGGTCCATTTCCTGTTCTATATATATATCGGTCATCTGAATTCAGTGGGTCATTTTGCTTGAGAAGATATTAAGGAGGATAAAAAGACAAGTACAAATTATTCTTCAATGTACAAAGGTAATCCATTAGGTATCATCTTTTCGACATATGTTTGCAATAAACTTTTATAAAAGTTGTATTAAAATGGAGCTTGATCGTCAATTTTGCAAGACTTTCATCTAGATTACAAAACAAAAAATACAGTGTTTTGATTTTTTTTCTAAAGGCTGGACAACCATGAAAGGCAAAAAAAACCAGTTGATATCATTATGAAGCTGAAACCTTATTCTATAACTTAGACTTTTATACTAAACCCCTAACAGGAGGGATTGTGCTTGATTTTCATATGATGAAGACATAATCGTTCAATCAGTTTAATTGAGGTCTGGAGCTGGCATGTCAGTAACTGCTAGTAGTCCTTTGTTAATTTGTGTATCATTGTCATCTTGCTTAGTTTCATTTGTTACCTATTCAAACATCAGACTCGGACTTCTTTTAAACTGAGTTTTACTGTGTGTATTGCTGTGTGTTTGTTTATTCTACATTGGCTAGAGGTATAGGGGGAGGGTTGAGATCTCACAAAACATGTTTAACTCTGTCACATTTTTGCACCTGACCCAAATCAGGAGCCTCTGGCGTTTGTTAGTTTTGAATGTTTTTTAATTTTAGTTCATTTATATGTTTTGGAGTTTAGTGTGAAGTCCATTTTCACTGAACTAGTACACATTTGTGTTTACTAAAGCCCGCCTCTGGAAGTGGGATTTTCTCGCTGTGTTGCAGACACATTGGTGGCCTTCGGCTGTTTTCTGCTCTTTGGTCGGGTTGTTGTCTTTTTGACACATTCCCCATTTCCATTCTTGTTGTTGTTGTTATTGGTTTTGGTAGGCGGCTTACTTATGTAGTAATTGCGCCTTAAATTCATATAACATAAATATTATGCATATATACTTTCAGTCCTTAATTTATTTCTAGTATTACGTTTTGGCGAGTAATTATATGAAACTTTGACGAACATGGTTGACTGTGTTACAATAAAGTATTTATATGTAGAGAGAAAAAAAACACATAAAAGAAGGTACATGTAATAGGAAAATGAGAAAAAAAAAAGCAAATGATAGTTCCTAATGAAATGTAAATTATTAATTGATAGGTATCATAAAATTGTTTAGAAATTTTATCTGGTTGTTCACCTTTGTGTCGTCTGTGATATACTTATATAAAAAAGTATATTTAGAAACATAAAACAAGACATGTGCTAGTTAAATGCTACCAATGTAAGGACGTCTCCCACGATTGATGTAGGAAATAAAGAATCCTTAAGTAAGGATTGATTGTAGTTTTTCCTTTTCCATAATGGCAAGTTGCGTTGTTGTAAGTACAGAGAATGTCAGCGAAACAGAAGTGCTGGGATGTGCATATATATACAATATTCTGTGTGTGTTTGTCTAACTGACATCCTCTAGAACAAATTTTAGAGTTTATCATTTTATTGTCATAGAAAAGGATTTAGCACTTGTTTCTATTCTAAAAAATATATGAGCTTAATGATTGTGTTTGTTTGTTTTTCTTATTTTCTAATAGTATGACTATAATTGTCAGTTTGTGAAGATCTGAAAAGACATATTGTATTTTCCTTTGTTCTTACTTTTCCTTTAATCTTTTAACATATAACGTTAAATAAATAAGATAAATGTTAGTGGCACTTTCATAATAAAAAAGAAGCCTGTAGCAAATGTTTCTATTGTTAAATATATGAGCATAGTGTGTTGTGTTTGTTGTTTTATTTCTTAATTTCTAAAAATATGACTGTAACTGTCCATTGTAGAGAATCTTAAAGTGATGTTGTATTTTCCTTAATATATACTGTTAACTTATCTAGTGTACTAATCTCCAATAGATCAGAGTGTTTAAATTGAATGTTGATACTTGTTAAAATTAAATCGTGCATTTCATGGTCAATTAGTACTGGTGTTTGAAAGGTGATTGATTTACTGATGTATGACACAGGTAGAAAAAGTCTGTTTGATTACGCTCAATGGACTGACACTCAATTTTATGTTATCTATGTTTCTGGTATAATTTCTGAATTTTCTCGATTTTCCAAAATTTCAATTTGAAATTTCATTATTATGTCAAAATGTATCTTTCAATCTGGCAGTGCAATATGAATTTTAAAATATCGAAAAGTAGAAAAGAACAAAGTGTCAAAATTAAATGTCATTTTGAAGAAGGAAATTTTTCCTACAATTTGGTGTAAAATACGAAATTTAGATGTTATTGGTATATTGTAAATGGTTTTAGATTTTGCAATTTATGTCACAGTTAAACGTTGCTGTAAAATTACCACAAGACAGCAATTAAAACAGATCCTTTCTTTTTTCTTGAACATCAGTTTTATAGTCTAGAGGTCCGAAAATTTATTCCTAAGTGTCAAGAAAACATCAAATATGTGAATGTGGGATATTTTAAACTATTTCTCATGATAACGTTTATTGCACCTAGGCTTTAATTAACAGGTGTGCCCAAAACAGAGATGTATCATATTATTTTCTTTGAAGTCTGCCGCGTTTCCATTCCTTTTAAATATACAATTCCTTGGTTATATCAAAAACTTCCATCATTTACTACTAATTTTGACTTTCTGGTTAACCGTAATAACTCAGTCTCTCAACGTTATCGATCTCTCCTACTTGCGAGGGTTGATGTCCCAACATACTAAAAACTATTCACTAATCCAGAATTTTGATTGGAGCCCTGTGGAATGGGTGACCAATCAGCAGTCAGCTCTATTTTATTGTGATAGGTCAATTCAGAGCTAATTCCGAATGATTGACACAATTGTTATACCAGTAAATCTTAATTCAAAATTTCTATATAGAAAATATATTTTTTCTCACCTCAAATCTAACATAGTCAGTTTTAAATACAATCCTATATCTGGGTTTAATACTGTTATTCTATTCATTCCCATATTCAATTCTTTCAGCCATTCAGACAAGCATATCATCCTACAATAAAACAGAATCACAATATTGAACTGATAAAACAGAATCACAATATTGTACTGATAAAAACAGAATCACCATATTGTACTGATAAAACAGAATCACAATATTGTACTGATAAAACAGAATCACAATATTGCACAGATAAAACAGAATCACAATATTGTACTGATAACTTCTTATTGATTTATAGCAGTAACTATTATCCAAAACAATAAGAGTTCAGGTATATAAACATTTCACAGATTGCAATATCTAATAGGCCTGAGAACACAGTTATTTTGTAGTGCATTTTCTGCACAATAAATTCAAATTAAAAAATCACACCTGCTCTATCTCAAAAGATTTTTCCAGTGTAGTGTACTACTTTTGGACAAATAATATCAAAATTATAGAAAAGTCTACCAGCTCTAACTCAAAATATGGACAATTCTATGTTAAGGGGGTCTACAGTTTGACAGCTTCAGACATACTAAGTTTTTACCTTTTTTAACTAGACCAAATCACTACTTTACTTAACAAGAATGTGTCCATAGTACACGGATGCCCCACTCGCACTATCATTTTCAATGTTCAGTGGACCGTGAAATTGGGGTCAAAACTCTATTTTGGCAATAAAATTAGAAAGATATCATAGGGAACATGTGTACTAAGTTTCAAGTTGATTGGACTTCAACTTCATCAAAAACTACCTTACCAAAAACTTTAACCTAAAGTGACCAAAAACTTTAACCTGAAGCGGGACAGATGGAGGAACAGAGGACGGACGAAGGGATAAACAGACGACAGACCGAAAACATAATGCCCTAGGTGGGGCTTAAAATTCATTACCCAAATTTTTTAACATGTTGTTTCATCCCACTTCTTAATATTTATGCATAAAATATAAAGAAATAAATTTGGAAAGTGTATGAAAAAATTTGCAAGTTTAATACACTGTCAACACTAGGGACTATATTTGTAGACAAGGAAAATCAAAGGCGATAACTGTGTCCTCGGACCAATATACAAGTGTAATAATAAGCCTCATGTCATTTTATTTTGATATTAACTAAAAGATGTCTTTTCAAAGAGGTTATTGCAGTATAAATATCTTTTGGGTAATGTCTTGGCAGTCTACATAATAGTCCAACCTTGATAAGTCGGTGGGACCTAACATAACTATTCAACTCATCCAAGGTCACTAGTTCATCATGTTCTACCATTTCAATATTGTACCTTCTATTGTCAGCCTGACATGTAATGGCAGAAAACATATTCAATTTCGTAATCCTTATGCACTGACTACATGCAGTATCAAAAAAAAATTATTTCATCAAAAACAAGATGGAATAGACGGTTCAGGAAACAAAATGCTGATGGCGACATCAACGCAGCTGCCAGAAACAGCATACTTAAAGGAAAATTCGCGATTTTTCACTTATCATCTTATTATGTTCATAATACCATAAAAACATATTCACCAAGTTTTATTTTGATATGAAAAGTAATAAAGAAGAAAATTGGGAACTATTAATTTTATTTATCCAAACTTCCTGACTTATGTGACGTAGTTTAAGTCTTTTGCATGCCAGGAGTGAAATTAATCTCATTTAAGTCTTGTTCGTTAACCATGTAATAACGCGATTTAAAGCGCATCGACGACTTTCGTGTAGCTATTAACCAACTAAAAATAGGTGATAGCCATGCAACTTTTAAAATTAGATTGTAGGATTTATGTTTTAACGATTTTTGATACAATTTTAGTAATAAAAGTAAATCATACAATAAAACATTTTATGATTTTTTCCGACAAATACTTTAAACAAACATAGGAAACTGACATGATCAATAGTGTATTAAAAATACTTGTTTGTATTGACCTTTTTGCTTCAGTCCAGCAAATATTACTTGTACTGTGGAAACAGAATGTGTATTGTTATGTGACACTTAGTGAATGTTGAATTCATGGTTAAACTCAAGGTAATTAAAAGATTAGCATTCTGTAATTGTAATCTTTTGATCTTCATTCAGTGAATTGTAGCCGTCACGGTTTACCGTTCCAGGTGTGAACAACATTTCGTATGAATGATAAACGGGAGTGCTGGTTTTAGACACAGAAAATATAAAAAAAAAGAATTAAAATTAATTTAGTGGAGTAATTAAGTCGCACAATAACTGGATAGTCGTTGTATATTTTAATATTTTGCGTAAGCTCACTTTTAAATGAATTATGACCGCCAATACTTTTGTAACGATGAAATACTGAATTAATTTAATTGAATAAATTTATAAATAATAATAGCCTTCTGAACACGAGTGTATGAACTAAAAATTGTGCTATTTTAAATTAGAATCGGTAACCTTGAATATTTGAAACAGATCATTACCAATTGCAATTATAGAATTTAGAACAAGACATGTGCTAGTTAAATGCTACCAATGTAAGGACGTCTCCACGATTGATGTAGGAAATAAAGAATCCTTAAGTAAGGATTGATTGTAGTTTTCCTTTTCCATAATGGCAAGTTGCGTTGTTGTAAGTACAGAGAATGTCAGCGAAACAGAAGTGCTGGGATGTGCATATATATATACAATATTCTGTGTGTGTTTGTCTAACTGACATCCTCTAGAACAAATTTTAGAGTTTATCATTTTATTGTCATAGAAAAGGATTTAGCACTTGTTTCTATTCTAAAAAATATATGAGCTTAATGATTGTGTTTGTTTGTTTTTCTTATTTTCTAATAGTATGACTATAATTGTCAGTTTGTGAAGATCTGAAAAGACATATTGTATTTTCCTTTGTTCTTACTTTTCCTTTAATCTTTTAACATATAACGTTAAATAAATAAGATAAATGTTAGTGGCACTTTCATAATAAAAAAAAGAAGCCTGTAGCAAATGTTTCTATTGTTAAATATATGAGCATAGTGTGTTGTGTTTGTTGTTTTTATTTCTTAATTTCTAAAAATATGACTGTAACTGTCCATTGTAGAGAATCTTAAAGTGATGTTGTATTTTCCCTTAATATATACTGTTAACTTATCTAGTGTACTAATCTCCAATAGATCAGAGTGTTTAAATTGAATGTTGATACTTGTTAAAATTAAATGCGTGCATTTCATGGTCAATTAGTACTGGTGTTTGAAAGGTGATTGATTTACTGATGTATGACACAGGTAGAAAAAAGTCTGTTTGATTACGCTCAATGGACTGACACTCAATTTTATGTTATCTATGTTTCTGGTATAATTTCTGAATTTTCTACGATTTTCCAAAATTTCAATTTGAAATTTCATTATTATGTCAAAATGTATCTTTCAATCTGGCAGTGCAATATGAATTTTTAAAATATCGAAAAGTAGAAAAGAACAAAGTGTCAAAATTAAATGTCATTTTGAAGAAGGAAATTTTTCCTACAATTTGGTGTAAAATACGAAATTTAGATGTTATTGGTATATTGTAAATGGTTTTAGATTTTGCAATTTATGTCACAGTTAAACGTTGCTGTAAAATTACCACAAGACAGCAGTTAAAACAGATATTTTCTTTTTTCTTGCAGATCAGTTTTATAGTCTAGAGGTCCGAAAATTTTTTCCTTAGTGTCAAGAAAACATCAAATATGTGAATGTGGGATATTTTAAACTATTTGATAACGTTTATTGCACCTAGGCTTTAATTAACAGGTGTGCCCGAAACAGAGATGTATCATATTATTTTCTTTGAAGTCTGCCGCGTTTCCATTCCTTTTAAATATACAATTGCTTGGTTATATCAAAAACTTCCATCATTTACTACTAATTTTGACTTTCTGGTTAACCGTAATAACTCAGTCTCTCAACGTTATCGATCTCTCCTACTTGCGAGGTTGATGTCCCAACATACTAAAACTATTCACTAATCCAGAATTTTGATTGGAGCCCTGTGGAATGGGTGACCAATCAGCAGTCAGCTCTATTTTATTGTGATAGGTCAATTCAGAGCTTATTCCGAATGATTGATACAATTGTTATACCAGTATATCTTAATTCAAAATTTTTATAAAGAAAATATATTTTTTCTCACCTCAAATCTAACATAGTCAGTTTAATATACAATCCTATATCTGGGTTTAATACTGTTATTCTATTCATTCCCATATTCAATTCTTTCAGCCATTCAGACAAGCATATCATCCTACAATAAAACAGAATCACAATATTGAACTGATAAAAACAGAATCACAATATTGTACTGATAAAAACAGAATCACCATATTGTACTGATAAAAACAGAATCACAATATTGTACTGATAAAACAGAATCACAATATTGCACAGATAAAAACAGAATCACAATATTGTACTGATAACTTCTTATTGATTTATAGCAGTAACTATTATCCAAAACAATAAGAGTTCAGGTATATAAACATTTCACAGATTGCAATATCTAATAGGCCTGAGAACACAGTTATTTTGTAGTGCATTTTTCTGCGACAATAAATTCAAATTAAAAAAATCACACCTGCTCTATCTCAAAAAGATTTTTCCAGTGTAGTGTACTACTTTTGGACAAATAATATCAAAATTATAGAAAAGTCTACCAGCTCTAACTCAAAATATGGACAATTCTATGTTAAGGGGGTCTATAATTCAGTTTGACAGCTTCAGACATACTAAGTTTTTACCTTTATTAGCTGGACCAAATCACTACTTTACTTAACAAGAATGTGTCCATAGTACACGGATGCCCCACTCGCACTATCATTTTCAATGTTCAGTGGATCGTGAAATTGGGGTCAAAACTCTAATTTGGCAATAAAATTAGAAAGATCATATCATAGGGAACATGTGTACTAAGTTTCAAGTTGATTGGACTTCAACTTCATCAAAAACTACCTAACCAAAAACTTTAACCTGAAGTGACCAAAAACTTTAACCTGAAGCGGGACAGATGGAGGAACAGAGGGACGGACGAAGGGATAAACAGACGCACAGACCGAAAACATAATGCCCCTAGGTGGGGCTTAAAATTCATTACCCAAATTTTTTTAACATGTTGTTTCATCCCCACTTCTTAATATTTCATGCATAAAATATAAAGAAATAAATTTGGAAAGTGTATGAAAAAAATTTGCAAGTTTAATACACTGTCAACACTAGGGACTATATTTGTAGACAAGGAAAATCAAAGGACGATAACTGTGTCCTCGGACCAATATACAAGTGTAATAATAAGCCTCATGTCATTTTTATTTTGATATTAACTAAAAGATGTCTTTTTCAAAGAGGTTATTGCGGTATAAATATCTTTTTGGGTAATGTCTTGGCAGTCTACATAATAGTCCAACCTTGATAAGTCGGTGGGACCTAACATAACTATTCAACTCATCCAAGGTCACTAGTTCATCATGTTCTACCATTTCAATATTGTACCTTCTATTGTCAGCCTGACATGTAATGGCAGAAAACATATTCAATTTCGTAATCCTTATGCACTGACTACATGCAGTATCAAAAAAAAATTATTTCATCAAAAACAAGATGGAATAGACGGTTCAGGAAACAAAATGCTGATGGCGACATCAACGCAGCTGCCAGAAACAGCATACTTAAAGGGAAAATTCGCGATTTTTCACTTATCATCTTATTATGTTCATAATACCATAAAAACATATTCACCAAGTTTTATTTTGATATGAAAAGTAATAAAGAAGAAAATTGGGAACTATTAATTTTATTTATCCAAACTTCCTGACTTATGTGACGTAGTTTAAGTCTTTTGCATGCCAGGAGTGAAATTAATCTCATTTAAGTCTTGTTCGTTAACCATGTAATAACGCGATTTAAAGCGCATCGACGACTTTCGTGTAGCTATTAACCAACTAAAATAGGTGATAGCCATGCAACTTTTAAAATTAGATTGTAGGATTTATGTTTTAACGATTTTTGATACAATTTTAGTAATAAAAGTAAATCATACAATAAAACATTTTATGATTTTTTCCGACAAATACTTTAAACAAACATAGGAAACTGACATGATCAATAGTGTATTAAAAATACTTGTTTGTATTGACCTTTTTGCTTCAGTCCAGCAAATATTACTTGTACTGTGGAAACAGAATGTGTATTGTTATGTGACACTTAGTGAATGTTGAATTCATGGTTAAACTCAAGGTAATTAAAGATTAGCATTCTGTAATTGTAATCTTTTGATCTTCATTCAGTGAATTGTAGCCGTCACGGTTTACCGTTCCAGGTGTGAACAACATTTCGTATGAATGATAAACGGGAGTGCTGGTTTTAGACACAGAAAATATAAAAAAAAAGAATTAAAATTAATTTAGTGGAGTAATTAAGTCGCACAATAACTGGATAGTCGTTGTATATTTTAATATTTTGCGTAAGCTCACTTTTAAATGAATTATGACCGCCAATACTTTTGTAACGATGAAATACTGAATTAATTTAATTGAATAAATTTATAAATAATAATAGCCTTCTGAACACGAGTGTATGAACTAAAATTGTGCTATTTTAAATTAGAATCGGTAACCTTGAATATTTGAAACAGATCATTACCAATTGCAATTATAGAATTTAGTCCATCCAAAACGATCTTTATTTACATATTCAGGAATTAATGTTCTCATCAAAATATTTTAAATCTCACAACGCATAAATACTTCAGCTATTTGAAAAAAAAATTGACAAAAATTTAAGGATCTTCTTGGAATGGAATCGAAAATTACGAACAAATATTCTTTTCAGGTGTGAAAACATCAACAAAATTTATACATAATCGAAATGTCCCTATTAAAATAGTCTTCGTCTCACAACGTATAATACTTTAGCTATTTGACCAACGATGTTTTAAAAAAGCCAGAACCAATTTTATGTCATCTTTCCCTATTTTGCATATAATTATAAGTCTGTTTTAACTGGCAAGAATACCCTAAAGCGGACAAGCAGTTTATTCTTTAAATTTCTGTTATTGAATACCAAGAAAGAAAATAAATCCGAAATTAATTTGAAACTTTGATACTCAATAGTTTTCCTGGAAAAAATCACATCCCTTGGGGATAATCAGTTTCGTCCAGTGACATATATATAACATACATGTCGGAACAGGAAATTTGGCATAAACTTTGACACTTTCAGAACCATGTTCACATTATTATCCATTATACCCAACAATTGTGATGATGACGAATTTCTTCCTTTGTTCCGAGAACAATCTAATTGAAATATAAATCTGTGATTTTACTATGTCCATAACTTCGATGAACCAAAGCAAGTTAGATATCGACCTATATTTAAATCAAATTGGTTCTCTTCTTCTTCTTCTTTTGGTATACAATAGTCCATCGACATCCGATGATTACATACTGTTGGCATACGTGGACTAGTCTATTTACAAAACTTTTACCCCAATTTAAACAAAATGTATGTTTCTTTCTTATGTTCAATGTATACATGTATATTTTAAATTGCGACTATCTACAGTTCCGTAACTTTCTATCCAGGTGTATAAACGAATGATCGACAAGTGTGTACATTTTTGTTAAATCAATACTTCTTGTATGTTTCAAACTGTCCTTCACTATTGACAACAAGTATATACTTACATTTTCCCAAATTTACTCGTGGAAAAAATATGTAAATATATTTTAATATATTTTTATTTTATCATTTTTTAATTTTTTTTGGACTTGTTAAGATTTTTTTGTAAATAATATTCTTTACACCAGAAATGTTATTTATAAGCAAGCGTATGAGTTAAGTAATGACTAGTATATCACTATCGGACACGCAAGACAGAGATGTATATTATACACCTGATAGTTCAAAATAGAAAGTTATTGGCCGTGTACACTGATCAATACCCTCAGAAGTGAAACGATGCATGAACTTGCAAGCCCAACAGGAAATCGCTTGAATACCTGGACGTGTCACCTCACAATACCTTTGGGAGTAATACCTTTAGCCATGCTGGTGATCAGATAAGGGAAGGTCCAAATTTATTTAAATAAGTTTATTGCATACAAATTAGATTTTCGAAAATAATTTTCACGGAACACTTATTCATGATCATCAATGAATTTGAACCTTGACTTTTTAACTAATTTCCATATAAACAGTTTAAAAACGACAGACCATGGTTATTTAAAAAATAAAAACATTTTCCGTATCAAGTTAGTAAGTCGGATAAAACAACCGTACGATAGAAAAGATATCGACACGCAATTACGACTACATTAGGTTACTGTAGTTTTGGTCCTTTGTGGTTTATAGACCTATCGTGGTTTCTAAACGGAGAAGATATCAAAATGGCGGCATGCAGAGAATTGATACTCTAAATTTAAAATCGATGGTGATCTCTTATCTAGCAGAATAAAACTTTAATACTTATGAATTTGAGCTTTTTTACACAGAATGGACATAATATCAAATTTTAATTTTTTTGCGAAGTTTCCCTTTAAGACTCACTTTTTTACTCTGTCAAGGTGAGACAAAAATGACATTTTTAGGACCCTTTAAATGACTATATAAACATCATTAAGTAAGTTAATTTTAACATATTTATATGTATAGAAAAATTACAAAAGTTACCCTGGAGGAATATCTGTGAATGTATTTTTACTTAGGTTGACAGAAGTTATCTCCCCTTTCTGAGCTACAGTCCATACATCATCTGATACATCTGATGTCTTCTTGTTACTAGAAAAAATAAATATGTTGATTTCAAAGTTACATAATTAAGATAACAACACACTTCTTACTATCCAAAATCAAAAACATCCCTTTATTCCATTAAGTGTAAGACATTTGATAATTTCTGATAGCTAGAATATTTTAAAGCTTAAACTATTTAAAGCAACATGTTAAACACATACAATTTGAGCGATTTTGTGTCAAAAATATAACAAGAGAGTAAATATTATTGAAAATATAAATTCATGACAGTTTTGAATTAAATTCTGGTCTTCTATTGTCTTGTCACCTGTAATCTAAAGACTTTGACTGACAAATATCATGTGCATTGACTCCCTGGCCAGTACCACCAATGATTCCTGATTCTCCCTGGCCACTGTGGACACCTTTATTACTGACAGGTATGTCTGTGTTTTCCATTCTGCTCATCAAGTATTTCTTTATTTCTGTTGTTCCTCTCTTTTAAAATGAAATTTCAAAAATCAAATTGTTTTAATATGGGAGAACACTCTTGGGATATGATTCAAATTTAACAAAAAATGAACAAATCTTGAACCTGTAAGACCAGGATTATATCTCATCATGCACACTCTCAGGTAGAGTTCTACAACTGTGTAAATTTTCATTGATATCCATATAGCAATTCAGGAGGAGTAACATGAGACTATTACCAGACATTGCAATATTTAAGTTTGATTATCTCCCCTTGATATGAAGGACTGAGATTATATTCCTTTATGCACATCCTCATATGGTGTTCTACAACCAGGTAAAGTTTTATGTTTAGCTGTTTAGGAAAAGTTGTATAAGTGCTGATCAGAGACTATTACCACTTATTGCAACATTGAGTTAAAAGTAAGTTCAATTATCTCCCCTTCAACACTAGGACCAGCATCATATTTCTTTAAACACATTCTTAGGTAGTGTTCTACAAATGTGTAAAGTTTAATAACATCTTTCATTCTGTTTAGGAGTAGTGCTTACATGGCACACAGACAAACAGAGAAGGCCATTCCTATAAATCCCCCAAAAACTTTGTTTCTTTAAAAATATCAATCATGTCAGTTTAATTGTCATTGTCTCCATTTCATACAGAAATATGGAGACTCTTAATGTACAGAAAAAATCATATTTTGCTTGCTTGTAATTTTTTTCCTATCCCAAATATCAAAAGAGCTGAAAATGAAATTTGAGTAGCCTTATACAATTATTCAGTAAAGACACTGAATACTAGAGCACAAAAACAGGTTAAAAATTACCATTATTATGTCCCTTCTGATTGATTTCATAGGATTTCCATCCAAAACAACTGCCTTTAGTGCAGTCATTGTTCCCATAGCATAAGGCAATCTGAAAACCAAAATTTTCTTATAATAAAACATTGCATTTTGACTACTATATACTAAATCTATCATTATAGTGCCTAACAAGATTTTGTGAGGTAGACGAAATTGACCTTAAAAAGATCCTATTGGGTTTTGATGTCTAAAAATAGGCAGATCGGACATATTTTGACTTTCTTTACTGACTACTTTTGTTTGGGATTAATTGTAATTATAATATTATAATGAGACTGAAAAATGTTTTTTTTTTGTTAAGATAATCTATAATTTTACCTGGCGTTGCCGTGCATAAAATGTATTTCCACATTTCTCTTCGAAAAGGACTTGTTTAATGGAATAAAACGTCTAACTTGTTAAATTTCTCTTTTTTCTCCGGAATAAGCTATTAATAAAATGCTTCGCTGAGCACAGCCTGATACGACCGCAGAGGTCGAACCCTGAACAGTTGGGGCAAGTTTGGACACAATATTCAAGCTTGCTACTGTCTGAATTTGGATTGTGATTAAATTTTTAACATAATATAGGTTTCTGACACAAAATAAATGCGGTCAAAGATCTTAAAAATTTGAAATGGGACATTTAATTTACCTAGAATGGTCTGATATCCAAAATCTAACAACATGGTTAGATTCAGCATATAAAAACACCAATAATTTAATTTTAGTTGAAATCAAACAAACTTTAATTTTGGACCCTTCAAACCTTAATATGAACTTATTTGAAAACAGGGCCCAAAATAAAAATCTAAATGCACAATAAGATTCAGCAAATCATACAGCCACAATAATTCAGTTTTTGATGAAATCAAACAAAAGTTTAATTTTTATTAGAATCAAAATAAGTTTAATTTTGGACCCTATTAAAATAGAAAATGACATAATAATCATGGCTAAAAATAAACAAAAAGCTTCATCAGCAACATTTTATATTGGCAAATTTCCAATGAAGTTTATTAAACTAAAGTTATTGGCAAATTTCAATGGAATTTATTAATAATAAAGTTTTGGCAAATTTCAATATACATAATTTAAAAGCAGTTTAGGTGAGATAAACAAAAAGCTTTATCAGCAATATTTTATATTGCCAAATTTCCAATGAAGTTCATTAAACTAAAGTTATTGGCAAATTTCCAATGGAATTTATTAATAATAAAGTTTTTGGCAAATTTCCAATGGAATTTATTAATAATAAAGTTTTTGGCAAATTTCCAATATACATAATTTAAAAGCAGTTTAGGTGAGATATTCAAATGAGTTTCAATTACCAACCTTACACTGCCTTTTAAATTATGTTTTGTACTTAAGTAATTGTCCATTAACCTGGAAACCCTTTTCCCCCCTTTTTTGCACCTTATTCCTTAACGGTTTGAGCCATAACTCCCAAAGACAATTCTTACCATCCCTTTGTGGTATTCCAATATCCAAAATCTAAATACATGGTTAGATTCAGCATATCAAAGAACCCTAAGAATTCAATTTTGATGAAATCAAATAAAGTTCAATTTAGACCCTTTAAACCTCAATGTGGACCAATTTGATAACCGGGCCCAAATATCAAAAATCTAAATACATGGTTAGATTCAGCATATCGAAGAACCCCAAATATTCAATTTTTGTTGAAATCAAACAAAGTTTAATTTTGGACCCCGATTTGGACCCACTTGAAAACTGGGCCCATAATAAAAAAACTAAGTACATGTTTCGATTCAGCATATCAAAGAACCCCAAGAATTCCATTTTTGTTAAAATCAAACTAAGTTTAATTTTGGACCCTTTGGACCTTAATGTAGACCAATTTGAAAACGGGACCAAAAATTAAGAATCTAAATACACAGTTAGATTCGGCATATCAAAGAACCCCAATACTTCAATTTTTGATGAAATCAAACAAAGTTTAATTTTGGACCCTTTTGGCCCCTAATTCCTAAACTGTTGGGACCAAAACTCCCAAAATCAATCCCAACCTTCCTTTTGTGGTCATAAACCTTGTGTTTAAATTTCATAGATTTCTATTTACTTATACTAAAGTTATTGTGCAAAAACCAAGAAAAATGCTTATTTGGGCCCTTTTTTAGCCCCTAATTCCTAAACTGTTGGGACCAAAACTCCCAAAATCAATCCCAAACTTCCTTTTGTGGTCATAAACCTTGTGTTAAAATTTCATAGATTTCTATTTACTTATACTAGAGTTATTGTGCGAAAACCAAGAAAAATGCTTATTGGGCCCTTTTTTGGCCCCTAATTCTTAAACTGTTGGGACCAAAACTCCCAAAATCAATCCCAACCTTCCTTTTGTGGTCATAAACCTTGTGTTTTAATTTCATAGATTTCTATTAACTTATACTAAAGTTATAGTGCGAAAACCAAATGTCTTTGGACGATGACGACTACGACGCCAATGTCATACCAATATACGACCGCATAAATTTTGCGGTCGTATAAAAAATAATGTATCTACTCTATATGTGGAAAATTTTGTGAAAATATAAGAAGTGGCAATTCTTACCTTTCATACCTTAAGTTTCATTGATAAAAAATAATATGGACTTGTCCAGTGTCCAGTTTGAAGGTTATTTAAGTTATTGTACACATTCATGCACGTTCTGATGTAACCAATATACATGTATAAAAAAATAAACAGTTTGAAGGTAAACTAATGATAAATTAATCCAATCAAATTGTGCAAGATTCAATAACAATGACCAGTCCACATCATAATAAGTAATAGGGGTAAACCAGGTAGGGAGAAAATGACAGATATTTTAAGTTCATTTTTTGCAATAAAGAATAAAAATGTGTCAACCAAAAGATTTGTTATAATTTCAAAAACATATCGTTCTGTATTGATATAGTTTTCAGATCTTTCATTTGCGTATTTAAAGCAATAGAAAGTTTGGGCTTCAAAAGTCTACATAATTATTGACTTTGTACAGAAAATTCGCCTTTCAAAACATTTTTTTATTGTTTCACAAATAATACATGAATACAAAGTAAAATCATTTCTTAAAACACCACAAAAAATTTCATTCTAATTGGTTTCGTGGTATTGTCATAAAGTGCGTTCAAATGAACCGTGGTATAGCAAACATTGAATTCCCTCACAAAATGTTATCACACACTATAAGACTAAGATATCTATATTCTTCAATTCCCTTTTTCAGTAATGCTTAAATACAGTGTTTTTAATTGAAGCTGGTAGCTGTGTATATAATCATCCTATGCACAAAAAAAACATTTGCTGGTTTAATAGATTGTTGGCAAATAAATTTTACATGAAATTGTTTTGTCACAGAATTTTGTTTTTCTGACTACTAATATATAAATTATTGATCTATTCATATTTGTTAATCTATTGATATCCGCCAAACGGTGAACATCTTATATTTTTTCATCAAATAAATTATTGACCTATTTATATTAACTGATCAAGTCTACACAAATTACTCTCTATAACAATAACTTATTATTACTTCATATGTTTTCATTGATTTTTATTCTCCCAGATACTAGTAACCTCTGTGTAGTTAAACCTTTCAGAATGTCTCGGACAACTTGTTACAGCGTATTGACAAAAGAATCTAATTATATGGGACCACAAAAATCCATCTGAGAAAACATGAAGAAATGATGAAGAGATGAATAAAATGTGAATTATTAAACTAGTGGCTCGCAGGAGCCTAAATCGCTCACCTGGCAAAAGTTATTATGATGAAAGCCAAAACTGTAAAAAATTGGTAGAAACCGTCATTTATGGGCAATAACTCCTATAAGAAATATACTGATAATTTCTGTTATGTTGAGTTATTTGTAGATTTTATTTTCTGATCATTTTTCTCGGTAGAATTTTCTAGCTTTCATAATTTTCAAGAAAATAGCTGAAACACACAAGTAAATTTTCATTTAAGGTAAAACAAAAAAGAAGTTTTATTTTGATGATTATTTTTGCTATCCAAAGTTTATCTTTATCTATTATAATTTCAAAATAATAGACAACAAGAATGTGTCCATAGTACACGGATGCCCCACTCGCACTATCATTTTCTATGTTCAGTGGACCGTGAAAATGGGGAAAATCTCTAATTTGGTATTAAAATTAGAAAGATCATATCATTAGATTCGGCATATCAAAGAACCCCAATAATTCAATTTTGATGAAATCAAACAAAGTTTAATTTTGGACCCTTTTGACCTCAATGTGGACAAAGTTGATAACGGGCCCAAAATCAAAAATCTAAATACATGGTTAGATTCAGCATATCAAAGAACCCCATATATTCAATTTTTGTTGAAATCAAACAAAGTTTAATTTGGACTCTAATTTGGACCAACTTGAAAACTTGGCCCATAATCAAAATCTAAATACATGTTTAGATTCAGCATATCAAAGAACCCTAAGAATTCAATTTTTGTTAAAATCAAACTAAGTTTAATTTTGGACCCGGCTGTCATCTAATGTAGAACCAATTTGAAAACGGACCAAAAATTAAGAATCTAAATACACGGTTAGATTCGGCATATCAAAGAACCCCAATAATTCAATTTTGATGAAATCAAACAAAGTTTAATTTTGGACCTTTTGACTTCAATGTGGACAAAGTTGATAACAGGGCCCAAAATCAAAAATCTAAATACATGGTTAGATTCAGCATATCAAAGAAACATGTATTCTAAGTTTCAAGTTGATTGGACTTCAACTTCATCAAAACTACATGTTTAGATTCAGCATATCAAAGAACCCTAAGAATTCAATTTTGTTAAATCAAACTAAGTTTAATTTTGGACCTTTGGACCTTAATGTAGACCAATTTGAAAACGGGACCAAACATTAAGAATCTAAATACACGGTTAGATTCGGCAAATCAAAGAAACCCAATAATTCAATTTTGATGAAATCAAACAAAGTTTAATTTTGGACCTTTGACCTCAATGTGGACAAACAACGGGGCCCAAAAATCAAAATCTAAATACATGGTTAGATTCAGCATATCAAAGAACCCCATATATTCAATTTTTGTTGAAATCAAACAAAGTTTAATTTTGGACCCCGATTTTGACCAACTTGAAAACTGGGCTCATAATCAAAAATCTAAATACATGTTTAGATTCAGCATATCAAAGAACCCTAAGAATTCAATTTTGTTAAAATCAAACTAAGTTTAATTTTGGACCCTTTGGACCTTAATGTAGCTACCTCAACCAAAAACTTTAACCTGAAGGGACGAACGGACGGACAGACAAACGGACACACAGACCAGAAAACATAATGCCCCTCTACTATCGTAGGTGGGGCATAAAAATTGGTAAAAATCATTAGTGAAGGGCAATAACTCTCATAGGACTATATTTTGCAAGAATTTTGTTTTATACTTTGTCAAATGTAATCTTACCCTAATGACACTGCTTAATAACACTAATGTATGGCAGACCGCCATTCAACACTGCTATACGGGAATATAATATCACATGAAAATGAAATGCTTTGATAAAACCATAATCCTTTTCTATATACATGTAGAAGCTTTTATTGATGTCCTTCTTGACTACCTAGTTTTTTTTAATACTATATTATTTTCTTTGAATATATTAGTGAAGTTAAGTACAACTTGCCATATGTAGAGCAGAACCACCTGAGTTTCCCCCTGATTTTTGTTGGGGTTCGTATTGCTCAATCTTTTGTTTTCTGAACTTGTTTGTCTTTTCATCGTTTTTTTTTTTTTTTTTTGCCATGGTGTTGTCAGCATTTATTTGACTTATAAGTTTTGAATGTCCAGTTGGTATCTACTGCCTCTTATTGAGCAAATTATTGTCACATAAAATTTATTAGGTCAAAAACTTTCCCACTGAAGAATTCATTCTTTATTAGCATTGATATTCACTGAATTAAAACCTCCTTTAAAAATTGCACATTAAGTAAGACCTGAATTCTTTACCCTGACTTTAATAAGTTATGACATACCCTGTCAGATCGTTGTTTGTCAGATCAAGTCTTTGAAGCCCAGTCAGCACAACAATTTCATCTGGTATAACAGCTACTTTATTGTCCCTTATATCCAGTACACTGAGTGTTTCCAAGTGATTTAAATGTTCTGCTGTTAGTTCTTTCAGCTGGTTATTACCAAGATGTAACTCCTAAACAATCAATAATCAAGTAGAATTACTAAATAATTTATAGAAATAACAATCAATAAAATGCTCCGCAGGGCGCAGCTTGATACGACCGCAGAGGTCGAACCCTGAACAGTTGGGGCAAGTATGGACACAACATTCAAGCTTGATACAGCTCTGAATTTGGATTGTGATTAAATATTTGACACAGCATGGGTTTCTGACACAGAATGAATGTGGTCTAAGAACTTAAAAATTTTAAATTGGACATTCACCTATTATGGTCCAATATCCAAAATCTAAATACATGGTTAGATTCAGCATATCAAAGAACCCCAAGAATTCATTTTTGATGAAATCAAACAAAGTTTAATTTTGGACCCTTTTGACCTCAATGTGGACAAAGTTGATAACGGGGCCCAAAAATCAATAATCTAAATACATGGTTAGATTCAGCATATCAAAGAACCCCATATATTCAATTTTGTTGAAATCAAACAAAGTTTAATTTTGGACCCTGATTTGGACCAACTTGAAAACTGGGCCCATAATCAAAATCTAAATACATGTTTAGATTCAGCATATCAAAGAACCCTAAGAATTCAATTTTTGTTAAAATCAAACTAAGTTTAATTTTGGACCCCGATTTGGACCAACTTGAAAACTGGGCCCATAATCAAAAATCTAAATACATGTTTAGATTCAGCATATCAAAGAACCCTAAGAATTCAATTTTTGTTAAAATCAAACTAAGTTTAATTTTGGACCCTTTGGACCTTAATGTAGACCAATTTGAAAACGGAACCAAAAATTAAGAATCTAAATACACGGTTAGATTCGGCATATCAAAGAACCCCAATAATTCAATTTTTGATCAAATCAAACAAAGTTTAATTTTGGACCCTTAGGACCTCAATGTGGACCAATTTAAAAAAAAAATTAAAAAACCCCAATGAAATTGGTCAAGAAATAAGCAATTTATACGAAGTATCTTCTTTTGCACAATACTGTGCAATTGAATATTTCTTGCTATTGTGCAATACTGTACAATTGACAATTTCTTGCTATTGAGCAATATTGTGCTATTGGATATTTCTTGCTATTGCGCAATACTGTGCAATTGAAGATTTCTTGCTATTGCGCAATTCTGTGCAATTGAAGATTTCTTGCTATTGTGCAATACTGTGCAATTGAAAATTTCTTCTTATTGCACAATACTTATTATATAATAATTTACACATCCTGTTTGGTGTGTATCTCCTACCATATCTCCTACCATATCATTATTATTTGCTTTTAAATATAAATCAGAAATAACCAACTTAAAATGGAAAATTTTAAAAGAATAAAAAAAAGGAAAAAAATCCCCCTCCAAATTTTTGAACCCCTTATGATTCATCACCCCCAAACTCAATCCCAGCCTTCTCTTTGTGGTATGATACCTTGCAGTACAATTTCAGAGAGATCCATACACTTGAACACAAGTTATTGTCTGAAAACTAGAAAAATGTGTTTTTTGGCCCCTTTTTGGCCCCAAATTCCTAAACGTTTAAGGCAATTACCCCAAAACTCAAACCCAGCTTTCCCTTTGTGATATGGAACCTTGTAGTACAATTTCAGAAAGATCCATACACTTACACACAAGTTTTTGTCCTGAAACTAGAAAAATGCTTGTTTTTTGTCCCTTTTTGGCCCCTAATTCCTAAAATATCTAGGCAATTACCCCCATCATCAATCCCAGCCTTCCTTTGTGGTATGGTACCTTGCAGTACAATTTCAGAGAGATCCATACACTTGAACACAAGTTATTGTCTGAAACTAGAAAATGCTTATTTTGGCCCCAATTCCTAAACGTTTGGGCAATTATCCCCAAACTCAATTCCAGCTTTCCTTTGTGATATGGAACCTTGTAGTACAATTTCAGAAATATCCAAACACTTACACACAAGTTATTGTCATGAAACTAGAAAATGCTTGTTTTTGCCCCTTTTGGTCCCTAATTCCTAAAATTTTGAGGCAATTACCCCAAAATCAATTCCAGCCTTCCCTTTGTGATATGGAACCTTGTGGTACAATGTCAGAGAGATCCATACACTTGAACACAAGTTATTGTCTGGAAACTAGAAAAATGCTTATTTTGGCCCCAATTCCTAAACGTTTGGGCAATTATCCCAAACTCAATTCCAGCTTTCCTTTGTGATATGGAACCTTGTAGTACAATTTCAGAAATATCCAAACACTTACACACAAGTTATTGTCATGAAACTAGAAAAATGCTTGTTTTTTGCCCCTTTTTTGTTCCTAATTCCTAAAATTTTGAGGCAATTACCCCCAAAATCAATTCCAGCCTTCCCTTTGTGATATGGAACCTTGTGGTACAATGTCAGAGAGATCCATACACTTACACACAAGTTATTGTCTGGAAGTTACAAAAATGCTTATTTTTGGCCCCTTTTTGACCCCTAATTCCTTAACTGTTGGTACCATAACCCCCAAAATCAATCCCAACCTTCCTTTTGTAGTATTGAACCTTATGGTAAAATTTCATAGAGATCCATTCACTTAAACTTAAGTTAGAGTGCGAAAACCAATGTGTCTTCGGACGACGACGACGACGCCAACGTCATACCAATATATGACCGCAAAATTTTTTGTGGTCGTATAAAAATAGTAATATCTGACTATAAACTAAAAATCATATTTACATATTCAACATTTATAACACAGATGTACCATGAGTAACTCATGATATGCCTGTACCCTTTATTTCAACTACATGTATAAAGTTTGAGCATCAAATCCAAAAAATGATTACTGCAACTGAATCAAGGATAAATCAAACTTGTCTGAGGAACCACATGTTACTGTAAATTCAGAAATTATTGTGTGCATTTATCATTGCAATTTTGGAAAAATGGACAAAAATGCGAGCCTCATCATTGTGATTTCAGGAAAATCAGCAGAAAGATATCGGTATCAGATATCAGAATGCAAGTTCTTATTTTTGTGATACTCAACCAATTGCGTTAATTAAAACCTCGCCATAATTTCTGAATTCACATTTACATTATCTCAATCCATCATATACATTTCTGACAAACAGATCTAACCCAAAACTCACCTTAGTAAACATGACAATATGAGCATAAAATGAGGTCAAGGATATACGACCAATGTCAGATAGACAAATATCTTCTCATCACCAATCCAGATATCAAACAAGAGGTACTGTGAGCAAAGGTCATAAACTGATACTCTTGCCAAGTCCATTACCCTTCCAAACATAAGGCCATTACCCCCACTAAACATAAGGCAATGGCAAAGTCTATGATTTAAGTAGGGAAACCCCTCCCCAAAAATTTTTAAAAAATGGATCAAATCTATACTTAATTTTGCATATATGACAAATTCCAAGTCATGCCAAAGTAAAACCCAAAATCATTTGGATAAAGAAATAAAAGTAGGAAGTGCAAAGAAGAATTCTGTGAAAGTTGCACAAAGTTCTGTCAAGCAGTTTGGGAGCAGATGCAGATACAAAAGTATTTGGTTAACAGGATGTGCAAATGAATAACATGATATGAAGCTTGAAACCAAGTTTTAGGAAGCTCTGAATTTTTGTTCCTTAGAAAAATATGACAAAAAATTCACGAATGGACAGTTGGATGGACAGAAAGACCAAAATAAACCAGTTTACACCCCTCATTTGGAGTGAAGTATCACAGACACATTTCAGTGAAGAAAACATCTTAATACAAGTAACATAATACACCATGCTGACAACAGGTGTATAAAATTTTATAAACTGGTCAAGTTAATCTATTTTTTCATTTACTAAAACTTTATTTAGTTCCTTCAAAAAGCTGAGAAACCAACCTATTGTATAAAAAAATATCTACTGAATTAAATTGTGTCGTTACCTAGAAAGAACAGTCTTTTCAAAATGATTTGTGTCTTTCATTGTGACAGGTATCCTTTAAAGAGACCAGTAACAAAAACAAAAACAATTGTTGCTTAAAATGAACAGTTATCTCAAAGGGAGATAAGACATATATTGGAATAGAAATAAAGCATTGGTATAAATATCATCATATGTGGCAATTACCTTCAAATTTTGACATTTTGACAGTAATGGTAAATACTGCAGTTTATTATGTCGTAAATACAGTTGTTCAAGATGCATCAGATTACCAAAGTCAGGAGGCAACACAGATATCTGATTATGTGTAGCATCAAAATATCTTAAGCCTGAAATAAGAAAATTTTTAGATTAATTTCATTGTTGTTCAAACTGCAATCTTAAGGTATCATGAACTTACTGACATACTACAATTAAGAAAAGTTGTGTTTCTGTCCATTATACAATGTACATTATTCATGCTGATTTAATGACTCAGAAGATTTCAAAAGACCATACTTTTGGAGCATAATTTTCACCAGGATAAAATTTTAAAAATGTGCTCCACCTGCAGCATCTGGATACGAGTGCAGAGGTCGAACTCTGAACAGTTGGGGCAAGTATAGACACAATATTCAAGCTTGATACAGCTCTGAATTTGGATAGTGATTAAATATTTGACACATTATAGATTTCTGACACAGAATAAATGTGGTCAGATAACTTAAAAATTTGAAATGGGACATTTAATCTACTTATGGTCCAATATCCATAATCTAATTCCATAGTTAGATTCAGCATATAAAAAAAACAACATGAATTCAAACAAAGTTTAATTTTGGACCCTTTGGACCTTAATATGGACTTATTTAAAAACAGGGCCCAAAATTTATATAATGCTCCACTGGGTGCAGCTTGATACGACCGCAGAGGTCGAACCCTGAACAGTTGGGGCAAGTATGGACACAACATTCAAGCTTGATACAGCACTGAATTTGGATTGTGATTAAATATTTGACACAGCATAGGTTTCTGACACAGAATGAATGTGGTCTAAGAATTTAAAATTTTAATTTACCTATTCAAACCATATCATTATTATTTGCTTTTATATATAAATCAGAAATAACCAATTTAAAATGGAATATTTTAAAGAAAAAAAAGAAAAAAGGAAAAAATCCCTCCCCCAAATTTTTTGAACCCCCTTATGATTCATTACCCCAAACTCAATCCCAGCCTTCCTTTGTGGTATGGTACCTTGCAGTACAATTTCAGAGATCCATACACTTGAACACAAGTTATTGTCTGAAACTAGAAAATGCTTATTTTGGCCCTTTTGGCCTCTTATTCCTAAACGTTTTGGGCAATTACCCCAAACTCAATTCCAGCTTTCCTTTGTGATATGGAACCTTCTAGTACAATTTCAGAAAGATCCATACACTTACGCACAAGTTATTGTCATGAAACTAGAAAATGCTTGTTTTTGCCCTATTTGGCCTCTAGTTTCTTAACAATTAAAGCCACAACCCACAAAATCGAACGGTTTGGGCCATAACCCCCAAAGTCAATCCCAACCTTCCCTTTGTGGTATGGAACCTTGAGGTACAATTTCATAGAGATCCATACACTTATACACAAGTTATTGTCAGGAAACTAGAAAATGCCTTTTTTGGCCCCTTTTTGACCCCTAATTCCTAAACAGTTGGGACCATAACTCCCAAAATCAATTCCAACCTTCCTTTTGTGCTGTTAAACCTAGTGATTAAATTTCATAGAGATCCATTCACTTATACACAAGTTATTGTCAGGAAACCAAATGTCTTCGGACGAAGATTTCTTGCTGTTGTGCAATACTTTGCTGTTGCGCAACACTTAGTAAATCTGTTTACAAACTAAATATAATAATTTACACACCCTGTTTGGTGTGTATCTCCTGCCATATCAGTATTTGTTGTTTCTTTATATAGATCAGAAATAATTTATGTTAGAACCAGCTTAGCCAGTATTAGAAAAGTCTTGTTATTGGCCCCTATTTGGCCTCTAGTTTCTTAACAATTAAAGCCACAACCCACAAAATCGACCCCAACCTTCTGTGTGTGGTATGGAACCTTGTGGTACAATTTCATAGAGATCCATTGACTAATACTTAAGTATTTGTCCGGAAACCAGAAAAACCTTGTTCCTCCCCCCTCCCCCCCTTTTTCCCCTTATTCCTGAAAGGTCTGAGCCATAACCTCCAAAGTCAAACCCAACCTTCCCTTTGTGGTATGGAACCTCGTGTTTCAATTTCATAGAGATCCATAGACTAATACTTAAGTTAGTTTGGGAGCAGATGCAGATACAAAAGTATTTGGTTAACAGGATGTGCAAATGAATAACATGATATGAAGCTTGAAACCAAGTTTTAGGAAGCTCTGAATTTTTGTTCCTTAGAAAATATGACAAAAATTCACGAATGGACAGTTGGATGGACAGAAAGACCAAAATAAACCAGTTTACACCCCTCATTTGGGTGAAGTATCACAGACACATTTCAGTGAAGAAAACATCTTAATACAGGTAACATAATACACCATGCTGACAACAGGTGTATAAAATTTTATAAACTGGTCAAGTTAATCTATTTTTTTCGTTTACTAAAACTTTATTTAGTTCCTTCAAAAAGCTGAGAAACCAACCTATTGTATAAAAAAATATCTACTGAATTAAATTGTGTCGTTACCTAGAAAGAACAGTCTTTTCAAAATGATTTGTGTCTTTCATTGTGACAGGTATCCTTTAAAGAGACCAGTAACAAAAACAAAAACAATTGTTGCTTAAAATGAACAGTTATCTCAAAGGAGATAAGACATATATTGGAATAGAAATAAAGCATTGGTATAAATATCATCATATGTGGCAATTACCTTCAAATTTTGACATTTTGACAGTAATGGTAAATACTGCAGTTTATTATGTCGTAAATACAGTTGTTCAAGATGCATCAGATTACCAAAGTCAGGAGGCAACACAGATATCTGATTATGTAGCATCAAAATATCTTAAGCCTGAAATAAGAAAATTTTTAGATTAATTTCATTGTTGTTCAAACTGCAATCTTAAGGTATCATGAACTTACTGACATACTACAATTAAGAAAAGTTGTGTTTCTGTCCATTATACAATGTACATTATTCATGCTGATTTAATGACTCAGAAGATTTCAAAAGACCATACTTTTGGAGCATAATTTTCACCAGGATAAAATTTTTAAAATGTGCTCCACCTGCAGCATCTGGATACGAGTGCAGAGGTCGAACTCTGAACAGTTGGGGCAAGTATAGACACAATATTCAAGCTTGATATTTCCACTTATACACAAGTTATTGTCCGAAACCAAATGTCTTCGGACGACGACGACATGATAGCAATATACGAACGCAAATTTTTTGCGGTTGTATAAAAAGGTAATGTACTTCACTGTTTGTCACATAATTCCCTTTTATAGCTTGCTATGCTGTAGGGTTTTGCTCATTGTTGAAGTCCTTATGGTGACCTTTAGTTTGTAACTTTTACATCATTTGGTCTCTAGTGGATAGCTGTCTTATTGGAAATCAAACCACACTCTGCTTTAAGCAACAGGTGTCAAAACCTCCTAAAATACATAGGCATATAAATAGAAAATGATAACTTACCATCCATGCATCCTAGTTCTGGTGGTAAACTTTGAAACTTGTTATTTGAAACATTAAGCCTGCTGACTTTAGTAAGGTACCCTATGTGTGGCGGCAAATTTGTTAACTGGTTATTAGATATATCCTGTAATAGATATTGCATTACACAAAGACTGTATTTGCTTATGCACACGAGAAAGTATAACTTGTTCTCAGATACTGTTAAAAGGTCAAAGGATGATAATGCAAGTTTTTGAAAAGTGTATAATTAAATATTAGGTTTTCTGCATAATATTTTGTGAACAACTGTCTTTTTTTTCTTTTTAGCCTTGACGTTGTTTGTCCTCCTCCAATGACTTCAATGATTTTGTATTCAACTCATTTATGTCAGAAAGTAGAATCCATAATCATCAGCTTATAGCTACATTTATTAGCCTATTTGTTCAAAATTAAAACTCTTAGACTGCATTGACAACTCTAAGACTAAATGGTACTATTTGAAACCTGGGCACAAATGTACTAGTCTATTTTCATGTACCTACCAACTCTTCAAGTTTCCTCAGGTCACTGATTTCAGGACCAATATGAATGAGTTGATTGTGTTCAATGTGAAGACTGACCAAGCTGTGACATCTACTTACACAGGCTGGAAATTCTTTAAGGTGATTCCGACTGAAATCAAACATTACTTATAATGTTACCAATATAATTCTTTAAGGTGATTCCGACTGAAATCAAACATTACTTATAATATTACCAATATAATTCTCATGAAAAATGCACACTGAAAGAATACTGTATTCGTAAATGATATGTAATATTAAAAAAATATAGATCTGCAGGAATTTGAATTACCTTTCATATGAAATTATTTTGTTCATGGTTTTCTTAAATCGTAAGAAAATATATCATCATCCAGCATTTTTGTTAAATCTATGAATATCTCAACCTTAGATAATATAAGTGTATGATAGTATAATTGTATAACTAGCACTAAAACATATTAAAGTATCACAAAGAGGTAGATAGAAATTAATGTTTCAATACAGTTTGATGATTCAAACATTTTAATAAGCTAACCACAAGATTTAGATGAATTCATTTCAAATTGACTCTTATAAATATTCCTTTTTTAAGTTTGAAAGAACATAATCTTTGTCAACTTTTATAAATAATAAATTAATCTGAAAATAGATTAACCCTTTTCTTTAAGATTGCAAGCAACATAAAATAAAATGGACCCTGATTCTTTTTTTATTACAAGTACTAACCTGACATCAAGTTTTACCAAATTACTTAATGAACCTATAGCTTGTGGTAGACTTTCTAATCTGTTATCATGAACCTGTAAATAAAAATGACATGCAAAAAAGTTACACCACAAAAAAAAAGATAAATATAATAAACATTTATCAGAGCAGCTTGTGGATGTAGTAGCATCTTTCAATTTCCTGAATAAACAAAAAAATGAATGAAATAATATTTCAGTATATGAATAATTCTAAGTTTTTATAATGAGTAGTTATTTATCTAGTCATACAGTTGGTTTTCTATGTATAGTTTTTATAACATCTGACAATTTAAGACACCCATGGGTAGCAGAAAAATCTCTGTGACCAAAATTTTATTATATTTTGAAAATAGCATGATTTATACTACATTTTGGCAAGATATAAATAAAATTCTATAGTTTCATTTACTCATCCTTCATATGTTCACAAAACAATAGTCTGTCAACTATCAGTATTCATATTTTTTAATTGTGTCTAAAACATATTTGGTCTAAGGCTTCAAATTTCTTGCAATTAATGCAAAACTTTAAAAAAAAAATAAAATGCTTCGCTGAGCGCAGCCTGATACGACCGCAGAGGTCGAATTTGGACACAATATTCAAGCTTGATACTATCTGAATTTGGATTGTGATCAAATTTTTGCCATAATATAGGTTTCTGACACAAAATAAATGTGATCAAAGATTTTACCAATACTGTGCAATTGAAGATTCCTTCTTGAAACTTTTCAAAAATTTGAAATTTGAAAAATGTTGACAAAAAAATATGAATCACTTAAAAAAAATTGGAACCCCCCACCCTTTTCAAACTTTTTGAATCCCCCTTGGAGCATTAACCATCAAACTCAATCCCAGTCTTTCCTTTGTAGTATGGCACCTTGTAGTAAAATTTTAGAGAGATCCATACACTTAAACATAAGTTATTGTCTGGAAACTTTAAAAATGCTTGTTTTGGCTCTTTTTTTGCCCTTAATTCCTAACCTGTTGGCACCATAACCCCCAAAATGAATCCCAACCTTGTACTTTTGGTATTAAACATTGTGGTACAATTTCAGAGCAATTGAAATACTTAAACACAAGTTATTATCCTGAAACTAGAAAAATGCTTGTTTTGGGTCCCTTTTCCTTCAGCAGCATTTAATATAACTTCTAAAAATAAATTGACAGCTAATCACCTCAAGAGATTACAACATTTCTTTATAACAAAACCATTGTAAGGGAGGTAACTCTAATGCAAAATAAAACCAAACCCATTTAAATACATCATAAAAGTATTTAAAAATAGAAAATGACATCATCCATTGTAGTCATGGCTAAAATTAGAAAACCTTGATCAGCAAAATTTAATAGTAATATCTAAAATAAATTCCTTCATCAAACCAACCCATTTAAATACATTATTAAAGTATTAAATAGAAAATGACATCATAGTCATGGCTAAAAATAGAAAACCTTGATCAGCAAAATTTAATAGTAATATCTAAAAATAAATTCCTTCATCCGCATTTAATATAACTTCTAAAAATAAATTGACAGCTAATCACCTCAAGAGAATACAACATTTCTTTATAACAAAACCATTGAGAACTTAAAATTGGTTCTAGGATTTTAATTTATACTCATTTTTTTTGCTTTTGTGCAATACACTATGCTGTTGCATATTGACCCCCCCAAAAAAAATCTGAAATGAGAAAAAATCGTCCCTTCCCACAATTTCTTTTTACCCCCACATTTTTTACCTCCCCACCCTTTTCCAAACAACCCCAACAAAATAAAAAAAAATTTTACTCCCTTTTTGCAAAAATGTTAATATATGAAGAAATTTTCTTTTAATTTCTGAAATCTGAAATGAGAAAAATTGTCCCCCTCCCACAATTTCTTTTTTACCCCCATTTTTTTCACCTCCCCACCCTTTTCCAAACAAAAAATTCTTTCCCTCAAGATATGGTCATAATCTCAAATTTCCATTGGAGTTTGCAACCATAATTACCCATTTAAATACATCATAAAAGTCTTAAAATAGAAAATGACACAAATAACCATGGCTAAAATCAATATTCCTTAACCATCATACTTCTTAAAGTAAATTGACAGCTAATCACCTCAAGACAATACAACATTTCTTCAATGTAAGGGAGGTAATCCAAACATATTATGTTTGGATGACCTCCCTTACACTGCTTTAAAATTGTCTTAATTGTCCATTAACCAAGAAACCCTCGTTTTCCCCCTTTTTTTGCCCCTAATTCTTAAACGGTTTGAGCCATAACCCCCCATAGCCAATCCTAACCATCCCTTTGTGGTATGGAAACTTGTGGTATAATTTCAGAGAGATCCATACACTTAAACACAAGTTATTGTCTGGAAACTAAAAAAATGCTTATTTGGGCCTCTTTTTGACCCCTTATTCCTAAAATGTTAGGACCATAACCCCCAAAATCAATCCCAACCTTCCTTTTGTGGTTATAAACCTTGTGTTTAAATTTCATAGATTTCTATTTACTTACACTAAAGTTATTGTCCGGAAACCAAGTGTCTTCAGACGACGACGAAGTGATACCAATATACGACCGCAAAATTTTTTGCGGTCATATGAAAAATGCCAACAAAGACTTATTTTGATCATGACATCAATATGTAGATGTGAACTTAGAAGACTTACAAAAAAATGTCCTACAAGCTGGGACCAATATATAAAATGGGGAATAAACATATATAAGTTTTATTGGGTTTTGGTGAGGGTATACAAGGTAATTACCAACTTAAGTTTAGCAATTTTGCTTATTGTCACCAGTGAATCACTTGGATTCTTTTATTTATACAGATTTTATTTTTCATCTTTTCTTAAAACAAAATACACCTGATTAATCCATAACAGTTCATCGTTGAGACATAATTTACAGCAGAATTTTATGTAGTGAAGAGGAGTTTGAAAAATAGTAAACCAAAGTTTGAACAGAGAAATGGCCCCGAAAACAGCCATTTACAGGTAAACTTTGCAGGACAATGAAATAGAAGCATGGATTTAGTTGCAAGACCATTTAAGTCATCAAACTACATTTTCTGACATCATATATGTTATTATGACTTTATACTATTATACGTTTGAATTCAAAGGATCAGAAATATTTATTATAATTAGTATTCACGTAGTACTAGTTTGTAATTATTCTTTAGTTTGTTTGTTTGTAAACTATCCTTGTAATTAATACTCAAAATTGACAACAACACTTCAAATGGTCTGCAATTTTATTTGCTATGGTCTACATGTTTCACCTGCAAGGCAAGCGTCATCAGGACAATTTTCATACAGAACTTAATTACTGAAGTACTCAAAGTGGTACATTGAATTTGAAGTTGTCAAGGTGAGAGAAACAATGAAAAGTGAAAGTAGCAATAAAGAGTTATAAATAGATAAGATAAATATAGAAAAATAAAGTTTGTTTACAATGTAACTTGAGTTGGTTTTACTTTTATATGATACCGGTACATGACATTGTTCTAAAGGCTTGGTATCTAAATGGACAATCTATCCTTGTAATTGTTTAAGAGGGAAACATATATCCCTATATGGCAGTCTGCCTGCAAGTGACATTTAACCACTTTGGAGTCCTTTTTTTTAATGAGTTACACCCTTCACCGGTTGACTCGAGGTCAATCAGTGTAAAGAATGCCACTGAATAATTGACTCTTACTGTGAAGTAATGACATAAGCATCCTGACATTGAAAATATATGGGAACTCCGTCCAAATGTCCATAGTGCACTCAATAAGGTTAATTGTCAAGGAATAAATAGTTTACAATACACCTTAGCACTAATTGTCCACAATTACTGTCCCAGTACAATTTTGATATCAACAGAAAATATCTGACGCAACAATGCAAAAGTGATTGTTGTATGACTTCAATACTCTTGGGTCAAATGTCACACTAATCTGATGATCTGATAAATGTATTAGCTAAAAAGAAAACATCAGAATTCCAAAAAAAGTAGGTTTTCTGTGTAAACCCACAAATTATTTGTAAGAATTTCAAGATTTAAAAGTGGATGGACCGACCATCAGCCAAATCAGAAAATTGATCCAGACACAGAATCCCAATAAAATGCTTCGCTGAGCGCAGCCTGATACGACCGCAGAGGTCGAACCCTGAACAGTTGGTGCAAGTTTGGACACAATATTCAAGCCTGATACTGTCTGAATTTGGATTGTGATCAAATTTTGACATAATATAGGTTTCTGACGCAAAATAAATGTGGTGAATTATCTAACTAGAGGCTCTCAAGAGCCTGTGTTGCTCACCTGTATTTACTGATGCTTTGGAAATCATGTAAAATAAGGTTAAAATCATAATTAATAGTATTAGATATTAGATATTATAATGATATCTAAGATAATAACAAAAACTGCAAAATTTTTGTAAAATAACAAACTCAGGGACAGCAACCTAACAAAGGGTTGTCGGATTCGTCTGAAAATTTCAGGGCAGATGAATATAAATCTGATGAACATTTTGCCACCTGTCAGATTTGCTCTAAATGCTTTAGTTTCAGAGATATAAACCAAAAACTGCATTTTCCCCTATATTCTATTTTTAACCAAGTTGGCCATGATGGTTGGAAGGCGGGGTCATCGGACAAATTTTTAAACCAGATACCTAATAATGATTATGGAAAAGTATGGTTAAATTTGTCTCAGTAGTTTCAGAGAAGAAGATTTTTGTAAAGATTACAAAATTTACGAAAATTGTTAAAATTGACTATTAAGGGCAATAACTCCTAAAGGGTCGACTCACAATTTTGGTCATGACAACTTATTTGTAGATCTTACTTTGCTGAACATTATTGCTGTTTACAGTTTATCTCTATCTATAATAATATTCAAGATAATAACCAATAAAATGCTCCACAGGGCGCAGCTTGATACGACCGCAGGCGTCGAACCCTGAACAGTTGGGGCAAGTATGGACACAACATTCAAGCTTGATACAGCTCTGAATTTGGATTGTGATTAAATATTTGACACAGCATAGGTTTCTGACACAGAATGAATGTGGTCTAAGAACTTAAAAATTTTAAATTGGACATTCACCTATAATGGTCCAATATCCAAAATCTAAATACATGGTTAGATTCAGCATATCAAAGAACCCCATATATTCAATTTTTGTTGAAATCAAACATAGTTTAATTTTGGACCCGATTTGGACCAACTTGAAAACTGGGCCCATAATCAAAAATCTAAATACATGTTTAGATTCATTATATCAAAGAACCCTAAGAATTCAATTTTGTTAAAATCAAACTAAGTTTAATTTTGGACCCTTTGGACCTTAATGTAGACCAATTTGAAAACGGGACCAAAAATAAAAGAATCTAAATACATGGTTAGATTCGCATATCAAAGAACCCCAATATTTCAATTTTGATGAAATCAAACAAAGTTTAATTTTGGACCCTTTTGACTTCAATGTGGACAAAGTTGATAACAGGGCCCAAAATCAAAAATCTAAATACATGGTTAGATTCAGCATATCAAAGAACCCCATATATTCAATTTTGTTGAAATCAAACAAAGTTTAATTTTGGACCCGATTTGGACCAACTTGAAAACTGGGCCCATAATCAAAAATCTAAATACATGTTTAGATTCAGCATATCAAAGAACCCTAAATATTTAATTTTGTTAAAATCAAACTAAGTTTAATTTTGGACCCTTTGGACCTTAATGTAGACCAATTTGAAAATGGGACCAAAATTAAGAATCTAAATACACGGTTAGATTCGGCATATCAAAGAACTCAATAATTCCATAATTGATGAAATCAAACAAAGTTTAATTTTGGACCCTTTTGACCTCAATGTGGACCAATTTAAAACAGGGACCAAAATCCAAAAACTTAATACACGGTTAGATTCAGCATATTAAAGAACCCCAAGAATTCAAGAACAAAACCCCATTGAAATTGGTCAAGAAATAAGCAATTTATACAAAGTATCTTCTTTTGCACAATACTGTGCAATTGAATATTTCTTGCAATTGCGCAATACTCTGCAATTGAATTTTTCTTGCTATTGCGCAATACTGTACAATTGACAATTTCTTGCTATTGCGCAATGTTGTGCTATTGGATATTTCTTGCTATTGCGCAATACTGTGCAATTGAAGATTTCTTGCTATTGCGCAATACTGTGCAATTGAAAATTTCTTGCTATTGCACAATACTTAATATATTAATTTACACATCCTGTTTGGTGTGTATCTCTTGCCTTATCATTATTATTTGCTTTTTATATATAAATCAGAAATTTAATAATAAAGTTTTTGGCAAATTTCCAATATACATAATTTAAAAGCAGTTTAGGTGAGATAAACAAAAAAGCTTCATCAGCAATATTTTATATTGGCAAATTTCCAATGAAGTTCATTAAACTAAAGTTATTGGCAAATTTCCAATAGAATTTATTAATAATAAAGTTTTTGGCAAATTTCCAATATAAATAATTTAAAAGCAGTTTAGGTGAGATATTCAAATGAGTTTCAATTACCAACCTTACACTGCCTTTTAAATTATGTGTTGTACTTATGTAATTGTCCATTAACCTGCAAACACTTTTCCCCTTTTTGCACCTTATTCCTTAACACTTTGAGCCATAACTCCCAAAGACAATTCTTACCATCCCTTTGTGGTATTCCAATATCCAAAATCTAAATACATGGTTAGATTCAGCATATCAAAGAACCCCAAGAATTCAATTTTGATGAAATCAAATAAAGTTCAATTTTGGACCCTCTAAACCTCAATGTGGACCAATTTGATAACGGGCCCGAATATCAAAAATCTAAATACATGGTTAGATTCAGCATATCGAAGAACCCCATATATTCAATTTTGTTGAAATCAAACAAAGTTTAATTTTGGACCCGATTTGGACCAATTTGAAAACTTGGCCCATAATCAAAAACTAAGTACATGTTTAGATTCAGCATATCAAAGAACCCCAAGAATTCAATTTTGTTAAAATCAAACTTAGTTTAATTTTGGACCCTTTGGACCTTAATGTAGACCAATTTGAAAACGGGACCAAAAATTAAGAATCTAAATACAAAGTTAAATTCGCATATCAAAGAACTCTTTAGTTCAATTTTCGATTAAATCAAACAAAGTTTAATTTTGGACCCTTTTAGCCCCTAATTCCTAAACTGTTGGGATCAAAACTCCTTTTGGCCCCAAATTCCTAAACGTTTAGGGCAATTACCCCAAACTCAAACCCAGCTTTCCCTTTGTGACATGGAACCTTGTGGAACAATTTCATAAAGATCCATACACTTACACACAAGTTATTGTCCTGAAACTAGAAAAATGCTTGTTTTTTGCCCCTTTTTGGCCCCTCATTCCTTAAATTTTGAGGCAATTACCCCCAAAATCAATCCCAGCCTTCCCTTTGTGGTATGGTACCTTGCAGTACAATTTCAGAGAGATCCATACACTTGAACACAAGTAATTGTCTGGAAACTAGAAAAATGCTTATTTTTGGCCCCTTTTTGGACCCTTATTCCTAAACGTTTTAGGCAATTACCCCCAAACTCAATTCCAGCTTTCCCTTTGTGATATGGAACCTTGTAGTACAATTTCAGAAAGATCCATACACTTACACACAAGTTATTGTCATGAAACTAGAAAATGCTTGTTTTTGCCCTTTTTGGCCCTAATTCCTAAAATTTTGAGGCAATTACCCCAAAATCAATCCCAGTATTCCCTTTGTGATATGGAACCTTGTGGTACAATGTCAGAGAGATCCATACACTAACACACAAGTTATGTCTGGAAGTTACCAAATGCTTATTTTGGCCCCTTTTGGCCCCTAATTCCTTAACTGTTGGTACCTTAACCCCAAAATCAATCCCAACCTTCCTTTTGTGGTATTGAACCTTATGGTAAAATTCATAGAGATCCATTCACTTAAACTAAAGTTAGAGTGCCAAAACCAATGTGTCTTGGACGACGACGACGACGCCGGACGACGACGCCGGACAACAACGTAACGTCATACCAATATACGACCGCAAAAGTTTTTGCGGTCGTATAAAACTGCAAAATTTCCTTAAAATTACCAATTCAGGGCAGCAACCCAACAACAGGTTGTCAGATTTGTCTGAAAATTTCATGGCAGATAGATCTTGACCTGATAATCAGTTTTACCCTATGTCAGATTTACTCTAAATGCTTTGGTTTCAGAGATATAAGCCAAAATCTACATTTTACCCCTATGTTCTATTTTTAGCCATGGCAGCCATCTTGGTTGGTTGGCGGGGTCATCTGACATATTTTTAAACTAGATACCCTAATGATGATTGTGGCCATGTTTGGTTAAATTTGGCCCAGTGGTTTCAGAGGAGAAGATTTTTGTAAAAAGCTAACGACGACGGACGGCGGACGACGACGACGGACGACGGACGCCAAGTGATGAGAAAAGCTCACTTGGCCCTTCGGGCCAGGTGAGCTAAAAATGTTAAATGGGTTAAAAATTTGTATTAAATTTCAATTGAAGATTTCTTGCTATTGCGCAATACTGTGCAAAAGAAGATTTCTTGCAATTGCGCAATACTGTGCAATTCAATATTTCTTGCTATTGCGCAATACTGTGCAATTGAAAATTTCTTGCTATTGTGCAATATGGTGCTATTGGATATTTCTTGCTATTGCGCAATACTGTGCAATTGACAATTTCTTGCTATTGCGCAATACTGTGCAATTGAAGATTTCTTGCTATTGCGCAATACTGTGCAATTGAAGATTTCTTGCTATTGCGCAATACTGTGCAATTGAAAATTTCTTGCTATTGCACAATACTTAATATAATAATTTACACATCCTGTTTGGTGTGTATCTCTTGCCTTATCATTATTATTTGCTTTTATATATAAATCAGAAATTTAATAAAAAAGTTTTTGGCAAATTTCCAATATACATAATTTAAAAGCAGTTTAGGTGAGATAAACAAAAAAGCTTCATCAGCAACATTTTATATTGGCAAATTTCCAATGAAGTTCATAAAACTAAAGTTATTGGCAAATTTCAATGGAATTTATAAATAATAAAGTTTTTGGCAAATTTCAATATACATAATTTAAAAGCAGTTTAGGTGAGATACTCAAATGAGTTTCAATTACCAACCTTACACTGCCTTTTGAATTATGTTTTGTACTATAAAGGAAAATTCGCGATTTTCACTTATCATCTTATTATGTTCATAATACCATAAAAACATATTCACCAAGTTTTATTTTGATATGAAAAGTAATAAAGAAGAAAATTGGGAATTATTAATTTTATTTATCCAAACTTCCTGACTTATGTGACGTAGTTTAAGTCTTTTGCATGCCGGAGTGAAATTAATCTCATTTAAGTCTTGTTCGTTAACCATCTAATAACCAATTTAAAGCGCATCGACGACTTTCGGTGTAGCTATTAACCAACTAAAAATAGGTGATAGCCATGCAACTTTTAAAATTAGATTGTAGGATTTATGTTTTAACGATTTTTGATATGAATTTTAGTAATAAAAGTAAATCATACAATAAAACATTTTATGATTTTTTCCGACAAATACTTTAAACAAACATAGGAAACTGACATGATCGATAGTGTATTAAAATACTTGTTTGTATTGACCTTTTGCTTTAGTCCAGCAAATATTACTTGTACTGTGGAAATAGAATGTGTATTGTTATGTGACACTTAGTGAATGTTGAATTAGTGGTTAAACTCAAGGTAATTAAAAGATTAGCATTCTGTAATTGTAATCTTTTGATCTTCATTCAGTGAATTGTAGCCGTCACGGTTTACCGTTCCAGGTGTGAACAACATTTCCAGTGTTCTCCCAGGATTTTGGATAGCACCAGGGTAACGCGTGTGGACAGCTTGGTGAAATGATTCATACAATCAGTTGTGTCGCGTCACGTCGCTTAGCTATATTTCTAGTTACTGCAGTATGTCTCTTGTTTTGTTTTAACACTGTGGTACTGTACATGTGTTATGTAGACATTGAGTCAGAAAATTATTGGTAAAAAAAAGTAAATCAATAAACAGTTTGTATACTTTAATATTTTTTAAAATAAATAAAACATGATTCATTACAAAGTATTCATCTAAATTTAAAGTAATCAAATCTTTTATAAAATCCATGATCAATAAAAATAAAATATCATTCAAAGGAGACCAAAATGTTCAATTTAAAAACTTTATAGTTTCTAGAAAGAAAGTTGTTGTATGTGAAAGGATTCTTGTCATAAGGAGATATAAAATAACAAGAACAAATATTGTTTTATTATTTGAACCAGTTTCTATCTTTAATTTAAAAAATAAAGAAATTTTTCATAAATTTAAACAAATTTTGCCATAGATTTCATGTAAATATTAACCTTTCTTGTCTTTGGTGATAATCAAACATTGATACAGACTTAATACTGCACTGAAATCTAAATCTTTATTTGTCATGATCCATTTAAAAGAATTCCTAAATCTATAAATTTATCTTGGGTCTATAAGTAACCATATTCAATGTCAACAACAAAGTCTCCCTATTTTTCCCGCCTTAATGACAGGAAGTAGATATAAATAGATTTAACATGTGCTTATGGATAAAATTTGCAAGATTACTTCTGTTATTCATTAATTGTGGATAGATATCCAATTTGAAGGTACAGTCATGCATTTTATTTATTAAATAGAATAGATTGCAATTAATTGCAAATAAACTTTAGTATTCTACGTGAACTAACAGGGTCATGTGATATGTACAGATGTCCGTCCTCTTCACAGATACTATAGTTTGAAACCCGATATCATGCACTAAGGGAGCTACCATTTGATTTTTATGGGGGCTAGGATGAAATTTGAAAAAATAGGCAGGACAGGAGTTTTGAGTAAAAAAAAGACAGGATGAGCAATTTGGTAAAAAAAGGCAGGATGACAATTTGTGTAAAAATTCAGGATAAACTAGTAAAAAAAAGGCAGGACCGAATAGAGTAAAAATAAAAAGGCAGGACAGAGATTACAATTAAAATAAAAAGCAGGACAAAATTTTTCATCCTAGCCCCCATAAAAATCAAATGGTAGCTCCTAACTATGTCATAATTTAAGAAAATTTTGGCCATGGTTTAATCAGACATATTATACTATACTAATGAGCCAACTTTATTATGCACAAACAATGTACAGGCGTGTGTGCAACTATCGGGTTCACACTGTTTGTGTACAAAGTATTTGCAGACTTGTCACAGGTCAGCGCTTGGGTTGTGAGTGAAGCCATAAAATAGTTATCAGTGATCATAAAGTTATGAACTCCTAATTAAAACACAAAAGAATAATGTAACAAGTGTTAATTACATGATTAAATGCAATCAACAAGGTTAACCCCATAAGGTAAATCGATCACGTGGTGTCAACAATCTGGGTAAACTGGTTTGAACTGGTCAAATTTCACCTGGAATTTTATACTGCACGGAAAAGATTTAACAAATCGCTTAAAACTTTACCGATTTACGATTTTTTTACTGAAAATTTTAGCACCACGGTCAAAAATTATACATCGTGGTAAGACCGATACCACCACGGTCAAAAATTATACATCGCGGGCCCGCGGTCCTTTAAGGGCCTGGGGAGAACACTGATTTCGTATGAATGATAAACGGAGTGCTGGTTCAGACACAGAAAATATAAAAAAGAATTAAAATTAATTCAGTGGAGTAATTAAGTCGCACAATAACTGGATAGCCGTTGTATATTTTTATATTTTGCGTAAGCTCACTTTTATATGAATTATGACCGCCGATACTTTTGTAACGATGAAATACTGAATTAATTTAATTGAATAAATTTATAAATAATAATAGCCTTCTGAACACGAGTGTATGAACTAAAATTGTGCTATTTTAAATTAGAATCGGTAACCTTGAATATTTGAAACAGATCATTACCAATTGCCATTATAGAATTTAGTCCACCCAAAACAATCTTTATTTACATATTCAGGACTTAATGTTCACATCAAAATATTTTAAATCTCACAACGCATAAATACTTCAGCTATTTGAAAAAAAAATTGACAAAAATTTAAGGATCTTCTTGGAATGGATTTGAAAAATTACGAACAAATATTCTTTTCGGTGTGAAAACATCAACAAAATTTATACATAATCGGAATGTCCCTATTAAAATAGTCTTCGTCTCACAACGTATAATACTTTAGCTATTTGACCAACGATGTTTAAAAAAAGACAGAACCAATTTGATGTCATCTTTCCTATTTTGTATATAATTATAAGTCTGTTTTAACTGGCAAGAATACCCTAAAGCGGACAAGCAGTTTATTCTTTAAATTTCTGTTACTGAATACCAAGAAAGAAAATAAATCCGAAATTAATTTGAAACTTTGATACTCAATAGTTTTCCTGAAAAATCACATCCCATGGGGATAATCAGTTTACGTCCAGTGACATATATATAACATACATGTCGGAACAGGAAATTTGGCATAAAACACTTTCAGAACCATGTTCACATTATTATCCATTATACCCAACAATTGTGATGATGACGAATTTCTTCCTTTGTTCCGAGAACAATCTAAATGAAATATAAATCTGTGATTTTACTATGTCCATAACTTCGATGAACCAAAGCAAGTTAGATATCGACCTGTATTTTTTAAATCAAATTGGTTCTCTTCTTCTTCTTCTTCTTGTAGTATACAATAGTCCATCGACATCCGATGATTACATACTGTTGGCATACGTGGACAAGTCTATTTACAAAACTTTTACCCCAATTTAAACAAAATGTATGTTTCTTTCTTATGTTCAATGTATATATGTATATTTTAAATTGCGACTATCTATAGTTCCGTAACTTTCTATCCAGGTGTATAAACGAATGATCGACAAGTGTGCACATTTTTGTTAAATCTATGGAGCATACAGCTGTCTTATGTGGAACTCTGATATTACTTTATGTTGTTTTATTATTACTTGATGATATTTTGTCTTTACTTAATATGGTTTTGACATTACGTAATGATGTTTTGATATAACTCAATATGGAATAGTCATTACTTAATGATATTTCGATATTACGATATGGTTTCGTATTGACTTGATATAGTTTTGTCATTACTCAATATGGTTTTGTCATTACTCGATGTGGTTTCACCATTATTTAATGTGGTTGTGTCATTAGTCAATGTGGTTTAAACATTACTTGATGTGAATGTGACTTAACGTTATGTAGTTGTTTCATTACATGATGTGGTTTTGTTATTTTGTAATGATGATTTGCCTATTCTTTATATGGTTTTAACATTACGTAATGATGTTTCAAAATTTGACTATTTTACACTACATGATGTGTTTGTTCCATTATTTGATGTGGTCCTGTCATTCTTTGATGTGGTTATCCCATTACTTGATGAGGTAAAATCACGTGACCAATTCGGAAAAACCTGTTCTATTTTTAGATAGATTTCCATGTTGTATGTGCCTTGGATGAGTGTGGCCATCCATCGAATTAGAGTTCAAATTAAAGTTCGGGTTACTGTTTGAGTTAAACTTTGAGTTAGTCTTGATTTGAATTCAAGTCATTATTAGAATTAAAGTTTTAGTTAGCATTGAGTTTCGAGTTGGACATCGAGTTTGAGTCACATTTAACTGAGGTAGAGTTCTAGTTACAACATTAAATTTGAGTCATTTTTGAGGTAGAGTTTGAGTAAGATTCAATTTAAGTCTCATTTAGATTAATTAAGATTTTGAGTTCAAATTCGAGCTATCTTATATGAGTTCGTAATTTAATTTTCTATCGTGGAACAAGGACTTTTGCTCAGGCTTCCGAAAAGAGGGCTCAGGGTATGCATACAAAAGATAAATAATGTTACAGTATACAAAACGCAACATAGAAGTTGAAATAAAGTTAGATTTGGTGTGATTGACAATGAGACAACTATCCATCAGAGTTTAAATGCAGTGGATGTAAGAAATCATATATAGGCAACCGTACAGCCTTCAACACACCATATAGTCAGCTACAAAAGGCCACCATGCAACATGTGAAAAATTCAAGCGAAAAAACAAAGCGGTCTTATTTATAAATAAACAATCTACAAAATGAAATGACACACATTTATCGACAACAATTGAACTTCATGCTCCTGACTTGGGGCAGGTACATAAAGAAAGTGCGTGGCGGAGTTTAACATGTATGTGAGCGCTAAATCCTAACCTTACATCGGACTGTTACAGTTGTGTAACAGCACAACACGAGAAAAAATGTGAACTAGACAAAGTGATGCCCCGCACTCAACTCATTTAACCGCTTATACCCCAAAATGACAAAAAATGTTCATTTATCTCCCAAAAGAGCAAAAGATAATAAAATAAAACCCTGACCACATGCACACCTTCAATATATGTACAAACAGACAGTAAAGAAAACTTCCTAGGATTCAAACTGTAGGACGGACGGACGGACGGACAGGGTAAAACAATATGCCCCAACTTTCAGTTGCGGTGGCATACAAAACAGTTTCATTTGGCTGTTTCAATAGATCGGTATGACTGGGTGATATAAATCCATCGGGGTGATCTCGGATGCTCCAGAAAGGCACCCGTCGTGTTATTCGAGAAAGTACAAACCTAGTGATTTGGTTTTATTTGGTAGTTTACATTCAAGGAAAAGATGACGGTTTTATGGTTACGACCACTGGAACATGTCCGTCGTCACATATGAAACAGATATTCCAAAAGTTTATTTTCAATTAGTGCGAGGTAGATCAGGGAATTCAATTGATTACAAATAAAAGATTGATATTAGTTTAAGTTCAAATGATCATTTACGCTAAAAAAAATCGGAGAATTCTTGTTTTATAGTATTGATGCTTTGTCGCTTAGTCCGTGCCCCCTCCCCCCGTTTCCCTGTAACTTTAGTGTGAGTTGATTTGAAGTGTTTCATTTGTTAACAATAAAGTTCAAGTCTTTTGATTTGTGTCGAGCCTGCGACATCAATGTAGCGGCAGTGAGACATAACAAACCTATATTTCGTCAGTCGATAGTGGCGTCGGCGTCTCCATCTCCATTTTTAATTTCTATTGAGTTTAACCTTTCATTATACATGTTACTAAACATGTATGCCATGTATATTACTTTTAGAGCATCATACTGGATTTGGTTACCTCGACTATTGTATCTGTATTTATATTGTATGTTTCTCTGTAAACTTGTATTTAGTTTTAGAGAATAAAGTATCTATCTATCTATCTATAGATCGTTAGGTTTCTAGTTTTTACATTTTCATTTCGGGACCTATAGCTTACTATAGGGTATGGGTTTTGCTCATTGTTGAAAACCATACAGTTTTGTTTTAGTTAAATAAAACCGAATTACATGTAAACTGTTTTGATATGATAAATTTATTAACCTCCATGAAGTGTTTTAAAACTTGTATAGGAGTTATTCCTCAATTTCAAGAAAAGCATCTACAGAAAAACATTTTTTTTTTTTTTTTACCGATAAATGTATAGATAAATGAACAGCCGATCAACATGACGCTTTTACACTTACAGCAGCAATATCAGGCGAGACACAGGGTTCCGTGGAATATTTTACAAGTTTATTAAAAAATACTGCTTCCGTTTGAGAACTTAGGATAAAACAACAGGACCAAGTGGTTTGGGGATATCCCAATTATGTCCGAAATACTATAAACTTTTAAATACTTTTTCTTATTATTATCTGCCGTTCCCCTTTTCATACCAAATAACTCTGAACAACCACTCGAACTTTAATTTGAACATTAACTCAATGGATAGCGATACCCATCCAAAGCACATTAAACAAACGATATATTGAAATCTGTTTAAAAATAGAACATATTTTTTCCGAATTGGTCACGTGGTTTTACCTCATCAAGTAATGGGATAACCACATCAAAGAATGACAGGACCACATCAAATAATGAAACAAACACATCATGTAGTGTAAAATCATCAAATTTTGAAACATCATTGCGTAATGTTAAAACCATATTAAGAATAGGCAAATCATCATTACTAAATAACAAAACCACATCATGTAATGAAACAACTACATAACGTTAAGTCACATTCACATCAAGTAATGTTAAAACCACATTGACTAATGACACAACCACATTAAATAATGGTGAAACCACATCGAGTAATGACAAAACCATATTGAGTAATGACAAAACTATATCAAGTCAATACGAAACCATATCGTGTTATATCGAAATATCATTAAGTAATGACTATTCCATATTGAGTTATATCAAAACATCATTACGTAATGTTAAAACCATATTAAGTAAAGACAAAATATCATCAAGTAATAATAAAACAACATAAAGTTATATCAGAGTTCCACATAAGACAGCTGTGGCGTTCCATATAAATCAATACTTCTTGTATGTTTCAAACTGTCCTTCACTATTGACAACAAGTATATACTTACATTTTCCCAAATTTACCCGTGGAAAAATATGTAAATAGATTTTATTTTATCATTTTTATTTTCTTTTGGAAATAATAAGACTTTTTGTAAATAATATTCTTTACACCAGAAATGTTATTTATAAGCAAGCGTATGAGTTAAGTAATGACTAGTATATCACTATCGGACACGCAAGACAGAGATGTATATTATACACCTGATAGTTCAAAATAGAAAGTTACAAGTTATCGGCCGTGTACACTGATCAATACCCTCAGAAGTGAAACGATGCATGAACTTGCAAGCCCAACAGGAAATCGCTTGAATACCTGGACATGTCACCTCACAATACCTTTGGGAGTAATACCTTTAGCCATGCTGGTGATCAGATAAGGAAGGTCCAAATTTATTTAAATAAGTTTATTGCATAATAGAATTATGAACAAATTAGATTTTGAAAATAATTTTCACGGAACACTTATTCATGATCATTAATGAATTTGAACTTTGACTTTTAACTAATTTCCATATAAACAGTTTAAAAAGACAAACCATGGTTAATTAAAAATAATAGCATTTTCCGTATCAAGTTAGTAAGTCGGATAAAACAACCGTGACGATTGAAAAGATATCGACACGCAATTACGACTACATTAGGTTACTGTAGTTTTGGTCCTTTGTGGTTTATAGACCTATCGTGGTTTTAAACGGAGAAGATATCAAAATGGCGCACGCAGAGAATTGATACTCTAAATTTAAAATCGATGGTGATCTCTTATCTAGCGGAATAAAACTTTAATACTTATGAATTTAAACTTTTTACACAGAATGGACATAATATCAATTTTGATTTTTGCAAAGTTCACCTTTAAGTAATTGTCCATTAACCTGCAAACCCTTTTCCCCTTTTTGCTCCTTATTCCTTAACGGTTTGAGCCTCCCAAAGACAATTCTTACCATCCCTTTGTGGTATTCCAATATCCAAAATCTAAATACATGGTTAGATTCAGCATATCAAAGAACCCCAAGAATTCAATTTTGATGAAATCAAATAAAAGTTCAATTTTGGACCCTTTAAACCTCAATGTGGACCAATTTGATAACCGGCCCAAATATCAAAATCTAAAATACATGGTTAGATTCAGCATATCAAAGAACCCCATATATTCAATTTTGTTGAAATCAAACTAAGTTTAATTTTGGACCATGATTTGGACCAACTTGAAAACTGGGCCCATAATCAAAAACTAAGTACATGGTTAGATTCAGCATATCGAAGAACCCCATATATTCAATTTTGTTGAAATCAAACTAAGTTTAATTTTGGACCCGATTTGGACCAACTTGAAAACTGGGCCCATAATAAAAAACTAAGTACATGTTTAGATTCAGCATATCAAAGAACCCCAAGAATTCAATTTTGATGAAATCAAATAAAAGTTCAATTTTGGACCCTTTGGACCTTAATGTAGACCAATTTGAAAACGGGACCAAAATTAAGAATCTAAATACACGGTTAGATTCGGCATATCAAAGAACCCCAATAGTTCAATTTTGATGAAATCAACAAAGTTTAATTTTGGACCCTTTTCGCCCCTAATTCCTAAACTGTTGGGACCAAAACTCCCAAAATCAATCGCAACCTTCCTTTTGTGGTCATAAACCTTGTGTTTAAATTTCATAGATTTCTATTTACTTATACTAAAGTTATTGTGCAAAACCAAGAAAAATGCTTATTTGGGCCCTTTTTAGCCCCTAATTCCTAAACTGTTGGGACCAAAATCCCTAAATCAATCCCAACATTCCTTTTGTGGTCATAAACCTTGTGTTAAAATTTCATAGATTTCTATTTACTTATACTAGAGTTATTGTGCAAAAACCAAGAAAAATGCTTATTGGGCCCTTTTTGGCCCCTAATTCTTAAACTGTTGGGACCAAAACTCCCAAAATCAATCCCAACCTTCCTTTTGTGGTCATAAACCTTGTGTTTAAATTTCATAGATTTCTATTAACTTATACTAAAGTTATAGTGCGAAAACCAAATGTCTTCGGACGACGACGACGACGCCAACGTCATACCAATATACGACCGCAAAAATTTTGCGGTCGTATAAAAAGGACAGACAGACAACTTTATACTTATTGCTTAATGTGCTATAACTGCTTATGTGTATTAAACTGCTTTATACACTTTTAATAATGATTCCTTACTGTACTTCTAATATTTCTGCATAATATAACATAATTAACTTCTTCGTGTCATTTATATTGTATATGTATGCTTCATGTAATGATTTGCTTTGATTCATATATAAGTAGCTCTTGTGTGTTTTGTATGAGGGTGGTAATGGGGATACCTTCAAGACAAATAACATGTAAAATAAACTGTTATCACAAAGATATGTCTCGCCTTTTGTAATTTTGATAATGCAAATGTTGAAATTAAAATTGCAATACTTTAACATGTAAGTAATGCAAATATTCAAAGTCGATGAACCATGACTGAAGGTACATGGCTAAACAATCTCCATGGAATAAGATGTGCCAATGCTAATACAACTGCATACCAAATACCATTGACTTATTATAAGTCGTTCCTTTAAACAAACCTAAACACAAACATTAACTTGTAAACTATGTAAAAGTTTCAAAGTCAATGAACCATGATCAGGGTGGGGCTATATAATCTCCATGGAAGCGATACTTGCAAATGCCAATAAATTTGCATACCAAATATCAATGACCTAACATTAGCAGTTCATCTTACACTGATCTAATCACAAACTAATACATGTAAACTAAGCAAAAGTTTCAAAGTAAATAGACCATGACTGAGGGGCAGGGTCAAATATTCTCCATGGAAATGAGATGTGCTAATGCTTATACAACTGAACACCAAGTAACATTGGCCTACCACTAATGGTTCCCTTGAACTGACCTAATCACAAACTAATACATGTAAACCTAGCAAAATTTTCAAAGTCTATAGACCATGACTAAGGGGCAGAGCCAAATAATCTCCATGGAAATGAGATATGCCCATGCTTATACAACTGCATACCAAATATCATTGACCTACCACTAGTGGTTCCCCATAAATTGACCTAATCACAAACTAATACATGTTAACTATGAAAAGTTTCAAAGTCAATAGACCTTGACTGAGGGGGGGCCAAATAATCTCCATGGTAATGAGATGTGCCAATGCTAATACAACTGCATACCAAATATCATTGACCTACCACTAGTGGTTCACCATGAACTAGACCTAATCACAAACTAATACATTGTTGCCGCCGCCGCTTGAAACAGCATACCTATGTCTCGCTTTTGACTTCGTCATGGCGAGACAAAAATCTTGCCAAGTGACGTTACCAGCGTTTTTGATGCATGGCGATAAAATGTACATGTTCTTCATGACGATTTAGAAATCAACTGGTTTTGACAAATCCGGTAAAATTATTTCATAAAATAACGGTAACGGATAATTATTTGAGACCTTCTGATGAATCACGATAAGAATATTTTGACGAATCACAATAAAATTTAAACCAATTTGACGCTAACTGTAGCTGAAAATGACAGTTTGATGTCTGACGGTAAAGGGCATTCCTACCCTCTTGAATGCTTACATTGTATTAAATTTTGATCAATTACTAACGTAACAATAATATTTGTGTCTACTGTTACGTTGTATTATTGTCACATTCATGCATTTCAATGTATGTTGGGAACAGTAATATAGTATTTCCCATATGTATGTAATTATATTAAAAATCAAATTGAAAACTTTTATTTGTAAACAATTCGATGATGCAATATTGCAGGCAGATTATAAAAATTTTGCTCTGGATACTTTTGGTCATAAACAAGCTTTGGTCTAATCTAAAAAAAGCTTTAACCAAAGACTGAACTCAATGTTGAACCCGCCAACGAAATCTAGGAACGCCATGTCTCGATTTGGCACATAAATGTTGCAGACTTGACAATAAAGCAACGTAACCATAGACATAAATATTATTGCTACCTTTGTAATTAATCGTTTCCTAAGCCAACTTAGCATTCAGGCAATTAGTGTCCAACGTAACAATAACTTTTTTGTTATCGCTATGTTTCAATGTAATCATAGCCAGTGCCTTGTAAAATAAGACGATATAAAAAGCACAATGTTAAATTTCTGTATACAAATTTTCGTCTATAAATAAAGCTATTGAATTTGAACTTGAATCTTCTGATCATGATGCGAAACAGAGATATAAATGAGGGTAGGAATGGGGTACCCCACATGACAAATGACTGTAAAATATCTGTAAAAATAACCTTAATGATAATCATTTTACTCAAAAAAAGTCCATTTGACGCTAATGCCAGTAACGCTAGCTACAAAATAAGGTTTGACAAATGACAATAAAAAATAAAGGCTCATTTGACGCTAACAGTAGCGAAAAACAGACGTTTGACGCTTGGCAATTAAGGGCATTCCTACCCTCATAACACAGGCACCGTATATACGTTGTTATTGCACCGCAGGTAAATTATGACATTATGATTGGTCAAACACCATCACGTGGTACCAGGCCCTATGGATCCGTAGAGGTTTAGTAAATTTCATATGGGGTTCATGACGTCATGTCTAGTGTTAATGGTGACATCATCTATTGATGTTGTTGTATTTCATTGTTTATTTTTCTACAAAACGCAGCAGGAAAAGTCCTGTGTGCAATAAATTCGTTGGACAGTCTTTACTGACCACCTACGGACCATAGAGGGTTAGTAAAATCCATAGGCCTCACCCCCTATGGATTTTACTAACCTCTATGGATCTGTAGGGGGTAAGTAGCGAACCATATAACTTATTTATATAATAGTGGATCTTCCCATGGATAGAAACAAGGGCCTGTGCCTCATAGTCATGTATCGTGTAGTTTAATTTGTTATCCACACCTTTTGTTAATGATCTTCCAGATAAGTTTAACTGTCCACTCTTTCTTGCTTGTTTGAAAATACTTGGGTGAACTGTTTTAGAGTTATCATCACGGGTTTGCTGAAATCCGAATTTTGGATTTCTTGCCGGTTTTCTGGATGCCATTCTTCGCTATCGGGTCACTTCGCCCCACAACATATTCGGACCAAGGATCGTTCGTCCATAAAGTCCGTTTTTCATATTCTTAATTTAAACAAAAAACAACGTATATTAATGTAATACACCTATCTATTTCATATAATAGATAATAGTTCATATGATTTTTTTTACTTATTGGCTTTGTACTTACATGCTCACTGACACGCCTGATGGGAGCCACAAGTGGAGCACTGAGGATCTGCTTACCCTTTCGGAGCACCGGAGATTACCCCCGGTTTTAGTGAGGTTAGATTTTATCAGTCTTTAGTTTTCTATGTTGTGTTTTGTATATACTGTTATGTCTTGTAGGTCGTTTTTCCATGGTACTGTCAGTTCGTTTTCGAATTATGATTTTGAATATCCGTTATGGTATCTTTCGCCTCTCTCTTGTAGATATATGTGCCACAAGTCACCAACTAATTATGCCTCTTGTTTCTTAACTAGCCAAAATACAATTGCCTGGTGCACTTGGGTCAATTAACTGTATTATAATATGTTGTTGGTTTTTGTGTGTTGTTTGGGGCTTTTTTATACAGAATAATACATGGCAAAATCTGTATCGCATGCTGTATCACCACGAGAAACCAATATCAGTCCCGAGGGCCGAAGGTCCGAGGGCTGATATTGGTCGAGTGGTGATACAGCATGAGATACGGATTTTGCCATGTATTGATCTGTTTATCATATATTTTAACAAAATCAGATCCATGATATATATTAAAGGAGAATCATTTGATTGTGAGGTTGGGGCCTGGCAGATTTTAGAAATAATTATGCAGGCCCTCATTTAGATAAGAAAAAATAATCTTGTCTTATCACACATGAAAATAAATATTCTGGCTCCGAATAATTTTTATAATCATTTGCAAAGGTATTCAATGTTTACAGAAAATCTGGAAAGAAGTATTATCAGTTGTTGCTTGGGGATATGCAGTGAACGTTCCCCAGGCTTCTTTTCACCTAAATAAATATAATTTCGTTCATGAAATCTATAAAAAAATTTAAATTAACTCGCTTATTTCACCATTTGAGATAATGAGACTCCTCTTTTCGTGGACCCACCTTCTAAGCACAAAAGCTAGTGGGAGAGAATGGGTATTTCGATCATTTTCCAAATTTTAAGTCTGAATCAGTGTCATAAATGACCCATTTTCTCTAACAAGTATTTTTCAGAAATTCAAACTAAATGACGTTACATTTCGTATGATGCCAGGAAACACAGCAACTGGACGTCATAGGTCAAACTTTGACGTCATTCGATGTGTGACGTCACGCCAGGTATGCGATACGGGTTTAGCTATGCGATACGGGGTATGCGATACAGGGTAGGTGATACAGACTGGTAAAAAAGAACCTTTATTAGATATACAAAATTGCTGTATTTAGTACTAAATATATGATAAACACGTATATTGTCTAAATTGCCTATATTATTGTTCTGCAAATGGTTAGAATTGGTTTATGTGTTATATGCGTTCCTTTTATTATTTTCTGTAGATTTAAAACATTTTAAATTCTATGCAATAATACGTAACATTTGAAGGAAGAACAGAAAAATAAGATATTTTGCAGAGATTTTTTTTTTGGGGGAAGGGCGGGGATAAATATCCTTGCATATTTCTTAGTAAAACTGTGTAGATCTTATCAGAGACATTATTCTTATTATACAATATGTCTATGATGTTATGCAGTTTTAAGAAACATTTGCCAATCAAAGGGCAGACTACTTAGAAATCAGCTCTTTCAGAAGTAGTCAACTGTTGTACCGTTGAAAGGACTGCTAATGTTGGTAACATATTCCATTGTACTATTGTGTGCGGAGTTGTTTGATGGTTCCGTTATATTGGCAAAATTATGCGAGCAACCCAAACAGACATAATTGGTTAACGTGACGATAATTGGAACCCAGAAGCTTAAAACTGTGTTCAAGCATATATATATCTAGATATCCAAAACAACTGACTAAAACAATCCAAACAAACATACAAACAAAACAAAGACACCACAACAAAAAGTTATTTTTGTGGTTGATAGTACAGTATAGCAAGGAATTGTATATTCAAAGTTATTTTGTGGTTGATAGTACAGTATAGCAAGGAATTGTATATTCAAATATACAATTCCTTGAGTATAGTAAAACATAATGACATATACACGTAAACAAAATGAAAACAACACTATTAAAATGTCATGCATTTGAATTGCACATCTGGACCCATCCCCATCAGGAACACCCAAAGCCAAAAACCTTAAAGATGGATGTACAAATACCGAGCCACGTCAAAAGTCATACGATCAAATGGAACAAAATAGTACAACGACAAATAAAAAGAAAACTGCTAAGTATATAAAATGATACACAACGTCAGCTCCTAGAATTTTTAACTCAAGGTCATCCTGTATTACTTGTGAAGCTGGCGCTGTTTATTTATCTATAAGGTTTTCCCGGGTACTTTCCAATAAACCTTTTGAGAGAGAAAAGGACGAGACGGTCTTTGACAAAACCCTGGCTCTTTACAGACACCGATGACAATTTACAAAGTCTGAGTAGAGAAGCAAACTCTTGAATATCGTATTAGTTGAGAAATGTATACTAGTACTCTATACTAGGTAAAGTTAAAATATATTGCTGCAAATGTGAGGAACATTTATAATTTCAATATAAAAGTCGTCTCGTTTGATATGGAGTCTATCACTACGATGACCGCTGGAGTTTAATTCGAGATATATGCCTAAAATTGAGCGGAGTTGTTTCTTTAATTTCTATAGTTCCAGATAATATATTAATGGGATTGTTAACGGAGAGAACATCATCAATTATATACCTGTATTTGAAATAAAATGATCTAGACTAGTTTCTTTGATCTTCTTGTTTTTACAAGTGTCTGAGTGTCTAAAGGAACTGAGAGGTGCACAGTTGGTTCCCACAGGAATGCCGGTAACCTGCTGGAAAAATCTACCTCCAAATTCAAGAAATATGTTACCAATGAAAAACTCCGTGATACTGATCACTTGTTCTTCTGTATAATAGCATTTTTTCTGGCTCATTTTAACAAAACATGCCGAATTATAACCGATAACAATAAATTTGTAGCGTATGGTTTAATTTGTATGGAGGGAAGCATTGTGAACGATTTCTTTTTGACGGGTTTTCAATTTTTCATGTGGTATGGTGGTGTAAAGGGTGAACAAAATCGAAGAATTTATTTCAGAGAATGACCAATATTTAACATTTTCAAGAAGTTATTTTGAGTTTTTAAGAATGCCACTACAGGAGTAAACAGTATCACATTATTTCTGTGATCCCTTTTCACTCCAACACACGTGTGCTTATCAAGTCAGTTGAGCAAAAACTTTGTAATAGTTTTGTAAAATTTTGGAACACAAAAAGGACAGATACAAAAATAGTAAATTAGATACTTATTTTAAACTATAAATTTGTTTTTCTAAAGAAATGTATCTACAATTTTCGATTAAGAAGTGCCATATGTAAAATCTGAATCGGTGCCCATGATCTCCAAATAGAAAGAGACAGGTATAAAACTTTATTTATAGAAAGAGATCAAAATAAAATGAAGAAATATGTGTAGCTCTATCATGTCTATATCTATATGATTTTTTAATAAATCATTTCAGTGTAAAAAAAAAAGTTTTTCTGTCACAAATAACAATGTATAGTTTTGTGTGTATACATGTCATGCTGTCCATCAATGGTTGGAATAATAAATATTCTTATTCTCTTCTTATTCGTATTCTACCTGTGCTAGTTGTGACACCATTTTCACTGTTCAGTGACGGCAGATCTGTTACACATTAGCAGATCACATTAGATTATAAGAAAGTTGATTGCTATTGGTAGAGACATGTAACATAATTAGCCCTGCACCACCATTCATTGCTCTTCCATTATAATAAAAAGTAAAATAACAAAAATACCGAACTCCGAGGAAAATTCAAAACGGAAAATCCCTAATCAAATGGCAAAATCAAAAGCTCAAACACATCAAACGAATGGATAACAACTGTCATATTCCTGACTTGGTATAGGCATTTTCTTATTTCGGATCGAACGTTTATTTGTTTTTATTATATTTTAGTGGCTAAAGTCTAACATCCTTTAATCGCGTCAGAATTTTCGAACTGGTTCTGCATAAAAAATATAACATAAATAGACAGGAACTGAGTGATGCCTTTTAGATGTCCGTGGCCGTTATTTCTGTAGTTGTTGTGTTGCTGTCTCATTGATGTTTACCCTTCATATCTCATAAATATTTTTGTCAGGGTTGTTTCAAACGCCATCTGAGTGAAAATTATAGTAGTCTCATAGTATGTACAGTAGTTGACGTCTGTTTATGTAGTTCATACGTGTTTCTCGTTTCTCGTTTTTATATAGATTAGACCGTTGGTTTTCCCGTTTGAATGGTTTTACACTAGTAATTTTTGGGGCCCTTTATAGCTTGCTGTTCGGTGTGAGCCAAGGCTCCGTGTTGAAGGCCGTACTTTTACCTGTAATTGTTTACTTTTTACACATTGTGATTATATATCCTATATCTACCAGACCATATGGACTGAACTGGCTCTGCTTGAAAATATAGTAAATATGTTGACTAATGTTTTTGGTTATAGAGCCAACACGTATATTTAGATACAATCCATGTAAACTTACTGATCATTCAAAATAAATATAATTCTGAAAGGTTATCAATTCAACAGTTAAACTGTAGGTGTAACCGTCGATAACTTTTGAAGGATGGATTCGTTGTTACTCCTGGAAGGATGTTCACTCTGATATAAGCTTACCAACTTGATGTATACAGTTTCAAATAGTTTTCTAAAGTTTACAAATCATAACTAAGCGGTTGTTTCTTTCATTCCCATATAAAACCGGTATGTCCAAACAGCTAATATCTGTTAGTAACATATGTAACGGGTATTTCTTCTTTGTATTTTGTACCTAGTCATATTTCGGATCTATGTATCCGGGATCGATTAATCCATGTTTTGCCCGTTAGCATATATAGGGAACCAGCTATTTTGTAACGTTTCTCCGTAAGCTCACTACTGTTTATAAGGAAGTTTGTTTAATGTTCACATGTTTAATCATATAACAGTACTAGTATATATAATATATGCATGATATGTAAGGGTTCACAATTATAATTTCCAATTAACATTCGTGCATACAACTTGTTACTTCAAGCTACTACTAGCTACTACTGACCAAATATATAGTTTCTCACAAGATCGTGCTATAAACATCTGTTCTTAATTTAGATTAAACATTGCTTTATGGTCTTAGAGTATTTTGATAAACTTATAAATGTTATTGCAACTCTACTGTGCAACCCATGTACCGTATAAACTGTCACATTAATCAAGATGAAAAATCATTAAACTGATTAAGTATTGACCATCAATTCTTTGATGTAATTGACCACGCCAAACATACATAGCTGTCCTTCTTTGGGCCATCTCCAGTCTGTGGTTATGGGTCCCATACTGCGCTAGAATATTCCACTGTAGATCTCACAAGGGACATAGAAATAAGAAGATGTGGTATGAGTGCCAATGAGACAACTCTCCATCCAAATCACAATGTGTAAAAAGTAAACAATTACAGGTAAAAGTACGGCCTTCAACACGGAGCCTTGGCTTACACCGAACAGCAAGCTATAAAGGGCCCCAAAATGACTAGCGTAAAACACAAACAGGAAAATCAACGATCTAATCTATATTAATCAAAGTACTGAAGTACTGAACATCGGATGACCGCAAGTTCTGGTGGATAGTCACAGGCACTTGTCTCAGAAAAAAAATCATATCTCTATACCTGAAAGTTAGGTTAAGGTACATAGATATATTTTTTTTTCTGAGACAAGTTCTTGTGTGGATGATGAATAAATGACAGGGAATTCAACCTCACCGTAATAATTATTATATTGTAGTGATATAATCATGGGACAATCATTTGTTATCAGTATAATCTGCATGGTTTGTTGTTATAGTCACAGGCACTTGTCTGCTCTATGGTCAGATTGTTGTCTCTTTGACACATTCCCCATTTCCATTCTCAATTTTATTTAATTGTTATATATTATATTAATATTTGTATAACAGTTTATATATATATATATATATATATATATATAATGTCTAAAATAGCAACAATCAACATTCAATCTATTTAGGCGTGGATCAGTTTGTGAAAATGACAGTTATTACAGAAATCAAGAAATTCTTGCAGACGTTCTGCAGTTTCGTTCCATTTGATGTCGATGTCATCAATATAACGGAGCCAAGACAAGGGTTTGTATGGTACACTCGAAAGGATGCGTTCTTCGAGACTGCAGAACGTCTGCAAGAATTTCTTGATTTCTGTAATAACTGTCATCAATCTATAAAGTTCACATCTGAAGTTTCAAATGAGAAAATTGCGTTTCTCGACACCACCATAACTTTAGAAAACGGAGTCATGACAACCGACCTTCACACCAAAAAAACTGATAAACACCAATTTCTCTCTCCGAAGAGTTGTCACCCAAAACACTGTTCCCGGAGCATCCCGTACAGCCAAGCCATCAGGTTAAAACGGATTTGTTCATCGGAATCAAAACTAAACCACCGTTTGGGACAACTCAGACAGCAACTTAAATCAAGAGGTTATAAGAACAAAAATATTTCAGAAGCTTTCGATAAAGCAAAAGAAAAAGACCGAACAAACCTACTTGAATACAAAGAGAAGACGGCCCAGACAAATAAAATTCCATTTGTTGTCAGCTTTCATCCTGACCTGACAAATCTTTCATCTATTGTCCACAAACACTGGCGTCTTATTGAAAATGATCCTTCCATAAAAGAGATTTTTCCATCACCTCCCGTCATGGCTTACCGTAGACCCAAAAACCTCAAAGATATTCTAGTCACATCCAAATTATCTAAACAGGAGATATCGACAATAGGAGGTTATAAACCATGCGGAAGGGGCAATTGTAAGTGCTGCAAAGTCGCTAACATCGAAACCCAATTCGTCAGCACAGTCACAAAGAAAAAATACAACATATTTATAACATCAAATTGCAAAACTCAAAATTGTATTTATGTTCTAACGTGTGGAACATGCAAGTTGCAATATGTTGGTGAAACAGAAACATCATTTAACATCCGACTAAATAACCATCGGTCATTTTATACAAAAGAAAGAAACTGCCCAATCACAAGACATCTTTTAAGAGCAGGGCATGATTTTGAAAACGTCACATTTCAAATTATTGAGAAAAACCAAAATTGGGATACACAAAGAGAGGGATTTTGGATGCACCAGTTACGAACTCTTGAACCTGATGGACTCAATGAGAGAGACGAAAAAAGATTTAAAAACAAATCTAAATAACAATCTTGAAATCATACAAATTAATTTATAGAAATTCATACAATTTATCGAACATCAATAAATATGTTAAACTTTTACTCCAACTTTATGTAGTTGTAGCTACAAACATATTTTTTTATAGAACATCAATAAATATGTTAAACTTTTACTAAAATTCTGTGTAGTTTGAGCTACAAAAATATTTTTTGTCATGCATCCGATTTCACCTTGATGCACACGCCTGATGAAGCTAATTTGTTTAGCGAAATATTGCGTATTTCTATTTAAAATCTAATAGAACTTTTAATGTATTAATTAGCGTGTTTAAGTTATATTCTTAGACATTTTTATATATATATATATATATATATATATATATATAGCAGATCATCTTAATAACTCTACCGGTAAATTTTCATCCATTTATACCATCATTCTATTCTACTACTCTAATGATAGTGCAGTGCAAGTGCATGATAGACACTTAAACTGGACCCCTGTTGTGTTCACTTATCGCTACACTAACGGTGCGAAGATTTAGATGGAATGGCGGATCAGTTTAGGTAGACACTCTTCTGTAATAATAGGTTTGATTTGAGTAGGCATTCATATTTCTCCCGCTGTCGTTGCAAAACGTCCTCGAGATATTCTTCAGCATGCGTAACACAAATTTTCGGTATTCATGATTTGTTACTGATATATATATTTCTCACGACAAAACATTTTCATATCATTTATCTATGTTCTTAAAAAATATTTTCATGAATATTTGTCGACGAAATTAACATATAACAAGCGATAAGAGATATTCATCCACAAACACAATTTTTCGGTACGTGTACATAGATATTAATGATTGTTTTACTTATATATATATATTTCTCACGACAAAACATTTTCATATTATTTATATTCTTAAAAAATATTTTCATGAGTATTCATTGAAGAAATGAATTTATAACAAGCGATAAGGAATGTTATTTTGCACTCGATAATATCCGCGTATTTATACGAAATACGTTCGGTTGTCAGTCAAAAGCGCAAGGGACGTGTGCAGAAATTTCTGCGGCAACATAACACCGGTATGACCTCTCAAGGTCACATCCGATGTAAAAACGAGAAACGAGATACACTTATGAACCACATCGACAAACGACAACCACTGAACAGGCTCCACATGTTAATTTTTCTTTACTCGACTTGTTAGAAATGTATAAAAGGCATACTATGCCTTCTCGATACATGTGGTCAGAGAACTCAGCTACAGTGTTTCTGGAGGCTCTAAACTCTCCCTCTGTACTTGCAAAAATATCAGATTTCATGCATAAGGGGCATTTTACTTCCAAAATAGACATAAATGAAGCCTCAGTCAAACTTACTTACATTTTCATGGAGGCTGCTGAACAATCCTTAAAAAACCTAAATTTAGGAAAAAGAAACACAAAATTGTTTTAGACTCTGACTTGCACTCAATGAGAACGAATCTTATAAATTTAATATGGAAGAATTCACTCTTCTAACCCGAAAGATCCTCTGGTTAAAAACCATTATTACAAATTATATAGAGAATATAACAAATGTAGAAAAAAACAAAAAAACTTTTTAATGCAGATATTTTAGAGCAATTAGAAACTCTTCATGAGGACAATCCCACACTATACTGGAAGTTGATTAATAAGTTACAGGACAAAGATTATGATTCTTCAGTTAACAATATATCACCATCTGACTGGCTTCATCACTTTCAAGATTTAAGTAAGGTTAATGATATTTTTTTAGATAGGGTAAAACATCTTGAGGAGAGTTTAGAGTCTGCGGAGATATCTCAGAAATGTTTTAATGAATTAGATTTTGTAATTACTGATAACGAAATTATCACTGCCATCTCAAAATTAAAATGGAACAAATCACCTGGGTTGAACAATATAACAAATAGCATGATTAAATGCAGCCGAAGTATTTTAATTGGTTGCTTCAAAAAAATATTCAACTCTTGTTTGAGTAATGGCACATATCCTGTTAAATGGGCAGAAGGATATATTACACCCTTACATAAAGCTAATGATATTCTTGATCCAAATAACTATCGTGGTTTGACTATAACTAGTTCAAAAGGGAAATTGTTCAATTCTATTTTAAACTCCTGTCTTGACAAATTTCTAATCGAACACAAAATAATTGATGCTGCCAAATTGGCTTCACAAAGAAAGCTAGGACCTCTGACCACATGTTTGTAATCAAGACAATTATTGATAAATATTGTAATAATCCTTGTTGTAGACTATATGCCTGCTTTATTGACTTCAAAAAGGCCTTTGATACTGTTATTCACACTGGAATCAAATTGAAACTACTAGATATTGGAGTGGGATCTTCATTTTACAACATCATTAAAAGCATGTATGAAGTAAGTAAATCGTGTGTAAAGTAAATGAAAACTTAACTGCTTTTCAACACACCTGGGGGTAAAACAAGGAGACAATCTTAGTCCTAACCTCTTCATGATCTTTATTAATAATTTAACAAACTACTTAAAGAACTCTGAGGATCTAGTTTCAATAAATAATCAAGATTTACAATGCCTAATGTATGCTGACGATATTGTTTTATTATCGACATATCCCAATGGCTTGCAAAAAAATTGGACATATTGCAAAATTACTGCAATGATTGGTGCTTAAGTGTGAATACAAACAAAACAAAGGTTCTTTCTTATGTTTAACAAGGCAGGTAGATTGATTACCAAATATGATTTTATGCTAAATGGTATAAAACTAGAGAGTGTTAATACATATAAATATTTGGGTATACATTTTTGTGCATCTGGCTCCTTTACAGTAGCCCAGGATGAATTGTATAAAAAGGCACTTAAAGCCTATTTTAAGTTATCTAAAGACTTATCCTTGCATCCGTCAGTCAAAACAAGCATGCATGTTTTCGATCCTTTTATACAGTTGTGAGATATGGGGTGCCTTTAACCCAATGTCTGCTTAATTTAGAAATGGGATTGTTACATTTGACCATATTTACTCTAGATTACCTGTTGAAAACCTTATACTAAATTCTGTAAATTTATTCTTGGAGCTCAAAAAAAAAGTATTAACTTTGCAGTGTTAACTGAGTTGGGAAGACTGCCAATATATTTTAACATGATTAAAGCAATACTAAATAATATTACAGATTTGAAAAATCAGGCGCTAACTTTCCATTGTTATACAATGCCTTTTTAGAATCAAAGAAATTGTATGAGTCAAAGAAACCGTCGTGGTATATGTCGTCTGAGAAACTTTTTTCACTGACCAATAATTATCAAATATCCTCGGACAGGGCTAATTGCCATATTGAAAGATCGGGAAAAAAATCTCAAAAATCACTCAGAAGGGTAACTATGTACATATGTTACTTTTAAATCCAATTTTGGTTGCGAAAAATATCTTGATATTGTTAAAAAATTTGAAGAAAGACGGAGTCTAACAAGATTTCGCATATCTGCTCACCATTTACTTATAGAGAGAGGTAGATATAGTAATACTCTCCGACACAATAGAGTATTTAAAAGATGTTGTAGTAATGAGGTCGAAGACGAAAACACATTTTCTTTTTAACTGTGATAGTCTATCTGACCAACGAAAAGATATGATAAAAATGATAAATATTTGCTGCGAGAATTTAAAAAATCTAGACCCTACCAAAAAACTGATATGGTTAATGAATAATGAAGATGAGAAATTGTTATCAGAATTATGCATGTTCATTAAGAAATATGAAAAGTTTTAATGGGATTTATCCACCTCTTCTACTTGTAATTTGAACTTTATATTTTCCCTCAGTGGCGGATCAGAGGGGGTTCTGGGGTTGGAACCCCCCTTTTTTTTTGACGATCAATGCATTTGAATGGGGACATATAGTTGGAACCCAACCCCCCCTTTATCCTGGGTTAGGACCCCCCCCCCTTTTTTATAAATGGCTGGATCCGCCCCTGTCTCTTTAGTGAGTTCTAGAGCACCGTGTCTTGATGAATCTTGCACAGTAGCAATGTCAACCCCTTGCTGCTGTGCATTAGTCATGAGGAGAACTACTACTGGGGATAATATCATAATATATGTAGTTAGTTCTGAATGACCTCTGCATTGTCGTGATGTAAACTGAGTTCCTCGCTGCTGTGCACTGGTCATGAGGAGAACTACTACAAAATTAGAAACTATATTTCTTGTTCTATTATTTCCTGTTAATAAATTTTATATCTATTTCTTTAAAAATAAAAAAGAAATAAAAATTATAAAACCGACCTCATTACACTTAATGCTTCATACAGTAATAGTATCCTACATTGCTTATATTTTCACTTTATTTCTTAGTGTATTGTGTATTGTGTAATATTGTGTATAATATTTCACTAAAAACTTGAATGTTTTATAATAATCATTGTATTATGATGTTTATGTATCTTGCCCGACAAGGGCCCATGATTGGTAAAATAGAATAATGTCTAACAATGATCAATGTCATCAACAACGGTTGTACGGTTGATTGAATCCCCTCATGCATGTCTATTCTAACATATATTTATGGATCTTTGATCAGTTGATGACTTTTTAGTAGTCGCTCATTCTCAATTTAATAATTGTACATAAGCCTATCGCATTCTGTTCTTCATTATATGGTACTACATTGTTCTGACACTAATTAATGAGGGGCCTCGGTGGCCGAGTGGTCTAAGTAGTTACTACTGTAATCACTAGCCAGTCAACACTGAGGTTGTGAGTTCGAACCCCGCTCGTGCACCCGCTCGTGCGGGTGCACTCGACTCCAATCTTAATTGACTAGGATTGTCAGTTTTCCTACCGAAGGTCGGTGGTTTTCTCCGGGCACTCCGGCTTCCTCCACCAATAAAAACTGGCCGCCACGAAATAGCCCAAAAGAGGTGCTTAAAAGTGGCGTTAAAACACAAAAAATCAAATCAAATCAAATCACTAATTAATGACAGAGTACATATATCCATGCATCTATGGCTCGACTTTACTTTTTATTTTTTAAATCTTTGTCGTTAAGATAAGTATTCCAGGCATACATGTAGGTTTAAGGAAATGTCAGTACGCGGGATCTTGCGTCATTTATCTCGGACTTGGAGCGCTTCCAAACAACTTATGTAATTCTTCGAGGTGGACATGCAGGGTCGATTCGAAAATTGTATGTACACATCATTTTTCTTTGAATAGCTGAGGGTAGTAATGCCCTTTACCGTCAGGCGTCAAACGGTCATTTTCGGCTACCGTTAGCGTCAAATTGGTTAAAATTTTACCGTGATTCGTCAAAATATCCTTATCGTGATTTCGTCAGAGGTCTCAAATAATTATCGTTACCGTCATTTTTGGAAAACATTTAACGTGATTCGTCAAAATCAGTCAATTTTTTTATCGTCTAAAAGAAAGTGTACATTTTATCGTCAGGCACCAAAAATTACCGTTAACGTCATTTGGCAAGAATTTTTACCGTTATTCGTCATGAAGGACCCCATTACGACCCTCATAGCTATACGCCCTGCTTACTCAATACAAGGCTGATATGTGCATCCTCTCTGCTGTTCTTCAAAAGCGCATATGTACCGCCACCTGCCTGATCTTATTCTGGTGTTCCCGTGCAGTATATTATCCCAGTGCCAAGGTTTTTCGAAAGTGGAAAATAAGAGCACATAATCGTTAATGCATGCACATTGTTATTATGATTGGGGTTGACCAAGTCACCAGAATTAGCAAGAACATCTTAATCAATGGCTGAATTATGAAAAAAAAAATATTAAAAATATAAATAAGAAGATGTGGTATGAGTGCCAATGAGACAACTCTCCATCGAAGTCACAATGTATAAAAAGTAAACAATTATAGGTCAAAGTACGGCCTCCATCACGGAGCCTTGCTCACACCGACAAGCAAGCTATAAAGGGCCCGAAAATGACTCAGAGTGTAAAACAATTCAAACAGGAAAACCAACGGTCTAATCTATTAAAAAAAACGAGAAACACTTATGAACCACATCAAAAAATTGCAACCATAGACGTATTTACACTTGTATGCAAATTTGTCCGCCATTACGTAAATCATACAGGTTCCCGTAAACTTTGACATCATAATTCAAAACATTTGACGTCACAATTAAAAAGTGATTGTTGCCTGACGTCAAAAGGTGATTCGGAGTAGATCTAAGGTCATTCGGAGGCAAAATATAGCTAAATACCAAAAGTGTAAATACGTTTATTGAACAACAGGTCTAGAATCACGTATAAGTCTTTGCTGAGTTCGGTAATGTCTCAAAATCAGACAAAAATTAAGATCCATTACACTAAAAATGTCCGGTTTAAAAACTATAAACATCAACAAATATTGGCATAAATTTAAACTTAAACTTGTCAACAATGAAATGTATATAAAGTCTATAAATAAACTCATCATATTGTCAACTATGTCATATGCCCATGTAGATTAGCGATGAATATACTGTATTTATCAACATTTATACTCATTATATCAAGTTCAGTTAATTTTTCCAAGGTATCGATATCGGTACATAGAGGTAAAATAATGTATTTCTTTTTCAATTTGATTCCCAATCATTCTTAAACCACCTAAAGACGTGCTGCAATACACATCATCTTACAGAATAAACACTAAAAATCCACGTGCAAGATCAGCTGAATACAGTCATGGAATGCATGATCACTTTCATCTGATTGGTCGACACTCAGAAAAAAGAGTTTTTCATTGGCTAAGAAATCCCCGCCCTCACCCAAATGATGTGTTTTGGAAATAATAGTATATTCACAACGAAGGAAGGCTTGTATATTCCTCTTAATTCTTACATCAGAAAATAATTCTTAAGACACATTCGATGTGAAAGGTAAGTGATGTTTATATGCTTTAAACTTATTTTATTATCTTTCATAAAAAAAGAAAATGCATCTTCTGTTCTGCTGTTTTTTTTCTCTCTTTTTGTGTTTTTCATGATCTGGTTTTTTTTCAGTGTAAATAATGGTTATGCATGATTGTTTTATATGTATTCATATGTTATCTATCGGAAATAACATTTGCTTCAATTATATTCGTAATAAATGAACTAAGGACTCTTGTTATGAAAGGTCTTCATTGTTTATCATGAGGAGTTATTTCCCTTAGTGATCATGATTTTGACAGCTGATCGATCAAAGTGCAGTTCGAGACAATCGTCATGTTATGGCGCTTTAAAACAGAAAATAATTTTCATACATAGTAATCTTTTAACATAATGAATATGTTGTTATTTGCTGGCGAAATAATAAAGTTTCTTAAAGAAACATGCTTATCCAGGTTAGGGGGTGTGTCATTGACCTAATTGTGTAATTTCGGTCACGAACTAGTTTCACCCATTTTCAGTGTTATGAATTATAAACACACTTCACACAGCGTTTGGAATACTGAAAGTGTTCTATAATAACTTGATTTAATGAAATAAAGCTATTTACCATACGAAAAAGTACTGTTTATATCAACAAATGCTAGAGGCTAGAGCCGAGAAAGCATTGGACGGTGTCACGTGATAGAACAACTTTGGGAAAACTATTAGTATATAAATAGAAACGTGTGTTTATTATAAATAGAAATTAAAAATTACAGTAACACCATTTAAACTACAGATATCTATTATAGTTCACTAGTGACTACAATTATTACATTCTATGGGGAAACATCTTTCCCAACTTTGTTTTGGCACCTTAGCTTCTGCAGAGATGAAAAAAAGATCACAGCAAAAGCCATTTTAGATTTTGATATTGTGAAACGAAGTTGCATCTGATTTTTATACGACCGCAAAAAAAATTTCTGTCGTATATTGGTATGACGTTGGCGTTGTCGTCGTCATCCGAAGACACACTGGTTTTCGCACTCTAACTTTAGTTTAAGGGAATGGATCTGTATGAAATTTTACCATAAGGTTCAATACCACAAAAGGAAGGTTGGGATTGATTTTGGGGGTTATGGTACCAACAGTTAAGGAATTAGGGGCCAAAAATAAGCATTTTTTTAACTTCCAGACATAATTTGTGTGTTAGTGTATGGATCTCTCTGACATTGTACCACAAGGTTGCATATCACAAAGGGAATGCTGGGATTGATTTTGGGGGTAATTGCCTCCAAATTTTAAGAATTAAAGGCCAAAAAAAGGGGCAAAAAACAAGCATTTTTCTAGTTTCATGACAATAACTTGTGTGTAAGTGTATGGATCTTTCTGAAATTATACTACAAGGTTCCATATCACAAAGGGAAAGCTGGAATTTAGTTTGGGGGTAATTGCCCAAAAAGTTTAGGAATAAGGGGCCAAAAATAAGCATTTTTCTAGTTTCCAGACAATAACTTGTGTTCAAGTGTATGGATCTCTCTGAAATTGTACTGCAAGGTACCATACCACAAAGGAAGGCTGGGATTGATTTTGGGGGGTAATTGCCTCAAAATTTTAGGAATTAGGGGCCAAAAGGGAAAAAACAAGCATTTTTCTAGTTTCAGGACAATAACGTGTGTGTAAGTGTATGGATCTTTATGAAATTGTACTACAAGGTTCCATATCACAAAGGGAAAGCTGGGTTTGAGTTTGGGTGTAATTGTCCTAAACGTTTAGGAATTTGGGGCCAAAAAGGGGTAAAAACAAGCATTTTTCTAGTTTCCAGACAATAACTTGTGTTCCAGTGTATGGATCTCTCTGAAATTGTACTGCAAGGTACCATACCACAAACGGAAAGCTGGGATTGAGTTTTGGGGTGATGAATCATAAGGGGTTCAAAAATTTGGGGGATTTTTTTCTTTGAAATTTTCCATTTTAAATTGGTTATTTCTGATTTATATATAAAAGCAAATATTAATGATATGGTTTGAATAGGTAAATTAAGAATTTTTAAAGTTCTTTGACCACATTCATTCTGCGTCAGAAACCTATGCTGTGTCAAATATTTAATCACAATCCAAATTCAGTGCTGTATCAAGCTTGAATGTTGTGTCCATACTTACCCCAACTGTTCAGGGTTCGACCTCTGCGGCCGTATCAAGCTGCGCCCAGCGGAGCATTTTATTTTTATGTAGGTTCTGCCATCCCATACATTGTACCTTAAAACTTTTCCAGATGCACACATTGTTTTGTCTGAACTCGGAGTAAATTTGGGGTGCAAATTTGTCCATTTTTGTCTACAGGTAAAGGTGAACTTTAAATTGATGAGTGTTTTTACAGTTACAATGTGTATATCAAGTTTGGATTACATTTGAAAAAAAAATAAGATCTTGTAGCATTTTATTTGTAAATTTTTCTCACATATTTTCAGACTATTAAAATGTGTATTCAATGTACCTTGAAGCAGCGCATTGATGAATGTAGTAATGCAGTGGAGAGAGAAGCTATAGAGACACTTTTATCAATAGGCAATGTTCTCAATTCTAAAGACTACTGTGAAGTGTACAAGGCGCGTCAAACAGGTTCTATGAAGACATGCAGAGAACCAACTCCTTCACCGAAAAAAGAATCTAAACTTGCCATGGTAAGTTCATACATATTTATGTTAACATTACAGGAAAAGCCCTGGATTTCTCCAATGAAGAAACATATTTGCTGTTTAACCATATATGCTTTAAATAATCTTTTAATGGTAAGCCTAAATTTTAAATGATTCCCTCAAGATGACAAATTTTAAATAATTCCCTCAAGATGACCATTCAAATTTCATTTTGATACCAAAAAATTGTTCAAAATCACTCTTGATTGACATTTATTTACAAAACAAAATGTTTATATCTTTCACTGAGAAATACATGTCATGCAGTGATGTACTGTGTTTATGGGTGGTTAAACATTGTTTTCACCTTCAATCACCTGTTTCACTATAATTCACTCAAAACCTTAAAGAGTGATTTTTAACTGAATCATTTTGTGTGTACTGTATACAAAACCAATGCAACAAATGTTTTTTAGGGTGTTATGATTTCATAAATGATTTTGATAGATTTTTAGCAAAGGAATCTATAGATAGTTGAAATGTTGTTATTATTTGCTTTCAGCTTTTGAAGGAAGGTAAAATAAATGACAACGAACTTCCTTTTGATCGTCCAAGTCTTGTACCGAAAATAGTGAACAGTGCCGTAAGTGAGACTGGAAATTCCAAGATATCTGAGCTGACAAACAATGGATATGCATTGAATTCTCAGTCGGTACTGAACAACAACATTTTAAGAAATAGTCCACTTAACATTAATACATTGAGTACTAATCTACCCAAAAAATCAACTGTCATCAATAATTCTTCACAGCCACTTGTTCAGGTCATTCTTATTAACAACAATACAGTACAGCCACTGCAGCAAGCCATGACATGTAAAGCCTGGTTAGATAAACTTTGTCCCATTGCACCAGCTCCACCTCCAGGAAACATGACTGTGGATGATATCATTAATTCTAACACTGGAAGAAGAAGGAATTATGCATGTACATATGATAATTGTGGGAAAACGTACTTCAAGAGTTCACATCTCAAAGCTCATCTTCGGACACACACAGGTAAATCACTTTATTATGTGCATGCACCTTTAATAGCATACACTAAAAAATACATGTACATAAACCTATTAAATCAAAAAAGTAGAAATTCAATCAGTCTAATGATACCTTCATTATAATTTTCGTGATTTTTCAATTCCAACTAAAAATAAATTGTGTTCACTTTGATGATGGTGATGAACGGCTACTTTTAACATCCAGCAGAAAATTGAATGCATTTTCAGGACGAGAACATGTTAATGTTACCAATATTAATCCTGCTTTGTACTAGACTGACACGCTGAATTTTAACGTGCTAGTTAACAAGGTAACAGTCTGCATGAAGACATGTCGCCCTACCTGGACACATTATTCTGACTCCAAGACGACCAGTCTTTGCTCTTACTCCTTAATGCTGCGTGGTGCTTAGCGGTGAAGCAGCAAATACCATTTTTAAAGTTTTGGTTTGACCCGGCCTAGGCAATGATTACGGTAAAGGAAACAACTGTATGCAAATTGTAATATTTGTAAAAAGTTGCTGGATTGACTTTTAAGTAACAGAATATCTGGAATGGAAGCTTCAGGCTAGATCATTATTTACATCATTGGTGATTATTAGTTCTGTTATTTGGCAGTTTAAAGGAAGTTATTTTAATTCAGATCCTTAAAATAGGAGAATATAATACACACGTTGAAAATCAAACTTCCTTTAAATACTGTTTTGAGTATAGCATATAAAACCATTATAATTATATGTTATAATTTAAGGTGAGAAGCCATTTGTGTGTGATTGGGAATCCTGCAATAGAAGATTTGCAAGGTCAGATGAACGTTCTCGACATAGACGAACACATACAGGAGAGAAAAAATTTACATGTGAACACTGTGAAAGGCGATTTATGAGAAGTGATCATTTGGCTAAACATTTACGCAGACATGCAAGTAAAAAAGGATCATTATCATCAGACAATAGTTCTGCTTCACTTATGTCGTGGGCATCATCGTCGACCAGGACATGGCATTCATCTGTATCAGAGGAGAGTTCAGGGTCATGGCAAAATGATGAGGATAGGTCAGATGATAACCAATCAGTTGACTCGTATGATTCCTCATCAGTAGGAAGTGGGTGTGGCGACATTATTGTAACGCCCATGGAAGTGACTGTGTAGAAATTATCATTTATGTCTTTATCATTTTATAATTATCCCAGTGAAAACAAGCAATATTTTTTGTATAAATTATTTGTGAATATGTGTCTGTTTGATTATGTTTACATATTTTCTTTGAAAAATCGATTTGTTTTTGAAACAAAACTAAAAAGTCATACTTAATTATGGCATATGCCCATGACAGAGAATATGGACATGTTTTACTTGACATTTATGTAATTGTTAATGTGCATTCTTTGGTGTTTCAATTGTTGACATGGCGCAAGTGATTTGATATTTAAAAATTGTCAGAAACAAATTCATGTACCTGTTCAGGTAATGATGTATTGCCTGAGGCAAGTAACAGTTTTGTCAAATGACTGATAAAATATCAAACAAAATTGTCATATTAAAATGTTAATTGTTGAGATTTAATTTAAGGGAAAATCTTGTATTGGATCTTGAAACAGTTTAATAATGTTATAATTAATATACATTTTAAAATGTTATAGTTTCAAAATGAAATGCCACATTTTAGAGGCATTAGTATTAAAAAGTGTACTTGTATCAGGTTTATACATAAATGAACTTCCCGTAAGTAACACATTAATTGGAAAAGAACCAATATACATATATAAAATAAATAGTGCTTTCATTGCTGTTCCAAAAACTTGTATTTGGAAATTTTTATACTATTAAAAACTGAATCCTCATTGATTTATTAAAGGACCAAGAGACTAAAGAGAGTATCATCAGAAGAAAAAAATTCTGTTGACCATTTTGATGTACTAAAAAGTCTAAGCATGAAAGTTTTTTGTACTTTTACCTAGACTAAATGGAATAAGTTTTTGAGAGATTTGTTTGTATGTAAGGTTGTTAGATGGTTGTATATTGTATAATTATATTATAAAATATTGAGTAATATAAATGCTGTAGTCAACAATCAGATCATTTTCTATAGTTTCTAAAGTTTAAATTTACAAAATGTTTATGCCCTGAAGTATACAAGGCTGAAGCCATAATGGTTCATGTTGAGTCCAATGCAAATGGCAATGAAGTTAAATCTGAATCAAAGTAAACTATAGCTTTTTTAATTTTTACGTCAAATTTTCAGTTTCATGTAAAATTTCTAATGGCCACCGACTCTTCTCTATGTGTATTTGAATATATGTTTATTATGATTTTTTTTAATGTGATTTTCATATTAATGATGGTGCTATCATTTCCTTCACATTACTTTTTCAGAAGTGTACACTTTAAAGCATGTTTCTTTTTTTTATCAGTATAACTATACTAGGGCTAGTAATAGGCTTGTATTGTGAAATAATGAAAATACACATATATGGAAGTGCTCTGGACACAGAAGAAAATTATCAGCAAAAATCCAAATTTTAGTATGTGATGTCAGTCCATTCACAAGTTGCCTAATATTAAAACATAAATTTCTGGAATTTCTCAATTTACAGGAACTATATTTTATAAAATGATCTTGTAAAATGTTTTCAATACATGATGAGTTATGGTAAACCAGATTGAGAAAAGACAAATTTTTATATGAAGTGCTTGATTCTGTTTCAAGATGTTATCATTATATATCGTATGTAGTTGTACAATGTACATATGTTTTCTTAAAACTCAGGAACTCATTCAGAAGTTCAATTTTCAGATTTTGTAATGTCTACAAAGAATTTTGTGAAGTAAGACGATATAAAATGTATAAAGCATCCATGCATTTCCAGTCCCTCTGTATGAAATTTGTGTCATGTTTTTATGTTTTTTGTAAGGTGTCTTTATGAATAAAAAATTGATGAGTAATACTAGGTATATGGTTGCTTTTGCTCTAGCATCTAAGCTTTTGAGTTTCAACCACCCACCTCAGATGAAATGTATGCTTTGATGACTGGACTTTTTTTCAAATGTTAAGTTTTCTAATTTTATGCGTTTACGAAAAAATACATGCAGCATGCATTTGGATTAGCATTAATGCATGTATATTGCAAGTATTCTAGTAGGCTTACTATTCCATCACAATTCAGCAACTTGCATGTAAAATAAATTGCTTAGGCCAACAAATATAGTTGTCAACTTGTGTTTCCCACCTCCAAACCAACACTGAATTTTTATGCCTACCCTAAACATTAATTGAACATTTTTGGTTTAGCACTGTGTAAGTCCAGCCATTTTTGGTTTAACACAGTTGAAGTCCAGCCATTTTTGGTTTAGCACTGTGTAAGTCCAGCCATTTTTGGTTTAGCACTAAGTCCAGCCATTTTTGGTTTAGCACTGTGTAAGTCAAGCCATTTTTGGTTTAGCACTGTGTAAGTCCAGCCATTTTTGGTTTAGCACTGTGTAAGTCAAGCCATTTTTGGTTGAGCACCCTAAGCATCCCTATATACACTGATGTAGTTATGTAAGAAAAGAATTTAAAATAAAATCATATCTACCTACCCTGTTTATTGCTGCCAGGAGGCCAGAAACAAGTAGATACCTTTTTTGTACTGTGAATCTTTCATGATTGTGTATACTTATGAATAATCATTGGAGTGTAACATTTTTAAGATGATTTTGATGCATTGTTGTGTCACGCTTCAATGAATTTAAATAATTTCAGTGATAAGGGTTAAGTTCTGAATAGTTAAGGTTCAGAAGTAATGCCCTTGAAAAAAATTAAAATTAATTTATTCAAGTAATATGGCAGTATACAAAATTCTTGTTTTAAATTTTGTTGAAAATTTTTTCTATGTTTTCTAAAGATCTTTTCCTAGTTTCAATTTTTGTTGAATTTGGTTTACTTTTATGTTATATTTTGAACTGATAATTCTGCTCTCAAGTTTCTTAGAGAACCCATCATAATTATAACATATTCTTACTTTAGCTGTATCCATGATCATATCAATGCAATGTTTAGATTTAGGTCCCATTTTGATGTTATCTGGTGTCATGTTCATGTTGATTTTTATTGTATGTTTGTGAAAGATATATGTTATTTATTAATTTGATGCAATGCAAACTATTTATTTATTTCTTTAATTAAATTGATTACATTTTTACCAGTTTTATTGTATGTTTAGCCTTAATACCTCTTCAAAATCACTCAAACATTTTTTCCCAAAAAGTATGTATATACATTGCACATTGTAGCAAAAATTTTAAAAAACCTCCTCAGTCCTGATTTGCTAAGCAAAAATAATTATCAATAAATATTGTAGAATACATACCAAGGTCAAACCAAGTAGCTTCCTGGGAAACATGAAAGATCACACCACCTCTCGCATTGTTGAGGTGAAAAGGTGATGTATTTTAAACATCTGGGAAAAGGAAACCGAGGATAAAACACAAATCTTACAACACTGGAGAACAACCACAAAGTGCTACACAATCAAACTCTCGTAACTGGTTTTAAAGATCAGTCTTTTTAAGTCTTTCTCCACTCACCTTCTGGAGTATAATCACAGGTTGTCCATCAAATCAAGCAGGAGTTCGAAATCTGTATTAAATATCTGTGAACTTTTGTGAGAGCACTTCAGTACTTTAAAAGGGTGAATTAAGGGGAATATATATATATATAGAAGTCTATAAAAAGGACCAACCAGCAAATTTACTATGTACCGGATCGTCTAGAATAGACGATACTGTGCAGATAAGGAAAAAATTATATAAGTTTAAAAATTTGCACAACGATACTAATACAAGATGGTATTATACGAAGATGTAGTTATTAAATCGTGTTGACAAATATTTCGGCTTAACAAATAGCCTTCTTCGGTGTCAATGATTTTAACAATACTGATTGTAGGTTAAAAATAGATCAGTAATACAGGTAAGTTTTGGTCTGTTGATTTTAATCCATAATCTTGAACATCATAATATAAACAAAACTCGATACTCTAATATATGTGACTGTGTATATTTACATTCCAAAATGAGTGAAATATATATATATATATAGTCTGGAAGTCAAATCTTAAATCCACCAAAGGCACAGTTATAAGCTGCTGTCACAAGATAGTCTTAAAATATTTGTCATGTCAAGCTGGTAAAAAATGTTCTAGGCAGTAATTAAAAAAGGCATTCACGTCTGAATTAAATATTATATGGTACAATCAAAGACATTATCCCATATACTATTATATGTTTCTGCAACTGGTACCGTATAGAAAGACAGAAATATTATGACAATCTTGAATGAAAAAGTCAAACTGTCGAAGATTAACATTACTCTATGTTTAGATGTGTCAAATTCTTAAAGAAATATGTTTAAAAAACTATTCAGTTCCAAATTTTAAGGTAGATGCCTTGAACAATAATCGATCTTTCTTGAACACAGGCACTGGTCTCTGAAAAAAAATTACCTATCTACTTAAATATAACACAAGGTATTCCCAACTCTTGAAAAATGTCAACTGGTCAGGAACTTCCTTTATTAAAGTATATAGGTTTTTAGAAAGATTCAAACTTGTTCTAAATGTTTCCTAAGGCAACGGCTTCCCTAACAACAAGTAGCACAGGTTAGCTACTACATGTAACTCTACAAAATGTATACATATGGAAAAATATTGTTCCCTATAATTCTCATGTCTGTGAACATATGCACATATAAACTGAAAATTTGGGTATATTTTTGGAGCACTCCATTCAAGTATGTATGTCTTTAAGGTGTGTTGATGTGCTGGCTATTTTTGTCATTTTGATTAGGTAATTAGAGTAATGGTACAATATCTGTATGATTGACAACTGTCATGATCACCAAACAATCAGAGAAAAGGTGGGGCCTTAATTACAATGCACCACCTCCTTAAATGCTAATCATATTGACCACATTACTATCAACCTCAGTCTTACATAATCATACAGACCCTTCATTATACATCTCAATACACAGATATTTGACCTTATAATTGAATATATTTTTTTCACTTTTTTGATCTTATGGAAAATGTTGTTTGTGCTGTATTTAGACCCCTCTACCAAGAAATTTGTTTTGCATGCACACTTATAAAAATTGCGGTTTTTATCGAACGCAATCATAGGTTTGAACGTTGTTTTCAATTTAGACTTGTTTATATTTGTTCGTTTGGGCTTGTATTATATTTGCCTTTGGGTTTGTATAATCCGTTCATCCTATTTCGACTCTTCAAATTCAAGAGTCAATTCTTAATTGAGGTAAATTATATGGCCTTCCAAATACCGTTTCGATTCCTAACATCACTGAAGAGACATTAATTGTCGAAATTCGGATATGTTGTACCAATTTTTGCACCTTATGTTTGCGGTATACCATCTTTTCCACACGTTTATTGTTTTCTGTTTGGTATTAAATTTATAATTAAGATCCATTTTGTTACATCTGGTGATCTGTTTATTTGGCAAACGCCATGGCAGTCAGCAGGGTTTAAGAACATCTGTTGTTCGACCTGCTAGTCAAATGCGTTTTGTTAAAATATACTTTTTCACTTTTTTGGTAATTTGGAAAATGTTGTTTGTGTTGTATTTAGACCCCTCTACCAAGAAATCTGTTTTGCATGCACACGTATAAAAATTGCGGTGTTTATCCAACGCAATCATAGGTTTGAACGTTGTTTTCAATTTAGACTTGTTTATATTAGATGTTTGATATATAGAAATGATAGATTTATTCATTGCCTATTACTTTTGATCTGCACCCAATATAGTGATTTTGTAATAATTATGTCTGAAAGATAAATTATTAATTAAGGATTAACAAGATATTTTTTTTCAAAAAAAAAAAGACAAAATATGAAATCTAGATATAAATATATAAAAGATATTGAAGTAAGGCCTATAAAATTGAGAATGGAAATGGGGAATGTGTCAAAGAGACAACAACACGACCAAAGAGCAGAACACTGCCCAAGGCCATCAATGGGTCTTCAACACAGCGAGAAAATCCCGCACCCGGAGGCGGGCTTCAGCTAGCCCCTAAACAAAAATGTGTACTAGTTCAGTGAAAATGGACGTCATAGTAAACTCCAAAACATGTAAATGAACTAAATTAAGAATCATACAAGACTAACAAAAGCCAGAGGCCCCTGACTTGGGACAGGCGCAAAAATGCGGCGGGGTTAAACATGTTTTGTGAGATCTAAACCCTCCCCCTTTACCTCTAGCCAACGTAAAAAAAAAAACAAACTCCCAGCAATACGCACAGTAAAACTCAGTTTAAAAGAAGTCCGACCTCAATTAGACTGATTGAAAGATTATGTCTTCATCATATGAAAATCAAGCACAACCCTCCCGTTAGGGGTTTAGTATCATACCATCATAAAATATATGAGAACATAATCCGTATCATGCCAACAACTGGTTTTAGAATAAATGTGTGTATTTCCGATGCAAAGCCCCTATGAGTAACTACGTTGTTTTGTAACTGAGACGTTTCGTACCTTTTGTAATTATATATGGTTATAAAGTGTTAGTTTAAATTAATTAGTTTAAATGAAAAAGTTAAAGTTATTATAACAATATTGTAATATTTTTAATTTAAAATTTTCTGAAATCTTTTTAATTATTGGCTAATTGGCTAATTGGTAACTACGCTCGGTGACAGCTTTAATGGTTTTATGACAACTAATGACAGTTAATAAAAAGTAATTACAGTAGGTGTAAAGTGATTAAGTAGATTAATGGCACACGACCTGAAAAAAATAATTATTTTCTCCTTTTTTTCACTTTTACATGCAATTGCATAACCCTCCTCCTTTTTCACCCGGGATGGGGACCGGCGTTGGCGGAGTTGGAGTTAAAGTTTTTTTTTTTTCTTTTTAGAACACTTTATCTTACTCTATTCTGTTTCTTTCTTTCAGATACATCACTATGTTGTCCTTTGTTTGCATGCTTATACTGGCATTGAGACATTTTGATCTCCACATAGTGAAGAAATTTAAACCAGACTTTGTTTTCATACAGATTGGAGAGAATGACATATGTGATAAATTATCTGCATCACACACAGCATCAGAGATTGTACAACTCGCAAAAGATGTCAAGCGCTTAGGTGTTCCTTCTGTAGTTATAGGCTCCAACATCTTCAGACTAAAAACAAGAAACATGAAAGAAACAACTTATGATAGAAAAAAAAGAAGATAAATAAAGAACTAAGCAACATAAAGATGAGTGGTGTCAAGTATTGGAGACATCAAAGCACGTGGCAGAAGACTAAATAAAGACGGGGTACATCTAAATGATGATGGACAATTCAAATTATTCTGTTCTATTCGCATGTGTGCAAAACTGTACTTGTAAAGTGTAAATTTATGTGCAATCAATAAATATTGATATGTATATACATACATCACTAAGTCTTTTTATTACTTTTTACGTAGCCTACTACTCTTATTGTTATTATATATTGATATAAGGTTACAAACGTCTCAGGTACGAAACGACCTAGTTAAGTTACGAATCGACTAGTTACGAAACGACCAGGTTACGAAACGACCTGCACCCGAATCAATATTAATACCAAAATTTGCCATCTTTAATGACCTGACAACAGTATCGCCGTAACTATATCCTTCCTGAATAAGTCTGTTTAAAGGTTTGATTAGCTTTTGATGTGAATGCCGACATTTTTGTGCTTTGTAAAGTATATTACCATAAAAGATTGGATGTGAAACACCTGAACGTATAAGATGTCTGCATGTTGATTTATATTTACGAATGATGTCCTTGTACCGATGATAAAATTTAGTAAATGTTTTGACTAGTTTGTGATATCGAAAACTCTGGTGTAATAATTTTCAGTAATACAGAGATTTCTTTCGTTAAAATCAAATACGTTGTTACTAGAGTTACTGCGTTGTTACATACACGAGCGAATCGAACAAGTTGGGATATATAAACACCATAAGATGGTGATAAGGTAACGTCACCATCTAAAATGGATAATTAACAATAGGAAATGAAAAATCATCTCTTTTATCTATAATTTACTTGATAAATCTGCAATAATCATCTGTAATTATTCAATAATTTAGGTTAGTACACTTATCAGTGATTGGTTTTAAACAGTTAGTAAAATTTTAAAAATCTTAATTAGAACAAACCAATATTTTCTTAGTTTATTGCCAATCAAATGTCTGCTAACAATTTTAGTCATTTGAATATAAGAAGTGTATATATATATTTTTGCAATTAAGAAGGAATCCCCATTTCAATAAAATAAGTTTTTTTTTTATTTGTTTATGTTGTAAAGGTACATTTTCAATGCCCTTTTTTCTGGGAAGTATTTAAATTCTAAATTGATTAAAATAAACTCTACAACTTTTATCTTCAGTGTCATATACTCACCAATTGCAAATTGAATCTGGCAGCTACCAGGGTACTCTTCGACAAAACCAAATTTGTCTCAGGTGCACCTCAGGTGAGGTTATAGATGAAGTTAATTTTCTATTTAAATGTGACACCCTTTCATTAAAAAGAGAGGAATTAATGCAAAGTATATTAAGATCATGTCCAAACTTTCAATATTTACATACTAACAACAAATTAATTAGGATAACGAATAATGAGGATCCCAATGTACTATTTGCATTTTATAAATATATAAAAGATACTAAGAATTGAAGGAAAACATAATCTGCAATAACTAACTTCAATTTAACTCTTTAACATGGATTGAGTTTGGATACTCTGTTAAGCCTGCCCTGATCATAAGAAGAATTTCATATTCTCTGGCACCGTCCCTTGATTATCTTTGCTTGCTGGACACAGAATCTATAATCTTAAAAATATGTTTTTAAAATATTTTTTTCAATTTTTTTGGAAAGATTGGAACTTGTTCCAATTCCTTCCTAAGGCACCGGCCTCCAAACAGAAAGTGGACAGATTAGCTACTAAATCAGGGGTGAAATCAGTAACTTAATCTTTACACACTGACATATAGTTCCCAATTGTTCTCATGTCTGTGTACATATGCACAAATGAACTGTACAGAAATTTGGTTACATCTTAATTAAGAATATTTTTTTTCAAAAAATAATAGTCATTACTTTTTTTCAATTACTGGCTTGTTTTGTCTTTTTACTTAAGTAAGTGTATTTATACATTAATAGTATGATTGACAACTGTCATGATCAAGGTACAAGCAAACACAAAGGGTGGGACAATAATTGGAATTCTATATAGACTCCTCCTCCTTAATGCCAATCATAATTGACCAAACGACATAACTTGAGTTTATACATAACATGGCAGACCACTCAATACACAAACTTTGACCTCATTAGTATCAGATATAATTTGAACTATATAAGTCAGTCTCTGTCTTCATGTTTAATTGAAATGAACATAAATATTAATTAGGGATTTCTTTAATAGAATTATATACAGATGGTAGATTTTATCCTTACCTATATATATCTTTTGATTTACACTGCATTAAACAAAGATCTGTAAATCTTGTCTGAAAGCATAGATGATTAAGTAAGGATTAATACATAATGTATTTTTTGAGAAAAGACCAAAATGGTGGTCCGTTTTTCTTGCAAAATGATCTGTGCAACAATTATCTGTAATCAATCCATAATTTTGATTGCTACATTTATCAGTGAAAGTATTTGCATATTCCAATACAGGAAATGTATTTTGCAATGAAATATATAAGAATTTTTCTCAAAAATTAAACATCTCCATTTTTGGACAATTATAGAATAAAAACATCATATTAAGTTTACTGAAGTGAAAATTACCCTTTGTCAACCATGCATCTTCAATTTCATATATCAGAAGTCCATTACTAGACTAGTAATGGACTTCTGCATATATATATTGTTTTAATCAAATTCAGTAAGCTATACTTAGGAATATTTGAACACAGAGTCACAGACATGCCCCAAAAACAACCATTCACAGGTTAATTTTGGGAGATAAGAAAGGACTAAGTTTTAAGTCTCTTTAAACATTGGTCCCAGATTAACTTAGAAATTGCAATAATGATTTTTTGCGTGAACCCCCTAGGGGGTTCACGCCTATATATTGGTGAGTTTTGGAAGTGTCTATGGGCTATTCGATATCCTCGGAATCAAAATTCTCGGAACGTCTCGAAAATTTTCGATCATTTATACAGGTAGTTATCTATGTCTTTGATACGGTCCCTCTATGGATAGACTAACACGTGGCATTGTACATTTCAACAATCAAAGTTTATTTGTAGATTGGAAAGTAACACAATAAAGACTAAGTTGCAGTCAAAAAATCATTTATATGTTAGAATCTATTTTCCTTTTGACAAAACATATGTGTTTTTAATAATGCGAATGTTTATTAAATATCAAGTATAATGATAACGCAATTATATCATTCATGCTTTGAGACGGTCCTTGTACGCGTTGTATGTGTAGTATTTAATATACAGCGTGCTGTTGTGTATTGTGACAATAAACCTGGGAATAGTATATTGATATATAATGTTCCAGAATAAACTGATTATTTCTGAACGTTTATCATTTGATATTTTGTATTTCTATCATAGCATGGTTAAATGTCGGAAAGCATGAAGAAAATTAAGAAAACGATATTTCTGTTATAAATATTTATTTTAGGTCGGAAACACAGTGGTCGGAAAGCAGTAAGATAATTAAACAAAAGGATTTTTCTGTCAAAAATATCTAATTTCATTAATAGATACTACCAGACCAAGAGAATATTCATTATTAAGTTTAAACTGAGACTGCATTTATTCTCTTAATAGAATATAATTAAAATTGTCATATATACGTGCATTATGGCTCACAGGTTTGGACAGTCATTACAATCATATGCAACGTATGAGCACCAATGAGCAGGGATGCTTACCCAAAGTTAGCTAAATATCTAAATTTTAAACGGTCGTGAATGAAAAATACTTGCATGGTTTCAATTCACAAGGATTTTAAATCCTTGCATCTCACAAAAAAACATTATTAATATTTTACAATAATCATGACAAAATTTAATTACTATGTTAATTATTTTATACTGTTTTAGTATGGATTTATAAGTCTCCGCTTATATTTTGTATAGCAATATATTCATATAGTGGAATGTTAGACTTTAAGAAGAGATTGATTTGATAAATAAAATATCCATCCGTAAATACTTGACGTTTGTGTTTATTGATATTAGTCTACATTTTCGGAAAAAAATCATTAACAGGAATGTATGTTAATTATAAAATTTCAATTATTTGATTGTTTGTTTGTTTTAATAGTTCAACCTTATAGCATCTAAATATTTGCACTATGGTACGATTTTGAAAATTGTATTCATTGTGTTGACCAGCTATCCTACACGTCTGTATTCATTCACATTATACATCACCCTGTTCACATGCACACTATCGGTTTGCGTTCACACTAATTCCGGATTAAATGGCAATGAATCCGGAGTCAAAACACTTGAGTTAGGTAATTTGACAACCGAATTCAACTATGAGATTAATATATGTGATGACGCAAATGCGTATTCTTATCCAGAATATCAGTCCTTATGCTTTCTATTTACTATTTTGTGCGCAAAAATACCACGTGCATGCATAACTATTAATTTCACTCGCAAATGTGAATTTTCGCTTTTCTTATCTAAATTCAGGACACGGAAGTAAGAGCTTGTCATGTGACTTTCAAGCACGGTCATCATTACTCACGGTATTCTGACCTCTAGCTGTTTCTCTTTTCTTTTCTCTTTTGAGTCACTGTCCTTTTATAAACTTTGACATTTTCGAAATGCTAAGGTTTTCTCCGCCAGGAATAGATTACTTTAGATGTATTCGGCAACACCTTTGTTTCGAAATTTTGGGTCCTGAATTCCTTTCAACGTCGTACTTTATTTGGCCTTTTTAACTTTTTTTATTCGAGCGTCACTGATGATTCTTTGTAGACTTAACTCGCGTCTGTCGTACAGCATTTTAATCCTGGTACCTTTTTATATCTACATATCTTTGTATATAAATTGGTTCTTTTGAGAGTATGTTCAGGTATTCATAAAACTTCTGAAAACAAGATATTCTTTAAAACCAAGTTTTCCTGTAGAATATTTAGATTGCTTTTTAAAAGTAAAATCAGGAAATCCTTAAAATTTGAGATGTTTCATGAGACCAAAATAAGTCTCTATATAAAAGGTATCAATGAAGCTGGTGTGTTACTCTCGAGAAAAATATACGAAACCTTCTTATAAGTTGCATGCCACACGGTTTCACTTCGCATGGAAATTGGACTTTAAATTTTATCTATACAACATCTACCATGAGTACAGACAGCTTCAATAACGAGTTGAGAATAATTGAAGTCATCCAGGAAACAAAATATGAAGATATGATAGATAAAATAAATGCACCCAGATTATAAAGCAAACTGAGTACTTAAATTTATATTGCGATTGGTTTGTGCAATTTGCATTAGAATCCGGTTTGTAGAAACTGGGATTTACAAGAAGGTTATGAAAATGATGTACACTCCCAAGTAATAAATAAAATAGTCGAGCCTTAAAATGTATATTCAAATAGTAGCTGTATATATATATACACTTTTCTATTCACAACTATCAACCATTGCTTTCAACTGACTTATGCAAGAATCTACACACAATTACATATTTTTATAAAGGTGTTTTAACATCATCATTATCTTATTCTATTCACAGTCAATTATTTCAATTCAAAAGCAAACAAAAATTCAGCAACAATTTTTTGGTGACCAGCCAGCGGTCTTGGGTTCACGTATTGCTTTTCTTTTTTAAAAGCAACTTGTTTTATTAGGTCATTTCTTCTGTTTCAAAAAATATAAATATTAAGCTGCAATCTAAAAGAAGTTATTATGCAAATTTAGTGACCCACTGACATACCTCTATTAAGCTATTTTATTCACTGAAATTGCTTAGCTTTCTAAAAATCTGCAATAATATAACTAACCAATATGCAGTAGTGCAGTCTATGCTATTGCAAGTTTTTGTTGTCCACCACCACTGCTATGGAAAAGTAAAAAATGATTGAAATTATACATACAATTCTTCCAATCGTTCCATTAGTGATTTTAGATCACTTTGATTAATTTCTTTTGTTTCAAAAGATAAATTGTAAAAGGTGAAACACGTAACAGGAAACATTATTTGGTGAAGATATAAACTGCAATTTAAACGAAATTGTTGTGCAAATTAAGGGACCCACTATCATTGATTCACATTTAGCTCACTTTATCTACTGAAAAAGTGCTTATCCTTCTAAAGACCTGCAGTTAATGCAATTGTCAGCAATAGTGCTATATTAATGTTCTTTTTTGTCCACACCATATACCTAAATATGATTTGAAATTATTCAAACTTCTCTTCCAATCTTTCCACGAGTGATTTCCATCACTTTGATTTTTTCCAGAGACAAGTGCCTGTGTTCTTGAAGAAAATTTAGTTATTCTCATATAAGCTTGCAGAAAAAATCTCCCACGAAAGTTTTGAAATTTAAAATTCTTTCAAATTTATGCATGTCATTGTTATACAGACTGGATTTCTACTCAGTAGTCGCCTACTTCAGCTTGAAAATAATCTTAAGAAAACAATGACCAGAAATGTATGTATGTCTCTGCATTGACTCGACGTACACCAAATAACGGATAAATCAAACGAGCACATTAGAGAGGGCTGGCTTGGGATAGGTTACTTTTTATTTCTTTCCTCTTATTGTTCGTCTTCTTTTTAAATTTGTTCTCGTCTTCTCATATAACTATTATCAGAGACATACATATAATACAATTATTATATTGTCTCTGCTGTTATATATTAAACTTTCTCGTGTCCTTTTGTTCATAGCTCTCATCCTTTCTCTTCGTTCTCCCGGCCTACGTGAATCTTATCTGACCGCGTAGTAAGATTCAAAAATCGGAATATTAACTTGCATAACACTTGTTTAAAGGTCAAGTTAAAAGGTAAAATTCAGTTTATACTACATTGTGACACTGTTTATCTATCATGTACATGGTATATGTCAAATATTTCCTTGTAGTCCACCGTGACCTCGTCATTTCCTATGTGTGTCAGATGACTTCTCTCAAAAGGATAAATCACTGTCCAATAATCTTGTGCATATCTTATCATCTGTATTAATATACTTTATTCAAACAAATGCACAGTTCAGACGCGGATCCAGTCATTTTGAAAAGGGGTTCCAACCCCCGGAACACAATGAAACGTTCACATAATAATAAAAAAAAATCGAGAAGGGGTTCCAACCCCCGGACCATCCACTGGACCCGCCAATGAGTTATACCCCAATGGGATTGATGGCATATTTTAAATTAACAAAATAGCACAGCACATAATACATCACAAGAATAATAAAAGTACAAGACGTGATATACATATGTAAATAGCATGCAGTTGTTGAATCCACTCTCATCATCCGATTTAAGCTATACACATATTTTTTTTTTTAAATAAGTTTCGACTGTTGTCTTAGTTTTGAACCTCGGGATATTTGTTCTTTTTTTTTTTTTTTTTTTTTGTTAATCACTTTTTATCTGGTTAATAATTAATATTGTTTTACCGTTTTCCCACTCATGATTTGAAAGAAAGCTGATTCATTGTTTATAGGGAGTTTTTTTTTTTTTTTTACTTTTACAAATGTCTATTGTTTGTTTCCAATATAGTAGGCATACCGAGGACGAAAGTTTACCAGAGTTATTGGTAATGTGTGCTTTTATCTTGACTATCTAGCAGAACCATTAGTAGGACATATGATATCAAAATAATGCCAAAGGATCCGTCCAACCGACTTACATTATTCATTATTTACATATACATGTATAGATATCATAAAACATAGGGGTTGCATGGGTTATAACGTCAGATAGTTTATTGATATTCAGTCCATCTACGAAAGTCTCCTATAACTCACTACCAAATTTAAATTAATGTATCGTTCATATCAAGCTTCTCTTTGTGGATAATGTCAGATAACCAACAATTGTCTTTGCCGTGGTTACCTAGACCTTTTGAAAGAATCCTACTCTATTTCTAAATCGAAGGTCGTGGTCACAAGATGAAAATCTAGATTGTGCAAAACAGGATAAATTTATATCACAATAAATTTACGTTTTCTCTTCCTGAGTTCATGAGAGATATATATATAATTACCAATGGAAGTAGAATAAAATGTGATTTTTGCAGTGGGTGTCAGACTGAATAGGCACGTTATCGTAATATTTACAGAAATCGCTCTGACACAACCAATCAGTCCGGAAAATAAATACACATACAACCCTCTTTTGTCCGCATTGGTCATGGTAACATACTTTTATGTTTCGTTAGGTGAATTTATATGTATCAATCTTTCCTTATTTGATTGATATAAACTTCCGATATGAAATTTTTTGAAAGAAAATATACATTGACTTATTCATGGTTAAGTCAACGTCGTCATTAAAACAGTAAAATATTTTGAGGTGAATCAGTGGATAAGCCACAGGTGACAAATGTGATTTACATACGCCCTCATAACACTATTTATAATATTTACTACTAAATATAAAATGACACTCTAAAAATGATGGAACCTTATTTGCAACGTTTTGTGTCCATTAAGATGTGCCATACGCGAAATTCTGGTTTAAAATGCCTTGTATACATGAAAATTTTACATTAGTGGAAAAATAAACAAGTCAGTTTCGCAAAAGAATGGATAACCTGAAAATTTAGAACTGGAAATAAAAAAAAATATATTATGTAATATTTATAATTCTATTTAACGATGCAATTTTCCATGTTTAGAACATTCTGCGGGGCAAAGTTTTACTAAATATAGTTTTAAATAAAAATCTATATCATCTAAGAGCACATTATATTACAGCTTTTAAAATAAAAATAAAAAGTCAAGACCATTACCGAACAATAAAAAGAAAAAGAAACTCACATCAAATCTAAAAAAACATCAATCCTCCTTAGTCTTTTAGGTATATTTTTCTGAAACCATTTTATGATGTAAAGGAAAAAATAAAAACACTTTCGAATCTGAATTGTTTCCCTTTATACAGTACTCAAATATTTCTATAAAACTGCAATTATTTTAAGGTAAAAATCGCTCATTTAATGGTATTTCCTTATTCACTAAAAGTTAACAGTGCATATCATGACATTTGATGGTTATATGTATAAAAAAAGACTTTATTCTGTTTAAGCACAGCATGTACAGAGGACGTGAAAAAATCGTCGTGACTTGGTCGTTCATTTCGCAGATTTCCACTTATTGATAACAATACTTTTGGATTCAAGATGATTTGTTGGAGTTGATAACCCTTACCAAGTCAACCCCTATAGGACTACTGTGACTTTGGGCCAAAAACATCAATAAAAGCACAGACTTTTTTTTTGTCATGATATTATAATTAAACGTGTTTTCCATAATGTATATATGTCACAATGAATTTGTAAAATAAGGAATTTTGTAAAATCCTTGAAATTTCAGGAGTTTTGTAAAATCACATAACTGATTTTGACTATATATTATCATTAAAATAGGCTAAGATTTTGTTCACCGATTCATTTGGGGAATTTGGTCTCATTAATTAATACAAGGTTGACAAGTTTTCAAATAACTGAGGGAAAATTAAAATGTAATGTTTGGAAACGAGGAAAAATATGAAAAAATTGTGGAACATATTGCTAAAGACTCACGAAAAAGACAAAATAATTTACTGCCACGTCATCTTGTTATACACGGAACACAAGTTCAACCAATTTATCCTAGACACACGCCAATTTTCTGATATTAATATCATTACCGTCTCCTCGGAGACGGCGAGGAGACGGTATTAAGAGTTGAACGATGGATAGTCTGCGGGCTGAAGGCTTTCTTACTACCTGATTAGAAGATATTAATGACGCAGAAATAATTAAAGTTCGTTGATTGGTTGGGTCAATTCAAACCTAGTAAATGTCTTTTAATCCCGTAGAGTGTCGGATATGAACTCTTTATTTTAGTAAATAGATTTGCCTGGTTACCAGTCATGCATATCTACACAGGTAACACTTATCTATAAGAAGCCGAATCTCCTGAAGATTTGTAAACACACACGTGATTATTTCAATCCAGTCGCTCACTAGCTGTTACGTACATTTTATACGTGAAAACATAAGAAAACTTTTAGGAATATGCCTTTTTCTTAAGTTAGTAAGATAATCTAAAGGCAACACAAATATTTTAAAACGGAGATATCAAATAATTTCTTTTCGATTAATATTAATTTACACGAGATTTTTATCCATGGGGGCGGGAGCGGCGGCTCTTCAACCTTTCTATGGCAGGGGTGAGCAGCTGAGACATCCAATACCCCACCCTTTATATATATATATATAATATAATATAATATATATTGAATGATAAAAGAACATACATGTAGTTACCCTAGCTATCATATATTTTTTACAATAAGTATATATACCTGCACATAGCTATCATTGTTACGCTATTTCATGGGGAGATACTAGTAAATAGATTTGACAAATATCTTAAACATTTACGAAAGTGATTTTAGAGACATATATACACCTGTCCTAAGTCAGGAATCTGATGTTCAGTAGTTGTCGTTTGTTGATGTGGTTCATAAGTGTTTATCGTTTCTCGTTTTTTATATAGATTAGACCGTTGGTTTACCCGTTTGAATGGTTTTACACTAGTAATTTTTGGGGCCCTTTATAGCTTACTGTTCGGTGTGAGCCAAGGCTCCATGTTGAAGACCGTACTTTGACCTATAATGGTTTACTTTTATAAATTTTGACTTGGATGGAGAGTTGTCTCATTGGCACTCATACCACATCTTCTTATATCTACAATCTCTTGTGATTTTAATTGCATCTGTAAAAAAATATCAACATCTGATTAGTTTCAGATTTAATCATCAACCTTGTATTATATTTTACCTAAATTTCTCGACCTCATGCAATATCATGAAGCTTCAAATAGTGACCTATCCCAGCGACTCATCCCTTTCACTCATTACATAGTAAGTGCCCCCACACACCCCCCAAGATCGTTGGGCTGAATTGGATGTTGTCTAGATCTCTCTAGCGAGCTCTTCCTAGCAAGATAGCAGACGTTGAAGAACAGAAGACTAAAAATATATCTTAAAGGGAATATAAGAAGAACAAAAAACTACTCTCAGACGATAAAAGCAATTATACATGCATGCTAACATATTTTAAGCAATGTTTACTTTCTATGAATGATTTTAAAGGAGATGTGAAGTATACATAATTAATTTAGACAGCAACCCAATTAAGCAACAAACAAAACGTGACAATTTACTTCTAAAGTTCAATCTACGGTCTTCTTCAATGGACATGTCATTACAACATTTTAAAGTTTGTTATCCTCCCAATAGAAAATGAAAGGATATGGAGTAAATGTACATGGGACAAAATATCCTCCCAAGTTTAATTACAATATCCATAAAAAAAATACCCAAATGACACTAATTTAATGAGGCAGAAAAGCGAAGAATAAGAAAAATACATCAGGAAATTTTATAAATCAATCATTTATTTATGAATATTGCAATTCAACATATCTTACTTCATATCAGAATTTGTAGAAAAATGAAAAAGTGTGTTTTAAATATTTATCACAGTTGTTAATCATAGTTGTGCATTTGTTTTTTAATCATATTATCTACGTACAATATATATGCTGACTTAATTTGAATTTCTAAAAGATTTACCTTATTTTGAATGTTTTAGTGTTGTTTAAAGACTTCAATGTTGAGTATAGATAATATCAATAGCAAAAATAATTCAGATATTACTTGAAATTATGAGCAGGGTCAGGAACAAACTTCTAATGTTTGTTTTGAGGTTTACTAACTATTTATACTAGACATGCTATATGAGAGAAAGAGAAATAAAAGAAAATTATAAATTTAAAAGACGAAAATACTGTTGGCATTTTAAAAGATTATTCTTAATTGTATGTTTTCTACAAGAATTGTAAAACAAGTATAAACATACATATACTATGACCATAAAACAAAAAGACATTTATATGACAACATACGAACGGTCTCCCACAAAAGATTATGTCAATCCATTATGTCAAGCAGAACTTATCACCTTCTTTATAACCAACGACGTCCATTATAATTTGAAAAAGAATGGCGGCGAAACTAGTATGTTTTGAATTTCAGGCGCTTATAATAGGTCTTATATAACAAGTTACCCGTCTCACAACTCCGAGTATTTTTCATCAAAAAATGTAACCAAGAAGTCCAATAAAACCAAATAATCTGAAAAAAGAAACTTTTAATTGTAAGGATACTCGTTATTCAAATATAGAAAAAGAGGCGTGGGGCATTCAACATTGCAGTCCAACTACAATGAATAGACAAAATCTTCATCGACAACAACAATAACCATACATATATGTGAAGCTTTACATTTTAAGGATCATTTTTGAAAAGACGTGAGATACCGTTGGAAATATATTAATTGTGTTCTTGTATGTTTAAATTTTACTACGTTTCACTCTCTACACTTTTTGATGCCTATTATGAACGAAAAACTTTCAGGTGGAAGCGGCCAAACTTTTCTAACACAAATAAATTAGCAAACAACCAAAGATAAAGTCAACGAACAACTCCGATATCTGTTTGAAAAAAAAAATAATCGATAAAAAGACATTACCCCTCCATTTCCAGTGTTAATACTTTCCCCAAAAAAGAAATTGGTAAATCTAAAAAAATGTATAAGCCTTTTATAATTTTTTTAATCCACTACAATTTACATACAATTCTGAACGAATTAAACTACAAAGAGAAAACATTTCCCACTTTCATCAGCTATGAGACGGCTAGCTTTTTAGAAAAGCTATTGCTTGTTATTTGACAAGTTGAAATATATGCAATACGTTATATGTACTTTATGACCAATAGCAAATCCTATTTAATTTTAAGTCACTACATTTGCCCTGTGAGAGATAGAAAAGAAGCACAATGGGAATATTCGTTTGGTGATTTTTTAAATGATTTCGCGTCTGTATGAAAAATAAAAATAATAATTCAGATAAAATAAACAAGGTTTGCTGTATTGGCCTCGAGACCCGTAGGGTCGAGGGCCAATACAGCTGACCAAGAATCTATACCAGTGCCAATACAGAAACAGCCAGTTCATAACAATTATTAAATAATCCAACTTTTTCAATACAGACTTGTTCTGAATGCTGTATTACATACATCAAATGTGAATATAGGGCCAATATTTCCAATACGGACTGGCAATGAATCCTGAATTACATGCACAATATATGTTTACATGTTATTCAGGATTCATTGCCAGTCCGTATTGGAAATATTGGACCGGGCCGAAAAGCAATATAGATCACGTGATTTATATGACCAGGACGACGTCACCAGTATGACACATGCCGTTTTGGTAGTATTAGGGCTGTTTTAATCGTATTATTTAATAATATAGAATAACGTTGAATCTAGTATTTGTATGAGATATAATGTTAGCGATAACTTAATATAAAATAAGGAAACGAGGAACGATTGCCAATGAGACATCTATCCAACAGAGTCCAATAACGTTGATTTAAGAAACTTAAACCCATTTCTATGCAGGACTGGGGTATGGTGAATACGGCTGGTCTTCAGGACTTACTCTAACTGTCGAATAACACGTTTTTGATGTAGTCTTCTCTTGTGGATTTGAGCTGTATGTAGAAGGTGTCGTTTTTTTACATTGGACCAGGAAGACAAACCACGACGTGCAGAGGGCAGTAGTATTTAGTACTTCTTTCCTTAATCAACGCCATTTCTTTTTTCCGTGACAGTCCTTATTCTTAACCATTCATCCTGATCGACCCACATATCAGTAAAATATGAAAATTAAAAAAAGAATGGAATTTCTTTACATGCTATTTTCTATAGTTCTTAAAGAAGCTTCTGTCAAGTTTCATAAAATTACACGAAGGATTGACAAAGTTATTGATGTCTAACAAATTTAATCCCAGACTGTATGCAAAAAGCTTAGTTCATCTATCAGTTATATATTATAAAAAACTGAAAAATTAAAAAGAATTATCTTCAAGACATTATCATCTAATCATGAAAAAATAGTCTGTCCAAGTTTCATAAATTTCCATGAAGGTTTGAAAAAGTTATTGATGTCGGAAAACTTAAATCTTAGACGGTATCATAATGTTAACTGCAAAAACAAAATAATTCCTTTTATAAAAAAATACAGAGAAATGGGAACAAAAATATTTTTTAAAATTTGCATTTCCATGTCAGTGATGTATAAAAAAAAAACTTTAACCACAGCACTACAACTAAGGGGATGTTTAACAACTTACATCTCGTTTTCGCAACAAAATTACACAGGCTCGGAAAATAACTAATTATATACTAGACAATACTATTGAACTGGCATTGCGAATTCAGTACCAATAAAATATTTCAACTTGAATCCCTCCCTTTGAATATTTTAGTAATTCAAGACAGATCAACTAAAATCAGATGCACGTTGTGTTTCTCCATGCAAGCAATATAATTATGTTGTTTCTGTAACTGCGAATAAGTGATCAGTTAATCTTAGTTAGTGGATATTGACTTAAAATATTATAATAATTTACTAGTAACGAAAACTGAGAGAATTTTGTCTATGATTGTGCTGTCCAGGAAACATCAAATTGGAAGGCAAATGGAGTACTGTGGTTTGAGAATAACTTGGTAAAAATGTACAGATTCATTTAAAAGGCTATTGAAAGTGCATGGTTTGATTTAAATGTGTGTCATTACACACACAAACCTCTCATTTTCATTAAATTATATTTTGTTTTCGTATATAGACTGCAGGCCGGAGTTAAAAATAACCACATTACATTACAAACTACATAATTTTCAGTAACAACACTAAAGAATGTCAGCGCCCCCTTACCAATGTCCTCCAGAGGATGGAATGTAGTAATCGAAGTCGGTGAAATATAACGACTAGATTATTCGGGTTATAAAGAATGATGCCAACTTGCTACTATAATATATTGAATAAAACTTCCTGAATATCTTTATTTTCGTGCGAAATGGTCGTGTTTGTAAAGGATATTAAAGAATATTAAAATTGTTGAAGGCTGTACGATTACCTCTAGTTATTTATATCCCCATCCTTTCGTTGCCTTGGTCTCAGATAGTTTTCTCATTGGTAATCATACCACATTTCCCCATGTTTATATCATAAAATTGTTTAAATTTGACATGCACTACTTTGATTTTCAGATTTCGATTATCAATATCGAATTCATCTAAAAAGTTGACCAGAAAAAGTCTAAACAGAAACTGTCAAAAGAACACAAGTGCGTAATCCTGAGATAAATCATATTGAAGAACAGAATCCAATTTTACCTGTCAAATATTTCGTTCTATTTTTCTATAATGGCCAAATGATAATAATCTTCAGTTAAATTCAGGAGAAATTGATTCACCGGGAAATCTATTCCTCTTTAAGTTCAATTGTGTACATAAATTGATTAAACACTATCAAAAGACCTAGCACTTGATTTTTTCAACAATTTATAATTGTTTTCATGCGTTTACTAAGTGGTTTTTAATTTTCGAGGTTACCATAGTGTGACATAGACGATAATTTCAGTCTTATATCTGAAGTGCAACGATATTTAAACAAATGACTCGGAAATGCACAAGTTTGATGAAATTATCTTTACATCATGTCCAGTTTTTTGTTATTGTATTACACCATAGGGTATTGTACTGCATTTCAAGTTTCAAAATTATAATGTATTTGTACTTGTGATATTTTATGAAATTGAATTTTACTATGGCAAGCCGTTCTCGTCAAAACTATGTTTAAACCATTTTTTTCGAAAAAATTACACACTGAGATTTAAGAACCTTAAATAACACACTGGGAAATTGAAATTACACACTGAGAAATCGAAATTACACACTGAGATTTTATAATTACACACAGATTTAAAAATATGAAAAACACACACTGAGAATTTAAAATTACACACTGAGATTTTAAAAGACACACTGAGATGAAATAAATTGAAAAATACACACTGAGAATTGTTTAATTACACAATGAGATTTCAAAAATACACACTGAGATTAATATGCAAATTACTAATGAATATTCATGAGATGAATAATTCAACAGATTAATATCTTGGTCTCCCGACATCTTGCCATTATATGAAATGATGTTCCTACAACCAACATTCGTAATAAATTTTAAGACTTTTTTTTCGCTAACTCGTATTCATAAGTTTTTTTGCCTATAATTCAGATTATTACTAACAGTATATCGGGATTTTTGCTTAAAACTGTTTAAGCATGGTCCCTTTTCAAAAGTCTTTCAACTGTTACCCTGATTTCGCAAGGTAATCTTTTATATTTTTGTTACGTATATATGCTATAATAGGCACTTGGGGAAAAAATTCACTGCATTGTTTGTATTTTTGCAGATTGTTCCAATGTTTTCTTATAATTTTAATCAAGTTTTTCACCATTTGGTTATATTTTGTAATGAGAGTAAGTGGGTATTTTTCTTGTTCTATTGGTCTTTAATAACGTAGTTTTTCTATTAGTTGTATTTTTAATGTTTTTTATAAAACATTTAGCGCCAAATTGAAGGACTAACGAGTTCTGTCCCCTAGTTGTTTTAAGCTTGTAATAGATTCAGATTAATTATGCTAATTAGATATGTGCGCATAAAAAGTGCGCACAAATCTCAGTGTGTAATTTTAAATTCTCAGTGTGTAATTTCAAATTCTCATTTTTAATTCTCAGTGTGTGTTTTTAGGTTTTTAAATCTCAGTGTTGTTTTTTAATTCTCAGTGTGTAAATTTTTCGAAAAATGGTTTAAACATAGTTTTGACGAGAACGGCTTGCCATATTTTACACCTGATAACTAATGTCTGTTCTAAAGCATATGACGTCGTCTATTATGCTTTCAGATTTAAGAAGCCTTTGTTTCAAAATATTTTGTTCAATCTGCTGAAATTTCAGTTGTAGACACCTATTTATAATTTAGTTTTTTACTGAACATTTCGAGCAAATATAATATATGTATTTCACTTTGATTCAAAACAATAGCTGGTTGACTTAAATTTGATAAATGAATCTACTTACGAAGATATGTTGTTGCTCCTACTATCATTATTAACATGATTTCATATAAAAATAAGATGTGGTATAATTGCCAATGAGACAACTCTCGACCAGACACCAAATGAAGAGGAAGTTTACAACTAAAGGTCACCGTCTTCAATTAGCAAATGACCAATGTAAAACAATTAAAACGAGAAAACAAACAATTAACGAAAAACAAATATGGTATGTACAGCAACAATCGACAACCACTGAATTAAAGGCTCCTATAGCTGGGACAGACACATACAGAATGCGGCGGGGTTTAATGCTTGAATGCTGTCTCCAAACCTTCTCCCTATCCTTGGACAGTGGTGTCATAGTACATCAGAACAAATTATACAATTCAGCTGAAAAGGGTATAACTCATCAGATTGATACAAAGCTAAAAAAAAAAAAAAACACACACACAAGACATAAAGTACAAATCTGAGTATTGATGCACGGTATATATACTTTCAATCTTAAATCGTACATATGTTTCTAACATCAGCTAATCTGATTCAAGATCGGTCTCTGTTTTAATGCCAAGAAGCCAAAAAATATCGGACGCATTTAACTGGGATGTTGTCTTCCTCAATCTGGATGTATCTATATCTATACACTGTTCCAGCTAATAAGGTTTAGCGTCTATATGAACCGTACAACAGCTTACACCAGTTGGTACTAGAACGGCTTGCGTAACAAATACATGTAATCTGGTCTTTTCTGCGTAGCATTGTACCAAATGGATCGACCCTATGTTGTGATACAGATTCAACACTTTCTTGATGTTTTACCTACAGTCACGATTGGTAGTGTTATTGATTTTTTCTGTGGTGTTGTTTCATTTTCTGATAACTTAGGTTCCGGTGTAGGGACGGTGGTACAATGTAACAATGCCAGTACTAGTATCTACACAGTTGGTGGATTGGCGATAAAATTACTGTCTGCATTTGTTACATATCATACCATTTTCTAAAACGTTCTTGTTCAAGATTTAGAAAAAAAAATTATGTTGTTTTGAAATCCTGCTATGGCCTTTTTTCGTTTTGTGTAGAACACACACAACATTTGGGCTTCATTGCTATATAATCAATTCTCGTGTTATTGGTTATGTACAAGCACCTACTTCAGTGTGACTCTTTGAATTAAACAAACATCCGAAAAAATGTGATAGAAACATAACATTTTAATATTTCAACATAAAAAATGAGAAATATTAGCGTGAGATTTGAACATCATCTTAAAAACAATCCATTATTTACAGTTTTAAGCGCTACCGATGGAGCCACGGCGACTCTTGAAAACGTAAGCGATATTAAGCAGCTATATAGGTAAAATCTAGTGATGTTCCACTTTTTATCAAAAAAAAGTTGTTTTTTAGGTATTAAGGACACACTAAACCAATTTCATTTTTGAGGGGACCCGGTTTGCAGATTAAAATTTTGTTTTTGCTTATATCCATATGTCACATGAACTCTGGTTGATAGTTGGCTCATTGGCAATCATACTATATCTCATTACTTTTATTTTGAGTTCATTAGAGGGTCGGAAAGATTTCTTATTGTATATAGTATAAAATAACCATTGGGACACAAACACATTGTAATCTATTTTAAGTTTTCTTTTAACTATCGATTTCCTGTCCAACTTATATAAAGGTAGAAATAATACTAGTTATCTGTATGCATGCTCTTAAATCTTAATGGTTAAATGTGTTAAACGGAGGAAACTGATCAAAACTCCATAAATCAGTTTCACTTATGCCTTATCCAATTTGTTTTAGAGAAAATAAAATATGTTTCATCTTAACCGGGACGCATTGAGGGGGTATTATTGGACTTCCACTGAACATAACGGGCAGTCTATGAAAAAAGACTACTCAAAAAGTCTATAGATACATGATTTTCTATTAGCTGTTATTGGCTTTGAATAAGCTGTCAGTAGCTGCGAGTACTCTCAGATCTTTACTTAGTGTCTTTTTTGTTGTGGGGTGTATAGATACGTGCCACGACCGTTCTGTTTTCGTTAGTTGTTGTTATGAACAGAAAAAAATCGACTTTTAATTGTAGCCAACAAAAGACACAAATCAATAATAAAATTTAACAATATTTATTATACACTAGTTTACAAGAAGTATTACACAAAGAGTAATGTCAACTTAACTGTCAAAATATGAGTCCAATCTTTTTATCTTTTCTTTATCCGGAAATCTTCTCGGAATCCACAGAATATTATACCCAATAGGTCACAATCTAGTATGATGTAGTTTTCAATAAAAGTGTCAATCCAACTGCTGAGAATGTTGATGTCTATCGATGTCTAAGTCTATCTATATCTATGTCTTAATCTCTTTTTTCAACTAACTCTTGGGTCTGCATTTAAATACTCAAACGGAAATTTCTAGACAACGCTAGAAATATAAATTACGCATCTTTTGTTATGATCATTCTGGAAACGTTATGTAAGTGAAATAGAAAGTTCTAATCATTCCATTAGTATCAATGATTGTTCCAGTGATTTCTAAACTGCATAGTTGTAACACAATGTATTTTATTGTGTACACAATGTAAACATGTATAATAGGCCACACAAAACAAATTAGGCCAACTAAATAGATATGATAGCTACAATATCATAACACCTCCCCCCTTAAAATAGTTTGAGTGTAACAAAAACTTTTCATGAATAATATGTACAAAAATACAAGTAATATATAGTAAGTATTTTCAAAAATACACAGTATATACACAGTGTTTTGATAAGTTCTAGATAAAGCATCTGCTATTACATTATCTTTACCTTTAATATGTTTTACAATAACATCATATTCCTGTAACAATAAACTCCACCTAGTCAATCTCTGGTTCTTGTTTCTCGTTTTATGTATGAAGTTGAGAGGATTATGGTCAGTATAAACAAGAATAGGATGCACAGTGGGATTTAAATATACATCAAAATGTTGAAGTGCAGACAACAGTGCAAAACACTCTTTTTCAATAGTTGAACATTTTTTCTGATGTTTATCTAATTTCTTAGAAAAATATGATATAGGTTTCTCAACATTATCATCTGTCTCTTGATATAAAACAGCTCCAACTCCTACATCACTTGCATCAACGGCAAGTTTGAATTGTTTTTCAAAGTCTGGAGTGATCAGAACTGGACTATTAATTAAAAGTGATTTGCTATTTTCAAAAGCGTTTTGACAATTTTCACTCCAGATGAATTTAGAATCTTTCCGTAAAAGATGAGTCAATGGTTGAACAACAGTAGTAAAATTTGAACAAAATTTTCTGTAAAATCCAATCATGCCTAAATATCTCATAAGTTGTTTTTTATTTGAAGGAGGAGGAAATTTAGTAATTGCGTCCACTTTAGCCGTAATAGGTTTCACTTGACCTTGGCCAACTGTATGCCCTAAATAATCAACAGTGGCCTGGCAAAATTCACTTTTACCAAGATTAACAGTCAAATTTGATTGTGACAATCTATCAAAAGTATCATATAAATGTGTTAAATGCTCTTCCCAGCTATCACTACATACAATAAGATCATCAATATAAGCACAACAACAGTCTAAATCTTTTATTACATTATTGATCATTCTTTGAAATGTAGCTGGAGCACTTTTCATGCCAAACGGCATTACAGTATATTGAAATAAGCCGTCTGGTGTGACAAAAGCTGATATTTCTCGAGCTCTCTGTGTCAATGGGACTTGCCAGCAACCCTTCAATAAATCAAATTTGCTCACAAATTTTGCTTTTCCAATATTATCAATGCAATCGTCTATCCTTGGAATCGGATAGGAATCAGATTTTGAAACAGAATTTACTTTTCTGAAATCAGTTACGAAACGAAAAGTTTTATCTGGTTTGGGCACAAGCAGACAAAGAGAGCTCCATTCACTGTTACTCAGCTCAATAATATCATTGTCAAGCATATATTTAATTTCTTGTCTCATAAATTCAAGTTTGAGTGGATTGAGCCGGTAAGGATGTTGCTTAATTGGAGAAGCATCACCAACATCGACATCATGACAAACAGCAGTGGTTTTGTTTGGCACATCTGGAAAAAGATTTTAAAAGAAAATACCAAAGCTTTTAATTTTCTCTACGATCAAAAGACAGATGTGCAAGTTTTGAATCTAAATTTGACAAAATTTCTGAATTTTTCAATCTAACTGTCTCTTCCATAGTTTTAGAACTAAAAGGTGGTTCAATTATATCTGGTTTGTCATGATTGTTCTCCAATTTAACCATGGCTAAAGTGGCAACTGGTTTACTCTCACCTTCATTAGTACGCTCAAAATATGGTTTTAACATATTAATGTGACACACTCTATTTTGTTTATGCCGACCTTGTGTTTTTACAATATAATTCAAATCATTGATTTTACTCGCTATGGTATAAGGACCAAAATATTTAGCTTGTAATGGATGTCCAGGGACTGGCAAAAATACAAGTACCTTATCACCTGGCTCAAAAACTCTGTCCCTGGCATCTTTATCATACCATATTTTCATCTTATTCTGAACAGTTTTTAAATTGTTCTGAGCAATTTGACAAGAAGTATACAATTTTTCTTTAAATCTAGATACATAGTCTAGAAGATTCAAGTCAGTGTGTTCAGTAAGCCATTTTTCCTTAATCAATTTTAAACGTCCCCTTACAGTATGACCAAATACCAACTCAAAGGGACTAAAACCAAGGGATTCTTGAACAGCCTCTCGGACCGCAGAAAGTAAAAAGTGAACACCATCATCCCAGTCCCTGTCAAATTGAAGACAAAAAGTTCTAATCATGTTCTTCAATGTTTGATGAAAACGTTCTAAGGCACCTTGAGATTCTGGATGATAAGCACTTGACCTATACTGAGCAATCCCTAACTGGTACACGACTTGCTGAAATAAACCTGACATGAAATTTGAGCCCTGGTCGGACTGTATAGACTTTGGAAGTCCTACTAGCGTGAAAAATTTGATCAGAGCTTTGATAATAGTAGGTGTCTTGATATTTCTTAACGGAATAGCCTCTGGAAAGCGCCTGGAGGTACACATGATTGTCAATAAATACGCATTTCCGGTCTTGGTCTTCGGTAAAGGTCCAACGCAATCAATGAGTACTCGGCTGAAAGGTTCATCAAAGGCTGGAATAGGCAGAAGTGGTGCTGGTGGTATTTTCTGGTTAGGCTTACCAACAACCTGGCATATATGGCATGATTTGCAGTATTCTGCGACATCACTTCTTAGTCTTGGCCAGTAGAAATGCTGTAAGATCTTAAGGCAAGTCTTCCTTATACCTAAGTGTCCAGCCAAGGGGGTGTCATGGGCAAGACCAATAATGTCTTGCCTATAGACCTTAGGCACCACCACTTGGTATACCACTCTCCATTCCTCCTCTGGGGTAGCATCAGGGGGCCTCCACTTTCTCATTAAAATACCGTCTTGATGGTAATAGCATTCGGCCACTTTGTCTGCTTCCTCCTGTGGTTGAGCCCTCTTGCAGAGCTGAAGAACCTCAGGGTCTTTATTTTGTTCTTCGACAAATTTCCTTCGGTCTTATGAATGGCTGTTTACGTCTGGCCATGGCATAATTACATTCTTGCTAATACTAGGTGGTCTTATTACGGCCTTCTGTGAGCTACCGGGACCTTCAATGTCGGCTAGAAAGGTGTCAGAAAGGTCCATGTAATCAAACTGGTCTTCTTGCAAATCCTCATTTTGTTGTTTTCTAGCCATCGCCCTAGTAACGACACAAGCTGGATACAGTTCAGCATCATCTTCAGGTGATTTAACATCCACCGCCGGTTCACTGGTAACAATTGGTTCAGCAACCACTTTGTTCCTAGCTAGATCATTTCCTAGCAATAATGAAACACCCTCAACAGGGAGATTAGGACGAACACCCACAACAACTGGTCCAGTAATCAAATCTGACTTCAGATAAATACGATGGAGGGGAACATCTATACAACCTAACTCCACACCTTGTAACAAAACGGAGGCACCAACAGAAGTCTCCTCGGACAAAGGCAACACACCTTCTAACAATAAAGACTGAGAAGCTCCAGTGTCCCGTAAAATCTTAATAGGCTGAGGAGTAGTATTATCAACAATAGAAACAAACCCATCAGACATAAAGGGTATATAATCCTCCATGTAATCACAAAAACTGGACTTAAAAGCCTGACTCGCAGGACATTCCAACGTATGAGTAAAACGGGGTGTCGTACAAGCACTGGTCTTGGGCTTATTATCTCTTTCGTTTTTCTTCTGGAGTCTAAAACAATCAGCCATCAGGTGACCATTCTTCTTACAATAAGCACAAGTCAATGACTTCTTCTCAAAAGTATTAAATTTTGGACTAGACATATTATAACTAGACTGACTCTTATTCTGTGCAACAGGCTTACTATCATTACGCTCAGTGCTTTGATTCTTGTAATTTCCACTCGAAGTATTTTGACCTTTGAACTTCTCTTATGTGAAAGGGTATAACTATCGGAAATAACAGCTGCATCTTGTAATGTCTCAACAGTTTTGTCATCTAAATGTGTTTTTAAGTCTAAATGAACACACTGCTTGAACTCTTCTAATAACATCAATTGTCTTAAATTATCAAAATTTTTATCTGTTTTCTTTAATGCAAGCCATTTATCAAATAGATCTTCTTTTTCCCTAGCAAATTCAACACAGGTTTGTGAATCAAACTTTTTATAAGACCTAAATTTCTGTCTATGTGCTTCTGGCACTAGCTCATAAGCTTTCAAAACCTCTTTTTTAACCTTGTCATAATCAGAACTATTTTCTGATGAAAGTGCTGAGTAAATTTCAGCGGCCTTGCCCTCAAAAACACTTTGCAGCATTGTAGTCCAAAAAGGCTTCGGCCATTTCAAATTTTGAGCAATTTTCTCAAACTGTGGAAAAAATTTGTTAACTGTTTTTTCACAAAATTTGGGAACCAAACGTATATTTTTTGCTGCATCAAAATTATGTTCTGATTTTGATTGGAATTTAGTGTTGCTTTCTTCTTTTGCCATTTCAATTTTCATTTTCTCAATCTCTAACCTTTCCCTCATTTCAAGTTCTGCCTGTTTTAATTTAAAATCATCTTCTTTTTCTTTTTCTTTCATCTTCTCCATCTCTAACCTTTCCTTCATTTCAAGTTCTGCTTTTTCTTTTTCCAATTGTTTTAATTTAAGTTCATGTTCTAATTCAAGCTGTTTTAATTTGAAAGCATCAACATTTTCGACCTTGAGTTCAAGAACCTAAAATTTCTGCGTCAACTAGTTTGTCTATTACCAAATTTTTTATAATTTGTTTTCTCATAGATACTCTAAAATTCTAATTTCAGATGTCTAGCAAGCAACACTAATTCCTCTTTCTTTAAATTATCAAACCCTTCCAGGTCTGGCGTTTTCAAAAATTTACCGGCATCAAATGCCATTTTGTAGAATTTTGTTGGCTAGTTCTAATAAAAATACTGAATTTTTTTTTAATAAGATATTAACGTTATCCCGGACACGAACCCCAATTTCTGTTATGAACAAAAAAATCGACTTTTAATTGTAGCCAACAAAAGACACAAATCAATAATAAAATTTAACAATATTTATTATACACTAGTTTACAAGAAGTATTACACAAAGAGTAATGTCAACTTAACTGTCAAAATATGAGTCCAATCTTTTTATCTTTTCTTTATCCGGAAATCTTCTCGGAATCCACAGAATATTATATCCAATAGGTCACAATCTAGTATGATGTAGTTTTCAATAAAAGTGTCAATCCAACTGCTGAGAATGTTGATGTCTATCGATGTCTAAGTCTATATATATCTATGTCTTAATCTCTTTTTTCAACTAACTCTTGGGTCTGCATTTAAATACTCAAACGGAAATTTCTAGACAACGCTAGAAATATAAATTACGCATCTTTTGTTATGATCATTCAGAAAACGTTATGTAAGTGAAATAGAAAGTTCTAATCATTCCATTAGTATCAATGATTGTTCCAGTGATTTCTAAACTGCATAGTTGTAACACAATGTATTTTATTTTGTACACAATGTAAACATGTATAATAGGCCACACAAAACAAATTAGGTCAACTAAATAGATATGATAGTTACAATATCATAACAATGTTTTCTGATTTGTATCGATCTGATGAGTTAAGCTCAACTGATTTTTTATAGTTTGTTCCTATGTTGTACTGTTACGCCACTGTCCCAGGTTAGGGGGTTGGCGCCAGCAAACTAATTTACCCCCACCACATTCTATATATGCATATCCTAAGTCAGCAGCCTGTAGTTCAGTGGTTGTCGTTGATTCATGTCTGTCATATATAGATATAAGAAGATGTGGTATGAGTGCCAATGAGACAACTCTCCATCCAAGTCAAAATTTATAAATGTAAACCATTATAGGTCAAAGTACGGTCTTCAACACGGAGCCTAGGCTCACACCGAACAGTAAGCTATAAAGGGCCCCAAAAATTACTAGTGTAAAACCATTCAAACGGGAAAACCAACGGTCTAATCTATATAAAAACGAGAAACGAGAAACACTTATGAACCACATCAACAAACGACAACTACTGAACATATTTGTTTTTCGTAAATTGTTTTGTTATACATTAGGCCGTTAGTTTTCTCAGTTGAATTGTTTCATATTTTTCATGTCGGAGCCTTTTATAACTGACTTTACGGTATGGGTTTTCTCATTGTTCAGTTGCCTATGATTGCTTACATCCACTTCATTTGATCTTTGGTGGATATTTGTCTCATTGACAATCATACATTATCTCCTTTTTTTATATGGAAAAGGCAAATCGTACATGTAAGGAGACAAATCACATCGTCATATAGACATCTTGGACCGCCCTGCAGAACATTGCTGGTGTATTATTTGATCTGGGACTTCCTATATATGGGGACAATTTGGACAGACAATAGAGACAACTGTACAAGAACTGTCGCCAACTAGTATGTTCAAAACTCATACGGTACCTTTCAGTAAGGCCTATGTCTAAAAGACCGGACATAACAAACTGTGAAACAATTCAAACGAGATTTATATGTAAACAGTTATCATAAAACATATGACATACGATATACATATATAGGTTACTGACTTGAGACAGGAACATAAATACTTTGGCGGTGTTAAACATGTTTCTTAGCATGCATACCTCCCCATAAAACTTGAGAAAAACTGTTAAAACAAGTTCTTGTCTCACTACAAAAAAAAAAAAAAAACAGCCATAAAAAAGACAAAAGACATAAAGAATCGATCTAAGAGTACTCGCAGTTACTTAAAAATAGTTCAAATCGTATTGCAAATAACAAATAAATCATTTCCTCTAATACTTGATAATCATCCAGTACACATCCAATGGATTATGAGTAAATGCGTCATACAGTCGGAGAAAAGCATGACCTTGCGCAATGCTAAATTCAAGTATCGACAAGTTGTAGGTATGACTTCCAATGAGACAAATCTCCACCAGAGACCAAATGAAGTGGGAGCAAGCAACTATAGACCACCGTCCTGTATATTCATATGTTTTTTTAATTACTAAACAGAAAAATAACTCTTAGCAAGTATACTCCCTTCATTTTCTATAACAAAGTTTGGATCTTATCTTATCTGAAACAACTAGACAATTCTTAAAAAAAGATTTACTCCTTTATAGGTCACAATAAGACAACAATTCACTTTTTTCTCACAAATCTGCGAGGATAGAATTCTTAATTGTGTATATTTTAATTCCTGTTTTCTTCAGGATGATTATGGGACAGATAACTTATTGCCACTTATGGACGTAGGCATCATCATTCTGCAGCTGCTCCTTAATTTGAAAACAAGTTGCATATAACCTATACATGTGTAACGAAAATGTAACAGAATTTCACTGATAAATGCCATAGTACACATTCAACTTTACAATGATTTTTTAAATTTCTCCCAGTATAACAGAGCACTTTCATTTCAGCGCATTGTACTTGGAAAATCACATAAGCTAGACTTCCTACATCGAGTTTTCTGTAATCCATTATTTTTCAATTGATACTGAGTTTTGTGATAGCATGAGAAAAAACATTTAAGCTAAGCAGTCATTTTGTATATGTATGGGATAACATCATATGGGGATAACTAGGGTGCACCAATAATACAAAATTTCCACTCAACCAGTGAATATGTTCCAATTGTACATAATTATTAGGGTGCATTTTGCTCAGGCATTTTAGCACACGATTCTTATCTGTATACGAATTATTTCGTAGGTTTCCAACAACACAAATAAAGGACTGTGCTATTCATCGCCGTTGATCGAATAAAGGAGAGGTCGCTTTATTTTTGAACTTTGCTTGTAGACATATCTTGTTTATTTGTAGTTATTGTCGTTTTGTTTTGTCGTATATAATTGTTGAATAATTTTTAATTCTGTCGTAAACCTTCAGATTTAAGAAGCTTATGTGCAATGTTGTTTACAAACATATTTGTTTAAATTATTGAACTTTTAATTTAAAGGAGTAGAAACTAATCGACAATTCAAATCACCAAAATAGACACTTTAATTTGTGATTCATATCACTTTTATAGCTACACATACCAACCAAAGAGATAAAATTACTAACAGTTTTAATATATGTTGCTAAAACAAGAAAGACAAATTGGCAAGTCATTCAAAAATTTATCACAGGTAGAATATATTTTACTAAATAAATATCATTATCATAAGATATGAAACGCATCAACTTAAATCATGGTTGAACAGATATCTCAGTTTTGAAATTTAAAAAGCGAGATAAGACAAATTACACAAAAACCTGATAAATGCAATGAAACATTTATGTTTTTCTGTTTTACTTGGCCAAACCTGGCTTCCGCACAAATAACAGTCCCCGAACAGAAAAAAATATAGTCCCATATATGTCTATGCCTTGTATATACGAATAAGAAGATGTGGTTATTACCAATAAGACAACTCTCCACAAGAGACCAAATGACACAGAAATTAACAATTATAGGTCACCGTACGGTCGTCAACAATGAGCAAAGCCCATACTGCGTAGTCAGCTATAAAATGCGCCGAAATGACAAATATAAAACAATTCAAACGAGAAAACTAACGGCCTATGTACAAAATAATGAACAAAAAAAAAATATGTTACACAGCAACAAACGACAACCACAGAATTACAGGCTCCTGACTTGGGACAGGCACATACAGAATGTGGCGGGGCTAAACTAGTTTGAAGGCGCCAACCCTCCCCTAACATGGGACAACAGTACAACATAAGAACAAACTATACAAATAAGTTGAAAAAGGCTTAACTCGTCAGAAGGATACAAATAGAAATACATCACAGAAGACACAAAAACACAGACTGGACGTTGATAACCTTTCATTGATCGTCCTGAACATGCACGAAATATTTGCCACTGGACGTTAAGCAACCAGCAATCAATCACATTATATTGAAATTTTTTTTTGCTTAAAACTTAGTAAGTTCTCTGGTTGATGATGTAATTTATTCTTTTGTTTTTGAAATTTAAAAACTTCATAGAAACTATCTCCGTATACTTAATTTGCAAAAGTTAGCTCTTTTTTATTTATTCATATTAGAGGCGAACATTATGATAAATATATGAATGTTCTACATTCTGCATAAAATACAGATATCCGATCTATTTTTCTGGGCCATATTGGCACTCATTTCAAAGTCTGAAAACTGTAATAAATATTCAAAGTTCTATCCGTTAATAAATAAAGTATGAAATATGATAATAAAAAAATGCAGAAAAATAAAAGTTTAAGAATATTGTTGTATATTAAAAGTATTATGAGCAAAAGTTTACCAACTATTACCAGACGAAGCACTGCTGCGCGTCGTCAGATTTCCCATGTCCCGATTTAGATATTTGTCAATTGCATTCATTCCAAGACGGCACACCTCTATTGGTGGACGAACAAGAGGATTACCTTCCAGTAACGAGGAAATATATCTCCAGTCCCAGTCAATATTCCTCAGCTGACCAAAGTTCTTAGGCAGAGATTGTAACAAATTGTTCCCAAGCCACAAACAGCGTAACTCGGTCATTTTACAGATACTGTCGGGAAGTGTTCGTAAGCGGTTAAAGCACAGAAGCAATGTGTGAAGATTCTTCATGTTCGAAATCTGATGAGGAAGTTCTTCAAGCAAATTGTCACACATATCTAGAAATTCTAAATTTTCCAGATCACAAAGCTCGAGTGGAAAGTCTTCAAACTCGTTGTTGGACAAATGTAGACTTTTAAGATTTGTTAGATTTTTAAATCCATTTGGTAAGCTAGATAAATGGTTATTACTCAGAGCAAGTCTCTCCAAACTGACCAATAATGTTACTTCTGATGCCAATGTTTGCATTTCATTGGTATCCAGAATAAGTACTTTCAGGTTGATCAATTTTCCAATTGCCGGAGGAAGTCTTGGAAGTTTAAAATCAAGACATGCCTCTCGCTCCGGACTCAGTTCCAAAACTTCTAATTCCAAAATACTGAATATAGATCTGGGCAACTCGTTTAGATCTCTTCCTCTAATTTTCAATTTTTTCAATCCGTAATAAATTGGATCCTCTGTTTCTATAAGCCTTCTGAGTGATCTTGCATCACTGAGATTACGGGGTGTACAAATATAAGCCATATTGAAGACTGATTAAAAATTAATTGGATTAAAAATTAATTGTTCCTTTAATGTAGGTTTTTCCTCTCCATACCAACTCCAATCAATATAAATTCTACAAAACAAAAAGATTTAGATAATAATATGAATTTGTTTTATTGAATTTGATTAAATATAAACGCCCCATTGAGAAATATTTGTATTTTAACCAAGACATGCTTTAAAATCAATATCTTTATATATATTTACCTCCTGTAATTTGAGCTGCTTTCTACCTGCCTTCCTACACCTGTATCAAGCTTCCCAGGTGTATAAAGCTCACATTAAAGTTCCGTCATTCCTACGTAGACATGTTACGTTTTAAATCCGTTCTAACCATTAACTTTTATAAACGTATCAATTCTTTTGTTAATTCTTTTTATAAAACCGAATGTTTACGTTGACCGATGAATTAAACGGGGTTGAAATTTGTAATGTAAAATCGTGCTTTAAATTGCTTTGATCTTATGTTGCAATAGGTATCAATATTAGTAGGGACTAAAACTATATCCATAAAATTAGTTTTGATATTTGTTTTCCAACGAAAAGTACATGTATCAAAAGCCCTTAAATAGTAAAAATATTTAAATTATTCTTCATTCAGGAAAAGGAAAAGAAAACAACAAAAACAAAATCAGAACAATAAAAGAAGGATAATAAACTTTGACATACTATGAATAGTCAAATACATCTGTACATAGAATGCTAATAGTTTACATATTCCTTGACTTGCATTGCACAACAAAAACACAATTCGTTAATGAAAGTTGTTCAAATCACATAGACAGCATTCTCGATATATTACGAGTGTCGATAATGAACTTGTTCAGGAATACATTAGTTAAAAAGTTAAGGTAAAGATGCTTCCGTTTTAAAAGCTTATTTCACATCTAATCTCACTGCTGCTGACATTCAAAAATTTAATGCAATTATACCACATACTTTACTGCTGTTTTTCATGCAACAACCAATACATTCCAAAATGATACATAAAGATCGATACCATTTCAATTACTAGTACTAGTATCGAAACTAAAGTCCGTTATGTCAGTGATTTTTTCCTGGAAAAAGTCATTCGCGGAAATATCCAATAGGGTCAAAATGTACCCCAAAAAAATTAAATGCACTTAATATATATATAAATATAAAAAATAAGATGTGGTATGATTGCCAATGAGACAACTCTTCACAAGAGACCAAGCCAATTTTCTAAACGAAAATACCATCAGTTAATTTTTCGGTAGGGTTATTTTCTCCTGATTTATACTTTTGTTTATGTATAGTGTTTTTACTTATCGTAAAAGCAACTTTCAAAACGACATTGAAGCTGAAGCTCAGAGCTGAAGTACACGAACACCCAAGAAAGCAGGAGTGTAAGGTGCGGAAAATCTGCTCGGCGAAAGGATATTTTATTTGCAAAAACAAAGCAAAAAGGATAATCCACAATTAAATACAACTCATAGAACGTTTATTACAATATATTTTAAAGCATATAAATATTAACTTACAATTTAATGCGTGTGTGTTTTAATTATCTGGTATCTCTCACAATGATTAATTGCATTTTATTAGAAACCTCGGGGATTTTTCTCTATACAATCATTTTAAAATATTTCTTGATCCTGTTCGTATGTTAAATTTCTATTTCATCGAGTCAACAACTCTAGATCCAAGGCAAGGACATCAGGCAACTAGATTAAAATATAAAGGAAAAGTGCTTGAAGGTACAATTGTGTTATTTAAAAAAAAACTGACAATTTCAGATTTATTATTTCGACATTGATCCTTCGGAGTGAGAGAGAAAGAAAAAGAGAAATTATCTTTACGGTTTCTTCATGTAATTAGCTTTTCTGAAACAAAATAATTGGACTAAGTTTTGTTATCATGTCCTTTATATCATCTAAAAGGGGATAGTACACTTATATTACCCGAATCTCTATCACCATATGCTGTTCATCGTCGTTATCGTAAAAAACTTAAATGGTCAAAGTACGACCGAACTCTATCCGACATTGACACAATGCCAAAGAATGCTAGCCTGTTTGTTCAGTACACCACAGTATTTAATGTTTATTTTGGAAGTGATCAGTTGTAATAAAAATATATGTACATTACATATATTCGTTATTTAAAATCAAAACCTTTCGACAAAAAAGTAATTGTTTAAACTTGAATACCGATAACACGTATCAAAACTGATATCCTGGTTTGACGTAGACAAGAAAATATTTTATTAACTTATTATATAGTAAAAGTCTAGTACATAATATTAAACACAACTATAAAACTAAAAATGTACTTTAATTTATGTTGCAAAAAAACGAAAGCCAATACAAATTACTTTTGAATATCAATGATACGTTTAATAGAGATTCAATGATAATATACATTGCACATTCCATATGGATCGACACATTTTTGCCGTATTATGAGGCATATTTGTACTTCAAAACGGCAGATTATATTCTGAAAAAATGTCGCTTGTCGCACATGTGCAGCTTAGACAACCGTCAATATTATATAACGATTTGATTCACTATGCTTTTGTTTATTTTTAACTTATAATAATATAGATATGGCCATTATATTGGTGATTATTGAAAAAAAGTATACCATTTCTAAAGCGGCAGGAGTTGACTATTCTTTACCATAAAAATTCTTTGAATTCTGGGGCCTGTTTGTCGAAGATGTCATAGGATTTGTCCCAAGATTTATCTTAGGACGTGATTTAAGGTGTCATAGAACATGTCTGATCAAGCACATTTAAACTTAGGACAACTGCTAGAAAAAATCCTAAATTGTGACACATTTGATAAACCTACGTATGCATGGCAAATATATGTCTTAATCCTAAGACTGCTTCGATAAACAGGCCCCAGTGGTCATTTTCGACTTAACATGAACTTGAATGTCTCTTTGGTATCTTCTGGTTCTCTTTCTTAACGCAGTCGTTTCTCACAGTCAATTTTCTCTTTATATCTCACATCTTATAAAGACAAAAATGAAACCAAAAACAGCACTCTTATAGATGTGATTGCATTTTTATGTTTTTGAAGTCTGGTCTCGTAAGTGTTCAGTGACTATCACAGGTTCCAATGATACGTGGCTACAATGACTGCGGATGATGTTGATCGTAGTAAAAATAATTCGTATGGAAAGACAAATCATTAGTTTTCAAATGAATTTTCCATATTAAGATTACAAGGAAGTAATTGAAGAGAAAACATGTTTCTGATCTTTTTTGCATTTTATTGGGTTACTCGATTTTCACTATTTCTTGTCATATTACAATTCTCCTTGAAGAAATTACTAATATATAGATAATACGTTTAACGCACTGTCAGCTATAACCTAAAAGTAGTGATCTTGGCGAGACAAGTTTAAAGCATTTATTTGTAAGGAATATTAGAGCACGAATGTCATCAAAGAACAAAAGACATTAACATTAGACTATCGTAAAAATAAGAGTTAAACAAACTGCTCAAACAAGTAAGATCTTTCAAATCAAAAGAAGCAAACGAGCTGACTGAACAAATATTTAATGTGCACTTCCATTTTTTTATACTGTGTGTATCATGCTTGTAATCTGTTTGTCGTTCATGCCGGTGAACATTTTTAAATTTGTATTTTCTGAATAAATTTGTGTCACTAACAAACGATGACGATGATTTTAAAGAAAGAATATACCTTGTGGTCAATCAAACTCCATAATCCAGAAGGATAGACAACAACAGTCCACGAAACGCTACATAGAAAACTTATAATATTGAGCAGCGCAAAATATTGCGTGAAAAAGTCTAATCGATTTTAATCAAGGTCTACAGCGGAGATATTTCTGTTTTAACACATTGTTACTGTTAAATTATTCTTCATAGTCAATGCTGTATCTTGTAACAGGATATCGGAGACATTCATGATATTTCATTTTGAATAAAAACTACATATAAATCAATAAAACTTTAATTTTAGTTTCATTAGTGTTGTCATTGACACACGGACAGAGAATTCGATTAATTGGATGAATGACTTTTCTCATTGATTTTAATGAATAAATATTTCAAAAATGAATTTGTAACTCTCGAATCATTCGATATTATTTCAAGGAATTGTTAGGTTGCCTGCCCAAATCCGTTAGAGGTTATGCGCAGTAACCTTTAAATGTTCATTTTAAAATGTTATGCAAGTTGTTATTTTTGCAGTGTTGTTTGAGTTTACCGAACTGGTAATTTTTGCATATCAAAATGCTCAAAGTCAATCTATTTGTTCAAGTTTATGAAGGACAGATGCTTAAGAATATAGTCCGAGATTGTTCTGACGACCTTTATGAGGATTTTTAGCGGTCAATCTTCAAAAAGACCGGCAATCTGGACTATTCCGAGAGGTGTCTTTACCATGCATGTAACTTTAGTTCAAGTATATATTAGCATTGAAATAACAACGAAATCTTCCCGAACTTTTGACCATATTTAAAACTAAGTTGCTACAGTGGAAAATCTACAAGCTGAAATACAACCCTTGCAGACACTGACAAATGGAACTCTATCTCTGCAGGGAAGCTAAAATGATTATTAATTTACGAGATTGATCGATTGTTGCATACTTAACGTCCAGTGGCAATTATTTCATACACATTCAGGACAAGAACGTTTAATAGTAGGAAGGTTCTGCAAGGTTGGACGACAGGGATGAAGGGCGGGGAATGTGGACTGTAACTGGAAAACAATAGTATGTTAGAAAGGGACATACAGTTTGCTTTGCAACATGTTACCTAAGGAACCTCTCAACGAGTTGTTGTAAGGGTTCTTTAAATAGCATTGAGTGTAACACTCTCTCTACATGAAGCATCTGATTAAACGTCCACATTCTGACCAAAGGTGCCTGATACTTTAAACATCCTATACAGTCAAACGGACGTCCCACTGGGCAAGGTTTTTCCCAGTCTGAAGATGACCAAGGTGACCATGTTTCTATACCCAAATTACTCTTGTGGTTAAATTCAGTAGCCGACGTTCTGGTAAATAGTAATGATGAAAATAAATTAACATAAAAACAAAATTACCATATAAAGTTATCATTTACCTCTTAATATAGCAAATGATTTGAACATCATGCTTTATGAGTTTTGTGTAAAATTGGTTAAGAATGTTGCTGTGTGAATTACGTACTGGTCTTAAATTCTTTTTCTACTGGCTGTTTCCCATACATAATTTCTACTGGCTGTTTACCTATACGTAACTGTAGAAGAGAGACAAGATACCAGAGGGACATTCAAACTCATAAGTCTATAACAAACTGACAATGCCATGGCAAAAAACGAAAAAACGACCAAAAGACAAACAACAGTAAACAAAACACAACAAAGAAAACTAAAGACTAAGCAACGCGAATCCACCAATACAACGGATATAACATATATGGAGGATTGACATGACTGTGTTGAACACACTTAAATTGGTGCATGGAAAGAGCTTTCGGCTTTGTGTGAACATAGTCTTTAATTTCCATTTTTTTTATAAACATGCAGCAAAGATTAACCATTTTTAATATACTAGTACAATTTATATGAAACGTATTAATCTTGCATTTCTCTTAATAAATAATGAAAATAAGACAAAACGCGTTTGCACTTGGAACTAAAATAACTCAGTTTGACACTTTATTTTTTTTAAATCTACGATTGTGGTTTAGAAATAAATTTTGATCAGTATGTTTACCAATGTAAAAAACTATTGATTTTGTCACCTTTATGATAAGAGTTACTATTCTATTGTTCCAACTTGACACCGTCTTTCAGATTATTTCAGAAGAGGATGAATAAAATAACCCTTCTTTCTGAATGTCTGGCTGCTTACTCTTTGACGTTCAAATTATATATCTTTCAATTCTTATGAATTTCCATTATATGTTTTAAAAAAAGAAAATGTACACCAATTATTCATTTCGACATATTTTTTTAAAGAACGATGCCCTTCACAGTAATAATCTGTTGAGCTGTTCTGGGAATCCAGAGAATACATTAAACACTTGTACAAAAAACAAAAAAGGCAACCTTTTATTGCATTTTACAGACAAGATACAGGGGCGGATCCAGCCATTTTAAAAAGGGGTTCCAACCCTGGACAAAAAAAAAGGGGGTCCCAACCATATGTCCCCATTCAAAAGCATTGGTCGTCAAATAAAAAGGGGGGTTCTAACCCCCAGATCCGCCACTTAGATAGAGAAATATTCAAAGCTTTTAAAGACTACGCTGGATTTTAGGATCATATCTAATTTTTTGAATCATTTCCTTCTTCAGCATAAAGAAAATTATCACACTTGTTCAAATATGGAGTAATCAAAGGAAGAAATTAAAAAAGTAGCAACAAACCTGTCAATTGTAAACATTACAACCAATAATTCATTAAATAGCCTACCTTCAAATGTCGTTCCTCGATGTAATGTATATATTATAAAACCAATATTTCAAATTAATAATCCACTGATGCGTTTAGCACTTATCAAACTCGATAACTAGTGATTATTGTTGTATGTGGAGGAAAATATAGAATGGAGGCATATTATCTAAATCATAAATACAATTTCGTAATCCTTCACAAGTATACACTATAAGTTCGTGTGAACAGACTGGGATGGCTTCGCAAACACTTTCAAGAAGCAGCAGAAAACAAATTCGCATAAACAACTATTTGGAAATCTCTTGTTGAACAGATATACGAAAAAAAAACCTGAAAAAATAACGAACAACATTTGCTCGTCTTTGATTCCCACAGCGGGAAAACAAAACCTTACCCCAACCCCCCGTTTCTTTCTTACCTAACGGGTACTACCGACAACGTAAGTAGTTGCAAAATAAAAAAAAAAGTAACAATTCACGTCACTAACTTACTTTTATATTATATGGTACAATATCTGTATGTTAAAGATCCTGTAAGCTTGTTTGTTCCAGTCTTGCTAAATTCGACGTATTTCTATATATAAATGGACCAAAATGTAATATAATTTGCTAGTAATGTCTTATTTTATATGACTACTATCTTACCTTCTGATCGACCAATACTTTCATAGAAAATTCATACTCTTTCATGAACTTTCAAGCTGTCTTATTAATGTATTAGCTTTAAATGAACAAATACATTAATTTAATAGCTTTGTAGAAAACTGCGTGTGTAGATCATATTAAATAAGAGGAGTGTTTGATATTGGCTCATATACAATTTATTATTCATTTTTTAAGTGTGACACTTGATCTGTTATTAGTTTAGACATTGAGAAATATTGCGTAATATATATTAAAATTCAATTCAAATCTTTAAATACAAAATGAAACCACTAATGACAATTGTGAGACTATGATTATATTCAAAACCAAGGTTGAAAATAAGAGATAAAAAAATTAGAAGCTTCAAATTCAAACGATAGAATTAAGAACAAGTTTGCTCTTACTATTTACCCAATGTGTTCTTTAATTCCCGTCCCTGTCTTGGTTCATGCACGTTTTATGCTACCAAATTTCAAATCAGTATGACATTCATTTTATTACGGTTTCAAAAGATTAAATGATTTTTTTGTATATGAACACAACTTTGCAGATTACAATATAACACGTAGTCTTCTAGTATACAATATTACAAAGCAATTTGACAGAATAAACTGTATAAAGATAATATATGTTGCTAGTTTTATTACACATATTATCATTGGGTCGATCCAACTGCTTGGTGACACTACAAGTCCCTAGGGTATTATCCGCACAGTAGTCTTACATCATTTACTCTACATCTTGAAACAGTAAGTTTCCACGCCATTGTTTAAACCCAACTTCATCTAGGAGATTTGGGTTGCTGTCGCAGTGACGTATTGCTCACATTTCCTTTTATTAATATAGAAAACTCCTATAGAGAATGTTGAGCTAAAGAAAAAAATCTGTTGGAAGACATAAATTCCAACTATTCAAAGTTACTTACTAAACTATAAATGCTTGTTAATCCCATGCCAAGAAATAGTTACAGATTTACCAACGGTATTTGGACTGTAAGGAAAGGGGATCCAATTGCGATGCAACCCATTGCATTTAAAAACGTTTTATCATAAGTAACTAACTAACTAACTTAATAATTTTATTCAATATAAAATCCAGTACAAAAGGATCATCGCTGAAATACATGAAAACATAGAAAAATAAAACAAAAAAGAGACAGCAATTTTGTGACGTATAACAAACAATAGACAAAACACACACACATCAATTATGCAATTATTCCCATTGATGAATTTTTTATTATGATACATTTGTCTATATATATATATATAATTTAGCTGATCTGTAAAAATAACATCTCCATGCCTTATATATCATGTACTGTAGTACGACGCTAGATTAAAACTGACGTGGAAAGGTAACACCCGGCCACCGAAAGCTTCATTTTTATGAAGCCCAGGTGGTCGTGTGGTCTAGGACGGCTACAGTGCAGGCGATTTGGTGTCACGATATCTCAGTAGCATGGGTTCAAATCCCGGCGAGGAAGAACAAAAATTTGCGAAAGCAAATTTACAGATCTAACATTGTTGGGTTGATGTTTAGACGAGTTGTATATATATATATATATATATATATCACCATCACTGCTATGATCCGATGGATAAATCAATGTTTATAGAGTTGTCACTGGCTGATAGACGTACTTATAAACATAATTATTTTCCAAAAGTATCAAATAATTTGTAGGATATATTTTAACTATAGATAATTTGAGCTGATCGAACAAAATAACAACCCATGCCTTATATATCGATTGTAATAAACGGATCAAAAGATTAAAACAGATCTTATTATTAAATTATTACCAAACAGAAACGATAAACTTGCGGAAGCCCAGATGGTATGTGCAAAATGAGGTGGAAAATTTGTACACGATATGGTGTCACGATATCTCAGTGAGCATGGAATCGAAACGGCGAGGAAGAATAATTTAAATTTAGGATAGACTCAAATTTAAAGATCAAAACATTGAACGGATCATATTAGACGAAGGCAAATATATAAGCCCAAATAAAAATATAAACAAGTCTAAATTGAAAACAACGTTCAAACCTATGATTGAGTTGGATAAAACCGCAATTTTATACGTGTGCATGCAAAACAAATTTCTTGATAGAGGGTCTAAATACAGCACAAACAACATTTTCCAAAAGACCAAAAAAGTGAAAAGTATATTTTAACAAAACGCATTTGATTAACAGGTCGAACAACAAATGTTCTTAAACTCTGCTGACTGCCATTGGCGATTGCCAAATAAACGGATCACCGATGTAATGAATGGATCTTATTATAAATTTCATACTAAACAGAAAACAATAAACTTGCGGAAAAGATGGTATACCGCAAAAAAAGGTGCAAAGGTTTTTGTACACCATATCCGGATTTCGACAATTAATGTCTCTTCAGTGATGTTAGGAATCGAAACGGTATTTGGAAAGCCATATAATTTACCTCAATTTAGGATAGACTCTTGAATTTTGAAGAGTCAAAATAGGATGAACGGATCATATAAACCCGAAGGCAAATATAATACAAGCCCAAACGAAAAATATAAACAAGTCTAAATTGAAAACAACGTTCAAACCTATGATTGAGTTGGATAAAACCGCAATTTTATACGTGTGCATGCAAAACAAATTTCTTGATAGAGGGTCTAAATACAGCACAAACAACATTTTCCAAAAGACCCAAAAAGTGAAAAAGTATATTTTAACAAAACGCATTTGACTAACAGGTCGAACAACAAATGTTCTTAAACTCTGCTGACTGCCATTGGCGATTGCCAAATAAACGGATCACCGATGTAATGAATGGATCTTAATTATAAATTTCATACTAAATAGAAAACAATAAACTTGCGGAAAAGATGGTATACCGCAAACAAAATGTGCAAAGGTTTTTGTACACCATATCCGGATTTCGAAAATTAATGTCTCTTCAGTGATGTTAGGAATCGAAACGGTATTTGGAAAGCCATACAATTTACCTCAATTTAGGATAGACTCTTGAATTTTGAGGAGTCAAAATAGGATGAACGGATCATATAAACCCGAAGGCAAATATAATACAAGCCCAAACGAAAAAATATAAACAAGTCTAAATTGAAAACAACGTTCAAACCTATGATTGCGTTGGATAAAAACCGCAATTTTTATACGTGTGCATGCAACACAAATTTCTTGTTAGAGGGGTCTAAATACAGCACAAACAACATTTTCCAAAAGACCAAAAAAGTGAAAAAGTATATTTTAACAAAACGCATTTGACTAACAGGTCGAACAACAAATGTTCTTAAACCCTGCTGACTGTCATTGGCGATTGCCAAATAAACGGATCACCGATGTAATAAATGGTTTTATTACATTAAATACCTCACCTTCATAAATTTAGATATCAGTCCACTCGCTGCATTATTCAACCGGAAACCAGCCAGAAAAAGAACCATGACCCTGTGACAACCTCTCCCACCTGACACCTGCGCGTCCTAAACCTTCATCATTTTTTCCGGTTCATCAACGCATGCTGCACGCTTTTGAGGAGAAGGAAAAAGTTTATTTTTTTGCAAACAAGTTGTTTATTTATATATATAGAAATTTAAATTGATATTTTTGTTAATTATAAGTATATTTGGATAAATTTATAATCATTTTATCTGAATATTATGGATAAAATTCCAGCTTCGGCTACCCAAGAGGTAAGTGACAGTCAAATTCACATTTCCAATAGTAATTTGTTGTCCCCTTGGCGTTCGGCCACCCATTCTGATGATTTTTGGGATAGGAATTTGGAGTTTATTCCAGATGTTTCGGGTGTTGGTATGGAACAGGACTCAGAACCTGTTCCTGTCAGGACTTTGCCTTTCACTCCTGGTGCTAGTCAGTTGAGGCTATCTAGGCCTAGCAGGGTATCACATACCGTAACTAGGCCTGCAGAGATACCAACGTCTCCTGTGTCTTGCACGACAAGTAGGCAGGAGACTCTACCAGCTGGCATCAGGAGTGACCCCTTTTCTAGGACTAGGTGGCCCATGAATTTTGCCTACCCTCCCATGCCTATGGGTATGCCCAACTTGCCGCCTTATCCCCAGCCCTTTGATCCGTATTCGGCTCAATCAGTTTGGTCTGGTCAGGGGTTTGGTGGTAGACCCTCTTCAGAGTCATCCTCTTTTAAGGATGAGATGAGGAGTCTTACCACCTCCATACATAAGATCCAAGCTACTGTTAATGCTAAGTTCGTGGAGTTTGGTAACAGGCTTGATCTTATGGAGTCTAGGGGTCTGTCTCAGGATCCTGCACAGGACCCTCCCAGATCTCCTAGACAGTTGTTGGAAGATGACTCGGTTTCTTTGACTCCTAGAAGTCAGGAAGGTAATTTTTTGGATGACCAAGGTGGTATTTCAGATGTTGACAGTGTAGTAAGCACAGAGGGAGATGCTTTCATTCCTAAGGAGCCTTCTTCAGGCAACTCGGATTGCCTTAGGAGTCTGGTCTACTCTATTCGCAGGGATATGTCAGATATGCCCATGTCGTCTCCACCTAGGATTTCTTCTACTCCTTCGGATTTCATGGCTTGTTCAGGTATAGTCAAGCCAGAGTCTAAGGGGTATCATTCTTTCCCAGAGTCTGGGCACTTTACAACTGCTTTGTCTTTTGTAAACTCTTCTCTGGCTGAGAATCTTGCTAACACTAGCAAAACTGGTGGTAGTAAGTTCTCTGGTTTCGGACCTGCCTCTTACCCAGGAAGATGTAGATCTAAGGACTTTGAGATCCATGGATCTTCCTTGGGTATGTCGGCTCCTAATTGTGACCGGGCTTTTTCTAGTTTGCTTGGTTCGAAACCTTTGGATGGCCTCAGACTTTCTCAAGCTTCTTATGTCAAGTCAGAGAATAATCTGAGGTGATTGACTTTTGTTCTTGAGACGGCTGAGCACTTTTTGTCAGCAGCTGGGTCTCTTTTAAAGGACAAAGGAGAGGAATTTTCAGACTTGAGGTCTATGCTGCTTCAGGTAGACAAGAGTCTTGGAATGTCTCAATTCCTTCTTCTTGGTACTGTGGCCAACTTTACTCTTGCTAAGAGACAGGAGATTCTTGTAAAATCAACTGTCTCTGAAGCTCTTCAGCAGAGACTTGTCAGTTCTCCTTTGTCTAAGGACAAGTTGTTCTCTGTTTCCTTAGAGCAGTTACAGGAAGAGGTGAATAAGGCCCTCCTGTGGTCAAGGTGGATGTGAAGGTCACTGATGGGAAAAAATTTGTCAAGACTACTCAGGTTAACAATCCTTCTTCTTCTCATCAACCCAAGGCTTCTACCTCTTCTTCTTCACAACCTACGAAGAGACCAGCTTTTCTTGTCCCAACTATTCAAGTGGGAAGAAAGCTAAAGTTGTTAAGGGAAAGAAGCAGGGTAAGTGATGTGTTGTCCCCTCCGTTGAATCGTTCCCCACTGGAAGAGGAAAATTATACTTCTCCTCTTCCTCATCTTCCAGTGGGGGGCAGGCTGTCCCACTTTCTAGATCAATGGGCTCTGATAACTTCAGACAAGTGGGTACTTTCGATTTTACGGAGGGGATTGGAACTTCAGTTTCTGGAACAGCCTCCTCTTTCTCCTTTTCCAATAAATCTGTCAGTGACAAAGGATTCTCAAAAGAATCAGTTGTTACAAGACGAAGTGAACATTCTTATTCAGAAGGGTGTGTTGGAGGAGGTAAATCCTCCTTTTCATCTAGGGTTTTATTCCCGGCTGTTCTTGGTTCCCAAGAAGAACGGGAAAATGAGACCGGTTCTAGATCTTTCTGTTCTCAATCAGTATCTGGTGGTCCCACATTTCAAAATGGAGACCAACAGGTCTATCAGGTCGACAATTCATTTAGGAACTTGGACAACCTCTCTAGATTTGATGGACGCCTATTTTCACATCCCTATTTCTCACAAGTTTCGTCATTTCCTGAGATTGGTTTGGGCAGACAAGGTTTACAGTTTCAAGGCTATGCCTTTTGGCCTGGCTATTGCACCCCTAGTTTTTACCAGGATTTTTCAGACGGTGGTGTCTTATCTTCATACTCAGTCAGTACTCATTCACTCCTACCTAGACGATTCTCTTATCAAGAATCATTGCCGATCTCTTTGGAGGAACACACCAATTTGTCTATCCTTTTACTCCTGAGACTGGGTTTTTTGATTTCATGGGAAAAATCAGAGATAATTCCCAGTCAGAGTTTCAATTTCCTGGGAGAACATTTTCGGACAGATTTGGATATAGTGCTTCCTCCAGAAGAGAAGGTAATCAAGGTACGTCAGTTAGTCAATGCTCTGACTCAGTTTTCATCTGTCCCAGCTCGTCAATTGCTTCAGCTGGTGGGTTTCTTGATGTCGATCATGGACGTCATTCCACTAGGACGTCTACACATTCGTCCAATCCAGTGGTATCTGTCGGAATTTTGGCACCCAATTTCTCAGTTGTGGGAGGCACCTGTTCCAATTCTTCCTCGGTTGTTACCTCATCTTCTATGGTGGCTTCAGGAAAAACATCTTCGGAAGGGAGTTTTGTTGGATCCTCCAGACCCCAGCCTAACTTTGTTCACAGATGCGAGTCTGATGGGTTGGGGAGCTTATCTGGAGGGCAGGACAGCATCAGGCCTTTGGTCAGGTGCTCAGTTGGAGGAACACATCAATCTTCTAGAGATGAGAGCTGTGTTTCTTTCTCTCCGTCAGTTTCAGGCTGTGATTCAGGGTCAGTCACTACTGGTTGCCACGGACAACTCCACAGTAGTGGCTTATCTTCAGAATCAAGGGGGGACCCATTCCTTTCTCTGTATCATCTGAGCAAGGAAATTCTTCTTCTGTGTCACAGTCTCGATATAATTCTGTCAGTGAGACATGTTCCAGGCAGTCAAAATCTTCTGGCGGATGCTCTCTCCCGTTCCCGTGTTCCAGTGAACACAGAATGGGAAATTCATCCATCAGTGTTTCAGGAGATCATTCTTCGTTGGGATCGTCCTCATATAGATCTTTTTGCCACCAGTCTGAATCACAAGTTGGAGACTTACGTTTCTCCCATTCCAGACGAGAAAGCTTGGGCAGTAGATGCTATGACCCTTTCTTGGAAGGGAATGTTCAGTTACATGTTCCCTCCTTTTCGTCTTCTTCCAAAGATCTTGCACAAGATTCAGAGGATCTTTGCAAGACCATTCTTATTGCTCCGGCTTGGCCAAGACAGTCTTGGTTCCCAGAACTACTACTTCTGTGTTGTGCGAAGCCCTTCGTCTTCCTCTAAGAGAGGATCTACTTTCTCAATTCAAAGGAAGAAAACTTCATCAGGGTCTAGAGAATCTTCATCTGCACGCTTGGTTGTTGTCAGAATTCCCTCAGAAAGGGAGGCTTTTCTGAGGAGCAACCAAGCGTATCTCAGGATCAGTCAGACAATCTACAGGAGCAGTTTATGACTCCAAATGGTCAATTTTCTGTACTTTGTGTCTGTCGAAACAGATTGATCCTCTCACTGTTACTGTCCAACAGTTAGCGGATTTTTCCTTTATCTTTTGAAGATAAGGGTTATTCTCCTTCTACTATAAAGGGATATAGATCTGCCATAGCCAGAACAATATCACTTTCAGGAGGCTCTGATTTTGGGGATAATGAGTTTTTGTCATTATTGATAAAAAACTTTTGCCTTAATAGACCTCGTCAAAGGCGTTTGGTTCCTTCTTGGGACTTAGGTTTAGTTTTGAAGGTTCTTCAGTTTCCGCCTTTTGAACCTTTACATTCAGCCTCCTTCAAATTTTTGTCTTATAAATGTTGTTTTCTGATAGCGTTGGCTACTAGTCGCAGAAGGAGTGAGATTCATGCCTTGTCAATTTCTGAGTCTTGTCTCCGCTTTGCGGCTGATAAGTCTTCAGTTACTCTTCTCACTGATCCATCTTTTTTAGCTAAAAACCAGTTACCTGATAAAGGTTCTGGTTTTATTACTGTTCCTGCTTTACCTCCAACGGCGGATAATCAGGTGTTGTGTCCAGTGAGAGCCTTGCTTGTTTACCTAGCTTCTTCAGTTAAATTAAGATCTGCTGGTTCTTCTAGATTGTTCATTCCTATTAAAAGGAATTTCTGACATTTCTGCTAAAACCATTTCTACCTGGATTTGCAATACTGTCATTTTGGCTTATAAGTCTGCTTCTTCTGAAGTTTTAGTTAAACATCAAGTTATAGCACATGAAGTAAGAGCCTTAGCCTCTTCTTGAACATTTTAATTCCTCCTCGATGTCGGAAATCATGTCAGCTGGTTTTGGAGGTCTGATAGTGCCTTTTATAACCATTATTTACGGTTCATGCCTCTTCATTGTGACAACCTCTATTCTTTAGGGCCTTTAGTTGCTGCTCAACAGGTTGTTTTCCTCCTCCTAGTGATGGGGATTCAGCGCTTCGTTAAATTCTGTTATCTAAATTTATGAAGGTGAGGTATTTAATGTAATAAAATCAAATTTTAGAATTAAAATTTAGTTTTGTAAATTAAATACTCACCTTCATAAATCAGAGGTCCTCCCTCCCTTCATCCCCTTAGTGCCTAGCATTTTAAGGAATAAATGATGAAGGTTTAGGACGCGCAGGTGTCAGGTGGGAGAGGTTGTCACAGGGTCATGGTTCTTTTTCTGGCTGGTTTCCGGTTGAATAATGCAGCGAGTGGACTGATATCTAAATTTATGAAGGTGAGTATTTAATTTACAAAACTAAATTTTAATTCTAAAAATTTGATATCTTAATTATAAATTTCATACGGAAGCGTATTAGCGCCACACATTTTTTTTTTTTTTTTTTTGTGGCGCTAATACGCGTCCGTAATTTCATACTAAACAGAAAACAATAAACTTGCGGAAAAGGTGGTATACCGCAAACAAAAGGTGTATATATATATATATATATATATATATTAATTATTTTTGGAGTGTTAAAAATTCTTTAGAGGTTTTAGATAAAATACATGCTTTTGATGGTCCTTTTAATTCTGTTGACAGTTATGATTTTCTACTCTATACTACACTTCCACACAATCTTATCAAGAAAAAGTTTTCATATTTAATTAAATGGTCTTTTGAAAATCTCATTACAAATTTATTTGCTGTAACTCGTTTAAAGCCTTTTCTGTAACGAAAAGGAAAGTATGCTAGATACACTTACTGGAAATGTGAAGATATGATTGAAGCTTTAAATTTTCTCCTGGACAACATATATGTACGTTTCGGCGATAAAGTGTATCGACAAGTAGTAGGTATTCCTATGGGCACTAACTGCGCCCCTTTAATAGCAGATTTATTCCTGTATTGCTATGAATCTCAGTTTATGACCAAACTCAGTAAAGACACGTCATTGTTACATTTGGTTGATACATTCAACAATACCTTCCGTTATCTAGATGATATTTTTCGTTAAATAATCCAGAGTTCTCTAAATATACTACCGAAATTTACCCAATAGAACTTACTTTAACTAAATCTAACATAAACAGCAGTAGTTGTCCTTTTCTGGACTTGGACATTTCAATCTCTAAAGGAAAACTCCATACGAAAATTTACGACAAAAGAGACGATTTTTCATTCCCTATTGTTAATTTTCCTTTTTTAGACGGCGATGTTCCTTTGGCTCCATCATACGGTGTGTATATATCCCAACTCGTTCGTTATGCCCGTGTGTGTAGTGATGTCATAGATTTTAACGAACGTAATCAATGCATCACTAGTAAATTATTAAGTCAGGGATTTCGTTACCATAAATTACGTAAAACTTTTGCTAAGTTCTTTCATAGATACAAAGATTTGATTAGTAAATTTGGCTGTACCTGTAGAAAACTGATTAAAACGGTATTTCACATCCTAAATTTTACGGTAATATTGTACTTATAGCGCGGAAATCACTATATGATCCGTGTAAACTCATCGAACCTTTAAATAAACTTATTAGTTCAGGTTATCTTACCAATGTTGTAATTAGATCTTTGAATATAGTTTACATTGGCACTAATATCGATTTTGTCATCAGCAAATTAAAACATAACTAAATTTGTATTCTTTTCAAACGGGATTTTTAAAGACACACCCACGTTCATTTTGATCTATAAAGAGGTTAAACTCCTACCCTTACTGAAAAAATCGGTCTCCTGCAAATAGTTGCTGCAGGTCTGCAGCGAACTTGCTGCAGACTTGCAGCGAACACAGAGTCTGTATTTGCGGCATGTTTGCTGCAAATACGCTGCAGGTCTGCTGCAAACATTTTACCATGTAAATGAGTGTTTGCTGCAGACCTGCTGCAAACATGTATATGCAAATGAGTGTTTGCGGCAGACCTGCTGCAAACATTTTTATGCAAATTAATCTTTCACCTGCATGTTTGCAGCAGACCTGCTGCGTGTTTGCTGCAGACCTGCGGCAAACATTTATTTTCAAATAAATCTTTCTCCTGCGTGTTTGCTGCAAACTTGCAGGAACTACATACATTATACAATTAACCAATGTCATGTTGTGTACACATCACATTACATATATTACACAGCAAATTCTGAAAAAAAATTACATATATATTACACAGCAAATTTTGAAAAATTAGGTTACTTACATACATACAATAATTCAAATATTCTTATCAATTGCAAAATTATCATAGAAATTATCATAGCAAAGTTTATACCTTTCTAAATTAATTTAAATTTTTTTGTTGTTTAAGTACGTGCTCAAATGATATTTCATGCATGATTATCTATTTAAAAATACGAAGAAAAAAAACAATTATTTTAAATTTATTGTGTGCATATGGACAGCTATTTAATTAATATTGTCACAGAATTCAACTTCAATTATAAAAACGTCATATTTATTAAGTTATAATCTCGAAACATACTTGCGAGTTCTGTATATTTGTTACATGTATGAAAATGTTTTTCCATCCTTCATGCAGGTATTAATGTGGAGGAGACGAATTTTATATGTTTATACTTCTACAAAGAATTTGTACTTACAAATAATGTCTTTAAAAACTAAACTTTTAATTTCCAACCTAAAATGCTCCCTGAATACTTAGTTATAACATGATTCAAACACCATCAACATTTTCAAATTTCAAATCTTTATCTTCCAGGAAGTTACCAATAGGCATGCTCAGTCCTTTTATGTAACTCTTTCAATGCTCTTGCAAACATATAGAATTGTCAAAGATTACTGCAATCTAGCTGCGAACATCCCTTATATTCTAGTTTTTCCTGCGATCTTTCTGCAAACATAATTGTTCCTGCAAACTTGCCGCAAGCTTGCAGCAAAAAGCTGTAATGTTTGCAGGAGGTTCGCAGCTAGCTGCAAACTTCTGCAAACATTATTCAAAGGGTTCCTGCAAGCTTTTTGTTTGCAGCAAACCTGCAACAAGTCTGCTGCAGACCTGCTGCAAGTCTGCTGCAGACCTGCTGCAAACATTTCAGTTCTGTAAGGGTAACTATCCTACTGTCTGTCGATACATTTATTTTGGCATTGCACTAGTCATGTCTTCCTTGACTGTCCATGACGTTAAAATACTAAATCCCTGGGATGTGTTTTAGTTGATTTTAGTCTCTGATGCATGATTTTTATTATTAATTGTTTTGGCTTTTAACTAGCTGTCAGTAACTGCGTACTCTCAAATCGTACTTTCTTGTTTATTTGACCTGTTGATACTAGCTGTAATGCTTTTTTGTTATTTAATGTTATTCAGGGTTATATCTGGTCTATATACCAGCTTTGATAAGTGTTTGGTACTAATATAAATTTCCACTTCGTACTATGAACATCAAAATTATTTATTTTGTTAAAATATTTCCTTTCTCTATTGTAACTGTATACGTATACCTAACAACAAAATTATTTTATTTACCTGTGTTTAAAGTTATTGCAAATGGCTGATATTTTTGTTCGAGCATATTGTTTTTCTTAAATTGTTTAACATTTCATACCGATATAACATGTTACTTTTATTATTCTTCCTTAGTTTATTTACTTTGAATTTACATTGTATCATAGGTCAAATTTATTTGTTCAGTGTATGTTCAATGGTGTTACTATGTCCTTTGATTGAGTTAAGCTATTTCAGTTGATATTTTATAGTGTGTCTTTCTATGTTGTGATGTTACACTATTGTTTCAGAAAAAGGGTGAAGGTTTGGTACCATTAAAACGTTTAAACCCGCTGCATTTGTTTGCACCTGTCCTAAGTCAGGAATCTGATGTTCAGTAGTTGTCGTTTGTTGATGTGGTTCATAAGTGTTTCTCGTTTCTCGTTTTTATATAGATTAGACCGTTGGTTTTCCCGTTTGAATGGTTTTACACTAGTAATTTTTGGGGCCCTTTATAGCTTACTGTTCGGTGTGAGCCTAGGCTCCGTGTTGAAGACCGAAAATTATCTAGATTACAAAAACATGGTACAATATTAACAATGTCATAACAAAACTTTTTTTCTATTGTTTTGATAGAGGTTGCATCCACATATGAAATGAAACTCATCTTCAATTTTGTTATCAATACAGTGTTTACATATTCTGTGACCCAAAGGTGTATTATTATATCTGCCTTTTTCGATGTGTAAATTATGGTTAGAAATTCTTAATTTACAGACCTCTTATATATTGTTTCGAGATATTCAACTTTGTATAAGTCTCAGGTTTATATTTCTTTTTTAGCTTGCAATATGTACGTAATTTGTTTTGGTCCTCACCTGATGTGAGAAGAAATATTTTTCATATCTTTCTTGTAATCTTTATTTCACTGCAGATATGAGTTTTCCTTCTGACAGTGTTCCTGTACATGTATTATTCCAGACATGGTCAAAACCAATGAATTTTAGAAACTGAAAAATGTGTTTGCTATAGGTACTTAAAAAGGTACAGTCAACATCTTCGATTGACTTATATGCTAATTTTTGAAAAATTCATAAGAGAGTCTTTATACAAATATAGCCAGTATTTAAGAGACCGCAAAGTAAATATAGAAATCGGGCAGCGACCAAGTTCTGTCAAACTGGCAATATAAGAAGCATATTTAGTAGCACCAAGTGCAAATTTACAATATCGAATGTGAACCTTTTCAGGTGCATAAGTATGACATGTTGAATTTATTTATTTAAAATGACTGAATATAGTATAAGTGTATATTTATTGGTTAAATATAACACATTGATATATAATTTTTGTGCTATTGACCTATATTTTATGATAAATATCCTCTCAAAGTGTTGACTGGAAAATTAAATATGACATACATTCCTTTCTGGAGAGTTACATGGATGATCTGTATATCCCGGATAAAAAACTATAGTCCATAATTGTGAGTCAATCAATTGAAATTCGAGAAGAAAATATTTGGAAATCATCTATTCAGTGTCGACCAGAACTTTGTCGTTACTACGAAATTCAAAACAGATTATCTATTCACAGACTTTTACGTCTGGCCGTTGTCTACCCGCATTTGAATGATAAATTATTAGTCATGGTAAAACTTGGCTCAATAGCAATAAAGGATGGCCAATGCTCTTTATGCGGTTGTCATTCTACTGATGTCGTTCAACACTTAATTTTGTACTGTGAAAAACTTTTGGATGCAAGAACAGTATTGTTGATGTTTCACCAGTTCAGGAATTTGTACGTTTTTTCAGCAAGATGATGACGATATAGTCATAGCCTTACTTGGTGGTATTACAGATTTTATGCAATCTGTGAACTCTAACAACCGGAAAAACATGATGTGCTGCTTGGCAGATCATATATTTCATCTTGTACGGAAAATTTAAAGACGAATTATCTCAGCATAGATTTAACTTTGGACACTAAAATATTTGCCATTAAGCAAATGTAGCATATAGATATACATGTATATGTAAAATGTATGTTTTTTTTTGTTTTGTGTTTTTTTTTTGTGTGTGTGCTTTAATGTTGCTTGTAATTATATGTTGTTATTTCTTGTAATTAGTATACTTGTGTTAAAAAATGTAAATCTTCAGTATAATGGAGGAAATAAAGAGAATCAATCAATCAATCAATTATGCTATAGCAACGAAAACATATTTTCAACATGACAAATGATAAACAGCAGAGACCAATACCTAAAAAACATAATAAGAAAACAAATAACATTAAAGAACAATATGTGATCTGATTGACCACGCAGATTTTATATAATTACATAATTTCTTTATATGTAAAACAGACGTTAATTTAAATAAATACTGTAATTTAGTAATGTTTGGCCAAGAACAATAAAATTTTGGCAAATATTTAGGCCTAATTGATCTCTAGGCAGGGCAGAATAGAAAAATAAAATAATAAAAAGTGGTATTCGTTTAACTTTTCAACGCACTGTACATAGATACACAGTGACGTCCGGTTGCCTGGTGTAGGGATACAGTCATGCTCTCTGCACGTACAAAAACACTTGCATAACTCATTGAAGGGCCCATATGTGTCCTTGTTGCATGGCAAAATTTCTTCCACTATCTAATATACCCTCCTTTTCCATTGGTAGTCTCAATTTCTTGCCCTTTAATCCAACTCTAAAGAACATATATACCTATTTGATTTTATTGTGAACTTGTCCTGAATCAGTAAATACAGGCTGCGACACAGGCGCTTTGGACAGGGACCTCTCTTTTCATTCTTTCCTTTTTTATGATTTTATGTGTTTGTAATTTTTTCTTTAAATTTTCTTTGTATTTCAATTTATTTACCCTTCTCTTATTTGTTTTTCATTCTTAACTATAGATCTAACTATAACTGTAGTTTGAAAGTGTTGTCCCTTTATTCTTATTTTCCACATACTATAGCAACAGGAAAGATTGAAGTACGTACATCTACTCGCCTCCGACACATTTAATTCGCCATATTTTCTTTAATCCTACAAGTTACAATAAGTATCAACTCAAAGTCTTACATTTTCATTCATGATTTCATGCATTATGTTCGGAGTCTATGGCGCATTCAGCAGAACCTGCTTTCGACATTTACTTCCGTCATCAGAATGTACTTTACGCAAACTTGAACTATATATACTGACGAGGGAAAATGTGCAATTTCTGGATAGCTAAGTTATTGTACATACAGACCATCAATCGACCTGAAAAGTTCTTAATAGAGATTTACGGAAAGTCTCGGTACCGACTGTTGACACCGACTTTGACAGGTAAAATGCAAGGGGTCGTCTCAATGGGAATTGTACGGCGCACTTGATTCATAAGGTATTTTTGAGCAAATAAAACCAGTTTCCATGAAAGGAGCGTACTATCGCTCCACCGACAAAAAGCAGCCAAATTTTAATTCACAGTTTCATTAACAGAACATTTCAATCGGATGTATCGTCAAGTTCATACATATAATATATGAAGTCAGATAAGTACTTTGAATGATTTTTTTTCTACATAATGATGTAGTGCACAAATAAAAAAAATCCGGTTTTCTGAAAGAAATATATTCCTGTTCTACAGGTACGAAAATAAGGAAGTTTAGTTAACTAGGTGGTGGGAGAAGCGAGAACAGATAATCAGTGGTGATAAAAATTAATCAATTGTAGTCTGTTGCGGACATTCTGGCAACCAGGGAAATGTCTATCAAGTTTGGTTCGAATGGGCCAACAAGTGTTTGACGAAAGTCTGTCAACCAATCACAGGCCATGGTGGCAACGATTTTATATTTGTCGGAATATTCGGTCGCACTTTTGGCGGAGGATCATTCCAGAAACATTTCTTCCGTCTAACTTCAAACCTACATTTAGTAGATTTTGACGATAAGTCTACCGGTCAAAGTCTGTGATGACCATTTTGAAAATTGGATAGGGCTGTCAAACATAATTTATGTAGCAAACTATGTAAAGAGCATTTTTATATGGGTCATTTAAAAAAAATGACGAAATTGCAAAATTGAATAAAAGTTTCTAGTTTTAACTATCCTCCTTATGTTGTATTTCCTGTTACTTAAACTATAGTAACAGGATAGACAGTAACATTATAGTCTAATTTCTATATTTACGAATGCTGTTGTGAAAAAGCTACTCCCTTTTTTGCAGTGAAAATGTTTTTCTTCTGTGGTCTTGGTTGCCAACACGTAATTGCACATTTTACAAGTATAATATTGTTGTAATTTATAGATTTGTTGGTAACAGCATAAAAATGACAGAAGGGTACGCACTTAGTATGTTTAATAAAGCTTTTTTCTCTACACTGAGATGTGAGAAACGTGCCGTGTACAATTTTAAGATTGCTTTTTGCTTTTTATATTATCACTGAATAGTTCCATATTTAAAAGGAGAAATAATTAAATGGTTGATCTAGTATCGTTTACAGTAAAATCATGCATTTCATGTACGCCGATTTAAATAAGTTATTATAACAATGTTACATAGAATAATAAAGAAACTATGATACTGAAAAGTCATTCCATAGCACATTCGTGTTTAAAAGACATTTCATAGCACATATAGTAATATATACCTAAAAGTAAACATATAAAGACATCAAAGACACGCATAGTTATCACAGGTCAGTTTTCGCTTGATATCTGAAGCCCAAAGAATGAACAATTTTGCTCTTGTAATCTGTCCTGACTGTATTTCGCCCGCATTTCAAATACATATTCTAGTCTCTCTATTTCTAAATTCTTGACTGAGATGCCTGTTCATCCATATAACGAATTTTAATGTAATTAACCGACTGTTGTTCAATGATAAAAATCCATCGGGACATATACATTTTCCCCCGTTACTTCTCTCTATAACTTTATACTCTATGCTTAAGACTGTGTCAATGTGAACTTACTAACGACAAATACAAGTTGAATTATTTACGTAACTCATCAAAATTACAGATCGACGACTAAAGGTGAAAAGCGCAAATGTCCGGTCAATTTTACGGAAGCCGATAAGGGCCATTCAAAAAAATATTTTATGTCGTAATTTCGACATAACATGTCGTTATAACGACATTAATTTCGACATAACATGTCGTAATGACGACATCGCTATATATATAAAAGAATATGTATTATGATTGTCAAGAGACTAAATGACACAGAAATTAACAACTATAGGTCATCATAATGTCCTCAATAATGAGCAAAGCCCCCGCATAGTCAGCTATTGAAGAGGGACGAAAGATACCAGAGGGAGAGTCCCCGAAATGACAGCTGTTTAACAAATTAATTCAAAGGAGTCACTATGTCGTAATAACGAAATCGCTATATATATAAAAGAATATGTATTATGATTGCCAAGAGACTAAATGACACAGAAATTAACAATTATAGGTCATCATAATGCCCACAATAATGAGAAAGCCCCCGCATAACCAGCTATAAAAGTGGGACGAAAGATACCAGAGGGAGAGTCCCCGAAAAGTCAGCTGTTTAACAATTTAATTCAAACGAGAAAAAATAACGGTTTTAATAATGTACAAACAAAGACCAAAAAACGAATATGTGACTCAATCAAATGACAACCACTGAATTACAGACTCCTGACCGCTATGTGATAATAACGATAACCTTATAGTTTAACTTTTCACTTTTTGAAGCGATAGGAATTTCAAAATGGTCGTCAGTAAAGGCAAAGTTTGTAGCGTAAACAAATTCATCTTTTTTTTTTTGAGAATAATGAACACTATATGCAATCAAGCTTAATTTAAGTTATTCACTTACACCTCAGACTTGAACATACTAGAACTTTATTTATAATCAAGTCAAATGAGACCCAGTTGAACAGGGGAGCAATTCAAGCTCCTTGGAGCCTCTTATTATGTTTGGCATGTACAGATTTGTGTAAATTATGAAGTCCTGCATTTCCATTGCAGGTTCTGAATAAGATATGTTACTCAGGAACAAATGACAACCACTGAATAACAGACTCCTGACCGCTATGTGATAATAACGACAACCTTATAGTTTAACTTTTCACTTTTTGAAGCGATAGGAATTTCAAAATGGTTGTCAGTAAAGACAAAGTTTGTAGCGTAAACAAATTCATCTTTTTTTTTGTTGAGAATAATGAACACTATATGCAATCAAGCTTAATTCAAGTTATTCACTTGCACCTTAGACTTGCACATACTAGAACTTTATTTATAATCAAGTCAAATGAGACCTAGTTGAACAAGGGAGCAATTCAAGCTCCTTGGAGCCTCTAATTATGTTTGGCATGTACAGATTTGTATAAATTATGAAGTCCTGCATTTCCATTGCAGGTTCTGAATAAGATGAATGTTAAGCTTTTCCCAATAAAGACTATGTTAAACTTTGGACTCATAGTGCTCAGACCCACGGATCTATGTACCTTCATTTGTACACACTTGAATCTTAATATACTACTGAGGCTTGATGCAAATTATAACTGCATTGCTATTGTTGGTACTTAATGAGATTCTTCAAGCGTCCTCCCCATTGAAGCCCTATTAAAACTTTGTACCCCAAGTTCTTTTAACCACTGTTCCCCAGGACAACCATTCCTACAAACTTAAGGGAGGTTGGGATCCTGCTAACATGTTTAATCCCACCACATTCTTTATGTATCATGTGTCTGTACCAAGTCTTTAATTCAGTGGTTGTCGTTTGTTGATATTTTACATATTTGTTTTCGTTTATTTTTGTACATAAAGTAGGCCGCTAGTTTTCTCGTATGAATTGTATTACATTTTTCATTTCGGGGCCTTTTATAGCTGACTTTGCGGTATGGGCTGTGATCATTGTTGAAGGCCGTACGGTGACCTATAATTGTTAATTTCTTTGTCATTTGGTTTCGTGTGGATTGTAGCGTTTTTGAGCAAACCAGCGTATCCCAAGGCCTAGATAACCTCTGTAGGCCCAAATAAGACGAAAAAACATCAAAATTGGACAGAAAACTGAAAAAATGGTTTCTAACCTCAGGGATATTAACCCTTGGCATGCTGAATTGTTTTCAGAAATTGTCTAAATTTCGAGTATTTGCAAAAATAAACAAATGATATGCAAATGAGCTGTACCCTGATGCTGATGCATACTGATTGCATTAAATCTAAGATAGCCAAGGGTTAATATCCCTTGGCATCTGAATTGTTTTCAGAAAGTGTCTAAATTTCGAGTACTAGTATTTGCAAAAATATGCAAATGATATGCAAATGAGCTGTAGCCTGATGCTGATGCATACTGATTGCATTAAATCTAAGATGGCCAAGGATTAACATCCCTGAGGTTAGAAGCCCTTTTTCCGTTTTCTTTCAAATTTTGATGTTTTTTTTCGTCTTTTTGGGGGCCTATAGAGGTTATCAAGGCCTTGGGATACGCTGGTTTGCTAAAAAACGCAACTCTCCAAAAGAAACCAAATGACACAGAAGTTAACAATTATAGGTCACCGTACGTCCTTCAACGATGATCACAGCCCATACCGCATAGTCAGCTATAAAAGGCCCCGAAATGACATATGTAATACAATTCATACGAGAAAAACTAGCGGCCTACTTTATGTACAAAAATAAACGAAAAACAAATATGTAAAACATCAACAAACGACAATCACATAATTAAAGACTTGGGACAGACACATGATACATAAAGAATGTGGCGGGGTTAAACATGTTAGCAGGATCCCAACCTCCCCTAAGTTTGTAGGAATAGTTGTCCTGGGGAACAGTGGTTAAAAGAACTTGGGGTACAAAGTTTTAATAGGGCTTCAATGGGAGGACGCTTGAAGAATCTCATTAAGAACCAACAATAGCAATGCAGTTATAATTTGCATCAAGCCTCAGTAGTACATTAAGATTCAAGTGTGTACAAATGAAGGTACATAGATCCGTGGATCTGAGCACTATGAGTCCAAAGTTTAACATAGTCTTTATTGGGAAAAGCTTAACATTCATCTTATTCAGAACCTGCAATAATTGAGGGCATTATGATGACCTATAGTTGTTAATTTCTGTGTCATTTAGTCTCTTGGCAATCATAATACATATTCTTTTATATATAGCGATGTCGTTATTACGACATAGCTATGTCGTTATTACGACATAGTGATGTCGTAATTACGACATGTTATGTCGACAATTACGACACAGCGATGTCGTTATAACGACATGTTATGTCGAAATAACGACATAGCGATGTCGTTATAACGACATGTTATGTCGAAATTACGACATAGTGATGTCGTTATTACGACATGCTATGTCGTAACTACGACATATTTTTTTTTTGAATGGCCCTTATCGGCTTCCGTACAATTTACTATAGTTGTATCAAAATTTTTAGACCGTATGATTTGACCAACTTAATAATGCCTATTCAAATAGTTATCGTGATTCCATCGATCTATGGCTATGCAAATATTTCTCGTGATTCCATCGAACTATTTCTTTCACTTTGTGCAAATTGTAAAAGTATTTAGGGAAAGGAGTAGTAGTTAAACCCATTTTATCCGAAGAGTTCAACAGTAAAAGAAAGATTGATGTAATGTATTTCCAATCAAACTCAAATGTAAATTATAAATTTCTATATAATCACCTAACAAAAGTTTGTAACATTAGAGCTCTCACGTCAAAGTGTGCTTCAGAGGTGACTTTCGATTTAATTGATGTTTTCACAATTTTTCGTGCGCCCCATAAACTTCAAAGTGACAATGGTCGTGAATTTACAGTTTTGTTTATATCCGTGTAAAAACTTAGGTGGCCAAAACTAGTGACTTTATTTGTTTGACATTTTAAACTTCAGTTCTTGTCGTGTTATTGTGTATCAACGGTATTTTAACTTTGAATAAATGTCTTTTTATTTACTCGTATTTGTATTTTAGGCATTAAGATTAAAGCCTGGACACATTTTTCAGGATTTAAGCTTAAATCCTAGGATTTAAGAATAATGCCTTACATCAAGTAGGCAACAGGCTTACCGCCTAGGCGTTAGCTTATTGCCTAGGATTTAAGCTTAATGCCTAATTTCACTTATTGCCGCTAACATATACATACTCATACTCATATTTTCAATTTTCAAAAATATTCAACTATTTTTATCGACATTGCCTAATTCTTTGGCTCTTCTCGTCAAGGTTAAACTTTTCTCAATACTTTGCGACGACTTGTGTAAACTTTCACATGTTCCCCTCTGGAACCATCTACTAATTGAAAGGATGTCACAGTATCAGGGAATGCCGAAAGCAACTAACATGACATGGCTGTAACTTGAACAAAGAGACAACATTACGATCAAGTCCTGACAAATTTCACTTAGAATTTACAATATGAAAGGAAAAAATATTTTTTTCTTAAATTGAGTATATGAGTGGATTTCTAACATAAAGGTCTAAAAACTATATATACGTACGTTTAAAAATTAAATAAGTCAGCGATAAAAGGTGTACATTTACTTTCCATTGGAATATCTAGCAGTTGACGGTATAGTTTAAAAAAATTATCCTCAAAATGAATTATTATCAAACAGAACACTGAGGGCAGTAACAAAGTCCAATTAGCGTAGTTTTGTTAAGTTTCATTTCTGAAAGGGGCGCAACAGTTATTGTTACATCCAGATTTATAGAAAGACCATTTCATCAAATATAGGTGTCTTAAGGATATTTGTTGGAATGCTGTATCATGAGACCAGAATTATGAATTATAGTTTAATCATATCCAATAAACGTCATTCATAAAGATCGGAAGTCCATCTTAAAGTGAAATGATATATCACAAAAATAGACATATAACTGATGGGGTTGAGGGGATTATTGTTTGTTTGTTTTTAAATTCACTGACAAAAAAATATTGTTATATTGCCGAAAAGATCGAATATTTTTGTCGTTTAATTGTCAACAGTAATGACCAAATGACATACGTTGTCTTATATAAAACAAGGAGATGTTTAACCTATGTTGAAAACAACTACCCAATAATTAAAAAAAACGATGACATACCTTATTCGTCAAAGAATCCAATTATTAATGATTCAATGTTGTGTCTACACTTATCAAAGTTAATGCGAATGAAACTACAGTATCAAGAAGCATTACCATTTTCTGGCTTCATGCAATTAAATAATGAATTATTCAAAATGACTACTTTCAAGTGTAATGTAGCAGTTGCATACTTTGTCAAGTTGCAGTTGTAGTATTGATCTTTTGCATTTTTTTGTTTGTATTTTGTTATTGAAAATCCTCGTATTTTACATCAATTAAGATAGCATTATAAATTGGAAAACATAAGGCATTGATCAGGCTTATGTGATTAATTTCATGAAGTTTGCCCGACTCAGAAGGTAACAATGAAAAGTAATTTTGAAATACACAAATACCTGTATCTAAAAAAAAATCAATGTTTTTAAATCCTAATATTCTACGGCTTACGATACAGATATCAACTTGAAAGGACGACATGCGACGTTTAAGGATTTATATTTATTGTAAATCTGTGATGTGTTTTTTGTTTGTTTGTGAAATTAGAGAATGTCATGCCATTAAATAAATGATAACGGAAACACTTTTTAGGTGAAATTCTCGAAATTGATGTCATAATAAATTTTCTCCGACAGACAAGTCCATCAACTACTTTGTTATTCCAATTGATAACTATTGATAATATAACTTAATAACACATCTGTAAAATATAGTACTTCTCCTAGTCGGCATTGTTCTTACAAAGCTAGCATCTGTAGAAACTATATATGACAATGGTTTTTTAAATCATAATTGGACTACTCAATAATGTACTTCAACTTCTAGTTGTCGGCTCTTAGAAATTTCCAGAAGTCCTGTGTTTAGAGTGTCGCGCTCAATGTAGTTTTAAAAAAAACTTTCAACACCTCTTTGAGGGGTCTACAAATAACCTGTTGCAAAACAAACAGGATTTCTTCCCCTATCCAACATATCCCGAATTTCCAGTGTCTTTTTGTTTAGTTTCGTTTCGTTTCTATTTCGTTTCGCACTTTATAGGCACCCAATTAATGCGCCGATGATATTAATTAGAAAATACGTGAGCGTAAATGAATATTTTTGTGTAAAAATTCGAAATTTTGTAATATTGTATTATTTTACATAGGCGAATCCAGGGGAGGGCGGGCCCCCCTTTTGTGGGAAAAATTTGGTTGATTATATAGGGAATCACTGCGGAAATTTCAGACTTTGAAATCATAGCACTGTTGTGTCACTTGCATAGACTGCATATGGAGAAATTACATGACAATGGTTGGTTTAAATCATTAATTGCGGTATTACATATCTTACTTTTTTCTTCATAGGAACTTGCCTCTGAAAAAAGTTTTCAAGGTGTTAGATTATGGTATATAGGTATTTTTTTCAGATACAAGTGCCTGTGTTTTAGAATAGAAAAGAAAGCTGATAGACATAAGAATACTATATATACGTCAATTATGTCCCAGGATAGACCTAGAGACTTGATCAAAAGTTATTAAAATAAAACGATCCCTCCATATATAGTTTAGATACCTATCAAATGCATCAACCGTAAAACTGGGTCCTGTTTGAGTGTTGTATGAGATTTTGTTGATACAATTGAGGAATAGAACCAGCATGGCATGGATAGTGTGCAGTCTAAACATTTTGGGGGATACAATCAAGTTTTGAGGAATTGCGCGTGAGCAAATAGTGTGCATTTATTTTAAAATAAAGTGAGGTTGAATGAATAATGTTTGGGGAAAAACTGTCGAAAGATTGTATTATAGTAGTATTTGAAAGATATTATTGCTTTTTGCCTCTTGCGCTTGATTTAAGCAAAAGAAACACTCCAAAGTCAGTACACAGCATTTTCTTTAAAATTATAGGTAACATTTTATTAAATTATATTCGATATGTTGTTAAATAATTTATGCAAAATTTTGTAGTCCAAACGTTTAAATTTCTATCAGGAAAATAAAAAGTAGGATAAAACCCAAACATTCAACAGCTAGGTGATACATTAACATTTAATGAAAAAATATTAATCTATAATATTTTATGCAAATTTCACATATTTCATCTCTAGTGAAGTCCTTAAAATTTTATTACATCTTTAGGATTCAAATGAATGTATACAGTTTTACAATATTCAACCGAATTTTGAACAGATATATCATGTTAAGGAGGGGTATTTGCGAAAAATACCAGTCGAGGGAATGTTAAATTTCGCGAGCCGTAAGGCGAGGGAAATTTTTCGCAAATACCCCTCAAGAACATGCTATATCTGTTTAATTACACCGAATGTTAACGTTCAAAAACGCATTGATGATCGTGATGTTACAAGCGTCCAGTCGGATAGAGTATTTTTTGGCAAATACCACAGCAGAGAGGGTAAAAAAGGCATATCCTTTTTGCATATACCCCGGCGGCGTTAAAAAATGAAAGATATTCAATTGAAAACAGTAAATTGGTGAAAAATACACTGGCTATCAACCAATCAAAAACCAGGATTCTTACATAAGGTGTAATTAAAGGTAAAAATCACACTAAATTTGATATTACACAAGCCATTTCGATTTCTTTGAAAACGATAAAATAGAACTGACAGAAAAGCAGAACTGAATTGAATAAGGCTAAAGTTGTGCTTTTTCTGCTTTTGAATCCGGCTGATGGTGGTCTGGGGCCAGTTTCACAAAGCTGTCTTAGGATGGTCTTACGACATATCTTAGTCCTAAGTTGTTTTCGTGGTCCTGAATAAGGACATCTCTTAAAGTTGGTCATAAAGTTAGGACTACACGAGAGGTGTCTTATGATGGTCTTATGATAGTCATAAGTTTATTTATATTAATTACACCTTATATAACATTCCCAGTTTTGGTAGCCAGTGTATTTTTCGCATATTCTAACCCTTTTTCCTCATTTCAAACGAATTTTCCTGTTCTTCACCACTGCCGGTGAATATGCCTCAAATTCCCAGTGGTATTTGCCATTTTGGATATTCCTTTTTTACCCTCGCGTGCCTCTTCCCGCCAAAATAATTCAGATATGACGTTACATAAAGACAGCACTAACGCGTATAAGTATATGCATACTTCCCGCGGTACTTTGATAGTCTCTACTTATCCTCAAAATTTTAAGGTTTATGGATTACAGCTTACTAGTAAAAAAAAAGATTTCCTTTCACCTCTAAAGAGAGTTTAAATCATAATTACACCTTATGTAAGAATCCTGGGTTTTGATTGGTTGATAGCCAGTGTATTTTTCACTAATTTACTTTTATCAAATGAATATCGTTCATTTCTAAACAGCGCCGGGGTATATGCAAAAAGGATATGCCTTTTTTACCCTCTCTGCCGTGATATTTGCCAAAAAATACTCTATCCGACTGGACGCCTGTAATGTCACGATCATCAATGCGTTTTATGTCACGATCATCAATACGTTTTGTACGTTAACATTCGGTGTAATTAAACAGATATAGCATGTTCTTGAGGGGTATTTGCGAAAAATACCATTCTTGAGAATGAATTTCCCTCGCCTTACGGCTCGCGAAATTTAACATTCTCTCGACTGGTATTTTTCGTAAGTACCCCTCCTTAATATGATATATCTGTTCAAAATCTATTTGGTGTAATCAAATAGATATATCATGTTATGGAGGGGTATTTGCGAAAAATACCAGTCTCGGAACCAAATTTCCCGAGACTGGTATTTTTCGCAATAATTTCACCTTATATAAGAAAGCCAGATTTTGATTGGTTGAACGCCAGTGTATTTTTCGCATATTCTAATATTTTTCCTCATTTCAAACGAATTTGCATGTTTTTCACCACTGCCAGTGAATTTGCCTCAAATACCATGGTATTTGCCATTTTGGATATTCCTTTTTTACCCTCTCGAGCATTTTCCCGCCAAAAGTTTTCGGATATTACGTTACATAAAAAAGCGAGCTAACGCGTATTAGTACATGTATAATTCCCGCGGTTCTATGATAATATCCTCTTATCCTCAAAATTATGCATAAACATGTTAATGAATTAGTTTCAATCCAAATCTATTCGGTGTAATTAAACAGATATATCATGTTATGGAGGGGTATTTGCGAAAAATACCAGTCTTGGGACCGAATTTCCCTCGCCTAGCGGCTCGGGAAATTTTACAGTCCCTTGACTGGTATTTTTCGCAAATACCCCTCCATAACATGATATATCTGTTCAATATCCCTCCATAACATGATACATCTGTTCAAAAGTACACTCATGTTTTATATCAATGTTGCAAATTATCTAATTTTATATTCTCCTTTTCCTGCTCATAACTAAATCTTTATAGGTTGACGGATTATCATGATTTGCCAACAATGAACATTCGATGTATTGATATCAAGAATGCACGATTTTATCCTTTAACCTTATTATAACCGATACAGTGACAAATTGAATTCAACTCACTTGTTAAAAAAAATGTCATCATTTTATTCTTTTTTTCTCAATTTTGTATTTAAAGTTTCATATGTATATTGGTGTATTATTAATAGATTATTTATATAAATTACACTTATTTTTTATAATAATTTTGCAAATTATCTAATTATATTAATCAATACGTTTAGTAATTTATGGGAAAGACATACAACATTTACATGAATTTTTCCATAAATCCATGTTAATATTTGAAAATTTAAAGAACTTGCGACAGGTTTAGGATATCTTTGCTAAGATCAGCCTAAGACAGCTTCGTGGCGAGGTCTGAGATATGTCCTAAGATAGTCATAAGAGGGTCATAAGATATGTCCTACGATATATCTTATGACAGGTCTTAGGATAGCTTTGTGAAACCGGCCCCTGGTTAAAACACAAACATTAAAATTTATATTTCAGACAATCTTCTGAAAACGAAACTGGGAATCTAGGGAATATTAAAACCAAATTGAATTATTTCCCATATCATAGTTAAATTAAGATTTTAAGATAATAGCCCCAGAATTCTAAATATCCATATTTATACGGTTTCAAATGTGATATTTTACTTTTTAACGAAAAAGAAAGGATGTGGCCTATTTATTCACGAAACATACCCAGCTCATACAAATGTGCATGCATTGCTGTTCTTCAAAGCGTACAAACATTTAGACAACAACATGGTAAATAAATAAATCCATAACTTGACAAGAAGTAATGTATGCGATTGGGATGGAGTGCAAAAGAAATTTCAATGAACAAACTGTATGAGTTGACAAAAAAGAGAGAGAATGTAGAAGCACAATAAAACGAAAAAAGTTTTGTTAATATCAAACTGAATCAATACCTGAAACACATTTTAAGCTCAGGGAAACTTACGGCCTCCACGTAGTATATACGAGAAACGAACTTTCATTTAGTTCTGTATTTGTAATAAGCTAATTCAGAATTAAATGATTTATTTCGTCGTCAATAATATATCAATAATATTCCAAGTAACATTTATTAAAAGAAAACAAAAGTAATTTATATACATACCAATCTAATTAAAATATAGAACTCGAATTTCGTTATACTACATACGTATGTAGTATAACGAAATCCGAGTTCTATATTTTAATTAGATTGTATACATGCATGTAGTTATTTATATTTTCTGCTATGATCTGATACGACTGTGCTTTATGTGTGTAGTTTAGTGGCTCTGGTGACATGGAAGAAAATTACCAGTTGTGATAAAAGTATATTAGAAAAAAAAAAAAAAAACACCGGTAACGAATAACGCTTTATAAAAATAAAAGAACAGCGTTTAAATGTTCCCCGCCGATGCACACATTTCATCTGTCAATGGGCAATAACTCCAATATATTTTTGGGGTTTCTTTTAAAGTTTTCATGAATAACCTATAAAGAACAACCTACATCCGAGGAATTTCTAATATATCCCTGTGACATTTATTTCATTAAAATCTGACAAGAATTGTATGCATACGTGAGAGCGCTAACAACAGACGGGCCGATGCAACGACACACGGATATGGACGCCATGGAGTATTTCTGTTACCCCACCCCCGTAATGTGATGTGGGACAATAAGGAGATGTTGTAGTATGATTATCAATGAGACAACGTTCCATCAGTGACCAAAGGCCATTATGCAAGCAAAGTGAAATTATGAACTGCTAACATCTGATGTAAAACTTTGCTGGCCTGTAAATTCATTTGTCTTATAAGTCTATCCATTTAAAATTAGATAAAAGTATGGATGGACTGTACATGTTCAACTTTGACGATATTACCTTTTTCAGAGACTGCGTGTTGTGTTCTTTGTGTAATTAATAAAAACTATAATGTATTTATATAATGCGGTCCATTACGTATTTATATAATGCGGTCCATTACATATGTATTTATTTTTAAAAGTTATGAACTTGATCTCTTTCTTGCAGGGTTACACACAGTCTCTTCTGATAGAAGAAGATTTATTCGGGGTAACACGACGGGTATCATATATGGAACAAAACTGCTAACCATTTAGGGGAACCTGAGCTCACCCCCGGTTGGATTCGCGTTGGTCCATCACTTGTTTATGCGCAGCGATGTTAAGGTGATTTAGATACGATTTTGTCAGGGCAGATAACCCCGTAAGAACCTCATTATGTATTCATACATTCATTAATGGCGGAGGCTGCGTCTATCGATGAAACTGTATGAAATCAAATTAAATACATGCCTATTAACTAAAAACTGGTATTCATATGATGTCATTTATTTATCGAAACACGAATACTGTATGTTTGTGCTTTAATTATTATGGCAAACAGTTGCAATAACTGTTTTTCTTGACGAAATTGTCGGCTTGTGGACCCCGCCTTCTTTTGCGGATAAACCAATCAGAAGACGATCGACGTCAAATAGATGTTTGCAGTTTGCAGAAAGGAAAGAAACTTGCAGCGAAAATTATTTTCACTTCTACCTGAAAATCTAACCAGAAAAGTAAGTGTAAGCCACAAAACATGTATAAATTATGAAACATACGTTGCTTGTTCTGTTTATCATTCGCTCCAGAGAGCGAAAACTGTATACTATTAGATAAAAACGAGTTCAATGATGGCAAGTATGATATACACGTGGTCAAAACAAAACAAGACTGCAACAAATATCTGAAATTTAAATAATTTATCGAGTCTCGTCAATAACTGAACATAATATCGAATGAAACAAGTTCCCTGCATTATACCAAGAGACCATTCTCATCATTTACCCTTAAATTTGTTTAAAATATTCGTTTCGCAGGTGTCCTGCCATTCCTCACAGGCACTTGTTTTCTATCCATGGCAAGATCTACTATCCCTATATAGGGATAGATCTTGCTATATAAGGATAGTAGATCTTGCCATGGATAGAAAACAAGTGCCTGTGCATTTCTGGTTGGGTACATTTGCTCCAACGTTCACTTCTCCCCAGAGCGCACGTTGCTGGGGCCAGGGTAGTCCAAATAATTATGACGTCTTGAAAGGCTATTATATTTATTTTCTTTGACGCCTTACGTCGCAGGAAGGCGTCAAAGCAAAAATTTAAAATAGCCTTCCAAGACGTCATAATTATTTGGACTAGGGCCAGGGCACAGACACTTGCTTATAAAAGGAACCCTGAGGAACCCTGAACACGTAATCTGGAGTTCGACCACAAATGATTTACTCGATCCCTCCCTAAACTACTCCAACCATTAAATCAAGGCACTGGCTACGGTTACATGGAAAAATTAAGCAACACAACTTTAGAAGGTCCAAGTTTAATTAATCTAGCGTACATTGAAGTGCATTAATGTAACAATAACGAAATGTAACCGTAGACTCAATTATAATTGTTACATTTGTAATTAATCGGATTCTTACCCAACCCTGTATTCCATAATTAGTCTCCAATGTAACAATAATATTTTTATTATTGTTACATTTCCATGTAACCGTAGCCAGTGCCTTAAATCAATGTGAAGTCCATATTATAGTATCTTCTGCTTAGTGCTGTTGGTATTTGGTCTACTTAAATTTTAGGGTCAGTTTTGTGCAATGTTTTCCTTTTTTATTTTTCTTAAAATTGAGAATGGATATGGAAATGTGTCAAACATGTCAAAGAGACAACAACCCAACCATAGAACAGACAACAGCAGAAGGTCACCAACTTGTTTTCGTGTTTAGACGTTTATCTCTCTATGTCTCGTGTTTGGTACGATGTGTGCTTCGTGTTTCCTCTTATTTATTTTCCATGTTTCCCGTCATACTCTTTATTTCTCGTGCTTGTCAAAAAAGTTTTGCATTTCTATTTAATATTTATTATGGTTCATGTACATGATGTGTTATATACATATTTTTGTTATAAATAAGTGTTGCTAGTTCACAGTCTGGTATCTGTATCATTCTGGAACCAGAAAGGGTTATTCCATATCCGCATGATATAACTCTCTCTTTTCTTGTCGATGCGGGTAGTGCTCAGTCGTTATTTTATATTGAGAACAAAATATTAGAACAAAAGCTATATTTGTGTTTATTTGTGTCCTTTGAATAAAGTCCCCCAAGGATACAGAGGTATCTTATGTGGTTATAAGGACCTTCAAATAACTATAGTATACATGTATATCAATTTTTAAAATCAGATGCAATTCAAGGAAGTTTAAAGGTGACAGCAAAGTCTTTATGTCCATTAAAATGACTGCAGTTGCTTTTAATTTCTGTGCTATGTTTTTCTCTTTTTTCTAGTGTTTCCATGTTTTAACACAAAGTCCAAATAATATTATAATTTCTTGAAAGGCTTTAATTTGTTAATGATTAACTGGGACGCCTTCCTCATGTTCCCATCTATGAGTAATATTAGTCTAATGTTATTGCTTCTTTCAATTTTTTGCTGCCATTCCTTTCTAATAATGACATTCATACATGTAGTATGAACGTCATTATTATAAAGGAATCGCAGCAAAAACTGAAAGAAGCAATAATCTGAGACTAATTAATATGTAGTTTTCTCATCACGACTGCCTACTTTGACATATTATTTTTATATATATATAATAATTATCAGTATTTAAATTGAAAAGTCACTGCATGCACTTTCCTTCTAAAAATAGACTACATGTATGACATCAAATATCTGAACTGTGTCCCTGTTCAGTGTTGGCAGGAATTAAATCCATTACTCCCCAGTAAACCGAATGGACCCATAATGGCATTTGTAAAATTTTCTTTGTGAGACCAGTTGTTCAAGAGGCAGAAAAAAGCCCCACTTGTAATAAAGCTGTTTATTCTGTTACAACAGACAAGTGTGCACAAGCATGAAAGTATGCAAATCACATCATTTTATAAACGGAAAAGGTCACAGCTGTTAAGAAACGTTCAAACAGATAGATGAGAGGGGAGGGGTCTCATATTCTTATTGCTGTGAATGTAAGTCTACCTCAGCCTCTACTGATGATACAAAAAATAACAACACATACAAGTGTTTTTCATGACACTTAGCTAAAATGTAACGTAAGCTCCCTTATCATGCTTATGATTTTTATTTATTTTAGAATTACTTATTCTAGTTATCAGGATTTTGTTCAAAAAAACTATCAATTAATTGTGCCACTGTGAACATTTTTTTATCTTTTACCAAAACTTTTAATCTTTAAAAAGTGCGGTACAATAGTCCATTTGCCAATTACCGATTTGATTCTGTTATTACACACTTTTAAACAAATTACTTCCTTTTGTCAATCGTAGACTGGTTCCATACTGGACAAAATGAGCTTTTGCCAATGCAAACAAAGCATGATGAATTGAATGAATTGAAAGTAATGTATCGGCATTTAACTAATATTTCATGAAAAATAATTTCTGATGTCAAAAGTATTTACATGTAGCTAAACAACAAATTAATGTATTTAAAAGTTTTAAAACCTTATAGATTACTCACATTATGCACAGGTAAATTTGCTGTTTCTGCTAGCTCTCCATTGTAAATGAAAATTAATGTCCCTCATAAGGGAGACAACCAAAATAGGGATCTCTAATTACAGGGTCAATTACAGGAATTAGCAAATAGCCTATTGCAAATGTATACTGTTTTACTTCTTTCTATACATCTTTAAAACAGACAGGCATTTGGATGGAGAGTTGTCTCATTGGCACTCATACCACATCTTCCTTTTATCTAGACAGACTGACTTTATTAAAAGTCAGTCTGTCTGTCTGTTCCATGAATATTTTTCGTCGCATCTTTCTCAGAAAAATTACAAGGATTTCTAAAATTTGGTTTCAGGGTTTATCAGTTTATATGAGTCAGCAATACCGTGTGATGCTTTTTCATATTCATCACTCAACAACTTCCTGTGTACCTTAAAATTCTTAAAGTGTATTGGGGTATCTTAAGTGATCAGTAGCTCACAGATTCACTTGTTTGTTTTAGATTATTTTATATTTTTTTGGGGGAGGGGGCTGGCTATTTTGAGCAGTGCTCTCAGCACTTCTAGTTAATCATAAAAATTAATTTAAGACATTAAGACGAGCAAAAATTAGCAACAAGCGTATCATGGGTTCATTTATTTGCATAAGATGAAGCAAAGTTGTCACAAACTTGTGTGGCAAAAGTAATTTCTTTATTTTAAAAATATATGATTCATTATACATGTTATACACAGGTTCATGCTCCTTATTTTAAAACAAAAGTATATAATTCCATTCTCTTTTTTTTTTTTTTAGCTCACCTGACAATTACAGGTTACAGTATGCCATTCAAGCTTTGATGAAATATAAAGTAATGGTTTGAATTTGGAGAGCTTTATTACATGTATTATAGACAGGTAAATTGTTTTATCCTGCAATTATCTAACTATTGTACAATGTACAATGAGACGACTCTCCTCAAGAGTCCAAGTGACACAGAAATTAAAAACTGTAGGTCACGATTATGGCCTTCAACAATGAGAAAAACACATTCTGCCGCATAGTCCGCTATAAAAGGCCCCAAATCATAAATGTTAATAAACATGTTAAAGGAGAAAACTAATGGCCTAATTTATGTGAAAAAAAAATGAATGAACAAACAAACAAACAACAAGTGCTTAATTACAGACACATACATACAGAATGTGGCAGGGTTAAAGTTGATTGTTTAACCGTTTAATATGTTAGCAAGCCAGGCTTTTCTTCCTGTTTTTATACGACCGCAAAAAAGGTCGTATATTGGTATGACCTTGGCGTCGTCGTCGTTGTCCGAAGACACATTGGTTTTCGCACTCTAACTTTAGTTTAAGTGAATGGATCTCTATGAAATTTTACCATAAGGTTCAATACCACAAAAGGAAGGTTGGGATTGATTTTGGGGGTTATGGTACCAACAGATAAGGAATTAGGGGCCAAAATAAGCATTTTGTAACTTCCAGACATTACTTGTGTGTTAGTGTATGGATCTCTCTGACATTGTACCACAAGGTTCCATATCACAAAGGGAATGCTGGGATTGATTTTGGGGTAATTGCCTCCAAATTTTAGGAATTAGGGGCCAAAAGGGCAAAACAAGCATTTTTCTAGTTTCATTACAATAACTTGTGTGTAAGTGTATGGATCTTTCTGAAATTGTACTACAAGGTTCCATATCACAAAGGAAAAGCTGGAATTGAGTTTGGGGTAATTGCCCTAAACGTTTAGGAATTTGGGGCCAAAAGGGCCAAAATAAGCATTTTCTAGTTTCCAGACAATAACTTGTGTTCAAGTGTATGGATCTCTCTGAAATTGTACTGCAAGGTACCATACCTCAAAGGAAGGCTGGGATTGAGTTTGGGGTGATGAATCATAAGGGGTTCAAAAATTTGGGGGTTTCCTTTTTTCCTTTTTTCCTTTTTTTTTCTTTAAAATTTTCCATTTTAAGTTGGTTATTTCTGATTTATATTTAAAAGCAAATAATAATGATATGGCAGGAGATGCACACCAAACAGGATGTGTAAATTATTATATAATAAGTATCGTGCAATAGCAAGAAATTTTCAATTGCACAGTATTGTGCAATAGCAAGAAATCTTCAATTGCACAGTATTGCGCAATAGCAAGAAATATCCAATAGCACAATATTGGGCAATAGCAAGAAATTGTCAATTGTACAGTATTGCGCAATAGCAAGAAATATTCAATTGCACAGTATTGCGCAATTGCAAGAAATATTCAATTGCACAGTATTGTGCAAAAGAAGATACTTTGTATAAATTGCTTATTTCTTGACCAATTTCAATGGGGTTTTATTCTTGAATTCTTGGGGTTCTTTAATATGCTGAATCTAACCGTGTATTAAGTTTTTGGATATTGGGCCCCGTTTTTAAATTGGTCCACATTGAGGTCTAAAGGGTCCAAAATTAAACTTTTGTTTGATTTCATCAAAATTGAATTATTGGGGTTCTTTGATATGCGAATCTGACCGTGTATTTAGATTCTTAATTTTAGTCCCATTTTCAAATTGGTCTACATTAAGGTCCAAAGGGTCCAAAATTAAACTTAGTTTGATTTTAACAAAAATTGAATTCTTAGGGTTCTTTGATATGCTGAATCTAAACATGTATTTAGATTTTTGATTATGGGCCCCGTTATCAACTTTGTCCACATTGAGGTCAAAAGGGTCCAAAATTAAACTTTGTTTGATTTCATCAAAACTTGAACTCTTGGTGTTCTTTGATATGCTGAATCTAACCATGTATTTAGATTTTGGATATTGGACCATAAAAGGTGAATGTCCAATTTAAAATTTTTAAGTTCTTAGACCACATTCATTCTGTGTCAGAAACCTATGGTGTGTCAAATATTTAATCACAATCTAAATTCAGAGCTATATCAAGCTTGAACGTTGTGTCCATACTTGCCCCAACTGTTCAGGGTTCGACCTCTGCGGTCGTATCAAGCTGCGCCCTGGAGCATTTTATTATAATATGTGCAAAAAATTTCTGTTTTCTTACATCATGAGAATATTGTATGATGTAAATTAAGAACTTTATATGGCAAATTTTTATAAGGCAACTTTGAATATCTCATTTTATAAGAACTGACATTCTGAAATCTATACATGCATGACACATAAGTAACTGTACAAGTATGTAGATTTTTTCTGAAATAGCAATTATTAATCTCACTTTTTTCCATTCTTCAAAATTGCAATATACAATGATATAATAATAAATGTACCCAATGTAAATCATGATAATTTCTTAATTAAAAATGAAGTATCTGTACCAGCAATAAACACGATAAAATTTATTTACACAGACATGACAGATACACGTATAATAATATACTGAACTCGCTAGCTAAAATTTCTTGTGGATTACTGATATTGATATTGAAGTATTCCTGTCATAATTTACATTTGGAAAAGGCGATATAAAACAAAGAAGTTAAACATAATACATAAATTTAAATATTTATTACATAGTGCCTTATTAAAATGTGTGTGGAAAATTAATTTTTGTTCAAATGTTGAATGAAGACATTACTACTGGTAAAAAGGACGGAATTATTTTGTTAGCATTTTAACAGTAACTTTTGAAGAAGTATGGTGGCACTAACTTTTGATTACTTTTCTCTTGTTGAAAATTTCATTTGATATATACATGTATTATATTTGCATTTTCATATTTCAGGGATGAAGACCTGCAGTCAGACACCAGTTAAAAGTTACTTATAACTCATCATGGCCATTATGGAAGATATGATTAAAATTTGTTTAGAAAGCTACCAAATATGTCCATGAAAATAGAAACAAGACAGCAATTCTACATAATGTACTGTACTAAGCAGAAGAATTGACTGTTTCAAGACCAAATGAATTGGAATTTAGTGTTTTGATGCTGAAAGACTGAGGAATATTAATTGGACAATTTAACTTCTTTTTCATCATTATTGAAGTTGATGTATACCATCTTAAAGAGTTTTTACCTCAGTTAAAATGAATTCCAAATATACATGATATAGGCAGTTTGGAGATTTGTGAATATTCTTGAAATAGGAGTTTCAAAAGGATTTCAGTTAAAAATTGTATTTCACGGATGTAAAAATGTAATTTGTCATCTCTTTCATGAAATATTAAAAAATCTGCAATATCTAACCAAGACGAGTGAGAGATCTACAGATAGACATATGATATTAAGTTGAACTGTAAACATGGTAAAGAGGAATTTTGAAAATTCATTTATAAGACTTATATGAGTGTTTTGTTATTTTTATGGCAATTACAGGAAACAGATAAAAGTAATTCAATATAAATATTAATCCTACCAGTAAACCTACAGATATGTACATGTAGGCATGCAATTCACTGATGCACCACTAATGGAGTTACATGTACATGTAATTATAAAAGTAAGAATATGACATATGACATTTATGATTGCCAATGAAACAACTCTCCATCAGGCATCAGAGAACATGCAAATAGTCATATATTGGCCACCAGAGAACAAGAAAATCATATTTTGTCATGATTTATACATTTGTATTTCAATCTCATTTCATAACACAGACTACAGGTTTACAAAATGTTCAAAAGCATAATAAAGTGTTTTAATTGCAGTTGTTGGTAATATTGATGTTGGCCTTCAATACTGAGCAAGACCTCTGTACACATGTACATGTAACAGCCACAGAATGTTTGAACCAAAAAATTTTGGGTATTTTTCTTTGCTTGCATTTATATCATGTAGCTGCTATTTTGTACATATGTACATTTACATACATGTTCATGTGTATCTAGTTTTTCTACCGGTATACTTGGAAATCGGAAAAATTTGCATGTTTTCATTTCTTGTCTAAGTCAAAATTGGTTAAACCATTGTATTATTTTGGTTAAAAAATATAAATTGATTTAAATGAAACTGTAATAATTAATCTCACATTTTTGTCTTATGTTCAATAACTATAATTATCTAGGAATAAATTTTACTAAAAATTTCTGTGTATTTTTGAAGGATATATAAACTTGGAAACTTGTGATTGAATATTTCCACAATATAAAAGATTCTTATATCTAGCAGGTTTAGCAAAAGATGTTGGGTATACCACATTACCATGTATATATACATGTATGGCAATGAGACAGCATTCTCAACACACAGACAGGAATTACTTTCTTCTTATTTTAAATTTGCATGTATCATATTTATGTAGTACAGCTAGAATTTGATATAAAAATAAGATGATGTGGTATAATTGCCAATGAAGTCTTGACTAACAATTAAGTTGTGTTACTTTTGTGATTGGGTCAGGTAAAGATTAACCCATGATTTTTGGTAGGCAGTAGTTTTATAAGCGTTTACATGTACATATCATTTTACTTTCCTACTGACTCCTGGCCCCTATATCATGATTCATTCATCTGAAACTTTCGGATTGTGTTTATGTAAAATTGTTATTAAGTTAGTTATTTCTGTATTTTTATATACATGTATACTGGTACATAGAATTTCTTTTATTCTGACAGAAAAGAAATACCATTTCAGTTGGCTCCAATCTCAGCAGGTGATAGGAAATAAGTTTTCTGATTTTAACATCTTTAAGATGAACCTTAATTAAAATATTTTGAAATTTATTAATGAAAACACAATTGATTGATCATGTTGATTGTGCTGAATGTCACTTAAGCACATACATATATTTCTTTGCTGTCCATTTGTATTGGTGGACACTTTGTACAATAGGCAGGAATTTAATATGAAATGAGTGGCAGAAAAAATAGGTCACTATTTCCAACTTCATGATAGAATTGTATTCTTTTGAGGTTGAGAAATTAAGATGATATGTATGACAAGGCTGCAGATTGAATCATAGGTACATTGTACATGTACCTAAATCTGAAGCAAATCTCAGATAAGATTAAAATTAGTCGTATATGCATCTGATATAATTTTTCAAACTGGTTATTGCTTAATATATATACATGTAGCATGATGTAGTGTAATAGATATAGGAAGATGTGGTGTGAGTGCCAATGAGACAAGCATGAATTATAGAGCACAAAGTTTTTAAGTTTGGGGTACTCAATGCCACATCTTCTAATCCTTACTCCAAAAAGGTAGTTTGTGCAAATATTAAAACTTACTCGTTCTATGAAAAAGGAATTATATCCCCCATGTTCATGCTGGTGTATGCCTTTGAATCACAAACAAAATAAAATAAGTAAAAGGAGGGCAGAATAATTTTACCAAGTAACTGTAAGGGTGTTAGAATAAGTCAAATATTGCTCCAGATTGGTTGAAAAGGAATATTCTGTGCAATAAGATGCAGGAAATAACTATGGACATCTATAATACTAAAATAACGAGGTCCAATTTGTCAGCCGTCATGACGTAAAAACGATGAATCAAAGAATTCAACTTTATATATAACTAATATAGTACAATGGTGTTGATTAAAAATTACACCACTCCAGGCCCATTTGCTTTCCACGTAATTAATATTGCCAATAATTAAGAAGTTCCAGGTCGAATACGACACCGATACCAATAGTATATGTAACATATAGCTTCCGGTCGCATCACAAAATAACATGTAAGTTGAACGTTCTGGAAAAACTTTTTTAAGTCGAACTCAGTTGAACTGAAAAATAAGGCGTAGATACTTTAATTCAGTCACGGACCTGTGATGTCATGGGTGTGTTCTAGTAATAAAAAAAAAGCAAGCCATACAAAAAAACTGGCATGGCAGCTGGTGAAAATAGATGCAAAACAATCGCCCTGCCCCCACCAGAATGACCTACCAATCATGATTTACAAATTGATACCAGTCACACTTGATAAGTAGGAGATATTCAACAAATAAAATCTGGATTTTTTTATGCAGGTAGGAGTTTATATTTATAATTTAAACATTACCAATGAATGACACGCCGAACAAACAAAAAATCATGAATTTTGGTATAAAGTTCTTTGTGAAAATGCAACTTTTTTCATTAAAATGCTAATGGTTCACAATACACAAACACTAGAAGAGACCTAGTAGGCTAATCTATTAATTTATATAATGAACTTGCACTAACAAAATGAGAACTATACAAGCACCCCAGATGCGATTCCGGATTTGAACAAAAAAGGGGGAAGGCTGCATGTCCAAACACTACATGTCATCCACGTTTGGGGTGTATAATAATGACCTGAATAATTCTGATTTTTTTCCTTCAATAAATTAACCAGGCAATAAGAGCATATTTGTTTATTCGCTCAAACATATCATTATTACATGAAACGCCGGTGAAAACAAAATATACGCGTAGTTTTTCCGTCAGCCGATCCGACTACTACAGGGTCTTTCAAACGCTTTTTTCTTGCATTTCAGGGCGATTATGCTACTACATGTTAAAATAATTGAAAAGTGCAGGTACAAGAGCTATACCAACCCACTCCATTCTGGTATTGGTAGAAAGGCCACATTTCAAATTTTTCAAAAAGTGCTGCTACTAGTTATATAGCGTTCGTGTAAAAGAAATTTCACAACCCGAAGTGCCAAAAAGTCAATAAATCGATAAAATTCTCCATGTTTTATTGTTTTTTAATTACAAAACCTCTAATAAAAAACAAGTGGCAGCACTTTTCCAGTAAAATAAGCTATCCTGATTACAGGGAGACCAAAATCAGGGCGATCCGATTTCATCTTGCACCTGCACTTTTGACTTTTTTGGAAAATGTCTTTACTTTCAGTTTGAAGTCACGTGACACTAGTGTATTTATATTTTCTATAAATAAAAGTTTGGAATGTAAATCAGAATAGACCATTTTCCCTCCGTTTACTCCTTTGACGTGTATTTTGGCTTTTAGACAGAGAAAACTAACTCTGAGTTCAATATGATTTTTCTTGCGTATAAAAATGGAAATTTTCTTGAAACGACCTTAACGTCCCTGCGTGTGTAGTGTTTTGCGGATTGTTTGTATTTTCATATTTTTTCTTCCCGGTCATGGTATTGTTTTTTTTTTCAACTGATGGATTATGATTGTTCGACCTTTTTATCTTGGGCGTCAGCTTACACAATGAATCGGATTTCTAAAAGCACAAACTGTCAAACATTTTACATATACTTATTGCAATCCGTACTGTAGAGTAGCACTTGTTAACTTATGTTAAGTAGGCCCTATGACAGTAACCTAGATCTTCAGGGTTTCGAGGTGTGACTTTTAGGTAGCTATTATATCTATGGGTCAATCAACTTTTGGTATTGTAAAAATAAGATGTGGTATGATTGACAATGAGATAACTCTCCATCAGAGACGGAAGATGTAGACAATTCTCTCTCACAAGCAAAATCTCCTAACTGCAAAATGTAAGCGCATACAACACAGGCACGAGAACACATTATACAGCCTGCATCCACACAGCAAGAGAAACATACCCTGCAGTAAATATAAAAATAGGAATGTGTGGTATGTTTGCCAATGAAACAACTCTCCAACAGAGACAGAGGACTGATGTAGACAGTTGTTCATTTTAAGGGTTAGGATAACTTTTATTTCACATTATGGGCTAGAAGCCCTAAAGTTTTAAATGAGCAGGGATGCCTAAATTAATACGACTTGCACGAATGTATGCTGAACACTGCTCGCATAGGATCGATAAGACATCTACCATTCATCTTATTTAGGGGGTAGGGGTCGGTTTTTTTTTCTCTCGGGACAGATAATTTTTTAACAATTTATTTACACCTGAACCCCCACAAAATAATAGTAGTCGTTACCTATGTGCATTCACAAAGAGACGAACTGGAATGACAGCACCCAAAATAATTTGCAAGAACATTACTTGCTAGTATATCAACGAACAGAAATATTGAACACGAGAATATGTATGTGGGCCTATAGTTCAAATGTATACAATCATACACTGGTAAAATGCCATGAATACAAAACTGAAAAAAATCTACAATTATGAAAAATGATTGCTTTCATCCATGATCTAAGTACATCTGCCGAAGGTTTTTTTTTATTGAAAAACTTTTTTGGAGAAGCATATTAAGATTAAATCTGAGATTAATATTACAGATGTGTTATAGCACTGCAGAGACATAAATACATGTGTATATATGTCTCTGGTTCATGACAGTAATCTCATACTAAATGATTAAATGATTAAAATAAAAATAAAAATGAGAATGGAAATGGGGAATGTGTCAAAGAGACAACAACCCGACCAAAGAGCAGAAAACAGCCGAAGGCCACTAATGGGTCTTCAACACAGTGGGAAAATCCCGCACCCGGAGGCGTGCTTCAGCTGGCCCCTAAACAAAAATGTGTACTAGTTCAGTGAAAATGGACGTCATACTAAACTCCAAAACATATAAATGAACTAAAATTAAAAATTATACAAGACTAACCGTTGAAAGGCTAAAGGTTCCTGACTTGGGACAGGCGCAAAAATGCGGCGGAGTTAAACATGTTTTGTGAGATCTCAACCCTCCCCTATACCTCTAGCCAATGTAGAAAAAAAAACATACACACAGCAATACGCACAGTAAAACTTAGTTTAAAAGAAGTCCGAGACCGATATCAGAATAGGTTCCAAAAGAAACTAAGCAAAATGACAATGATACATAAATTAACAAAGGACTACTAGCAGTTACTGACAAGCCAGCTCCAGACCTCAATTAAACTGATTGAACGATTATGTCTTCATCATATGAAAATCAAGCACAGTCCCTCCCGTTGGGGGTTTAGTATCATACCATCATAAAATATATGGTCTTTGCTGATTTTAGTCATAAATTATAACTCATAATAATACAGAAACAGATCCGCATTAAGTGTTGCACAGTTAGTTCCATTGGAATTCCGATAACTTGACGATATACGGAATCTCCAAAGCGAACAAAAATGTCTAGTAAAATTCAAGGGCAGTTATAGTATCAAAGCAGGTCCAATTGACATAGTTCTTTTGTTTGTTGTTACTAAAAAATGACCTAAAAGAGTTTGAACATATATATTCGCATTCTGACTTTTTTAAATACCCATTTAAAAGTATATACTATCCTTATTTGTATCAGTGACATATCATATGTCTCTATTTGTAACAATTAAAAACCGCAAGTATTCTCAACAATTTTGGGGAAACTACTTATATCAGAGACATATAATACAATATTGTCCCTTCTTATGTCAGGGATACAACTTGAGCCAGATTCAGTTTCTTTATTAAGATAACTATTATTACATTAGTGTTCTCCATTACAAATCATATGATAATATACAAAACAACATTTCGATGTTTCACATGTAATAAATGGGTTTATTATATCTACTCCGTTCTATATTAAAACAATGAGCACTGATACGTAGTTATGTAATTTTACTTTTTTATTTTTTTGGTAAGATTGGTTTGAAGATAGTAGGGAACAAAATTTGGAACAAAAATATTACTGAAAAGCATCAATTTACTGTCCACAGCTCCAGATTTGATTTTTTGTAGTTGTGAGTCAGATTGCTGATTATAATATTTTATTAGACTATTTTTAAAAACACTATTATCTGGCAAATTTATTGTATCAAGTTTAAGTACTTTAAATACTTTATTTAGTGTAGAAAACCAGCATTTTGAGTATTCTTGAGATAATTTCTTGATCTGCAGTAAATGCACGATATAATATTATATCTCTACTTATTTTAAGTAGTCTCATATAATAATTATACATTAAACATAATGAAAAAATCAACATTGGTTTCCTGTTACATTCAAGTCTACTAGCCTATTTGATGACTGTATTTTGACCCCCAGAAAAGATTTCAATATCTTGTGTTGTAATCTACCAATTGGTAGATTTTCAAAATTATTTAAATCTATGTTATCGATCTCTCCTTCTTGCGTTAATGTAGTAATCGTAGATCAGCGGAATATAACGACTGAATTATTCGGGTTACCTTTGGCGTTCTCTTTCCCGGAGTATGTCCGTCATTCGTCAAACTTTTAGACACCGGAAGTAGATGCCACGATTCCAAAACAAGCGTCTGCACATTCTAGAAAATCAGGTTTCAGAAACAAAAACACAGGTTGACAATTACTGATTAATAGAGAACTATATTTCAATGACAGGTAGTTGGTCATGTAGACAATTCTAATGACTCTGTATACCTTTCTGACAGAATATGGGCCAAACAGATTTTGTTCCGAATCGTGACTTCATTATCTCTGTTTTGTGATTACGTGGTCCTATGTGATAATCGGTAGTTAAATGTAAACATGGATCCATTCACTAAGAGTAGGGACATGTGTATATGGTTTAAGCATATATGCTTTCTAATTTTATTTACACAGCTTTTCTTATGTCAAAGTACTTGTGATGTTGAACTTGACACCTTGCAAAAAAGAAGTGCACCTGGCCTTAAAGCCCCAAAAACTTTGGTGGGCCAAAGAATTAACTCCTGATCTACATGTTGCTGGAGGTTTGATTGATAGACAAATAAAATATGCAGCTGAGGCTGGATTTAGAAGCATTATTTCACTATTTAATGACCTACGTGCTGGAGATTTTGGTGGGGAATACTTACCAACTGCATTTGAGGCAAGTGAGATAGCTAAACTTGCTGGACTTCAATATCTTGCAGTATTGGAAGAAGATGAAGAATTCGCTTCTGAAGATGCAGTAAGGAAATTGACAGAAGCTATTTCACAAGTAGAGAAACCAATTCTCCTACATTGTAATCGTGCATTCACAATAGCATATACAACATTGTTGTATTTGGCAAATCAATCAAGACATGATCCAAATTTTTTTCCACATGTTGACAGTGAAAAATTTTACAAAATGAGCGCACTAATGGGTAAAGATTTTACCTCAAATCATACCTTAAAAGCTGTGGTCGCAAAAGTCACTGGTGAACCAATTGTAGAAAATCCACCAAAACCAGAAACTGAGCCAGATGACTGGCTTGATTTCTGGCTGGCTCATCCTGTATACAGGAACTGGTATACTGCTGGACAGATCAGAAAAGGACATTTACAGGAACTTGAGTTCATTGGCTTTAAATCTGTCATTAATATGAGACTTGATACAACACATAATGGAAAACCCTCACAGGAAACTGTTACACTTCTCAATGTCCAAGATGGCACACCAACATATGACTCAGATTATAAACCTTTACGACAAACACATTCACATATAAAAAATATAATTCTTGATGCTTCAAAACAAAACCATTATATCTCGCCAACTTCTCCAGTCAATTATGAAAATCGACATCCTGAAGAATATGGTGATGAGATAGGCTACAATGAAGATCTTCAGAGTGAACACATTAAAGAATTTGATCTGGACTACTACCTTTTACCTATTGGTAGGTTCTTTATTTATATCATTTAAACATTTCAGTATGTTAACAAAACCCTTTCTTTTAAAGGCAGGTAGTTGTAGTGTTCCTAAGCATTTTAATGACAAAAAAATGTACAGCTCTTTTTGAGCTTGCTTCTGATACATGTGATATGGTATGAAATCAATCATACAGTGACCTGTAGTTACATGTACATGTATATGATAATTGTTGTAATTCTATATTATTGGATTTTTACATACTGCAAATGCAGGAGGTTGTTGGTTTGATCTTGAGACTTTAAAATCAGCACTTTTTTTTTTCTCGCCAAGCTTGCTGTATGAGAAGTAAGAGCAAAGACTGGTCGGTTTAGGAAACAAAATGAGGCCTTAAGACCAGAGCAATAGTAAACCGAAAAATCGATTTTTAAAAAAACATGGATTTATGATGTACATTTTTCATATGAATTACTGTAAAAAGGTTTGGAACAACTCACTGAATCAGATTTAGTTCATAGAAATAATTGTCTGAAATGAGAGGTTATCTTAGATTGTTATAACAGTCAAATTTGGAAGAGAAACATCTACCTGGAGCTTATTACATTTAATAAGCATAATGAAACAACATTTTTGTGATACTTTTTTCCATTTTTAAAATTCTATATGCTTGAGAGATGTTTGAGAGGCCAAGAAAAATTTGAACTTGCAGGAGTATATGATATTTCTTTTAACATGGATAAGGAACTGAAAATAAGCATACACTGTATAATACTTGGAGAAAGGTTACTGCAATTATAGTAAATTAAATCTCCTTTATATAGATAATTAGGTTCAAGTAAAAAGAGGGCTTAAATTTTTATCATTATTATATGACCCTGATTTTAAAAGTGTACATTTAACTCCTCAACTGGTTCTGGGTATCTATGATTCAAGGACTTTTTCCTACTTTAACCTTTTTCGAAAAATGTACAGAATGTAATTAGAGTAACATGTACATTTTTGTACTGCCGCACGTCATCCATTTGTGGTTTATCTTGTAAATCAGTATATATCAATGTACAGAATATACTAAATGTTCCAATTATTTATTATTAGAGTCAACTGGAAAGTACAGTAAAGAAGTATTTGCAAAGTATAAAGATAAACTGCTAGAGATAGGAAAACAAGGTCCTGTGTTAGTTCACTGTGCCAGTGGAAAGAGAGTTGGTAAGGTTTTTGCTAATAGACACTTGCTATTTTTTCACCATTTTTGATTTTCAGATTTTGATTACCTATCTTTTATTATCATAGTAAAAATGACACAATAATTTGAAAAGAAATACTGCTTAATAGGATTAGGGAATGCAGTTATGTCTGTTTGTCTGTATTTGTGTCAACTGTGTCCCAATTTGTTTCAAGTTTGTCCAGATGTTTCCAAATAATGAATACACAATCTCTCAACCAAAGAAAACAATTAAATGTAATGAACACCAAAATACAGATATTGATTTTACCGCTTGAAAGGTTTTACACTAGTACTTTTGGGGCCCTTTATAGCTTGTTGTTCGGTGTGAGCCAAGGCTCCGTGTTGAAGGCCGTACATTGACCTATAATGGTTTACTTTTATAAATTGTTATTTGGATGGAGAGTTGTCTCATTGGCACTCACACCACATCTTCCTATATCTATATAAAGGTGTGATTTTTGATTGACTTTACTTTTACCATTTCATAGTTATGCCCCTTTATTAAAAACTCTGAATTATGTGTTTCTGGATGATAAATAAAAAACACCAATTAAATAAAAGAAATATTTAATGAATGTTAAGGTTAATAAAAGACAGGTTGAGTTTGATTCTTTCAGTGTTATACTCATGATTTTCTCCAAAATTGTAAATTGTGTAGTTCAAATGAAGCAAAATTTAATGAAATTTCTTTTACATGTTTTAAAGGGTGAAATCAAGTGGGACTTATATCCCTAAAGAGTGATCAAGAGTTAAGGTCCTAATTAAAAAAGGTACATTTTATAGTCGCTAGATGATAACTGACAAAACCTGCAACAACCAGATGGATCAAAAATTGTATAACATGTTGTATATATATTGAAATACAGGTTAAGTTAGATTTGGTGGATATACTGATGCTGTTGATGATGTGACCTTTCTTTAAATTAAGTACATTTTAAGATTTACAGAATCCTTGAAAATGGACAGTCTGGTTGGTTTATCTTACTTTTTGATAATAATTATAGGTTGAGATGCAGAATGTTACGTCAGACATTCAGATAAAAAATATGCAATATTTTTGGTGTTATTTGAATAGAAATGTATACTAAAATTGACTACATTAGTTTATTTATTCATATTAAAGAAAAGATCCAAGTTTGACAAATTAATTGTATTTTTCTACTTGCAAAGGACACAAAAGTAAATGGTACACTAAAATTAGTTGGTTTTCAGTAAGCAGCTATCCACATCCGTATTATCATCCACATAAATTTTTATTATAAAAATAATAATGTGGTCTAAAAAGAGACTAAAAAGTAAATTTCACATGCCTATTCTTCAGCATTTATGGCAGTCCTTGCAGCAGCCTTACAATATGAGAAAGATTTCAAGTGGGCACTGAAACGGATCAATGAACTAGGATTTGAAGTGAGTCGAACCAAGAACAGAGATGTGTATGAGATGTATTCTGCCTGGCTAAATCCAGATCATGGTAATAAAACAGAGTTGTGATGAAAAAAAAACAGACTGAATATTCATTTTACATGTTTTCTGTTGCTCACATGTTACGTATGTCTTGTAACTGTTAAGTTTATGTTTTTTTTTTCATAAATATCACCTCTCGGGGAGACTTCATGACTTGATGATAGTACTTGAAGGAACATAACTTACCAAAATGTTTTCATTGGTGTTCAACAAAGGACAGAGCCATTTTTTTTACTTTCTAGATATCAAAATTTATAAATATGAATAACCCACCAAAATATTAGTGCCAACTTATAATGTTATAATTATTTCTAAGGAATAAAACCATTTTGTTTAAAAAAAATAACTTAGAATACTTAATAAAATTGAAAATGGAAATGGGGTATGTTCCAAAGAAACAACAACCTGAACAACCAGCAGAAAACAGCCCAAGGCCACCAATGAATCTTCAACACAGCAAGAAAATCCTGCACCTGGAGGCGGGCTTGATAACATGTTTAAAACCACATGCATGTTCTTGACAATCTTTAAATCATCAAAGGTTTTGCAATTCCACCCTATTAAAATTTTTATGTATTATTAAATTTTTTTGTTTTCTAAAAACTACATGTATTTAAAGAGAGACAACTGTGTCAATAAATTTGCTTTTGTTATATATTTGTTTCTACTGACCATATTCGAAGAAGAAATTTACAACATGTAATATGTATTCATATGCAATATATGTTGTCAAAATGAAAGTTGTTTACTCTTTACTTATGTCACAGAAAGTAGAAAACATGAATCTGATAAAACATAAAATTCTCGGAATATTGTCCACTGCCATTGTGTTATCAATTTTTTAAATTCTCCACAAACTTGTAAATTTTGCATTTATAAATCATAGTTAAAATAAGACATGTCAGAATTGATATGTTAAGATCATATGTAATGTAAAATCTCTATGATGTCAAATGAGGAGCAAAAAATACAGTTGAAAATTCAATTCTGTCTAATATGATTTATTTTCTTGTAGCATTTCTATTTTTATACCTGTTACAAATGTTACTTGAGGTTTGCTCCTTGAACATACATCTATTCAGAAATCCATCTTTGTACTCCACAACTGCAATATTCTCTTATATGGTATAGCATTGACATTTGTGTTACTGTGATTTACATTCTTTAAGGATTGTACAATATCTATGTGCCATATAACACTTGCTCAAAATTGTAAACCTTACTGTCATTATACACATTTCAGTTTCTACTAGTTGTATAATGTTTATGTTCATTGATATGTTATATATTGTATTAACTTGTCATGTCAGATTATTCGTGGAGAAAACTTGTGCATAAATTTTTATAAAAAGTTAAATTTATCAAATTTTAAAAAGTTTTGATTTCAAAGTATCAAACTACCATATATGTACAACCAAGATGACAATTTTTACATTGCACTGTAGACATGGGGTGTAAACTGAAAAAGTGCAAATTTTCTATGAGGCCATTATTAACATAACTGCTCTATTTATAAAGATGCATGCATGCATGCATGGTGATAAGGTTTTGAAAGTTGTGACTCAATTCTTTTTGTTTATTTGAAAGATTCACCAGTGATTCTGTTAACATCAGTATTGACTGATCTGATGACCACCCAGAAAGTTAACATTATATGCATTGTTTTGTTTTATAAATAAGATATGAGCAACAACCTATTTAAACAATTTTTTGGATAAAATACCCCCAAAAATTTGGATGCTAACAACTTTTTGTTTTGTCTTAAGGAGTTGTTCATGTCTCAGATTATTATTAATGACACCCTAAATGAGATACGTTGGATTGCAGTTTTCTGCAACTGCTCGAAGTTGGAGGATAAAAGCAAATATTTAAAGGGGCACTAGCTGTCAAATTCATGTTCACTGATTAGACTCAAATTCCCATATTTTATCTATAACCATGTAAAACATTTATCCAAACTATAAAAAGTCTAAAATAAACAATTTACAGGGCATGGGCTTGATAGTATGTAGCTTCGTTTTGTGTGTATTTTATTCTTGACGCCATCTAATTAACTATCGAGTTGACCTCCGAAGACCTCCGATGGTCATATTAGCGATATAAACATGAATGTAGACATAAATAGAAAGCGAACTTGTGTAATTGGATTTTTCTTGGTCTGTTTAATTTCATATTATAGATTAAAAATATATATTAATCATCGTTTTTACCTGTATAAGAATGATTTTTTTTGTGCATCGAATCAGTCAATCAAATGATTTACCTTTGTTTCACTTTCAATGTTGACATTCTTTTCCTTTAAATAACCGAACGTGCACACTTCTTGCGTTATTCATCTTTAGCTAAGGGGTTAAATTAAAGTTCACATGAATAAGGATTCAATGAGGTCAAATTATTCACTTGCAAGTGAATAATTCATCATCAATGTTTCTTAGCTTAATTTGACAAAATTGAACCATATTGGTTACTAAAAGCGAATTATTATTTCTCTATTTCACTTTCATTAATGATAGGACAAAAAAAATCATACTTTAGATTTTTTATATATCTCGTAGCGAGTGCCCCTTTAACAAATATTTTGAAATATTATTCATATCTCCCAGACTAATTTTACATTGGTAGTTTTGCAATGTTTTGGTATTATCAAATTTAATGAGCCAAAACATGTGGTTTAAGAATGCCAACTTGTTTTGAAAATTTTACCTTTTTTGAAAATTCCATAAATTACTGTTGAAACAAACAAAATCAAGTTCATGAGAGTGTAGCCTTCAATATAGTGATTCAGATCTTAGATATTTAACTGTAACCATGGTCTTGACATGCATAACCTTTTATTTGACCATGGTCACAAGACAAGAGGTAAACAGATTGAAATATAATGAATTATTATAGTTATGAAATTGTAGATCATACATCTGTTTATTTTGAATGTAGTAAGGAAATGATATTATTATATTTATAACAAGGAATTTGTGTTTTATTGCCTGAATTGTCATTATTATATATTTTATATAGACATTCATTTTGCATTACTTTCAAACATTCCAAAACTGGTATTTTTGTGTTCAAAAATTTCTTTACCTATCATAATTTCAATTTGAGCTGAAATCCGTCTGTCTCTATAATATGTATTTCTTTCTGTCTTAACCATTTCCTATCTCCTTCATCTACTTGTGAGTAAGGGAACGTGGTATGCAAACAGATAGATGGTATTTTTCGTAGAATTATTCCCCTTTGAACTCAAAATTTTCTAATCCCAGTCCATCATGAATTTTGTGATTGCATCTACTCTTACAAATGTTCTTGATTTTTTGTATCAATGTAAAACATTGTAAGATTTTAACATGCAGATTTGCATATGATTAGAATCGTCAGTTCCCCTTTTTTTTTCAAAATTATGCCTGTTGAATACATATATTTTTACCTATTTCAGATCCAAGCTTTTTATCCCACGTCTTTTCATTTCTTTTTATTTATTACATGAAACGGGTTTCACTGTTAGATCTTTTTAAGTAGACAGTTCTACTTTTCATGAATGGGTTATCAAAGATGATCTTTTTACATTGATAAATAGTTTTTTTTATATTATACTTATAGATGCTTTCTTTCATTATATTGGCTAAAAAATCTATAGTAGGTTGTATTAAATCTTGATATGATCTGGTGTCAATTGAAAATAATTCTAGGCAATGATCATAATCATGTAGATCTATTTTCATTGTTGTTGCAAAGAGTAGAGTCATATATTTTTTTCATATTTATAAGATATGTTTAGCAAATGAATTTATTGTCCTTTTGGTTAAGGGTATTTGAGTTGCTAGCATCATTTATATTACTGTGTAATGTAAATGATAGACATTTCAGTTAAAATTAACGATCATTTTTTGTCTTTAAGATATTTTGTGAAAAGAATTCCTGCACCTCAGATGAATATATTGTGATTTATTATGAAATAATGATGTCCTCCCAAATGTTCAAACTTCATATGATGTGTTTATTCATCTTTGCTTTAATTAATTCTCAGTAATTATAACATGATGTTAAATGATTGAAGTATTATTTTTTTTATTTGGACAGTTTTTAATTTATTGTGGGGAGCTGTGGTCTGAAAATATTACCATATTTTGAATTTTGTGTGATAATTCAAGTAATATGTGTTTTGCAATAAAAAAGGCCAACTTTACACAATGAAAGGATAAAGATAAGCTCTGGTTTAGTCTTGACTATATTGACCACCATTCAATGCATATGGGTATTGGACTAAACTATCATATTATAATTCTCTTAAGCTTATTTCTGAACCAATTTTCAGAAAGCTTTTTAATTGATGCTGTAATTTGTTTGATTTTTTTCCAAAAAAATTGACTTTTGTCATTCCATAGATATGGGAATTCAATAAGGAAAAACTGTTCTGTTTTTGTTTGAAAGGAAACATGCGCATCAGACATTACTCTGCATATTTGCTTAAAATTGTTTTTACTGATGATTTAATAGCTTTAAATATCATAAAATGTTGTCATTGAATAGAATGAATACCAATTTCAAGGATTTGTATAGTCTTACTATACAAATCCTTGCCAATGTTTATACATATTCTGTTATGTTATCTATTTTCTGTTCTACAAATCTATTGGCATTCTCAGTCATTTTATCCTTAATTTTCTTAATTTGTTTAATTATATACATTTATAATAATAAAGAATATGTTTGATTAAAATTCCTCTTCATGATAAATTCTGTGTAATTTACATAATTTGTTTAAAGTCATATGAAACTTCAAATTTAAAAAAAAAAGTTGAATACCGAAATGTTTTATAGACTTGAATGACTAAGTTTTACTCTAAATCAAGTTAACGTGAACTTTAAAAACAAAAATCCTTTATACATGTATTATCAAAATCTTCATAAATGTACCAATATTGAATTGTTGTCTTCCCAGACACTAATTTGCCAACTTTTTATACGACCCCAAAAAATTTTTGCGGTCATACATGTATATTGGTATCACGACGTCGTCCGAACACAGTTGGTTTCTGGACAATAACTTTAGTATAAGTAAATAGAAATCTATGAAATTTAAGCACAAGGTTTATAACCACAAAAGGAAGGTTGGGGTTGATTTTGGGGGTTATGGTCCCAACAGTTTAGGAATTGGGGGCCAAAAAACAGGCCCAAATAAGCATTTTGTTGTTTCCAGACAATAAATTGTGTTTAAATGTATGAATCTCTCTGAGATTATAACACAAGTTTGCATACCACAAAGGGGTGGTTAGGATTGACTTGGGCAAAGGGGGAATAAGAAAATAGGGGGGCAATTTTTCTCATTTCAGATTTCAGAAATTACAAAGAAAATTTCTTCAAATATTTTTTTTTTTGTGAAAAAAGGGATGGGGGTAAATACGCAACAGCATAGTGTATTGCCCAAAAGCAAAAAAAAGGGGTAAAATTTAATTTTTTGGGGTTTCAATTCGCAACAGTATTGCAAAAAGCAAAAATTTGAATATAAATTTAAATCATATGACCAATTCTAAGTTCTTTGACTACAGTTATTCTGTGTCAGAAACCTATTATGTGTCAAATATTTAATTACAATCCAAATTCAGACCTGTATCAAGCAAGAATATTGTGTCCATTTTTGCCCCAACTGTTCAGGGTTGGACCTCTGAGGTCGTATCCAGCTGCGCTCAGCGAAGCAATTTATTTCTGTATGCAGTGACCTTAACTACGAGACCTCTCCTTATAACTTTGGCCACCACACACAAATGTCATGGCTCTTTCAATATACTTATTTGTCATTTCCACATGCTCTGGTTTTATTGTTTATCAGTGTCATGATCTGATAAATTTCGACAACAAACTCGAATATTAATTAGCTTGTGATCAACAATCACCGAATGAAATATTAAAATTAAAATTTTAAGAAACTTGTTTCATACGACTTTATCAAATTGAATCACCCTTGAGTGTTAGTTGTTCTTAAAATGCTAAGGAGGAGTGGTATGGTTGCTAATGAGACAACTATCGACTAGTGACCAAAGGACATGGATATTAGTGACTAACATTACATACTTACAGCATTGCAAACAAGAAAATACAAAATAGACCTAGAAAAACATGCTGTTATCAAGTTTACATATAAATGTTCTCCTGAATGCAGTTTTAAAACATGGTACCCTCAAACTAAAAATGTTTTATCCTGGTATAATTAGAACGAATTTCTGTTTGGTTTTATTGTTTCAATTGTGATGAAAGTGGCAGAATGTGAGACATAGGGATGTCAATCTGGTGACGTAAACTATTTGTGTTAAGCTTTATATTTGAAATGGTAGAAAACATGGAGGCTTCATACCTTGTTTACTGATGCCTTAGGTTACAGAGTTTTGGTCTGTCATATGGCCCTTGTCCTTGACCTCACTTTCATGGTTTAGTGACTGCTTAAAAAAAAGTTAAGTTCTAATTCATTCAAATTTCTCAATTATTATGAGTAATAGGATAACTATATTTGGTATATGCCATTATGGGTTCCTTGCAAGGTCAACATGTCTGTCAGGCAGGGTTCACCTGACATCAACCTCCCAAATTGGTGTATTAGAATATAGAAATAAGGAGATATGGTTATAATTGCCAATGAGACAACTATCCACCAAAGTTCAAATAAGTGGATGTAAGCAATTATAGGCAACTGTACAGCCTTCAACAATGAGAAAAACCCAGACAGTAAAGTCGGCTATAAAAGGTCATATGAGAAAACTAACTGCCTAATTTATAACAAAACAATTTACAAAAAACAAATATGACCGAAATGAACCAACGACAACCACTGAACTACAGGCTTCTGACTTTATTATACTAAGCCAAGATTTATGTTATAAAAAGATCTTGAAATGTGTGCACTTTCTTTAGAATTACTTTGAAATTATTACCGATAAGAAAGTGTCATGGTATCTGAAGAAAGCTTTCTATCTATAGTAGAAACGTGTGAACTATATTACAGACTTCATTGCAATTTAAGTGGTCCAAAAAAGTACCTAGTCAAAAATAGCTATGACCCCGCATTGTTGCTTATACAGCAACAGTTTTTATATGGACGACTGCATATATAAGCTATAGTTTTAATTGTTTTATAAAAACAAGGAGATGTGGTATGCTTGCCAACAATCAACAACTGAACAAGGATACTAGGTATAACACAATGTCTAACGTTAGACGTCGACAAAACCGGTGTAACCCCGCCACATTTATATGCACCTCTGTCCCAAGTCGGACAAAGTCATGTCATAGATACGTCTTTGTGAGTTTATATTTAGTTTACTAAACAATATTCTGACATTGTGCTGTACAGCTAGATAGTATTCCTTTCTTATTTTTCTTGTCGGAGCCATTCAGAGCTTCTTGTGGACTGCTAAACATTGAAGAACTGTAATGGTGACCTCTGTATGTTGGTTTCGTATTTGTTGCTTATGTGACTGAATTTGACTGTCTTCATGACTGATCCTTTTCCGTTTTTCACACAAATCAACAGTGAAAGAATCATAGCGCATGGAAAGCTATAAACGTCTACTTGATAACTAGTGAAACTAATCTTGGACTAGTATAATAGTCCCAGAACTAATCGTAAGAAAAAAAAACCGTCCTGATCTACGTCAAAAACATTGAATAACACCATTTATGACAGACAACAAACAACGACAATCAAAAATTAAAAGTCCTGGCTTGAAACGGACACATAAAGAATGTGGCCATATAGTTCATCAAAAGAATCTCCAATGAATGAAAGAATACATACAGCAATGGAGTTTTAAAAGAAAACACTTGTATTTACCCAAAACCATCTTATGATATTTGATAACTGAGAACTTTTTAATTAGGTCTTGAATATGACTACAACTTTCAGTATTTAAAAATGACTGAAATTTTCAGTACTGTAATATGACTGAACTTTTCAGTACTGAAAAATGACTGAAATTTACAGTACTGAAAAATGACTGAAATTTTCAGTACTGAAAAATGACTGAAATTTTCAGTACTGAAAAATGACTGAAATTTCGGTACTGAAAACAAGATTTTCTCAGTATTACTGAAAACATGCATATAATTAAATGTACTGAAAAGATATGGGTAAGAAATGTACTGATTGAATATTTTTTGTGAGTACTGTATATGTAGTGGCATTAAAAGTACATATAAACGCTATGTCAATTCCTGGTAGTGTATAAGAAAATGCATGTACCAAGTCAGCAATATAACAGTTGTTTTCCATTTGTTTGATGTGTTTAAGCTTTTGATTTTGCCATTTGAAAAGGGGCTTTCCGTTTTGAATTTTCCTTGGAGTTCGATATTTTTGTTATTTTACATGTTACTGCGGAAATGAGTTCTCAGCAACAAGTACAAAGCATACAAAATAATTTAAACAAGAAATGGGCTGTCAAATTGGCAGCAAACCTGGGGCCAGTATCATGAAGCAATCTTAGTGCATAAGATCATCTTATCTGCTAAGAGTGTATCTTGAAGTAATCTTAAAATGATTGCAAGCCCTTAAAATTCATGTTGCACTCGCAACCCTAAGAGTACTCTTTATCCTTCTCGGAACGCTTTCTTAGTTTTAATCTTAATGACTGGGTATTTCAAACGTCGATAATCAACCTAAGATCATCGTCTTTGATTACTCTTAGCAAATTTTAAGTGTATCAGCATTCTTTTTTTACTGAAAACTTAACAGAAATTTCTAAGAGTGGTCAGGGGCACCCCTATCTCTCTCTTAGTTGATAAAATGGCGTTTGCAATGTTCTTGCTTGTGCGTCCAAGAGAGCAAAATAGGATATCCATAAGGATCTTCAGAGATCGAACAAATCCATTGGATTTCTGAGATGACAGTAGGATTGTCCGTGATTACAAAATCAGGGCCGTAACTACATTGAGGCAAATGAGGCAAATGCCTCATATTGAAAATTTCGAGAAAAAAAATAATAAGTTGAAACAAAAGCTTGTCTTCATATCAAATTGTTTTCACGGCGAGTGTCTTGTAAGAAGCATTAAAGTTCTAATCACCCTCTGACGTCCTCCCCTGTTTTCGGGATCCATATTCGTCATTTATTTTTAGTTTTCAGTGTTGATGGTCTATTGTTTGTCGTTGTGTGTCTTATCTGTTACCGGGTTTGTCTTTTGTTCGTTTATTGCCCTTCTTCATGACTATTGTCTTAGTGTTGAATTTCATTTGTAAATTTAATTTCGTAATTTTGTTTTAAACTTGAGTTTTATTATATTTAAGGACCTTTTGTCTAATTTTAAAACCTATTTTTCTTTGTTACGAGGCGGCGTTAAGCGAACATCAATCAATCAATCTTTTTGACTAACGCTTCAGTTGTCCAATATTAAGCTGTTGTTGATTCTTCTCGTAACATCTGTATGTTGTGAACGTTCATTCTCTGCTTTGAGTAGACTTAAGACTTGGGAAAGATCAACGATGACGGGTGAAAGGTTGTGTGGTTTGGCAATGTTGCATGTCCACCGATGTCCAGATATTGTTCGAAAAAATGGTTTGAGAAGATTCGATGCTACAGGACATAGAAAAATTGGTCGTTTTTTTCATGGAAAATTAAACTTTATATTAAAGAATACAAGTCTGGCTCTCTTTTCTGTAAATAAAACTAAAAAGCTGACATGGGTTAAATTAAAGTGAGACAAACAATCTCCCAGAATCAAATCATTTAAAAAGAAAAATCATGTATTGCCATACGATCTTTTACACTGAAGGGCTAAACTTGCATTAAGCCGTGTTCAGGTCCTTAAATAGAAAATAAAGGGATATGGAGTAAATGTGCATGGGAATAATCGCACACACTACATAGAAAAAGTACAAATTATCAATGAACAGGGTTTTTATTCCTGTTCTTCATCTTGACGGTCGCTTGAGGGTCTTCAACAATGAAAGAATCATTCCTACCCTACAACAAGGTCAAGACGGCCCCTAGCGTCGACTTAAGCGGTACTTAAAGTATTGTACTGTGAACAAATTTCAAAGTCACAAAAAATTACACCAGAGTCTAGACACAATACATGTAAGACCAGAACAGACAGATCCGACATTAATCAGGCGGTATAACATGTAGCAATGAGGCCTAAGAACAGTTTTCCTGAGTCTACCCTGAGTGTACCCTTTATCCTAGTTAGGAACTACATCAAGTTGTAATTGAAGTGCGTTATAAAATCTTAATTCACATAGTTAAATAAATGATATTCAGCCCCCTCTTAACTTGATTTGATTAAAAAAAAAATGACAGGTATAATACGTTTTCTGCAAGCCGAAACTCAATTAAAAAAAAAAAAAAAAAAAAACAGCAGCCACACACTTAATTATGTGAAATACGATTTTTGCTTTATTCTACTTAACGGTCTTTTGATGTTGTCCCTAAAAACTAAGAGTCTTGCAATGAATCTATATATTTTGCTTTGAGACCAGAACATTGTCGAAAACATAATTAAAACAAAACTTGCGTTTCAGAATAAGAACGGGTCCGAGAAACGCTCAGAATGCACAATTTTGCGTCATTTTTTCCAGAGCTTCTGGGGGCCTTGAGCGGCCCCCAGACCCCTCGCCGAAATTTTTTTCGCCTCGCTTCGCTCGCGGAATATATTTTGCCTCACTTTTAAAAGAGGCTAGTTACGGCCCTGAAAATCGGAAAATGTCCCGAGTACATGCAACAGCATTTTTTTTCATCTGTCAGCATTGTTCCCGATTCATCTTTGTTAAAGTTGGCTTTTCTTATAATAATAAGATGTGGTATGATTGCCAAAGAGACAACTATCTTACAAGGTTGATATGAAGTGGATGTAAGCAATTATAGGCAATCGTACGGCCTTCAGCGATGATAAAAACCCATACCATATAGTCGGCTATTAAAGGCCCCGACATGAAAAATATGAACAATTCAACTGAGAAAACCAGCGGCCTAATATATAAGAAAACAATTTACGAAAAAAAAACAAATATGACAGACATGAACCAACGTCAACCACTGAACTACATGCTCCTGACTTGGGACAGGCACATACAGAATGAGGCGGGGTTAAACATTTTTTGAGAGCGCCCAACCCTCCCCTAACCTGGGGCAGTGGAGTTACAGCACAACATAAGAACAAACTCTGAAAATCAGTTGAAAAAGGCTTACTTTAGTAACTCATCAGATCGATACAAAGCAGAAAACAGCTAACAAATACACAAACCGGACGTGGCAGGGTATTTATACATCCCTAACAACAAAAAAGACACAAAGTACAGATCTGAGGGTATCGTAGTTACTGACAGATAGTTCAAAGCCAATAACAACTAATAAACAAAATCATGTATCTGAGACTAAAATATCAGTCAGTACACATTCAACGGATTTAGGGTAAAGACGTCATTAACAGTCAGAGAAACAACCTTTTGCAATGCCAAAATATAGGTATCGACAGATTCTAGTATCGTGAAAGTGCATATGTGTATAACAATAATATTTAGTATGGTTTTAATTTACTGATAACAAAATCAATATTTATACGAATAAAACAAAATTAAAGGTATAATAATTACAGTTTAATTGGTAACCTTTTTGAATCAGTTTATTTAAAGGAGTGATAAGTCCTGATAAGTTTACCCGGATCGTATCTAAATTTTCAAAAATTCATGATTTGTCAAAATATCCTTATCGAGATTCGTCATAGGTCTCAAATAATCATCCGCTACCGTTTTATTTTTGGAAAGAATTTATCGTGATTCGTCAAAATCAGTCGTTTTGTTATCGTCATAAAGAAAATGTACATTTTATCGTCATGCATTAAAAATTACCGTTAACGTCATTTTGCAAGATTTCTTACCGTTATTCGTCACGAAAGTACCCCCATTACAACCCTCAAATACCATCACCGTAAAAATTAGGATGTGCTAGTCTGTTTGAAATATGTTTTCTACAGGTACAGCCAAATTTGCAAATCAAATTTGTGTATCTATGGAAAAATTTAGTAAAAGTTTTAAGTAATTTGGGTAACGAAATCCTTGACTTCATAATTAACCAGTAATACATAGATTACGTTCATTGAAGTCTAAAACGTCACTACAGACAAGGACATAGCGAACGAGTTGGGAAATATAAACACCGCAAGACGGTACCAAAGGAACATCACCGTCAAAAAATGGAAAATTAACAATAGGGAGAGAAAAATCGTCCCTTGTTTTCTTCGGACCGTTTGGAGCACCTCCTTCTGCTATTTTTTTGTTTTATTCAGTGTTTGAAAATATTTCTTCAATATAGAAATAAGGAGATATGGTATGATTGCCAATGAGACAACTATCCACCAAAGTTCAAATGAAGTTGATGTAAGCAATTATAGGCAATCGTAGGGTCTTCAACAATGCCCCGGAGAAAAACCCATACCTTATAGTCGGCTATAATTAAAAGGAATAGACATGAAAAATATGAAACAATTAAATTGAGAAAACTAACGGCCTAATTTATAACAAAACAATTTACCAAAAAAACAATAATGACAGACATGAACCAACGACAACCACTGAACTACAGGCTCCTGACTTGGGACAGGCACATATAGAATGTGGCGGGGTTAAACATGTTTGTGAGCGCTCATACCCCCACCCCCTTTTTACCTGGGACATTGGTGTAACAGCACGACATCAGGACAAACTATAAAAGTCAGTTGAAAAAGGCTTCACTCATCAGATCGATACAAAAAAGAAAAAACATCAAACAAAAACACAGACCGGACGTGGCAGGGTATTTATCCATCCCTCATCCCTATCAACAAAGAGGCCAGAGCGTTTTTTGCGAAAAAATATGACGATATCTTTACAAATTAGGCGATACAAAAACGTTTGTATTCAAAAGCAAAAAAATACACATCTTAGTAACAAATTATTTTTCTTAAAATCAACATTCGTATTCAACGGACATGTGATTGCAAACACAGGATTTTGAAATTGCGTACTGGACATGATCTATATTGTCTATTCCTGCTTTCTTCTTTCTGTCACACAATCGTAAAAAAACAACAAATCAACAACTTCATTATATTTTGGCTAATTTACAAAAGGACAAGTTATGAAATGAAAAAAGTGAGATTTGTTTGAACAAACTAATTTAAAGACCAAACAGCCTATTGTTGATGCGCATCAACTAACGCAACTTGGTAGTGATAAAAGCTCTATGACGTTGTTTCTAGCCATGAAAAAAAAACGTCAAATTGTAACGTCCTATTTCGCGTTTTTCACGGATTCCAGCATGGTGTACGCGTAAAACTACGTCTTCCAAGAAAAGTGGAATTAAGCGTCGCGCTGATACCTGGTGGAAATTAAACACAAATGGACACAAAAGATACTACACTATCTGTAACCTCCGTTCTAATAAAAATAATAATAAAAATATAAATTTTGAGTCGGCTTTTTGCATTTGTGCCGATCTGCATTTCACTTTTTTTCTTTCACTTGCGCCGATTTTGTCTTTCATTTGCGCCGATTGTGTACAGGTAAATTATAGGTGAAAGTTATTTTTTTAATTTATCATATAAACCTCTTCCGTTAGCCAGTTGTACATATGTTATGAATTGTCAATTATAACATGTATTTAACTGTTGTCCCCTGCTCACAAAGGGGAGGTGGGAGTAGAATTTCGAGCAGGATAAGTCAATTTAAAAGGTATTTGTGCACTCTGTTTACATCCACTAAAATCACGGAGTAAAATTCTATTTACAGCATTTCAAAGCACCACAATAAAATCCATAAAAATGTAATACTAGTACAATGAATTATTATCTTGCCGAGAATTTATATGCCACACATCTGATATATTCCTTTCTTGTCAATTCATCTTTTCTATACTTGTTGTACTTGCCAACAAAAAAGTCCATCTTTTCTTTCTCGTGTCAAAACGAAGTTCTCGAACAATATGACCAAAATTATCTTAAACATAAGGGAACACTGTTTATATCCATATATTACCATGCAATATACATTCTAGGTTTACTACATGTACATGTATTTACTCGTATAGCAAATATAGTATCGGGGCTAGTGATAAAAAAGATAAAATAGGCGCTAATGAAAGAATCAAATCGGCGCAAATTAAAGATCGAAATTTTTTTAAATCGGCGCAAATCATGGCTCGTACGCCTGTGTAACTTTACTATACTGGTAAATTTATATGACTTACGCTTAGAATTTTAACTTAAAGAGGTACTAAAACGCACATAACAAGTAATTCTTATCTAAAAGTTCGAAATAATTGATAAAAAATGCAAAAAACCCGATGTAATTTGGTCCACTAATAACAGAGATAATAGCGTGTAAAGTTCAACTATTTTTACCTTAGGAAAATCCAATCAACGCTACTTCCGGAAACAGCACTAAAACCAAATCTACCGGAAGTGACGCACTGTGGGTCACTTCTTCGGCTTATCTGAGCGTTGTTTAATAAATGAACTTTCTTCTGATCGTTGATTTAAAGCACTGCCAATGAATTTCGCTACCCCTTCAAGGTTCATTCTTCATTATGACCAATTTGTCAAAAGAAACAAAATATGTTTCAGAAGGGAAATGTATTTATAACGTGTTTCAATATAAAAAGGGGGTATTGGGTTGGGGTGATTCAACATTGAGTTTTCAACTGAAAACAATGTTCCTGATCGTAGAAGTGAGACAAATTGACGGTAAATATATTATATTCTAGCTATTAATTAAAAAAACTATTGAGTCGAGAAAATATGGTTTATATTTACATGTACGTAAAGTTGCATAATATTTTGACAAGATATGACGGTAGAGAGCGGTAGAGGCGTCTAATCCATGTAATAAAAATAATTACTGGCAAGTTAAAAACTGGGTATATGCAATTCCTTTTTATAATGTTAATTATCAAACTATAAAGTTTATCACTTTATAAACAACAGGTGGCATTTCTACATGGCCATGTTGTTAATTACCTGAGTGGAGGATAATAGCTAGTGTTTGATTTTTATAACCTTACAGGATGTTTACTTATCAGTAGTGTCAAAGTACGGACAGTTTTAATTACCAGATCGAGAGGATTAACATTTTTCTTGTTTGGTTATCTATTTGTCATTGCTTAAATTTCAAATGAAAGAAAAGGTCAATATTTTAAAAGCAGTATGGTATATTTTTTTATTAAAAAAACATTTAGGATTTAGGACACAAGTAATTTGGGAATGCACACCCTTTTCTAAAATTTTATATCAGTGGTTTTGTTGTAGTTTTAAATGCTCTTAGATATCTTGACCTATTTAATAATTCTATTGCTCTTATATTTCTACGAAATAGGTTTTATATCTTATTTTCTAAAACAAAACAAAATTAATATATATTTACATATAAAATAGGCCAGTGATTTAGGACACAGACATAGATTATAATTGTATAATTTGTCTCTATGGCAAACGTACTGAAAGTTACAGGACAGAAAGTAACAAATGTGTTAGTACAAAAGTCACACATACTATTTGTTTAGTTTTGTTTGAAAACATAGGAAAAATTTCGACAATTTTTAGGTTACTTGCATATATTCCTTTTTCAATTTATGAAATAGTTCATTTAAACCTTGAGTAATGAATAGATGTCAAATTTTATGCAATAAAAGGATAAATTTATTAACACTATGTCACAATGAAACCATTTAAGTACCAAGCCACTTTAACAAATTGTTATCTTTACAATTATTTTTCATTATTTTTTTTTTTTTTTTTTTTTTTTTTGTTTACACAGTTGCCATATATATAAAAGTTCTAGAAAAATACAAAAATATTTTGACAAATATCTTTTAATATTAAAAAAAGAAGAATAAACTAATAACTGATTGTGAATTTTGTACTGCGACTTTCTATCCTACATTCGTCCGTAGGTAGGACTATGCTCGTGATGCTGAGGTCTGATATAACGTTAGTATATATATGACAAATATAACATTGTTTTTACATAAGGTCCAAGGACTATGACCATCATATATACTTATACTGATTTCAGTCGATTTAAAAATTTTGTTTGATGTGTAAATCTCGTATAGGTTAATTACAGGTCTATTCGGTATTTTATTTTAATGAAAATAGCTTAATCAATACATATTCAGGTTTTTGCTAAACCAGTCAAGCAGATTACTGTGACTGACAGTACTCAATTCTCCACATTATCTGGATTATAAACTTATATAATTTTGAAATGCTGCTGTCACTAAAGTCCTTCGGTAACTAAGTACATGTAAGTTAGAGAATTTTTATTGTTTTGTAGCTCAGAAAAACCCACATAGTTTAATTTAACAAATCAACAAGTTACGCCCTCCGTCGTCTTTTGGAAGCACGTGTCGGGAGTGTCCTATTTTGAATGCCGTTTTTCGCCATGGAAAACAACATGCACGGTTCTCCTTCTGCTTCTACCGTCACTTTAGGATGCACATGTTAATATTTTATAGAAAAAAAAGGTTGATTTGTCTTCTTCCAAATACCGTCCATATTCAACATGATGAATATTCTGGCAAGTTGTGCTTTTGGTTTTTCAATACTTTTCTAATGATAAACATTTGTTTAAAATATTTATGCAATTATCAAGCCTCGATTAATGTATAACAATATTCTCAATGTAATAATTGTCACCGATATATATCAAAACTGTTATTTTACTTAAGCAAGCCGTGATCTGTTTACATACGATATAACACACGTATTTGATCAGGGTGACCCACTGTGCGTCACTTCCGTTGGGTATAAGTAGTGAGTTGTAGTGGCGTGTTTTACTAAATCGTTCAGGTGTTCAAATGACAAACTGACAGTAATTTGCAAATATCTCGATAATTACAAGATGAAATTTTATCGGTTTTTTGCATTCTTAAACATTAATTACGTACTCTAGAATAAGACAAACATGATTTTAGCGTTTTAGTACCTCTTTAATATGTGATTTTCAAAATTGAGTTTTCAGAAGGTTAGGCCGATAAACAATACTTTCTAGAAGTTTCGATATACTGGCAACGTATGCATGTTGAGATTAACTTATTTCTTTAAGATTCTTGTAAAATAATGGTGATCTTGCATTGAAGTTAAATTTTATATCATTGAATTCTTATATGATTTGCATATTAGGGAATACGTTGATATGATTGGTCGAGAGGACATCCGGTAGTTGGTTCCTCCGTAAAATATTCAGTAAGCCTTCGGAATATACAAATATTAAGGGCATACGATACAGTTTTGATCCCGTATTGTGGACGTATTTTTCCTTTCGACAGAAATACATAACTTTTTTGTTTTTAAAAAAAAGATGAACACAAGCTGTTTTTTGTTGAATTATTTGTAATTTCTGTTTTATAAAATGTTCTATAAATTTGAACATTTCATTTTTACAAATAACTCATATTTATCAAATGTTCATGAATGTAGAAAAAAAAACGTAATTTTTTGCTGTATATTTATGAAATTTAAAATAATTGCACTATTGACTTTTTCATGAAAATTAAAAAGAGGGGTCCATGAACTCGTTTTCAAGTTAAATCAGTGTGAATTATAAAAATCAGTCCAAAACTGCATCTTTTCCCGATAAGTCACAATTTGACTCGCGAAAATAACAATTTACGTTAGCAACGTCATTATCTCCCCTGTAACTGTATCGTATGCCCTTAACGGTCGGTATGAGCTAATGATGGCCTTGAACTTGAACGTTTCGGTTCCCGGTTTGTCGAACGTCCACATACCGGGTACCAGTTGAAAATGGCGTTGAACGTCAGACTGTGAAGTCTGTTCTTGATCGAAACAAATATACCAAACTCATTGATTCTTGATTTAATAACAGGGGGAAACATGCATGTAAACAACAAAGAAAAATAGATTGTCGACTGTTTTCCTTATTCCATAATGCATATCATAATCCATGAACCAATCATTTCGTAAACTTGAGCTTCGGGCTTGTGGATTCAAAAGTTTATCGTGAAGACTGCAACATTATTTTTCGATAGACGACGTTGACCGAACTTCTTTTCGTAACCAATGTAAACAAGATGGCGGCGATAATAACACCGACGTTAACACAATTATTTTCCATTGCACGTTAATCGTTATATTAAATAATAAACTCAAAAACATTCGTTTGAATGATAATAAGAGTTTTTGTAGTTTATTTTTTATCAGATAGCAAATTTCATGGAGTATATATTTTTGCGTTAACCAACAAATATATTCATGCGCCAGGCCTATTCAAGAACACAAATATACAATTTACGTGTGATAGAGGTTATGAGTGTGGAAAAATATATTCTTTATCTCCAATTTTAAAGAATTATAAGGATTAAACGCCTTTTTAAAGGAATTTATTGGTGTATAAACTGGACCAAGTCACTGACAAACATATAGTCATAAAAGTCCTTGAATTAGTCCAGTTTATACACCAATAAATTCCTTTAAAAAGGCGTTTAATCCTATAATATACTGCTTAATTGACAAAATCTTTTAGTAAAAATAAAAATGATAAAGGTTCATTGTCTTTTGTCATTTGTTTCATTTCTAACCCGAATAATTCAGTCGTCATACCCAAGAATGAAGGACACTAATGGCCGATTACCCTTATCAACGACACCCGGGGTGCAATGTTTTTAATAATGTTCGATTAATATAGAAAGTAATGGGAAAATAAATGGGTACCCTTCATTAATTCTTCATATTTTTTTTTATTAATCATCTGAATTCTTATTAACACATACGACCGAATTCTACATAGATTTACCTTTCTGGTGGTATAAAAAAATCAGTTTATCTTATCTCATTGTTAGGTCTCCGAATTTTTGAAATTTCATTATCTAAATTCCCTTACTCACATCAGTAAATAACGATGAATTACCTCAAAAGAAACGAGACAGCAGTAACTAAAAAAATTGAAGCACACTTAATATGCAAAGGAAATACTATTAACACATACTGTTGAATACTCCTGTCAAAAAGCTATATTTTGATGTCAGAAAAGTCAGTTTAAATTAAGAAATTCGTAGGTCTCCGGCGTTCTGAAAAGTTGTCTTTGAAAAAAATAACCAACACAAATGTAATAATATACGAAAACAACGTACATTAGCGAGATCATACTGTTATACATGTAAAATAAATTCCAGTTGTTCTTAAATAAATGAAATAATACATAATAAGTTCAAATTCAAAGTGTTCACTGCGGCTATTTTTTATTGTTCAAATAGAAACGATAAATATTGAATACAAAATAAAATTATATTTAATTATATTAAATTGTATTCGTCGGGATAACTCATTTGTTCAAAGGACATAATGGAGTTTTACTATAAGGGTTCTTGTTCATGATAGTTCATAGTTCGTATAATTTCATATAATAGAGACTATAAAGATATTTTTATTCATATTTGGCGAAACGTATTTAATGATAAATGATAAAGTATACATTTACATTTAAATAATAAAAACGATTCGCTTTTCAATTTTTTCTTCACCCGCACAACATTTTTCCATCATTTGTATTTCGATAATATTTAAAGAAAATGAAAAGGTGGTATATTAAAAAAGCTCGAAATTGATATATTGTCAAATGAATTTTATTATCAGCAGGCACCCTGTCGCTTGATTGTCTTTCCTATCTCCAATTACGATGTCTTATATATGCTCAACAGGATGCCACTGTTTGTTTTATTAAATTGAATCAGAGACATATGTCTCTGATTTATCATTTGTAGATGTACATTCAATAAATATCATGTAGCAAATCCAGTGGAATGTAATTGAGATGAATTCAATTGTTTGCTAAGCCAAAATCACCTATAAGTCAAAGATACTGCTATATTTTATTATATCAATGCGATATTTGTCTTATATAATAGCGTTGTCATTTTAATATCAAAAATTTATGAATGCAATGTTTTTCTAATATAACTGCGATAGTTTTCTCATATAAAATGAATACGATAACACGTCACAATGCATGTCAAGAAAACCGCAGACATAATTCACAAACAAAGTTCATGACCGGTTTAATGTTTGAGGCCCAATATCACTAAAATTTAGTACCTGTAACAAAATTAAAGCTTACATGAATTAATCATTTCGAAAATGTTGCTTGACCCTATTGATAGTTGACAGTGTAAAAACCAGTTTAGTCCATTGTTTTCGATCATATGGTTTTACCGACTAATTATATTTGAATTGATCATGCAATGGCGGAATTTAAATGCGGCTACTGTAAATAGTCTACTGACCTATTAGATTCTAATATATAGGTCACACTGCTATAGCCTATTCACATGGTTAATATCGAAATAGACAAAAAAATATCATTACTTAAAAGAAGAACAAAACATTCATTCAAACAATCCAATTCAATACGGTTCCCAATTACACATGATAGTAATGAATATTCAAATGGAAAAATAAATATTCCAAACAAAGAAAATTGTACACATAATGATGTCCCGAACTTTGAAGATACCAATTGAGCAGCCTTAGACTATAAATTAAACAACTTCAGATACCACGAATGAAAAATCTTGTCAAACAGAAGATGTATTTATTATTAACATAGAAAAAAATATCGAGAAGGAAAACAGTTCTTGTTGGATATCAAAGACTTTTCCCATTCGCAATTCGATATCTCTATGCACATAATCAGCTTGCCGCTTGGACGCTCTTTTACATCGCGATGACCGTGAGGGCATCCAATGCATTGTTGCTACAGAGATTTGACTTTCGTTTTTGACTGGTAACCGATCGTATAAATGTGCGGACATTTTTTAGTGCAAAATAACAATTCTTATCGCTTGTTATAAATTAATTTCTTCAATGAATACTCATAAAAATATTTTTAGAACACAAATTAATAATATGTAAATGTTTTGACGTTAGAAATATATATATATATGTAATGAAAAAATCATTAATATCTATGCACACGTACAGAAAAATTATGTTAACACACACGGAAGAATATCTCAAGAACGTTTTGCGGGAAAATATGAGTGCCTACTAAAATCCAATCGATTAGATAAATCGAATTATTACAGAAAAGTGTCCACCATGCACTTGCACTGCACTATTATTAAAATAGTAGAATAGAATGATATACAAATGGATGAAAATCATATATACATGTAACTGTTATATACGAATATTAATATAAATTAGTATATAACAACAAACCAGAGTATACTGATTTGCATAACTACAATATAATAGTTATTACGGCGAGGTTGAATTGCCTGTCATTTATTCACCATTTACGCTCGAACTTGTCTCAGAAAAAAATATATCTCGGTACATTAACCTCACTTTCAGGTATAGCGGTATGATTTTTTTCTGAGACAAGTGCTTGTGACCATCCACAAGAACTTGCGGTCATCCGGTGTTCAGTACTTCAGTACTTCAATTTTCAGAAGCCTTGCCAATAAACTTCTTCCTTTTAACAACATATCGTATCAGTTATTTCTTGATGTAGTTACCTGTTCACTACTGAAAATGGATGTGCAATGCGAAACAATGAAGTAGTCAGACGGTTTTGGAGGACTGGAAAGCAGTTATTTAAGGGGAAATTTTAAAGATTTATAGATATAAAAGGATGGGGTATGAGTTCCAATGAGACAACTTTGCATCAAAGTAACAATTTGTTAAAAGTAAACCATTATAGATCAAAGTACGGCCTAAAACACGGAGCCTTGGATCATACCGAATAACACGCTATATAGGGCCCAACAAAATTACTAGTGTTAAACCATTCAAATAGGAAAACCAACGGTCTAATCTGTATAAAAAACGAGATTCAAAAGTACAGGTCAGATCTTGTCGAATCAATCTTAACGAAGACAGTATGATACATATTTGGCACAAGTTAGTTTCATTGTTCCTAATAAAGAAAGTCTTCCATGCGTGTGTTGGGAAATATCGAATATATATTGTTTCGATGCGTTCATTAAGAAATTTAATAGATGTTATATATGTGAACAATAATTTTGATACTTAGCTATTTAATTACGACATTGTTTATGAAACCCTTATTTGATTACTTTTGCTTCCAAAACCAATTAAGAAACTTGAAAGATGTTACCAAAACAATTTGAATTTAAGCAATGGCCTTAAAACTGCTTATTAACATACAATACTACTAATATTGACATAAGAAAAACACTGCTACCATATTTTAAAAGTATCGCATTGATATTAGAATTTATAGCATTTGTTTATTTATGTACATAAGAAAAACACAGCACTTCAATTTTACACGGACATAAACCTTTGCTTTTAACTAACTTCTGAATGTATATTTAGACTTAATTGCTGTTTATATTTGAATAATTCTTATATGATTTGCATATTAGGGAATACGATGATATGATTGGTCGAGACGACTTCCGGTAGTTTATCTTGACGTTGACCGAACTTCTTTTCGTAACCAATGTAAACAAGATGGCGGCGATAAAAACACCGACGTTAACAAAATTTATTTTCACTGCACGTTGATCGCGTTAAATTAAATAATCAACACAAAACATTCTTTTGAATGATAATAAGAGTTTTGTAGTTTATTTTTATCAGATTGCAAATTTCATTGAGTACATATTTTGCAATAGCCAACAAATATATTCATGCGCCAGGCCTATTCAATGACACAAATATACAATTTACGTGTGATAGAGGTTACGAGTGTGGAAAATATATTCCTTATCTCCAATTTTAAAGATTATAGGATTAAACGTTTTAAAGGAATTTATTGGTGTATAAACTGGACCAAGTCACTCACAAAACATATCATAAAAGTCCTTCGGTTTCTTATTTGTTTGTGAGTGAATTGGTCGAGTTTATACACCAATAAATTCCTTTAAAAAGTCGTTTAATCCTATAACAATTTGTTTTAAAATTCGTATTTTCTTTTTTAATTTTTCGTTGCCAAAAACTACTTTTTCCGCATGGAATGTCTGCATATTTACAATTCATATAAGACAATATCGCTATTTGATATAAGAAACGTTTTTATCGATTCGCTTCTTCCATAGACTGGGTTTCAACAATTGAAATTTGTCTGTACAGTATATGTCAAGTTACCTGCATTTTATTCATTATAGATTGTATTTTAGATAAATTGAGACGTAGACATAATGATATAAATAAATTTGGGGTATTTGCTGTCTTCTGATTGGTTAAAAGTATTACTTTTATTTTCAATGTTGTCAATTTTATGGCGACACGCCCACTTTACCGGAACTACTTTTTATTTTTCATACGCCAACATGTGTGTACGTTGTTATTGTTAATATAAATAATATAAAAGTTCTTTGAGTCTTATTTTGATAGAAATTTATTTATAATGAATGGCAATAATTTATTTTGAATTTATTGAACCATAAAATTAATTTTGACTCTTCACATTTACATAATCCGCTTCGCGGATTATTCAATGTGAAGAATCAAAATTAATTTTATGGTTCAATAAATCAAAATAAATAATAGCCATTCATTAAGTAAGGCTGTCGCTGCTTTTATCTGTTTACGCAGTGGATGCGAAAATGAGAAAGTTATCGTTTACATGAGGCACCGACTTTTGTATGCAATTGAAAATATCTATTTACTCCCAATAAACTGTTTGTCCAGAACCCTTTGTCACTTATTTTTTGCATTACACATGACGTCATAACGTTCAATATTTGCAATGACGTCATTTCGTTCAAGATTGCAAACAGCAACATGAACAGCAAGAAAAAAAGAGCAATCAGATGTTTGGTGGCAGCACTTGCCTTTAAAAAGGCCTCTACAAAAAAACAAAAGAATTTTTGGACAAAACCCTGGCTAGGCAGGAGAAATCCGCTTGGCGTGTGTAGGACCCTGCTACAAGAGCTAAAGAATGAAGATAGTGATTCTTTTAGAAATTTTCTAAGATGCAGTCCTCAACAATTTTTAACATTGTTGAATTTGATCACAGACAAAATTGCAAGGAAGGCGACAAATATGAGATCCCCAATTCAACCAGAGGAAAGACTTGCAGTAACTCTTAGATACCTAGCTACTGGCAAGTATTTTTAAAAAATCGAAGAACTTTGTTTATTTCCATGCTGCAATTTGCCTGTTATAAAACAGTTAACAAAATACATAAAAAAAAAAACAACAATATAAGTAAAATTGTTAACAAAGTTTAATCGTCCAAATTTATCATACTTTATGAACATGTAGTTTAGATTCTTTATATGATGATTATACCATTCTATTTATAGAAATGTTAAAAGTTCAGTCACACGGCTCGTTATCAAGCTTTTAGGAAAATAAGGGTAAAGCACTAGAAGAAAATCGAATAAAACAAAATATTGGCCAATATACTTTTTTTTTTTTTTTTTAACGACATTATATATTTATTCACCAAATATGCTTGTTACATTGTTACACCAAGAAAACAAGCTTTTCTTGATGTATCCTGTTATATTCCACTAATTACCCACGTTAGTAATCAGCTGCTGGTATATATGTATATATTATAATAATATGTATAAATTTCTTGAAATACAATTGTACAACATTTTAATGCATTATGTTTTATTCTATTCAATCGTCTAAACTTCTTTTAGTGACTTCAGTAATGGATTAAATTTCATTGTTCTGTTTTCGTTATATCTTTAACGTATTCTTGAACAAAAATTTGATAAACATTTACATTTGTCAATTTCTGATTAGATACATAATATGATTTGTATATAGAAAACCTAAAATTGTTAGGAAATAATTCAGACCAAAATAATTTTTGTCAAAATTTTATATCCAAAGACTAATTGTTGTAACGATACTCTAAAATTTAAATTTGATTTTATCATTAACTCATAAATACTTTTCCAAAATTTTTCTAAAATCTACAAGAAATAAAAAGTGGTTATAATCTTCTTCTTCGTTACATAATTACATAGACCGTCATTCTTTTGTTTCCATTTAAACAATAAGTGTTTTGTTGGTAATATGAATTGTAAAACTTTTTCTTGCATTATTATAAATATATATTATCTTATGTTGAATTTATCTTAATAATATTTCGTTGTATTTATCTTATAGGTGAAAGTTTTCGTAGCCTCAGTTATTCGTTTAGAATTTCCCGTCCACCATCAGTAAAATTGTACCAGAAGTATGCGAGGCGTTGTATTGGTCCCTTAAAGACAATTATTTGAAGGTTTGTATAGTTAGCAATATTTGTCATAAAAACTTGTTAGAGCATTAACATGGTACCAATTGTATTGATATTTGCTTTTAAATTAAAAAAAGAAGATGTGGTATGATGGCAAAAGAGACAACTCTCCACCACAGACCAAAATGACATACAATTTAACAAATAAAGATCACCACACAGCCTTCAACAATGGCCTAAACACATACCGCATTGTCAGCTACTAAAGGCCCCTAAATGACGAATGTAAAAAATTTGAGAAAAGTAACGGCCCGATTAAGCAGGCGGAAACCCGTTTGAAATAGAACAAAAGAATCGAAGCTCTTTGTTAGAGAAGGCGATAAATGCTTATTGTAATGTTTACAATAGTAACAAAATTTTAAAAGTTAATAGAAACAAATAAAATGACAATTTTCTGCTCAATTACGAAGTATTTTATTTTAAAACACCATTTGCATAAGTTTTCAATTTGTCTATTACATAGTTAAGCAGAACAATTAGATATCAAGTCGACGACATGGGTATCTATCAAGTTGGATGTAGAAAATTCATAACCTCTGATTAAACAAAAATACCACGGACGGAGAAAATATCAATCTATTCGTTCAGTAATTGTCGTGTCTGCCCTTTCATTATGTGACTCAAGAAAAATTCCAAAAATGGGTAACAATTGTATCGAAAAGAGAAAATCGAGTGCACCTTTTATGTTAGGGCGTGTTTGAGTTGAATATTTTGTCTTCAAAACGTATAAAACAAGAGTATTTGATACATCATCTCGCTATATCAAGGCTACAGGTTGGCTTTATAACATCAAAATTCACAGTACTAAAAGATGAAATACATCAACAAACGACAACCACTGAATAAGAAGCTCCTGACTTGGGACAGTTTGTTTTCCCACTTTTCATAATAACAAATTGAAATGTAAAACGATCACTTACACTGACTAGAAGACAAGATTCTTAGCTCTATCATGAAGACATTATTAGCTTTTGAGATGAAGAACTACAATCAATTCTTGTTCCTTGGTTTTTGTCAAATGTATGTTTGGATATCCTTTCTTTTATATTGCGGACTATAATTGCTTCCGTAATAAAGATATTTAAAAACTGCACCGAAATATTTTATTACACTTTTATTCCCAGGTCTGCAATTAGGTTGTGTTGGTATTGGTTTTATGTATAATAGATTTGTACTAATATTTTGTAATTTTCTATAATTTAAAATAAGAACAATTTTAATTTTATGGTCAGTTTTGGTCTTACAATTTTTTTGATACTACTATTTAATACAATATTGGAAATGATCATTTACAAGAAAATATCTCTTGACAGCTAATCCTTAACCATGCAATAATTTCACACCTTTACTTAACTTCATGTTCATTTCGAAGACTTAAGTCTTGATATTTCAGCAAAAGGCAAAATTTAAGAAAACAAAAAAGACAAAAAACATGAATTTCATAAGCAAATATTTAAAGTTCCGTATATACGTTTGGTCTACTGGTGTCATTCGGTTCACCACTCATGGAGCAACTGGAAGATTGGTACTGTCGTTGGTACTGAAACTGTGGGTTATAAAGACTTCCAGGAGGGGTTTGATTGGCAAGTGCCAAATACTGTGGTTGTGTTTTAGATGGAGTTTTGTTGATTAAAGTTGGCAAAGGTGCTTCATTAACCTATGACTGGTAAGGATTGAAATTGAAGGACGATTGGTTTGGATACAGTTGGTTGTTTGGCACCTCTGCAGGCATACACATTAACTGTGTCTCATAATCAGATTTTGTATCTTATGTTTTAACATCATCTTTGTCCTCTTGTTAGGCATTGTCGAGAGTGATTTCCCCACCAACTTTCCGAAACAATAGTCCGCTGTCTCTTCTTCTCCAGTAGAACTTAAGGGCATATCCAACAGTTTATTTCTGACGGTGAGAATTTTTCCTTTAAGATATATAGCCTTTTTATACCTGCTTAAATGAAATATGTAATAAAAATTTACTTTCATGTGCTACTTTTGAGTAAAATGAGGTCGAAATTTCAGATATTTGCTCAAAATTCGGATTTGTGGACGTATTTTCCTCCCGACAGAAATGCATAACTTTTTGTTTAAAAGATAAACACAAGCTGTTTTTGTTAAATTATTTATAAGTTCTCTTTTATATAAGTATCCTATAAATTTATGAAATATTTTGTTTAGAAATAACTTAAATTTATCAAATGTTCATGAATGTAGAAAAAACGTCATTTTGCTGTATATTTATCAAATTTAAAAAATTGCATCATTGACTTTTCATGAAATTTGGTATATTATAATTAATCTTCATACGTAATCAAACCGAATATCATTTTAAAAATAGGGTCCATGAACTCGTTTAAAAGTTAAATCAGTTTGAATGATAAAATCAGTCGAAAATGCATCTTTACCCGATATGTCACAGTTTGACGCAAACTCCCCGGCAGTTCCAGCTCCGATCCGCATACTACTCTACACTAATCACTGCCTTCGGCTTTTTTCGTAATCCGATCTTCAAGCTGTTTGACCCGGATTGACCTTTCGTTGCTACTGAAGCAAATATGGCTGCACATTGATGAAAGGATATTTTTTACCAACTTTACCAGTAAATGTGGACAAACACAATTAAAGTAAGTAAAACAAACTCAATCCAAATAATATTACAAAATCAAAGTTTTTGAAATTTCTGTATCGCCACGTCAAAGAAACCATTTCTGGCTTGAAAACTCGATCAATTTTGCAAAATAATCTTCGTCACTGGAGAAACATAAAATCATTTCTGCAGTTTGAAAGAAAGTTCTGGATTGAACTGTTGATAATAATTATCCATCCCTTTAATATACTGGCACCCAATCAGGGATGGGGTAATAGTAATCTGTAATCGTAATCGATTGTAATTGATTACATTTTCCAAGTAATCGACAGTAATCTGTAATCGTCAACATTTTCGATTACATGTAATCGTAATTTAATCGATTACAGCAAAAATTATCATGTAATCATCGATTACTTTTCGATTACATTTCGATTACTTTAGTAACATAGTTTGATAAGATAGAACCTAGTTTAGATGAAAATACACAACTGCATGTATTCTTCATTTTATGGATCATATTAAATAGAATGTATAAATAGGACTTGAGATCTCTGTCAAATTTCTTATTCAGTTTTATCTTTGCCTCAAAGCTGCCTTAGGTTCAACCAGATTTCCTGACAAATTATACTGTATTTCCAGCTTTTAAAAATATATATATCTGTGTATATAAATTAAAAATAGAAAAATAGTTAAAGTCAAGTTATGTATATCTTATAAACTAAATTAGGGGTATAGTTAACTACATCTGTAGTTAACTCTCAGACAGTTGATAAAACCTGACTAAAAATTAATATCAATCTAAATGATAAATACTTAAGCGTATTAGCTACACACATTAATTCAAGTTTTTGGTATTTCTTCCTATGTTTGCATTAACGCAAACTGTTGCGATATAAAGCAAACATAGAAAAAAATATATAATGCGTGGCGCTAATACATTCCTTCAGTAGAAATACCTGTTAACTACCGGATTTTACTGTTTCATGAAATAATTAATTTATATACAAAATTAAAGATTTATTGGAAAAAGTCACTTGACGTCATATGTTTTGACCATTTTTGTATTCCAGGGGTTAGGATAAATGTCATTTATATATATATATATATAAAAATGTGTTATGACTGCCAATGAGACCACTCTCCACATGGTAAAGACTTGTTTTTGTTTTGTTTTATAGGTTCCATCATCTGCATGCACATGAATGGTTAACTATTGCAAAAGATTTCAATGAGAAATGGAATTTTCCTAACTGCTTGGGTGCGGTTGATGGAAAACATGTGGTTATCCAAGCCCCAAATAATAGTGGGTCGTACTTCTACAACTATAAGAATACACACAGTGTAGTACTTATGGCAGCTGTTGACGCAAGCTACAGGTTTATTTACGTTGATGTTGGAACCAATGGCAGAACCAGTGATGGGGGTACTTTCCAAAATTGTTCATTGAACCAGGCTTTAGAGTGCAATGACTTGAACATTCCTGAACCCACACCATTACCAAGCCGAAATAAACCAACACCATATGTTTTTGTTGCTGATGAGGCATTCCCATTAAAAGAAAATATCATGAGGCCTTATCCCCAACGAGGAGGACTTGATGATTCGCGGAGAATTTTAAATTATCGTTTGTCCAGAGCTCGACGCATTGTGGAAAACGCATTCGGTATTCTTTGCAACCGTTTCAGGGTAATGCGTGCCCCTATTTTATTATCACCTGAAAAAGTAACACATGTGGTCATGGCATGTTGTGCTTTGCACAATTATTTAAGACCTGAAAGTTTCCTGGGATTACAAGAAACTGAAAATATTGAAATTAACAATTTAATGCCACCAATGGCAAGGGGAGGATACCACAGCTCATCTAAGGCTCGTGATATTCGGGAAGGATACAAAGAATATTTCACAAATATAGGTCAGGTACCATGGCAGCACAAAGTTCTTTCTTAAGCTAAAGTGTTGTATATTCAATTCATTGCAGGTTGGAAATTGACTGTCCAGTTACTTCATTGCATTACTGTATTCTTGTACTACTATTTGTAATAGCTACATTTGTACTGACCTAAAGGTATTCATACATATCTGAGAAAACATTTCTCTTTTCTTGTCACCAATAATATATTATAGGACAAAAAGTTTTCATGTAACATGATTTTTTGAATATAATACGTTTATCTACCAGTGTATGTTTCTGTGTAATTTTAATTCCAGTGGCAATCTTTGCGGGTGATGAGTAATAAACAAAATTAAGAATTGGCTGACTGGAGGAATGACTATTCAATAAGCAGTAGGAAATTAAATGCATATTCAGGACGAAAACTTGATAATGGTATATGAATATATTAAAGCACTGCTTAAGTTAAAAAAACGCATCTCAATCAAATACAAAAAAATGTAATGCTTTTTTTTTCTCCATCTTACAGTATTTTACTAAAAATTGGACTCAGTTTTTTGCAGTCACCATTTACTCAAGTCTAAGACTAAATTTTCAAAATATTAATTTCTTCAAAATAAAAATAAGGCATCTATGTGGGGAGAGGGTGTGGGTGGGTGGATATTTTCTGAATGAGTATTCATGAGGTTAGAATGTTTGCATTTAAGGAGTAGGCCGGTAAGACTCGTTTTTCCCCAAAATATAGCATTTTACAAATTTGTCAAAATGTTTTTTTAGCTATTTATTGGAAATTAGAATACTTGTGATCCGTAAATATGGGCTGTTTTACAAAATAATGCACATGCATTAGGTAAAAGCATCATAAATTCATGCAATATTACTGAAATCTTCACAATTTGACCATTTGTGCTAATTTTAAGACGTTTTTGCTAAAATGGAAGTGGCCACATTCGTGTTCATTCTTAATATGTAAATATATGTTGTATTTGGGTGATAATACATAACATATATAAAGGTTGAGACAAACCTTGGACAGACATATTGACAACATAGTGGGTAAAGGCAACAAAACACTAGGCTTCATACGAAGAAAATGAAACGTAAAAGATTGCACTAAACCAGTTAAAGCAGCAGCATATTCAACAATAGTAAGACCTTCAGTTGAATATGCATGCACAGTATGGGACCAAGAAAGGTACAGTTTGAGCATATCTGACTTGCTGAAAAGGATAAGCAGGACAAGTTCTGTCTACAATAACATTTTTTTACTTTAATATGGTGTATAATTAAGTCAACATGACCGAAGTCATTAATTGACCCTGTATAGAGGATTTAGCTCTCGTAAGAAGATTTTTACCAATTTATGTATTCATGTGGAAACCAAAATAGAATGAGAGAGTTTTCAGCACAGTAAGATCTTCAAATAAGACTGACTGGCCTAAATTGTCAACAAACTATTTACATATTTATATTGCAATTTTAACACATTTTGGGGCATTTGAAAAAAATATAAAGTAGATAGAGAGAAACTTTATAGAGCAAAATAGTCAGCATACTTTTAGTGAAATCTACAAGAAAGACGATATGGTTGAAATCGTCAGGTTCCTTTCAGGAAGTATGATTTTATCAACTATCTTGAAAACAATAAAAAAAAAACGTTAAAAGATAGGTAGAAACAGAATTCACTATCACTAATAGGAAATCTACTAAAATGCTGCAAAATAAGAAGTTAAAAAGCCAACATAACGGATCCCCAATAGATTTAAAATAAATCTAAAATTAACTGGTCTTGAACATGCATGAAATATATGCCACTTGACGTTTAGTAACCACGATCTATCAATTAAAATGAAAAATTTTACCAGGTGAACGATTCAGGTTCTTAATTGTTTATTTGTTCAGTGCTCTGGGGTGTCCATCTGGTATAAGTCAATTGTATTTGACCTCATTTTCATTGATGACTTTTAGCATTAATCTTCCCAAAGATTAAGTCATTGAAAAATTTTAAAGGGACTACCACTAACAGTAAGTCAATAATAAATATTTTTCAGTTAAGTGAAATTTGGTATGCAATTGAATTAACATTACCAAATCTCGTTCCATAGAGATTGTTTGGCACTGCCCTCCACTTTTCTTCCTCAGTCATAAAGAGAGAATCGTTTGCTTCTAAGTACTAGTCGATCCTTTAAATAAACTTATTCTAAAAGGTTACCAATTCAACACTGTAATTAGATCATTGAATATTGTTTTAATTGGTATTAATATTGATTTTGTTCTCAGTAAATTAAAAGCAAACTAAATATTATTGTTATATACATATACACATTCATGGATCTTCAATCTGTCGATACCTGCTCTGCACTAGGTCTTGTTTTTCTCTGACTGTTTATGACATTTTACACTAAATCCATTGGCTGTTGGATGTGTACTGATTGATAATTTAGTCTTAGATGCATGATTTTTGTCGAGCCTGCAACTTTTGTCGCAGAAAGCTCGACATAGGGATAGTGATCCGGCGGCGGCGTTAGCTAACTTTTTAAAAGCTTTATATTTTAGAAGGTGGAAGACCTGGATGCTTCATACTTAGTATATAGATGCCTCATGTTACGAAGTTTCTGTCAGTCACATGTCCAATGTCCTTGACCTCATTTTCATGGTTCAGTGACTACTTGAAAAAAGTTAAGATTTTTTGTAATGTTAAATTCTCTCTTATTATAAGTAATAGGATAACAACTATATTTAGTATGTGCGTACGTTGCAAGGTCTTCATGCCCGTTAGACAGTTTTCACTTGACCTCGACCTCATTTCATGGATCAGTGAACAAAATTAAGTTTTGGTGGTCAAGTCCATATCTTAGATACTATAAGCAATAGGTCTAGTATATTTGGTGTATGGAAGGACTGTAAGGTGTACATGTCCAACTGGCAGGTGTCATCTGACCTTGACCTAATTTTCATGGTTCAGTGGTTATAGTTAAGTTTTTGTGTTTTGTCTGTTTTTCATATACTGTATATATGCAATAGGTCTACTATATTTGGTGTATGGAATGATTGTAAGGTGTACATGTCTAGCTGGTAGGTGTCATCTGACCTTGACCTCATTTTCATGGTTCAGTGGTCAAAGTTAAGTTTTTGAATTTTGGTCTTTTTTATCTAATACTATATGCAATAAGTCAACTATATTTGGTGTATGGAAATATTTTATGATCTATATGTCAGTCGCTCAGATTTAATTTGACCTTGACCTCAATTTCACGGTTCATTGCACAGTGTTAAGTTTTGTGTTTTGGTCTGTTTTTCTTAAACTATAAGCAATATATCTGTTGTATGGAAGAATTGTTAGCTGTACATGTCTGCCTGGCATGATTCATCTGACCTTGACCTCATTTTCATGGTTCATTGGTCAATTTTAGTTTTCTTGGTTAGTGTTAAGTTTATGTGACAGTTGTAATTAAGCTTTATATTTAGGACTATCAACATAATATCAATGATTAGTAAAGAAGGCGAGACATTTCAGCGTGTGCACTCTTGTTTTAATAGGTTGTTAGTGGCTTTTAACTACCTGTCAGTAACTGCCAGTACTCTAAGGTTTGTACTTAGTTTCCTTATGTTGTTGGAATATACAAGTACGGCCACTCCCACCCTGTGTTTTTGTTAGATGTATTTTTATTTGTATCCATCTGATGAGCTAAACCTTTTTCAACTGATTTTAATAGTTCGTTCTTATGTTGTACTGTTACACCACTGTTCCAGGTTAGGGAGGTTGGGATCTCGTTCACATGTTTAACCCAGCCACATTCTGTATGTATGTGCCTGTCCAAAGTCAGGAGCCTGTAATTCAGTGGTTGTCGCTTGTTGGTGTGTTACATATTTGTTTTCGTTCATTTTTTTGTACATAAATTAGGCCTTTAGTTTTCTCGTTTGGATTGTTTTAACATTTGTCATTTCGGGACCTTTCATAGCTGACTATGCGGTATGGGCTTTGCTCTTTGTTGAAGGCCGTACGGTGACCTATAGCTGTTAATTTCTGTGTCATCTCTTGTGGAGAGTTGTCTCATTGGCAATCATACCACATCTTCTTTTTATACGCCCGTCAAAATTTTGACGGGACGTATTATGGTATACAAATGTCCGGCGTCCGTCTGTCTATCTTCCGGCGTAAGTTTTCGTTCTTTCTTGCAGTGTGGAAAAAATCTCAAACAAGAAAAATTGTTCCAAAGTTTTATAATCTATTGTTCATGAACAATGTAAAATGCTTTTTAAAGGCGATTTATTTATCAAAGACAAACTATGAATCGTATAAATGAGCTTTGATTTAGGACGACATCAAAAGATCAATATAAGATAAAAAAAAAACTTAATTCAAATATTTTGGGGTGGGGTAAAAGTGCTGCAAGTTTTGTTTATTTGACATCGATTTTACATATATCTGTATTGGTCAATCAACTTGATTTTCCCAAATTAAGTTAAGAGGGGTTGGAGTCAGTGAAAAACTATGTGAATGAAGTTTGTTTATCCTACATTGAACTTTTGGCGTCGTCCCTTATTGTCCTGTGAATTTTTATCCATGACTTAATTCAGGCAATTTTTTGCCTTTCTTGCACTGTTGAAAATAAGGACAGAGGATATCATATATAAATACTGTTAGTATTAAATCGCACTGATAGCAGTTACAAAATTTTAGATAAGTGAAAATAAGTTGAAATATGAAAGAAAACTTTCAAATAAGTATTACTCCTAAACACACATAAAAAGGGAGACCCACTATAAAAGCGCTTGCGACCTAACTCACTTCATGATGATGTCTTTAGTTGTTGCAATTGATAAATCTTCACTTATCAATCAGAGAGAGAGCTCTACTTATCAATATCAATAAAAATATATTTTAACTGTTGAATGACTTATTCTTCAATTATTTAGTCTTAGAATTTATATCTTTAATTTTCACCAATTGTCTAAATTTGATTTATTGAACCTTTTTGTCTGCTTACGCCTTACCTAACTAAAGATGATTGAGATATGTTTAGCCGTTTTTACATAAAACATTTAGAAATCAAAAAACATCTAGCTTGTAAGTTATTTCTTCAAAGACATATATAGCATCATTTTAAAGCAAACTTATTTGTCCAAGGCATAAATGAATGATTGTACTGAAATGAATGAATATATATAGCCTATTGTTAGAAAGCTGGACAAACTTCTGTTTGCTGGTGTTTATATGTTTATAAAAACACAGCTGGTATTATGCCATATAATTTCATTACTAATAGTGATTAAAATGGGTAATCTACGGTTCGGTACCAATTTCGTCGTCAGTGCTAATGAAAATATTAAATTTCTTGGTAACAAGGATGTCATATAACCTCCTAGATGGTATTTTTAAAGATATATGAACATCAAAACTCATGAGATACGTTTTATGAGTGTTTGTTAAAAAATGTCATTCAAGATCAATTAACAAAAATTATGGATTTTTTCCTTATTTTTCAAAATAATTTCCCCTTCGTACATTGATTTATAATCTCGACGCGGTTTTGATCTCAATATCATAGCCCTTTTAAAGACCACTAACTCAACATGGAAGTAATATTTAAAAGGAATAACAACGACTAATTAGCATGTATTTATGGCCTGCAGAGCTCCGTACTAAAGTCATGTGATTTTATCCAATTATAGTCTCAGCGGCAAGACCCTTTGGTTAGGTGGCAGAAACCAGTTATTTTACAATAAATCTTTAACCCGAATAATTCAGTCGTTATATTCCGCTGATCTACGAAGGCTACATTAACGCCTGAACGTCTTCCTCGATAAAGACCGTCAACCGGAAAATTCACACCGCTATGCAATATGGGAATTTTGATTTAAGTTGGCAGCTAAAGAAGGAGGAGTTCCGGATGTTAATTGATGTTAAATGATGTAAACTGATGTTAATTGATGTTAATTAATTATTATCGGATTTGTGTTAATTGAACACACGTGTTTGGTAAGACAATTACAAGACAGTTGCGCAGACTCATTATCCTGATCGCCGCCGATTGGCTCTCTCACAGAGAGCAGGCGACGCGGCCAATGATCATAAGGAGTTCAAGCCCTCGTGTGGAGAAAATCGGACACGGAAAGGGCTTGAATTATTCGAGTTAATAAATCTTTAGAATTTCATGGATTTATGGTTTTATTTTCTTGAAAATCATTCAAGCTTATATACAAATAAGATGTATGGTTTCAAGTAACTAAGATGTGCGTGCTTATGTGAATATATAGAAAACCTTTAAATTTGGGTGTCTGTCCAGCATGGAGATTTAAAATTTATAAATGCATTGCAAATAAGGCAAAAAATGTGATGCTCTGATACCAATCTAATCCTCACCTGCAGAATCCTGCTAAAAGCCGACAAGAATTTTAGGCAAAATTCAAGAGATAAATGATATTCAGTGAATTAGAGCCTTGTCCGAACCTATCCTTACCATCAAAATCTCAAGATATTTTTGTTAACATCAAACTGAATTTTTCCCCCACTTTGATTGGATGCCGTCAAGTGAGGAGACCACACTTTTGACTTCTGATTGGACCCATTTGTGAAGGAAATCCCCAACCTGTGTATGCAACTACTTACTTGTGTAGTACAATAGCCTAGAATTTACATTCATTTATTTTTTCAGTCCACATGATGCAATTATATACCTCAATTCTTAACTATAACCAAATTTCTGCGTGGGACACATGTTCTGGTACACCAAAACTGGTACCTGCCACCTTACGATCTGTGATACCGCGGTTGTAAAATGGCGTCTGGAATTTCTTATCAGTCACGTCATTTTATCGAGTCCGGTAATTATAAATCACCTGTGGAAATCCCTAGTTTATTAATAACAAGGTGGCGCTGTATCATATAAAACTTCTACCTGCAGAAAGAAATCGAATGATGTAAAAACTTGAAAACGGACTAGAATTGTTTAAACTACAACAGTTTAACATGGACAATTATATTTATTTTTGCATATTTTGCTTTTTACTGTTTGTTTTAAACTGATCTAAAAGTGTTTCCCGGTTAAAAGCGGATCACGAGTAAAGCAGGTATAATAACGATGAAGCGATCAGGTTTCACATGATGTTGAACAAAATAGTGTAGACAAATGTAGACATAGAATATTTTACTGTTGAAATGTGCCAAGTTTATCGAGATTTATGAAAATATTTACTTTCAAGTAATTGATTACATTATTGAAACTGGACAATTAAAATAGGGATGATAAGTTCGTAAAATGTTAAATTTATATCTATTTTAAAAAGTGTTTTAATACAATTGAATACTAATATTAATGTAGCACGTTACAGCAAAAAGAAAATCAACCAAACAAAATGAGCTTGACGCTATATGTCTAACCGCAAATTATTTTATATGAATTAGTTTATGTACAAATTAAAGAATAGAAACGTTTAAAATTGTGAATATTTAAATTGCCTGGTATACACGAAAGACTTGGATTATTCGTATTTGATAAAAGGGGGTCGAAACATATTTTTTGTACAATCATCTTCTTAACTTCTAGAAATGGCTTCTTAATTTACTGGTTTTAAATATTAAAATTGAAAATGATCCACCCTTTTTCTTAAATTCCATATGTGATAACTGTCGGCCTAAACTATTAAGATCGAAAAAGACATAAATAGGAAAAATAGACTAAAATCAACATTGAACGACTAACTCTATTCGGTTGCGTACAGCAGCGGAATGTAACGAGTGAACTATTCGGGTTACTTCGTACGTATATACGACAACAACCGGTCTATTCGTAATTTTCCGGGAACACGAAAATGACCGAAAAGTGTCAGTTTGATCTATCACATGCCGAGAGTCAATTACCATACCATATATTAAACCAATTAACGAGTTTCGAAAGATGGGCGGTAACGCAGATGAAACCTTTGAAGTGACGACGTTGTTATTCCTTTCAATATTACTTCCATGAACTCAAGTATCGTAATTTATAACTCCCGTGAAGACGCGAATTAATTTTATCAGAGACATGTCTCTGTTGTATTTAACAAGATTAGTAAATGCAACGACGTCTATTGGAAGGAGTTAAGAGTTATCGTTAATTATCTACTGTCCAATTTAAACAGATTGGGTTATCTCGCTTGGAAATGTGACATATTCTTGCACATGTATATTCCACTGCTCTACGATGGCTACATTAACGCAAGTGGGAGAGTCGATCACGGGAGGGACTGAATTATTCGGGTTATTTCATTTCAAAATGTCTCAAAGAGAAATGATAAAGATTTCGCCTGATCTCAGAGAAGCTTAAGGCAAAAATATAAGAAATTAATATACTCAGTGAATGTGAATTAAAATCAAAATTTACGGTTTTAAAACTAAACTTGTTGTAAATTTAACTTAATATGACAAAACAATTGCTTCAAGAATAAGATCCAACATAAAATTTCTCACTTTCAAAAAGCTTCAATGACCGGAAAGATTGAAAACAAATTTCGATTTTCAATGCCGGCAATCTATACATACAACCTTGTCTTTGTTTTAATTTCCAAAATGAGTTATATAGATTCATAATATTTCATCCTGTTTTGAGAAATACTTTATAGTTTTCAACGGAAAATTATTTCTTAGATTCTAAATCAATTTTTGAATTAAAAACTTATTTGTATTTTATATTTACTGTCTCGTTTATTCAAAACACGTAAGGTAGTAATAACGGGGATCGTATTTTATGATAGGTTAAATGGATGTAAAACGTTTTAGAATCAAAAACCTTAATTCATATATTATACCTATAATTTTAATTTTCTTATATTTTAAATATTCAGAAATAATGAATCCACAAGCTAGATGGAATAATTTGTATACGCTCGTCTTAGTCGGGACACATAATGGTATAAAGAAGTCCGTCCGTGCTAATGTCTGTCCGTCTGTCAACAGTAGCGAAAGAGTGCGCTAGGGCGAAGTTCTGAAATTGACGCGACAAAAAACCCCACACATCTAGTCTAATATAGTCAAATAGTCTGTAAGTTAGCCAGTGTCATCTTTCATTTCTCTTTTTATTTTCAATGATTTTGCTTATGAGAGGGAGAGGACAAAAACAGACTTTCCTTTCTAAGCGTCGTAAAAGGCTATTTCGAACAATTTTTCATTCCGACGGATGGTGTTTCTGAAGGTTAATTTTGTGCGGCAACAACATCATGATATCTGATACTGATACATACATGTGATCTCTTGTATTACCGGATAATAAAGTAGGTGAATATAGTTGTTATTCTTGATTCTTGAAAATTTAAATGTGAGTTTCAAACGTCCAATTTGCAATTTTTTTCAAATAGTGCGCCAGCAAGGAAAACTTGTCTTATGACGTCAGATTCAATGTTCTGAAGAAAGACAACTCTTTTCTTCAAAACGAACGAGAAAAAAACATGAAAATTAATCATAACTTTTTTGAAAGGTCGGTGACATATACATTTTTTGGCTTTATTTTGAAGAGTACACATGGCACTTTCCTTCTTGAAATTTTTATGAAAAAATCACTGGTAGATATTTGTTTATACTTGAAACGTTTTTCGTTCTTGCGTTTTATTTTTGGCGGGAATGAAATAAATCATATTTTTTTAAGATCAAAACAATAAGAGTCTTAACTCTTGAACCTGTATTTGATAGACACAAATCTACTGTTTAACATGAAACAAGAATTATGCTTGTAGGTTTAATATAATGGGATTTTTTGAGAGTGTAAATAACAAGCAAATATCATGTTAATATTCGGGAAAACACGACACTGAGGTTGCTATAGTGACAAAACTAAGTCGCTGAACCCCAATTTTTTTTATCATATTTTGTTCCTCAAATCATGAAATACCTTCACACAAAATTTTAAGGAAAAATCACTGGTAGAACTGAATAGGCTGTTTGGTCTTTAAGTATAAAGTGGAGGCTTCAAATTGTTTCTACTCAAAATGTCTGATTGGAGTTTGTTGCCTTTAAAATAGAGATCAAGCATATCTTGAATATGATAGCTAATGACCAAACCATATAAACCAGTGTAATTGATTTTCCAGAACGGTTTTAGTACGGGATCAACATATAAGAATATAGCTTAGGGTTTTGAACTATTTTCAAACTTGCCACAAAAACTAACAATCATGATTCAGTTTTTTAAATTTCTTCAAAACAAAGACTGTTTTGACATTTACATTTTAGCCAGGAAACTACCTCTAATTTTCAAAACAGCATTTCAGAATGGAACATACAGTGGTTGCCTCCTTTTTAGCATGTTGTAATGTTATTTTTCGGAAGAGGGAGGGATGGGAGAGATAGAGAAATGACTTCGTTAACAAGAAAATTATGTACAACATTGAAAAGAAGTTTCATTAAGAATCCATGTCAGTTTATCTACATCTTATATAAAAATGAGGTAAAATCGTTTATCTTTATATAACAATTACCTAAACTTATATACCAAACTGGCATTTAGGTTCACGATTGCATTTCTCTTTTTTTAAATTCTTTCTATACGGCCTCTTAAGTGTAACAATGGTTGCTATGTAACAATGGTTACTATTGAAAAAACAGAACACCTGGTGCCAGTATCATGAAAACCTATCTTAAGTTTCATTTAAGAGAAGACTTACGAACACTTTACGAGAACGATACGATGGTAAAAATTCATGTGTACTACTGATTTTGCTGCGAATTCTATTATTCTCTTCGAAAACCAAAGACGGTCACTTCGGAAAAGTCGATAAGAGTGCTATCTTAACTTTCAGTCGTAAGTGTATACTAAGATAGGCGTTAAATTGTTAAGAGTAACCCACGAGGGGCTCTTGGCACCATCGTATCGTTCTCGTAAAGTGTTCGTAAGTCTTCTCTTAAATTAAACTTGATAGCTTTTCATGATACTGGCACCAGGTGTTCTGTTTCTTTCAATAGCAACCATTGTTACACTTAAGAGGCCGGATAGCTACTACGGATGGAATTGATATATTTTACTGAGATATGGCCCTTTCATGCTTGTTTGATCTGTATATTCTGTGCCTATTTTCCAATCTATCAAGAATCACATGTTTGTCATTATAGTAATAAGTCACTAATAACATTTAAAAATTTGAAAAGCATTAATTGAAAAGTGAACAAGTTATTCCACGGAAGCGACAAGAAGTGCCAGTTTTCAATCTATTGATGACCAACGATCCCTTTCTGAACGGTAAACTGAAAATCGTCACTGACCTCCATCTTGTCATCAGTAACACACATATTAAAAAAAAACATTAGTTGAATGGTTTATAAGTTATTGCACGGAAGCCGCCTGCCGTACTCTGATCTACCTGGTACTTCTCCATTTAATAAACCCGTTTTTTCTTCGGAAAACGGTGTTAAAATGGTGATTTTACTTATGCTTTAGCTAAAGTTTAAGGGATTCCTAAAAAATGCCGCCAAGTCGACTGCATGTAGGGCGAGACGTAAATAATGTCTGCATTACTATGTTGGTTTACATAACATACAACAAATACAAAAACATGATCCAACATTTTTTAAGTTAAACGTCATTGAAACCATATATATCCTGGTTGTACATGTGTCACCTTTCAATGTGCCAATTCTCAATCATTGTGTGACAGACGACATTCATGAATTAACCTACTACTGAATTAGTTTTCTGAAAGCCTGCCATCCTGGCCCAACCTTATACGTCGTCGATACTGTCTGCGTAAACAAGCAGTGAGACAGGACCCCAGGCTAGTTTTCTGAACACCCTTATCTAGTTTTCTGAACACCCTTATCTAGTTTTCTGAACACCCTTATAAGCAATGAGACAGGACCCCAGGCTAGTTTTCTGAACACCCTTATTTAGATATATGTAGAACACCTACCATAAAATTTAATGCAAAACCATGGACAAGTAAATTGGGGCTCAAAATTGTCCAAATGAAATTATCTTTCAGCAAAAGTCTCAATTATGCAAGTTGATATGTTAGTTTTAGCAAGGAATTGTATATTTAAATATACAATTCCTTTGTTTTAGTAAACAACAACAACAGCAAATATACTTTATAAGAGTAGGCCTACTTTTGTTCTTGATACTGATTGATTGAATCAGACGTGTGACACCAACACAGTATGTTTTCTTCATACAACTGCTGTTTTTACCATTTAGAAACTATGATATTGGTTGAAATTTTAAATTAGAATTAAATAAAAAAAAACTTAAAGTCAATGTTACATGTCAAAAATTTATTACTAAAAAAAACGTATTTGGACATGGTTTCTTTCTTCGGACAGACACAGAAATCATTTCAATGTCTAGTATATATAATAGTTTTAACTTTTAACTTCTTTTTCAGTCGTAGACGAACTTTATATAAGTAACACATAGCTGAGAAGGTGATAGAGCAGATTGTTACTCCGAGAAAACATTGTCAACTGAGGCAAGCGTCTCCGTGAAGGGTAATAGAGTATTTGCCATTGGATAGAGTAAATTGTAACCTCAAAATCTGGCATTTTGACATGAAGTATAATAAATTCGTGTTAACCAATCAAAATCTGGCATTTTGACATGAAGTATAATAAAGTAAATTGTCTCCCTCGTATTAACCAATCAAAATCTGGCATTTTGACATGAAGTATAATAAAAGGATTTATGAAATGACAATACACGATGCAGTCAAAGCAACATAGAAAACAATCATACAGGTATATGAAAAGTGTTATTTGAGAAACGGAACATTTTGGCATGAAATTAGATCTTGAATTTTACAATATATATGCAAGAAATAGTGACTATCAAACTTAATTGTTACGACACAGAGCTTTTACACCTCAAAATCATAAAACGGCGAAATTGTGTCCCCGGCGAATATGAGCGCCCCACTCTATATGAAAAGTGTTATTTGAGAAACGGAACATTTTGGCATGAAATTTCTATAAAATAAACGAAAAAAGATAAGGATATAACTTGTTCAAGTTAAGAAAACAACGATCATCCGTGTGTTGAGAAATACATCCAGACGTTTTTATATAATTGTTGCACTTGAGCTGACATTGTTTTGGCGCTCTATGAGATGATGAAAACCTGATATCTTATCATAAAAAACAAACTATATATATACTTTTGATAACAGCTCATTAATTTCAACCTAACGGCCTATTAGGAAAAAGACTTTGGTAAGATGGTGGGGCAGTTCGTGTTGATTCTATTGGTAATCCTCTGTGCTCTTCATAATATGGTGGGGGCGGAGAGCCAGAACTAAGGTGATTAGGCTGTGAAACAATAGCAATACACAATTCTTGAGTATCTGGTTGAGTCCAATGTCGTTGATTGATTCTACGCCGAACTGGTTGCGATGTTATAGGTTGAATTCTGCGTCTCGGATGTAAACGCCTCGAATAATGTTTTTCTAAAATATAGCCACAAAAGAACAGAATGAAGCAAGAGTTTCAATATTCGATAAAAAATAGGAAATCATTACATAAAAAGCTTTAAATTGATACTATTGTTGTAAGAACGAATAATTTTCCAAAATGATATTTTTTTTCCAATTTATATAAACAATTTCATCGAAAGGAGAGGTTTTTCAAAGCCATACGTTATTTTTCAATAGGAAAACTAACATGTATTTGGAGGGCTCAGGACTCCAAGATTGTGGAAATAAATATAAGTAAATAGTATTCTGTTGCTGGATTGGGTAATAAAAATATTGCAATCATCTTGAAAAATAAATGTTATATTGCTATTTCCAGTGTATTTTGTAGATAAACTGTAAAATCTTTATTTTTGAGGAATTTAAATTTCAAGGATTAATTTGTTTGTAAGGTTTTGTTTTCACGTTTTTATTATCCTCCTTCAAGATATAATCTACCTAAGAGGTTATTTCGCTATTATTTCGTTGTTTAAAAAAAACCTCGATTAATGAAACCTACTAGACATTTCAATGTAGGAATATCCCCAAATAGCGCTCCAACACCAACCAACGAGCAGAAATGCTGTAAACAGTAGCTGAAATAGTCCAAGCACCAAGCCACAACAACACGATGTACATTTATCCCCGAAGTCCATATCGTCATTTTCAGCACAACAAAAAACTGAAACTCCTGCAACAACAGTGCCTGAAAGGAAACAATGCAAAATAGTTAATCTAAATGTAATGTCGATCTTGTGAATGCATTTTTGGAAACTGTATATTTGTTATATATACCATTATAGTAGAAATCTTATAAAAGTAGACATTCAAAAATAAAATACACACATCGTAGGATTAGACTTTACGTCTAGAATTGGAGAACTGGCGATAATCGTTTGCATGGTCGTAAATTTCAGAACACAATATGCCATAAGATAAAAATATACGAATCCAGGTGGCAAATGTTGATATTTGTGTTAAATACCTATAGTTAATTCTATTTGGTAACTTACGAAACAAGAGGGGAGAAAATTAAATCAGCTATCAAAAGATTTCATTTTGTGACCATAAAATTCCTGTCATGTTTAAATTAACATAATCGATGGTTTACGAATTTTTGTGATGTCTAAGAGGAAGATATAATAGTCAATTTCCAATTCACTTGATCACTTGATCACTTGATCAATTTATTATCTTATTTTATAGGAGGAACACGAGACTGGTGTCGCATGTGGAAAAGGATCTGCTGACCCTTCTAGAGAACCTGACCTCACCCCGGTTCATGTTGCTCAGTCTTAAGTTTACTATAAAGTGTTTTTTTTTTTTTTTTTTTTTTTTTTTGGGGGTCGTTTTTGCCATGCATGGCGTTGACATTTTCACTTCGACTGATGAGCTTTGAATGTCCCCTTGGTATCTTCCGCCTCTTTTCTACATTCTCCTAAAACATAAAAACACAAAAGGGAAACAATGAGTGACAGAGAAAGTTCTTTTCTTTTCTTTTGTAGAATACCTAGCACATTCATCTTTTCTTTACAACAAACAATCATAATGAACATATTTTCAATCTAGATCATCGGCATCGGCTTCTGATATTCTAATTTTGATCTTCAAATTAAACAAAACAATTGCAGTCCCCGAACCCAGTCGTTAACATATAAGTAATAAATACAAGCGAGGTTCATGCTTGCTTACTATGTACAATTCGACTAAAAGTCTGTTTATTGACCTCAAAATTATTTGACAATGTCTGAGACAATATGAATTGTTGATTTTTTTTTTTTTTTTTATTTCCGCCGTTTTGAAGATCTTTAAAGATCACTTGGGAGACGTTTAATTTCCAACTTTTTTTCTGAAAGTTAATAATATTAAATCTTTATAAATATAGTGTATCATCTTACCTGATCCAGGTATTATGAAGTTGAGAACACAACAAAAATAAGCCATACAAAGTGGCATTGCAGGAGTTACAATTCTATCTGCAAAATCACCAGGCATTATTATTCCAAAGACATATGAATATCTGGTGATGGAGTACAATTAAATTCTTTTGTATTTCTTCCCTTTTTTCTGTGTTTTTGGTTCGTGTTGATCATTTATAAGTTATAAGTGTCATAACATATCGCATATGTACACAAATATTTAAAAGACAAATGTTGTGTACGTCTGTGTTGTCAATCAATATGTTTGAACATTTTTTACATATACAAAAATAGATTTAAATTTCATTCATTTACAGTTATTCATACAAGTGTCACGGTGGTGTAAAAATATAACTAAAAAAAAAATCAAAAGAAATCATTTGATATCGTAGTCTACAATCGACTTGTCAAAATTCAATCAAGAAACCCCGAAGGTCCTAAAACATTTTAAGATTCTGTGTCCGTAGCGATTTTTTTACGTGGCCGCCCACACAGGTAGGAACGGCCAAACCAGAAAATTGCTACGGACTCAGAATCCCGAAAGGGATTAGTAAGGTCCTACAATGACAGTGACTGGTTACTACATAATATTAGAAGTAATATGTATTCTGTGTAAAAAGTTATAATATTTGCTTTTTTCATGCATTGTTTTTTGATTTTTTCATGCTTTATTTATGAAAAATATTTTTTATTTTATTGCACATAATCTTTTAATCACTAGGAGAAACTTCATGCACTCCATCACTCTGTCCTAACTTTAAGCACTTTGATCCTAGCCACTAAACTGATCTGGCAACTTAATGCAGAGAATGTTGATTTAACTTCACTGGAAGACCGGGAAAAATGTGACAAATGAGTTTCCTAGCCAAAAATCTACTGGTGATACAAACAACAATACCAGTGTAAACTCCACTGACATACACTAAACCCAGTTGCAGCCAGCAAATATCTAGGTGTAACCACTAGTTACAACAAAACATCAGGTAGAAATATTGATACAAATATTGATAATATAATTGGCCACGGAAATAAGAAATTATAATTTATCTGTCGAAATCTTAACATGAGTGCACACGCTGCGCTGAAAGACCCCTGAAATGTCTTGCCTGCTTTACTGACCATCGGTTGTATGTTGAAAGTCTTAAAGATAAAGGTTTTACTAAACTTTTTAAAGATCTATGACAATGAGGTCAAGGTCAGATAAATCGTGTTAGACAGACATGTACTCCTTACAATTTTTACACACCAAATATAGTTGACCTATTGTGTATGCTAATTGAAAAACAGACCAAAACACAAAAACTTAACATTGGTCAACGAACCATATAAATGAGGTCAAGGTCAGATTATACCTGCCAGACAGACATATGCTGCATTTATCTCCAAACATATAAAACATCTGCGATCTTGCATTCCTGACATTGAAATTAAATATTGATCAAACACCTAATGAACAAACATGAACATATATGGTTTTTCCAAAACTTCATTGGGACAGGTTGATCAACAATATGAAAAAGTTGATTAATGACTGCTCTTAGCAAGTATTTCATGTGCAATACATATGACTTCCCACTTAGTATCCAAAAAAATCACTTCAATATAGCAGACGAAGTCGTTTAATATCACAATCCTTTATTGATTTTATTTATGACTTTCTCCGCATGCCATACAAAGTTAAATCTACGTTATCAAAGCTGTAGGTTATGTAGGTCGTGTAGTATCTGCGCAATTAACTAGCAATATGATTGTTCGAATAGCAAAGAGGAATACAACAGCTGTTCAGTATGGACTTTTGTTTTTTCGCTCTATGTCGACAGGAAGTGTTGATCTTCGGCTTGATACTTTGTCTCCGAGAAGTGTTCCTGGATTCAAATCATCAAAGAAATTATGGTGGGCAAAAGAAGTGACACCAAAACTGTATGTTGCTGGAGGATTAACAGACACGCAAATAAAATACGCACATGATGGAGGATTTAACGGGGTTATATCTCTATACCATGAAAATGACCCTGGTCAGTTTGGGGGTGAACAACTAGCTTCTGTATCAGAAGCCAAGTATGCTGCAAAGATTGCCGGTCTTCAGTTTGATGCCATTCTGAAAGAGAACGAAGACTGGGCTTGTGTTAAATCAGTGGAGAAACTAACTCACTCAATTATTGAAATGGAGAAACCAATTTTGCTCTATGGCAGCCAACCACAAGCTGTTGCTTTTACAACCTTATTGCATACAGCATACATGTCAAAACTGGACTCTAAATATGAACCGAGAGTTAATAGCGAGAAATTCTATAAAATGAGTGCTCTAATGGGAATGGATTTCACAGCAGACAAATTGAAATCGGTTGTTGCAGAAATAACAGGTGAGCCAATCGTTAGCAATCCCCCAAAATGTGATGCATATCAAAATTGGATGGGTTATTGGCTTGGTCATCCTGTCTATAAGAATTGGTTCACTGCCGGTCAGATAAGAAGGGGACATTTAAAGGAACTGGAAGCTCATGGATATAAATCAGTCATCAACATGCGGATGGGTAAAACTTTGGACAGCAATCCTTCACAAGAGACTGTAAATCTCATCAACATACCAGACAACGTCAATACTTATGACGAGAACTATAACCCTGTGCGACAAACACAATCGACCTTGGAGAACGTGGTCTTAGATCCAGCCTTGGACAGAAAACATATATCTCCTTCATCAATGGTTAATTATGAAACCCAGAACGCCGAGGAGTATGGTGACGAAATTGGCTTTAATGAAGAAATTGAAAGCGAACATTTTAAGGAATCATCATTGAAGTATTATCATTTACCTTTAGGTAAGTTTACTTTGTAATCTTAAGTCTTTAGTAAAAGATCATTAAGAGTAAATATTAGAGAGAAAATGACAGACGATGACAAAAGTTTTTTTTTAATGTATGCGCTTTGCAATAATGTGAAATGAAAGTCCGGTATGAAATCTAGGTAAAATTTCTCCTGAAGTAATATCCAAGCTCCCATAAAAAAAAAAAAACAATATAAAAGCTGCCACATTAACTGCCAAATATTTGTTGTAACCATAGTTACAACTTTTTACTCGGGTCACAAAACATTTGATGTTTGCTCTGGTTATTAAGCTTTACAAGTAAATAACTCTTTCATTTTAAATCAACTTCCATTTATAACATACATTTATGTTTGTTTCTCTGCATCAGATACGAGGAGGTTTGTTAGAGCTCTTAAACTCCCAATCCTAGAGCATCGTCCCTTGGTACCTGTTGCAGCTAAACAATCAAATATATTTATACTTTCCTGGAAAAATATTTAAAAAAAAAAAAAAAAAAAAAAAATAACTGCAAGTAAAATCAAGCCAGTGAGAGGACATTTGCCACATCTCTGGAGTAGCAACTCTTAAATACTTTTTTTTAATTTAACATATAATAGCCTGTATCACTCTTTATCAATATTTTAGGTGTATTATATGAATGTCATGTAAAATACTGTATGTTGTAAAGATTATATTTGTTATATGTGTATGCCACCCTGGGGACCTAATTTGGAAAATAAAAAAATATCTTATCTATCTTATCTTATAACTTCTTCCGCTTACCGGGTGAAGCAGTTTTATTTAATATTTCTGAACGTGCCCCAGGATTCACAAATTATAACTTTCCATTGTATATTTGCATATTTAAAATTAAATGGATTTGTATTTCAGATATAAATATTACATACAGTGCAGATGTATTTCAACAGTACAAGGACAAGCTGCTAGAAATAGGACGAGACGGTCCAGTTTTGTTTCACTGTGCTATAGGAAAAAGAGCTGGTAAATTTTACTAGACCATGAAAGTATATTATTTGATCAGTCTAATAATAGTGTGGTTAACTAAAGTCATTAACCTGAAGTCAAAAGGCCATGAAATAAAAAAGATAACACGGACATAGTCAAGATCAAAGTTTTATTAACCAACAAAAACTCTTAGGTACTTTGGGCAGGACAATTTTTGTTTTGCCCTCCCTTTTTTTTTAAAAATCCGTTAATGTTTTTGTTTTTGTTTTCTTTTTCTTTTAATTTTTTTCGTGTTTTTCTGTGTCTCACTGACATAAATATACTAGAAACAACATTTGTTGATGATTTACTATCAATTGCTAGTTTACTATCTACATCGGTCACTGATACTGTATATATATAACAGTATTAAGTTGCGTCGTGCGTTTTTGAGGCTTATTACCTTCTGACAAATATGGCCGTGTTAACCCCTAAACATTTAGTATTAGTTCAGACTAACTTCTACACCCGGAAAAGTTTTACGGCGGCAAGGCTGGATCATACTGCAGATGAATGCATTCTTTGGAAGGACCTAATGACAACAGCAAATTAAAGAAAAGTTTAAATCTCAAGAATATTGCCTAAGTTCAATATGATAACTTTGTTGTGCATCTACAGATCTAGTACAATGAATAATTATAAAGAATGAATGATTGATTGGTTGTCCCTTAACGCACAATGGCAAATACTTTATGATAACTTTGTTGTGCATCTACAGATCTAGTACAATGAATAATTATAAAGAATGAATGATTGATTGGTTGTCCCTTAAAGCACAGTGGCAAATACTTTATATGATAACTTTGTTGCGCATCTACAGATCTAGTACAATGAATAATTATAAAGAATGAATGATTGATTGGTTGTCCCTTAAAGCACAGTGGCAAATATTTTATGCATATTCTATTTATGAGGGGAATAAATTATCAATAAATACAATAGGTAAGAATTATAAGCTAGGACGACCCGGATGAAAGGCGGTAAATTTTGGACTGTCATTAAAAAATGAGGGTATGTTGGATAAGTGCAGAAAGTTTGCCTTGCAACCTACTGGTCTTAGAGTTGTTGCACGGATACTTTCACGTGCATCGAGCGTGGCATTCATCCTACACGAGGCATCAGATATAACGTCCTTGTTACGACTGGACTTGATTGCATATTCATACATCCCACACAACCAAACAGACACCCAATTTCGACAAGGGTTATGTCACGGCCTGTATTTTAAATCCGTCCATTTTTTGTTTACCAAAATGTTTGTCTTATACTTTCTACAGATGGTGTGCTATTGTTATATCCAGGAATCAAATCCCTTAACCCAAAATAAATGAGGATTTGATGTCAAAAGAAAGTTTAACGGACTCAACGACAGTATACCCAAACTTTCTGTAAAATGTGTAGAGTTCATACATGCTTCTTTTGTAGTTCATTCTTGTCGTTGCATGTCGGTTATGCCGAAAAATCAAAAGTTCTTGAATTGACCAAATCATTGACGCTAACACGGACAGTTGTCAGTGGTTACGTTTAAGAACGATGTTCGAAGAAAAATTAAGTTTTCGCAACATAAGCCACTTAAGATTAGTATTTATTAATACACCTAACTATAATAAAGACAGCCGTATTACATTTTTATACATATAAACACGCCTAAGTATCTGAACTGGTATATTTCAGCATTTATTGGTGTCCTGGCAGCGGCAGTGCAGTACAATAAAGATTTACAGTGGGCTTTAAAGCGCATAAATGAGCTGGGATTTACTGTCAACGAAACCAGTTTTAGTGATGTCTACAAGATGTACAATGACGTGCTTGGTCCAATTAAGAATGCTTGACTTTAAACATTTCTTTGCACTGAAATTTAAAAAGATATTTTTTTTCCAGTATTTTGTCATCATTTTCTTTTCAACATAGAAATCATTGAACTAAGTTTCATTTAATGAAATCATTGTGTTATCATTTTTAGTAGTTGCCCATGAGGACACGGTCTGTTTTGATCTATTACAAATCCATTGCAAATTGCATTGACTGTTTTGTATAATTTCTATTTCGAAATGTTATTTAGTTCTAATATAAAGATGTATTGTAACGGTATTTTTTGTGTCCTATTGTTTTACAGATTGTGCTTAAAAGTATAAATAAAATATTGAAATCTTGATATGCTTCCCAAAAAAAGGGGAAACTCGTGACAATTTATATACTTGGATGCATTTACGTAAAACACTTTCTGGTAAGGGATAATTATCAACTTTCTTAATGACCAATCATGTCATTGGCGGGATTACATAGTAAATATTGACGTATATTTTTGTCTCGCCTTGACGGAGTCAAAAAGCGAGACATATGTATGCTGTTCCTGGTGTCGGCGGGGGCGTCAACAATGTATTAGTGTGTGACTAGGTAAACTGAGGAACCACTAGTGGTAGGTCAATATATTGGTATGCAATTACAAAAGCATTGACACATTTCATTTCCATGGAGATTATTTGGCCCGGACCCCTCAGTCATGGTCTATTGATTTTGAAACTTGCTTAGTTTATTAGTTTGTGATTAGGTCAGTTTATGGGATCCTCTAGTGGTAGGTCAATGCTATTTGGTATGCAGTTGTATTAGCATTGGCACATCTCATTTCCATGGAGATTGTTTGGCCTTGTACCTTCAGTTATGGTTCATTGTTTGGCCTTGTACCTTCAGTTATGGTTCATTGACATTGAATATTTTGCATAACTTACATGTAAAAGTATTGCTTTTTTTAATTTCAACATTTGCATTTTACTATCAAAATAACAGAACGGCGAGACACATATATCTGTGCTTACAATCTATTCTTATATACGCATATATTGGTGAGACACATACTACTTGCACCCATTTCGGGGCCGGGGGTGGTGGGGGAAGCTATACCATAGATATAAAAGCCAAAGATAAAGTACTGACCCCCCTCCCCCCCATCAAAAGCAGATGATATTTACCGAATTTTTATCACCCACTTATTAGTGAAATTTCACGGTTGGAGTAAATTATCCATAATAGGTAGTTCTGTCGATCAATATCAAATAGATAATTGATAGGAAGCATGTTTAATGATTCTTTGGGGTATATATTCGTTAAAATTTTACCATGGAAGTAATATTTAAAAGGAATAACAACGACTAATTAACATGTATTTATGTCCTGCAGAGCTCTGTACCAAAGTCATATGATTTTATCTAATTATAGTCTCAGCGGCAAGACCCCTGTGATACCGCGGTTGTAAAATGGCATCTGGAATTTCTTATCAGTCACGTGATTTTATCGAATCCGGTAATTATAAATCACCTGTGGTAAATCCACAGGCACTAGTCTCAGAAAAAAAACCTATATACCTTAATATAACACAAGGTACTTAACTAAATTTTTTGAAAAATGTCACCCAGTCCCGAATTTCCGTTATTTTTTGATTTCTCGGTTGTCAAACCTACTTAAACTTATTATGCCGTAAATCTAAATTGATTTATCTACACAATGGTATATGACACGACTACCATTGTGGTCGGGATCATTCGTAGCAGGCCTCAGAAGTCGGTCAACGTGATTTTTTTTTGCATACCGCTCAAGACTTGGCAACACCGAGTCCGCAGTGATTGATTTATTATAAAAAATATTTAAAAAAAAGCAAAAGGTTATTGCCATGTTTTACCTCAATCAATGCTGTAAGCTGTTTGACATTCATTTTGTTATGAAACACACGTGTGCACAACGTTAGACATGTAGACACTAATGTTGAGTTATAAATTGACCAAAATTTCCCACATTTATTTTTAGCCAGACGATTGACCAATGAGAAACCGGTATATCATTACCTGCGGACTCGGTGTTGCCAAGTCTTGAGCGGTATGCAAAAAAAAAATCACGTTGACCGACTTCTGAGGCCTGCTACGAATGATCCCGACCACAATGGTAGTCGTTTCATATACCATTGTGTAGATAAATCAATGTAGATTTACGGCATAATAAGTTTAAGTAGGTTTGACAACCGAGAAATCGAAAAATAACGGAAATTCGGGACTGGGTGACATTTTTCAAAAAATTTAGTTAAGTACCTTGTGTTATATTAAGGTATATAGGAATTTTTTTTCTGAGACAAGTGCCTGTGGGTAAATCCCTAGTTTATTAATAACAAGGTGTATCATATAAAACTCCTACCTTCAGAAAGAAATCGAATGATGTAAAAACTTGAAAAACGGACTAGAATTGTTTAAACTACAACAGTTTAACATGGACAATTATATTTATTTTTGCATATTTTTGCTTTTTACTGTTTGTTTTAAACTGATCTAAAAGTGTTTTCCGGTTGAAAGCGGATCACGAGTAAAACAGGTAATAACGATGAAGCGATCAGGTTTCATATGATGCATGTACAAGAATTGTGGACACTTTTGAGGAGATAACTCAAATTAAGAAATAATTCTTTTGAACTGGGTTTCTAATCTCCTTGACTCATCGGGTGTCCAGTTCGCAAGATAAGACCACAGGAATCGGAAGTTCTATCAATAAAATTCTGTAAATAATAAAGTCGACTATCAATAGAGCTTCTCGTAGCTTCTACGAGAAGCTCTATTGATAGTCGACTTTATTATTTACAGAATTTTATTGATAGAACTTCCGATTCTAACTCTACGAGAAGCTCTATTGATAGTCGACTTTATTATTTACAGAATTTTATTGATAGAACTTCCGATTCCTGTGATAAGACTAATCTTGATAGGTGTCGCGATGGTCTATATATGATCATATATGTGTTAATTGATTAATCAATGGGAATCGTTTAACATGTTAAATATCAGCAAGTATTTGTATAGTTTTAAATCCTTGCTATCAGCAAGACACATGGTTTTAAAGGGAAAGAAAAATTGATGGGGCAGTAGTAGAAAGAATTCACGACTTACTGTGTCCAAAAAAGTTCATAGTTAAATATTCATTTGTCATAATTACAAATCTGTCTTTCAAGAGAATCTTCTTAGTCCTTCTTGATTATAATAAAACTTTTTTCTGTAAAAAAAAAGCTATTTACTATCTGTTTTATACGCCTCTGGAACCGTAAACGATTGACTTTACAATGTTCTGAGGTCAAAAGTAAAGGTAATTTTCACAGTCCTGAGTTGCAAGTAAATGGCACAAAGTCATACAATTGATAGGACAAAAATTCACAATTAAATAGTAAAACTGTTTACTATCATACAAGAGAAGCTTGAATTATTGAAGTACTTTTAACAGCTTGGTATATTGTTCGTTAGAATTGATAAATGAAGACTAATCAAATTTATTCATGCAAAGGATATATTTCTTGGTAAATTATTTTCTAAATAATCACTAGATCATTATATGAATTCTTTTACAATTAATTTTGTTTACAAAGTTGTTTTTTTCTTATAATGTTCAAGAAAATACAAAATATTGCTTTCTCAAGCAAGTTTAAAAAGCAATTCATATTGATGAAGATAACACATGTTTTCATATAGATTAACCGGCAAAATCGCTAAATAAGTTCCTGAAAAGGCATTATAGGTTTGCTATATACAACTTTTTATACAGCCATTGAATGAGGGTACTTTTCATTTAATTTTAGGCACAAACAAAACATGTATAATCACATAATCACATTGTAATCACATAGCCCGGTAAGTAGAAAGGCAAAATAGATTTTCAAAAATATTTAATATATACTCATGTGGGACGGTCATTTTTATATAGACACCAATAGGAGGCGGGACTTAACCTGGAAAAAAATGGCATAGGATAGCATATTTTCGGTATCAAAATATGTAGCCTAACCTTAAACAAACACTGCATGAGATTCAAAAAGGGAGGGTTGAGATCTACAAAAGTTAGTTTAACCGGACCACATTTCCATATACGTGTACTAGTACCGGTCCAAATTTGGGAACCTCGTAAGTAGTTGTCGTATGTCATATCATATTTGTTTTCGTTATTTAGAGAATATTTGTGTTTATGACAGACCTTAAGAAAAAAAGAAGATGTGGTATGATTGCCAATGAGAAAACAATCCACCAGAGACTGAAGAACGAGGATGTAAGCAAACACCACATAGGTTTTTGTTAAATTCATATTGAACGTATAGACTCTGAGCGATTTAGATCTTGACATTTTTATAAAGGCATGTCTATTGTTGAATATTTAAGTTGCCATGTTAGAGCCTGTCTTTTGGAGAAGACTATATTTTGCTCTCTAGATGTCTAAGTTATTTATATGACTGGTTGGGTTGCTATCTAATTTACCAGAAGCCCATGACTTCTGCATTTACTCATACCCCACATCTACCTTTATTCATAAAAAAAGTTTGGTCTGATAGAAATGATTACACTGATGTTGAAAGGCAAAGTAATATTATTTTTGAAATACCAGAAAACTTGTTGCACATATCAAATAATATGTCAAACAGTGTGTACAACGTCCAACTGTTTGTGAATTTATTAATATAGTTTAACTGTCAACCGAAGATTATCGTTAAAATAAGTAGGTTTTTTTTTATATCATTGGACATTTGAATGTTCTAGATCATGCACACTAGACGGGGCTATATATGTTCATGTATAAACATCCCAGAGTATAGAAGTTGACGGAGTTATACGTACCCCCGTTAAGTGTACATTAAATTTTTGGGACTGAAAAATGATATTCAGAATCAGCATGAATGTCGGTCTACATCTTTAATTAATTGAATAGCTGGCAGATGATAAAACAGCGGGATGGTTGTTGTTTAAATTCACACCTTACTATGATTAGGATAAGAACACAATAAACGATACTTGTACATAGCTTTTTCCTTCCAATAAATAAAATATGTTTTATAAATAATAAGTGTTTAAGAGAAAGAAAAACACTTTTCCCGAACCCTACAAAACTTTAATAGCAATACACAAATGCTCTGCATTTTGAATTAATACATTCCAACTTTTAGTTTATCAAATTCACATTGTTTCTTTTGAAATTAGGTGTGTACTTATAAGCTCTTTGTAATTCATTAGCAAATTTCTAGGAATACAAAATGTGTGTTTAGTTCTATCAGAGACATAATATATGTATTATATGTCTCTGGTTCTATATATATATATTTAAATAATCCGGACAAAGTTTAAAATTCAATTTAACATTTTCGCCATCATGAATTTAAAAAAATAATTGAATAAGGATTAATATTATTATTATTTTATTTTTTAAAGTTTTCGACGCTATCTTATATCAAACATTTTTCGTCTTTCCCGATATTGTACGTATAGCTATAGTTCTTTACAATGTACGTATATAAATATACATGAACTGAAGTTTGATAACGAAATAATCGCCACATTCAAACGTCCAGGGACACCATCAAATGTAAACTTAAAATAATTTTTTTTGCACCTCCAGAAAGAAGAATTATACAGAAATAGCATGGGCCATGGCGAAATAATGTCACTCTAATAATGAATTTTATATGATTTTTTTCCTCCACTCGTCATCATTGGATTTGGTTAAGTTATGTAGGAAAAACGTATCTTTTAATAGGAAATTTTCAAATCATACGGGACACCACTTTAACATAACATAAAATGATTTTTTTTACATCGAAAGAAAGATAAATTTTATAACTTTTCACCTGCCATGGCAATAGTTTATGATTGTACAAATAAATTGTTGACAAATCATTTTAAAGCAACTGTCATGTTTTTCCATATACAACAATGTTAAATTTTATCAGTCCGATAGTGCTCCTTGTTGGTCACTGATAACGTTACTCCCGCTGAGCTGTCCCTGATTCTTGTGTATGTTAAACAAAATAATGTAGACAAATGTAGACGTAGAATATTTTACTGTTGAAATGTGCCAAGTTTATCGAGATTTATAAAAATATTTACTTTCAAGTAATTGATTACAGTATTGAAACTGGACAATTAAAATCGGGATGATAAGTTCGTAATCATGTTAAATTTATATCTGTTTTAAAAAAGTGTTTACAATTGAATTCTAATATCAATGTAGCACGTTACAGCAAAAAGAAAATCAACCAAACAAAATGAACTTGACGCTATCTGTCTAACCGCAAATTTATTTTATATGAATTAGTTTATGTACAAATTAAAGAATAAAAACGTTTAAAATTGTGAATATTTAAATTGTCTGGTATACACGAAAGACTTGGATTATTCGTATTTAATAAAAGGGGGTCGAAACATATTTTTTGTACAATCATCTTCTTAACTTTCAGAAATGGCTTCTTCATTAACTGGTTTTAAATATTAAAATTGAAAATGATCCACCCTTTTTCTTAAATTCCATGTATGATAACTGTCGGCCTAAACTATTAAGATCGAAAAAGACATAAATAGGAAAAATAGACTTAAATCAACATTGAACGACTGACTCTATTCGGTAGCGTAAGTAGCGGAATGTAACGAGTGAACTATTCAGGTTACTTCGTACGTATATACGACAACAACCGGATTTATTCGTAATTTTCCGGGAACACGAAAATGACCGAAAAGTGTCAGTGATTTGATCTATCACATGCCGAGAGTCAATTACCCAGTTGAACGGCAAACGCCTGAATCTGACAGATAAAGGTCAACTTGTCGACACAAAAAGGACCCGTATGTAAAATGTTTACGCCCACAAACAGCGCCACCAATATTTTTTTCGGCGGCATCCTTGAGAACGATGTTCCGTTCTGTAGTAAATTAAAACATTAAATTAACTAAAACATAGAAAAGTAAGTGTAAAAAAACAAATTAAAAGATATATTTGCACATGACTGGTTATGAATGATACGCTGGCAATGTTTGCAATGTCCTTTAATCCAAGATTGAAAATTAGTTTGCTTCCTGCGTCAAAATGGCGGATTTCAATGTTTACATTTTTTCGTCAAAGTAATAGCTGACACAATTTCGTATCCAATCATTTATTAGCAATTTTATTATTGATTTTTGAAGATCATCCAATCACATTTACCGTTATAAAGTGGCTATACGTTACCAGCCATCGTTACAAAGTAGCCATGTGTTTTGTGGGGATACCTCGGGAATGTTGTGTATTCAAAATTTACGGTAAAAAAAATCAATGTTATCTTCATTTTATTTCCATGTATACACAATTCATCACAGCAAATGCATTCTTTATAGAACTTATAAGATAACCAGACATATTTAACTGTCTGCTTTAACAAAAATTCGTGTAAATAAGCCTGATGGGTCGTTTTGAATTCAAGCACAGCAGACAAACACGTGGTAGATTGTTGATGTTTGTTTACCTAAATTGCACGTTGTTGTTACTAAATACTTAGCAATTACCATTATCGTGTTATACTTTCAAGAGTTATGTAATACATCTTGCCTAAGAAATACGTCTAGTTAGGCCCAGGGACTTCCTTTACTAGGTCTTTAAAAAGTGAGGCTGTAATGATGTTTACAAATTACCATATTTACATTACAGCATTTTTTTTGCATTTGATATATTTCATATACATGTACAATGTATGTACATAAAGAACAATAGAGTAAATGAACATACATGGGTTTAATTCCCACCCTAGGTATTAATTTTAATACTCATTATAGGTTGGAACAAATAGGGCAGATTGCAATTGACCATAATGTAGTGTCTAAAATGCTGATTGATGGGCCAAATCCTCAACATCCTTCTTTCTAAATATACAGCAGCTCCTCTAAGGATTAGTAAGGGAATAGTTTACATATAGTCCAGTGGCTAAGTCCTGTCTTTTTTGTCTCTGTTATTTCCTTATTTATATTATTATTTCTTATATTCTCTTGTACATGTAGTAAGACAAAAGCTAGTACATGTAGTAAGACAAAAGCTAGTATTACTCTTTTTCCTCATTTGCTTGAAAACAATGAAATGTAATCATTGTTGATGTCTGTAAAGTGACTTATAGTTTAACTGCTAACAGACACTTGGACTCTGGTGGATAGTTTCTAGACTGTTATCTCATTGGCAATTATACCATATTTAAATTTCAGTGTCCCCTTTATAACTTTTTAAGAAAAGAATTTTATGATAATATATTAATAGGTTGTAAAAATTTTGAAAAGTTAAGCACAAGTGCCAAATTTAATTGGCTTTTATTCAAGAAAACCTAGAGGTATTGAAAAGTGTTGCAATTTAATAAATGTTTTGAACTGAGAAAATATCAATATAGTACAGATATTGTTTTATTTAAGACGTTGAGAATATTTGCCTGTTTATAATAGATATGATTGCTATGCCTTTTTTTCTAATATATGTGTGGCTCTGATCTGGCTGTGGTTTAAAATCTAAGAATTGAGATGGTTATATTCATATTAATATGATTTATATCAACATTATTGTGTCAATTATAAAAATCATTGTGATAAATTACTTTGCTCTTCATGGACCCTTTAACTGGAATAAAATTATCTTATCTTATCTTATACTACATCTCTTTATTTTAGTACTATCAGGTTAACTTAAGTATTTAATGTAAGTGAGATGTTGACAAGCTAAGTCATGACTAAGTTCAGATAATATCATGAGGTTTTTTATTAAAGTAAATAATGTGATTAAATTGATTATCTCAATAAAAACAACTCGCATTCTGATTTGATACTATGTGATTATTTCTGATATCAGAATAATAAATATCTCATTGTTGTCCATTCTTCGAAAAATTTCTGAACATACTGTATTTAAGTCAGTTTTGTTTTTGTCTGAGACTACTATAACATGGGAAGCAGAGTTCTCGAAATGTGGCGGTCCTAGGGATTTGACCACCACATTTTGGGGAAGGACCAACACAATTTTGGTAATTTGCAATAGAAATGATAGTGAGTACCTGCAGGTTTTCTTCAAGGACCACCAGGTGAAAAACGATTTTGAGAACTCTGGGGAAGAGACCAATCTCTTTGTTATACATTAATTGTAGTAGTCTCAGGTTTTTGATTTTGTAGTTCAATTCAATGACTATGCATTTTAGAGGAGGTAAATATGAATTTGGATTAAATTTGAAGTTGATTCAGTATATTTTATGACATAATACCACTCTTTTATTTCAACAAAGCATTTTCAGACTTTATTTACTGGTCAGCTTAGCTTATTATTCAATCAATAATTTAATTGAAAGGACTCAGCAGTTGTTTGCAGGACTTTTGAATTCAAATATAAGAAAACAAAGTAAAGCAAATCTTGAAATAATACATATAATAGGAATTATGAGAACTGCAGGATATTAGATTGCAATACAGCTTTTTGTTCAGTTATCTTTGTGTTGATTATTATGTTTTAACCCCAATTCTGGATCTTTTCTCTTGATTAAGGCGAGCAACAGAACTTGTACATCTTCTACCGCTTCTTATCTCTGGGTGGATCCAGCCAATTTTAAACAGGGGTGGGGGTATTCTCAACCAAAGATAAAAGGGGGTAGGGGTTCCAACTATATGCTCCCATTCAAATGCATTAAGCTTCCATAAAAAGAGGGGATTCCAATCCCCAGACCCTGGGACCCCACTGTATCTTAAAGCAGGAATAATTTAACAAAATTATACATGTACTTCTGTCCACTGCAAATTGACTTTTTTTCATTCAATGTTAATGTTCACAATTTTGAAGCATGCAATGACTACATCTCCTTTTTACCATATTTTTATTTAAATGTTAATGTTACACAGGTTCTGCTGACAAATGGCTGATAAACCCTCTTGTATCCTTTTAGCTACCAAAAGGGTGTTTGAGAATATACAAAAAATCCAAGTTTCAGAGAAAAGTCAGTTTAATAAATCTATCATTTTCTTCTTTGGAAGTTTTCAAAATTAAAACCTGTAAGTACTTGAAAAAAATGTCATTTTCAACCATTCCATGACTATTTTAATTGTACAACAGTAGAGGAACATGAAATATTGGAAAAGTTATTCAAGAAAGTGTCGAAATATAACTGCAATCATAAATTTTACTCGAATTTACTATTGTTAACTTGCAGTATCCTACGATGCGTACCGAGTTCTCTCCCTTTGATCTCCGCTTCGCAACGAATAAGCTGACACAATTGCGTATGCGGGGTTTTGTGATCTGAAAGAGTCAAATAAGAGCCAAAAATGGTTTTACATCAGTGGGGGTCCCAGGGTCTGGGGATTGGAATCCCCTCTTTTTATGGAAGATTAATGCATTTGAATGGGAGCATATAGTTGGAACCCTACCCCCTTTTATCTTTGGTTGAGAATACCCCCACCCCTGTTTAAAATTGGCTGGATCCACCCCGAGATAAGAAGCGGTAGAAGATGTACAAGTTCTGTTGCTCGCCTTAATCAAGAGAAAACATCTGAACATCCAAAGATCCAGAATTGGGTTTAAAACATAATAATCAACACAAAGATAACTGAACAAAAAGCTGTATTGCAATTCAATATCCTGCAGTTCTCATAATTCCTATTACATGTATTATTTCAAGATTTGCTTTACTTTTTTTTCTTCTATTTGAATTCAAAAGTCCTGCAAACAACTGTTGAGTCCTTTCAATTAAATTATTGATTGAATAATGAGCTAAGCTGACCAGTAAATAAAGTCTGAAAATGCTTTGTTGAAATAAAAGAGTGGTATTATGTCATAAAATATACTGAATCAACTTCAAATTTAATCCAAATTCATATTTACCTCCTCAAAAATGCATAGTCATTGAACTAAACTACAAAATCAAAAACCTGAGACTACTGCAATTAATGTATAACAAAGAGATTGGTCACTTCCCATGTTATAGTAGTCTCAGACAAAAACAAAACTGACTTAAATACAGTATGTTCAGAAATTTTTCGAAGAATGGACAACAATGAGATATTTATTATTCTGATATCAGAAATAATCACATAGTATCAAATCAGAATGCGAGTTGTTTTTATTGAGATAATCAATTTAATCACATTATTTAATTTAATAAAAAACCTCATGATATTATCTGAACTTACAGTCATGACTTAGCTTGTCAACATCTCACTTACTTTAAATACTTAAGTTAACCTGTTAGTACTAAAATAAAGAGATGTGGTATAAATAAGATAAGATATTTTATTCCAATTAAAAGGTCCATGAAGAGCAAAGTAATTTATCACAATGATTTTATAATTGACACAATAATGTTGATATAAATCATATTAATATGAATATAACCATCTCAATTCTTAGATTTTAAACCACAGCCAGATCAGAGCCACACATAAATTAGAAAAACAGGCATATATTTTTTATAAACAGGCAAATATTCTCAACGTCTTAAATAAAACAATATCTGTACTATATTGATATTTTTCTCAGTTCAAAAGCATATATTAATATAAATTGCAACACTTTTCAATACCTCTAGGTTTTCTTGAATAAAAAGCCAATTAAATTTGGCACTTGTGCTTAACTTTTCAAACTTTTACAACCTATTAATATATTATCATAAAATTCTTTTTTTTAAAAGTTATAAAGGGACACTGAAATTTAAATATGGTATAATTGCCAATGAGATAACAGTCTAGAAACTATCCACCAGAGTCCAAGTGTCTGTTAGCAGTTAAACTAAAAGTCACTTTAGAGACATCAACAATGATTACATTTCATTGTTTTCAAGCAAATGAGGAAAAAAGAGTAATACTAGCTTTTGTCTTACTACATGTACTAGCTTTTGCCTTACTACATGTACAAGAGAATATAAGAAATAATAATATAAATAAGGAAATAACAGAGACAAAAAAAGACAGGACTTAGCCACTGGACTATATGTAAACTATTCCCTTACTAATCCTTAGAGGAGCTGCTGTATACTTAGAAAGAAGGATGTTGAGGACTTGGCCCATCAATCAGCATTTTAGACACTACATTATGGTCAATTGCAATCTGCCCTATTTGTTCCAACCTATAACAGTGGCGGATCCAGAGGGGGATTCCGGGGGTTGGAACCCCTTTTTGGACGATCAATGCATTTGAATGGGGACATATAGTTGGAACCCCCCCTTTATCCTGGGTTGGGAACCCCCCTTTTTAAAATGGCTGGATCCGCCCCTGTATAATGAGTATTAAAATTAATACCTAGGGTGGGAATTAAACCCATGTATGTTCATTTACTCTATTGTTCTTCATGTACATAGATTGTACATGTAAATGAAATATATCAAATGCAAAAAAAAAATGCTGTAATGTAAATATGGTAATTTGTAAACATCATTACAGCCTCATTTTTTAAAGACCTAGTAAAGGAAGTCCCTGGGCCTAGCTAGACGTATTTCTTAGGCAAGATGTATTACTAGTATATAACTCTTGAAAGTATAACACGATAATGGTAATTGATAAGTATTTAGTAACAACAATGTGCAATTTAGGTAAACAAACATCAACAATCTACCACGTGTTTGTCTGCTGTGCTTGAATTCAAAACGACCCATCAGGCTTATTTATACGAATTTTTGCTAAAGCAGACAGTTAAATATGTCTGGTTACCTTATAAGTTCTATAAAGAATGCATTTGCTGTAATGACTTGTGTATACATGGAAATATAATGAAGATAACATTGATTTTTTTACCGTAAATTTTGAATACACAACATTCCGAGGTATCCCCAAAACACATGGCTACTTTGTAACGATGGCTGGTAACGTGTAGCCACTTTATAACGGTAAATGTGATTGGATGATCTTCAAAAATCAATAATAAAATTGCTAATAAATGATTGGATACGAAATTGTGTCAGCTATTACTTTGATGAAAAAATGTAAACATTGAAATCCGCCATTTTGACACAGGAAACAAACTAATTTTCAATCTTGGATTAAAGAACATTGCAAACATTGCCAGCGTTTCATGCATAACCAGTCATGTGCAAATATATCTTTTAATTTGTTTTTACACTTATTTTTCTATGTTTTAGTTAATTTAATGTTTTAATTTACTACAGAACGGAACATCGTTCTCAAGGATGCCGCAGAAAAAAATATAGGTGGCGCTGTTTGTGGGCGTAAACATTTTACATACGGGTCCTTTTTGTGTCGACAAGTTGACCTTTATCTGTCAGATTCAGGCGTTTGCCGTTCAACTGTATCCGGGGTTTTTGTGATCTGAAAGAGTCAAATAAGAGCCAAAAAATGGTTTTACTTCATATTTTATACCCCTCAACACGTTACCAAACCTATTTAAGGAATTATTAGGGATTTTCCGTGGACCTACGCAAATTTTCAGAAAAAAAGTTTCACTTCACTCGTGAATTTACAACACTTGAACAACACTTTTTAATAATAATTATATAAAATAAGGAAGCTTATTCAATCTAGAATTGAACACTTTGATTTTTATTAATGTACGAGTACAAATAAGACGATACGAGTCCAAAAACCACGAGGCATGCACGTTTACCAAAATATCGTAAACTCTGACCTTTTATCACGTGACCAATGTCTTGACCTTAGAAGCCATTAAATCCTTTGCCGTCCAACTGTACCATGCCATATATTAAACCAATTAACGAGTTATCGAAAGATAGGCGGTAACGCAGATGAAACCTTTGAAGTGACGACGTTGTTATTCCTTTCAATATTACTTCCATGATTTTACGAACTTACCATTTATTTGTGTTATTTATTCCTGGATGTGACTATTGCAATGCCATAATAATACCAGTAGTCACAGTGTAATCTCATTAAATTTCGACGAACCATTTTACTATGCCTTCTATGTCTGATACAAATGAAACTGCATTTACCCGAGAATAAATTGATGATTTTTTTTTTTTCATTTAATGCCCCATGTCTTAAAAGTGACATCATGTATGTAGATGTCATTTCGGAGGTTTTTTTGTTTACTAGTATATATAAATGCGGGGATAAACTTGTGTATTGAGATTCACGCTGTTTACATGTGAAGAAATCGTGATTTTACACTATGTTTCTTAAATTCAAAGACCGTGAATATAATATTGAGGGGGGCAAGGGGTTTAACTGTTATGCTGTTTTGGGGCATTTTAATTCTTTGTTATCTGTTATTCTGAAAATATATTTGCTGTTAGCTGTTATTGGCTTATTCCTTGTGAGCGGTTATAAGACTATTAATTTTTTTGTTATCTGTTATTGTGAGAATGTATTTGCTGTTAACTGTTATTGGAAATTGGAATGTTACCATTTTGACAGCCAATTTTTGGTAGAAATTGAAAATCATTCAACATTTGGGTCTTACCACAGGTAATATGGTGGTCCCTTATCTGGAGAGGATTCCAGCAACATTCACATCCTTTAAACATATCAAAATCAGTCGGGTCCAGGACAATTCCAGTATATCTTATTATAATTCTTTGTAATAAATTCCATTTTCTATGAACATGTATTTAGAGTTTTCTAGAATTCAGGCTTACTCAATGTATGATTATTTTTTGTTATGGAATTCAATACTTTTTTCAACATTTTTTGGTGCTTTTAAGAAACTGACCCATGCTTGTAGTAAATTAGTGTGTGTATTCTTAGAAAAGAATCACAGAGTTGAGTCTGTGTTCCGTATTGTATAAAATTTATACAATAAGAAACACAGACTCAGCCCTGTTTAAAAAGGTGTTTCTGTTAAGGTCGTATGGACCTAGGCCGATTCTCATCATGTATCCCTGACCATATGTTTCACTTTTTGTAATATTAAGAATCGTTGGAATTTGATTTTTCACATATATATTGGGATAATGTTCCCTGTATATAGGGATAATTAAATTGAGAATGGAAATGGGGAATGTGTCAAAGAGACAACAACCCGACCACAGAACAGACAACAACAGAAGGTCACCAATAGGTCTTCAATGCAGCGAGAAATTCCCGCACCCGGAGACGTCCTTAAGCTGGCCCCTAAACAAATATATATACTAGTTCAGTGATAATGGACGCCATACTAAACTCCAAATTATACACAAGAAACTAAAAGTAAAAATAATACAAGACTAACAAAGGCCAGAGGCTCCTGACTTGGGACAGGCGCAAAAATGCGGCGGGGTTAAACATGTTTATGAGATCTCAACCCTCCCCCTATACCTCTAGCCAATGTAGAAAAGTAAACGCATAACAATACGCACATTAAAAGTCAGTTAAAGAGAAGTCCGAGTCCGATGTCAGAAGATGTAACAAAAGAAAACAAACAAAATGACAATAATACATAAATAACAACAGACTACTAGCAGTTAACTGACATGCTGATAATGTTCCCTGTATCCCCATATGTAAATGTTAAATTCGAACAATTCTTAATATTACACAAAGGAAAACATATAGCCATTATATCATATAATTTTTTTATTGTCATATAAACATAATAAGCTTGTGACAAAAAACAGAAACAAACATAATATAGCAAAGAAATTACAATTCTAAAAGAAATGAACACAAGAAAAACAAATATATAGCAGCTAAGCTATTCAAACAGGATATCTCTGAGTTATCAGTTAAAACTAATTGAACTTCTTTATCAAAAAGATTACTAGAAATTTCTATTGGAAGATTTCATAATGAAGCTACCTAGGCTTTAACCAAAAACATGGATTTTCTTGCCTTGTTTTCACTAGGTCTCCTAAACTTGAAATAAGGTTAACATTGCTCTTTATAAGAGTCATTTGGAATTTATATTCTAACTCATTTTTTTATCATATTGCCATTGTAGTAAAGAAATGAAACTACCCTTTGGCAATATGTTGCTGTAAAATGATGGTTTAAGTTTTTTTATTATACTATTATAGTATTTAATGAAAGGAAGTTGCCAATTTTCCCAGAAACTACTAAATTTATTTATACTGTTCTGTAGACCTTTTTTACTCAAAAGTAGATCATCTACAAAAGATTATGTGATCCAAGGGTTGGGTCTTCTTGTTTTGGATAACACAAAATTATTATCTTACATTGAGTAAACCAATTCTAGATAACTCTAAAACACATGTTTATATGTTTATAGAAAATGGAATTTATTACAAAGGATTATAATAAGATATGCTGGATTGGTCTTGGACCCGAATGATTTGAGTATTTCATTTACTGTTATCTGTTTTTATCCTTTTTCAATTCCTTGTTATCTGTTTTAAGCCAAATCAATTTGCTGTTTTGCTGTTATTGGATCCCTCCTTGCCCCCCCTCAATATTTGCTCCGGAAATATGGCATAGATATAGGCCCTACAACCTTGTAGCCGGCTAACACTACATCATATACTGTACAATAAAAGCTGTGTTACCGAACGACTTACAAAACAATTGTGTTTGCTATCGTGTGCAGCAAGTTTTTTGTCTCACTACATCATATACTGTACAATAAAAGCTGTGTTACCGAACGACTTACAAAACAATTGTGTTTGCTATCGTGTGCAGCAAGTTTTTTGTCTCATGTTGATTTCAATTCAATAGATTTTGGAATCGTAAAGAGTAGATTTTGATGTGTTTTACCCATTGAAACCAATAGCCTGTTATAGGGTGAAATACATGTAGATAAATGTTTAATTCACAAATTATTTCCGGTATTTATTCATAAATGTACATTTGTAACCCGATGGGTTGGTGGCATATATTAAATATTTCATTGACTGCAAAGTCAATTCCTAGCGATTTTTGTTGTTGGATGTCAATCGAATCTTTTCGGGAATAGCTTTTTAGTTTATTAGCTCCACACGAACGACATTCATAGTACTTCTTGAAAGTTGAAAATTTTTGTGACGAATAGACAGAGAAAAAAAGAATTAAGCAGCTAATTCTTGCAATTATTAAAACCCTTTCGCTTTTACATTAATGTTAGATGGCACATAGGTTTTATTTATAAAAGTACTTCACATTTAGAACATTTAATTTTCTAGTTTCCACTTTCTCCCTTTTTAGCAAATTAGTTTGAGACTGAAAGTTATATTGTAATACATTATGGTAAGTATGGTTTACATTTCTAATTATATTCAAAAGAAAGCAGGAAGGGTGTATCAAAATAGCTCATCTACTTCTGTATTTTTATACTGACTTTTCCTTCAGTTACAACAAAAATCTTTTACTAGCAGTAATTAAATCATTCTACTCAAACCAATAGTGTATTCCTTACTGAAAAAAAAAAATACAATCGCAAGGTGATTGCTCACGTTTCATATAATGATACTCGATAAGAACTTTGTTCTTCAAATCGCCATAGAAAAATTCGACTCGGTTCGGTGACTCCTTAACAGCACCTATCGTCAGCTGACGCAATTTCAACTCTTGTCAGTCATACAAGTCTTGTTTCCTGAGTGCCACCGATGTTAGTGCAATAACAATTTTACTCAACATACTTGTCAAGCCAGTTTCACATGATTTCCCTTTTTTGCAGTGGTGTAACTTTTTTATTTCTTGATCTATTTTTACCAAATAAAAATCAACCAAAACCATTTAGTTTTGTTTAAGATTTTCAGTGCTTCTGCACCTTTGCATATTTATACCTGCGACAGGTACGGCAAATTAATTATCGGCTGATAAGACGACTGTCCGATAATTTACATTTAATCGTTATAAGTAATTAGTCTGTTGGGAGGATGTCGGTAGATCATCTACATCATAGACCAGTCCACCACACCCAGTGCCGTGCCGTGCCTTTGATTTTACAAAGTGAACTAAAGGGTGCTCTGTAGGCAATATTCTGAGTAGTTTATCAATGGCTATTATATCTATGGCTATACTATTTACCTGTCTATATTCCTACTGTTCAATTCATATATGTCTTAGGGAGCTACCATTTGATTTTTATGGGGGTGGCTAGGATGAAAAATTTTGTCCTGCATTTTTTTTTAGTTGTAATCTCTGTCCTGCCTTTTTATTTTTCACTCCTTTCGGTCCTGACTTTTTTTACATAAATTGTCATCCTGCCTTTTTTTTTTGCCAATTTGCTCATCCTGCCTATTTTTTTACTCAACACTCCTGTCCTGCCTTTTTTCAAATTTCATCCTAGCCCCCCCCCTATACAAATCAAAATGGTAGCTCCCTTAGTTCTGTTGATGGCATGGCAAACATTATTATAATAAGTCCTGCTATAATAAGTCCTGCTATAATTGAATTACAAATATCAGATTTAAAAATCAATCAAGTAAAAATTTGTATATTTAAGACAAGTGTTAACAACTTTAAACTTTAAATGATATTCATGAACTCTTCTCAAAATAGTCAAAGCTTGTTATGGATAATATATAAGGCCTGTCACAAACTTGTATATCTGAACAGTGAAGGAAATTGGTAAGTATGAACAAATTGGATTACATTCTAATACCTGTATCTTTATAGAATGATTGCTTGTTGGGAGCTGTACGCTCAGTAACTATTGTATAATTCAAGTCGAAACGAAAACAATGTAAAACTAGTTTATAAAACAATGAAAAGGATATTACACATGGGTTTCTTCCCGATAGAACATGTTTGTTGGATGAAGTTATCATACATTTCTACTGGCACGAAAAATTAACATTTACTATAGTAAGTTATTTCAAGGACGTATATTTAGATTTTTACGTCCTTGGTTATTTACAACAGTTAAAATGTGATCAATGATATGTGACATAATTTATGCCAGACGGAAACTAGATTATAACATTATTTGCTTTCCTGTTACAATCATGTAATCTTTCAAAATTGACATTCAAGCGTTTCTGAAAAAAATATATATTTGATGTATCAAAAGCTAACCTTAGTCTCGACTGCGACAAAAGCTGCAGAATATGAAACAAACGGATGTCAATCTGGCGGCACCGACAACGGCGTAAACTATATATTTCATGATGATGATGATGATGGATTGCTGCTTTTAAAACGTCCAGCGGCAAATTAATATGCATATTTAGGACGAGAACATGTTAATGTAATATGAAAATTAACCCTGATGTGTACTAGAGCGACACATTATTCTGACTTTGAGCCGACCAGTCTTTGCTCTTACTCCTTAATGCCGCGTGCTCAGTGGAATGAGAAGCAGCAAATACCAATTTTAAAGTCTTTGGTTTGACCAGGCCGGGGTTCGAACTCACGACCTCCCGCACTCGAGGCGAACACTCTACCACAAAACCACTAAACTATGTGTAAAGCTTCATATTTCAGAAGGTTGAAAACATGCAAACGTTACTTCATATCGTGTATACAGATGCCATGTGTTTATCTTGTAACTGTTTTCACTTATTGTAGGTGAGGGGACAACCATATTTGGAAAAAAAAAGAATCATTGTAATGTAAACATGCCCGTTAGACAGGCTTTACCTGACCTTGACCTAATTTCATGGTCAGTTGTAAAGGTTAATTTTTCGTTGTCAAGTCCGCTTCTCGAGTACTTTAAGCAATAGGTTAATTATAGTTGGTATATGAATTTTTTGTAAAAAGGCGGAAGATATTCAAAACCGTCATAAGTCGAAAAAAAAACTGACAACGTCATTTCAAAACTTACGAAAGATGACGTAGTGTAGGATTAAATATTGTCCGCCATGAAATTTTATCGCACCGCGGGTAAATTATCACGTTGTGATTGGTTTAACGCCGTCACGTGGTGACCCCCTATGGATCCGTAGGGGGTTAGTAAATTTCATAGGGGTTCATGACGTCATGTCTACTGTTAATGGTGACGTCATCTATTAATGTTGTGTTTCATTGTTTATTTTTCTACAAAACGCAGCAGAAAAAGTCCCGCGTGCGATAAATTCGTTATACGGTTAACTATTGACCCCCTACGGACCATAGAGGATGAATAAAATCCATAGGAGATTCGGCCTTCGGCCTCACCCCCTATGGATTTATGGATCTTTGAATCCGTAGGGGGTCAGTAGCGAACCATATAACTTATAATGTCCACCGGACACTTTTTCGCAGTAAATTGTGTCCACGGACATAATGTTATTATATAAATAATACATAGCTGAAAGGGTGATAGAGCAGATTGTTACCCCGAGAAAACATTGTCAACTGAGGCGAAGCCAAGGTTGACATTGTCTTCGGGGTACCAATCTGCTCTATCACCCTCTCAGATATGTGTTATTTAATTTATTAGACTGAATGTTCTGTTTTTACTGTCTATTAAATTTCAAATTCAAAGTAATAAATAAGACGTCTTGTACATAACAACCATCCGTATTTAATAAAGCGCACACTTGATCAAGCGTCTCCGTGAAGGGTAATAGAGTATTTACCATAGGATGGAGTAAATTGTCTCCCTCGTATTAACCAATCAAAATCTGGCATTTTGACATGAAGTATAATAATATGAAATATCGTCCGGACGATATTTCCTATGAAATCGTGTCCACAGTTGTGAAAAATTGTCCTTCAAAGAAAGGACAATATTTCATATGAAAAAGTTTCCTTCATAGAAAGGACAGTATTTCACGTGAAAAAGTGTCCACTCTCATTACCTACAAAAGGAATACATAGCTTCAGTTCTTTATCTAAATTGAAGTTTTAAAATAAGCATGGGGGTTTTGTCTCCAAAAAAAACATGGCATGTAAACTGGAGTATTGAATTCATACAAAATGTGATCTTTACCATGTGTAATTAAACATAAATTATACAATAAAACACGTACTAATATGTTTTATTTTATAGTTGGATGCTTTTCTCCTGATAGTTCTTTTCTCATTGTTAGTAGAGGCTGGTGGATACTTTTTGTCGACACCTTTATAGCTAAGATAATTGAAAATACTTTGGAATTCAACACCTTCCATTTTTGTTTATATCAAATTATTACTGGTTCTTAATTGGTTTGTTTTAGTAATAGAAAATTAAATATACAATGTAGCTAAAACATTTCTGTGACTTTTTTTTATTATCTCCCTTTAAAGGACACTTTTTACTGTGAAAAAATGTCCTCTTATTGAAAATCAACCTTTACAGGACAGAATTTAATACTATTTTATCATGAAATTAGTCCGATTAAAAATACACTTTTTCAGCATCGGACACATTTAAATATACCTTTTCTGTGACACTTTTATGGCTCACAGTAGACCAACAAATTCACAAAACACTAAATAGAAACCTAAAGACTAAGCAACACGAACCCCAACAAATACTGGTGTGCTCTGGAGGGTACGTAGATTCTGCTCCATTAGTGTTACCCGTATACAGTTGTAAATATCAATCTGGCAGGGTTAATCTAATATTGACTTCATTTTCCTGGTTCATTGGGCAATACTTAGTTTTAGTGATAATGGCATTTTCTCCGATACTGTTAGCAATAGGAAAACTATATTTGGTGTATGGGTTGATTTTAAGATATATGCACATGTGTGTATGGTAGGTTTCACCGGACCTTCACCTCATTTTTATGGTTCATTGATTAGTCAGTGTTTAGTTTTTATGGTTATGTTCTTTTCTCAGCTACAATAAGCAATAGTCAACTAAATAGTATGTTTGGAATGAATGTAAGGTGTAAATGACCACATGGCAAGTTTTATCTGACCATGACCTCATTTTCATAGAACTTTGATAAATGTTAAGTTTGTTGTGATACCTGTAGTAAAACAACTTTCAACAAAAAAACATGATTAGTAAAGCAGGTGAGACATTTATGTGTGTGCACTCTTTTTCATATATATATAAAAAACTTACATAAAATATTATATCAATGTCATTAAAGGCTAACACGTGTCGTTCTTTTAATAGTATATATCGATTAACCAAGATTGTGGGTCGCCAGCAAACCGTCTTAGATGTCTGGACAAGCACGAAGAAACAGCAGCAATACAAATGATTCATTACTTGAAAATAGTTTGCCACTAGATGCGAGTGTAATCATCACTGGATATGAAAAGCCCTGGCTTGATAGATCTGCCATTAGTTTGGACGCAGGGTCGGATACAGATCAAGAGAAAAAAGGGAGAAATGAGACAGTAAATGAAGTCATCATAGATACCATGGATTGCAACATGAAAAAAACAGAAAATCCAGGTATGTTATTTTTGTATAAAAAATTTGTCACGCTATCGAAAATAAAATGTAAGTCACAAGTAATACCTCCTATGCTTGTTCACGCCATATATTTGTATACACTGAGCACCACAACGGTTGCCACTAAAACTGTTCACACTTACTCATGTGCACCGTAGGTATTACTGATATCCAGTTTTCAATGATATATTTATGGAGCAGTAGGAATCATTATATATAACATTGAAAAAAAATAGATATCAGAAGATACAGACTAAGGATAAGGAGCAGTCGCAAACCAAATAATAAGAACAGAGAACACAATGACCAAATGAGATATGCTAAGGCAAATAATGGGTACCAGAACATGTATTTATATTTCTATCCATATGACAACGCTTTATACAAACACCAGCCCCAGAAAATACCAAAGGACAATAGAAAAATCACAATTAAAAATTGAACAGAAAATACAATGATCAAATAATGTATATGTATTTTTGAAATAACCCTCATCAGGAACGCTCAAAGCCAAAAGTTTGTACAGTCGCGGGGGGATAAATACATGACCAATAAGGCATTAAATTGGGGAAAAACAAATATCCAAACCATTTTTTGTCATCTTTGCCATAGGGAGTTGCAACCTTCGTTCCCTTTTAATAAAAAAGAGGCAGAAGATACCAAAGGGACAATGAAATTCACAAGTAGAAGAAAAACCGACAACACCATGCATGACAAAAAACGATAAAAAGACAACAATCTAGAAACACTATATAGAAAACTAAAAACTGAGTGACACGAACCCCACATATCGGTAAATATTGCATTATTATTTTTAAAATAAAAATCTTTATAAAATATTTGATACTTTGGAAAACATGATTTGTTGATATTGGGCGTTAGACTAGCTTTCAGTAACGGCGAGTTGTCTTAGTTTGGTACGTTTTGTCTTTCGTCTTTTTGTTATTTTTAAGTGCTTAGTAGCAATCTGAGGAGTCAAGCCTTATCAAGTTTGTTCTTATGTTGTGTCGTTACACCTCTGTCCCCCTGTTGACGGGATGACTGAGCGCTCAAATATGTTTTACACCGTCACATACTGTGTGCGCCTGTCTCAAACCATGAGTCTGTTATCAAGTGGCTGTCTGTCATAACCGTTGGTTTCCTCTTTTCAGTTGTTTCACATTTTGTTAAAGGCCGTGAGGTAGCCTGTAATTGTTCACATATTTGTTTTTCGGTTTAAACGGATATATAGCTGTCCCATTGGCAATCATACCACATCTCCTTTTTTTATATGCATGACTTTACATTCGATAGAAAAAATCGAGTTTGTTCAGATTGTCTTCTTATCCTGTTTTTTTTTGGATAATTAGATACCCCAAAATTTCCAAATTCTTATAAACGTGGTTACATGCAAGGGAATTTGCCGTTATATTTTTGAATCAACTAGCAATGATGAAAGCGACTACCGTCCTCTGTGTTAAAATTGCATGGATAGGATTCATGACATAAACAATATATGAAATATTACACTAATTTTAATTAAGCAATGGAAAGTAGGCAACTGCATTAGATATTATATCATTTTTATATTTCATACTTTTATAGAACAGGATAATGAAAAAAGGCGGTCATCATTGATGTCTATGAAGAACGATTCTGGAATTGAAAATAGTATGACGCTAGAAAAAAGTGTTGTTATTACTCAGTACGAGAAACCTTGGGCTGAAAGATCTGCCATTGACCTAGAAACTTACTCTTATTCTGAGCAATGTGTTGATAAAGCAACCGAATCTAAATCTGTTGAAACGGTTGATAAAAAGGAAAACATTGATCTCGAGCCCAATAGGTTTTCTAAATATCCTTCAGACAAACAGCAAATTGAACGTGATCGTGAGAAAAGACACATCCGTAAACACAAACATTCAGACGATGAAAATGACAGTAAACAAAAAAGCAGCCGTAGAAAAAGGAAAGAACGATCAAGAAGTAACACACCTATTCACCGTACAAGACGCAAACCACGTAGATATCGCTCAAGAAGCAGTGAAACAAAACATCGGTCCAGAAGCAAGACACCAATTTATCGCACCAGACGCCAAACGCGTAGATACCGATCAGGAAGCAAAGATACCAAACATCGGTCCAGAAGTAAGACACCAAGCCGCCGTTCTAGACGAAAAAAGAACAGATGACATTCTAAAAGCAATAAATGAAGGCAGCGATCAAGAAACTCAAATACTTGACATACTTGAAGAGCAATACATCCAGACGAAAGGAATATACAGAATAAAAACGTAGTAACTAAGTTAAACAAACAAAATAAAATTAAGATGGAGTCAGTTATTGTATTGTTGTTAGTTTGTCCTATTGCAGCACATGATCTGTTTTGAGTTGTTGGTTTCCTGGGAATAAGTGGAATGACCTAACATGATGATGTATACTTTTAATATGATAAAATACAGAAGACCAGTTTGTTATGCACAACAAATTAATAATCTTTTTTTACTCTGTAATCTGTTGTTCCTTTGTTTTAAACGGTTCTACTCGAGTAACGGTTGCAACCATGTTAGGTAGTGGTTTAAGTCAACAAATATAATTTGTAGATGTCATGTGTAACCATTTTTAAAGTTCGGTAGAACTGGTCCTTTAAAGATTCTTTTTTGAGGTCTAATAGATTTTATGCTCACTCAGCTCAAGGGGCCAGTGTTAGCTTTTGCTGTCACTTGACGTCCGTCGTCTGACGTCGTCCGTTAACGTTTAAAAAGATCATCTCCTGAAAGTACTTGGCCAAATTTAACCACCAAAATTGGCAACAATCATCATTGGGGTGTCTAGTTTAAAAATGCGTCCGATTTTCCTGTCTGCCAGCCAACATGGCCGAAATAACTAAAAATAGAACATAGGGGTAAAATGCTAGTCTTGTCTATTATCTTGAAAACCACTATGGATAGAGAAAATCTGACAGGGGCAAAACTGTTCAGAATAAAATGAGATTTACCTTCAAAACTGTCATACGACGTCTTGTAGGAGTAATCGTCCTTAAATGACGAATTTTCCAACGTTTTTCATTTTTGCCCATTATCTTGAAAATTATAATATCTAGATAGACAAAAACCTCTGAAAGAAAAATTATCGGCTAGACAAGATCTGCAAAAAAGTCTGCATGGCCGGAATCGTCAGTCGGCCCCTTACTGGAATAATTGCCCTTGAATGACTATTTTTAACATTATTTTGCGTTTTTGTCTATTATCTTTCAAAACTTTAATTGCTAAATGGAATCTTTAAAAAGCAAAAATGATCAGCAAGACAAGATCAACAAATAAGTCAATGAATTCGGAAATTGTCAGTCAACTCCTTATTTGAGTAATTGCCCTTTAGCGACTATTTTGTAATTTTTTTGGCCTTTTTAACTATTATCTTGATAATTATAACTGATTAAAAGAAACGTTTTCAATCTGTAATAAAAGTTCAGGAAAGAAAGTGATTTTAGTTAATGATAGCCTAATCTACAATGTTGGAGAGTGTCTATCGATGCAGATGCACATATACCTAGGTGAGCAACACAGGTTCTTTAAAGCCTCTAGTTTATAATCATTTTACACTGTTTAGTTAGTATGTCCATTTTGGTTTGCTAACCGGGTCACAAATAAAAAAATATCAAAGCTGACCAATATTGAAGACTTTAAGCTAAGTTTGCCTAAAAAATGTCTCAATGGTTGCAGACTTGAAACTGTTTATTAGTCACCGAGAAGGACGATTGACCGAAAAGATGACTTTTATTAAGCTTAACTTTCTCTTCTGAGGATACTCAAGTTTCTATACTGAATACAATCTTATTTAAACTTCGATATACCCTTGTAGCATGATCTATGAAAAACGTGATTTCAGCTTTCCCATTGTCAACATCCCATTTTTCAGCAGTAACAATTCCAGTGTCAAATCTCATGTTTACATATCTCAGGTGATATATTACACGCGTGTATGTTCACGTTATTCGAACTTCTTCAACAGGGGTAAAGGGGCCTCGGTGGCCGAGTGGTCTAAGTAGTTACTACTGTAATCACTAGCCAGTCAACACTGAGGTTGTGAGTTCGAACCCCGCTCGTGCGGGTGCACTCGACTCCAATCTTAATTGACTAGGATTGTCAGTTTTCCTATCGAAGGTCGGTGGTTTTCTCCGGGCACTCCGGCTTCCTCTACCAATAAAAACTGGCCGCCACGAAATAGCCCAAAAGCGGTGCTTAAAAGTGGCGTTAAAACACCAAAAATCAAATAAACAGGGGTATACTTTTAACGCAGACTGCACCAGCAGGGCTATGAGGGATAATGTTGAAATCAACACACACTACACAAGCTTTACGACCACCATTTCGAATTGATTGACGGATACGATGCGTCTCTGTCTCAAATAACAAGAGACATGTTTTGCGGTCTTTATATACCAGAATAGACCTGTCTGATCTGTTACTGATTGTGTCCAATCCCTACTGTAATAATTTGACTGATTGTAATTTGTTAAGTGGGTAATGCATGCATAGCTGGAGACACGTTCCTGGTTTAGAAAACTTCATGTGATATAAATATTTAAATCATTACTTCAGGATGTGATCACGTGAGTTATGAAGAAAAATGTCTCATGTTAATGATAGTTTTAAATATATATATATCAAGTAAATATTATAATAAACGTATTGAATATAACAAGAGGCTTTTAAGAGACTGAATCGCTCACCTGGAATTTTTGTGTAGATTTTTCATCAATGATTATTTTGCTGTTCTAATGTTTATTAATGCGTTCCTTTAAAAGATCCTCTCTATCTTACACAGTTTCTGCAAAAACTACATAAATTGGTAACAAGAGGCTGTCAGAGTGACAGCAAACCGGATTTTCCTGCAGAGGTCGAACCCTGAACAGTTGAGCAAGTATGGACACTACATTTAAGCTTATAATAGCTGTGAATTTGGATTGTGATTGAATAATTGACACAGCATAGGTTTGTGACAAACAATGAATGTGGTCAAAGAACTGAAATATTTGAAATTGGACATTTACCTATTATGGTCCAATATCCAAAATCTAAGTACATATTAGAACCAGCATATCAAAGAAACCCAAGAATTCAATTTTGATGAAATCAGACAAAAGTTTAATTTAGGACCCTTTGAGCCTCAATGTGGACCAATTTGATAAAGGAGCCTACAATCCAAAATCTCTCAATACATGGTTAGATTCAGCATTTCAAAGAACCCCATAAATTAAATTTTGTTGAATCAAACAAAGTTTAATTTTGGACCTCATTTGGACCAACTTGAAAACTGGGCCCAAAAATCTAATATTTAAATACAGGTTTAGATTCAGCATTTGAAAGAACCCTATATATGTTTAATTTATGTTGAAATGAAACACAGGTTAAATTTATCCATCATATTTTCTGTGCAAAGGGAAATAACTCGAACTGGATAAATATTTCTCTAAAATAAGATATGATGCAATTTTTCAAATTATAATCAATAATATAATAACAACAACCAGTGATGACTAAGTTCTCTAAAATTAGATGTGATTTAACACTCAAACATTGTTAGAATCAGCACATCAAAGAACCAAAGAATTCAATTTTTGATGAAATTAAACAAAAGTTTAATTTAGGACCCTTTGAACCTCAATGTGGACCAATTTGATAAAGGAGCCCACAATCCAAAATCTCTCAATACATGGTTAGATTCAGCATTTCAAAGAACCCCATAAATTCAATTTTTGTTGAATCAAACAAAGTTTAATTTTGGACCCTCATTTGGACCAACTTGAAAACTGGGCCCAAAAATCTAATATTTAAATACAGGTTTAGATTCAGCATTTGAAAGAACCCTATATATATTTAATTTATGTTGAAATGAAACACAGGTTAAATTTATCCATAATATTTTCTGTGCAAAGGGAAATAACTCAAACTGGATAATTTTTTTCTAAAATTAGATATGATGCAATTTTTCAAATTATAATCAATAATATAACAACAACAACCAGTGATGACTAAGTTCTCTAAAATTAGATATGATTTAACACTCAAACATTGTTAGAATCAGTATATCAAAGAACCAAAGAATTCAATTTTTGATGAAATTAAACAGGACCCTTTGGACCTCAATGTGGTGTTATCTTATTAATAATGAAAAGAAATACAGGTTTAGATTAAGCATTTCAAAGAACCCTATATTTATTCAATTTATGTTGAAATCAAACACAGTTTAATTTTGGACCCCGATTTGGACCAACTTGAAAACTGGGCCCAAAATCAGAAATCTAAATATATCTTTATTAATAAACAATATCAGCTTAGTTTTTAAAGGAGTTCACTTCATAAAAAAAAATATACAGCATTCAGAAAATTAGTTTTTACAGAATAACAAACAAACTTGCCACAAAATTCTTCAAACAATTTACCAAAGAAAAGAAGAAAAAAATCCAAATCTTATTTATCATTAATACAATGTCTTTTCAAAATCTATAAAACTTATCAGTTACAAGAAATAGTTGTAACAGCATGCTGTTACGAAGTCTCCCAAACAAAGCTCCAATAATTCATCATTCCCATGGTCGCCTGACATTGGGCAAAGTCCAGTACAAATTGGTTTGTGATATGCATAAGTGACGCCTATGGATTGACCCTGTATGTCATTCAAATCTTCTTGGAATGACGAACAGGAATATATATGGTTGTTTGGGGGTGGAGATCTCGACCGTTTACAAGTTCTCAAAAGGGGTGTGATCCCCAGTGGACTTGCCCTTTATTTCATATGATTTGTTTTTTTGTCCCATACAAGAATATATATGGTTTAGTGGTGGGGATCGCGATCATTTACAATTTCTTAAACAGGAGGGGGTGGGGGTGACCCCAGGGGACTCGCCTTTTATTTCATTTGATTTGTTTTATTGTCCCGTACAAGAATATATATGGTTTAGAGGTGGGGATCTCGACCGTTTACAAGTTCTCAAACAGAAGGGGGTGGGGGTGACCTCAGGGGACTCGCCTTTTATTTCACTTGATTTTTTTTTATTGTCCCATACAAGAATATATATGGTTTCAGGGTGGGGATCTTGACAGTTTACAAGTTTTCAAAAAGAAGGTGGGTGGGGGTGAACCTGGGGACTCCCCCAATATTTCATTTGATTTGTTTTATTGTCCCATGCAAGAATATATATGGTTAAGGGGTGGGGATCTAGACCGTTTACAAGATAAAAGCACATTCTCAAATTGAAGGGTGGTGGGGGTAAGAATATATATGGTTTAGGGAGACTTAATTATCTACAAAATGTCTAATAATGAACAGTAAATTTCAAACTTCATTTATACAGTCCTTCTAGTAAATTTCAAACTTTATATATATACAGTCCTACAGATCTTATCAGGAAACAGAAAATGTTCAAATAAATCTGTCACTCCAATGATTATCATATGCTAAGATATTTCAAAGATCTAAAATATTTCCCAGATCTAATTGAACAGAACTATGGTTTAACATAGTACTCTAACATTACATATATAATAATTAATAATGTAATAATCTTCAAAATGTCTAATGATATAGCTTATAATCATTACCACTTAGGAAATAGATAATTTTCAAATAAATCTGTCACTCCAATTTCTATTGTGAGATAAGACAAATCATAACATGATAACAAGAGTAAAATATTTAAAAATTCCACTTTTGGATATTAAAAATGGCGATAACTCACAAAGGAGAAATAATAAAATCTTGAAAATTGAACTAGACCTTCATTAAGTCCAAGGAAACAACATATTTAAATTTGAAAAAAAAATTGTTAAAGCGTTTTCATGTTATTGTGCTGACACTGTTTGGCAGCCGCCCGTAGATCCGCCCAGCCGTCCGCCGTACATCACCATTTAAATAACCGATATTTCCTTCGAAAATTCGGTTAAAAATCATCTTTCAAGGGCAATAACCATGAGAACTATAAGGAATCAATTGACATTATCTGTCATGTTGACTTATGTGTATGTCTACTTGTCGAATATGTTTACTATTTGAAGTTTCTGTCTATCTATGGAATTTCTGCGAAAGCCCAAGAAATTTGGTAAAAATCATCCTTCAAGGACAATAACTCCTGTAAGGGATTAATTGACAATTGCGGTCATGCTGACTTATTTGTAGGGCTTACTTTGCTGAACGTTTTTGCTGTTTGAAATTTCTCTATTTCTATAATAGTTTCTGAAAATTTAATAAAAATAGTCTTTTAAGGGCAATAACTCCTGTAAGGGGTCAATTGACGAATTTCGTTCTTAGATTTATTGGTAGATCTTACTTTGCTGAACATTTTCGCTTTTTAAATTTCTCTTTGTCTATAATAGTTTTCAAGATAACAACCAACAAAATGCGCTCCGCCTGGGCAGGCTGGGTACGACCGCAGAGGTCGAACTCTGAACAGTTGGGGCAAGTATGGTCACAATATTCAAGCTCGATACAGCTATGAATTTGGATAGTGATTAAATATTTGACACATTATAGATTTCTGACACAGAATGAATATGGTCAGATAACTTAAAAATTTGAAATGGGATATTTAATCTACTTCATGGTCCAATATCCAAAATCTAATTCCATGGTTAGATTCAGCAGTATAAAAAAAAAACATGAATTCAAACAAAGTTAAATTTTGGACCCTTTGGACCTTAATATGGACTAATTTGAAAACAGGGCCCAAAATTAAAAATCTAAATGCACAGTTAGATTCAGCATATCATAGAACCACCAGAATTCAGTTTTTGATGAAATCAAAAAAAGTCCAATTTTGGACCCTTTGGACCTCAATGTAGACCTATTTAAAAATGTCCAAATATCCAATATAATAATACGTGGTAAAAACCTCAAACAATTCAAGACTTTAAGTTAATCCTCATTGAAATTGGTTAATAGATTTGTATTTCTTTTCAATTGAAGATTTCTTGCTGAGATCCACAGACTAATACTTAAGTAATTGTCCATTCTTGAACCAGAAAAACTTGTTTTCCCCCCTAATTCCTGAACAGTTTGTGCCATAACCCCCAAAGTCAATCCCAATCTTCCCTTTGTAGTATGGAACCTTGTGGTACAATTTCATAGATCTCCATACACTTATACACAAGTTATTGTCCGGAAACTAGAAAAATGCCTTTTTCCCCCTTTTTGCCCCCTAATTCCTAAACAGTTGGGACCATAACCCCCAAAATCAATCCCAATCTTCCTTTTGTGCTATTGAACCTTGTGGTTAAATTTCATAGAGATCCATTGACTTATACTAAAGTTATTGTCCGAAACCAAATGTCTTCGGACGACGACGACGACATGATAGCAATATACGAACGCAATTTTTGCGGTCGTATAAAACTGAGAAATTTCTTTAAAACTAATTATTTCAAGGGCAATAACTCAACATTGGGTTGTCTGATTCGTCTGAAAATTTCCTCATTCACAAAGCTTGTTCTGCTGATAATTTTCCTCTATGTCAGTTTTGCTCTGCTTTAGTTTTGCTACATAAGCCAATAAAATGCTCCGCAGGCGCAGCTTGATACGACCGCAGAGGTCGAACCCTGAAAGGTTGGGGCAAGTATGGACACAACATTCAAGCTTGATACAGCTCTGAATTTGGATTGTGATTAAATATTTGACACAGCATAGGTTTCTGACACAGAATGAATGTGGTCTAAGAACTTAAAAATTTTAAATTGGACATTCACCTATTATGGTCCAATATCCAAAATCTAAATACATGGTTAGATTCAGCATATCAAAGAACCCAAAGAGTTCAATTTTGATGAAATCAAAGAAGTTTAATTTTGGACCCTTTTGACCTCAATGTGGACAAAGTTGATAACAGGGCCCAAAATCAAAAATATAAATACATGGTTAGATTCAGCATATCAAAGAACCCCATATATTCAATTTTTCTTGAAATCAAACGAAGTTTAATTTTGGACCCTGATTTGGACCAACTTGAAAACTGGGCCCATAATCAAAATCTAAATACATGTGTAGATTCAGCATATCAAAGAACCCTAATAATTCAATTTTGTTAAAATCAAACTAAGTTTAATTTTGGACCCTTTGGACCTTAATGTAGACCAATTTGAAAACGGGACCAAAATTAAGAATCTAAATACACGGTTAGATTCGGCATATCAAAGAACCCCAATAATTCAATTTTGATGAAATCAAACAAAGTTTAATTTTGGACCCTTTTGACCTCAATGTGGACAAAGTTGATAACAGGGCCCAAAAATCAAAAATCTAAATACATGGTTAGATTCAGCATATCAAAGAACCCCATATATTCAATTTATGTTGAAATCAAACAAAGTTTAATTTTGGACCCTGATTTGGACTAACTTGAAAACTTGGCCCATTATCAAAATCTAAATACATGTTTAGATTCAGCATATCAAAGAACCCTATGAATTCAATTTTGTTAAAATCAAACTAAGTTTAATTTTGGACCCTTTGGACCTTAATGTAGACCAATTTGAAAACAGGACCAAAAATTAAGAATCTAAATACGCGGTTAGATTCGGCATATCAAAGAACCCCAATAATTCAATTTTGATGAAATCAAACAAAGTTTAATTTTGGACCCTTTTGACCTCATGTGGACAAAGTTGATAACAGGGCCCAAAAATCAAAATCTAAATACATGGTTAGATTCAGCATATCAAAGAACCCCATATATTCAATTTTATGGAAATCAAACAAAGTTTAATTTTGGACCCCTGATTTGGACCAACTTGAAAACTGGGCCCATAATCAAAAATCTAAATACATGTTTAGATTCAGCATATCAAAGAACCCTAAGAATTCAATTTTGTTAAAATCAAACTAAGTTTAATTTTGGACCCTTTGGACCTTAATGTAGACCAATTTGAAAACAGGACCAAAATTAAGAATCTAAATACACAGTTAGATTCGGCATATCACAGAACCCCAATAACTCAATTTTTGATGAAATCAAACAAAGTTTAATTTTGGACCCTTTGGACCTCAATGTGGCCCAATTTAAAACAGGGCCCAAAATCCAAAAACTTTATACACGGTTAGATTCAGCATATTAAAGAACCCCAAGAGTTCAAGAATAAAACCCCATTGAAATTGGTCAAGAAATAAGCAATTTATACAAAGTATCTTCTTTTGCACAATACTGTGCAATTGAATATTCTTGCAATTGCGCAATACTGTGCAATTGAATATTTCTTGCTATTGCGCAATACTGTACAATTGACAATTTCTTGCTATTGCGCAATATTGTGCTATTGGATATTTCTTGCTATTGCGCAATACTGTGCAATTGAAGATTTCTTGCTATTGCGCAATACTGTGCAATTGAAAATTTCTTGCTATTGCACAATACTTATTATATAATAATTTACACATCCTGTGTGTAGGTCCTGCCATATCATTATTATTTGCTTTTAAATATAAATCAGAAATAACCAACTTAAAATGGAAAATTTTAAAGAAAAAAAAAGGAAAAAAGGAAAAAAAACAAATCCCCCATTTTTTGAACCCCCTTATGATTCATCAACCCCAAACTCAATCCCAGCCTGCTCTTTGAGGTATGGTACCTTGCAGTACAATTTCAGAGATCCATACACTTGAACACAAGTTATTGTCTGGAAACTAGAAAATGCTTATTTTTGGCCCCTAATTCCTAAAATTTTGAGGCAATTACCCCAAAAATCAATCCCAGCATTCCCTTTGTGATATGGAACCTTGTAGTACAATTTCAGAAAGATCCATACACTTACACACAAGTTATTGTCATGAAACTAGAAAAATGCTTGTTTTTGCCTTTTTGGACCCTAATTCCTAAAATTTTGAGGCAATTACCCCAAAAATCAATCCCAGCATTCCTTTGTGATATGGAACCTTGTGGTACAAAGTCAGAGATCCATACACTAACACACAAGTTATGTCTGGAAGTTACAAAATGCTTATTTTGGCCCCTTTTGGCCCCTAATTCCTTAACTGTTGGTACCATAACCCCAAATTCAAACCCAACCTTCCTTTTGTGATATTGAACCTTATGGTAAAATTTCATAGAGATCCATCCACTTAAACTAAAGTAAGAGTACGAAAACCAATGCGTCTTCGGACGACGACGACGACGACGACGACGACGCCAACGTCATACCAATATACGACCACAAAATTTTTGCGGTCGTATAAAACTGCATTTATCCCTATGTTATATTTTTAGCCATGGCGGCAATGTTTGTTGACGGACCGAAATCAAAAACACAAAGTCAATACTTGATACCTTAAGGACCATTCACCCCAAATTTGGTTGATATTGGTTTGGTAGTTTCAAGAGGAGATCTGTGTAAAAGTTTACGACGACGAAAACGGACGCAAAGTTGTGGCAATAGCCCAAAGGGCCCTTTTGGCCTGATCAGCTAACAACTGCAGGAGAAAGCATATTTTAGGACAATTCACAATAAAAAGTCCTATCACTGTTTTTATTAATAAAAATATATTCATAAAGTATAACAATGGAAATATAAAATGCACTTTGTACAAGACTAGTGTGTTTTCATTAACAATACATATACAAAACGTTATGCAGACAACTTAATTATGCCAGTTAAATAATAAAAAAATATACAAATGTATTCAAAACCAATGTCCTGTTTCAAATTTTTATGATAACTACATGTATGCCAGTTATAAAATACAATTCACTTTAAAAAATATCTCCAATACGCACTCAAAGTCGTTCACAAGCACATCGAAAACTCAAACACAACAGTATTGACGTGCAAACTGAGTAAATACAAATGTACATATGATTAAGTTTTAACGAATCACAAATCCTTAAAAATATTCGATTAATAATATTAAAAAAAAAATCGTTTTCAATCGTGTATAGCAGATTGTGTCTTCGTTTCCAATTGCCTTTGCAATATATGGATTTTGCAAATTTGTAAAGCCGATTTTGATCTGTATTTGCATCTGTCATACCGATAGCCGGTAATATGGAGTGAAATTTGTAACATTGTCTTCAAATGCAATAAGGAGTGATGAAAAACATCATTTTTTTTTATCAAAATATGTATTATAATTGTTTATAATTTGTATGGGAATATTACATAGGTTCTTAAATATTCGATTATTAGTAGGTTTTAACAATGTTAATTAAACTAATAGGGAAATCGGGTCTTTTATTCCTGCAAATAAATTTAAACTTCCAATATATAGAGAATATCATAAGGCATTTTCAATATCACATCTGTATCAACCCGAGAGACCAGCTCTGCTCGAGGGATTGTATTGGTTGAGGTTGATACGGTGTGTGATATTGAATAAGCCATATCATATACACTTTATTATATACATGTACCCGAAGTATAACTAATTTACATGTTTTTCACGAGAAATAACGAAATACATATGCAGTAACCGTGACTGATATCGATTACGTGACGTCATACAGATAAGGGTTTGACAAAGCCTTTTCAACCGTGACTGATATCGATATCATCACGGATGGCTGATACAGCACGATTGCCATTGAGTGTATTACACATACACTTTACTTGTATTAACTACTAAGTATATAATAAATGTATATAGACAAGTATAAATTGAAAACAACGTTCAAACCTATGATTGCGTTGGATAAAAACCGCAATTTTTATACGTGTGCATGCAAAGCAAATTTCTTGGTAGAGGGGTCTAAATACAGCACAAACAACATTTTCCATAAGACCAAAAAAGTGAAAAAGTATATTTTAACAAAACGCATTTGACTAGCAGGTCGAACAACGGGTGTTCTTAAACCCTGCTGACTGCCATGGCGATTGCCAAATAAACGGATCACCAGATGTAACAAAATGGATCTTAATTATTAATTTAATACCAAACAGAAACCAATAAACTTGCGGAAAAGATGGTATACCGCAAACATGAGGTGCAAAAATTTGTACACCATATCCGGATTTCGACAATGAATGTCTCTTCAGTTATGTTAGGAATCGAAACGGTATTTGGAAGGCCATATAATTTACCTCAATTTAGGATTGACTCTTGATTTTTGAAGAGTCGAAATAGGATGAACGGATAATATATAAACCCGATGGCAAATATAATACAAGCCCAAACGAAAAAATATAAACAAGTCTAAATTGAAAACAACGTTCAAACATATGATTGCGTTGGATAAAAACCGCAATTTTTATACGTGTGCATGCAAAACAAATTTCTTGGTAGAGGGGTCTAAATACAGCACAAACAACATTTTCCAAAAGACCAAAAACGTGAAAAGGTATATTTTAACAAAACGCATTTGAATGTATATAGCATACATATGTCATATGTATAGCGTATCTGCAACGGACAATAGAATTTTTTCATACCTGAAACATAAGATGCATTTGGATAAAACTATCTTCTGTTGTAAGGTATATGGCAAACGTAATACAAGATCGAATAAGATTTTAGTTGAACTAGCCTTTCAGTTGCTGTTGATATTCCCCCTAAAAACTTTGGAACCGATAAACGTCCATTACGTCAATGACGACAATATTGACAAATGATTACAACGAAAGTGATTAATACTAAAAATCACGAATATAAGGACAGTGTATGTAAAACAGTGTGTATAACTGACAGACTCTCACATTTCTCAGATCTTTTTCTCACAAAACAAATTCACACCGATAAGGAATGGTTAAAAGCAGTCTAACTAAAGCCAACCTCCACTTTCCACTTGCGGCCTACAAACGCGAGTGGATAGTAAAGGCTGGCTTTAGTCGAACTAAGTTAAAAGCACCGTTAAACAAAAAGCTCTTTGCATTGATATTAACCCTCAGTATATATTCCCGGCATTCCGAGTATTATACTCGGTCACGGAAGAGTGCATTTGAACATTATTTCTTTGGATGTGGGTCATTGATATCATAAGGAGGTGGTGACTCATGATATCCTGGTGGTGGTTCATGATATCCTGGTGGTGGCTCATGATATCCTGGTTGTGGATATCCCGGGCCGTCTTCCGCCGGGGGTGCAGATGGAGCAACAGGTGATTGATAAGATTGTCCTTGTGCATATCCTGGATAGTATCCGGGTCCTGGGCCAGTCTGTCCAGGATATTGACCCCCTTGTGGATAATATCCTTGACTTGGACCAGGCTGTCCACCGTATGGTCCTCCAGGCGGTGAACCCCACTGACCAAGATCATGGGGATTTGCACCAGGTTGGCTGGTTACTACGTTGTTTGGTTGTTCATCGTCAAATGGTTTATTATCATGATAATATTCCTCTACAAAATGTACAAAATAATACTTAGCATCTTATCTGACCTTGCATAGTTGAAATTACATCACACTCACACTCATTTTACTATACGCCAGGGTCCAGAACCCCAAAGTCAATCCAAATCTTCCTTTGTAGTATGGAACCTTGTGGTACAATTTCATAGATCTCCATACACTTATACACAAGTTATTGTCCGGAAACTAGAAAAATGCCTTTTTCCCCCTTTTTGCCCCCTAATTCCTAAACAGTTGGGACCATAACCCCCAAAATCAATCCCAATCTTCCTTTTGTGCTATTGAACCTTGTGGTTAAATTTCATAGAGATCCATTGACTTATACTAAAGTTATTGTCCGGAAACCAAATGTCTTCGGACGACGACGACGACGACATGATAGCAATATACGAACGCAATTTTTTGCGGTCGTATAAAAACTGAGAAATTTCTTTAAAAACTAATTATTTCAAGGGCAATAACTCAACATTGGGTTGTCTGATTCGTCTGAAAATTTCCTCATTCACAAAGCTTGTTCTGCTGATAATTTTCCTCTATGTCAGTTTTGCTCTGCTTTAGTTTTTGCTATATAAGCCAAAAACTGCATTTTATCCCTATGTTATATTTTTAGCCATGGCGGCAATGTTTGTTGACGGACCGAAATCAAAAACACAAAGTCAATACTTGATACCTTAAGGACCATTCACCCCAAATTTGGTTGATATTGGTTTGGTAGTTTCAAGAGGAGATCTGTGTAAAAGTTTACGACGACGAAGACGGACGCAAAGTTATGGCAATAGCCCAAAGGGCCCTTTTGGCCTGATCAGCTAACAACTGCAGGAGAAAGCATATTTTAGGACAATTCACAATAAAAAGTCCTATCACTGTTTTTATTAATAAAAATATATTCATAAAGTATAACAATGGAAATATAAAAATGCACTTTGTACAAGACTAGTGTGTTTTTCATTAACAATACATATACAAAACGTTATGCAGACAACTTAATTATGCCAGTTAAATAATAAAAAAAAATATACAAATGTATTCAAAACCAATGTCCTGTTTCAAATTTTTTATGATAACTACATGTATGCCAGTTATAAAATACAATTCACTTTAAAAAATATCTCCAATACGCACTCAAAGTCGTTCACAAGCACATCGAAAACTCACACACAACAGTATTGACGTGCAAACTGAGTAAATACAAATGTACATATGATTAAGTTTTAACGAATCACAAATCCTTAAAATATTCGATTAATAATATTAAAAAAAAATCGTTTTCAATCGTGTATAGCAGATTGTGTCTTCGTTTCCAATTGCCTTTGCAATATATGGATTTTGCAAATTTGTAAAGCCGATTTTGATCTGTATTTGCATCTGTCATACCGATAGCCGGTAATATGGAGTGAAATTTGTAACATTGTCTTCAAATGCAATAAGGAGTGATGAAAAACATCATTTTTTTTTATCAAAATATGTATTATAATTGTTTATAATTTGTATGGGAATATTACATAGGTTCTTAAATATTCGATTATTAGTAGGTTTTAACAATGTTAATTAAACTAATAGGGGAAATCGGGTCTATTTATTCCTGCAAATAAATTTAAACTTCCAATATATAGAGAATATCATAAGGCATTTTCAATATCACATCTGTATCAACCCGAGAGACCAGCTCTGCTCGAGGGATTGTATTGGTTGAGGGTTGATACGGTGTGTGATATTGAATAAGGCATATCATATACACTTTATTATATACATGTACCCGAAGTATAACTAATTTACATGTTTTTTTCACGAGAAATAACGAAATACATATTAGGGGTTTGATTAAGCCTTTGCAGTAACCGTGACTGATATCGATTACGTGACGTCATACAGATAAGGGGTTTGACAAAGCCTTTTCAACCGTGACTGATATCGATATCATCACGGATGGCTGATACAGCACGATTGCCATTGAGTGTATTACACATACACTTTACTTGTATTAACTACTAAGTATATAATAAATGTATATAGACAAGTATAAATTGAAAACAACGTTCAAACCTATGATTGCGTTGGATAAAAACCGCAATTTTTATACGTGTGCATGCAAAGCAAATTTCTTGGTAGAGGGGTCTAAATACAGCACAAACAACATTTTCCATAAGACCAAAAAGTGAAAAGTATATTTTAACAAAACGCATTTGACTAGCAGGTCGAACAACGGGTGTTCTTAAACCCTGCTGACTGCCATGGCGATTGCCAAATAAACGGATCACCAGATGTAACAAAATGGATCTTAATTATTAATTTAATACCAAACAGAAACCAATAAACTTGCGGAAAAGATGGTATACCGCAAACATGAGGTGCAAAATTTGTACACCATATCCGGATTTCGACAATGAATGTCTCTTCAGTTATGTTAGGAATCGAAACGGTATTTGGAAGGCCATATAATTTACCTCAGTTTAGGATTGACTCTTGATTTTGAAGAGTCGAAATAGGATGAACGGATAATATATAAACCCGATGGCAAATATAATACAAGCCCAAACGAAAAAATATAAACAAGTCTAAATTGAAAACAACGTTCAAACATATGATTGCGTTGGATAAAAACCGCAATTTTTATATGTGTGCATGCAAAACAAATTTTTGGTAGAGGGTCTAAATACAGCACAAACAACATTTTCCAAAAGACCAAAAACGTGAAAAGGTATATTTTAACAAAACGCATTTGAATGTATATAGCATACATATGTCATATGTATAGCGTATCTGCAACGGACAATAGAATTTTTTTTTCATACCTGAAACATAAGATGCATTTGGATAAAACTATCTTCTGTTGTAAGGTATATGGCAAACGTAATACAAGATCGAATAAGATTTTAGTTGAACTAGCCTTTCAGTTGCTGTTGATATTCCCCCTAAAAACTTTGGAACCGATAAACGTCCATTACGTCAATGACGACAATATTGACAAATGATTACAACGAAAGTGATTAATACTAAAAATCACGAATATAAGGACAGTGTATGTAAAACAGTGTGTATAACTGACAGACTCTCACATTTCTCAGATCTTTTTCTCACAAAACAAATTCACACCGATAAGGAATGGTTAAAAGCAGTCTAACTAAAGCCAACCTCCACTTTCCACTTGCGGCCCACAAACGCGAGTGGATAGTAAAGGCTGGCTTTAGTCAGACTGGGTTAAAAGCACCGTTAAACAAAAAGCTCTTTGCATTGATATTAACCCTCAGTATATATTCCCGGCATTCCGAGTATTATACTCGGTCACGGAAGAGTGCATTTGAACATTATTTCTTTGGATGTGGGTCATTGATATCATAAGGAGGTGGTGACTCATGATATCCTGGTGGTGGTTCATGATATCCTGGTGGTGGCTCATGATATCCTGGTTGTGGATATCCCGGGCCGTCTTCCGCCGGGGGTGCAGATGGAGCAACAGGTGATTGATAAGATTGTCCTTGTGCATATCCTGGATAGTATCCGGGTCCTGGGCCAGTCTGTCCAGGATATTGACCCCCTTGTGGATAATATCCTTGACTTGGACCAGGCTGTCCACCGTATGGTCCTCCAGGCGGTGAACCCCACTGACCAAGATCATGGGGATTTGCACCAGGTTGGCTGGTTACTACGTTGTTTGGTTGTTCATCGTCAAATGGTTTATTATCATGATAATATTCCTCTACAAAATGTACAAAAATAATACTTAGCATCTTATCTGACCTTGCATAGTTGAAATTACATCACACTCACACTCATTTTACTATACGCCAGGGTCCAGATGCGTAATGTAATAACTTTATTTGAAGAAATGCCCCTATTACTACAAACTGTAACTTGAAATAAGCTTTTTGAAGCCAACACTATTTGTTTTAACTTATAGATATTGAACATTCTTTAGGGTGGGTCTTTTCACCACCGAACACCACCGCACACCGCCGAACACCCCAAAAACCACCAACCAATAAGAAAAACAGTGATATTATACAATAAAACGATAAAATAAATTAAATTACGTATAATTTTATCAATTTTTCGATTTTTATGTGCATCATTTTTATGTTAAAGTCGATAATCAATATAAAGAAAAACGTCTCCGGATTCATCACTATTTTTCCGGATTACATTGTGTGTGTATATATATGATCATATATATTTCAAATAAAATTCAAATATATTCATAATTAGTAATCAGTTCAATTATCCTCGATCTCTGTTTATTGGTTAGATTTTGATATTTGTCTCTTTTCTTATTATTGGTACAAATATTTTATAGAAGAAGAAAAAAATGAAAAAAATATATAAAATGTATTTGAGGTGTCCAGTGGTGGTTTGCGGAGTTGTGGTGTTATAGACTCTCCTTTTATGTTCGATGTAGATATTTGGTCTCTTAATCTTATTATTTGTTGAATTAATAACTAAATAATTATAGTTAGGTCACATTTATAACGATAAAAGATCAGAATAAAATTTTTAGGGTGTTCGGTGGTGTTCGGTGGTGAAATGACCTACCGCATTTTTATAGTACATGTAACCTGAGACTACTATAACACATAGTTATGTGTTATAGTAGTCTCAGATGTAACATATTTATCTAATTGACCACTTGTATGCATACAACTACAATATTGATTGATCACCTGATTTACTACCGGCTAGTAGTGTAAATGTTTTGGAAAGAACTCGTGATCCTGCATCCTGTCGATACTGTTTACGTATATTTTGTTTTTATGTTAGTAGTTTGTTTGCCTCGTATCGATCTTTTGAGTTAAGCCAATTGCAACTGATTTTTATAGTTTGTTCTTATGATAGGCTGTAACACCACCGTCCAAGATTAGTGGGAGGATTGGGCGCTCACAAACCCCGCCACATTCTTTGTGTGCCTATTCCAAGTAGTTCATTGGTTGTCGTTGGTTCATATCTGTCATATTTGTTTTTCGTAAAATGTTTTGTTATCAATTAGGTCGTTAGTTTTCTCGTTTGAATTGTTTCACGTTTTTCATGTCGAGGCTTTTTTGTCTCATTGGCAATCATACCACATCTCCTTATTTTTATATTGATAATTGTTTAACGTCCAGATGCAAATTCATGCAAACCTTGTTACTCAAAAAGTAACTGCTAGTCCACAGCAGGACATGCCACTGAACTATAAGCAGGAATTTTCTCTTCTTGCACTCATTCAACATGCTCGACAGAGAAGCACATGAAGCAGGAAATACAAATTTTAAAGGTTTTGGTTTGATCCTTACGAGAAATTTACAAGTGCTCCTGCTGAATGTGATCACTGCTTTATACAATGTCAGTTTATATTTACTTTCCATATATTCATTGTACTTAATAAATTTATAATTAACATTATATTTATTTTTTCTCGTTTACTATGCTCCTTACTTGCTTGAAGGTTTAACTTGCTTATATCATTAATACTACAAATTGTATGAATATCATTAAAGTTTTTTACATTTATACTCACTTGACATTCCAATGAAAGACACTCCCCAAAAACAACTCCATACCCATCCAACAAAAAGTACTGGTGCAAGTATAATTTGTAAAAGTCCAAATAAAACACTAAGAAATGAACTACAGAACTTGTCACAACATGTCATATCTTCATTTCTAGCACAACAACACACACAAAAACCAGCTATAATTGTACCTGAAAGGATAAAAATTTAGTACTTTAAGGGCTAACAAGAGGCTTTCAGAGTGACAGCAAACCGGATTTTCCTGCAGAGGTCGAACCCTGAACAGTTGAGCAAGTATGGACACTACATTTAAGCTTAAACCAGCTCTGAATTTGGATTGTGATTGAATAATTGACACAGCACAGGTTTGTGACAAACAATGAATGTGGTCAAAGAACTGAAATATTTGAAATTGGACATTTAAATACCTAATATGGTCCAATATCCAAAATCTAAGTACATATTAGAATCAGCATATCAAAGTAACCCAAGAATTCAATTTTTGATGAAATCAGACAAAAGTTTAATTTAGGACCCTTTGGACCTCAATGTGGACCAATTTGATAAAGGAGCCCACAATCCAAAATCTCTCAATGCATGGTTAGATTCAGCATTTCAAAAAACCCCATAAATTCAATTTACGTTGAATCAAACAAAGTTTAATTTTGGACCCTCATTTGGACCAACTTGAAAACTGGGCCCAAAAATCTAATATTTAAATACAGGTTTAGATTCAGCATTTGAAAGAACCCTATATATATTTAATTTATGTTGAAATGAAACACAGGTTAAATTTATCCATCATATTTTCTGTGCAAAGGGAAATAACTCGAACTGGATAAATATTTCTCTAAAATAAGATATGATGCAATTTTTCAAATTATAATCAATAATATAATAACAACATCCAGTGATGACTAAGTTCTCTAAAATTAGATGTGATTTAACACTCAAACATTGTTAGAATCAGCATATCAAAGAACCAAAGAATTCAATTTTTGATGAAATTAAACAAAAGTTTAATTTAGGACCCTTTGGACCTCAATGTGGACCAATTAGATAAAGGAGCCCACAATCCAAAATCTCTCAATACATGGTTAGATTCAGCATTTCAAAGAAATCGAGATCTCGACCGTTTACAAGTTCTCAAAGGAGGGGGTGATCCCCAGGGGATTTACCCTTTATTTCATATGATTTGGTTTTTTTGTCCCATACAAGAACATATATGGTTTAGGGGTGGAGATCTCGACCGTTTACAAGTTCTTAAACAGGAAGGGGGTGGGGGAAACCCCAGGGGACTCGCCTTATATTTCATTTGAATTATTTTATTGTCCCATACAAGAATATATATGGTTTCGGGGTGGGGATCTTGACTGTTTACAAGTTTTCAAAAAAGAAGAGGGTTAGGGTTACCCCAGGGGACTTCCCCTCAATTTCATTTGATTTGTTTTATTGTCCCATTCAAGAATATATATGGTTTAGGGGTGGGGATCTCAACCGTTTACAAGTTATAAAGAGGGGTGGGGTGGGGTTACCCCATGGACTTCCCCTATATTTCATTTGATTTGTTTTATTGTCCCATACAAGAATATATATGGTTTAGGGGAGGGGATCTCGACCGTTTACAAGTTCTCCAACAGGAGGGGGTGGGGTGACCCCATGGGACTCGCCTTTTGTTTCATTTGATTTTTTTTATTGTTCCATACAAGAATATATATGGTTCAGGGGTGGGGACCTCGACCATTTACAAGTTCTTAAACAGAAGGGGGGTGGGGGTGACCCCAGGGGACTCGCCTTATATTTTATTTGATTTGTTTTATTGTCCCATACAAGAATATATATGGTTTAGGGGTGGGGACCTCAACCGTTTACAAGTTCTCAAATAGGAGGGGGTAGGGGTTACCCCTGGGGACTGGCCTTTTATTTCATTTGATTTGTTTAATTGTCCCATACAAGAATATATATGGTTAAGGGGTGGGGATCTCGACCATTTACAAGTTCTCCAACAGGAGGGGGTGGGGGTTACCCCAGGGGACTGGCCATTATTTCATTTGATTAGTTTTATTGTCCCATACAAGAAAATATATGGGTTCACGGTGGGGATCTTGACAATTTACAAGTTTTCAAAAAGAAAGGGGGTGGGGTGAACCCGCGGACTCCCCCAATATTTCATCTGATTTGTTTTACTGTCCCATACAAGAATATATATATGGTTAAGGGGTGGGGATCTCGACCGTTTACAAGATAAAAGCACATTCTCAAATTGAAGGGGGGTGGGGGTAAGAATATATATGGTTTAGGGAGACTTAATTATCTTCAAAATGTCTAATAATGAACAGTAAATTTCAAACTTCATTTATACAGTCCTACTAGTAAATTTCAAACTTTATATATACAGTCCTACAGATCTTATCAGGAAACAGAAAATTTTCAAATAAATCTGTCACTCCAATGATTATCATATGCTAAGATATAACCCAGATCTAATTAATAATTAATAATGTAATTAACTTCAAAATGTCTAATGATATAGCTTATAATCATCACCACTTAGGAAATAGAAAATTTTCAAATAAATCTGTCACTCCAATTTTTATTGTGAGATAAGACAAATCATAACATGATAACAAGAGTAAAATATTTAAAAATTCCACTTTTGGATATTAAAAATGGCAATAACTCAAAAAGGAGAGATACTAAAATCTTGAAAATTGAACTAGACCTTCATTAAGTCCCAGGAAACAACATATTTAAATTTGAAAAAAAAATTGTTCAAGCGTTTTCATGTTATTGTGCTGACACTGTTTGGCAGCCGCCCGTCAGCCCACCCAGCCGCCCGCCGTACATCCCAATTTTAATAACCGATATTTCCTTCGAAAATCCGGTTAAAAATGTAAAGTGACTTTCTTTGCAAATTGACCCCCTCCCCCCCAAGAAAAAATTACCCCGTTTTTATAAACCCCACAAAAACTATTTGAAGAAATTTTCTTTTAATTTCTGAAATCTGAAATGAGAAAAAATAGTCCCCCCAAAATATTTTTTTCACCCCTCCCTCTTTGCCTTATTCCAAAAAAAATGCTTTCCCTCAAGATATAGTCATTATCTCAATTCAAATTTTTAATAAATTTTGCAACCATAATTACCCATTTAAATACATCATGAAAGTCGTAAAATATAAAATGACATACATACATGTAGTCATGGCTAAAATTAATATTAATTAATAGTAACTTCTAAAAGTAAATTGACAGCTAATCACCTCAAGACAATCATCATTTTTTAATACATAACTTACAAGTAAATAAGGGAGGTAATCCAACATTGTTTTTTTTTTTTTAAATGGGATTGGATTACCTCCCTTAGACTGCTTTAAAATTGTCTTAATTGTCCTTTAATCAGAAAAAACCTTGTTTTTCCCCCTAATTTCTAAATGGTTTGAGCCTTAACCCCCCAAAGTCAATCCTAACCATCCCTTTGTCGAATGGAAACTTATGGTATAATTTCAGAGAGATTCATACACTTAAACACAAGTTATTGATTAGAAACTACAAAAATGCTTATTTGGGCCCCTTTTTTGGCCACTAATTCCTAAGCAGTTGGGACCATAACCCCTAAAATCAATCCCAACCTTCTTTTAGTGGTTATAAACCTTGTGTTAAAATTTTATTGATTTCTATTTACTTATACTAAAGTTATTATCCGGAAACCATCTGTCTTCGGACGACGCTGACGACGACGACGACGACAACGTGATACCAATATACGACCAACATTTTTTTATTTTTTTGCGGTCGTATAAAAATATAACAAAACAAGAAAGCTAGAGGTCAACATATGGTCTTCAACTTTAAGCACATTGTCTATACAATATGCCAAGGTCAAATTCGTCTCTAGAAAAATTTATAACTAAAATTAAGAGATTGACAGGTCTTCCTTACTGCAAACCAAGTTTAGTTGGCACCCTGCTCCCCCAAAATCCGAATCTGCTAATGGTAAGTATAAAAAACAAGAAGATATTAACTCAAGCACGAGAACTTAAATTATGACCTCAGTAAGTATTGAATCATGACAATGACATCAATGTCGCTTACTGCCTTCAAGTGACATTTGACGAGAAATTCTGGTCGGTGTTTGGCGCCCAAGTAGCACATAACAGGTTGGATCGAGGCCAATAATAAAAAAAAGTTGTTTATGGTCGTTAATAATGGCTAAAACGGGTATGGCATCCTGGTACTGCAACTTGATGCAGTAACTGGGGTGAGAGTTAAGACTGAGGCATGCTCATATTGTACTTTTAACACCTTCTAGTTTTTGTCTAAAATCTTGTCTTGTGCATATTGTACTATGCTTCTTAATAGGAAAATAAACATCTTCTTCTATAGTTTAAGTGCTGCCCATGTTTTTTCTCGAATTTTCTTGAGGTACTCGTATCCATTTTGGGATTACTTGTATAAACCATGTGGGAACATCATAAATAAGAACCAGTATACATATTCATACAAGACCAATACCGGGTCTAAACCAGCGTCGCTGCATGTAATTGATTGAGGTTGCAAGCATACTGAAACATAACTAATCATTCCCTTTCAGTGAAGGCAAGAAAATAAGAATTTTTCTTCTACAATGAGTGTTGTAAAATTTCAAGCTATCCAGAAACAGAAAGTGGCTGCCGGCAGATGTAAAAATTGTTTACTCACTACAACTCAACATTATCAAGCTGCAGATAAAATATTAATCCATGCCAAGGCTCTGTGTTGAACATTGACCTATAATGGTTTACTTTTATAAATTGTTATTTGGATGGAGAGTTGTCTCATTGGCACTCACACCACATCTTCCTATATCTACCTACATAGAAGCAAAGAAAGTTTTCTTTGTTCAACGAGTGTGATAAAACTGAGGTGGAGGACAGGGTGAAGGGATAGAGAGAGAAAGGAAAAGGGGACTGGAGAAGGGAGAAGACTACCCCCTGTCCCCCTCAAAACTTTTACAAAGTTTTTGCTTTTCTGACTTGATAGAAAAGTTAAGCTTTACATCTGAATTTTGAATATTACCTTTCAAAAAATCTAATGTATGGATGAATACCAGCAATCTATATTACTATTATACATATTTTGTTCCAATTACAAGTATCATCAGAAGTCCATTACTAGAGCTCTAGTAACATGAGTAATGGACTTCTGGTATCATACAGTAAGCCATGTTCCTAATTTTTACATTCTAAACCAATATTTTAGCATAGATAATACAACTGAAAAATATAAGGGGAATCTACCAAATTCTCCAAGCACTGCTATTAAGTCAGAGGACTCAGAGGGAATTTTTATTTACACCTAAATATTTCATACCTAGAATTCGATTAATTTGCAAAATCATTGGTATAAATGTGTTGTAATAAATATTCATAATTATTTGGACTACTCATATACGTGATCTACAGTTGCTCATATCCAGATATCCACGTCATTTGGTCTCTGGTGTCACTGTCTTATAATGCTGGTACATACTACCAAGTAAGCTCATCGTTTACTTATTTTCCCACATGCACGATAATTATACATCCAATTTTACTACATCTGTGCAAAGCGTGTTGACATATGAATAATTACTCACCTATACCTGGAACTAGAAAATTTAATATACAACATATTACTGCCAGGGGCATGGGCATTGCCGGTATATATTTCCTGTCTTTCTTAGCCCTAGCCCTGGGCCTACAACCACTACCTTCTCCTAGTCCCATTCTTTCCTTGTTTTGTTTACTTCTGTGTATGTGTATTGAATACACTCATGAATACACTAACATGTAAAAATTGATCACGTTTTATTGATTTAGCTATTTTTAGTAACAGATGACTTACATTTTTTTAAAGTTAAAACTAGCGGGAAATATGAATACCTCAACAAAAAGTTTTTTTTTTTAGAATAGATATATGACAAATATATGTTCAAAAACCTCGCCCGTAATTATAAATTATGTAATTCATTGACCGCTCCCGACATGTGTAACTTCAAGGCATATTTTAGCGGCGATCGATGTCTTTCAAAATTACTTTATTTTTATCAATAGTACCGCTTAAGTCGACGCTAGGGGCCGTCTTGACCTTCTTGTAGGGTATGAATGATTTGTTCTTTGTTGAAGACCCTACGTCAACTGTCAAGATGAAGAACAGGAATAAAAGCCCTGTTCATTGATAATTTTCTATGTTTTCAATGTATTGTGTGCGATTTTGTCCCATGTACATTTACTCCATATCCTTTCATTTTCTATATAATTCAAATTCATTTATTAAAATATTATAATTCATCCTAAGTTTCATCATGAGTATAAATAGAGAGAAAGCAAGAGATTTTTTTGCGGATTGAATATTCATTTTCACCTGTTGCTAGAACGAGGGTCTGGTTTTATGCTTTACTTTGGCATAAATAATTAATTGTACGAATTAATAAAGTTCTATTTTTCACAAACGCATGTTCATGTATTATAGTCACAATAAATCAAGAGAACAATCAACAGTCAAACTAATATATAGTTCAAATACGGACTGCAATCCGCAATATGCATAACCCAATAACTGGACGACACGGTACCCAAATTGCAACGACAGGGGCGGATCCAGCCATTTTAAAAAAGGGGGGGGGGGTCCCAACCCAGGATAAAGGGGGGGGGGGTTCCAATTATATGTCCCCATTCAAATGCATTGATCGTCCAAAAAAAGGGGGTTCCAACCCCCGGAACCACCCCCCCCCTCTGGATCCGCCACTGAACGAGTTCCCAAATTGCACCTATTCAACATAAACAGCTGAGAAATTCTTAAAAGTTTTCTTTGAGACTAAACAATTTGTATTTTAGTTATTTGACATTATACACGTCTTACAAAATAGGTGAATATATTCAAATATACACTAAACGTTCACAGTTTATATCAACAGATGAAGCTTTCACTGGAAAAGAAAAATGTACGAAAACGCCGCCATGCGACGTTCACAAAAAGTCATCTTTTAAAAATGAACAAAAAAAAATATGTTACAAGCATCCCTTTAAAAAAAAATGAATAGTGAGCATGTACTAATGTCAAATTGTTCTAAATATTTGAAAAAATAAAACAAAACATCTGTTATTTGATTTTTAATGATGTGAATTTCAGCATGGATGCAATTTGGGTACTCCTCATTACGGAATCATGGATAGTTTGGAGGTCGATTCAAACCCATTTTTCTATGACTCAATAGGGATTTAAAATCAAATTGGTGTACCTATATAAAATAAAGAAGGATACGGCTACAAAATAAACAAAGAATGGAAATTTTTGTCTTTATCATAAAAAAACTTAGGTGAAAAAACTGTCAAAATAGGTGCAATTTGGGTACCGTCACGTTAACTTTCTTTAAAGACAAATCCTTCTATTTAGATCTACCAATAATATCTTCTTTATATTGTATTTTTACTGTAGGTTAGGTAAAAGCTTTAAAATAAGCAAATAAAAAAAGGGGTCACCGACCTCGTTTTCGATTTAAAACGTCATCATTTTCGTGGAAGTTTGGAAATTATGAATTTTAGTCAACAGCAGTGTAATATTTTATGAAAAGTCCGTATCCCATAAAAATTGTGTGTTTTGGTAACCTTGTTGTTAACACAAACTATATTATTGATATTACCTTTTTTCGAGGGGAAATTGATAACGATAAGTTGCTATAATAATTTTCCCGCCCTTTTTATTGTGACATTATCTATAAAACAATCACGTTTAATAAAAATTGACCAATGTTTTCTCGATGAGAATTCAACAGAATATGCGTTTTTTATATTTAAACAAAATAAGGAAATAAAAAGGTAGGGTCACCGTAATGGAAAAAGAGATATTTCTAAAAAAAAATGTTAACAATTTGAATTGGCGGGAATACATTGCGCCAATTCTAAAAGCAACGTCGAAAGACGTTAGGCCAGTTTAGACGATATTCTTACAAGTAATGGACAATTCTGATCCCGTTATTTGCTGTTTTATTGTTTGTTTGTTTTTTAACTACACTAAATGCACATTAATATATACATGTTGGTACTTAGTTTTCAGTTACAACAGACACATAATATTTATCGAGCCTGCGACTTTAGTCACAAAAGCGAGACATAGCGATCCTACATTCCGTCGTCGTCGTTCACAAATATTCAGTCTGTGGTTAAAGTTTTTGAAATTTTGATAACTTTCTTTAACTATCCTGGATTTCTACCAATCTTGTACAGAAGCTTGTTTGTGATCATAAGATAGTATCCAGGGGCCGTGTCAATGAAAGTATCCTAGGATATGTCCTAAGACATATCTAAGAACATATCCTAGGATTTCTACCAATCTTGTACAGAAGCTTGTTTGTGATCATAAGATAGTATCCAGGGGCCGTGTCAATGAAAGTATCCTAGGATATGTCCTAAGATATGTCTTAGGACATTATTTAGGATGGTCTTATGACGTGTCTAAGACATGTCTTAGGATGTAAAACAAAGCTATCTTAGGACAGTCCTAACTACGATGGTCCTAGGACCGTCCTAACACAATTATTTAATTAAAATAAATATGTAGAGAATTCAATGACATATATTTTATTGTATTTCAATGTAAAGGGAGGGAGGATGACTCTTTTAGGGAAAAAAATTAACGCAAAATGAAAGTCTTAACGTAATATTAATAGATACATATATCTTATACATGTTATATATGATGTACAAATATAAATGATTTGCATACGACAACAAAACTAAATAGTCACAAAACTTTGTTAAATGCGATATTCGTTCTGCAATTTATGTATATAAACTAGTTTTGTACTTAGGTCCACTCGATTTCATTACATGTATTAAATCAGGATCAGTTTAATAAGCGTAATGATACAACATCGTCAAACATTCTTTTTGAAGAGTTACTATTGACGCCCATTTCATATAGATTAGTATATAGAAATAAAAGGTTAGTTAGTAAAAGACGCAGCAATATCTCAATATATTTAGATATGTGCATCAAGTTAGTTCTAGAACACACACACAAGTTTCTCTAATATGCTTATTATTCCAAAAACTCAATCTAAATTCTATAAACGCTCTTTTTTGATATCTGGAATTATTTTTATGAATCAACTTTGTCTACAAATTGAAAATAATGTAGCACAATAGAATCTTTAACAAATATTGAAAAAAAATTGGTTAAGTAGTTTAATTCTAATAATAGTATAATAGTTTAATATTGTACTACTAAATTTATCATTGAGTTTATGCCATGATATTTGTTGTTTTAGTTTCGTTTTAGGACATCGTAACTTTTAGGACTATCCTAAGACACCTATATATATATTTCCCAACTTTAGGACCAAATTTAGGACATATCTTATTTTAGGAGACTTTCGTTTACCTGACTTAGGACTAAGACGTGCCCTAAGACTATCCTAAGACATGTCTTAGTCCTAGGACAGCTTCGTTGACCCGGCCCCAGAATTATCTTAAGTAAAAACAAAAAGTCCTATTTATCCGTATTTTACTAATAAATGGACTTAGTTTTTCTGCCAGTTAACATTATATTCACTCTGTGGTTAAGTATTTTAAACATTTATTGAATTCATTAACCATCCTGCATTTTTACTAAATTTGGACAGATGCTTCTTACAATAAAATATTAGTATCTAGAAATTTTAATAATTTTCCCCATTTTTTTTGTGATCCTGCGACTAACTTGTTCTCGTCCTGAACATGCATGATATACTTGCCACTGGACGTTCAGCAACCTACAATCAGTCAATCACTCTAGCAACATTACTGGAATATTTCGATACTTGTAACATGTCTAATGAATCAACTATTTATTCTTTTCTACATAAATGCCTATGGATGCATGATCTAAAACAGAAATTATATAAATTAGACCCTTGCACGGAATTGAATCGATCTTTAAAAGACCAGCTCGCGTTTACATTTGAACAATCAAGATAGACTGGGAACTAGTGCGTTTGCATTGCAATTTTATCTAAACAATAAATACAATAGGTAGTTCTTGTAAAAGAGGCCTCCGGGATGATGGTCGGGAAAATTTGGACTGCCACTGGAAAATGAGGGTATAACGGATAGGGGAAGAAATTTTTCCTTGCAACAGGCCACCTACGGACCCTCAAAGAGTTGTTGCAAGGGTTCTTAACGTGCAATGAGCGTGGCACTCTCTTTACACGAGGCATCGGATTTAACGTCCCCATTCTGACCGGGTCTGGCTGTGTACTTGATACATCCCGCACAGATAAACGGACGCTCCACTTTGGCAAGCGTTTTACTGCCGGTCGGAAGAAGACCAAGTGACCATATTTCGATTCCCCAGTCACCCGTGAGAGTCGTAATGTTGCTAGAACCTCAGTCTAAGTATACTCATTCAGCTGTGTTACCGTGATTATAATTGGAACCTAGTCCTACCTCTTTTTTCAAATCAACTGCTAAACGATTTGTTTGTTCATATGTATTCCTATTTAATTCTTCGTTCCGCCAAATTTTAAACACAGACACGATTATATATATATATATAAGAATATGTGGTATGTGAGACAACTCTCCATCCAAATCACAAACATATGTTTTTTATACAAAAAATGCGCATCTGGTACCTAAATTAAAATATATCGTTCTTCCATTCACAAGCGTTCAAAACTCAACAAATCGGACCAGAATGATGAAATGAAAAAACCTAAAGTGTTAGAAGCCCATATGTTAACTTCTATATATATACATATATGTACTTTATTTTAAACGTATGCATTGTTGGGTTACTGAATTGTTCGTGTTTTTGTTAAATCTTTTATTATATATGCTTGTAAAAATGTAAGCGCCGTACATATTCAAAATACGTCAGTGCAATATGCAATATCCATATATGTACGTATTGTACCTATTGTAATAGATACATTGAATTTTGATGACATGATTGATGATTTACGTAGTACTTTCTTAATGATTTGGGGAAATATAAATACAATTTGAAACTTACTACATGTTTAAACATATTTTATTGTCCAAGAACATTGACAATAGGATTAGACACAGGTTTTGCAACTCGGAAATAAGTATTATATTATAATTTGATTGAACTATCTTGTTGTCGAATATCCAGATTCGGTTTTGTTTCTTGACAGTCGCTTTTGTGTGTGTTTTCGTTAGATTGATGTTAAGTTGACTCTCTTTTATTCATATAATTTATTTTGCCGTTTTGTTAACACTTCACATTTATTTGCACATAATTTATTCATATATCCAATTCAGGAACACGTCTATAATCTGGAGACCATTTCATTTTCTTCTCGGAAAATCAACATATTAAAACGATTGTCACTCTCTCCTTAGGCTCAAAGAGGAATAACTCTCATAAACGTTTTCAGTTCGCGGAAACCACGACGTCATAAACCGGTGACGGCATAATACCGTTGCGCTGGTATGTGCGCATAAACAATAGAGGGATTTGTCTTTTTAACTCTTTCAGTGCCAGGGAATATTTCGCAATTTTCCTTCTACTGCCAAGCTTGTTTTTTTCTAAAGTACACAAGAATATTTGCCGTCAGTGACGATAACAATAACGTCGCGTCATAAGATTTTGCGTAAAAGGGTACGACGTCTTTCAGTGATTGCATTTGAACGGCTATTTTGATAAGTTTTGCTTCCGTATACGTAGAAGTAAACTGTACTTTTTCGGTAATAATTTTATTAAAAATCTCAGGGGCATAGGTAGGTTTTCACTTTTTTATTTCTTTTTAAATTCGAAGAGATGGTTCCATAGCGCTCACACAAACAGTTGATAGTTGAGCTTCCTCACGGGGTTTTTGATTATGTGATTACTTGGACGTTTTTTAGTGATTATTTGATTACCAGACCAAATATTTCATGATTATTTGATTATTTGATAATCTAGAGTGTATTTTATACGCCCGTTTACGGACGTATTATGGTATACCGTTGTCCGTCCGTCCGTCCGTCGTCAACATATCGGATATTACCTCAAAAACGCTTTAACCAATTTGCATAAAACTTTGGTGAATTGTTAATATCTATTGACGTGAGCTCCCTTTCTTTTTTTTTTTTTATAAATTTCAGATTTTACGTTTCCGAGTTATGGGGTTGTATTATAAAGAAATTTACCAAATCAAAAACTATTATCTTCGAATCGTGCTGCAAAAAAAGTTTTCATAAAATTTTAATTGTGAAAAATAAAAGCGGCAAAATCAAGAGAACTAAACACCGTATTTGTTCACTCTGCGGTCTTTATTTTTTTTTTTACAGCAGATATATATTTTTTTTATTTTTTGAAAGAGAGAATGTATAGATGGATGCAGAAATTCGATTTAAAATGCACATGTATCCTTTCATTCGTATGTTATATATAATTGGCAGTGATTGGGGTTAAATTCTGGTAAACTTTACATTAATTAAACAGAGAAAATTCGACATTTTCCTGTGATTAAAAAACCAATAAATATAATTTTTTATGACTGCATAAAAAGGACACTTTATATCATATTTACTTTGATATTCTAAAAGAAAACTTGCATTCACTGTCCTTCTTTTTTTCGCTATTGGAGAAAAACAGATTTTTCCTATTAACACTGAACAACACAAATGAAGAACCACTTCTTTCCATACATAGCAATTTTTTATAAAATATAATCTTAAAATGAATCCCCGGGTTTAAGAGAAATTTTCGTTTTTGTGGCGACAATGTGGATTTCAACCAAACAATAGTTTAAAATCAAAAGTAAGTTATTTTCAAATTGGTCATTACAGAAAAATAAGATCAAAATTTTAACATCGTACTAATTTTTCATTGTTTTTAGGTGAAACGATTTCGTTTTTGCAACATTGTTATGCCCCACCTATAGGGGCATTGTGTTTGCCGGTCTGTGCGTTCGTTCGTTCGTCCGTCTGTCCCGCTTCAGGTTAAAGTTTTTGGTCAATCATTATGTAGTTTTTGATGAAGTTGAAGTGCAATCAACTTGGAACTCAGTACACATGTTCCCAATGATAAGACCTTTTTAATTCTAATGTCAAATTAGAGTTTTGACCCCAATTTCACGGTCCACTGAACATAGAAAATGATAGTGCGAGTAGTGTGGACACATTCTTTTCCATTTTTGTGTTAACAAATTGATTTTTTGAGAAGTTTTTGTTGATGTTGATGACCCCAGTAACATTGTGTAAATTTTTGGACTCATTTCAAGCACTTATAGATTTGGCTGATATGATCATAGGTACATGTACTTGGGGTCAGGACGATTTTTTTAACTTTCCCCTATTTTCCAAAAAATATATACATCAGTAACAGCTGTGGATAGTAAACATGGAATTGATAGTAAATAGCAAATACAAGTTATTTATAGTATATTTATCATTTTATGTTCTTATAATACAGAAAAAACGCGAAAATAATTGAAATTAATAGAAAACGATAAAATAATGGATTTTGGAAAAAAAGGGAGAGGGCCAAAAAAAAAAATTGTCCTGTCCCTAAGTACCTATGGATATGATGACAGAGAGTTATAATGATGGACGAAAAACTTTAAAAGTATGGAAAAAGGTAGTTTATTAATCTTATGCACCGTATGGTTATCAATGCATACACATTAAACCAATAAAATACATCGGATAACCTTAAACTGTCAAGATTAGCTTTCACGCAACAGCATATTGAGGATCTCGCCAAAGACCACATGATGCAAAGGAACGAAAATCAAGACAATTTAGACAAAATAAGAATAAAATGGAATAAGGAAATTGCCCGGTCATCGAGAGAAAGACTGTGATGTATGTTCATACAGGAATGGTTACGGGGTCGAAGGAGGAGTAGGACAGTGTGTCGAGTATGCAGTAAGGGGGTGCGTCGGGATTGTAAAGATAATCATTAGTGTGTTGAATCTTGATTAAAAATATATTATTTGTTTCTGATAAAAAAAACAACGTTTTTATTGTAATACCAGGTATCGTTTTAAAATAGAGAAGTGAGAACATAAGACAACCTACCACACCTACATGAATAAATGATTGATAATGAATCAAATCCCCATCCCCTCCCATAAAGATGGCTCTGTAGGATCACGACAAGCACTTTAATTACTCAACTTTACTTTTCCCTAGATGGTATTTTTAATTGATTTTTCGGTCATTCTGGTATTTGAAATCGCTCTTCGAACGTTTTTAGGCTTCTTATTTGTTTGATAATTCCATAATTGAGATCTGGACCACTACTGAAGATCCATTATTTGATGAAACGTGCACATACAGTCCAACAAAATTGGTTTCAGTAATTAAACATTTCGACTGCTATCATTAATGAGTGAAACTTCTCCATTTCTTTAATATGATTTTTTTTATATAAAACAAAACAGAAAAATCAGCAGAAAGTCCACAAAATGAAAACAAATTGAAATAATTTATATATATACTCTATAAAAGTATGGCCGACGCAACTAAAATGAAAATTTGAAAGCACTTTGCATGCATAACGTTACGTTTTGTTACGGCACAGTTCTTCGTCTGTGTAGCCACTCCCATAGTACACAAAAGAGACAACGTCACTGAAGCCTATTGTTCGACGTAAGGAAAAAAACATCGGCCGAAAATCGGCCCGTGGCAGTCAACGTAGTATTTACAAATCGGCCTAAAATCGGCCCGTGGCACAGAAAACGTTAAAAAGTATGCTAACTTAACCAAACGTCTTGACCATACCAAACTGACATATACCATTGGATGGTGTTTACAGAATAGAGAGTAATGGCTCGGTACTACAGAAAAGGGGTCAATTAAATAAAGAATAGAGAAAATACATTGTAAGCAGGTGGTCTGTATGGCAAGCCAAAGTGGACAAAAAGAGCTTTTTTCTAATATTAGAAAATCATTTTCTTATATTAGAAAATAATTTTCTTATATTAGAAAATCATTTTTAATATTAGAAAATCATTTTCTAATATAAGAAAATCATTTTCTAATATAAGAAAATCATTTTCTAATATTAAAAAGAAAACACTATTTCTTAATATTAGAAAATGAATTTTAATATTAGAAAATGAATTTCAAATATTAGAAAATGTATTTCTAATATTAGAAAATGAGTTTCTAATATAAGAAAATGAATTTCTAATCATTTTCAAATATTAAGAAATCATTTCTAATATTAAAAGTATCGTATTTTTAATATTAGAAAATGATTTTCTAATATTAGAAAATGTATTTCTAATATTAGAAAATGATTTTCTTATAGTAAGAAGTATCATATTTTTAATATTAGAAAATAATGATTTCTAATATTAGAAAAGATTTTTAACATTAGAAAATGATTTTCTAATGTTAGAAAATGATTTTCAAATATTAGAAAATGATTTTTAATATTAGTAAATAGCTCTTTTTGTCTGCTTTGGCTTCCCATAGGTCTGGGGGTGACATCCCCCTGAAGCTGTACGATTATAGTAAAATTCTTATTTAAAAAAAATTTATAAAATTATTTGTAAGCATATGCTTACAATGCTACACTGGTGCTACGCCATAGAGAATCATGGGCAAAATTTATAGAGAATAGACAAAAATGGCTTACAAAAATATATAAAAACAGAATTGAAGGACGCCCAATCCAGACCTTCTAGTACGGGCTATTTATTTCGCGCGGCTTTGCCATGAAAGAAAAATTATCTTAACTTGAGTACACAACTAATTCTAGCGATGTGCTGTATTTTAAAATGCAGACTTAATTTTCATTCTGGCTTGGGAATATTTTTTTTTCATAGCTATTAATACCATGCCATAATATTCATTTCCAAAATCCTCCTCTCCCCAGATTAACAAATGAATGTCCAGCCTCTAGGATGAATAAGACTAAGTTACTGTGAGGCGGGATTCAAATATAATTAAATTCAAACCGAACTAAACACGAAATTGTCCCACTTTTCATTTCATGTTAATGAAGCTAAAACAAAGGCATTCAACATAATAGCAGATATACCAGTTACTAACACTTATACTATTAGACACTTCTACTGCTGACCTCTAATAGCAACAAGAAATGGAATATTCATATTGATAATATTAATATTACGACATGAATGTCTAAGCATTAACCTATTTTACGTAAATTGAAATATAGACTCATATTAGGTCAAATTTAGAGAAATTATACTTTGATAAGACCAATACTTGAATACCAATACTTGAAAACGGCCAGTAAAGTTGGGGATAACTGTGGTCTAGAACAGTAAATGCGACTTAACTAGAACGATTGCAAATTAAAACTGCAAGAATTTTCATTGATCTGCCAAATTTAACTACTATAAACCTTAGTCCAAATAATTATGACGTCTTGCAAGGCTATTCTAATTTTTTCTGTGGCGCCTTCCTACGACCGACCGACGAAGGCGTCACAGAAAATAAATTAAGGGCATGATACAGTTACAGGGGAGGTAATGACGTTGCTAACGTAAATTGTTATTTTCGCGACGTCAAACTATGACTTATCGGGAAAAGATTCAGTTTTCGACTGATTTTATCATTCAAACTTATTTGACTTGAAAACGAGTTCATGGACCCTCTTTTTAAAATGCCATTTGGTTTGATTACGCGAGAAGATTATGTGCTAATTTTCATGAAAACGTAAATAGTGCATTTTTTAATTTGATAAATATACAGCAAAAAATGGTGTTTTTCTACATTCATGAACATTTGATAAATATGAGTTATATCTGAATAAAAATGTATGAATTTTTAGGATACTTATAAAATACAGAAATTACAAATTATTTAACAAAAAAATGTGTGTTTATCTTTTAAAACAAAAAGTTATGTCTTTCTTTCGAAAGGAAAATACGGCCACAAATCCGAATTTTGAGCAAATATACAAAATTTCGACCTCATTTACTCAAAAGTAGCACATGAAGGTATATTTTTATTACATATTTGATTTAATCAGGTAAAATAGTCTATATGGAAATTTTATCAAAATGTAAATACGGGATCAAAACTGTATCGTATGCCCTTAAAATAGCCTTGCAAGACGTCATATTATTTGGACTACTATAATCTATGCTACTAAAGGAAGAGACCGGTTTCATTGAGCCGCAACTCCTCTGAAACCATACAAAGTCGGAAATATTTGTGATATGACGTATAAATGTGGTGTTTTGTACTTCCTAAATTTGTCTTTGAAACAATCTTTTTTCCACACCGCTAATTTTTGAGAAAATATCCAAATTCGGAGATCGTTATCGACCCGAGTCTTATTCGCTTTCGCGCATGCTCAGTCGACATACTGCCCGACAACTCGGCCCACGGCCAACTCGCACCATTCAAACCAGGCAAGGGCGAATTACATTGCAATGTAATGCATTATATTACAATCACTTTCATAAAACCATGCATTAAATTACAATTACATGCATTTATCAAAGTAATGCATTAAATTACAATTACTTTTGCAAAGTAATGCATTGAATTACACATTACATTTGTAAATTTTATTATCAAGTGAAAAGAAAAATCAAACATTTTGAAAAGCAACATGGGTCAAGTTTTTCAACAAAGTTCTTAAAGTTAAGGCTTTCAACTGCATCAAACGGAAGTAAATCACCGGCAATATACTGAATTAAGGCATCTGTAGACTCTTTTTGCTTAGGATCATTCAAATGATATTTCTGACTACCCAACTGTTTCACAAAACCTATCAAAGTTGATCTTTGGTTTTAATGTTTCAAGGTAAACATCTCTGTGTTTTCTTTAAAAAGAAATTACAGAGATGAAGTTTAATACTTATTTTAACTTAATGTTAACTTTACTTTTATAAATATACATTTGTTTTTTTATTTTAATTTCAATCAAAATATTTACTGAGAATTTCTTTCCTAATTATATAATAAACATAGAGCTTAAATTTATGACCAAGTGTCAAAATGGTGAAAAGATTGATTGTAAAAACAAACTAATTAGTATTTTATGACAATGTTCAATTATCTGTTATTTAATCATGACAAGGTATTCATTGATCTTTTGACAACAATGGAACACTTTTACAGTACTGTTTTTCAAATATCAATCTTTTATGCAGGAAAATGTATGAAATAAATTGAAATAAAAAAAAAACAAACAAAAAAACTCTAAATTGAAATAAAAAAAAATAACTCAATCTGATATGTTGTGTTATTCATTTAGAATTGTAATTTGGTCATTCTAGTATTTATACCACTTTATTACTTTCACTAAAGTAGATTAACCAATTTTTTTCAAGTTCTACCTGGGGCAAGGCTTAATCTCCAAATTCCCTCTAGTGATTTATGTAAAGTGTGCAAAATAAATATTGAATAGAAAATCAATATTCAAATGATTATGTTCTTAGTTAATCAAGAAATCTTAAATTCTGCTTTAGTGAAATCTCCAACAATCTGTTAAAGATATATAGTATGTGAAAAAAAGTAATGCCATGTAATGCATGGAATTACACAACTTTTTGCTAAAGTAATGCATTAAATTACAATAACATATAATGCAAAAATTGCTGCATTACACATTACATGCAATTACTTGGAAAATGTAATTCATTACCATGCATTACAATTACAAATTTGCATTACCCCATGCCTGATTCAAACACTCTCACTAATTATTACAACTTGCATCACTTTATCAAACTCACACCACTCAAAAATCAAAGTACTGAAGTACTGATCATCGGATGACCGCAAGTTCTGGTGGATGGTCACAAGCACTTGTCTCAGAAAAAGAATCCCATCTCTATACCTGAAAGTTAGGTTAAGGAACATAGATATATTTTTTTTCTGAGACAAGTTCCTGTGTGGATGAGGAATTAATGACAAGGAAATCAACCTCACCGTTATAACTATTATATTGTAGTGATATAATCATTTGTTATCAGTATACTCTGGTTTGTTGTTATATATTATATTAATAATTGTATAACAGTTATATATAATTTTCATCAATTTTCATATCATTCTTTTCTACTATTCTAATGATAGTGCGGTGCAAGTGCATGGTGGACACTCTTCTGTTATAATTCGTTTTTCTAATAGATTGGATTTGAGTAGGCATTCATATTTTCCCGCGTTTGTTACAAAACGTTCTTGAGATATTTTTCCGCATGCTTTAACACAAATTTTCGGTATTCTTGATTTGTTATTGATAAATATATTTCTCATGACAAAACATTTTCATATCATTTATCTGTTCTTAAAAATTATTTTCATGAATATTTTTTGATAAAATTAATATATATAACAAGCGATAAGGAATGTTATTTTGCATTCGATAATATCCGCGTAATTATACGAAATGCGTTCGGTTATCAGTCAAAAACGCAAGTCACGTGGGCAGAAATGTCTGCGGCAACATAACACCGGAATGCCCTCACGGTCATCTGCTGTAAAAAAAGAAATATAACAAACTCGAAGAAATGTGTTTAATCATTAGATTGTTTTCTTCTTCTCTTAGTAGATTCATCCTTTCTTGGAGCATCCGTGTCACACAGACACAGAACTCGCACCACTGAAAAAATGTTTTAAATCATCAGAGAGTTCTAGATTGTCTTCTTCTTCTCTGAGTTATTTCCTCCGTTCTTGGAACACTCGTATCACACAGAGACAGAACTTGACTCGCACCTTTCGAAAAAAAAAAGAAATACTGCAAACTAGCACCACTGAGAAATGTTTTAATCATCAGTGTTCTAGGTTGTCTTCTTCTTTTCTGAGTTATTTCCTCCGTTCTAGGAGCACCTGTGTAACACCGAGGCATACACTACTAATTGTACATTCAAACTCCTATGGAAGAGGAACTGACAAACTAATAAAAACTATCAACATAATGCATCAGTGCATCAAAACAGTTTGAGAAACACGAACCTAAGCTGTATATCCCCATAAACATTTCAAGTAGTCTTCAAGCCGCGCTCGCGCGGGTTTTTCTAGTACTGATAAAATTTCCAAAGAAATTAGTTTGGAAACTCTTCAAGAACGATTCCGAATTTGATACTTTTAAAATGTTTTATGTATGATAAAATCTGCAACTTAATGCTCTTGATCGGACCTGGGACATAATATATTGTCAGTATACTATTCCCAGTCGGACGGTGTCTGATAATGGAAAATATGACAAATACAAATACTAGCCATACATATTTAGAACATTTTGATTATATTAAAAGAACGCGAAGGTTTCATATATAATGCGACTGATCTACATAGTGGGTCACATATGAAATACAAGCTGAATGAAATGCAAGCACTTCCACACGCAACTCTTAACAATCTCTGTTTTTCCCTCATATCCTTTTATAGCTCACCTGATCAAATTATAAGTTATCTACGTTCATATCCGTAGATATGGATATTTTAACGCCCTGAAGTATCCAAGTACACCCTAAGTCGAAGCCGAAGGATGTACAGGGTACTGAAGGGTGTTAAAATATCCATCTCTACGGATATGAACGTAGATAACGAATTTATCCCCGGTCTTAGTCCAAACCTGGCGATTTTTAGAGAAATTGGACCACAAAGTGTAACGTGAAAGCAACGTTTTTTCATAATTTGTAAAAAGTTTTATTGAAATTTGGTAATTTGACATATTTTCAACGGGGTGTAGGGAACTACCTTTGGTAGAACCCTACAAGTAGTCAAATATAAGACTTTTTAATCCAGAGACAGAGAAACTGGAATGAGTCAAATTTGGCGCTCAATGTTGTGAGAGTTACGTCATAGACGGTGTGACGTCAACGTGGGTCATTTACATAGCTAGGTCAGTAGTCCCATTCATTGACAATGTGGCAGCCAAGTGTGATTCAAGTGTCGAAGTGATGCATTTACTAAAATGAGTGCAAATGATCGGCATAATAGGATAAAATCGTTAGTGGATTAAATATTTAATTACAGACATCATGGATAATCTACAGAATTCAATATTTCACAAGGAACAACCATGGAACTAAGGAAAACGGGCGTGAAGTTCCCCGGTGTAATGGTTAGCAATGTTTGGTTATATGGGTAAGCAACAACCCGGGGCTATGGGTTTTGTAACGACGTGCGTTAACCAATCAAAATCCTAGAAATATACTAAGCCGGGGATAATATAAGTTATCTACGTTCATATCCGTAGATAACGAATTTATCCCCGGTCTTAGTCTAAATCTGGCGATTTTTACAGAAATTCGACCACAAAGTTAAACGTGAAAGCAACGTTTTTTTCATTTTTTAAATATCTTTTATTGAAATTTGGAAATTTGACATATTTTTAACGGGGTGTAGGGTACTACCTTTGGTAGAACCCTACAGGTAGACAAATATAAGACGTTTTTAAACTAGAGACAGAGAAACTGAAATGGGCCGAATTTGGCGCGCAATGTTATGAGAGTTACATCATAAACGGTGTGACGTCAACGTGGGTCATTTGCATAGCTAGGTCAGTAGTACCATTCATTGACAATGTGGCTGCATAGTGATGCATTTACTAAAATGAGTGGAAATAATCGATATAATAAGATAAAATCGTTAGTGGATTAAGTATTTAATTATACAGACATCATGGAAAATCTACAGAATTCGATATTTCAGAAGGAACAACCATGGAACTAAGGAAAACGCGCGTGAAATTCCCCGATGTAATGGGTAGCAACGTCCGGGGATATGGGTTAGCAACACCCAGGGGCTATGGGTTTTGTAACGACGTGCGTTAACCAATCAACTCTAGAAATATCCTAGAAATATACTAAGCTGAGGGATAATATAAGTTATCTACGTTCATATCCGTAGATAACGAATTTATCCCGGTCTTAGTCTAAATCTGGCGATTTTAGAGAAATTCGACCACAAAGTTAAACGTGAAAGCAACGTTTTTTCATTTTTAAATATCTTTTATTGAAATTTGGAAATTTGACATATTTTTAACGGGTGTAGGGTACTACCTTTGGTAGAACCCTACAGGTAGACAAATATAAGACGTTTTTAAACTAGAGACAGAGAAACTGAAATGGGCCGAATTTGGCGCGCAATGTTATGAGAGTTACATCATAAACGGTGTGACGTCAACGTGGGTCATTTGCATAGCTAGGTCAGTAGTACCATTCATTGACAATGTGGCTGCATAGTGATGCATTTACTAAAATGAGTGGAAATAATCGATATAATAAGATAAAATCGTTAGTGGATTAAGTATTTAATTATACAGACATCATGGAAAATCTACAGAATTCGATATTTCAGAAGGAACAACCATGGAACTAAGGAAAACGCGCGTGAAATTCCCCGATGTAATGGGTAGCAACGTCCGGGGATATGGGTTAGCAACACCCAGGGGCTATGGGTTTTGTAACGACGTGCGTTAACCAATCAAACTCCTAGAAATATACTAAGCCGGGGATAAGAGTTATTCTAGTCACTTGGCGTCCGTCACTAGTCGTCCGTCAAGTTTAAAAAAATCTACTCCTCTGAAACTACTGAGCCAATTGGACCAAATTTGGACACAATCATCATCGTGTATCTAGTTTAAAAATTGTGTCCGATGATCCCGTTTGCCAACCAGCATGTCTAAAAGTAGAACATATATTATAATGCAAATTTTGTCTATTATTTCAAAAACCCCTACAGATAAAGGAAATCTGACAGGACAGAAATGTTCCGAATGATCAGAACTACCTACTGTCTATTTGCACCAAAACGTCCAGACGACCTTTTATAGGAGTTATTGCCCTCAATTATCGAATATTACTTTTTTTTATCGTTTTTGCCTATTATCTTGAAACCTACAATAGAGACAGAGAGAAACTTTTTATTGTAAAAAAGACTAATAAGACAAGATCTACAAATAAGTCAACTTTGCCGAAATCTTCAGTCGACTCCCTTTGTCGGCTGTTACCCTTTAATGATTTTTTTACCATTTTATCATAGCGTTTTGCCTATTTTCTTGACAACTGAAAAATATAGATAGTTACTCTAAATAGCAAAAAAGATCAGCAAATAAGTTACGATGAACGAAATCGTCAGTTTACTCCTAATTTGAGTTTTTGCTCTAAAGACGATGTTTATCAATTTTTTTGTGTAATTGCTTATTATTTTCAAAACTATAATAAATAGAGAAAAACTTTGAATAGCAAATTCGATCGACAAGACAAAATTTACAAATAAGTCAATATTGCAGAAAGTGTGGTCGACTCATTATAGGAGTAAATGTCATTAAAAGACGATTTTTTTCCAATTGAGTTTTTGTCTATTATCTTGAAAACTATAATAGATCGATAGAAACTGTATAAGTAAAAATGTTGATCAGGACAAGCTCTATAATAACAAAAAAGAGATTTAGCTATGAATAATATTATAATCTACAATGTTAGAGAGTCGCCATAGTTGAAGATGCATACATATATTCAGGTGAGCGACACAGCATTTTTAGAGCCTCTAGTTTCTTTACTTCTTTACGTGCTTGTATATTATGATGTTTAAAATTCTAGGGAAATATTAGTATGCTATTGAATATATTTTAATACATATAATATATTAAGCAGAAGACGGTCGAAAAAGTAAAATAAAAAAAATACCGAACTCCAAGGAAAATTCAAAACGGAGTCTTATCAAATGGCAAAATCAATAGCTCAAACACAACACATCAAACGAATGGGAAACAACTGCCATATTCCTGACTTGGTACAGGTATTTCCTGCATTTTACAGGAAGTTCGAATAACTTCCACTTTTGCTTTGTCCAAACGAGATGTTAAACCTTTTACTGAAATAAATAAAATTTGGTAAATTATAGGACTTATGAGACAAAACTATAATCTTATTGTCAAAAGCGAGACATAAGTTTTCTAATTTCGGCGTCGGCGCCAACAATGTTTTAGTTTGTGGTAAGGTCGGTCTACAAGGAACAGTTACTGATAGGTCAACAATGTATTAGTTTGTGATTAGGTCAATTTATGAGGATTAACTAGTGATAGGTCAGTGGTATTTGGTATGCAGTTATATTAGTATCCGTACAAACAAACAAACAAACAAACAAATATTTCAATGTACATCTCATTTCCATGGAGATTATTTGACCCCGCTCCCTCGGACATGGTCTATTGACTTAAAAACGTTTGCTTATGTAACATTTATTAGCTTGTTATTGAGTCTTTTTTGGGGGGGGAACCACAAGTGGAAGGTAAATAATATTTGGTAGGCACATTTCATTTCCATGGATAATTTATAGCCCTACCCGATCAGTCATGGCCTATCGACTTTGAAACTTTTGCTTAATGTACATGTATTAGTTTGTGACTATGTCAGTTTATAGAGAACCACTAGTTTTTAGGTCAATGATATTTGGTATGCGGTTGTATTAGCATTGAATGGGGTTTATTTAGCCCCGTTCTCTCAGTCATGGCCTATTGACTTCTAAACATTAGCATAGTTTGCATAGTTTACATGTTAGGTTAGTTTATGGGTAACCTCTAATGGTTGGTCAATGATATTTGTATTAGCATTTGCACGTTTAATTTTCATGGCTGTAATGGCCCGCTTCTCCTCATGGTTTATTGACTTTAACAATTTTGCATATTTTACATGTTAAAGTTTGTCTTTTGATGGGTCAGTTTTTAGGGAACCACTTATGAATAGTCAATGGTATTTTGTATGACGTTGTTCGAGCATTGACAGTTCTCATTTTCATAGAAGTTAGTAATTTGAATCTTCGCCCTGCACTTTCAGTTATTTTCCATAGACTTTGAATGTTTTGCATATTTCACATGTTCAAGTATTGCCATTTTCAGTAATTTCAAACATTAGTCCGAGATTACTCTGACGTCCAACGGCTGTTTTGCCAGAAAGTTGGTCCCACGGCCCCAGCTTGTCTGGCAAAACAGCCGTTGGACGTCAGAGTAATCTCTGACTATTTCAACATGTGCTTTATACTATCAAAATTACATAAAGGCGATTCATATCTCTGTGTCAACAGATTATATATTTATATTTTTTGTTTCTATCTCGATCAAATAAATACATAAGTATAGATAAGAATAAAAAGAATGAATAATAATCTGACTGAAGAAATTAACTTCGATTCGACACATAAGCAATTTCATGATTTATAAAGAGGCCATGATTGTTTATTCAGATTCACATTTTCTTCTCTAAAACTCGACCACATGATCGGATAATGCATTTTACTCTTTTTTTTTTTTGTGTATGTTCATCGATCATTGGAAATACCATTTGTAAAATATTAATTTATTAAGCTGGGATTCTATAAAATCTCCGACCGTCGGAGATTCTATATACATTGTAAATATGCCCAACACAAAGAAAAAACCTGGCTTTCAATAATGAGGAATTCAGAGTGGTTTGCGTAATCTAATATAGACATAAATCATGTTTGTAAACGGTCGAGAAGGGAAACAAAATTCCTAGCTGTCAGTTTAATTCTAACTGTTAGCCGAGCTTAGGTCTTTCTTCGTCGTTAATTTGAAGTGCAGTATTTGTTATACGGTTAAAAGGGGGAAAAGGTAAGAACTGTAAGATTTATGGTCGGTAGATCAATGTTAAACAGTTAAATCTACTAAACACAAATACACGTACACTATATAAACTGAACTGAGCAAGCAGTTCTCTACCATTAACACATCCGAGGAAGTTGTTGCGACTAAGTTTTCCGCTTGAAGGTATTTATCAATGGTAATTTTGTTAATTGCAATCTGATTCGTCACTGCAAATGCATGAACATCGATCCAGCGGAGAGTGTATATATACACTTCATCAACATCAAAGAAAGGAAAATTGACAATAGGAAATGAAAGTTGTCCTGCTTGTCATACATTTCATTATGATTAAAATGAGAAATTATAATATCAATTTCCAACGAAGAAAGGTTGTGGTAATCACTTTTTTAACGTCGGTAAGTATAAAGCAAGGCAAGATTACTTCAGGTTGCAAATTTTACTGATTTTTATCAAAACAAATCTCGATTACTTAGAGAGAAGTTTGGACAATATTTCCACATTATAATTACTAATAAAGAATATATTCAAACACATACTATTTATTAAAGTTACAATGTAATAGAGTTGATAAAAAGAACTGGCGACTGCACATGAATATCCGAACCAGCGGATTTAAAAGTTTAGATACCATTAGTTTCTTATTTTGGTTAACGCTGACTAGCAGCAATACAGAAATGTTAGTTTCTAAATTTTTTAGACTCTTTGAAGCCTTGGATCCTGTGAGACTTCTGTAAAACATTTATCACACACTGTTACTCTGTCTTCAGCCCGAGTTCTCACTACCTTAGTATAACACCTTCCACAAACATCTCTTGAACAACGCCGACAAAGATGCTATAATGGGAAAAATACGAATTTTATATGTTTAAACATTTATTTATATATGCTAGACGACACCCGCTAATATGCGTGAATTTGAATCGGATTGTCATATTACGTTAATCAAAATTAACATTGTCAAATGATTAAGTTTACTATGTATATGTAGTATTTACTTGTGTTAAAAAAAGAAATTATATTCTTTGATTTCAATTGCTTTAATTATTCCGTTTATCATGGACCTAGTCTTAGGTCAATTATATTTCCATAAGATCTTTGTAAAACAAACTTCATATTGTTGATATTTTTGGAAGATTTTATATAGACAGAAAAGTATACCTAAAACAACAAAGTTATTTTTCATTTACCTGTATATATTATGAAAACCGGTTTTTTCTAAAGTGATTATTTTCTAAGGGTTTAATATTTCGCGGTAGTGTTTTGCCATGGCTTTATTTGGACTTGTTTGTTTGCTTTTGGCCTTGAATGTTTGTCCCTAATATTTTATTAACTATGTATTTACTTTCAGGTATCACAGATCGAATTTATTCGTTCATAGTGTGTTAATTTACGTTTTGATTGAGTTAAGCCTTCCAATTGATGTTTTATCGTGTGTTTTCTATGTTGTGATGTTATACTATTGTTTCAGAAAAAGGAGAAGGTTTGGTACCTTTAAAACGTTTAATCCGCTGCAAATGTTTGCACCTGTCCTAAGTCAGGAATCTGATGTACAATAGTTGTCGTTTGTTTATGTAATTTATACGTGTTTCTCGTTTCTCGTTTTTATATATACTAGACCGTTGGTTTTACCGTTTGAATGGTTTTACACTAGTACTTTTGGGGCCCTTTATAGCTTGTTGTTCGGTGTGAGCCAAGGCTCCGTGTTGAAGGCCGTACATTGACCTATAATGGTTTACTTTATAAATTGTTATTTGGATGGAGAGTTGTCTCATTGGCACTCACACCACATCTTCCTATATCTATTCATGTTTATTTTGTGTTGTCGTCTTGTTCGGAATTTATGAATTATGATTATATCATGTCTTCGTATAGAGTCCTGTATCAAGTCAGGAATATAGTTTTCTGTTTGTTTAAGTTGTTTAAAAAGATTTTCGGTAAGTGATTTTGGACTATTGATTATTGATAAATATTTAAAAAAAAATTACAATGTATGCAAATTGAAAAACTGCAACTGATAATAATTTTTGGCCGGATTGGGCGGATTCGGGAAATGAAAAGTGGGTACCTAATTTATGTTATCAACTCCTACAGTTTTCAATCCAGATGCATGAAACATCACCGGAAGATTGTACATATGTTGAAATTGTACACCTGTTATTGTGGAATTGTTTATGAGTTTTTTATGCCCCACCTATGATAGTAGAGGGGCATTTAGTTTTTCGTTCTGTGCGTCCGTTCGTTCCTTCGTCCGTCCGTCCGTTTATCCGTCTGTCCAGATTGTGGAATTGTTTATGAGTTTTTTATGCCCCACCTATGATAGTAGAGGGGCATTTAGTTTTTCGTTCTGTGCGTCCGTTCGTTCCTTCGTCCGTCCGTCCGTTTATCCGTCTGTCCAGATTCAGGTTAAAGTTTTTGGTCAAGGTAGTTTTTGATGAAGTTGAAATCCAATCAACTTGAAACTTTGTACACCTGTTCCCTATGATATGATCTTTATAATTTTAATGCCAAATTAGAGTTTTGACCCCAATTTCACGGTCCACTGAACATAGAAAATGATAGTGCGAGTGGGGCATCCATGTACTATGGACACATTCTTGTTTCTCATTTTTCCTGACTTAGGAACTTAGTAATTTTGTAATAATATGTATGAGAGAGGGTATAAGTTTTGTTTAATCAACTCCTCCTACAGGTTTCAATTCAGAATATTGTACATATGTTGAAGATGTGCAACTGATATAGTATTGAAATGTTTGAGGATTGTTTCTCATTTCACAATGTCCACACTTTGGAACTTAGTATAATGAGAGCAGTTGCTTTAACTATTTATTCTTAAACAAGAACAGCCAATCGAATGAGACCATTTTTTTGGCATTCACAAAACTTTAGTTTAACGGATGCATTCTTTGTAGGATTTTTTGGACGTTTTTCTTGGAAAACTCTTGCTGCTGATGTAGTGCTAAGTATTACCAGTATAATTTGTCAGGTTACGTGAAATACCGCCACAAAAAGAATAAAAATAATAACAGTGTTATTTTTTTCTGTATAAACATACTTTACGAATATCAGCCTCGTATACTCTATTGCACTGGGGACAATCCCAAGACATAACTTCACTAGAATCTTCCATTATTTGTGTCGTTGTCATCTATAAAACAAATATTAAATGACAGTTCGAGAGTTTAAAACATGGAAACTACAATCTGATTCAATTTGACGAGAGTTAGGTTGTCATAGCTAAACAAAAATCAAAATAAATCACTGCAATCTTTTCAAGTTATGAGTTTTTCTGTTCATTTTTAGGATGACAAATTTCCTATTTAATGGTAAGTCCGGTTATTGTGAATAAGACAATCATATGTGATATCAACAATAGTGTAACATTTGGTGTATAAAAATAAAGAGACGTGGTATAGGTGTCAATGGGACAACTATCCACCAGAGTACAAGAATGTTTACAGTTACATGTCACCTCCACTTTCATTAACATACATGTTTTGTCTGTCTGAATTATTATGGGACTTGTGTTTCAAACCATATAACATGCACTCTTACCATAGCAATGCCTTCCTTTTAAAACCTTTAAACATATGAATTGTTTCTATAATGTTCTCCTTTACTCGTGATTTTCCATAATCATAGAAATGTATTTTCTATTTGTGGTTTCTCATTATGCAGAAAATACTCTTTCACATAGTAGTGTAACCTTGAACTAACAGAAACGCTACTTTTAAACATTGCACAAGATAATGTTTTTTCTCTGATCTTTACATTAAATCCATTGGATGTTGGATGTGTACTGATAAATATTTTAGTCTTAGATGCATGATTTTTTTTATTAGTCATTATTGGCATTGAACTAGCTGTCAGTAACTGCGAGAACTCTCAGATCTGTACTGAGTTTCTTTTTGTTGTGGGGATGTATAAGTACCCTGCCACGTCCACTCTGTGTTTTTGTTAAATGTATTTCTGCTTTCACGGTATCGATCTGATGAGTTAAGAGCTTTTCAACTGATTTTTATAGTTTGTTCTTATATTGTACTGTTACACCATTGTCCCAGGTTAGGGGAGGGTTAGTGCGCCTTCAAACTAGTTTAACCCCGCCACATTCTGTATGTGCCTGTCCCAAGTCAGTATCCTGTTATTCAGTGGTTGTCGTTTGTTGTTGTATATCATATTTGTTTTTTCGTTCATTATTTTGTACATAAATCAGGCCGTTAGTTTTCTCGTTTGAATTGTTTTTCTTTTGTCATTTCGGGGCCTTTTATAGCTAACTATGCGGTATGGGTTTTATTCATTGTTGAAGGCCGTACGGTAACCTATAGTTGTTAATTTCTGTGTTCTTTTGTGTCTCTTGTGGAGAATTGTCTCATTGGCAATCATACCACATCTTTTTTTTTATATTTAATTGGCCATATACATTTTTATATTCGTCCAAAATTTTAAACATTCGGTATCAATATCATATGTGTAGGTATGCTATTATCCGAAAAAATTAAGTTAGAGCAAGGAATTCAGGTGAATACGATGGTAGCAATGCTACAGAAATATCGCTACGATACTTTTTCTATTCACGATTATAAGACCATACGATACATATAGACATAAGAAGATGTGGTATGATTGCCAAATGAGACAACCATCTACCACAGTCCATATGATACACCGTGTTTTTCCCGAGGAAGTAATAAAAATGTTTTTCTCCATTCGACCCAAAGTTCAGAATCTAGGAATCGATATAGTCATATTGCAACTTTTTTCATGTTATCTCTCCCGCTTCAGTATATGTAGAAAATATGTGCTGCTTACTTAACCACAGCCAAAACATCAATTTGGCTGTCGATCGTACTTGCCAGTAGGCGAATGTGTGTTTTTGTGTTGTTTGAATTTTTCTGCGGTTTCTTTTGTTATGATTATATTTATAAAAAAACAAGTACAAAAAAAAATGAAAATGAAAATAATAACCACATTTAATTTCCACCGGATAGATAGAAAGTTAAAGTGTTTGTGTTTCTTCGATTCAATTTACTAAAACACAATAATTACAAAATTTACATTCTAAGAGGCCTATTCATGTCAAGTTTATTTCAAACTTACAGTTCTTGCAGATGACGCCTCATTTAGCCGTCTTGTGTCTGTTGTTAATGGTGATGCTGTTGTACTTCTGTATCTTTCGGATGAAGGTCTAGATGCATAGCGAGGTGGGGGTGTTCCGAACATTTGGTATGGAGGAGGAGGACTATTATAGTCCACGTTGGATGGTGCTCTCATAGGATAGATGAAGTTTGATCGAGGCCTTATACTTCGCCGGGATCGGGTTGATGATGGTCTATTACGCCAGTAGGTTGATTCTGGATCTAATGGATTGCAATTTGAAAAATCAGCTGCAGAAGACAAAATAAAGCATATTGTAATAAACATTAAAACAAACCTTACATTTGTTAAAAAAGAAAAGAAATAGAGGGTCTAATATGAATAATTGACTTGAACCAAGAGAGATATTATTTTATATGTATCAGGTTCTATACCTCCAATTGTTCTTCACTGCAGATTGATTGCATCTTTTGCACAAGGTTGTTATCGGGGGTGTAAGTCAGAGGCAAAGAACAATTGGAAATAAGTATTCTGTTCGTAAGTCAGGTAAGCACCTACAAACTATAAAGGGTCGATATTTCATTATAGGGGACTAATGTTTATTTAGGTATTTAAAATTGAAATGCTCTTTTTAAATCAAACAGGTCAAGTTTCATTCGCCTACTCATGTAAGTACACCCCTTCTGTTTGAGTAACTTCTCTATCCATTTATTAAGTCTTGTATTGTTCTGATTATTGACTGTTGTTTGGTCATCGTCCAGTGACAAATATTTCAAACATTTTCATGACGATATCACATTAATAATAAATCAATATGTAGGTTCTGCAAAGCGTGTCTACCGGGATGATTGGCGAAAATTTCGACAGGCACTTGAATATGTTGGCCGCCAATGGACACCTCAAAGAGCTGTTGTAATGGTTCTTTAACGTGATGAATGCGTGACACTCTCCCTACACGGTACATGGTTACAAGGAAATAGTTAGCAAGACGGCATTGTTAACCAAACACATTATGAAGAGCTAACCTCCTGTCAGTGTTTATTTTATTCATAACTGTCGCTAGCTTAGCTGATACATAGCAAATAGTAATACCAATTGGGAAGTCTGCTTTTACTGCAAAGGCTCAATTCGACTTAGTTAGCACGATAGCACAAAGGGTATGTGTTTATTTGAAAGAATATTGAATTCTTTAACTTTAAAACTTTTTAAATCAAACGTGTTCCCTCAAATACTTTGACTTGGTCTTTAACTTCTGAACAACATATAATTATAAAATATACTAGAACACACACGCGACATCGCGGGTCCGTGGCTGAATTAAAGTATCTACGCCTTATTTTCAGCCTGGATTTTTATTATTCGTGTTTTCATATTATAAAGCCATGCTGATTATAAGGTGCACAGTTTTCTCTGCTTTCAACATCTTTCTGTTTGAATCCGTCCTGGTGTTCTTACTAAAACCGGAAACTACTTGTAGATATATTTTTTTGGACAATGGTTGAATTTAGTAGTGTCAATCCCTATATAATGATAAAGTTCAGATTAGATTATGACCCGTGTATATAGCAAATCCCAAAATACACTGTTTGGTGGTGCGCCTGACAGAGGCGGAACGTACAGATTAGATAACAGGTAACAGTTAATTTTGGTATCGGTATGGGATTCGACCCGGAACTGGTAATATTTAATTACGTGGAAAACAAAAGGGACTGGAATGGTGTAATTTTAATCAACACCATTGTCCTATATTAGTTATATATAAAGTTGAATTCTTTGATTCGTCGTTTTTACGTCATGCCGGCTAACAAATTGGACCTCGTTATTTTAGTAGTATAGATATGAATTCATATAACACGGATATTAATGTCATACACTTAATATCATGGAAAGATAGCTTTTAGCGTTCAATTATTCTTAATCGCTAGTTTATGTCAATACTGTTCTGTCGAAAACTTTTTTATAAGAAAAAAATGAACTACTCTTAGTAACTTCTGTTGTATGCCAATCTGTGGAGTTATATAATAATTATTCTACTCACTTGCTGTTCCTATCAATGCTATTCCCCATATTGCACTCCATACCCAACCTATCAGAAAGCAAGCTGTCAGAAGAAGTTGGAGAAATCCTACACCTATGATGACACATGCAGACACACAACTGTAATCTTTTATTCCTAGTTCAGACTTCGCACAACAAGGAGCACATAGTCCAGCTATAATAGTCCCTGAAAATGCAGAGAATATACCTATAAATTTCAATAATAGTCCTACATTTGATTTTCGACGGATCTCTGTACACAACATTGATAGTGTTTGGGCAAGATTATTGTGTAAAATATATAAGATGCGGATGTAAGAAGTACCTTGTAAGCTTCTCTACTTAATCCCCGATGGATTTACATGTCAATTACAACAGATGTATGATATAGTTTTGGATACAAGAGTGTACCAGTATATATCAAAACATCAACGTAGGGTACTGTGTTTAACAAAAAAGCAAAATTGAGGATATATTTACCGAATCCAGGTAAAATAAAGTTTAGAACACCACATGTAACGGCTAATCCCATAGGAAGTATTGGTACTGTGAATTCATCGTCTTCTGTTTCCACAAGACCACCATTTCGTTGACTAGCAAAATTAGCATGTCTTCCATTCAGTGTATAGTCTGGAAGTACTAAAGTTCTATCTGTCGTTTCTGTTCTCCCACTTGCTCCTCTGTCTGTTAATCTATCTATCCTGTCGCTTGCTCCTCTGTCTGATAATCTATCTATCCTGTCAATTGTTAATCTGTCTATTCTGTCGGGCAATGCTGGTCTCGAATGGTTTGAATTATTTGTCATTTTCAACTATAATGTTCAGACATCATTACATCACAGGAATGCAAGAAGTCAGCTTGTATAGTCAGAATCACAGTTAAAGTAAGACCAAAGTTCGTTTCTAACTTTTTATACATTTGTAAGTTTATCGTGATACATTTCCTCGTAAATCTGTTGATAAATCATGATAGTTCTTTCACATCAAACAAAATATTACCGAGTTCAATTCATTTTTGAACAATGATGGTAGTTTTAAATAATTGTTCCCAACAGCATTGTTATTATATTTCTTTTCAAGAGACAATTTTAATATAAAATTTCGTAACCTCGGACTTCTATTAAAAAACAAACAAAATGTAATAGTAACGTTACAATAAGTGAAAACTAAATAAATAAATCATGGCATGCATGAAAAGGTCCCAAAAGATTTTAAACGACCGTCTTTTTACAAGGTTATTCCATACGGTCTTTGAGTTCATTGTTCATATATTCTAAAGGCTGTTTGTAAATAAAATGTATTGAATATTGACAGGTAGAAATACTTATAGTTTAAATATATATTCATTGGTAGCATATATGTATTATGATAAAGCCATGTACGTTACAACGTGTTTCAGAAGATATGGAGGTTGGTCTCGTTAAGATCAAGTGCCGGCGTCTTATCTTTAAAATGAGTTATTTAAAATTAAATTATTCCAAAGATAACAAATGCATCAAAAACTATACGGCAAGTACAACTGTAAAAAATACTTTTTATTGTAGTTTCTACATCATGTTTTCTTTTAAATCAATGAAGAAGTCAGAAACCACATGCTGGCCAAGGCTAAAGTAATCGTCGTAATTAATTGTAAGAAATCTGAATTCAGACATTCACATCTTCGCTACCCAAGGGTTACGATCCAGCCCATCCTCTCCTTCAAAACCGTACGCAGAACGGAAGTTGTTTAAATTGTCCTTTGGTCTTTTGTTGCCAGTCGTCTCACTGAAAGTCATAGTATATCTATTTTTATTTTCAGGAAGTAACTCCAGATTGAGAACAGTTTGACTTAATAGAATATTTTGATAAATGGTATTCACGCTATGTTTTAAAACTAATGTACTGTCAAGGATTTCTATAGTAAGATAACATAAATCTTTGACAGTATGAACGTTTTAAGAACTTTATTTTAGTTGTTTAGTTCAATCTTATTTCATTTTGGTTCGATTCAACTCTATTCATAACTTTATTAAAAAGTGAATTTTCAACAATTAAGCTACAAAACACAAACCCTAGAATCATTTGTCAAATGGATTACATTGTATCAAAGACGTATACTAGTTATATATGATGTATATACGTCCTGGATTGTATACAATATATGTGCAAACATAATTATATGGAATATATAAATCTATATCTAAGCATAGCATTTAACATGTAAGTTAGACAAAAAGAGCACATTAGTAACGGCAAAAGAATGAAAAAGTTCTAAGATATAAAAATAAAAGCACAAATAAGAATATTTCATAGTAATTGTAATATCAAATTTTTAACTTTTGTATCATGTTAATTTGCCTTTCCTTGGATGGCCGTTATGTTGTTGCATGACTCCTTCTTATAGTATCCTTTTCTTTGTTGGTTCTATTTTCGTGTTTGAATCGTCTTACAAGATTTCACGAACGAAATATCAAAAATATATTTAGTAAAACAGAATATAGATATCATAAATTGATCAAAACTTTTACTAAAATATATTCCAAAAGTGGTATTTTGCACAAAGATATTTACGGTGATATTACTTGTAAATCAAAAAAATATCGAATTTCCTTTGTTTTGAACACAACTCCTCCTAGACTTGACCCAAGTCAGTAATTATACAGTATTCCAAAATCAAAGAAAAACATCTTTCTAATTTACGGAAAATCGGAGTGTTCCTGAATGGAATTTATCTTATTTGTCAATTGACACTTCCGGCATGCTGTCAAAGCAAGCAACCGGGTTATTTATGCAAACAAATGACACTTAGCAATTGAACTGAATGGAAAACGAATGTAAATTGAAATGAATTCAGCATGTATGTTTACAGGTGGACTGCCCTAGTTTCGTTTTAAAGCGTCTATAGTGCATAAAGTTGGTAGACCCGGTCTGCTAGTGCAAAAAATTTTCTTAGATAAAAAAAAACTTTTTTTTTATTTCATAATAGCTGTCATCAGACCCGGGGAAAATTACACGCTAAAGTGGTTAATTGCATTACAATTACATTGATATTTAAGTGTAATTAAATACATTTCAATAATTACTTTTCTACAAAGACATGTTTAGATAGCTATATCATATAATAGAATAAAAATGACAATATACTAGAATGAAACTTTTATACATGCACTGTTTAACATGTTATACCTGAAAAAAATGAAGGAACCTCATCATTCGTTAATTGTAGGGCATAATTTTTTGTCTAATTTTATGGATGATTTAAATTTAAAATGCAAGTCACTTGATCCTTCCTTTATTATTTTTTATGATAGATGTTTCCTACAATGTACTTGTCACTTGGTTCATTAAATTGTCCTTTTCCATTAAATGTCTAAAATATTTGCTGTCTATCACTGACAAAGGAATAAAGTCAACAGCAACAAATAATACAGATCGTCACAACCTATTTAAGCGTGGCGGTGCGCCCCCCTTAAATTTCTAGTGCCACGTAAAAATTCCCAGCGCCACGCTAATTTTATAATTTGTCTGCCACACTTGAAAATTCAATAGATTGAAGTTCAATTTCGGTTATCCCTAATCCAATTATCATGTCAGTGGCAATTAAGAAATCTAATTATTGTTAATTGGTGTGAACATTGCCTCAAGGGATGTACACTGACAGCTGATTGCATTATTTACATGGTCTCGCGTGGTTGAACAAGGTAGCACCCATTGAACGATCATGACATAGGTTCTTCAATTTGAAAAAATAAAAATTGTTTGCAAACTATGGGTATTTTATAAATGCAAATGTTTGACTGTACCTTAAATGGAATGTTAATATCGTAACGAGATTAATAAAAGCAGAAATCCAGAAAACTAATGAATTCCCTGACCACATGTTCCTTTTGTTGACAACCATGTCACATGATCTCTTTTGGCCGGAAAATATTGGGGAAAACATAAATAACAGACAAACATTGTCTGGTTATTTATAGACAGTTAGATATACAATTTGGATAGGAGTTTCATTATCTTAAAACTTATTTAAAGTATGAAAAGAGTAAAACTGGATATATATAATTCCTTTACATAATTGTATAGGAAAAGGGGAGTTGATTTAATAGAATTCTACATAATAACTAGATGGATAGGCTTAATTTGGTTGAAATGACTTTGAAATTCTGTGACTAAATATTTTTTTTATTATTAATTTCTTTATCTTTTTTACTATATGGTTTTCCATAAGACAATTTAAATAGAATTTGTCAGAAAGCGCTTTAAAATGATAAAATTATATAATGCATACTTTATCACATGGAAAGCAATATTATATGTGGATCCCTCTCTTTAATATTCCTACAATCTGGGAAGCAATATCAGGTTTTTCCGCTCTCTGTTTAATATGTTCCTACAAGTGTTGACCACTAAAAGGACCAACTACAAAATGTATGTGAGACCCCCTTTCCAAATTAGCTATATATGACAAATACGTGTAAGGCATATAATTAATAATTTACGCACAAGGAATCGATTCAACAACACCACATAAAATCTCTGATTTGATGGAATTTCTCCCCAATCCTTGATTTTCATTCTGTGGTGAACCCTGCTTGTGTGTGCCTTACATCAGATTTGACATATTGCATACTGACATGACTGAATATAGAAAAAAAATACAATTTGCAAGTGCATGATTTGTAATTAATTACTTTCAATTACATCAGAAAGGCCAAAAATGATTAAAATGTCCCAGCAAATATTTGAATGTAATTGAAAAGTAATTCATAATAATTTACATGACAAAAAAGGCAATGTAATTAATTACTTTCAATAACATGTAATAGAAAAAAGCTCTTTTACACATTACAAAGAATTACTTTCAAATTTGTAATTTAGAGGTAGTCCCATAACAGTGTGGACAATCGTATGTCATGATTATGTTTTCAATAATACCGAATCATTTACCTTTAACTTGTTTGTTATCGGCTATTGATAACAATGATTTTACGCTCACTCAGTCTGTCAGAGGCCTTCCAGTGGGGATTTAAATAATCACTTGTTTCACATTTCGATACATAAAATTAAACTTTCTTTCAACAAAATTTAAAAGGAATTTGTTTTAAACATTCTTTTTGTCATCACACCCAACAGTTTCACTTGAAATAACAATTAATGTGCAAAGCTAATATCATTAAATTATAGAAAAATATATTAAATGTAACACATGTCGATTTTTATTTTGTACAATAAATGTAAACACAAATGAAGATAAGGTATACAGATGAATTCTTTTCTCGGCAATGTGTTCAAAATTGTGTAGTATGTCATGCAGTAAACAATTGTAAACACATAGTAGTCCATCATGCATTACAAAACATTCAGTGGATTGGTCGGTCAATTGTCCTGTACTTCAAAAAGGAAAAGTGGGTTGGGTGGGGCAAACTAGACAACGTTAGGAGTAGGACATGTAAAAAGTCTATGCATTAACCATGTATGAAGCCCCCCCCTTCCACACACACACTTAAATCAGCCTCTGGAAATGTCCCGACCTGTTAACTGCAGCAGTTGAATCACAACAATCTAATTAAGAATTGTACTTACATTTTTTTAATCTATTCATGCATTAAATAATGTGTTCATAATATCTTGGTATTAGAATAATTAACCAAAAGCCTCATACTAATCAGATTAATCGTAACTCATAGGTTGTAACGCTGTTACATGGTTTTGTTTGTCTAATAAACTACAAATTATCAGGTGTTACAGTTCATCAGCTCACCGTTTGTTATTTCAATTTGAGCATACAACTTATGCTTTATTAAACGTAGACACAAAAGAAGAAAAAGTGAGTTGTAGGTCACTGAAAAACATGTGTGTTCTCGATAAAGTACATAGTAGTTCATCATGCATTGCAACCCATTGAAAGGATTGGTCAATTCTCTAAGTCAATAAATATTGCTTATTATGCAATCAAACAAATTCAATTATATCAGCGGGAACGTTAGTATGCCAATGAATGATAGTATCCCTGTCCTGATTAAATGTATTTATGTTTCGAAGGGATACATAGTTTTTCTAAGCGGTCCTCAATCATTCAGGAAAAAAAGGTGAAAAAACTATTCATATCAATTTAGAATTAGGGATAAAAAGAAATACGACACTGAGATTAAAAAATATTGTTCCTGTATGTTCATAAGAAACGAACTATAATGCACCCCCAATTCAGTGTTAATCAATATGCCTGTAGTATTTTTTTCGAGTTACTTGTTTTCAGGCGTTGAAAAACCTTTGGTGACCCCATACGTTTAAATGTCCCTTGTAAAAACAAGTTTTAAGTAGGCGTAACAGACAAACAGTTACCTGATCTGATCCAGTCAATTGGAGACTTGAGCGCGTCAACGAATGGTCTCGTCTACACTGTTATGAATTTGATTCTATATATATATGGCAATTACTTTCCCTTTAAGACCATAGTTCAAATATCCAAAAGCATGAGAAGATATTTCAGTCATACAATGAAGTGTCTTTTGGTAAAATTTTACCTTTTATATGAGTATTTGTGCCATGACAAAAAATATCCTGAAATCAAAAGTGTATGATGAATAAGCACTAGACTCATTTTATTACGTACACAAACAGATTAAATTCAAAATGTTTGTCCTAATTATTCATTTTGGTAGATATGTAAATGTGTGGTAAATCATATGACTTCCAACATAGCAATGTTAATCACAGACTTGGGTAATTGTAATTGTAATCATTAATCAGCTGTAATTGATTACAATTTTTCAAGTAATCATTAATCAGCCAAAAATCTGATTACATGTAATTTAATTTAATCAATTACTTTTCAAAATACCCTGTAATCCTGATTACTTTTTGATTACATTCTTATTACAATGAAAAAAATCTTAAACTGTGTTTATGGTCAATAAATGAACCTTTTGTTATTCTTATTTAATAAATATTTAACATGTTTAAATAGTTTGGTTTACTTTATAAATCATGTTAATTGATTTGTATACTTCAGAAAAAATAAACTGTTACAGTATTGAAAAGTCATCATTAGCCTAAGAAGAGACATATAATACAATTACAGTATATGTCTCTGGCCTTAGTGAAAGATATTGTACATATATTCACAATTTAAAGATGTACATATATATATTTGATAATAACTGTTATATTTAAGTAATACTTTTCTTTAACCCTGAATTATAATCTTTTGTTAATATTGTGATTTTTGTCAACTTTGAATTGACAGGTAGGAAACCAATTAAGGTTTGTTTTTATTGCAATTACCAATTGAGTATAGCTGTAGGACAATATACATTGATATATATGATAAGAGATTAATCTAACATGTGGAAATTTATCTAATTAGCACAAACTAAATTAAAAGTTGGACAATTATTTGGTTAAAATAAGCAAATTTTTGTATGTATTTTGACTGGGACTGGATATGTAAAATGCAATGATTTAAATACTTTTTATGTTTACAATTTGATTACACAATTCTATTAAAATTTTACATAGTTTTTAACTGGTAACTTTATTTCATTCGTATTTTAACTTCCATAAACAGCACCTTGAAATACATATAAAGTCTGGAAGAGGTCAGAAGGTAAACAGCAAACTCTTTATAAAGCTATATTCAATTGAAGTCAAAATAATTCAGAGATCAATGATGATAAAGTGTAATGTGTCATATTCAGTAAAACAATGTTCATGTATGTATGTAGTGAACTTTTGTGGTTTATTAAATAGATGAAGTTTGAAGTTATTATTTTATAATATATCAAACAAAATCCTTACTAAAAATGCTCTAGATATATTAAACGTTTATTAATTCACATCATTCAAAATGGTTTTTTTAAATTCATTGTAATCAGATGTATCGGTAATCATGATTACTTTGCCAATGTAATCATTAATTTAATCAGACACTTTCAGAAATGATGTAATCATTAATTTAATTTAAATCGTACAAATGACAAAGTAATTGTAATTTAATCAATTACATTGAAAGCAATCGGACCTATCTGTGGTTAATCAACAGAACAGGGTAATGGGCAAGGGTAACTGTTAGATCTAAATTAAAAATTTATGATTTTGGGTTCATCAGTATATTAATTTTTATATTGATTTTTTTTGTTTTATTGATTTTCTTACTGTTATTGGGGACTTCGTCACCATAAAACCCATTTATGGGGATAATATTAATTTATTAGGATTTTCCCCAACCTGTTAAAGAGCAGGAATACAAGTCCTAGTAAGACTATCACTAGAATATGCTTGCTCAGTTTGATACCAGTATTTAAAACAAAAATAGACAGCATTAAAAGAGTTCAAAGGAAGACTGTCCAGTTTTATTTGTAACCAACAAATACAGAAACTCCTCAAGGATTGATAACATGTGACATAGCTTTGAATAGTTGAAATGGACCTGGTAAGGGATCCCTCCCACACTGATTTTTTATATGAATATTAAATTCTGGATTTAATTATTGCTTCAAATCAGAGGAGTCATTGTAACATTTTTTGTATAATTCCAAAAGTATTACTATATACTAGTATACACATTTGTTTTGTTTATCTTGTTTTATATACTATGTCATGCATTTATTGAGATTTGTCATTTGTAAATATTAATATAAATGTCATACATACATGTGTATATAACTGTTGCTCCATTTCCTACTTTGATCATGTTGATTTAGAATATTATGATTATTTTGTAGGTTTTCAATCCAGCACATACCGGTAAACAATACATTTATAATAAAGTTCCATTATGGAGACAGAAGCTGCCAAAGGGGATGACATGGTTGACCATAAATCAAAAGCTAATCTTACTTACCTTGGATATTTGCCTAGTGTAGTATTAGTTGTAGCATTGGGTTTGGGACTGTACACACAATGGCAGTTCACACAGAACAATGTCATTCTAGGATTTGCCATACTTGGATTTTTCATTTTTGCAGTCTCCTGTGCTTTGCGATATTACTTTAATTTTGAACTCATTGGACAAACATTGTTGCATATATGGCTAGGATGTATTCTTGGCATAATAATATTTGCAGATCAAAAAGAGATAGAGTTTGTAATGTCACAGGAAGTGACGAATGTTTTGTTGGTAACAAGTGCTGTATTGACATGGTGTTGGAATCTGTTAGAGAGGATGTTACATTTAGTAAAACACGAAGCAAAGATGTTTACAACAGTACAAATTCTAGAAAGTATTGGATTAATGATCTCTACACTTGTCACAGGAAAAGATGCCTTATCTTTTTCACTTTTGGTGCTGGCATTTAATGTAAATTTAGCATCAATTAGACTAAAATCATTCCTAGGACTACTGAGTTTTATAACAATGGTGTGTATTTCTACTTTTGTAATTTTTCAGGAGGTTGAGTTGACAGGAAATTTTTATGGACTAGCCTGTTTTGCAGCAAGACATTCCTTTGAACCATTTATTGATTTATATTTTTCTGGTTTAACAACACTGCAAAGATGGCAAGGATTTTTTAATCTTTCAAAATTTTTAAGATACATTTTCGTTCTTGTTGTATTTACCTTTAATATCGCAACTGGTGCTGTGATTGGCAAATTGTCAGCCACTCACAAAGAGTGGTACATTGTTGTACCTTTAACTGTTGTCTTTGCCTGTATCTGGCTGTGTTTTCATATGACATACTTTATAACATGCTGGAAACTGATGTCCAAAATCACTGAATGCAATCTTACATATAACAGCTTGACTGACGAGCGTAAGAATATGAGCAGAATAATGGCTTCAAAAGGAGTTCGCCATTTCAGTTTGATTTCACAAAGACTCATCTGCATAACTTTGTTGACTACAGTTATACTGGGAGGATTAGGATGGGAAACCAGAAAGTCATACAGTTTAGGAATGATATTACTGGTACTGCCAATAGAATGCATGACACTTAGTTTGTTCTGGTACCTTGGGGATAATCTTGGTGGTACAGCAACAGGCTATGCTGTTATTGCTCCTGTAACTGGTCATAAGTAAGATAATTTCTGTAGTTATCATATTCTATAAGCCTAATTATATATAAGTGTATGTATGCAAAGAAAACGTGAATGCAACTTTCATCAACTTGCATATATTTGAAAAATAATTACAAAAAATATCAGCATTATTTTTATAAAACATTCATGACATTACATGGAGTCCCAAGGGAACTCCCTTAGCACTAAAGGTGACAGTTATGATTTATCATACATTGTGACTTTTAGCATGTTTAGTTCTGTGGATACAATGTACCAATTTATGTTCAATATTATGTCTTCATGGGGACTGTTGCTTTGTGCAACCAGCATGTTAAATATCTGGCTCAACATATCTGTCTAGTACATACAAAATGTAGCAGGGTTCATATTCATACTATGTTAACATGTTCTCATCCTGATATGCATGTAGGGGCCTCGTGGCGAGTGGTCTAAGTAGTTACTACTGTAATCACTAGCCAGTCAACACTGAGGTTGTGAGTTCGAACCCGCTCGTGTGGGTGCACTCGACTCCAATCTTAATTGACTAGGATTGTCAGTTTTCCTATCAAGGTCGGTGGTTTTCTCCGGCACTCGGCTTCCTCCACCAATAAAACTGGCCGCCACGAAATAGCCCAAAAGCGGTGCTTAAAAGTGGCGTTAAAACACCAAAATCAAATCAAATGATATGCATGTATATTTGCCACTGAACTTAAACACTAATCAAACCATCCAAGCTGAATATATTAAGATTAAAACTATACAAATATAAATGTAAAGATGATGTATTGAGCCACTATTACACTGCTATCAGCTAATTTTAGGCAGAGATCCTCTGGGTGGGTATCTGTATGCAGAAGTGTCTTCTGTATACAGATACCCATCCAGTAAGGATATAACAATTGTGATTGTAAGAAATTAATTAAATTAGATCATATTTTTCTTATGATTAACAGTAGTAGCTAAACACTATAGCTTAACAACATTTGATATGAAAGGTTCCTAGAATGATTGTTCAGAGTATCTGCTGCTGAACTTTTTTTAGGAGGGATTCTATCAATTTTTATTTTCCAGTTCTCAAATTTCATTCATAGGAAATTATATTACATGAACATCAATAGAAGATCATAGAAAATATTTTGTATGTGAATATTTATAACATGCACATAAGCATATGCTCTTTGACAGTTTTCATTTGACCTGGGTCATCTCTTGTAAGGAGTTGGCTTGGCAGTGAGTGGAAAACAAACTCCAAATTACTAAATCATTAAAAAAACAATTGTAGATGACTGTGAACAAAGGACATGATAGAAACTCAATGGCACAAATTACCAAAAGACATCTAGAAAACATTGTATGATTCCTCAGTCTTCAACAATACACAAGTGTAATTTTATACACAGATATGATAGATTTGTGTTTTTAATCAAAGTTTTGCTGGTTGAATGAATACATTATTTATTTCTGTTGATATTATTACTGTTGTAGCTATTCACACGTATATGGTATATGGCAAATAATATGCATAGGTCATGTACATAATGTACCTATATTTTATTCTACCATTTTCATTTATTTCAGGAGAGGATCTAGGGTAAATATTATGTCACAAGAGGCAATGCAAGATATGGGGACAAGGGCAACAACCACTTTGAACAAAGTCAGTTATTTCTTCAACTATCACATGATAGACAACTATGGCTGTGATTACTCAACAAGTGGGCTAGCAATTGACTATTTAGAGTCTAAACTGAAGGCCTTCTTTGACAGAAGAATGTCAGATGGACCAAAGTATGACTCTTATATCTTGTATTTCAGTGGAGATGTATATGAAAATGGTGAATGGGCTTTATCTGGTAAGTTTGAAATACACACAAATTCATTAAAAGTTGTACGCATTGAAAAGTACAGAAAATAATTTATGTAATTGAAAAACTAATACACTTGAATGACACTTTTTTCAAATGAAAGTTATACTTAAAGATGATTGACTTAAGGGCATACGATACAGTTACAGGGGAAGTAATAACATTGCTAACGTAAAATGATGTTTTTCGTGATGTCAAACTGTGACATATCGGTAAAAGATGCATATTTCAACTGATTTTGATTATTAGCTTGAAAACGAGTACATTGACCCTCTTTTTTAAAATGACATTCAGATTTATTATGTATGAAGATTATGTGTACCAATTTTTATGAAAAAAATCGCTGATGTTTTTTTTTTAAATTGAATAATTATATAAATATACAACCAAAAACCCTTTTTTTCTGTATTCATGAAAAAAAAATTGAATAATTTCCAAAATTTTGTTACTCAAATTAAAAGTAAACTTATGTGTAGACGATATTCCGAATTTTTTTTTACAAAAGTCTGCTTGTGATTATCTTTTGAAACAAAAAAGTTAGGTATGTCTGTTAAAAGGATAGTAGTTCCAAGAAACCAAAACTTTCATTAAATGTCTAAAATTTCTACCCTAGTTTCTCTAAAATAGCACATGAAGGTATTTTTTTTATTACATATTTGAATTGACTAGGTGAAAATAGCTGGTATGCACATTTTCTTCAAAATTCACTGTGGGATCAAAACTGTATCATATGCCCTTAATAAAGATTAGAAGAAGTTTGTAACATGCAAAAATAATAAGAAATTTACAAGGCAAAATAGAGATTACACAAATTAAAAACACTTGACATTTCCACCATGGAAACTGGAAGAAGACAATACTTGCACATTAAAAACCCCACCTATCAACAACATAGTCTGACACTGGAATAGTAATCAACAACAAAAATAACTTAAAAAACTCAAAAACACAAATTAACAACAAAAATAACTTTAAAAAGCACAGACACACAAACCAACAACAAAAACAACTTTCAAAAACACAAACACACAATTCAACAACACAGCTGTGAAAGGTAAAACCATTAAGAGATCCAAAAGAACACATCAGAACTTTAACAGAATTCCATACTATACTATAAGCAGAAATATTTAATAGAACTTGACAAAAAAAAGATGAAGAAACACAACAGAGCAGTCACAGTTATAGCAAATACAGAACACAACAACAAAAAATGGTGAAAAGAACACAAGTAAACAGAATAGTAACAGAAGAGCATACCAATTACAGAAATACTAAATAAAATATGGCAACACACCAAGAAGAAGCATAGTAGAAGATTTGAAAATACAGAAGTATTAGATAAAAAATGACAACAAAAGGAACACAAAGGAACAGTCACAGAAGATCATACAAAATAAAGAAATACTAAATAGAACATGGCAGTACAGGCATTGATAGAAAACATAACTGAAAAGTCACAGAAGACCATAACAAATACAAAAATAATAAATAGAACATGACAAGAATAGTCACAGAAGAGCACACCAAATGTAGAAATAATAATAGAACATTGTAAGAACAAAACAGAAAAGTCACAGAAGAGCATAACAAACGGAGAAATACTAAATAGAACCTGGCAAAACATGCACAATGAAAGGAACACAACAGAACAGTATTTAAGAAGAGCACACCAAATACAGAAATACTATACAAAACATGGCAACACAGAAATGGAAAGAACACAATAGAACAGTCACTGAAGATCATAGCAAATACAGAAATACTAGATTGAACATGACAAAACAGACAGCCATTAAAAGAACACAACAGAAAAGTCACTGAAGAGCATAACAAATACAGAAATACTAAATGGAACATAACAAATCAGACAGCTATTAAAAGAACACAACAGAAAAGTCACCAAAGAGCACACCAAATACAGAAATACTAAATAGAACATGGCAAAACAGACATGGAAAGAACACAACAGAAAAGTCACCAAAGAGCATAGCAAATACAGAAATACTAAATAGAATATGCCAAAGTGGAAATTGAAAGAACACAACAGTCACAGGAGAGAATACCAAATACAGAAATACTGAATAAAAAATTGGCAAAATAAACAGAGTGAAAAGAACACAAATCAATAGCATGGATGAACACAACAAAGTAAAACACAGAAATTCAACATGAAAAAGGGAAAATGTATAAGTTTGTGATTAGGTCAGTTTAAGGGGAATCTTTATTGGTAGGTCATACACCCCTCCCAGTCATGGTCTATTCACTGAATGCTTTGCATAGTTTACATGTTTAAGATTGTGATTAGTTTAAGTTTAAGATGAACCCCTTATGTTAAGTCAATGATAGTTGGCATGGTATGCAGATGTATTGGCATTTGCAAGTCTCATTTCCATAGAGATTATTTGGCCCTACCCCATCAGTGTTCATTGACTTTGAAACTTTTACATAGTTTACAAGTAAAAGTTTGTGTTTAGGTTAGATTAAAGGGAACCACTCATGATAAGTCAATGGTATTTGATATGCAGTTTTATAAGCATTGGCATTTCTCATTTCCATTGAGGTTATTTGGCACTGCATCTTCAGTTATGGTGCATTGACTTTGAATGATTTACATAGTTTAATAACATGTTATAATATTGCCATTTTAATTTCAACATTTACATTATACTATCAAAATTACAAAACATGAGACACATCTCTGTGTCAACAGTTTATTATAGATTATCCTGTGATTTATTGAGATTTCCTAAAATTTGTAATTTATTTATTATAATCAGATTACTTAAGGGTACAAGTGTCTTACTTAAGGATATCACTTATGGCTATTAAAACATTTTTTTAGGAGGTTCAACTTTTAAAAATGATAATCATCTTAAATTTCCTAGAATTTTTGTCAAGTGTATACAATGTAGATTTGTTGAGGTTCTGTTCAATGTGTGAACTTTTAAAGTGTGGTAATCACTGAATTGATAGCATACAAAATATTGCTTTTGCAATCACTTATCATAAAACATCTTTTTAAGATATGGAAATTGTTTAGGATATAAAAAATATCTTAATATAAATTTGTTACAGATAATAGTGGCTTGAAACTAGAGACTCTGTTAGAATGGTGGGCATCTAAAAACTCAGGTTGTGGGACCAGATTAATCTTGATTCTAGATACAACACATTCCTATATGTGGGCAAAAGATGTACAGAGAGTTTGGGGAGAATACGTTGCAATACAAACTTGTACATTCCAGAAATCCAAGGACATAGAATTTGGTAACTCTGCTCAAGTTGGAACTTTTACACAAGATTATGTACATTTTAATGCTGAGGCAGAAATTTTTCCTGGATGGTCAGCGAAAGAGAGGACAGTAAAAGCAGTTTATAAAGTTTCCAAATGTTGGACAGATTTCACATTCCATTTACCAACAGTAGATGAAATATATAATCATTGGGACAGTAGCTTCCCAAGATGTATGAAGCCTTTGATAAAAGCTGTGAATATTGGAGGTACAGGAAGCCTTTGCTTCTGTTGTCACTGTCTAACAAGGTGTTTGAAAAGGAAGCGAATGAAATGGCTTCCTCCAAAGCAAATTGATACTGGACATGGCTTTAAATTAATTAGATCATAGCTGTGATTTATGGTAAACGGACAGAAAGTCACAGGACAAAAAGTCACAGGACAGAAAGTCACAAATTTGATAAGACAAAAAGTCACAGGACAAAAAGTCACAAATAATTTGTTGACAATTGTTTGAATATATAAGAGAAAGATCTTGAGATATTTTTGTCGAGCCTGCGACTTTTGTCGCAAAAGCGAGACAAAGTGATCCTTCATTCCGTCGGCGTCGTCGTCGGCGGCGTCCACAAATATTCACTCTGTGGTTAAAGTTTTTCAACTTTTAATAACTTTCTTAAACTTACCTGGATTTGTACCACACTTGGACAGAAGCTTGTTTGTGATCATAAGATAGTATTCAAAAGTAAATTTAAAAAAAAAAAATCCTGTTTATCCGTATTTTACTTATAAATGGACTTAGTTTTTCTGCCAGTTAACATTACATTCACTCTGTGGTTAAAGCTTTCAAAATTTTAATAACTTTCTTAAACTATCCTAGATTTGTACCAAACTTGGACAGAAGCTTGTTTATGATCAAAAGCTAGTATCTAGAGGGAAATTTGGTAAAAATTTATTTCCTGTTTTTCCATATATTACTTATAAATGGACTTAGTTTTATTCCAGTTGACATTATGTACAGTCTGCAGTTAAAGTTTTTAAAACATTTATTAGATTCATAAACCTTCTTGGATTTTTACCAAACTTGAACAGAACTTTTTACAATCAAAAGATAGTATCTAGAGGAAAATTTTAAATAATTTTTTCCCCATTTTTGTTGAGCCTGCGACTAACAGCAAAAGTAGGCGAGACACTGGGTTCCACGGAACCCTTACGAATTTTCTTTTTTATTACATATATTCATTTTACAGTTTAGGAAATTGTTCATTAGCCTTGATAAATGAAAATTTATTAAATTTTTATCCTGCAAAGGATATATTTCTTGGCACCATGAAGCCGTATAAGTACCAAGCCACTTTGACATTTTGTTTTCTTAACAATTATTTAATCATTATTGATATTTATTAAATAAATTTTAATAACAAACTTGCTTTATATATAATAGTTCAAGAAAAATACAATAAATTTTTTTTTTAAATAAGTGTTTTCTTATTCAAAGAAAAATAATCTCAAAACTGAATTGTGACTTTTTGTCCTGTGACTTTTTGTCCGTGACTTTTTGTCTGTGACTTTTTGTCCTGTGACTTTCTTTCCTACATTCGTGATTTATATGTGCCATAATGTCATTCAGAGTGTTCAGTTTCTAATGCTTTATCAGTGTTTCTCAAAAATCAACAATTTTCTATCAGCATTTCCTTTGACAATTTCAAAAATTTATTTTGCTCAAAAATTGGAAGGGGAAATGTAATTGTTACAAATCTTCAGTGAGTGCTGTTATCCTAAACAGAAAAAAAATTATAAAATGATAAATTATAAGTTAAAAAGACAGAATTGAATTAAAACCATCAAATCCTGTTTTAGAAAATAAAACAGCAAGAAGACAGAATATTGTTTTGAACAGCATAATAAAATTAATTCTTAAGTTGATTTACAAAATACTCTGTTCATTATAAGTAAGGAGGTGCTTTAGGTATATATATTGTGTACAAATTATAATCGGTATCCGATTTCGGTACAAGATCATCGGTATTTTGTCAAATTTTTGTGAACCTCAAAATATAATATGATAAACTGGTCACACTGTCTTTGATTTGGCGTATAACTACCATATGACTGCATGCTACAATCTTATGCATAACATTGATTCAAAGTTAATAACAATCACCAAAAGATATTTTGAGGACATTTGTCCCAGTCTGATGCCAAAGAGGATAAGGCTAAATGTAAGGTTAAAGTATATTAATTTGCAAATTAATCATGGTAAATAATAGTTAAATTATAAAATTGTAATGATATAACACCTGGTGAACTTGTACATAATATATACACCAGTGAAACAATAAATTATCAACAAAAAGAAAATTATCATGTTGAAATACATATTTCTAGTGTGCTCATTTTATAGATACTGGTAGATAGTAAAAGATTTACCGGTAATTATGATTGTATTGCTCTGTTAATTTTAATTTACCAGGTAGGATTTTTCAAGCTCTGTAATATTTATGCACAGTTTTACATATGATATAATAGTAATGATCTTTATTTCCCAAGGCATAATAAAAATGTGGCATACAATATAAATTACACACAGTATACATAGAATAGCAAAAGGTAGTGGGAAACATATAACATGTCAGACCTTAATTTCTGTGCACAAAATATGAATTTATCCAAATTACCTAGCTCTTTTAGATTATTTGAACTCATTTATTGTATGTATTCAAAAGGTTTTTTTCAATAATAAGGTTTAAGATATAGATAGGTGTTAGAAATCTAAGCAATTTAAATACAGAATAAATGTTGCTGAACTCTTAAGTTATTTATGCACTTCTTCTTAATTTTAATTACCCGAGTCAAGATTTTTCATATTAGCAAACCAATTATGACCAGTTCTGATGAACAGGTCTTTAAACTTAATTTCCTATGAAAATGATTTAAGGGAGCTATGAGTTTACATTTTTATTGTTACAAAGGTTTTATATCACTACAAGAGATTGATGTTATTTTTTTATGCCCCCACCGTAAGTTTTACCCTTATCCGTCCGTACGTACGTACAACGTACGTCCCAAAGTTGGTTTCAGTTCTCTAACTTTAGTATGCCTCAACCAAATGTTATTAAGCTTATACACAATGCTTATTACCACAAAACACAGATCAAGTTTGAATTTTGGTGGCGTCACTTTAACCGTTCTAGAGTTATGCCCTTTACAAATGGAAAAATTGCTGAATTTTTCGTTTCCATTCTCTTACTTTAGTTTGCCTTAACCAAATGTTATGAAACTTATACACAATGTTTTTACCACAAAACACAGATCAAGATTGAATTTTGGTGGTGTTGCTTTTACTGTTCTAGAGTTATGCCCCTTTACAAACGGAAAAAATTGCTGAATTTTTCGTTTCCGTTCTCTAACTTAAGTTTGCCTCAACCAAATGTTATGAAACTTATACACAATACTTATTACCACAAAACTCAGATCAAGTACAAATTTGGGTAGTGTCACTTTTACCGTTCTTCAGTTATGTCCCTTTATAACTTTATATGATATGCAAGCGGGGGCATCATCTGTGTCCCATAGACACATTCCCCATTTATTTTTAACAGGATTTTCGAAGGAAATATAGGTTATTGATTTGGGGATGTACGGCGGGCGGGCTGACAGGCGGCTGCCAAACAGTGTCTCCTCAATAACATGAAAACGCTTGGACAAATTTTTTTCAAATTTAGATATGTTGTTACGTGTGACTAATTGAAGGTAAAGTTCAATTTTCACGATTTTAGCTTTTCTCCTTGTTGAGTTATTGCCCTTTTTAATATCCAAAAGAGGTATTTTTAATGTGATTGAGTTATTTCTCTTTGAACAGAAATGGTTAATTATATATATAAAGTTTGATTTCACTAACATGACTAATTTTCACCTGATGATAGATAAGAGCATCTGGTAAATGTCTCACACAATTAAAATTGGATTGACAGATTTATTTGAAAATTTTCTGTTTTCTAATTGTTGATGATTATAAGCTATATAGGATTGTATAAATAAAGTTAGAAATTTACTGTTCATTATTAGACATTTTGAAGATAATTACAGATAAGTTATATAGATTTTTAAAAGACATTGTATTAGTGATAAATAAAATTTTGATTTTTTTCTTTTCTTTGGTAAATTGTTTGAAGAATTTTGTGGTAGGTCTGTTTGTTATTATGTAAAAACTAATTTCCTGAATGCTATATATATTTTTTCTTTTCTTTGGTAAATTGTTTTAAGAATTTTGTGGTAGGTTTGTTTGTTATTCTGTAAAAACTAATTTTCTGAATGCTTTATATATTTTTTTGTTGAAGTAAACTCCTTTAAAAATTAAGCTTATATTGTCTATTAATAAACATATATTTAGATTTCTGATTTTGGGCCCACTTTTCAAATTGGTCCAAATGGGGTCCACAATTAAACTGTGTTTGATTTCAACATAAATTGAAAATATTTAGGGTTCTTTGAAATGCTGAATCTAAACCTGTATTTATTTTCATTATTAATTAGATAATATCACATTGAGGTCCAAAGGGTCCTAAATTAAACTTTTGTTTAATTTCATCAAAATTGGGGTTCTTTGATATGCTGATTCTAACAATATTTTATTGATTGCATCATATCTAATTTTAGAGTATTTAGTCATCACTGGTTGTTTATTATGATTATTGATTATATGAATTTGAGTTATTATATGAATTTTGATTTATTTCCTTTAAACAGAAATGAGTATTTCATAAAAAATTTAATTCTTGGGGTTCTTTGATATGCTAATTCTTACAATATACTTAGATTTTGAATATTGAACCATAATTGGTAAATGTCTCATTTCAAATTTTTCAATTCTTTGACTACATTCATTTTGGGTAACAAACCTATGCTGTGTCAAATATTCAATCACAATCCAAATTCAGAGCTGTTATAAGCTTAAATGTTGTGTCCATACTTGCTCAACTGTGCAGTATTTGACCTCTGCAGGAAAATCCGGTTTGCTGTCACTCTGACAGCCTCTTGTTTCATATGAGGTATGATAAGAAAGATACAATTGACAGAACATTTATGTTAAATGCATATCTTTATATAGACATATATCAGTCATAGTATTAGCTTGTTGGCTAATGATAAGTATATGGCTGATTCATATTTTTATGGTGTGTAACATGTACCAATCCCTTATCTCCTTTTCAGAAAATGTGAACCTTATTCCCTCAAACATAGACCATTGACCCATTTAAAGCTTTATTTTGATTAAATGTGATGTTTTGTCGTAGATGGCCTTAAGAACAAGTCTAAAGAATAAGCCATTGATATATGACAAATCTTTTGATATAATATTGGATCAAATCTAATCAATATGAACAAAGCAGATGTTGGGTATAGCCATTTTATTATATAGAAGAAATTTGGAATGATGAAAACTAGATAAATTTAAATATTAAAGTCTTCATGAATTTCTAAATATTGTTTGGTAAATCGTAGACTCTCTTGTCAATTCCTGATATCTTGGTTTTGGAAGACGGGACCAAATGCTTTTGAATTCTAATAAGATGCCATAAACCATTGAATATAGTGAATACAGGTCAAGTTCTGTATGATTTTAACATTTATGTGTTCGAGTTATAGCCCTTAATTTAACAAAAATGCTGATATTGATGATTATTGGATGCTAACCAGAATATGACTAGAACAAATAATTTCATACTTTTTTGGCATTGTTATAAACAGTTAAGTATAGGTCATTGTCATTGTCAAGTCAAAGTTACAATTTAACTGTTGTAAAGTCAGTCCATGATTGAATAGAAAATGTTGACATTAAAAATTAAAGGTTTCTGGATGATCACCAGAAAATATTTGCCTCGCTGCCCTTGCTGTTATTTTAACCATTGCAGACAAATATGTCCCCCATTCCTCAAACCCTGGATCTGCCCCTACTGATGTCAAATTCATGATGATTGTCAGGTGAGAGATATAGGCTACCGTGAGACTTATTGTTTAATTTAGAATTTCAACATACAACAGATTATTGTTGCTGATTTTGGAAAGTCACTTTTTTTAAAAGTGATTTAAAGATAATTTTCCTCCCAATGAGGAAATCAGTTCTATTGAAAATCTAGAATAATAAATTATTGTTAAATATTGTTATAATAATGTATTTTTTGTGATATTTTTAATAAAAGGTTTTTTTTAAAAAGGAAAAAAAGTCTTTACAGAATTTTTGTTAACAAAGGAAACATAGATCATTTTCAATGTCAATGGCTTGTTTTTCCTTGTTTTTGATTTCTTCTGTCTTATTTTTCAGTTAACCCTGGTTCCGTTGATGGGGTCAATGCACATGCTTATCCTTTCCATTTTAGAAGTGTTCAGGATCAGTTAACAAGATTGAATGAACCTTGCCATCTTTTGTAGTTTAATTGCATCTGGATCAGTTGCCCTTGTCATCCTTTTTATAGGACCGCAAAAAATTTTTGCAGTCGTATATTGGTATGACGTTGGCGTCGTCCTCCAAAGACACATTGGTTTTCGCACAATAACTTTAGTTTAAGTGAATAGATCTCTATGAAATTTTACCATAAGGTTCAATAGCACAAAAGGAAGGTTGGGATTGATTTTGGGGGTTATGGTACCAACAGTTAAGGAATTAGGGCCAAAAATAAGCATTTTTGTAATTTCCAGACAATAACTTGTGTGTTTGTGTATGGATCTCTCTGACATTGTACCACAAGGTTCCATATCACAAAGGGAATGCTGGAATTGATTTTTGGGGTATTTGCCTCAAAATTTTAGGAATTAGGGGCCAAAAAAGGGGCAAAAACAAGCATTTTTCTAGTTTCATGACAATAACTTGTGTGTAAGTATATGGATCTTTCTGAAATTGTACTACAAGGTTCCATATCACAAAGGGAAAGCTGGAATTGAGTTTGGGGGTAATTGCCCAAAACGTTTAGGAATAAGGGGCCAAAAAGGGCCAAAAATAAGCATTTTTCTAGTTTCCAGACAATAACTTGTGTTCAAATGTATGGATCTCTCTGAAATTGTACTGCAAGGTACCATACCACAAAGGGAATGCTGGGATTGATTTTGTGGGTAATTGCCTCAAAATTTTAGGAATTAAGGGCCAAAAAGGGGCAAAAAAACAAGAATTTTTCTAGTTTCAGGACAATAACTTGTGTGTAAGTGTATGGATCTTTATGAAATTGTACTACAAGGTTCCATATCACAAAGGGAAAGCTGGGTTTGAGTTTGGGGGTAATTGCCCTAAACGTTTTATGATATTGGGGCCAAAAAGGGGCCAAAAAACAAGTATTTTTCTAGTTTCCAGACAATAACTTGTGTTCAAGTGTATGGATCTCTCTGAAATACTGCAAGGTACCATACCACAAAGGGAAGGCTGGGATTGAGTTTGGGGTGGTGAATCATAAAGGGGTTCAAAAAATTTGGGGGGGGATTTTTTTTTTTTTTTTTTTTTTCCCTTTTTTTCCCTTTTTTTTTCATTAAAATTTTCCATTTTAAGTTGGTTATTTCTGATTTATATATAAAAGCAAATGAAATCTTCAATTGCACAGTATTGCGCATTAGATTTGTAAGATCTTTGACCACATTTATTTTGTGTCAGAAACCTAAATTATGTCAAAAATTTGATCACAATCCAAATTCAGATAGTATTAAGCTTGAATATTGTGTCCAAATTTGCCCCAACTGTTCAGGGTTCGACCACTGCGGTCGTATCAGGCTGCGCTCAGCAAAGCATTTTATTTAGTTATATTGAGGCTTGGATCAGTTACTGGACTAAAATTGAGAATGGAAATGGGGAATATGTCAAAGAGACAACAACCCGACCAAAGAGCAGACAACAGCCGAAGGCCACCAATGGGTCTTCAATGCAGCGAGAAAATCCCGCACCCGGAGGTGGTCCTCAGCTGGCCCCTAACTAAAATTGTGTGCTAGTTCAGTGAAAATGGACGTCACACTAAACTAAACATATAAATGAACTAAAATTAAGAAACATACTAGACTAACAAAGGCCAGAGGCTCCTGACTTGGGACAGGCGCTAAAATGCGGCGGGGTTAAACATGTTTTGTGAGATCTCAACCCTCCCCCTATACCTCTAGCTAATGTAGAATAAAGAAACACATAGCAATACGCACAGTAAAACTCAGTTACAACGAAGTCCGAGTCCAATGTCAGGTAACAACAGAAACTAAGCAAAATGACAATGATACATAAATGAACAAAGGACTACTAGCAGTTACTGACATGCCAGCTCCAGACCTCAATTAAACTGATTGAAAGATTATGTCTTCATCATATGAAAATCAAGTTCAATCCCTCCCGTTAGGGGTTTAGTATCATACCATCATAAAATATATGAGAAGAACATAACCCGTATCATGCCAACAACTGGTTTTAGAATACATGTGTTTATTTTCGATGCAAAGACCCTATGAGTGAATCAATATTAATACCAAAATATGCAATCCTTAATGACTTGATAACAGTATCGTAACTATATCCTTTCTGAATAAGTCTGTTTAAAGGTTTGGTTAGCTTTGAGGTGAATGCCGAAATTTTTTGTGCTTTGTAAAGAATATTACCATAAAATATTGGATGTGAAATACCTGACGTATAAGATGTCTGCATGTTGATTTATTTTTACGAATGATGTCCTTGTATCGATGATAAAATTTAGTAAATGTTTTGACTAGTTTGTGATATCGAAAAACCTGGTATAATAATTTTTCAGTAATACAGAGATTTCTTTCGTTGAAATCAAATATGTTGTTACATACACGAGCGAATCGAACAAGTTGAGATATATAAACACCATAAGATGGCGACAAGGAACGTTACCATCTAAAATGGATAATTAACAATAGGAAATGAAAATCATCTCTTTTATCATAAATTTTGGTATTAAGCTTCCTGTTAAAGATAAAGATATCAAGATCCAGGAAAGGGCAGTGTTCATTGTTAGTATTAGCTTTATTTAAAGTCAGTTCGGCAGGATAAATCTTTTTAGTGTACATACTGAAGTCGTTAATATTGAGAGCCAATATATCATCTAAATATCTAAAAGTGTTATTAAATTTTTGAATCAGATGTTGTTTCGATGGGTCTTTGCTGATTTTAGTCATAAATTGTAACTCATAACAATACAGAAACAGTTCCGCAATAAGTGGTGCACAGTTAGTCCCCATGGGAATTCTGATATCCTGACGATAACGGAATCTCCATAGCGAACAAAAATGTTATCTAGTAAAAATTCAAGGGCAGTTATAGTATCAAAGCAGGTCCAATTGACATAGTTCTTTTGTTTGTTGTTACTAAAGAATGACCTAAAAGGGTTTGAACATATATATTCGCATTCCGACTTTTTAAATGCCCATTTAATCAGGTGTGTGAATTTTTTCTTAATAAGATTATGAGGCAACGTGGTATATAGGGTAGAAAAATCAAACTTTGAACAGATTCGAAATCACCAATATAAGCATGCAATTTATCAAGTACTTCCAGCGAATTTTTGACACTCCAAAAGTAATTAATTCCACTATTTTCAAAGGCCTTATTTGAACAATTTATTACCAGGTTTTTGATTGTACCAAGTGTACTAGTAAGTAGAATAGATAGTTTAGTAGTGGAACAATGGCTTGAAGACGAAATAAATCTATATTTGTATGGAGTTTTATGCAGCTTCGGAAGCCAGTACATAGTTGGAACTTTCATTGTATTTGGTTCTGCTTGTAAAGAGGTAGCTAAGGTAGCAATACACAGTTAGGAGTTTAGTTTCGCATTTTGGCCCCGGTGGATTTTTCAAATATGAAAGTTATTGTGTAATAAAATTCATTTTTAGACAGCTGAGTACTAATTTAGCCTTCAAAGATGGTTTATAAGAACATCAAGATTATTTTTTACATGTTTTATGGGCTATTTTCTGTTTGACTCTCCGTATTTTCATAGCTAGACCGGTCTTCTGTCCAGAAATTAATGTAATGTTTACAAACACTTTTTTTCTACACGAAGTTTTTGACGCAATTTTACAAAAAAATGAGACGAAAGACATATGAATTTCATTGGATTTAATGGAAGATATATGTAAACAGTTTCAGAAAAGGTATTACTTGAAGTGATTGAAATTCTACTTTTGACCAAACTTTGGGGAAATATGTGACATCTTTTCCCCCCTTTTTGCAATATTTTATAACAAAAAAATGCAGATTGTTGCCATGGATACATCACAAAATAAATATATTTTACCATTTTATATACTAGATATAAAATTATGGAAGATTCTGATTACATACATATGCACATATATGACACAAACAGTAAGCTTAATATTGCAAGAAAGCAATGAAAGGGATGGGAAAATTTATGAGGAAAATTTTAATATTTTTCCTAACTGTTTTTGCTTCCTTATGGCATACTTACCAAGCTCAGAATTGTATAATTTAAGACTTTTCATACCACAAATCTATTGATATTTAGATTCTAAATCAACTTCTGAGGGGATTAAGTGTTTAAGAATGACAATACATGTCAATTTTATTGTTTACAGTCCTTAGCAACCAAAATTAGACATTTTGACAAAAGGCTTATATTTGTACTCTATTGGCTTAACATTTGCTTCTGAAGGATTGCTCTGTATGTAGTAGCCTAAGTATTGAACGCTTTGTATTTTTTCTTGCGAATATATCAAATTATTATTTTTATCAAGATTTCATGTTATATTTTGACATATATTAAATGTATAGTTGATTCAGCTGTAAGAAATTGATTCCCTATTACCAAGTTTTTTAATCAAGTCTTTGGTATACAATAAACATAAAGATTACTATTTTCATGCTTGAAATTGCTAAATTTTGTACAATTTTGCATTATCAGAGATCTTATTAAGATTTTCAACATTAAAACACTGACAAAAGAGGTATAGTTTTAAGATTTTGCCAAAATTGAGTTAGAAACAAGATTTTACACTTTGACTGGGCACCTTTCTTTAAATCAGTTTTTGTCGCGTTTCAGTGTCAACTGCTAACCTTCATAAAATATTCATTACTCAACCAATTTTCAAAAATAAAAGGCCATTTATTCGTTTTAGCTAGCAGAACACAGAAAATAAGTTACAAGGGAGAATTTGAAAAAAATATTTACTATTAAGGTAGCAATACACAGTTAGGAGTTTAGTTTCGCATTTTGGCCCGGTGGATTTTTCAAATATGAAAGTTATTGTGTAATAAAATTCATTTTTAGACAGCTGAGTACTAATTTAGCCTTCAAAGATGGTTTATAAGAACATCAAGATTATTTTTTACATGTTTTATGGGCTATTTTCTGTTTGACTCTCCGTATTTTCATAGCTAGACCGGTCTTCATAAGGTAGCAATAAACAGTTAGGAAAAAATATTAAAATTTTCCCTCATAAATTTTCCCATCCCCTTTCATAGTTTCATAGCCAGTACATAGTTGGAACTTTCATTGTATTTGGTTCTGCTTGTAAAGAGGTAGCTAAAAGTTTATGTTTGTTACAGATGTCATTTTCCGAAAATGGAGTCAGTTGGAATGTTGGTGAATTCGTGATTTCCTTTTGTAGAACATCAATGTAAAATTTACGTCAAACAATAATGATATTGTTAGCAGCCTTATCAACCGGGACAGAAATATATTCCTTGGCGAGTTCTTTTAGCTTATGTTTGATACGGAAAATTGGGCTATTATGGTCTTTGTTAGGAGTAAAATGATCTTTAAAATGTTGAATACGTATATCAACTATGTTCATTACCGAATTTAAAAAAAGAATCTAATGATTTGTTGTCAGCTTTTTCTCGTTTTATCCATTTAGAGCAGTAAGTACGGAGTGAGTCGTGGATGACACTCATTCCAATTAATAATTGAAGGGGGACGATATTTAGGTCCTTTACTGAGGAATGATTTCAACTCTCGGTCGCGAACGATGTTAAGGTCTCCTCTTATAACATGGGAACTGGGGCCATAAATGTATTCGGATTTACTGCAATTTCATGAGGTAGGTGTATTGTCACTGATATTAACATCTTTACACACTTCGTTGTAATTAAACACATATTTCCGGGTAGTATGTCCTTGCCAACTTTTCTAGGGATATTGCGGTCTGGATCAGTTGCTGGACTGATATGTCCTTGCCAACCTTTTTAGGTATATTGATGTGTTGAGCAGTTGCCAGGCTGGTATATCCTTGCCAACCTTTCTAGGTTTATTGAGTGCTGGATTAGTTGTTGGGCTGGTATGTCCTTGCCAACCTTTCTAGTTATATTGAGGTCTGGATCAGTTGTTGGGTTGGTATGTCCTTGCCAACTTCAACCTTTCTAGGTATATTGTGGTCTGGGTCAGTTACTGGGATGGTATGTCTTTGCCATCCTTTCTTGTTATATAGAGGTTAGGATCACAGGGGCGGATCCAGCCATTTTTAAAAGGGGGTTCCCAACCCAGGATAAAGGGGGTTCCAACTATATGTCCCCATTCAAGTGCATTGATCGTCAAGAAAAAAGGGGGGAGTCCAACCCCAGAACCCCGCCACTGGATCAGATGCTGGGCTGGTATGCCTTGCCATCCTTTCTAGATATATTGAGGTTTGGATCAGTTGCTGGGCTGGTATGTCCTTGCCAACCTTGTCTAATTATATTGAGATCTGGATCAGTTGGTAAGACATCAAATCGTACATTCAACAAAGAAATTTCAGGATGATATTTTTATACGACCGCAAAAAAATTTTGCAGTCGTATATTGGTATGACGTTGGCGTCGTCGTCGTCGTCGTCCAAAGACACATTGGTTTTCGCATTCTAACTTTAGTTTAAGTGAATGGATCTCTATGAAATTTTACCATAAGGTTCAATACCACAAAAGGAAGGTTGGGATGGATTTTGGGGGTTATGGTACCAACAGTTAAGGAATAAGGGGCCAAACAGGGGCCAAAAATAAGCATTTTTGTAACTTCCAGACATAACTTGTGTGTTAGTGTATGGATCTCTCTGACATTGTACCACAAGGTTCCATATCACAAAGGGAAAGCTGGGATTGATTTTGGGGGTAATTGCCTCCAAATTTTAGGAATTAGGGGCCAAAAAGGGCCAAAAACGCATTTTTCTAGTTTCATGACAATAACTTGTGTGTAAGTGTATGGATCTTTTTGAAATTGTACTACAAGGTTCCATATGACAAAGGGAAAGCTGGAATTGAGTTTGGGGGTAATTGCCCAAAACGTTTAGGAATAAGGGGCCAAAAAGGGGCCAAAAATAAGCATTTTTCTAGTTTCCAGACAATAACTTGTGTTCAAGTGTATGGATCTCTCTGAAATTGTACTGCAAGGTACCATACCACAAAGGGAATGCTGGAGTGTATGGATCTCTCTGAAATTGTACTGGAAGGTACCATACCACAAAGGGAATGCTGGGATTGATTTTGGGGGTAATTGCCTCAAAATTTTAGGAATTAGGGACCAAAAAGGGGTAAAAAACAAGAATTTTTCTAGTTTCAGGACAATAACTTGTGTGTAAGTGTGTGGATCTTTATGAAATTGTACTACAAGGTTCCATGTCACAAAGGGAAAGCTGGGTTTGTGTTTGGGGGTAATTGCCCTAAACGTTTAGGAATTTGGGGCCAAAAGGGCCAAAAACAAGCATTTTCTAGTTTCAGACAATAACTTGTGTTCAAGTGTACGGATCTCTCTGAAATTGTACTGCAAGGTACCATACCACAAAGGAAGGCTGGGATTGAGTTTGGGGTGATGAATCATAAGGGGTTCAAAAATTTGGGGGATTTTTTTCATTTTTTCTTTAAAATTTTCAATTTTAAATTGGTTATTTCTGATTTATATAGAAAAGCAAATAATAATGATATGGTTTGAATAGGTAAATTAAAATTTTTTAAGTTCTTAGACCACATTCATTTTGTGTCAGAAACCTATGCTGTGTCAAATATTTAATCACAATCCAAATTCAGTGCTGTATCAAGCTTGAATGTTGTGTCCATACTTGCCCCAACTGTTCAGGGTTCGACCTCTGCGGTCGTATCAAGCTGCGCCCAGCGGAGCATTTTATTAATCATATGGTGTGTATATTGAACAACTCGTTCGTTAAGTCTGTGACTGTTTTTCAATGAACGCAATCTATGCATAACTGGTAAATTAATGAGACAGGGATTTCCTTACCACAGATTACTATTAATAAACTGTTACTTAATTCTTTCATAGATACAAGGATTTGTAAAGTATCTTACTATATAAATCCTTGATCGATACAAAGATTAAGTTTGGAAGATTGGTTGTACTAATAGTACCTGTTAAATTCTTCGTACACATGGAATACTAAATCCTATTGTTTTACAGTGAAGTACAGAGCTTGTAAATTGGTTTTATATGCGACCCGTGTAAACTTATTTATTCTTTGAAAAAACTTTTCTTTCAAGCTCACAAGTCGAAAACAAAGGGACAACCCCATGACAAAAAAACGACCAAAAGACAAACAACAGTATATATATACAAAACACAACATAGAAAACTAAAGACTGAGCAGCACGAAACTCACCATAAAACCGGGATGATCTCAAGTGCTCCAGAAGGGTTAGCCGAACCTTGTTCCACTTGTTGGACCCGTCCTGTTACTAAGGTAAGTACAAACCCGGTGATACGTTCAACTCAGTATGTCACATTTGAAGAAAAGAGGACGGGATTGTGATTACGACAATTGGAAGATATCCGTCTTCATCTGTGACACCGATATCCCATATCGGTCAACCAACTCGTGATGGCGTCCGTAAAATTTTCGAAGGAATGATTTCAACTTCACCACTTGGAACTCTTGGTTTAATATCTTCCTTGTGAGCAGCAACCCTCAACCCTCTATCAAGGAAATCATGATAGGAAGTGCAAGCTCTGGAATTCAACATTTTAGAAAGATCTTTTGATATTTTTTCATCGGTAATAATGTTTATTTTAATAAATTATCACATAACTAAATATGTGTTGTTTATACAGTTTTATTTTTTTTTTTATTGTTCTGTTGATACAATGCACTTATATTTTGGCCTTGCACAAGGCCATGCTTTTTTCAGAACGCCTATGACGTCGTTACACTAAATCCGATTGATATGTACTGATTGATACTTTAGTATGGGAGAACATGATTGATTTATTAGCTGTGATTAGCTTTAGACTAGTTTCCAGTTACTACTCCTAGAACGATAGTTTGTATCATTTGTCTTTATCTTAGCTGTTTTTTTTTTTTTGGTGTTTTGTGCCAGTCTGAAGTGACAAACCATTTCAAACTGATTTTAACAGTTTGTTCTGGAATTCATGTTGTGATATTATAACCAGAGAATGAAAATGTATTGGTACCCATATGCTTATAGATTTAAAATTGTTTTATTTTTTATGAGTTTTGGGTGTGTAAGTGTTTGGTAGTAATTTCTCAAAGCACTTTTTATGAAACTAATCTCTCTGCATGCATGGGGGTCTAGATGGGGTCCTTCATTTCTTTGTTCTTTAATTTTTAGACCATTTTTGTCAAGCTTTCGACTTTAGTCGAAAAAGCGAGACATAGCGATCCTACATTCCGTCGGCGTCGTCGTCGTCGGCGGCGTCCACAAATATTCACTCTGTGGTTAAAGTTTTTGAAATTTTAATAACTTTCTTAAACTATCCTGGATTTGTACCAAACTTGGACAGAAGCTTGTTTATGATCATAAGATAGTATCCAGAAGTAAATTTGTTAAAAAAAAATTCATTTTTTCCGTATTTTACTTATAAATGGACTTAGTTTTTCTGCCAGGAAACATTACATTCACTCTGTGGTTAAAGTTTTAAAATTTTAATAACTTTCTTAAACTATCCTGGATTTGTACCAAACTTGGACAGAAGGTTGTTTATGATCATAAGATAGTATCCAGAAGTAAATTGTGTAAAATAAAATTCCTGTTTTTCCGTATTTTACTTGTAAATGGACTTAGTTTTTCTGCCAGGAAACATTACATTCACTCTGTGGTTAAAGTTTTTAAATTTTAATAACTTTCTTAAACTATCCTGGATTTGTACCAAACTTGGACAGAAGCTTGTTTATGATCATAAGATAGTATCCAGAAGTAAATTTGTTAAAAAAAAATCATTTTTCCGTATTTTACTTATAAATGGACTTAGTTTTTCTGCCAGGAAACATTACATTCACTCTGTGGTTAAAGTTTTTAAAATTTTAATAACTTTCTTAAACTATCATGGATTTGTACCAAACTTGGACAGAAGGTTGTTTATGATCATAAGATAGTATCCAGAAGTAAATTGTGTAAAATAAAATTCCTGTTTTTCCGTATTTTACTTGTAAATGGACTTAGTTTTTCTGCCAGGAAACATTACATTCACTCTGTGGTTAAAGTTTTTAAATTTTAATAACTTTCTTAAACTATCCTGGATTTGTACCAAACTTGGACAGAAGCTTGTTTATGATCATAAGATAGTATCCAGAAGTAAATTTGTTAAAAAAAATCATTTTTCCGTATTTTACTTATAAATGGACTTAGTTTTTCTGCCAGGAAACATTACATTCACTCTGTGGTTAAAGTTTTAAAATTTTAATAACTTTCTTAAACTATCCTGGATTTGTACCAAACTTGGACAGAAGGTTGTTTATGATCATAAAATAGTATCCAGAAGTAAATTGTGTAAAATAAAATTCCTGTTTTCCGTATTTTACTTGTAAATGGACTTAGTTTTTCTGCCAGGAAACATTACATTAACTCTGTGGTTAAAGTTTTAAAATTTTAATAACTTTCTTAAACTATCCTGGATTTGTACCAAACTTGGACAGAAGCTTGTTTATGATCAAAAGCTAGTATCTAGAAGGAAATTTTGTTAAAATTTTGTACTTATTTATCCGTATTTTACTCATAAATGGACTTAGTTTTTCTTCCAGTTAACATTAAATACAGTCTGCAGTTAAAGTTTTTAAAACATTTATTAGATTCATAAACTATCCTGGATTTATACCAAATTTTGACAGAAGCTTCTTACAATCAAAAGATAGTATCTAAAGGAATATTTTTATTGATTTTTTTCCTCATTTTTGTTGAGCCTGCGATTAACAGCAAAAGTAGGCGAGACACTGGGTTCCGCAGAACCCTTACGAATTTTATCTATATTATTCATCTTTTTTGCCCATTATTCTCTAATTTTTTAAAAATATTTTTACACCCCATTATTCTCTACTCATTATTTGTTTTGCCTATTTTTCTCTATTTTGACCCCTGTCCGTCCACACGTCAGTTCGTCCGTCCGGATATAGATACATCGTGTGTCCGGCTATCTCCTTCTACAGTGTTTGAGCTCCAGCTTTAATATTTTGTAGGTTGTTTGTACACATAATAGAAGTGAGCATGTCCACAGGATTTTGATTTTTTGTCAAATATTCTCAAAATGCCAGGTATTTGGACTAAGTATTTCTTTTGTACTAAAAAGTCAGAAAGGGGGATGTTGGGCTTCATTTCTTTCTCACTTGCTATATAATTGAAAACATGGTTTGTACTACTACAGTTTAATGTCCCTAATGCAATAGATAAGATTTTTTAGTATTGTCAAATATTAAATCACTACCGGGAAGTTGAACTTGATGCCGAACCACTGGAAATAGAAAGTTGAACTTGGTGACTACTAAAACTGAAAGTTGAAACCTTTTGGCTGGACATTCAGTCCTGCAAGTGTAGACATTCAGAATGAAAATAAAAGATAGATCATCATACATAGTGTTTTTATGATTGTTTATGGTTAGGCTGGGCATCATTTGTGTCTTACAGACAGCGTAACAATTTCAAGTTGTACTTCAATATCACTGTTTGTCAAATCTAATGTATGTGGAACTATACTCATGCATATGGCAGAGCAGAGGGAGCATCGTCCACCCTTTATTTTGCAACTTTTGCCAAAGATTGTCTTTCCTGGAAACCCCACCACAGGCACTTTTTCTGTGGGTTTGTGGTCTAGTGGTTAAGACTGATGGCTACAGTGCTGAAGGTCCCGAGTTCGATTCTGACTCGGGGCTCTGGAAATTTCAGTACATCAGAAGGGTGATTTTCACCCTCTCACACACATCTCTGGTACCCTGACCGGACTTTAAACTAGAATGGGTACTTTGGAGGCCTCTGTTGGTCAAAGTTGCCACCGACTTTGACCTGGAGATCCATCTGCTGATATCTCTTCGGTTTGTTTGTTCCTGCTGAGCAGCCTGGTGGTTCTCTTCTTCTTCTTCTTCCGGTAAGCGGCCACCGTCAACTGGTTGACTATTCTGCCACATTTTGGAGTGAGCGCATGAAATATTTTTGAAATTTAATAAACAAAAAGAGAATGGGTGCAATTTAATATATATACAGGTGCAATTAAAAACATGGTATTTTACTTCTAATGACGGAGCTGAGCCTTGAAGGATTCAGGACTCAGGGCGGAGACAGTAGAGTTAGGCAAGGTGTTCCACTCTCTGATTGTTCTAGGATAGAACGACTCCTTCCGTACAGTTGTTTTACATGATGGTATTCTAAGTGCCTTTTCGTTGTTATTTCTGGAAGGACGTTCATTTGGTATTAGCTTACTGGATGTATCGATTTTGACAAAGTTGTTTTGTAGCTTATACATCATTATTAGGCGGCTATGTTTCCTTCGTTCTTGTAGGGTAGACCATTCAAGATGTTCAAGCATGCTACTAACAGATGAGGTGTTGTGATATCTGTTAGTAACATACCTTGCTGCCCGTCTTTGCACCATGTCCAATCTGTGGATGTCGTTTTGTTGGTATAGGTCCCATACTGCACTAGCATATTCTAAAGTAGGCCTGACGAGGGACATGTATGCTTTTTCTTTAATTGACTTGTTTGAGATGTTAACATTCCTTTTTAAGAAGCTAATGGTGTTATTGGCTTTGGAGCAGATGGAGCTTATGTGTTTCCCCCATTTAAGATCTGATGAAATAGTGCATCCCAGGTATTTAGCTGATGTTACATGTTCGAGGTTATGGCCATGTAGTGTGTAATTGTACTTTGATGGAGTTCGCTTCTTGGAGATGGTGAGTACATTACATTTGTCTGGATGGAACTTCATAAGCCATGTTGTTTCCCATACAGCCAGTTGGTCAAGGTCCTTTTGTAAGTTTGCGGCATCTGCATTGGATGAGATTGTGAGATAAGCAATAGTGTCATCAGCAAACAGTCGTACGGTTGATTGAATCCCCTGGGGCATATCGTTTATATAAAACAAAAATAGGCTAGGTCCCAGGACGGATCCTTGTGGTACGCCGGACTCTACAGGTATGGAGGTCGATGTTTCACCCTCTACTACTACTGACTGTATTCTATCACCGAGGAAGTTGTTTATCCACTCATTTGTTTTACCGGTTATCCCATAATGCTTCAGTTTGTGGATGAGAAGGCTATGACTAACCTTATCAAATGCCTTGGAGAAGTCCATTATGAGACAATCTGTTTGTTTCCCCTGATCTAAGTTTTTAGTTACATCATCAATAAATTCAATCAGTTGTGATTCGCATGATAATCCCCTTTGAAACCCATGTTGAAGTGGATACATGATGTTGTGAGTATCTGCATGAGACATGATATGGCTAGTTATTATGTGCTCCATTAGTTTACATGCTATGCAAGTGAGAGAGACCGGCCTATAATTTATCGGATCGTATTTCTTCCCTTTCTTATACACTGGACTGACGTTTGCAGATTTCCAAATACTAGGTACTTCGCTTGTCTGATATGAGCAGCGGAATATTGTTGTCAGGATTGGTGCTATATGTAATGCAAGTTCCTTTAAGACTCTTGGTGTTATATTGTCTGGCCCAGCTGCCTTATTTGGATTTAGGTTATTTAGCAGTTTGTACACACCATTTTCTGTTATATTGATGTCCAAGATTTTTTCGAAGTTTCTGGACATGTTACACTGTTCTTGAAATTCTTTTTCTGTTATGGTGGTCTTGTCTGAAAAGGATTCTGAAATTGACCAATGAGTATGTCTGCTTTATCTGTTGGCTCTGGATGTAAAGTGATTTTAGAGGTGGTATTTTACTCCCATCTGACCTTTTGTGTTTTATAAAGGTCCAGAACCTTTTCATACAGTTTGGTCTTTCTTGAGGTTTAATTAGGTCGGGTGGTGAAACTATACTGTCGATGTAATTCCAGTAAGCTTTCCTAATTTCTGTGTACGACGCTTAAGTTCTTTAAATTTGTCTCTATCTCCTCCATTACAAGATTTTTTCATTCTTTTGAACCATCTGTCTCTTTTTCGTATGAGACGCTTGATGTCAGATGTGATCCAGGGACTACCATCCTTTTTCCTAGCAGTCTTTTTCGGTACATTTTTTCCTATGCTCTCTTCAAGTTTGGTTTGGAAGTGTGTCCATAATGTATTTACTCCTGCCTTTTGTTCATTCATTAGGGTGATATCATGGTGTAAATTATTCATATCTAGTTTCATATTCTCCCAATTTGCTTTTCTATATAACGGTATAATCCTTGGTTTTTGAATAGATTTCCGGGGGTTTAGATTAACTTCTGTGAAAACGATTTCGTAGTCGGAGAGCCCAGGTAAGGTTTCAACTCTCATGAAGCTTTCAGGATGATTTGTTACAATTAGATCAAGAGTATTGGGTCCTCTGGTTGGTTTATTTACAAGTTGTGCCATCCCATTATCATCCAATATATCAGCAAATTTTTCATGATTTGTTGCACATTGGGTGTGCATCTTGATCTCTTTTTAGTCCAATCCCAGCCTGGTAGGTTGAAATCACCAGCTGATATAATGAATGCATTTCGTATTTTACTGGCTCTTTCAATGCTTATTCCATATTCATTATATCCCTTTTCGTTTTCTCTCCGAGTACTTCGACATCCTCCACCATAATAACAATAATGACTCTGCACGGTGTCCTGGCACTCCCTTTGTGTTGGGGTGGGGATTGTCCTTGTAAATATTGTTGTAAATACGTTAGTGACACATCTCCATTAATCCCGATAAGGATTGTACACGGATTCCACTGTACCCTCGCAGCTCTCGAGGGTGTTCCGAAAACGGAGGGATCTGCGTACATTCATACATACTTGTCTGAAAAAAAAAAAACAACACCTATATACTTTTATATATTATAGTTTATAGGTAACAAAAATCAGAGATAAGTGCCTGTGAACCTCATCGGACAATCAGACCTGGAACCTCCATGTCATCATAAATGTAATTAAGGTTTGCCCAAAATTAAGAATAGAAATAACTCTCACGTCAGTGTACTTACTTGTCAAAACTATTCTGTTATATCTTTTATGGGTTTGTTGATTATGTGTGTGTGTATGTGTCCAGAGACATATAACATTGTATTATGTCTCTGATGTTACTTCGTTTTCCGGATTCATAACCGTTGTTGTACTTATTTTTAAACTCACCATAACCTGGATTCCAATATATTTCTGTAGTTTAGTTGAGATAAGCGATGATACACAAATTATGTGAGTACCAGTCGACAGTATTTGTAAACAAAAATCACATGTTCATGATTTAATGAGTTTATTTAGGAAAATACCCGTGTTTATATTATAAATGCCTATCTACCGAACTTGTGATACAATCAAGAAAGTTATCCTATATGTTTTATTCTGCACTCTGGTCTGACCGTGTATTTAAAAAGTAAGTTTGATTTAATGAAGTCCACAAAAGCTTCTAAATATAAACGTAAAACCAAGTATCTTACTATATACATGTAAATCCTTGGTAAAACTGTGAAAATTTGATCGACACGTTGTTTTGTCAACTTCCAAACCTAATTGTTTAAAGAATTAAGCAACTTTTTATGTTTAATGGATATTGATCATGATATCTTTTATTGTGAAAGATTAATTAAAAAATAAAGACCAACAAATGCATATAATCTTAGTATACATGTATTAAAATATTTGTAAAAATATATATGATGACATACATGTATTAATGCTGAATTTGTGTATAATGATTCTTTATTCAATGTCATTTATATGTCAATCATTGTTATTAGATTATTAGTATATCATCTATATTCAATGAATAAAATATAATTCATCCTGATTCTTACTACTTTCTGCACTTAAATTCCTTAACAGGATTACAAAAAAAGAACCATTTCTATCTGAAACATCACGAACATAATGAAAAAGTTGCTGAAAAATACACTTAAAAACAACTTGGACATAGCATACACCTTAAAGTATAGTCGACAATACAACTACAATACTGGTATATCAATAATGTACCAGTATCGTTGTTTTTAAAAAAAAAAGTTACAATGTTGGTACAAAATTTTTATACCAGTATTGTGCACAATACTGGTATACCAGTATTGCGATCACCAACTACAGGAGATCCTAAAAAGCACTGTTGACCCCCAGTGTACTGTTGTATATCAAGATCAAGGTAAAAATAATATTAACAAGTGACATGTATAGCAAACAATAGGGTATACCTATGCACTGTATATCTAACAGCTTTTCTGTTTATTATTATATACACTTATCAAAGATTCTCCTACTCATACTGTATTTTACTTTGGTTGTATCAACTTGGGGCCAGATTGTTTTTGTTCTGGAACGACCTGGTCCCATGTACTAAAGCTATCAGACTGGATGTGAACGTTTCCCACAAAGCAAAAAAAGAAAAAGAAAAGTTTAAAAGTATAAAGAGTAAAGATATCTATCATAATGAGTGGAAATAAGGGTTCTTAAAATGCAGAAAGCCTTGCATACTCCCACACTTTTCAGTTGAACATTTGACACTGTATGATAGACATTTTGTAATTTTGTATTTATACACATCACACTCAGCCAAGCAGGCACTTGATCTTGATAAGAGTTCGTAATTTGAATTTTCAAACCATACATTGACATGTACAAAAAAAATGTACATATTTGTACATATGTAATCAATCAATGTCTTCATTTTATTACTATAAGCAGAATATTAACCTAATATTTACCAGAAGGTTAGTTACATGTACCCTGAGCCTTTTGGTAATTTATAAAATGTCATGTAGCAATGTTTAAGGATGTGACATCGTATACAATCAAGATTAAGAATATAAATAAGATGTGGTATGAGTGCTATAAGAAGTATAGTTGACTCATTGGCTAACATACCACATGGTCCCATTTTATATGTAAGGGGATGTGCTCTGGGTATGCTGTAGGTACAACAAAATATAAAGACATAGCTTATTTAACATGATAAAAGAGAATGTATTCTGAAGCTATGTTTTTACCTTTTGAATTTGAAAATTCACAAAAGAGAATCTGTCAGTTACCATCCGTCAGGTGATGGAATTTTTTTTTGACAGACAGATTTTGTGAAGAAGGAATTTTACTTGGCTATTTAATTTCTGTAATTTGTAATTTGAGGAAATTTTCGTATTTTTTAATATCAACAAAAATAACAAAATATAATGAAATTTTAAAGCTCTGTTTTGGATAGAGTGGTATAATTTAATGTCAAAGATAGTTAAAATTCTAGTCTTTCACTACAGTTACCAGTATTACATTTGTAATATATATATATTTTTCAGAAAATGGATGCTAGCAGCTATGAAGTATATGAAGAGCACCTGAAACATTTAGAAGAACAACTTGTTACAGTTACCATTGAAAATCAAAGCCTTGGTAAGTTGTGTGTAAGATTGGTCACTTGTGTGTTTAAATCAATTTCTAATCACTATATTTATCTGAGATTTTTTGCTCATACATGTACATAAGAACAAGGAATTATTTAGAGTAAGAATGTTTCTTATAATTATTTTATGGTAACCAGTGATTAAAAACCTGCAAAGAAATGTATTGATAATTCTCTGCAGTCCAAGTTAAAGATTTCATACAAATTTTTTTTGAGCTGCCCATAATTTTATTAAACTACGTAGGCTTTAATATCATTCTTTCTGCAGTTTACAAGTCTCTAGTCAATCTAAGCCCAGTTAACAAAGTTTTCTGAAAATAATTTATTTCCATGACCAGAATTGTTTCTATGTCTCAATAGTCATGATAGTAAGTAACACATTTTTCACATGAATATAATCTTGCATGATTAAAGCACTGTTTTTATGCATGTCAATACTGAATAATATAAAAGGCCAAGTTGAATTTTGAGTATTTACAATATTTAGTCAAATATGATTGAAAATGATTGGATGTGCTTACATGAATTATATTTTGAGTTGCCTGCATGTCTAAGACAAAGCCTAGCCTTCTTTCCAGCACAACAAGTTCATAACAAAAACAAAAACACTTAACTAAGCAAACAGGGAAACAAACTGAACTCAACAACTGAAATTTAAAATCAGGCTCCAACTATAAACAATTTTTAATACTCAAGCTTTAGACTTTCAAACACATAACTAAAGTTACCAGATGATTATTTGCAAAAATGGATTATATGAAAGCATTTGAAAATTTTTACTAGGAACTGAATTTCAAACAGTTACTGATTAATGCTGTTGGACTAATATTTGCACTGGAAGTGCAATAGAACAATAGGTCTAATTATGTAATTCAACACAGTCATATCTTTATTTAATAGTATTGGAGGAGGATTTAGTCTACACGACATTGAATCAGCTAAATGCAGTATTCATATGGACAATAGTTAACCATAACTGTATGAGATATAATTCATATGGACAATAGTTTACCATAACTGTTTGAGATATAATACATATGGACAATAGTGAATCATTACTGTATGACTCATATGGACAATAGTTAACCTCAACTGTATGAGTTATAATTCATATGGACAACAGTTAACCTCAACTGTATGAGTTATAATTCATATGGACAATAGTTAACCATAACTGTATGAGATATAATTCATATGGACAACAGTTAACCATAACTGTATGAGTTATAACTCATATGGATAATAGTTAACCATAACTGTATGAGATATAATTCATATGGACAACAGTTAACCATAACTGTATGAGTTATAACTCATATGGATAATAGTTAACCATAACTGTATGAGTTATAATTCATTTGAATAAACAAGTAACTTTAACTACATGTATCTTTGGGTATCATTCAGATGAGCAATAGGTAACCATAACTTTATGATTTATTATTCAGTAAGTGAACTCCGTGGTTATAAAGACAAAGAATCATTAGATAGACTAAGAGCAGAGATTGATATTGAAAGAAATAGATACAAAAAGTTAGAAGAGAAATTTAAGTGAGTATAATCTGTTATGAAAATGAATTATTTGTTTCTGTAGTTTAATAATTTGCAAGACCTCCTTTTGAAATTATCTTGCCTTATGTCTATGCTTATTCCATGGACAGAGTGGGTTCAAAAGACAGTCCTTCCATAAAAAAATCACAATTTGCAAATACCTTTATCATGTTTATAGAAAGTTCTTTTTATAATACTCTTTTTACATATAAATGTTATCAAAAGTTTGATTTAGCATCACACTCTTGGTCTTTTAATCCTTTTATTTATCAATGAAAAGAAGATTAATGTGATGATGTTACTCATGGTATTTATATGGATATGTTGTTCTCTGCATTTCCATTGTGATGTCATGTTTTGCTGTTTTAAAGCAAAGAGAGAAGTGTTTGTTAGATTGACCAAACACATTGTTAATCTGTCCATGAATTTTGATGAAATATTTTTTCTTCTCTCACTCAGAATTAAATAAAGATTTGATGTAGCTTGAAAGAAAAATAATGTACTGTCATTTAAAGGAGCAGACAGTTTAATTTTGAAATTTGTATACTAATTTTTGTGTTTGTAAAAATTTATTTCTTGCCTGTAAATGTTAGTTTGCTGAAAGGAGAGCCTCATTAAGCAGCGATTTCACATCATTCTACTCGATACTATCAGATATAAAATTTTGGAATGATGTGGCAGATTGTCTTCATTTAACAGCTGTTAGCGGTATTTACTCAAAAGATTAGTATGTATAAAATGGCAGGTAATGGTAACTGGTCCTTTACAGTTACTGACCTGTATTAACATTGTAATGTAAAAATGTACATTATGATAGAATTTATTGGAGATGTCACCAGTTTTATAGATAGTTTATATTAACTCATCATGCTCATGCAAATGTTTGTTTAATAACATATGTAGTTGTTATCCATTAATATTAAGAGTACTGCCAATTAGTCCATGTGACAATACTGAAAGGTATGAGCTTTAAGTCCTATGCCATGACTGAAGACCTTCCAGCATTTTTTAAGATGATGAAAGGCAATGCAAGCACTGTTCTTTTGATAAAATGGTTTCTTTAAAAGTCATGAATCAGGCCATTGGTTTTCTCTTTTGAATAGTTTTACATTTGTCATGTCAGGGCCTTTTATAGTTTGCTATACAGTATGGGTTTTGCTCAATTGTTGAAGGTTGTATGGTGACCTATAGTTACTAACATCTATATCATTTGGTGGATAGTCTCATTGGCAATTATACTACATCTTATAATCATACCACATCTTCTTATTTTATTATTATCAATTCTGTTATAATTATTAAAGATCTGATGAAGCCTACTTTGTTTGCAAAATATGATCATGCGATAATAAATTTCTTGATAACAGGCAAATTTTTAATTCTTATAAAATTTCAAATTCAATATTCTCTTAAAAATTACACGTGTATTTATATAAAGGGAATTATTTAGAATGATAGTCTTCTTTGGTTAAACAGGTTGGAATAAGAAGTTGACAAAGATACCAGATTTAAAAAAAATTAAGCAAATATTAACACTTTTTTTTTGTAATTATAGAAAATATGAGATTGATTGTGATAACAAACGTATTCAGAGCTTTGATAGTGCCCAGGGATGGGTTGATGTATCCATCAAGTCCAGTAAGTCAGGTCAGTAGTGAAGAATAGTATGTCAGAGCTTTGATAGTGCTGAGGGATGGGTTGATGTATCCATCAAGTCCAGTAAGTCAGGTCATTAGTGAAGAATAGTATGTCAGAGCTTTGACAGTGCCCAGGGATGGGTTGATGTATCCATCAAGTCCAGTAAGTCAGGTCAGTAGTGAAGAATAGTATGTCAGAGCTTTGATAGTGCTGAGGGATGGGTTGATGTATCCATCAAGTCCATTAAGTCAGGTCATTAGTGAAGAATAGTATGTCAGAGCTTTGATAGTGCTGAGGGATGGGTTGATGTATTTATCAAATAATCAGGTCAGTACAGGAAAAAAAGTATTTCATATAGAAAAATGAACTTATGTGATCTTTAAATCAAGTGCATAAGGTAAACAATATATAAGTTACACATAGCTGAGAGGGTGAAAGAGCAGATTGTTACCATGAGAAAACATTGTCAACCGAGTTGAGGCCAAGATGGACATATTTAGAGGGGTAACAATCTACTCTATCACCCGCTCTCAGCTATGTGTTCCTTATTTATTATACTAAATGATCTGTTATTATTGTCTATTTTATTTTTAAATTTAAAGTAATGAACTATGACGTCATGTTCATATTATTCAACCATCTATTTAATGCAGGGCACATTTTAATGATCAAGAATCTCTGTGAAGGGTAATAAAATATTAAGCTATGGGATAGAATAGAATGTCTCCCTCGTATAAACCAATCGAAATCTGGCATTATAACTTGAAGTATAGTAAATGGGGTTAAATAAAATCTTACTACTTAAAATGAGTTTATCTATTAGAGTAGGTACACATCAAAATTCTTTTTAACAGATTTTAATTGTATATGAAGAAGATGAAATATATATATGCACATTTGACATTTCATTTCAAAACTTTGGATAACCTTTCTTGTATAGTAAGCTTTCAAAGGCAGGAAAAATGTGAAACAATCCAAATGTCATAGTCAAAAACATAATCTATGCTAAAAACTAATTGATAAATAAATATGATTATGTAGTTAAAAAACAAAAAACTAAATACCACAAATTGAGCTAGGAACCAGTGATCTAGAATTTAAGCTGCATTTCAGAGCCTCAAATCTATTCTGAGAGTATTTTGATCATTTTCTTTTTTTCTTTTTAGATGAAAAATCCCCTTCACCACCAAAGTCAACAAAGAAAGGACGATCAGGAAATAAAAAGTTTGATGTTTTATGGAGAAGAATAGTGGATTCTATATATACATTTATGGATAATTTTACAGAGGAACCTGAAGTACAGAATGACAATGAAGAAGGAGATCCCCTCACTGTTAAACAGTGAGTTTATAATTCACCACTTCTTATTATCATCTGCAATATTCACTGCTTCACATCAATTGTACAAATTCACTGGTTAACATCAACTGTCACAAATTAATTGTCTAACAAAGGTATAATATAAGGGTACTGTTTATCCAGCCAAAGCTTTAGCATAAAAAAATTTAAAGAACATATTGTAGTTTAAAACTTTTATTAATACTGAATTGAGGCAACAGTAAATTACCAACGTTCAAATCTCGTATATCAAGTTAAGAAACAAAAACTAAGGGAATCACAGGTTTAAACACACATTTTGCTTCAAAATTATTGGTGTTGGGAGTATCTGATAAAAGCCATTCAGAAACGTGTTGTGAACAATTAATTAATATCATACATTCATATCACTTAGTCTTTACAATTAGATATATGTAATCACATGTGTTGTTTATGTTGACATTTTTTTTCTTGTAGATTAAAAGCAAATATTACCAGATTCAGTAAGTTGGCTTAACTATTTTTCTTATTTTTATGGCCCCGCAACAAAGTTGTTGGGGCCATATAGTTTTACCCTTGTCCGTCATTCCGTCACCAAACCATTATACAGACTTTTTTTCTAAACGCCTTCAGATATTGGGAAAATTTTTGGTATGTGAGTTAACCATGATGAGTTATAGATCAAGATTAAGTTTCGTTCCGCTCTGCTAATTTTTGCCCAAATTACGGGCTTTGGACTTTGATAAATTGTTGAAAATCACAGTTATACGGTCTTTTTTTCTAAACGCCTCTAGATATTGTGCTGATTTTTGGTATGTGAGTTAGGGGCCTCGGTGGCGAGTGGTCTAAGTAGTTACTACTGTAATCACCAGCCAGTCAACACTGAGGTTGTGAGTTCGAACCCGCTCGTGCGGGTGCACTCGACTCAATCTTAATTGACTAGGATTGTCAGTTTTCCTATCAAGGTCGGTGGTTTTCTCCGGCACTCCGGCTTCCTCCACCAATAAAACTGACCGCCACGAATAGCCCAAAAGCGGTGCTTTAAAGTGGCGTTAAAACACCAAAAAAAAAAAAAAAAAAAATGGTATGTGAGTTAACCATGATGAGTTACAGATCAAGTTTAAGTTTCGTTCTGCTCTGCTAATTTTTGCCGAAATTACGGGCTTTGGACTTTGAAAAAATTGTTGAAAATCACAGTTATACTGGACTTTTTTTCTAAACGCCTTCAGATATTGGGCTGATTTTTGGTATGTGAGTTAACCATGATGAGTTACAGATCAAGTTTAAGTTTCGTTCCGCTCTGCTATTTTTGCCGAAATTACGAGCCTTGGACTTTGATAAATTGTTTAAAATCACAGTTATACAGACTTTTTTTTCTAAACGCCTTCAGATATTGGGCTGATTTTTGGTTTGTGAGTTACAGACCACAATTAAATTCCTCTATTAGTTCTTTATAACGTTTTGTCTCATTAAAAAAATTGCACCATGTCTTTTTGTCAAATCTTTTGTGTGTGTAATATATAGTACTAGTCCAAAAATATATCCAAAATTCAGAAAGATTGAACCAATCACTCTTACAAATTTAGCCAATACACATCCATACCCCTATGGACAAGTCAAGAGATGTTCCGAAAACTGTAAATATGAACTTTTTGCACCTGGCCTAATCACTCTTTCCATATCAAAATCAGTTAAAATACAACAGCCAAAAGTTTATTTCACCTCTTTTCTTTCATTTCCAACCAAAAAAAAACTAAGAAATGAATGAGGAAGGGAAAGAAAAAAAAAATAAGAAAAAATACACTCTAATTAAAGGAACTATATTCGTGGACAACAAAAAGAGGGGTCATTAATTGTGGTCTTGGGCCTATTAGGGGTCTAAAACTTGACCAATTCTAATAAAACTTGGCATGATTTAAGCTTAGTGTATTATAAAACAGTTTACAAAGTTTCAAAGCCATATGATACCAATTATAAAAAATGTGGCATTTTTTATATCTGAACTTTGGGTGCTGAATTGTGGCATTGAATTAAACAATTTCAACTATCAAATTTGGGCTTCTAAAAACCAAAAGATACAAAACTTGCACTTTTTAATGTCTCTATGTATAAGTTATTGCCTATTTAAAGCAACAGATAGCATACTTCATGTTTCAGACTTATAAAAAATGTCCAGAAGTTAATTTTATATGAGCCTGTGCCAAAATAAAGAGGTTTTCAAATGAAGTGAGGCCTTATATGAAATGTAATATTTTTCACTTACCACAATTTTCTGAAGTTGTTAAGTTATAAAAAAACCTTCTACATGTTATGAATGTACTTTTAAGGGAAATATAAGTTTCAAATAGCATAACACATGTGGATAATATGGTCTTCAGCAATGTCAAGCTTAAAAAAACAGGTTGTCAATTAAGGCCGTTCCCCACATTTGCATATTAAAAAGCATATAAATGATATGGGAGATGGAAATATGCTTCTTTTTGCTCAAATCTTTGCTTAGATATGATAAAACATGAAGCCTGGATGTAACAAGACTGTTGCTTTCAACTATATATGTATACAGTATGGTCTGATGCAAAGTTTATTCACTCTACTTGTTAAAACTGGCATGAAATTTCAGCCTCAAAAGGCCAATATTTTAACCACTATCCATCAAACAGAAGAAAATAAAGGTATTCTGTGAAACATACATGTAAAACAACCAGTAATAAGTGCTTTTGAAACAGACTCAGTGAAATCTTCTAAAAGAAATTTAACTTGTATGTGCATAGAACCTCATTTTTCACTTGCTTTATACTGACCGTTAGACTAAGACCATTAAAACAGCACCTTTTGCACTCTTATTCTGATTTTATCTCCCTTTTTTGTGTGTTCAGAGTTCAAAAATGTGTACAACATCTAAATTAAATACCACAAACACAAATAGAAAATCAGAAAAACCTGTCAGAGAGAAAGTAAGCATGCTACTTTTGTAAAAATATTGAAACAAATGAAAAAAGTTCAATTTTGGGCATTTAAGCTGAAATGTCACTTTTTAACAAAATTTCTATCAAATAAAAGTGTAAATCATTTATTCTCATGTAGTTCGACAAATCAATACAAATAGATCATTAAGGGAAGTTGTCAAAGTGCAAATTCAATATTTCCTGAAATGCACCTCTTAGGCCACAGACTACAATTAAATTCCTCTATTAGTTCTTTATAACGTTTTGTCTCATTAAAAAAATTGCACCATGTCTTTTTGTCAAATCTTTTGTGTGTATAATGTATAGTACTAGTCCAAAAATATATCCAAAATTCAGAAAGATTGAACCAATCACTCTTACAAATTTAGCCAATACACATCCATACCCCTATGGACAAGTCAAGAGATGTTCCGAAAACTGTAAATATGACCTTTTTGCACCTGGCCTAATCACTCTTTCCATATCAAAATCAGTTAAAATACAACAGCCAAAAGTTTATTTCACCTCTCTTCTTTCATTTCCAACCAAAAAAAAACTAAGAAATGAATGAGGAAGGGAAAGAAAAAAAAAATAAGAAAAAATACACTCTAATTAAAAGGAACTATATTCGTGGACAGCGAAAAGCGGGGTCATTAATTGTGTTCTTGGGCCTTAACCATGATGAGTTACAGATCAAGTTTTAAGATTCATTACACTTTGCTAATTTTTGCCGAAATAATGGGCTTTGGACTTTGATAAATTGTTGAAAATCACAGTTATACAGACTTTTTTTCTATACGCCTTCAGATTTTGCGCTAATTTTTGATATGTGAGTCTACCATGATGAGTTACAGATCAAGTTTATGTTTTGTTCCGATATGCTGATTTTCATGTCGTTTCAACACATCTTCAGTACATCCACTTCCTGTTTGCTGATAATTTGAAATTTAACTACTCATTGATCAAGGAAATTTTTCATCAAACTAGTATTGGTCTTGAGAGCTGGATACTATCCATGCATGTTTGTGTCCACATGTGTTGTTAAAATTGCAGATATTAAAAACTTTTTGAGATGGGGCCATTCGTGTCATTCCGACACATCTAGTTTATACAATATTCTGTGTACAAGATATTTCTGTGCTTTTTATGGGACTATAAAGATACAAAATAGAAAAATTATAGTAAAAATATTTTCATTTAAAGAAAATATGACTTTGTTAATGATCATGTTCATGTTTAACCAATAAGAATTATAGAGAAAAATATTTTATTAAGGATTCAATATTGATTAGGTTTTAATATTGCTTCTCTGTAATCAGTACAATATTCTCATTGTAGGTTCAGATTTAAAACCTTATATAGACACAATCAAAGGAATACAGCAGTTACTAGCTTGGAAGACTCCATCTTATACTTTACTTATGTTCATGGTTTGTATGACAGAATTTTTTTTACTTTTTGTCATTTTAATACTATAAATAGATATTCAGAAAAAAATAATTCGAAAACAAAAATAACAATTTTGGTATAGATAGATTTCAGATGTCCTGCTTTCAGATACTGCTGGACATCCAATATGATAGCCCAAATAATATGTAGTATATTCTGCTGCTCTATGATGACTACATTAATGCCTAAATGCACAGAACAACAATTAAAATCTAGGATTAGTGATTTTTAGTGTGTTAGGACTTCATGTCCTGGCAAGTAGGAGAGATCTATTATGGGGAGGGACTGAATTATTTGGGTTATCAATATGACTGCTATTTTAAATTTAATCATTTGTAGTGAATACCAAAGCTAGGAATGAAATGTTCAATGGTTGATAATCCCAGCCACTTCAAAAAATGTGTACCACTCAGTGGCACTGTAACTAAAAATTGATAAACAAAAAATCAATAAAAATATTCTGAAAATCAAGTTTTGTGTCTGAATTTAAAGAAAGTGAGACTGAGTTACACTAATTTCTAAGTTCTTGTCTTATTAAGTAACTTTCACCCTAAGATTATCATCATTATATTTAGATCCTCCAAAATTATTTTTAATGTTTATTTTAATTTCAGATTTATTTGATTGCCATATGGCATGGTTGTTTTGTATCTGTGATATTGTTTTGTTTGGTCATTAGAATGATAGTTAGTTATTTAAATCATTTGTAAGTACTTTAATGTGATAACTATTTAGATTATGAGTTGTCATTAAAATAAGTTGAACATATGGGTTAAAAGGATTAACAGTAAGGATTTTCTCCTATTCAACTTTAGCTTAAGAAAGCATGTTATGCTACTTACAAATAACCACAGGGTGCTTAGTGAAGGGCTGTTGAATTCTGAATAAAAATAGATTACTGGTATGTGTGTAAAAACCTGAACCACTAAGAGTGATGTTCTTACAATGAATGTTAGTTTGTGTTTTGTTACTTCTTTTTAAATAATTGATACTTTGTGAAAGTCCCATTCCATCTTTTTTCTTTTTCACAATTTTATTACTGGTTTATGACTGTCTGCTTGTCATCCACAATTATATTGAAAAACAAAGTTATGTATGGAAGCCATTTAGAAATTTATGCAAACAAAAGGAAAATGGTTCTATGAATTCTGCCCGTAACTAATTTGTAGATATATGTTTTCAGATATTATTCATAATGTAAGAGATTTTTCTGAACATGTTTATTACATTATATTTTAGGGGATTCCAAATCAAGTTCAACTTTTTCCAGCCACTGGAAGAACAAAAGGTACAGCTATGTAAAAATACCTTTTAAACCTTATTTTAGATATATATTTAAGTACTTATATCACATCTGTTACATATTTAAGGAACATTAAAAAGAGGAAAAAGCTAACCAACTCTTAAAACTTGTATTCTCAAAATCATAGCTACTAACACTTGTGTTCCATTTTTGCTACGCTGTAATGTTTGTTTTTTGGCTTCATTGAATACATGAAAACATTCATATTTCTTAACAAATTGTGGCATTAGCATTAACGAGTACCATTATGGTTAGGAAAAACTGTAAAACACTTATACTATTTTTAGCAAAAAGAAGAAAGCAGTACTGGACTTACAGATAAATTCAGCCTGGTGATACAAGTGGCAAGAAAAGTTCAGGTATTTTATACAAACCATAGACAAATGTAAATCTTTAAAATCAGATTAATCAGAAGTAAAGAAAAAAATCCTAAGACATTGTTTATTCTGTCAAATCAAGTCAAGTTCTAAAATGCTTGCCTTAATGAAGTGATTGGAGTATTTTTTTTGCATTAATTGCATTTTTTTCATGATAAAACGAGGCTATGAAATAGAGCATATTATTTCAATGCCTATATTTACACTGTTTTGGATCAGATTTATTGGTATATTTGTTTGAATTTTAAGTCTGTTGTGTTTGTATGTCTGTGTTGTATGTTTATACTGTTTAGGCTGCTGGATTCCAAATATTGTCACCTCAACTAATTATCTTGTTATGTGTTGCTCACTTAATTTTTTCAATATGATATAATGCAACTGTCATACAAGTGGGAGGTTTAGCTAGCTATAAAACCAGGTTTTAACACCATCTTCTTTCGAAAATGCCTGTACCAAGTCAAGAATTTGACAGCTGTTTTCCATTCTTTCTGTTGGTTTATAGAGTTAAGCCTTTTATTTTGTAATGTTTTATGGACTTTCACCTTTTTATCTTTGCCTTGGAGTTCCATATTTTTGTTCATACTTTTTTTTTAAGTTGAATTTGTCAATCACACTTAAATTTCTAGATGAGAAATAAGATATTCTTCCTAATCTTTAAAAATTCTCATTTGTTATTTTTTTAAAAGTTTGGTATATAGTTTAATTTGTTTTTACAGATCAGTGAATATATAGATATAAGAAGATGTGGTATGAGTGCCAATGAGACAACTCTCCATCCAAGTCAAAATTTATAAATGTAAACCATTATAGGTCAAAGTACGGTCTTCAACACGGAGCCTAGGCTCACACCGAACAGTAAGCTATAAAGGGCCCCAAAATTACTAGTGTAAAACCATTCAAACGGAAAACCAACGGTTTAATCTATATAAAACGAGAAACGAGAAACACTTATGAACCACATCAACAAACGACAACTACTGAACATCAGATTCCTGACTTAGGACAGGTGCAAACAAATGCAGCGGGTTTAAACGTTTGAATGGTACCAAACCTTCACCCTTTTCTGAAACAATAGTGTAACATCACAACATAGAAAACACACTATAAAATATCAACTGAAATAGCTTAACTCAATCAAAGGACATATTAACACCATTGAACATACACTGAACAAATAAATTTGACCTATGATACAATGTAAATTCAAAATAAATAAACTAAGGAAGAATAATAAAAGTAACATGTTATATAGGTATGAAATGTTAAACAATTTAAGAAAACAATATGCTCGAACAAAATATCAGCCATTTGCAATAACTTTAAACACAGGTAAATAAAATAATTTTGTTGTTAGGTATAACGATACAGTTACAATAGAGAAAGGAAATATTTTAACAAAATAAATAATTTTGATGTTCTTAGTACAAGTGGAAATTTATATTAGTACCAAACACTTATCAAAGCTGGTATATAGACCAGATATAACCCTGAATAACATTAAATAACAAAAAGCATTACAATTAGTATCAACAGGTCAAATAAACAAGAAAGTACGATTTGAGAGTACTGCAGTTACTGACAGCTAGTTAAAAGCCAAAACAATTAATAATAAAAATCATGCATCAGAGACTAAAATCAACTAAAACACATCCCAGGGATTTAGTATTTTAACGTCATGGACAGTCAAAGAAGACATGACTAGTGCAATGCCAAAAATAAATGTATCGACAGACAGTAGGATAGTTAGGAGTTTAACCTCTTTATAGATCAAAATGAGCGTGGGTGTGTCTTTAAACATCCCGTTTGAAAAGAATACAAATTTAGTTATGTTTTAATTTGCTGATGACAAAATCGATATTAGTGCCAATGTAAACTATATTCAAAGATCTAATTACAACATTGGTAAGATAACCTGAACTAACAAGTTTATTTAAAGGTTCGATGAGTTTACACGGATCATATAGTGATTTCGCGCTTTAAGTACAATATTACCGTAAAATTTAGGATGTGAAATACCGTTTTAATCAGTTTTATGTATGAATGAAAGAAACCATGGGTTACATATCAATGAAACACCACTATGTGTTGTTCTTGTTTGCTTGCCTTTGGTGGAATCATATCACTTGGTAGTTTGTTCAGATTGAAGCACTCATGATGGAATTAAGGCCTTTGTATTAAAGAAAATGACTGTTGGAAAGGACATATAGATAGAAATGGAAACTTACTAATTCATTGAATCATTTTATACTTTTTCCTAGATGCATAAAATTATGGAGTTTTTGATTTTGATCTTTTACAATATTTTTTTATGCCCCTGTTGTAGCGGAGGGGGCATTAAGTTTTACCCTTGTCCGTTCTGTATGTACTTACGTACGTCTGTATGTCCCAAAATTGGTTTCCGTTCTCTAACTTTAGTTTGCCTCAACCAAATGTTATGAAACTTATCCACAGTGCTTATTACCACAAAACACAGATCAAGTTTGAATTTTTGTGGCATCACTTTTACCGTTCTAGAGTTATGCCCCATTTACAAATGGAAAAATTGCTGAATTTTTCGTTTCCATTCTCTAACTTTAGTTTGCCTCAACCAAATGTTATGAAACTTATACACAATGCTTATTACCACAAAACACAGATCAGATTTGAATTTTGGTGGCGTCACTTTTACCGTTCTAGAGTTATGCCCCTTTACAAATGGAAAAATTGCTGATTTTTTTGTTTCCATTCTCTAACTTGAGTTTGCCTCAACCAAATGTTATGAAACTTATGCACAATGCTGATTACCACAAAACACAGATCATTTTCGAATTTTGGTGGTGTCACTTTTACTGTTCTAGAGTTATGCCCCTTTACAAATGGAAAAATTGCTGAAATATTTGTTTCTGTTCTCTAACTTTAGTTTGCCTCAACAAAATGTTATGAAACTTATGCACAATGCTAATTACCACAAAACACAGATCAAGTTCGAATTTTGGTGGCGTTACTTTTACCGTTCTAGAGTTATGCCCTTTACAAATAGAAAAAATGCTGAATTTTTTGTTTCTGTTCTCTAACTTAAGTTTGCCTCAACTAAATGTTATGAAACTTATAAACAATGCTGATTACCACAAAACTCAGATCAACTACAAATTTGGGTAGCGTCACTTTTACAGTTCTTTAGTTATGTCCTTTTATAAAGTTATATGCAAGCGGGGGCATTATCTGTGTCCTATGGACACATTCCCCATTTATTATTCCATGGTTTACTTTATTCCCTTTATGTGCAAATTATCCTTGTTCAGCAAATAGAATAAATCTTTATTTCAGAATGGACTAGGGGCTGCAGCAGATGGTTTAGAGAAAATACAAAGGTAGTAAAAGCTGAACTTTATAGTAGCAATTGGAATTTTAAAGCATTTATAACTTATATAATTAAATGTAGGACCGCATGTTTTTTTATCAACAGGTTAAGTACTTTGAGTTTCCTTTCAATAACTGAGAGCATTCTTTAATCTGACATATACTCAATATTTTAGAGTTAAGTGTTTTTTTCTGTACTTGTTTTTTATTATATGTTTTTTAATGAACATATTATTAATGAACTGATCAAGATTGAAAAGGGAGAGGGTTGAGATCTCAATAAACTAGTCTAACCCCTCCACATTTTTATGTGCCTATTCCAATTCAGGAATCTTGTCAGTACCGTTAAATGTTGTCAAAACTCATACCTGAATGTTTTTCATTATTTGGAGAATTGGAATAGTGATGGCAGATATTTGATTATCCCTGTTAAATCTATTCACAACTTTATTTTAGAGCATGACAAATTGTATAGACACCTGACTATTGTTGAAAAATGTATGTTTTACTGTAAAAAGTAAAATAACAAAAATACAGAACTCCAAGGAAAATTCAAATCGGAAAGTCCCATATCAAATGGCAGAATCAAAAGCTCAAACACATCAAACGAATGGAAAACAACTGTCATGCTTTTTTTATATTTACCATTTATTTGAAATTTTGTTCTCATTATTTTGTAAAATAATTCATTTACTGTAAATTCAGAAATTATTGCGTGCATTTATTATTGCGATTTTGTCATTTTAGACTAAAATGCGATTTTAATTTTTGCGATATTGAATAAAGTCCTGTTTAATTCATATAAAAAATTTCAAAATGCGAGTTTAAATTATTGCGATTATAACCCTGTCGCATTTTTCGCAATAATAAAAACAATAATTTCTGAATTTACAGTATATCATAGAAGCTTTTGACATTTTTATACGACCGCAAAATATTTTATTTTTGCGGTCGTATATTGGTATCACGTCGTCGTCGTTGTCCGTAGACACTTGGTTTCTGGACAATAACTTTAGTGTAAGTAAATAGAAATTTATGAAATTTAAACACAAGGTTTATAACCACAAAAGGAAGGTTGGGATTCATTTTGGGGTTATGGTCCTAACAGTTTAGGAATTAGGGGTCAAAAAGAGGCCCAAATAAGCATCTATTTAGTTTCCAGACAATAACTTGTGTTTAAGTGTATTGATCTCTCTGAAATTATACACAATTTTCTATACCATAAAGGGATGGTTAGAATTGGCTTAGGGGGATTATGGCTCAAACCGTTTAGGAATTAGGGGCAAAAAAAGGGGGAAAAACAAGGGTTTCCTGGTTATTGTACAATTAAGACAATTTAAAAGCGTTGTAAGGGAGGTAATCCAAACACAAACAATGTTTTAAATTATGTATAAAGGAATGTTGTATTGTCTTGAGGTGATTAGCTGTCAATTTACTTTAAGAAGTTACTATCAAATTTATGATGATTAAGGAATATTGATTTTAGCCATGGTTATGTATGTCATTTTCTATTTTAAGACTTTTATGATGTATTTAAATGGCTTGAGGGAAAGAATTTTTTGTTTGGAAATAGGGTGGGGGAGATGAAAAAAGGGGGTAAAAAGAAATTGTGGAGGGGACATTTTTCTCATTTCAGATTTTAGAAATTAAAAGAAAATTTCTTCATATATTTTTTTTGCCAAAAAGGGGATAAAATTCTTTTTTGTTTAAAGGTGGGGGTAATTTTTGGGGGTGTTTGGAAAAAGGGTGGGGAAGGTGAAAATGGGGGTAAATAGAAATTGTGGGAGGGGGACAGTTTTTCTCATTTCAGATTTCAGAAATTTAAAAGAAAATTTCTTCATATTTTATTTCTTTTGGCAAAAAAATGATGGGGGGTAAAACAATTTTTTTAATATTTTTATTTTGGAGGGGGGTCAATATGCAACAGCATAGTGTATTGCACAAAATCAAAAAAAAAAGGGATGGTAATTTTTTTAATTTTTGGGAGGGGGCAATTCGCAACAGCATAGTGTATTGCTCAAAAGCAAAAAATTGAGTATAAATTCAAATCCTATAACCAATTCTAAGTTCTCAATGGTTTTGTTATAAAGAAATGTTGTATTCTTTTGAGGTGATTAGCTGTCAATTTATTTTTAGAACTTATATTAAATGCTGATGAAGGAATTTATTTTTAGATATTACTATTAAATTTTGCTGATCAAGGTTTTCTTTTTTTAGCCATGACTATGATGTCATTTTCTATTAAATACTTTTATGATGTACTTAAATGGGTTTGGTTTGATGAAAGAATTTTTTTTTAGATATTACTATTATATTTTGCTGATCAAGGTTTTCTATTTTTAGCCATGACTATGATGTCATTTTCTATTTAATACTTTAATGATGAATTTAAATTTTCTATTTAATACTTTAATGATGTATTTAAATGGTTTTGGTTTATTTTTTTGTATTAGAGTTACCTCCCTTACAATGGTTTTGTTATAAAGAAATGTTGTAATCTCTTGAGGTGATTAGCTGTACATTTATTTTTTTGAAGTTATATTAAATGTTGACAAAGGAATTTTATTTTTAGATATTACTATTAAATTTTGCTGATCAAGGTTTTCTAATTTTAGCCATGACTATGATGTCATTTCCTATTTTAGTTCTTTTATGATGTGTTTAAATGGGCTTTTATGGTTGCAAAGTCCATTGGAAATTTGAATTGAGATTATCATTTATTGTGTTTTTTATATGCTGAATCTAACCATGTTGTTAGATTATGGATATCAGACCATACTAGGTAAATTAAATGTCCCATTTCTAATTTTTAAGATCTTTGACCACATTTATTTTGTGTCAGAAATTTGATCACAATCCAAATTCAGACAGTATCAAGCTTGAATATTGTGTCCAAACTTTCCCCAACTGTTCAGGGTTCGACCTCTGCGCTGGTATCAGGCTGCGCTCGGCGATTCATTTTGTTGTCTTTAAAATTGAATGAAAATTTATTTTATAGCCTAGGGAAGTTATACCTTTATAGATACTTATCATTATTTACAAAACAAAATATGGAAAAATTGATATAATCTTGGCCATCAACATCATGACTGATTGTAATGTTTGGCTTATTTTGTAATTAACAATTACCAACATAATAAATGAAATAATTTACTTAAATGATTTTAATGATATTTGTTGCATTTCAGTTTATTAACTTGGAAGACACCAGTGACTAGAAAGTTATTTATGATGCTATTTATCTGTTTTATTATGTCGTTGACTGCATCTATAGAAAACTACAGTTATATAATGGGTTAGTATGTGGTATTGATTTAAGCAAATTGAGGATAAGAAGATTTAAGTGAAAATACTTGAACTTGGTTGAAGATTTCCAATTATCTGTGGTCCAAAAAAAAGCCTAATTATACCTTTTCCTTGAGGAAATTGATCTGAAGTGATTGTGGAGAGACTACCTGTCTATTGGTATGTAACCAGCTTTTGGTATTGACATAGTTGGCTAATGTTTGATTTTAAGGAAACCATTGATTTGTGGTCAATAAGTTTTTGATTTCATAGTTAGTATAGTTGTATGGTGCCATTGATGGGTTGTTATTTGATTTCAAAGAATATATTGTTATGTGATGGGTTTCTTTCCAGTTTGAGTTGACTTTTGACTTTTAAATTAGGTTATCGTTTCCTATAAGTAACATGAACTGTATCACAATGTTTTTGTTGCAGTTAACTACTTGTATTTTCCTTTTTATTTTAGGTATATTTTTAGGAATCAAAATATTTATTATCAACTACTTTTATAATCGATATCCACGATTGAAGAGAAGGTATGATTCATCATACAAAACCTGGCAACAGCTTCCAACAAAAGAAGAATGTGAACAGAAAATGGTTAAATCTGAAATTAATAAGGTATGGAAACACAGTAAACAAAGGCCTCAGGACCTTCAGAGAGTACCTGGTACAGTATACCTGCAGTAGTCACTCTTTCTGTTTATTTGTAGATATAGATACTTTTATTGTAATAAGTTAAGAGATAGATAAAATAAAGCTGTCATTTGATTTTTGTCTCGCCTGCGAGACATAGGTATTATTATCCGGAGGCAGCGGCAGTGGCGTAAACTATTTGTATAAAGCTTTATATTTCAGAATGTAGAAGACCTGGATGCTTCATACCTTGTATGCAGATACCTTATGTTACCAAGTTTCCGTCTGTCATATGCCCATTGTCCTTGACCTCATTTTCATGGTTCAGTGACTGCTTGAAAAATACAGTTTTTTGTCATGTGAATTTCTCACTTATTCTGACCATGACCTCATTTTCATGGTTCATTGGTCATTGTTAATTTTTGTGTTTTGGTCTGTTTTCAAGTACTTTAAACAATAGGTCAACTATATTTGGTTTATGGAGTGATTGTAAGGTGTACATGTCTGTCTAGCTGGTGTCATCTGACCTTGACCTCATTTTCATGCAGACCTGGGGTAATTAAAAATGTAATTGTAATTAGCTGTAATTAATTACAATTTTGAAAGTAATTCAATGTAATTGAAAGTAATGAATTACATTGCCTTTTTGCCATGTAATTATGAATTACTTTTCAATTACTTTGAATTACATTTAAATAATAGCATGAATTTTTTTTTTTAAATTTTGCTTTTCTGATGCAATTTATGATTCATTTATTTTTGTTTCCTTCATTTAGTACTTATAAATAAATAAATAAATTTATTAAAATTTAGAGTCGGCAAGGTATACAAACAGAGACAAACATAAGCTCTAATGAGCTTTTAACCGACATACAAGACATTTATAACAATACAACACATAATACACATGCAATAAATACACAGCACAAAATGAAGCACTAAAAAGCATGATGGTAATAAGCAGAATATAAGCATAAGCTTGGTAATTAAAGCTAAAAGCATATAAGTGTAAACTAGACATAAAAGCTGGTAAAATGCATAGCATAAAATGTTTCAAAGAAAAAAAGGGGGCATGATCTAAAGAAAAAAAGGGGGTATGATCTAAAGAATTTTCTTTAGATCATACCCCTTTTCGCTTTACTTAATACATTTTAAGCATTTATTATGTTGAAAAAATTATATTCCTAAGATAATTTAATTAATCATTATAGCATGTATGATAATCTTTATCTGTATTTGATTTATTAATTTTTACATGTTTACATAAAAATATCTAAAATTAAAAACAATACTAATTACTTTACAAACAATTTAACTTGTAAATATGTTGTTCCAAAATTAACAATAATCTTTGCCTCAGGTAATTCCTTTCACTTAACTAATTATTAAGTACAAATTTGTACCTTGATTAAAATGCCAAAGGCAATGTTTTTTTAAATCATCATATCTATATGTTAAAATCTGCACAGATGGATATTATTATACACTTTCTACGAATTTCAAATTATAATAACAGTCAAAACATACAAGAATGGCTCCAATATACTTGACAGTTTTGACAAATCTTGAAAATACTACCAATACTCTTCTGTAATAAATGGAAGTTTGAAAGTTACTTCAAATACATGAGGTACATAAGAAAACCTTTAAAATATAAATTAACAATTTTAGCAGAATCTTGAAATTTTAAGAAAAATTCTTAAGAACAATAATATATTAATATGGATCTTTATAGATATATATATAAATCTTAATAAGTTGTTTTCCTATAAAAATAAGAAAAGCAATCAAATAATCAGCATTGAAAATCTAATGGGAATTAAATGTAACAATGACATTGGAAATTAGAAAACTTCTTTTTGGGAAAGACGGCTTCAAGCCGTCAATCCCTATGTGGTTGACCAGACTGACATCCCTCACGTCATTCATTTTGTTTTTATAGTGTGGAAAACACCCCAAAAATCTTACTGAGATTGATGAGAAGGAGACGCACAAATGAATAGATTGACTTTAAACACTTTTTAACACATTTCCTTCTGTTTATCGCGAAATTATCGTATCTTCAGCTCTCCTTACACTATTTACGTTTCTTTTACAATCCGGAAAAATCAGAATGACGAGATATTCTAAATATATCCAACCTACATTATAGTGATGTCATTGTTGGAATGCCACACTATGTAGAAGCAGGGATATCCTTTACTGATTATTTAAATCGTTCTCAGAGTTCTTGTACTAATTTAAAATTGGTATTTGTTCAATTTGAACATAATTATGTTTGCTATAGATGATTCAAATGTCAAATGCAATGCTTTAATTTGTAGGTCAACTTGTAACTTTCACGGTAAACAATGGCCGTGGGGATACATGAGATTGGGGAGAGAAACGACAGTTTTCATTTTTCTGTAATATTCTGTTTTGAGAATCTTCCTTCAATACAGGAGCACCTCAATTGATGAGTAATAATCCACTAAAATAAAAGTTAATGTATCAGAACACTTAAAATGTGACATTTAGTATATGATTAATAGTCTTCCATTAAAACTAAATTTTGTGTACCAACATAATCATTGTAATGGTAAAAAAAAAAAAATAAAAATGTTGCATTTTGTAGTTTAAACCTATTTATTCATGAAATTTACAAATATATCAAAATGTAGGATTTGAAACAAGCTTCACACAGTTTACATCAATCATATTGGTTTTATTAGTACCTGTATCCTGTGATGAGAGTTGTAACTGGGAACTTTATCAATGGAAATTTAAAACTGAATAGATTTTCAGTCCTCACTTTTTGAGAAAAAATTAAAATTTTAGAGTACTGTCACAAAAAGGAAAATGGCCCTAGCCTGCAGTTCAGTGGTACACAATTAAAATTTCAAAAAATATTGTAGTAGTTGTTAAATGATAGAATTCAGTTGAATTTTAGATAATTAACTTTCAACTTTAATCGAATGTTTTGATTTAGAAGATGCAGATCTCTTCCATTGGTCCAAATTGAATCCTTAACTAAGGAAACGAAATTACATTACACAACAATTGATTTCAATATTGTCAACCTTTCTACATATTCTAGGTGTTCTTTTTTCATTCTTTATATGAAGACTATCAAAAGATACCCCAATAAAATAAAAAGGAACAATGGCGTCTTTATCCTCAGAGCTCTTCAGCTCTTTGATTTAAACAAATCTTGTTCAAATGTTTTCATTGTTAAAAAGTGAAAGTACTGGTATAAATGTATATATAAGTTTCATTCTATTCTATCCTGTTGTCATTTTCATGATTTTAATCTAAATGATATAGCTCTTAAATGTCTTTGTATAAAAGTAATTGAAATGTAATTAATTACATTGGCAATGTAATTGTAATGTAATTGACCCCAGGTCTGTTTACCCTCAGAGCTCTTCAGCTCTTTGATTTAAACAAATCTTGTTCAAATGTTTTCATTGTTAAAAGTGAAAGTACTGGTATAAATGTATATATAAGTTTCATTCTATTCTATCCTGTTGTCATTTTCATGATTTTAATCTAAATGATATAGCTCTTAAATGTCTTTGTATAAAAGTAATTGAAATGTAATTAATTACATTGGCAATGTAATTGTAATGTAATTGACCCCAGGTCTGTTTTCATGGTTCATTGGTCAATGTTAAGTATTTGTGTTTTGGTATGTTTTTCAAATACTAATAGCAATAGGTCAACTATAATTGGTGTATGGAATGATTGTAAGGTGTACATGTCTGCCTAGCCAGTATCATTTGACCTTGACCTCATTTTCATGGTTCATTGGTTAACATTAAGATTTTGTGTTTTGGTCTGTTTTTCAATTACCATAAGCAATGGGTCAACTAAATTTGGTGTATGGAATAATTGTAAGGTATACATGTCTGTGTGACAGTTTTTATCTGACCTTGATCTCATTGTCGTGGATCTTAAAAAATATTAAGTTTATGTGATACTTGTAGTAAAACCCTTATCTTTATTACTTTCAACATAAAATCAATGGTGAGTAAAACAGATGAGACATTTCAGTGTGTGCACTCTTGTTTAAGATTTTCAATAACTTCTTTAAAGTTCTCAATTTTTTTTTACACAAAGTTTGAGGTTGGGAAATGAGGGTTCTTTTAAATTTTGATTTTTTTAATGTGACATTCTAGAGTTATACAAAAAATCATTTGAATAAATAAATTTTCATGATATTTAATTAGCATGGTATTAATTTTCATTTGGAAGATTTTGTTTTGGGAGGTGACATTCAGAGTTATTTGACTTCCATGGTCTAAGAGTAGATCATCTTTATACAAGTACTTATTTGCTGTTATGGATACTCATAGTTTTCAAATTCTTAAAGATTGGAATGATAAAGTGAAGCTCATTTTTGTCAAGCCTGCGAAGCAGAGGCCAGACATAGCGATAATACATTCTAGTCTTCAACATTAAGGGTTGCATATGATTAATGTTTTTTAAGACATCAATAACTTTGTCCAGTCTACATTGAATTTTAGGAAACTTGGACAGAAACTTCTTTACAAACAAAAGACATTATCCAGCGAAAAAAATTGATATTAATTTGCTTTTTCATACTCCCGTTTACGGGACGTATTATGGTATACTGTTGTCAGTCCGTCTATCATCTGTCGTCAACATGTTGGACAATAACTCAAAAATGCTTTAACCAGTTTTCATGAAACTTTGGTGAATTGTTTATATCTATTGACATAAGCTCCCTTTCGATTTTATAAATTTTAGATTTTAAGTTTCCGAGTTATGGGATTTTATTCATAAAAAAGGAGTGATTTTAAAGTTTTTGGACATTAACTCAAAAATGCTTTCAACTGTTTTCATAAAACTTTGGTAACTGGCTTAAATCTATTAAAATAAGCTCCCTGTAGTTTTTTATAAATTTCTGATATGACATTGAGGAGTTATGGAACTTTATTCGTTGAAAAAGCTACTGGCGTATCAATTGCTCATGGCGCAGCTCTTTATTCTGTATGTTACTGATAAATGGATTTAGTTTGTAATGCAGCTAAAATTTAGATGCAGTCTTCTTTATGGCATATTTTCAGTTCCTTATATTTTCTACTTTCTGTTTCGCGACATGTCTTTACAGAGTCATGCATATACATGATTTTTTCCTCACATTTTTCTCAGAAACTACAAGTCATAGCTTTCTGATGTAAGGCACCAAGATTTTTCTGGTTATGTCATTACATTTGACACATTAAAAGCTCCTTTGATGTTCTACCTCTGGTTTTCAGAAAACTTATGTCTTTAAATTTGTTCATACTTTTGTATATATTTTTTTCCACATTTTTCTCAGCAACTTCAAGTCATAGCTTGTTGATACATTGCTTTCTATGGTTATGCTGTTCCATGTGATAAGTTTTAAGTTTCTGTGAAGATGTTCTACTTCAGTCAACTACATTTAGTGGGAGTAAAATTAGTGTGCAATACTGCTCATAGTATATCTTGTTTAAACTGAAAAAAGTTTATGAACTCACAATAGAGGCATTTTAACTTTGTGTTACAGTATTTATTGTCAGAGACAGAGACAACATCAGAAGAATCAGCCTCTGAAACATCTACAAAAACACAGAAAATCAAAGATACAGATACAGAATTCTGTCAATTATTTTCATTACCAAACTCAGAATGTCCAGTAACAGGTAGGTCATCTCTGGGAGAGCAGAAATTTTAAAAGATTTACTTAAACATGACAGGTAAAGAACTAATTTATAATGAAGATTAGCATCAGGGATATTCTGTTAAAAATACCTCTTATCAACTAAAGTAAGAAAAGTTTACATGTGTCAACCAATGAACTTGGAAAAAAGGATCTACATTTTGATATTAGATAATTATATATGCGAACCATATAGTCATTTGTAAAATGACAATTTTGATCAGAAAAGATAAATGCATAAAATCAAGACATCTATACAATTGTAGGATGGCAAGGAGGGAAGAGATGCTCTCTTGTTAACAAAGAAAAGTCAGTTTTATCAGGATTAAAAAATGGAAAATTATATCTTACAAGGAGGTATGTTGATGTAATAGAAAAGAAATGATATGGAGTATCCATCTATGACACAAAATCAGTATACGCACAGAAAAAACACAAAAAGCAAAGAAACAGCCCTATTATAGCTGTTCTTTATCTCAAAGATGCAATGAGGCCTTCAACACGGAGCAAAAACTCTCACCTCACTGCAAGTAAACTTTGACCATAAACTGTAAAATTATTGCTACATTACATAAAACGTAGATATATTGATTTTTCACATAAAATTTTTGTTTTTTATGCTATTCAATTTTGTATTGATTTTATACTAGACCAGCTGGTCCAAAGAACCAGTGTGAGCTATTTCCATCACATATATATTTTATCCATGGTCTGCCTTCCTTTTACATTTGCTGTCCTTAACTTTTTGTTCTGAAACCACTGTGTCAGTTTTGACCAAACCTTTGATTTAAAATTTACTGTTCAGAATTTTGAAATGAGACAATTGACATGAAAGATTTGGGAAAATATTCATTTGGGATCGTTTTAAGAATTATGGTTGGTCATCACTTCTATAAATATAACATTTAGCAAATAATTCTGTGAAATTTCATTGAAAATCCTGTAAATAGCTAGTTCCATCAAGCTTTGGAAATGATGCAATTGTAATCTCCCTTAAGAATGTGTGTTAAGGATCCCAAACATCCATCCTTTTGATGAGATATGCTTGATGACTGCAGTTAAGACATCATAGTTAGCTGCATTAAAAAAATTATAAAAGCAATACTTTACAAGATATTTCTAATGAACAAATTGCTACAGACTTTCAGGAAGTTAAGTAGGCTGTATTGGATGTGGTGATTGTCATTTTTGACATAAGTTTGGGTACCAAGTGAGCAATAACTGCATTTGATTTTATACCAAAATTTAAAATGATATTATATGGTTTTGTCATCCTTATGATTTTCATCATTATATGGACATTTTGTTATATTTATCTTTTTAATACTGGTTAATGAAATCATAACAGTGTGTACTGGCTGGTCATTATTGCGTAATACGATTTTGACACGCCTACATAGCTAATGAATATTCATTACTTTAGAGATAAGAACAGCACGTGTAGCCAAAACCGAGAGTTGTAGATTTGTAGCATAACTGTACATATGTAGTTGAGATAATAGAAAATTAGAACAGAAATATAGTGTTTAATTATTTAATAATCTGAGAGAGAAAAACACGGATCTATCATGGTGGAGGACCTCAATTAAGTTATATTTTGAATTATCTAGCTTTTTTAATTAATTTTCTGTGAATTGGATATTGAAGTGTTTTGAAACTATGTAAAACGGTAAAATACAACTATAATTTCATAGACGTTGCCGGAATCAGTTCACAATGGCTTGTTTTTCTCCCGGATATATTAATGTTTTACTTTTGATTTACATGGATTTTTTGCTGATTGTATAACATTTCTGTTGATATCGGAGGAGGTGTTATAACCAGTACAGCGATTAAAACAAGTGAGACATGTTAGCTAACCATAACTTTTCAACGCATATATATGTGTGGAACTATATACAGCAACAGAATTTTCAATATTATTTTTAATAGGTATCTTCATAATTTCTGCACTGGACGTACGCTAGATTTTCATTTTCATACTAGAGGTTGTTCAGCTTACAAAACACTCTGGGATTTTGTACTTTATCTATAAGTTCCAAAATCATTTCTAAATGTGAAAAAACGATAACCGCTAAGCTGTTTAATATTGGATCAAGTGTATATATTTAACCAGTTTGCTCCAATGATAATGTTATTTTATTTTTGTGTGTGAAAATTGTTTCGCCACAACCAACATTGTTTCATACGTCAAGTTCTTACTGATCTGTGTGTGAGAATTGCCTCGCCACAGCTAGTCAAGATGAAAAGTTTATACTTGTGTGTGAGAATTGCCTCGCCACAAGATTCTGAAGTTGAGTGTGTGAAAATTGTCTCGCCACTCTCTATAGATGTACCTTAATACCAAACCACGGATACCACAGATGTAGATGGAAGAATATTTGTGTGACAATATTAAATAATTTTGACATTTTGTTGATATGTGTAAATTGATTTACATTGAACTGTTAGTGACATTTACTTCATTTGTGTGTTATATTTGATCTTATATGGATTTTTTTTCGTGCTTATATAGAGGGCTACACGTGACTGCATTTAGAAGTAGTGTATTTGTTGTTGTTGATCCTTGAATCTTGCTGATAAGGTTATTTGTAAAAGTTGTTTTTGCTATTTGAGTGTCTAATTGTATTAGGATTTTTGGGTGGCATCAAATGATTCAAAAGGTATAAAGTGTAATATTGGCCAAAAATTGGTGGCAGGGATTTTGTTAAGTGTTTAAACGTTGAACACCAGATGTAGTAGCGCAAAAGATGTAATTCTAGAAATAACCTATGTTTTCATATATTAATATCTATTTAGATTGAATGTTGTAAGAATCTTTAATCCTCGGCGGGGGATTAATGGACAATTCTGTGAGTGTGTGAGATAAGCTAGTAATTATTTTTTGAAATATATTAAGAGTCACAGGTCTCTGCTAGTGTCATCACTTTCAAACATGTATGTTTATTTTAAAGCTAAATTTTATGCATCGCAAGTGTTCACTTGAGCAAAGTTGACAGTTGTAATTTGTCGTGCTCTTGGAAGTATACGTTAGATAAACAAGTGGAAGTTTAATGGTCAAGATTTTATGACCCATGGTATCCAACATCTGTGTCTGGGTATTCATAGAGAGATATTTATGATGTTGTGGTTTCTACATAATGAGTTCTAATGAGCTTTAGTAATTAGATTAGTTGATTTGTAACTATAAAATTTATGCACACTTGTCATTTTGACAAATCAGATAAACAAAATTTCGGTTTCAAGAATTGAAAATAAAACTGCAAGACAGTAAAGTTAATTACAATGGTAACTAAGTTCAAACCATGATCATTGATTCTAATTGAAAAATGTTTTATTGTTTTCTGTTTTCATATACATTTTGACTTGATAATTTTTTTTACTGCATATTTTATCGAAGAAAAAGAAACCTTCAATTCTAATTCTTTTATGTTTGTTTTTTTATTTTTGATTACCTAATTTCGCAGTTATTAAATTTAAAATATAGTATTTTAATGACAACTTTTGATTTTTTAATGTGTGTTTAAGTACAATTTATTTGCATATAGATTGTTTCAGATTTTTTTTAATTATTATTCATAATTTCTATATATACAGATTTCATTTACCAGTAAGAAATTTTAAGAAATTTCTAAATTGTGGGCGGGATGTTATATTTGTCTTTTTAATACTGGTTAATGAAATCATAACAGTGTGTACTGGCTGGTCATTATCGCGTAATACGATTTTGACACGCCTACATAGCTAATGAATATTCATTACTTTAGAGATAAGAACAGCACGTGTAGCCAAAACTGAGAGTTATAGATTTGTAGCATAACTGTACATATGTAGTTGAGATAATAGAAAATTAGAACAGAAATATAGTGTTTAATTATTTGATAATCCGAGAGAGAAAAACACGGATCTATCATTTTGGTTTTATTGACAAGTAAATTTATGCTAGTTAGGTCATTCTCCAGATATTTAACTAGAGTGCTTTGTTCGAAGAAAAATGTTTAACTCAGAATTCATTTTGGAAAAAAGCAAGATATTCTGACAAATTAGATGTATTGATTTTTTCTTTAGTTTTCTTTGCTTTGAAAGAACAAAGACGCCATCAAAGAAGAATATTGTTATACCATTAGCAGATATAACAGAAATGTCAAAAGTAAGTTTCATATTACATTGATTTATGACCAATAATGGCAAAATTGAGCATTGGGTTTTTATGCCCCTGCCGTAGCGGAGGGGGCATTAAGTTTTACCCTTTTCTGTCTGTACCTCCTTCCGTACGTCCCAAAATTGGTTTCCGTTCTCTAACCTAAGTTTGCCTCAACCAAATGTTATAGAACTTATACACAATGCTTATTACCACAAAACACAGATCAAGTTTGAATATTGTTGTTGTCACTTTTACCGTTCTACAGTTATGCCCCTTTACAAATGGGAAAATTGCTGAATTTTTTCGTTTCTGTTCTCTAACTTTAGTTTGCCTCAACCAAATGTTATGAATCTTAAACACAATGCTTATTACCACAAAACACAGATCAAATTTGATTTTTGGTGGCGTCACTTTTACTGTTCTAGAGTTATGCCCCTTTACAATATTACCTTGTGGAGTAAAGACATTATTCTTTATTTTTAAGGCCAAACCATATTACCTTGTGGAGTAAAGACATTTTATCTTTTATTTTGAAGACCAAACCATATGCAATATTACCTTGTGGAGTAAAGACGTTTTATTCTTTATTTTTAAGGCCAAACCATGTAAAATATTACCTTGTGGAGTATAGACATATTATTCTTTATTTTTAAGGCCAAACCATATGCAATATTACCAGGCAGTGGAATGTCAATAGAAATAAAATTAGTTGGTGGCAAGGTAGGTAAACTTAAAAAAAAAATACATTCCAGCATTTGATTGATATATCATATACCATTGTTTATAAGAAGCATATCAGATGTGGAATCTTCATAATTAAAGTTGATTCTGAAAATATACCTAGTGTGAGAAATGGTTAAAGATTTTGATTACTTTTTTGTTGCATATTTGACCTGAATGTTGTAAATGGATCACTTATTTTTGAAGGCCTTAGAGTGAAAGGTAGGTTGTCACCTCCATAGGCAAAGACTTGATGAGCTATTTGGTATCCATCACCTAACTGTAGAATTTTCACTTTTAAATTTGTGAAATTGTTGACCATTATTAATATGCATGGAAGGTTCCTTGTGAGGAAAATGAGAGTTGTTAATTTGGTGCATATACATCCTGCAAACATGGCTACCAGTATGATGTTTAGATAAAAGTTATATCCTATTGTAATACATAGATAAATTTTCCTCATGAGAATTACTCAAACAAATGAAACCAAATATGTCAGAAAAGTTCATTGTGGTACTAAAGAAATGTTCCTTTGGTATGTATTTACCAAGCAATAAGTAATACTTTGTCTTGTTTAATGAGCAAAAGTTTCCAAGCAACAACAGGTTTGTTATTTGTAATATTAAAAAGAAAAAGAGAGATGACAATCATGGTAGAACACAATCAACATGAATGTTCCACAAGTTTTGAAAAAATTATGCAATGAATAGATTTATAGTAGTGATTTAATAGATGTGAAATGTCTATTTTGAGTATAAATATATTATCTTAATCAGTGATCTTAATGTTTTGTTTAAAACTTTAAAAGAATATCTTGTACAGAATGGAATATCACAAAACTTACATTAAGTTTAGAAAATGAACATCATTTGCATTGAAGTATGTCAGAATATTTATATGTATTATGAAATATAAAAGGTTGAAACACAATTTTAATGCATATTTTGCAAAATATAACATGAACATGATGAACATAACATTATTTTGTTGTTTGATATCAAACTATTCTATTTATTTATTTTTTGTTTAACCTCTTCAGAGATAGAAATTTGCTAGTTCACCTCTGTTTGTCCATAAAACGTTTTTTTTTTCCTTTTATCAGCAACTACAAGTCATAGCTTCTTCATATATGACACATGCTTTATTTGGTTATGCCATACTGTGAGACACATTTTTATTTCCTTCTATATTCTACTACCTGTTTGCCAAAAACTTTTATTTTAGAAATGTCATGCACAAATATGAAATTTTCATCAGATATGAGCCCTGGTATGATAAGTCAACAATAGCTGACAATACAGATAATTTTTGTCGAGCCAGCGACTTTTGTCGCAGAAAGCTCGACATAGGGATAGTGATCCGGCGGCGGCGGCGTTAACTAACTTCTTAAAAGCTTTATATTTTAGAAGCTAGAAGACCTGGATGCTTCATACTTTGTATATAGATGCCTTATGTTACGAAGTTTCTGTCTGTCATATGTCCATTGTCCTTGACCTCATTTTCATGGTTCAGTGACTACTTGAAAAAAAAGTCAACATTTTTTGTAATGTTAATTTCTTTCTTATTATGAGTAATAGGGTAACTGTATTTAGTATGTGCGTACCTTGCAAGGTCCTCATGCCCGTCAGACAATTTTCATTTGACCTTGACCTCATTTCATGGATCAGTGAACAAGGTTATGTTTTCGTGGTCAAGTCCATATATCAGATACTATAAGAGTAGGTCTACTATATTTGGTATATGGAATGATTGTAAGGTGTACATGTCCAACTGGTAGGTGTCATCTGACCTTGACCTTATTTTCATGGTTCAGTGGTCAAAGTTAAGTTTTTGAGTTTTGGTCTTATTTTCTTATTCTATATGCAATAGGTCAACTATATTTGGTGTATGGAAATATTTTATGATGTACATGTCAGTCTAGCAGGTTTTATTTGTCCTTGACCTCGTTTTCATGGTTCATTTCTCAGTGTTAAATTTTTGTGTTTTGGTATTTTTTTTTCAACTATAAGCAATAGATCAACTATATTTGTTGTATGGAAGGATTGTAAGGTGTATATGTCTGTCTGGCAGGTATCATCTGACCTTGACCTCATTTTCATGGTTCATTGGTCAATGTTAAGTTTTCATGGTTAAGTTTGTTTCTCAGATACTATAAGCAATAGGTCAACTATATTTAATGCATAAATTGATTGTAAGGTGTACATGTCTGTCTGGCATGGTTTATCTGACCGTGACCTCATTTTCATGGTTCATTGGTCAATGTTAAGTTTTCTTGGTTAAGACTGTTTCTTAGAAACTGTAAGCAATAGGTCAACTATGTTTGGTTTATTGAATGATTGTAAGGTGTACATGTATTACTCTTTTGGTTTATCTGACCGTGACCTCATTTTCTTGGATCATGTTAAGTTTATTTGTTACTTGTAGTAAAGCTTTATATTTAGGACTATCAACATAAAATCAATAGTTAGTAAAGAAGGTGAGACATTTCAGCGTGTGCACTCTTGTTTACTGAAAAAGTTGGGAACTGGTAAACAGCAGATTTGAAGTTTATTTAGCACTATGATGACATAGTTAATCTAGTAAGATCTCCCTGACTGAAAGTGTATCTGTCTGTGTGATGGTATTAATTAGGGTCTCAAATAGTTTTTTCATGGCTTCATTTGATGACTATATACAGGAGCATCAAGTTAAACTGGGAATAGGAAACATCTCAAGAAGTTTTAATGAAAAAAGTTTTGGAAGGAGGTGTTCTGCAATTTAAGACACTTTCGGCTGCCAAATCACCATGCTATTTTTAACATCTTAGAAAGATGAATGATGTATAGGTACCGGTTGAGGGATACAGGCTCCTTTGAGTCATCTTCTTACTGAATGTTGATTAACATGGAAACTAAATCATGTGATGAATACAAACAAACATTGGTTTGCACAGCAAGCATTCCAATTGATTATGGTCATTTAGACTAACCAGGTACCAACCATATCTACATCTGATCATATTTTTCACAATTAACTGATTTATAAAGGGTTCTGAAGGAAAAAAAAGATAACTAAAAAATATTACTACAATTTATGGCAGGTATTTTAAAGCCTGGACAGGGAAACACAATAAGAAATATTTTTAGCCTAAAATAAAGAGCTTTGTTAAACATTTATATAACTTGATATGAAATAAGGAGATGTGGTATGATTGCCAATGAATCAACTTTCCACCAGAGTCCAAATGAAGTGGGTGATTTCCATTTTACAATAACCATTGAAAGGTTCATGTGGACCCTTTGGTTAAAATGGCTGCATTTTCACCTCAAAATTTACTCTGAGTACAGACAAACCTGAGTATCTGGAAAAATTTTAAGGCATAAAATGCTCTAGATAAATAAAATTAAAATACATTTTCTCTTTTAGAAAATTAAAAACTTAACTGGATTTTGCAGTGCACTTTTTTCATTCCTCCAGAAGGTGCCAAACTAAAAGTTGGGAAAGAGGTTTTAGAACTTCCCCACAAGTAATAATTGAGGTGAACTGTATTGATTAACATGGACAATAGAGGGGCAATAGATACCTGACAATAATTTGTGATTTAAACTGTGTACATGAGTGGACCATATCAAGTGAAACTCAGCTGTTCGTTAATTTTATCATCTTCTGCAGGGACTGAAAAAGTCCACAGCAAAATGCAGTTAAGTTTTAAATTTTCTAAAACATAAAATGCATTTGAATTTTATTCATCTAAGGCATGCTATGCCTTAAAACTTTTCCAAATGCACAGGTTAGTCTGTGCTCAGAGTAAATTTTGAGGTGAAAACGCAGCCATTAAAGCCAAAGGGTCCACATGAACCTTAAATATCTGATAGTTCTTCCTATCAGGCATGATAGTGAATATAATAGGATTATTGTTAGGATTTTTTACAAATTGTCTATAATGGCTGATCAATGTTTTCTTTTCATACATGCAAAATCTCTGATGACTTACTTAGTAAATAATACTGATCTTTATCATTTGATTGCAGTAAAATATTAGATATTTTTACCCTTCATGCACTATGGTCATCACTGTCAGATTTTTGTTAAAACTAAATGTCTATTATAAGTCAGATAATGATATTGTTTGAGATAAGCATACATTTACAAAAAATCCTTAAAGACTTTCTGTGAAAGCTGATATGATATATTAAAAAAAAATATCTGACAAAATGATGATGTTTACTCTTCAACACTTGAATGAGATGTTATCATGCTTCTCATAATAACAATAATAATTACACCAACAATTCATAACTTCAAACATAATAACGATATACAATTATGGCCCGCTGAGGAGGTGTATATCCAAAATTGTCGACCCGAGTAAGGGTTGATAATTTTGGATATTCACCATAATTGAACGAACAAATAACAATAAAATATTGTAACAGATTGTCAAAACACTTACGTTAGAAAACCATTTTGTGTCTATTGTATGAAATTTCGCGTATGTACAACAAAGACACAACAAAGGTAGACTCTTTCTGTAAAATATAGATGGCCCTGAAAAGGGCTGTTTACAAGAGATATCGTCGACACTAGATGAATTTCCAAGTCTTGTTTGGTCTTGTTTCTTCGTCTTCGTCATTTGATGGACTTCTAACCTGACCGTTGCCATATTTGTTTTTGTTTATCTGACGTTAAGTGACGTCATACTTTAAAGGGAGTTAACTGGTGATCATTGAGGTACGACAAAGGTTATTCACCGGGGAATAATAGGGTTGTTCGATGGAGGCTTCAATTTTTCGAGGTTATTCACTGGGGAATAATAGGGTTGTTCGATGGAGGCTTCAATTTGATGGGGTTATTCATCGCTCCTGCCAATTTTTGGAAAAACATCGAAATTAAACTATGACACGTGATTCTGTATTAGCCAATCAATTAATTACTATATAATGTAAGGTATAATAATAATAATTACGCTTTAACCAACAATTCATTACTTCAAACATCATTAGAAATGTCAGTGTATGCACAGTTTCCTCATTATATTACCAAAGATAACTAATATATCAAACTATTCAGGATGAATATATTATCAAGCTATTGCAATATATTTGAATGTGATATTTTATCACTTATAAATGTTTTATTTGGCTGTTATCCACTAGTCTTGAACTTTATCCTTCAAAACATCTTATGCAATAAAGACATTTTTTATGGTTTTAATAAAACATTAAACTTAACATTTAAGTGCAGATTTATTTATCTGTTTTGAATGGATGCCAGTTTGAGTAATCACTGATCACATTAATGATTTCTAATTTTAAATTGATAGTAATACTTTCGAATGAGGTTGTGAAATATACATGGAATTCAGAATGTCTGTCAGTTTTAAAGCACATTAGAGAATGTTAATGCTAGGTCTGAAACAGACAATTACTGATGCGTCAAATTTCTAATGGAAAAAGGTAGTCTTCAGTCACAAATGAAGTGTTAAGCAGTTCCAACATATCTTATTTATTTAATCATTGAAGCCAGTTTGCAAATTGCTTGTTCCTTTACTGAAGATATTTTACTTTGGATTACTATAAGTATAAACAATATTTTACATCTTGTCTGAAAATTAACTATTTCTATTTGCCTTACATTTGAAATCAGAAATTGTGTATAAAAAAACAAAAATGTTTCAAAATGTATTATTATTTTATCTGAATTAAGTTTTTAAGTCCATATTACGTTTATGAGGAGCAAATTTTAGGCCACATTGATAATGGTGTCTACACCAACATCTAAAAAAATGCTGAATTATAGAAGGAAATTCATACGAACCAAGTTCATTTTGTAAACATTTTGTGAACATATAGTTATTGCTTATCCTTCTGTGACTTGAGTATCCATTACTTGATTGGAACAAAACTTATACAGACAGGAGATATTGGGAAGGGGTAGAAGACTTTTGATTTAGGGGTCAATGCATCAAAGGTCCATGTCGCAGTTGCTAAAATAGCAAAATAAAACTAAAAATGCTTAAGTACAAAATTTGTTTTTTCTCAATGAATGTGCAGTTCGTTCGGGGAGCATCACTTGGCAGTACCAGATTTTTACTTATTTACTGCATAATTCACTATCAAATTTCATAATCATTATTCAGTTGATATATCAGCACTTGTTCTGATGTTTTAATTAAATGATTAATTACCGCTAAATTGACAACAACACTTAAGTGAATGATTAATGTAAATACAAAGATTATTGGTAATTTCTAAATGCATTATATGGTAATATAGGGCTCTAGATCGTACTTCAACTATGTAAGACGAAATTATTTGTCTGACAGACTGGTGGTCTATGAACGATTGATAAGGTGTACTTTTGATTCTAGACGACATTGATGGATTTATTTTAAAGTGATTTCTGGTGAAAACTTCATCAAGTACACTTCAACTATGTAAGACGAAATTATTTGTCTGACAGACTGATGGTCTATGAACGATTGATAAAGTGTACTTCTGATTCTTGAGAACGACATTGATAGATTTATTTTAAAGTGATTTCTGGTGAAAACTTCATCAAGTACACTTCAAGCCAGACATCTGTTACTGGAGCATGAGAACCAAATATGATTAAACGGAAAGCAAAACCGTTTAGGGTCATTTGAGGTTAATCTTGCAGGAAAGAGTTCCAACATTAGTTTTAGTTGAATTACATGAGCAAGGAATTTACGGTCATAAAGTTTTATTTCAATCAAGGATTTTAAGTGCTCTTCAACTTCATTATTGGAATGGCTTATCAATTTTAAGTGTTACCCTTGTCCGTACGTACGTCCCGAAATTGGTTTCCGTTCTCTTACTTTATTTGCCTCAACCAAATGTTAGGAAACTTATACACAATGCTTATTACCACAAAACATAGATGAAGTTTGAATTTGGGAGGCGTCACTTTTACCGTTCTAGAGTTATGCACTTTACAAATGGAAAAGTTGCTGAATTTTCGTTTCCGTTCTCTAACTTAAGTTTGCTTCAACCAAATGGTTTGAAACTTCTACACAATGCTTTATATAACCACAAAACTCAGATCAAGTTCGAATTTGGGTGGCGTCACTTTTACTGTTCTTAGTTATGTCCTTTATAACGTTATATGCAAGCAGGGGCATCGTCTGTGTCCCATGGACACATTCTCCATTTATTTTTCAAAAAGCATCACTTACGTTTAGCATACTTGCTATACTATAAGTCTGTTAAAGTTTGATGATTTAATTATCACAACCACTGTGCCGATGCTACTGCTGGTGGACGTTTCTTAGGACACATTCACCTGTTAACTTAGTAGTCCGCGCTCCGTTGCTGATTTCTACCAATAGGGTTTCAGGGGTCCTCAATTTCTAATTTTATTTGGCCTTCAAATTATTTTCTTTACGAGCACCACTGACGAGTCTTTAAGTTGACGAACAGTGCTTTTAGAATACTAAAATACAAGCCAAGTATCTTCGATGAGTATTTACTAACCACTGGGTTGATGCCACTGCTGAAGGACATATCGGTCAATTACTATAAATAAACTATTCATAAAACGCTAAAACTATATTAAACTCTAAGGTTTTCTAGAAGTCGTTAGCAAGATTTGGCACTTTGAGAGTTTATGGGGTTTTCAGTGCTCCTCAACTTCGTTAGCTTTGTTACTATTTTGTTTCCAGTTAGTCGTGTGTTGAAGAAAAACGCAGCTTGCATACCAAAATATAAGTCTTTTGAGTATGTTTAAATATCGCAAATGTCACCTCATACAAAAGTCATATGCAATTTCAAAAACACGTATTTAAGATACGGCCTGTCAGTAGTTAGTGTTATTAAAAGAAGAATGGCTATAAATAGAACATAGGGGGAAAATGCAGTTTTTGGTTTATATCTCAAAAACCAAAGCATTTAGAGCAAATCTGACATGGGATAGAAATGTTCATTAGGTCATGTTCTATCAGCCCTGAAATTTTCAGATGAATCTAACAACCCATTGTTGGGTTGCTGTCACTAAATTGGTAATTATAAGGAAATTTTCCAGTTTTTGGTTATTAACTTGAATATTATTATAGATAAATATAAACTAGCAAAGTAAGATCTACAAATAAGTTTCATATGACCAAAATTGTCAATTGACCCCTTAAGGAGTGATTGCCCTTTAAGGACAATTTTACACAATTTGTTTTATCATGTTTTCCAACTTTAAAAAATCTCCTCTGAAACTACTGAACCAAATTAAACCAAACTTAAGCTGAATGATTCTTAGGTTATCTAGAATAAAGTTCGTGTTTTATTTTCTGTTTCCTCAGAAAACATGGCCGCCATGGCTAAAAATAGAACATAGGGTAAAATGCAGTTTTGGACTTGTATCTCAAAAACTAAAGCATTTAGAGCAAATCAGACAATAAGTTGAAGTATTTATTAGGTCAAGGTCTACCTGCCCTGAAATAATCAGCCAAATCGGGTATCTGATTTTTATGTTATTGCCCCTGAATTGATGATTTTAAGGAAATTTTGCAGTTTTCGGTTATTATCTTGAATATTAATGTAGATAAAGATAAACTGTAAACAGCAAAAATGTTCAGCAAAGTAAGATCTACAAATAAGTTTTTATATGACCATATGACCAAAATTGTCAATTGACCCCTTAAGGAGTTATTGTCCTTTAAAGACAATTTTTCACAATTTGTTCATCTAATCTAGTTTGCTTACTTTAAAAAAATCTTCTCCTTTGAAACTGCTAAATCAATTTCAACCAAACTTGGGCTAAATGAGTTTCAGAGTATCTTGTATAAATTTTTATTTTATTTCCTTGTACGTCAAGAAACATAGCCACTATGGCTAAAATGGAACATAGAGGTAAATTGCATTTTTTTGCTTTTGAAGAAAATATGACAGATACAAAGAACATTTAAATGGCATTTTTAAGCCACTCAATATTATATATTGAAAAGCAAAAATAATCATTGATGAAAGATTTAAGCAAAAAATTACAGGTGAGCGATTCAGGCTCTTGAGAGCCTCTTGTTTTTTTGTAGGTGTTTACATTTGGTGCCATTGTTTACAGAGATGAAGCATATGATAGTTTGATACAAGCAGGAATAGACCAGGCACTTCCCTGGGCTACAGGGGTTTCATTGAGGCAGAATATATCACCTACATCATCACTTAGAAGGAGAAGTTCTGCAAAAACAAACAATTTTACTTGGGCAGCTGATTATACAGATGCTGATTGAACTGTCACGGATATGTGGATTATGTACAATATTTCGTATTGGCAAACATGCTTAAATTTATCGCTTCCCAATTATTCTTGCTGTTCACCGTTATCATGATTAAGGATTTTACTTTATATAATATATTTTAATATTTGTTTTACAGTCGGGCTCTGCATATCACACGAAGTGAAAATGACGAGCATGAAATATTTGCCACGGGACATTAAGCAACATCATCAATTAATCATATAAAATGTCTTTTTATCATAGAGTAAACCTAGTTGCTTCCTCTGGAGTCGATTCCTAAATCACATACCGGTATATACAATTTTTTCGACTTGAATTTATATGCTTAAAATATTCCAGTTTTGTGTAAGTCTTATGTAGACAAAATGCACGTCTGGCGTACCTGGTATATTTGATGAGTATTTGTATGTCTGTCGTAGGTGTATTTTGGTATACCATTGTCGGTCTGTGCATTCAAACATCTATTCGTCCGACCATGTCTTGTGATATCGCCAGTATTATTTACTTAATTCTTTTCAAACTGTTACACAATGTTAAGTTCCATGAAGAGTATCTAACGATTTTCATTTGAGTTGTTCCAGACATACTGGACTTAAATTGTAAAAATAGACAATGTTTCATGTCTGGTGATAACTCAATATAAAAATATGGAGATCATTGGTATGATTGCAAAATTTGCTTTCATCTAATTACATCTTAGTCTACAAGCAATGTCCAGTGTAGCTGATTGTTGACGGGAGTAACCAGTGCTCTTGACACAGTTGTTTTATGCCCCCGCCGTAGCGGATGGGGCATTAAGTTTTACCCTTGTCCGTCTGTACGTACGTACGTACGTCCCAAAATTTGTTTCCGTTCTCTAACTTGAGTTTGCCTCAACCAAATGTTATGGAACTTATACACAATGCTCATTACCACAAAACAAAGATCAAGTTTGAATTTTGGTGGCGTCACTTTAACCGTTCTAGAGAAATGCCCCTTGGTTAATGGAGAAAATGCAAAATATTTAGTTTCCGTTCTCTAACTTAAGTTTGCCTAAACCAAATGTTATGAAACTTATACACATTGCTTATTACCAAATAATACAGATCAAGTTTGAATTTTGGTAGGGTTACTCTAACCGTTCTAGAGTTGTGTCCCTTTATAAATGAAAAAAATTACAAAATTTTTAGTTTCCGTTCTTTAACTTAAGTTTGCCTCTACCAAATGTTATGAAACTTATACACAATGCTCATTACCACAAAACACAGATCAGGTTGAATTTTGGTGGCGTCACTTTAACCATTATCGAGTTATGCTCCTTTATAAATCAAAAAATTGTAAAATTTTTAGTTTCCGTTCTGTAACTTAAGTTTGCCTCAACCAAACATTATGAAACCTATACACAATACTTATTACCACAAAACTCAGATCAAGAACAAATTTGGGTAGCGTCACTTTTATTGTTTTTGAATTGTGTCCCTTTATAATGTTGTGTGCAAGTGGGGGCATCATCTGTGTCTATGGGGACACATTCTCCATTTATTTTATTAGGTCTTCATCAATATAGTATAGTTTGATTGCTTTAGTACAGAATTATCTTGTTAATAATGTATACATTGTTGAGATTTTATTAGTCCCCTACCGACGAAGTCGAAGGGGACTTTAGGTTTGCACTCCGTCCGTCTGTCCGTCTGTCCATCCGTCAGTCCGGCAAATCAGCTTTCCACACTTTTTTCTTCGTTCTTGAAGATATTGATTTGATATTTGGTATATAGTTTTATCATGACAAGTTATAGATCAAGTTTGAATTTTGTTCCGGTCTGATGATTTAGTCCAGAGTTATGACCATAACTCTGGACCATATCTAATGTTAGAGTACTATGTTAAACCATATTTCTGTACAAAGGGAGATAACTCATTTTTTAAAAGACATTCTTTGTTAAATTATTTGAAAATTTTTTTGGCAGGTTTGTTTGTTATTTAGTATAAACTAATTTTCTGAATGCTATAGATATAAAAAAAAATATGAAGAGAAATCCTTTAATTAGATAATAATCTATTTTTATTAATGTATATATTTCAATATATTACATTGTGTAGATAAAAGTTGTTGACATTTTATGGATAAGTTACAAATATATATTAGTTTGTGACAAATGAAAGAACAAATATTTGGAACTATTAATTATATTTGATTATAATTGGAAAATAGATATACACTGTATTACATCATATCTAATTTTAGAGAACTATTCATCATATCTAATGTTTTTTTCACTAATATAATCAGTTTTCCACACTGTTTTTAGTCATGCTTAAAGATATTGACATGATATTTACTTTTTGTTTACACCATGACAAGTTATAGAACAAGTTAGCATTTTGTTCCAGTAAAATGAATTTTTACCCGGTAGGGGACTATGTATTGCCATGCAATACTCTCAGAATGCTTGTTGATTTTAATTCGTCATGATTTTTTTTTTAATTTTCCATACACAGTAGGTGTCCAAAGATTTGAATGTTCATCTGTATGAATGATTGTTTTCTATTCTTATATTATTTGTATGCTCAATTTTACATTTTTATATCGTTTTTTTTTTAAGAAAAAATGCAATAAAAGAATTTAAAGTTTCAAATTGATTGTGTTGGCTCAGACTCTCTTGGACTAAGGCCAGCTTCAGACCAATTTTTTTTTTTTTTTTGTATTCAGTCGTAAATCTCTGCTGTAATTTAGTAGGCTTCTATGCTAAATACATGGTGAGATCTGTTTTTACATTTTTTTTTTTGCCGCTAGATAAGTACGACCATAAAGACATGTTTATACGTTATGTAGGCGTATAATGACCTCTATTTTATAGGTAATAGGTCAAAGGTGTCAACATCCAAATAGTAACCTTTTATTTTTAATTCAGCATATGAGAAGGCTTTTTCATTGAATTATTTTACTTTTACTCACAAACCCTTATGCAAAGTCTGCCTCCTTGAATAACAGAACTAGTCTGAGGGCAGAGGAGCACAATTGATTTCGTTATGAATGACGATTTCGGTTACTGTTGAAAAAAAAACGGATGGCACTTGTGGACCGGAACTGCTTACGCTTCCAGAGCACCTGAGACTATCACTGGTTTTTGGCAGGATTCGTGTTGCTCATTTTATTTTCTGTGCAGTGTTTTGTGGATTGTTATACGTCTTCGCCGTTTTTAGCTCACCTGGCCCAAAGGGCCAAGTGAGCTTTTCTCATCACTTGGCGTCCGTCGTCCGTCGTCCGTTAACTTTTACAAAAATCTTCTCCTCTGAAACTACTTGGCCAAATTTAACCAAACTTGGCCACAATCATCATTGGGGTATCTAGTTTGAAAATTGTGTCCGGTGACCCGGCCAACCAACCAAGATGGCCGCCATGGCTAAAATAGAACATAGGGTAAAATGTAGATTTTGGCTTATATCTCTGAAACCAAAGCATTTAGAGCAAATCTGACTGGGGTAAAATTGTTGATCAAGTCAAGATCTATCTGCCCTGAAATTTTCAGATGAATCGGACAATGGGTTGTTGGGTTGCTGCCCTGAATTAGTAATTTTAAGGATTTTTTCCGTTTTCGGTTATTATCTTGAAAATTATTATAGATAGAGATAAACTGTAAACAGCAATAATGTTCAGCAAAGTTAGATCTACAAATAAGTCAACATGATCAAAATGGTCAGTTGACCCCTTAAGAAGTTATTGCCCTTTAAAGTAATTTTTACCAATTTTTGTAATTTTGTAATCTTTTACAAAATCTTCTCCTCTGAAACTACTAGACCAAATTCAACCAAACTTAGCCACAATCATTATTAGGGTATTTAGTTTTAAAATGTGTGGTGACCCAGCCAACCAACCAAGATGGCTGCCATGGCTAAAATAGAACATAGGGTAAAATGTAGATTTTGGCTTGTAACTCTGAAACCAAAGCATTTAAAGCAAATCTTACAGGGATTAACTTGTTTATCAAGTAAATATCTATCTGCCCTCAAATTTTCAGATGAATTGGACAACTGGTTGTTGGGTTGCTGCCCTGAATTGGTAATTTTAAGGAAATTTTGCCGTTTTGGTTATTATCTTGAAAATTATTACAGATAGAGATAAACTGTAAACAGCAGTAATGTTCAGCAAAGTAAGATCTTCAAATAAGTCATCATGATCAAAATGGTCAGTTGACCCCTTAAGGAGTTATTGCCCTTTAAAGTAATATTTTACCAATTTTTGTAAATTTTGTAATCTTTACAAAATCTTCTCCTCTGAAACTACTGGACCAAATTCAACCAAACTTAGCCACAATCATTATTAGGGTATTTAGTTTAAAAATGTGTGCGGTGACCCAGCCAACCAACCAAGATGGCTGCCATGGCTAAAAATAGAACATAGGGTAAAATGTAGATTTTGGCTTGTAACTCTGAAACCAAAGCATTTAAAGCAAATCTTACAGGGATTAACTTGTTTATCAAGTAAATATCTATCTGCCCTCAAATTTTCAGATGAATTGGACAATTGGTTGTTGGGTTGCTGCCCTGAATTGGGATTTTAAGGAAATTTTGCCGTTTTGGTTATTATCTTGAAAATTATTACAGATAGAGATAAACTGTAAACAGCAATAATCTTCAGCAAAGTAAGATCTTCAAATAAGTCAACATGACCAAAATGGTCAGTTGACCCTTAAGGAGTTATTGTCCTTTATAGTCATATAACAATTTTCATTAATTTGGTAAATTTTGGTAAGTTTTTACAAAATGTTTTCCTTTTGTAATCTTCTTTTCTGAAACTGCAGTAGAAAATCAATATAGAAAACAATCTACTAATGTACTGGCAATAAAAATAATTGATAATTCTATAACATGAAAAAAAAACACATTAATACCTGATGATGGTGTTTCTTTCTTTACATTGAAAATGATGTCACAAATATAATCCCGAACAATAGGTCGAATGTCAGATATGTTTCAGTACTTTGGCTTCATTTTCTACAGATTCCGAAGTGCAAATGATGCTTGAATTCCTACACTAATTTATACAGACTTCATCCCCTTTCACAGGTAATGCCTGCCTCATATTATATTTAAAACTTTAATAGAATATCAGAAATTTTGAGAGAAAATTAATCAACCATGCAAGATCTGAAACTTAATTAATATTGTTCAAATTATCAATTAACTATTAAAAAAAATTCTCATTAAAAAATATAGTTCTTCATTTTATATTTTATCAGAAATTTAGGGAAAAAAATTGAATTTAATTGTGTCCCTTGTTCTCATTTCCTGGGATAAATCCAATACAAATTAAAGTATTGGTATTGAATTAATATTTAAGAAATATTTCAAACCTTACCATTTTCTTCACAAGAATGAAGACCATATTTTCAGTGTCATGAGTATCAGTCATCATATTTGTTGTACTTTGTTGTTTAAAAGTTGAATACAAAAAGATCAACAAAGCAATTCAAAACCACTTGAATTTTGCAACAACAAATGAGAGTTTTAACGACCTCAGCTGGCTATACAACCCTTGCACAATCAACTGAATTTTGCAGAAATCATTAATGGAAAGATTGCCCTTAAATGATAATTTTTATTACCTTTTGTTTTTTGGGGGGGGGGTGTTGCGCAACAACAAAACTTCACAACAAACTTTCTCATCAGTTCGCATTTCTCGTTAGATAAATTTTACAAAAATTCTCCCCTGAAACTACTGTCAAATTAAACCAAACTTGGTTTAAATCACCACTAGGATATCCAGGGACCACTGTGTATGATGACCCTGCCTGCCAACATGGCACACATGGCTGAAATAAAACGCACTTTTTAGTCTTATATCTCTGAAACTAAACGACAGTACAACAGTTGCATTTATTATGCATCAATTGTAAATAAAAATATCAGGTGAGCGACACAGGGTCCTTGGAGCCTCTAGTTCGTTTTCAGGCGCGTAGCTGCCTTTACGCAAAAAATCATTTGCTTGCACATTTTTTTCACCAAAAAAGTTTTTTATTTTTCACAAAAAAAAAATATTCTGAAATTGATCTACGGATAGTCGTAAGTCTTTACGGATTATCGTGTCGGGCGGTGTTTGTACGGATTATGGGACTGTCGGATTATAGGTCTGACCCCACTACAATCACGTCACAAAGTTTAACCCCGGTTGAAAATCAAAATAAAGATGAAGAAGCTAGATTTTTATTTTAACAAGAGGGCAGCGGATGACGAAAGCCAAAACGTATCTAGTTCGCCCAGCATAGATGTAAATGAGCCATGTACGTCGAGTTTACAAGACGTAACTGCAAATAAAATAACACTGTTTGACCCCCCTTATCCTGATATGTCTAACCTGACAAATGATGAGTTGTCAAAACATGAAACAAAAGTCAACCTACTGCAGCATGAATGGGAGCCAAACTCGTACGGAAACTACGCTTTCCCATCTAGGTAATTAGAATATGAAAATAAAAAACAATTTGACTTTTAGATGTTGAGATATATTAACCGAGAGAGTTCTGCGATCATTTGCCTTGGCAAAAAATAGATATATTGACTTTGGATATTAACTATACATGCAGTATTAACATTTAAAAATACAGGCTCAATACAATAACCTTGAAAACAACTTTAAGTCTTAGATTTTTATCCCTCACTTATAAGTCAATACTTAAAAGTCGCCGTTTGATTTCGTATTCCCATTGTCCGTTCGTCCAAAAGACTATTAATTCACCTTGGGTATCTGTGTCCCAAATGACCTTCTGCCGTTGTCACAGAAATCTCTCCTTTGATTCGAAAATGACCTTAGTGAGAAACGCTACGGTCGGGTGTCTTGCAAGAAGCAGGACCTGCTTACCCCTCTGGAGCACTGGAGGTCGCCACATTTTCTTTTCGGGGTTCATGTTTTTTATCTGTATTTAGTTTTCAATATTGAATGTTTTTGTTTGTTCTTTTGTGTCTTATCTGTTCCCGGGTTGGTCATGTGTCCATTGATTGCCCTTCACTTGATAAACGCTTCGGTTGACTTGTCGACTGATCTTCCCGTTTTATAAAATTTATTTTATAAATTTTATATTTGAAAATAACCATGTTAATAAGGAGTAATGTGAATTTCATAAGCATGGCATACCTGGAAAATGACCGAAAAATGATCATTTTCTGCATAAAAAGGTCCCTTTTTTTTTACAAGACTTATGCTTGCACTTTATTTTAAGCCAGCTACGCCCCTGGTTTTTATGCTTGTCATCGGAGGGTGCATTAAGTGTTACCCTTGTCAGTCCGTTCGTACGTTCCAAAATTGGTTTCCCGTTCCAAAATTGGTTTCCATTCTCTAACTTTAGTTTGCCTCAACCAAATGTTATGAAACTTATACACAATGCTTATTACCACAGAACACAGATCAAGTTCGAATTTGGGTGACTTTTACTGTTCTAGAGTTATGCCCTTTATAACGTTATATGCAAGAGGGGGCATCATCAGTGTCCATAATTCTCCATTTATTTTGTCATTGTTTTGTCGGTTTTTCTTCGACTTATGATTTTATATTGCCGCTTTTTTGTCTTTTGTCTCTTTTGCCTCACTGAAAACAACACATACGTTGTCAATAAAAGTAGCAAGTAAGGTGTTCGTTTCAGGTAACTTGTTGATCAGTGTTGTTTTTACCCGTCTGCGTCCTTGTTTTGAAACTGTTAGTCGCCTAAAACAAATAAGAAAAGGAAACTTAAAATATCCAATAACCCACATGAACGTGTTATTAAGGACAAAAGAAATGCATGTACAAAAACGTTGAGTGGAGTGGAGTGGTGGATTGTTGGAGTGGAGTTGTGGAGTGAAAACATGGAGTGGAGTGGAGTAAAGAATTTTGGTTAAATATTGAACAAATCCACAAATCAATCACACTTCATATCAAATAAAATTGTTAACGAATTCAAATGAAAATCTCAAATAAAAATCATTTATAATTGGTTCTTTTTCTTCTTTTTTATAATTGCAGAACACGATAATTTTATATTATTTCATTTGTCATATTTGATTATTCATCAAAGTTGGACAATGTTTTCGGTAGCATTTTATGACAGCTTAGTTGGAGGTGTGATAATATTGTCTATCTAGTAATTATTTTTACTGTTCTGAATTGTAGTGTATTTCTAGTTATCTAATTAGTTAAATAATTTAGATGAGGAATGTTGTTGTTTTTGATTAATTTGATAAAATAAACAGATGTTAAATCAGTATAATTTAAGCTATAAAAAACAAATCTTATAAATTAGTTTGATTTTAAAACTATTGACCCAACAACTCAACTACACTCCATTTCCTAACTCCATGTTTTCAATCCATGACCCAACAACTCCAACACTCCATTTCCTAACTCCATGTTTTCAATCCATGACTCCACTCCACCACTCCACTCCACTCCACTCCACTCCAACACTCCACTCCACTCAAGCTTTTAGTACATGCCCAAAAGAAAGCCACGGCTAAACAAAAGAGACAAAGAAAAACAAAAGTCTTAAAATATGATAATCAAGCAACATGAAACCCGTACTTTATGTCTTAGCAGATTAAATTACAGCTAACATTATAGTGTTGGTCTGTTTTAATCATTTCCTTCCACATTAAATTAACAATATTAAACGGTCAGTCATCTTGAAAGAAAGGCGTTTATCAAAAAGTTGAGTCATATTTCTCTTTTATGTTTCTTTCAAAATGTTTGCAAATCAGTGTTTCATGTGGTCCTCGTTTAAGTGAAAGTTAAAGTTAAAATTATATACTGGGTTAAGAAGAAACATATTTTTTATTAATTTTTTTCGAATTATAACGAAAAATGACAGTTCATTGAACCTTTCCATTGGAAGAATAAATTGTCTAAATTTAATTATAAATAGAAGTACAATAACTGACTTTTCACATTCCTTTAATTCGTGTATAAAGCATCGTATATTCAAATTGTCATATTTTATTTAAAGCTTACATTGTATTCCAAAATCTATTCTAACTTTGAGAAAAACTGTCAATGCTTGCATCAAGAACACACCATGACAGATATAGGAAGATGTGGTGTGAGTGCCAATGAGACAACTCTCCATCCAAATAACAATTTATAAAAGTAAACCATTGTAGGTCAATGTACGGCCTTCAACACGGAGCCTTGGCTCACACCGAACAACAAGCTATAAAGGGCCCCAAAAGTACTAGTGTAAAACCATTCAAACGGTAAAACCAACGGACTTATATTGTTAAAAGTTCTGAATGGTCAATGATGTAAAGAGATGTAAGATGTTTTATAAATGTGACGAAGAATAATATTTTATGTTGTGGAAGTGAATTTGAAAAGCAGATTTACAATGTACTAGTACCTGAAAAGGAAACATCGACATAGCATATCACTTTCTAAATGAAGTTATCAAAAAGTTAATGTCAAGTAAAATTTTGTTGTTAAAATCTTATGCTTCTGAAATGATCATAACCGAAACAATAGATTTCACTGTGACACAAGGAATCTGATGATACCAGAACAAATAAATAATAAAATAATAAAAAAGTTATGCAGGGTTTCACCTATCCACCATATATTCTTTTTCCAGTGGCAGTCCAGATTTCGCGCCTTCTAACCTTGCAGATTGATTTAAAGAAACATTTGGTTTCACGCCTGAATAGTTATTGTAAGGTCTTACTGGCCGACGTCACGGTCCAAGTAGTTGTATTTCTAAACCTCATGGACAATGTACAATAACGCCATAATTAGTGCGTACTAATTGTTTTCTGAAAATCAGACAAGTAATTTTAATGTCAATGTACGTTATTTCCCTATGTCTTGGAAAAAAATGTAGCGACAGTGTAAAACAATATGAAAATATTCCATATCTTAAAAGAGTTCGTTATTTTCTGACAAAATTAGATATGATATTTCATAAATATGCACGTGAGCAAATTGATAAAAGTTGATAAATTCACCATATCAGTACCCAAGAGAATTTCTGAAAATTAGATAAAAAATGATATAACTATAAAGCCACATTTGGTTTTTAATCTAACATTCAGACTCATTTGATTTATTTCTCATTCAGTAAAGACAACATATCGAAATACGGTATAATTATTTGTGTAATTACGAATGTCACTTTCGGATAATGAACAAAACAATTCTGCTTTATGCTCTTATTTGAAAGTAATTCTTGCATTGGGCATTTGTCATTCGAATTAATGTTTATCAAATATTGATCTTTTCAGCAATTCAAGGAAAACTTTCAGTCAAGAATTAACCGACTTACCTCGTTATACGGCATTGTAGGTTTACTACAGAGAAACATTAATTGATTGATTGCTGCTCGCTTGTGTTAAGTGGCAAATATCTCATTTGCTGGATAGGGACAGTCATTTCTCCTTGCAACAGGCCGCCTACCGACCTCTCAAACAGCTGTTACAAAGGTTCTTTATCGTGCAGATAGCGCAGCACTTTCCGTGCACGACGCATCGGATTTGAGTCCATATTTCGACCCGACGTGACTGCATATTTATTTATTCCGCGCAGCCAAACGGACGGACATCCTACTTTATTTAAGGTTTTACAATCAGAAGACAGAAGTATAGGGATGGCCATATTTCTATATACACAAGAAACAAATTAAATATATTTCCTTATTTTCTAAACATGATTTGTAAGGTTTTGTTTTACAATATAGAAATGAGGAGTCTGATACTGTAGGATTGCCGATGATACAATTAGCCATAAAGATAAAAGGACAAAGGGATGAACAATTACCTGTCAAATAGTTATCAAAGGTACCAGGCTTATAATTTAATACGCCAGACGCGCGTCAAAGTTTGGCCTTCGATGAGCAAAACCCATACCGTATAGTAAGCAATTAAGGCCCAGATGTGACAAACTGTGATACAATTAAAAAGAGAAAATCATCACACTGATTTGTATCACAAAAATGACCGAAGAAACAAATATGATAAACATCAACCAATGACAATCACTGGGTTACATGTCCCTTGCTTGGGACAGGCACTCACATAATGTGGCGGGGTTTAACATGTTGGATAACGCTTAATCCTCGCCAAACCTGAAACAGTAGTAAAACAACACAACGAAAGCACACACTGTAAATCAGTTAAGGTAATGTGATGGATGGGCATATGAACTTTTCCAACAACAATAATAAACAAGAAGACACTTAGCGGTAGTAATCAATATCAAGAGACATTGTATTTGGAAAGATTTCCCTTTTAACATGTTTAATACCAAATAATCTAAAATATCCATAGTTGATATCATCATATCATTCAGTTTTGCAGATGTGATTCTGTTCCTTACTGTGAAAACTATGTTGAACTGAATGTTGAAAAAGCCACTTATCAGGATTTATTGTCTTTCGGTTTGATCAGCTTTTGCGGATGTTAAGGCCACATATCTATGGGTTTATAATGTTAAGGCCACATATCTATGGGTTTATAATGTTAAGGCCACATATCTATGGGTTTATAATGTTAAGGCCACATATCTATGGGTTTATAATGTTAAGGCCACATATCTATGGGTTTATAATGTTAAGGCCACATATCTATGGGTTTATAATGTTAAGGCCACATATCTATGGGTTTATACATCTATGTTAAGGCCAACATTAAGTACGTTTAACTTGAACATTACAGAAAGTGTTCAAAAGACAGTTCAAGCCGGGAAAAACCTAACCCGAATAATTCAGTCCCTCCCCGTGATCAACTCTCCCACTCGCGTTAATGTAGCCATCGTAGAGCAGTGGAATATAACGACTGAATTATTCGGGTTAGGAAAAACCTGTCTTTCAAATAGATATGTTCTTAATTTTTTTTTGCTCGTTTTTATATATCTATTGGGTAGTTCTTTGTTTTGTTTTCTTCCGTTGTTTTTTATTCAGCCATGCTGGATCTATGCGATCACTCTGGTTTTGGAGATGGTGCAGAATACTAAGTTGAAGACATATCATGCCGAAAACTAATTATGTGTTTTTATGACTTGCAGAAACTTTCTGCACCATTTTAATCATCAACTGGAAACTTTTGACATGTTATTTGCCCTTAAATTAAGAAAAGATTGGTCGAATAGTGACTTTATTTTAGATATACACTTGCATATAGTTCCTTTCTAAATCAAAATTTATGATGATTTATTATTTATGAATTAATTTGAAAAAGTATTTGTACATCAATTGAATCAGTTGATAAGAATTTTTAAAGTATTATATTAGTATCTTGTGCTTGTGTAAATTATTGTTCAATGAAATGTAGGTCTACATGTGTATTAATATATCTTAAGTTGATTCCCACACTTTTTTGAAATGGTATTACTCCAATTCTTTCCATAGGCAAGTAAGAGTCAGAAAGATTATTAACTGTCACGATTTTCAAATAAGTATTAATTAGAAACAACCCCAGGCTTAATTCAAAACAGTTAATATCTCATGACCTGTTACATAATTAAAAAGACACAATTTATTACACACCTAACTGAATATACACTTTCTTGACCTAATAGTAAACCTACAAATGTATTATTTATTTTGATCTACACTACATTAAAATATTCTGTTAATTTTGCTAGCTAGCTGAATGATTAATCTGATGTGGTTTTTTTTTTCAAAGAAAATACTTAAAATGAAAAAAATATGTATAAAAAATGCAAGCACTAATTTTATTTTACTTGTAAAATCAGTGCCATTATCATCTGACATACGTCAATAATCAAGTTCTAATTTTAAAATAAGTTACAATTATCAGAAATTTGGTTGAAATATTAAACAAAATTGCATAACTCTTACCTCAGCATTTTCTGCAATAAAATTTATTTGTTTGTTTTACATTTATATCCCATTATATTGCTATTTAAATGTAATTGGAAATATCTCAGCATTAGGTATTTGTACATTCAGATTTGAATACAGGAAATGTATTTTTTCTTAAAAGAATGAACATGAATTTAGATAAAAATAGTTATTATTTTTTTTTAATTTTTGTTGTTGAGAAAGTGCATTTATAAGGCCACTTTCTGGAAATTATTAAACCTGTCATTACTAATGGCATATAAAAAAATATATTACTTGTTTACGATTTTCCTTTCCATTCTTGTCAAAAATAAAATCTGACAGAGTCTAAAATTGAAAGATCAGTACATATATATATCTATATTTGCATCAATACTGCGAAATTCCCCACCTTTGGACAATTACATAGAAATTTTACAGTAAGATTGGAAATGAAAAGAGAAAAAAATTTAGGAAAAAGTATGGTCAGAAAGAATATCAGACTAGCTATGAATATGGCTGGATCACAACATCAACGATGCTTTGGTTTTTTTGCAATTTTTTTTTTTTGCGGCCAGGTTGTAAATTTTCAGGTATTAATCGAAATTCATGACGTATATTATAGTCAATATAATACTTCCATGGTCAAACGGATAAGAGTAACATATTCTCCTTTCATATGTCATAATTATCGTCTATAATACTGTTATCAAACTGATAATGTTCCTGAAGGGTTCTTGTTTAATACTGTTACTATAGCGCCAGACTAACCAATATGGCAAACCGGTTTAGTTCAACTGCGGACAATTGAGAACGTCCCGAGAATCAGAGACATTAGGCACTGAATACTAAGAAATTGACTTACTATAACATATACTATCAAGATCCAATAAAACAATGATTCCTATGCGCACAACAAGTTTTACTGGAATCAACCTCACCAATTCACGAGGCAATCGTGACCAGAAGTTCGCAAAACCAAACATATACAAATGGCTTTCAAAATGACAACAAACCGGGTTTTTCTTACATTTATTATAGTGTCATTTTTAAAGCAATGAAAAGTGAAAATCGCCCGAACAATTCTCAACTAATTGCACAGAAACGACATAAAGTTCCATTTCCCAATCAATCAAAGACCATAACTCCTGAACAGCAAAAGAGAAAAACGTCAAATCAAATGGATCACCATTTTGTCATCAGCAACCACATATCAAAAAACGGTAAGGACCAACATAAAAAGCAAAATCTGTTTTATAAATAAAACAATCTATTCTATTTTAGGCTTTGTAGCCTACAAATCAAATAATTATATAAATCGAGTATTTTTTTTATAATTCAATGTACACCCCGTTATTCTTTTTTGAATGTAATCTGCTTTTCAATTTTAAAATAAAATAAATAATCGTCACGTCATTTTAGTAATCATATTTGACTTTACATTTTGAAATTGTGGAAAAATATTTTAGTAGCGTCGAACTTTTTGCCTGTGAAATATTCACAATATTGACAAACGTTTCATTATTAGGTATATTTTAGTTCAGTCTATATTGTTCGTAGCCTCGTTAGTAGCAATTGGCGCCTTTTCTTGTTCGTCTGTTGCCTGTTCAACATCAGCACTCTTGTTTGTTTGACCTTCTTTACTGATTCTTGTTGATTTCTAAAAGAAGAAAGTAATTCGAATTCTAGATTGATAATAATAACAAGGAACGTGGTGTATACATCAAAGACACAACAACCAAACGGCTTCTAGAGGTCATCATATACAGGTTTGTCTATAGAGTATGTCAGTATCTAAATCGTCCAATATGACTAAAGACTATCACTGACAAGATTCCTGTCTTGTGACAGGCAACGCAAATAATGTGGCGGAGCGAATTTAATCTTATAAAGCATTTTTCAATCTCGGTCATTTTTTAATAAACAAAAAGTATACAGAACTATGGTCAATGTACATAAATCTGTTCAAAAAGGAAGTACTTACAACTGATGCCGGTAAAACGACACGGAAAAAAGTACTAAATTATACCGTATCAAAGAATGCTTGCACTTATTGAAAGACAGCTATAAATACATAACCTGTTGTTATTAAATCATGCAGACCTATACTCTAATATCAGCAGTTATACTCCGAATAAGAATTCTTACAGCAACATCATAAACAGACATATTAAAACAACATCAACAGACGTGATCTGAAGCTGTTTTCCTAAATTGATTTATACTTATTTTAAATTCTGAGTAAATTCTAAATTCTAAATCAAATATCATGCGCAATGATTTATTAAATAAGATTATAGAGATTAAAAGATAAATGTGAACGGGCATCCCCGAAATTAATTAGAATTTATTACACAGCTGGGTGAGAAATACCAGTTTTATTGGATTCATTCAAGTGAAATCATATTTTAACAATTATTCACAATGTTCAATTATCTTATTTAACCATGAAACATCATTTTTTTCAAAATGAATATAAATTCTGATGCTTTTTTTAATTATAATAATTGCAATCTCATATTGCTATACTAGTAACATGATAAATATTTGTCAAATCTCTGCATCTTAACTACATACAGGAAACTGAAACGATAGATCAGATCACGTATTCTTTCTAAACATAAATAATGTTTGTAATGTTTATGATCTTGATCTTCTGGACACTATAGAGTTGAATGCTGTTTTTTTTTTCTTTTTGAATATATGCAAAATGAAACCAATTGACCATCATATTTTGCATTAAGCATTAAATTTTTATATTAACAGTTTTGGATATAAGAATAATATGTGTTATCAACATTGAAACTTGAAACACAAAAAAATCGGCTTATCATTGTGTTATTTGATTATTCCATGTGAAATCAAGACTAGTTTCATTTGAAGAATTACATTGTTACCCTTCCAATCCCTTCACCTTCACTTTGTCAGATATAACAACCTGGCTCTGAACCTACTGATATACTAGTTAACAACAATTATTACGAAAACTTCAAAAGAAACCCAAACTTTGTTATAATGCTGTTTATCGCAATGATAGCATTTGAGAACTGCAAGTGTTTAAGTTAAAAATTGACTTCTCGCAGAGCTTTCTGTGATCAATGAACACATGTCACTACTTTAACAAACAAACTCATTTCTAAAATGTTAAAAAATTAGTTTTTATTTCATTTCTTTGATTTTCTGAAATATCTTCCTCCAATGTGACATGTGTGAACAAGAGGCTCTCAAGAGCCTGAATCGCTCACCTGTTATTTTTTTTTATTGCTTAAATCTTTCATCAATGATTATTTTTGCTTTTTACCCATATGTTCCATTTTAGCCATAGTGTCTATGTTTCTTGACGTACAATGAAATGAAATACAAAATTTATACTAGAATTCATTTGAGAAGATTTTTAAAGTTAAAAAACATAAAACAACTTGTGTAAAATTGTCCTTAAAGGGCAATAACTCCTTAAGGGGTCAATTGACAATTTTGGTCATATTAAACTTTTTTGTAGATCTTACTTTGCTGAACATTTTTGCTGTTTACAGTTTATCTTCAATAATATTCAAGATAATAACCAAAAACTGCAAAATTTCCTTAAAACAACCAATTTAGTGGCAGCAACCCAACAATGGGTTGTTTGGTGTGTCTGAAAATTTGAGGGCTGATAGATCTTGACCTTTTGAACATTTTTACCCCATGTCAGATTTGCTCTAAATGCTTTAGTTTCTGAGATATAAGCCAAAAACTGCATTTCACCCTATGTTCTATTTTTTAGCCATGGCGGCCATGTTTGTTGATGGATCAAAATTTCGGATACAATTCATAAACTAGATTCCTAAAGGAACATTCATTCAAAGTTAAGAAGTATTAGGCACAATAGTTTCAGAAGAGAAGATTTTTAAATGTTAGCAAACTTGATGAACACATTGTGTAAAATTGTCTTTAAAGGGCAATAACTCCTTAAGGGGTCAATTGACAAATATGGTCATTTAACTTTTCTGTAGATCTTACTTTGCTGAACATTATTGCTGTTTACAGTTTTTATCTATCTATAATTATAATATTCAAGATAATAACAAAAAACTGCAAAATTTCCTCAAAACTACCAATTTAGTGGCAGCAACCCAACAAATGGTTGTTCGATTTGTCTGAAAATTTCAAGGCTGATAGATCTTGACCAATTGAACAATTTAACCCATGTCAGATTTGCTCTAAAAGCTTTAGTTTTGGAGATATAAGCCAAAAACTGCATTTGACCCCTATGTTCTATTTTTAGCCATGGCGGCCATGTTTGTCGATGGATCAAAACTTTGGATACAATTTATAAACTAGATATTCTAAGGAACATTTAGATGAAGTTTGAAGGTATTTGGCCCAGTAGTTTCAGAGGAGAAGATTTTTAAATGTTAGCAAACTTGATGAACAAATTGTGTAAAATTGTCTTTAAAGGGCAATAACTCCTTAAGGGGTCAATTGACAAATATGGTCATTTAACTTTTCTGTAGATCTTACTTTGCTGAACATTATTGCTGTTTACAGTTTTTATCTATCTATAATTATAATATTCAAGATAATAACAAAAAACTGCAAAATTTCCTTAAAACTACCAATTTAGTGGCAGCAACCCAACAATGAGTTGTTCGATTCGTCTGAAAATTTCAGGGCTGATAGATCTTGACCAATTGAACAATTTCACCCCATGTCAGATTTGCTCTAAAAGCTTTAGTTTTTGAGATATAAGCAAAAAACTGCATTTGACCCCTATGTTCTTTTTTTAGCCATGGCGGCCATGTTTGTCGATGGATCAAAACTTCGGATACAATTTATAAACTAGATACCCTAAGGAACATTTAGTTAAAGTTTGAAGGTATTTGGCCCAGTAGTTTCAGAGGAGAAGATTTTTGAAATAGTTTACGACGACAGACAACGACAGACGACAACAGACGACGACAGACGACGGACGACGACGGACGCCAAGTGATGGCATAAGCTAAAAATACGTATGAAGGCAGACATGTATACATTATCTTGTTTTCATTTATAAATGATGAATTTTACAGAGAATGCATGGATGCGATCTTTTCATTATAGAATGTTGAACTCATAATTTAACTAGATACAAAGGAAATCATTACTTTACGTACCCTTCCTCTAATCTGCAGCGTTATTCGTTGATTCAATAATTCCAAATCAATACTAATACTTACCATTTTACGTCGTCTGTGTATAATAACTTCGATGACGAGAAAGATGATACAGAAGACTATACCGATGAGAAGAACAACAAAAGCCAGAGATGCATCAGCAATAGTCAATGGTCGTGCTGAAAGACGTGCTGTTTCTTGTTTACTAATATAGTTCTCTAAACTGGCAGCTGGACACTTGTAATTTGACTTTGGAGAAAGCCATTTCTGCTGCAGCAAATATAAACCTCCAGATTCTGCTTCTTTTAACAACGCGACAGTAAGTCTGTTACATATGTCAACTGATTTACAAGCCATTCCATATGGTGTATTCACAATATTCGCTCCAACAAACATAAGGTCACATGGTTCATTGTTGATATACTTTGAACCCTCATCTACAGGAACAATGGCTGCGAATGATCCATCTGATTCCCTGACTCTCTTTATTCCATCCTCAGAAGAACTAAATGTCGTAGAATATGTTTCAATATTTTGAATAGCATGTTGCAGAATGGGATCTTTCGAAACTTTCATACTTCTATGCATAACACCACCTGGTTTGACGCCATATAAAACATTTGACTGTGTTGTCATTTCCTGCCAGGTTTTGAAAGGAACGACTGGCTTTTCTGTTTCTCTGGCTAAGAAGAATGCCGTGAGATTGGCGATGTAGGCAATGACCATGAAAAATATAAAGCTAAACCACATTGTTACTAAAATTCTACCTGCCGGAGACCGTGGTACTTCTTTGTATCCTGAAATAGAAACACAAACATAAAAATACAGATGCGAGTAAAATATCGGATACAGAAGCCAACAGAAAAGAGGAAATTTTGTAACTTAAGTTCAACGTTTACAAGGAAGAAGACTGTCAAATTAGGATTTGGACCGTTTCATTTATTTAAACATCTGTTCAAAGTCTTAAACTTCGTAGGCCAATAGATGCCATTTTATCTGTGTGTTTCTTTGTAGATATTTTTCCAAAGTTATATAAAACAACGTAAACTAAGTGTTGCGTATATAAGATGTTTAAAATGGATGGAGTGATAGAAGAGGTACACTCGTATCCATTCTTTTTCACAAATATCGTGTTTAAAATATCAAGGCACCAACCATTCATCTTCCGTTGGAGGGGGGATGGATTTTTTTTCTCTGGACAAACTTTTTTCGACTTAACAACATCTTTTTTAATAATATACGGGAATAAGAATTTTTAAACTCAAAGTATTTATTATTTTTGTTATTTTCAATTTTTCAATGAAAACAGACCTTTTTTCACTTCCCATCTGAAGCGAACTATTTTCTCAAAGAATTTTAGAATAAAAAAGAATGGTGTAGTATTTGAAATGTCCCCCTACAAAAGATAAATGATCGGTGCCTTACTAGTTTCTGATAACCATACTTGTATTATTTTATTCCAATGTTATCATGATTCTTTAAAGTTGTCAGTAGCCTCCTAATTCATTTCATTCTTCTATTTGTTCATTATTTTTCTTCTTAATTATAATTTACCTTGCCATGTTAGTGTGCTGTGGACAAAGAAAAATGCGTTGTTAGCTGAAAAACTATCTTTGGCGTTTGTCGGGTCGTCTTCCGGACGGATCCTACTCCACTCTGAAGGACTAAACTTGTTAACGATAAACAAGAGTGCAGAAACAATGAAACATATGACAATAACCATAATCCATAGCTGTAAACTAAAGGGCTCGAATAAAACACTCAAGGTTTGAAATTTCACCATTGGTTTCTTGATTACTATACGGTGACCAACATTAAGAAACGGTCTCGTGAACGGAACTGCTGATTTTCTTTCGTCTGTTATTACTATTGGCGCTGCAGCAATTTGAATATCCGGCTATAAGATAATTTAAAAAGGAAAATATTGATGAATCCTACCTGAAGATTGATCCAATAATAAACACTTTAAAAGTAATTTATTATTTCTATCTTTTTACATTTTTAAAATGTATAAAAATTTCCAAATACATAGTTGGGTGCTTTTCTACAGCCTGAGCTTGCAGTGCTTATTCTTCATGTTTGATTTTGGCCTTCCAGCGCCACTGATGAGTCTTATGTAGAGGAAACGAGCGTCTGGCGTTACAAATTATAAACCTGTTATTTTTGATGAGTTTTCACAACCACTGGGTCAATGCCACTGCTGGTAGACGTTTCATATCCAAGGGCTTTCACCAGCCTAGTAGTCAGCACTTTCGCTGACATGAAATATCATTGATATGGTCATTTTCTGTTTATAGAAATTTGAATTATCCGGCTTACTTAGGTTTTTCTATCCCGCAGGTATAGACAATCTTAGTTTTATTTGGCACAACTTTTTGCAATTGGTTTTTGGGGTGTTTCCAATGCTCTTCAACTTCATGTTTGTTTTAGCCTTCTAACTTTTTTTGAGATTTGAATTTAGCTTCTTTTTATGTGCCTTTTGGTCATGTAGCTCCTAACGTTTTCAAGTACTTATACATCCTTGGCTATCAAATTTTTAAGGTTTGATAGTAAATCAAGAATGCACCAAATTTATAAAGAGTTATTTTCTTTCTTTTTTTATTATCATATTTTAGTATTTCTGGTTGACAGTTTCTGATAAAGGCAAATCAAGAAAAGCGATTCGAATGCACCCAATTTATAAAGTGTTATTTTCATTTTTTTGATTCATTTGTTACTAGTAAAATATTTGATTAGACATTTTTCAGTATTATTGTTAAATATCAACAAAATACAAAAGATCACTATAAGTAATCAAGTTATGCTGTTGTCATTCCAAGCAGAGCTGTTGTCAAGCATAAGGCTACGGGAGGGTTGGCGCGCCCGAAAAATATTTAACCCCGCCTCATTCTGCATGTGACTATCCCAAGTCAGGAGCTTGTAATTCGTTGGTTGTCGTTTTTTGCAGTATCATATTTGTATTTCATTTATTGTTTTGGACATAAATTAGGCCGTTAGTTTTCTCTTTTGAATTGTTTTAAATTTGTCATTTCGGGGCCATCTATAGCTTGCTATGAGGTATGGATTTTGCTCATTGTTGAAGGCCTACGGTGATCTATAGTTGCTAACCTACGTCATTTGGTCTCTGGTGGGAAGTTGTCTCAATGGCAGTCATACCACATCATCTTATTTTTTATATAAGTGTTCCCTTTGTTTCGGGTTAAATATCAACAGTAAGAACTCACTAGGTTCACCAATAAAACAAAAAATTGAAGAAAAAAAAAACATTGGTACATAGTCAAAGACGGCTGATAAACTTAACTTTTCATTGGAGAGTTTAACAACTCTACATGAGGGAGTGATACCAAGCGATGTAGTGAATTGAGGCAAAACTTTGAATTTGAAGCATATCAATTTATAGTGAAGCAGTTTAACATAGAAATATAATAAAACAATGGAGTAGAGTAAAGTCATATATATTTTAATAAAGAACTGGCAATGTGGAGGCTAATGGTAAACTTTATAAAGAGGTAGGATATTTAATCTCTTTGAAAAATGGATGGTAGAGGTTCTGGATGGGGAGGGGTCATTCATTTTTGTATTCTTTAATTTTTAGGCCCCTTTTCTCTATTCTTTATATTTCTAGGTCATTTTTCTCGATTCTTTATATTTCTTGGCCATTTTTCTCTATTCTTTATATAGTAGAGTAAATTTACATTACATTTTAAAAGTTACATTTTAAACAATTTTCAGTATTTCGATTATTTCATGTTGAAGATAAAAGAATTTGCATGCTTAGTTTTATTAGTAAACAACAGGTGTTGATTTTAATGTCTTTAGTAGAAGTAGTTCAGAAAAGTAATTAATTGTAATTAATTGTTTATTTCACATTTTATTGACCACTACTTGAGACTGTCTAACTCAGCATTTCTATTTGGTAATTAAAAGGTCAGAGGTTTGATGCATAAGATAAATTTAGAATATTAAGTAATAGGCTAAAGGGTCAGTTAATTTAATTATACAGTTAAGTCTGATAGTTTGAAGTCACTTTGAGAATTGTATTTGTCATAGAAACATCTATTTCTGGAATTATATGTATTATCATGATTATTGTAAACCTTTATCATATGAACTATTATGGATGCCTGTTTTACGTTTAATAAACAATTAGTTATGTAATGGAGTACCTTTTATATATGAGCTAGTGAACCAAGACAGTACCCCCGTATCTCAAACACTTCTTATAGGAGTAAAGCCCTCTCCTACATAATAGTGGAAAACACCGTTCCTACATAATGGTGGAGGACTTTAAAGTAAAGTTATAACTACGACATCCAGATAGATTCCAGTATGAACACTTACACTTAGTGCAAAAGGACCAGATTTAAGCTAACATAGAAACCACTACCAGTGCAACAGAGGATAGTGAAGATGATGACGATGATGATGAAATTGACATATATCAAGGCTTTAATGTACATATATATATACTGCGAGGGATCATTTCAGTTGTGAATTGTTGGACATGCAAATAGTTTTTGAATACAGAAACATTAGTAACTTAGAAATGTTAGTCAATGTTAGTAGATTTATAGTGACTTGTATTTGTTCTTGATTTCGTTATTCCTTCTATATTTGAAAGATGCTGTTTGAAAAAGACCAGATGTTATAGAAAGCAGATTTAAGTATGTTTCTTAGTGCGTGGATAGATTGCCAAGATTTCCTTGTTGCATTGTAATTCCCTATGTAGTCACAAGAGACTGCTGAAATATGTTGAAATAGTTGTCCTACTTTCATTGCGGACTATGTAAGGAACTTTTTTTTTAAGTGTAGAAGACCTGTCTTTTTGGAGAAAATATATTCATGAATTAAGACGAACTATAATGGAGACAAAATGAAGAAGAAGACTTAGACGAAGATGAAGACAAGAAAATTCAAAACAGGCAGCATTGCCTAGATGAGAATATGAAAGAAACAAATTAACCTATATTGTGAGGAACAAAGTCAACTACTTCAAGTTGAGAGATAATAACTCATCTTATATCATATATTGCTTATTTTTACTTATTCTGGTATACCATCTATCTTCCAAACTTTTGTATATACTATTCTCAGTGATATATGGAATAAGAAGATTTCATTGTGTCTAATGGTAGTTTGTGCATCAAATGTTCTATTGAGTGAAAGCAATAGTAGAGTTCATAATATTTAGTGGAGTCATACATAGGTACACATGTATATATGCTAAATATGTGAGTCATATCGAGAGTATCATAGTGCATTCTAAGCCTTTGAAATGAAATATTCTGATATGCAGAATACCAAGAAATTAGCTATAGTGCAATTCGGGTATTACGGATCGCAATCACTTAGTGACAAGTGAAATGTGATCAAAATTGTGCAAATGAAAATTGCATATGAAAAGTGAAAGTCATATATAGCCATTTTTAGGGCATTTTGAAATCCATGGAATGTATATAAGTTGCATATAGATAGTTTTATAGTTAGTTTTTGCATGCTTATTAGAACATTTACAGAACATTTGGACTATACTACAGAACAGTACTACATCAGAGTGAAACGACAAACATTTGAAAACTTGATGAATGCCTAATGATGATTATATTATATGGACACAAACTATTCTTTAATACATAAATACCAAGATGCTGAACTGAAAAACATTTGTAACTTATTTCAACAATTAAGATGATGAACTATGACAATTTTAGTTATACGATTGGATATGCCTACTAAACTGAACTTATGATATTTGCAGTTTAGTAACCGAAACCGTGCAGAACTATAAAATTTTGTTCCTAAATACCTGATGACTTGTGAAGTATACTATTTACCAGAACTTTCAATTTTTAATGAACAATCTAAGCTGATGTCGCTTACAGATTTGGGCATATTTGAACTCTGAACTTAAATCAAGATGACAGTTTGCTGTGTGAACATACTTTTTTTAATGCATTTGAATGTTTGGAGACCAAAAATTTTATAAAGCAAGAGGGAAATATAGTAGAGTAAATTTACATTACATTTTAAAAGTTACATTTTAAACAATTTTCAGTATTTCGATTATTTCATGTTGAAGATAAAAGAATTTGCATGCTTAGTTTTATTAGTAAACAACAGGTGTTGATTTTAGTGTCTTTAGTAGAAGTAGTTCAGAAAAGTAATTAATTGTAATTAATTGTTTGTTTCACATGTTATTGACCACTACTTGAGACATTAAAGATTCTTAGATAAATATGTTCTGTCTAATTCAGCATTTCTATTTGGTAATTAAAAGGTCAGAGGTTTGATGCATCAGATAAATTTATAATATTAAGTAATAGGCTAAAGGGTCAGTTAATTTAATTATACAGTTAAGTCTGATAGTTTGAAGTCACTTTGAGAATTGTATTTGTCATAGAAACATCTATTTCTGGAATTATATGTATTATCATGATTATTGTAAACCTTTATCATATGAACTATTATGGATGCCTGTTTTACGTTTAATAAACAATTAGTTATATAATGGAGTACCTTTTATATGTGAGCTAGTGAACCAAGACGGTACCCCGTATCTCAAACACTTCTTATAGGAGTAAAGCCCACTCCTACATGATGGTGGAATACACCGTTCCTACAATTATATATCAGCACCCTATATATTATTCTCTATTCTTATTTTTTTCTCTATTTTTTATTTGTTGAAACATTTATTCTGCACTTATTGCCCATTTTTCTCTTTTCAGAAAAATCCTTCTAGACCCTCATATAAGATCTTAAATGATTATTACTTACATCTTGAAGTACTTCACCTATCATGCCATTCCAGTTGCCTGAGCCATCTTGTGACCCATACTTGTAATCAGGATTTAAACCTATTTCATAGGAAAATCCACCTCTTTTTGATAGAGCATCTAAAAGATCTATCATGAAACCAGAAAATGTTCCATCACCATTATCTATCAAATAAGGATCCTCCTAAAACGAAGAATACTCTAGTTTGATTAAAATACTATTCTAAAACATTGCATATACATAAATATGTTTAAGGTGTAAAGAGAGAGAGAGAGAAAAAAACAGCTATTTACGAATTGACTACTTTTAAAGCAATTAGAATAACACTTGGTAGCTAAACTAGATCTTATAAAATATTTTCGTTCGACTGAAACAGTTTAACAATTTGTCGGTATGATAAGTGGTTATGAAAGTGCAGAGATATCTGAAGTTTTTTTTTCTGTATTTCTGTGTAACAACTTTATGATAAAGCACAGAGGTAAAAAGTGACATACTTATTTTAATGATAGAGCAAATGCAATTTGATTTCCATTATAGTTTATATTTCCAAGAGGCATAATTCGTTAAAATTATTTGATCAAAACTTATTTTCGAAAGTGTCAAAGACATAGCTGATATAAACCTACGATATAAGTTTCATAAAATTCTGGCAAGTACACATCAGAGCGCTTATAAGGCAATTTTCCATATAACTAATATTTCCAAGGAGCATAACTCTTTTAAAAATCATTTGCTCGGCACTGATTATCAAATTCGTCCAAAATATTGCTAATATAAACCTATGATTTAAATTTCATAAAATTCTGGCAAGAATTGTAAATATATGATAGCGCTAACAATGCAATTCTCCATATAATTTATATTTCCAAGGGGCATAACTCTTTTAAAAATAATTGATTGGCACTGATTTTCGAACTCGTCCAAGACATTGCTGATATAAGCCTTTGATATAAGTTTCATAAAAATCTGGCAAGAATTGAATACATGAGAGCGCTAATGATGCAATTTTGCATAAAAGTAAATGTTTCCAAGGGGCATAACTCTTTTAAAAATAATTGATCGGCACTGATTTTCGAACTCGTCCAAGACATTGCTAATATAAACCTATGATATAAGTTTCATGAAATTCTGGCAAGATTTGTACAAATGAGAGCGCTAACGATGCAATTTTCCATAAAATTAATGTGTCCAAGGGCATAACTCTTTTAGAAATAATTGATCGGCACTGATTTTTGAACTCGTCCAAGACATTGCTAATATAAACCTATGATATAAGTTTCATAAAACGTACAAATGCAATGCAAATTTCCATAAAATTAATGTTTCCAAGGGCATAACTCTTCTAGAAATAATTGATCGGCACTGATTTTCGAACTCGTCCAAGACATTGCTAATATAAACCTATGATATAAGTTTCATGAAATTCTGGCAAGAACTGTACAAATGAGAGCGCTAACAATGCAATTTTCCATAAAATTAATGTTTCCAAGGGCATAACTCTTCTAAAAATAATTGATCGGCACTGATTTTCGAACTCGTCCAAGACATTGCTAATATAAACCTGTGATATAAGTTTCATGAAATTCTGGCAAGAATTGTACAAATGAGAGCGCTAACGATGCAATTTTCCATAAAATTAATGTTTCCAAGGGCATAACTCTTTTAGAAATAATTGATCGGCTCTGATTTTCGAACTCGTCCAAGACATTGCTAATATTAACCTATGATATAAGTTTCATAAAATTCTGGCAAGAATTGTACAAATGAGAGCGCTAACAATGCAATTTTCCATAAAATTAATGTTTCCAAGGGCAAAACTCTTCTAAAAATAATTGATCGGCACTGATTTTCGAACTCGTCCAAGACATTGCTGATGGAAATCTATGATATAAGTTTCATAAAAATCTGGCAAGAATTGTACACGTGAGAGCGCTAACAAGACCGGAAGGGACGGACGCCCGGTATTTTCATGTCCCCCGCAACGCTTTGCGCGGGGGGACAAAAATTAATTCGCGGATATTTTCGTCAGTTTGTATTCATACTAATGGTAGTTTTAATGAGGAAGTTGATATATTGTGCTCAATTTGTTGTAACTTTAGACACAATCATTAGTTATTTTGTAAATGAGATGCACGACATGAGGTTTTTTTTCTGACAACATAGTTGATTTTCAGCCATTAATTACAAGATGTACATTTCAAGTACAATGCCACATGAATTTGATCCCAAAGGAGATGTAACTGATGTTATGTATACGTCAATGAGACAACATCGCATCTGGAAAAAAACCCAAAGCCATCTAGAGTTAAACAAACAAACAAATTATTGTCAAGCAACCTCTTGAACAGATGATTTGTTTTCGTTTTTTTGTTGTTGCAAGGGCATGTGCATCCTCATGTACCACTCCCCCACGTCGTCTATTAAATGGTCTTTCCTTTGTCAGTTTTTTTTTAATCAGGGAAATTGTAGCACATGCTTGTCATATTGTTAGAGATCATCTAACACATTCGCTATGTGAAGCAATGCATACAGTTTACATATCACAAGTTGCTTCAGTTTTTAAATGCAGACTGATAATTCATGAACCCATTTTAGAAAGAATTGATATTTAGCTATACAATAAGATGAATGTTGAAGTATTTTGGTTAGATGTAATTCTCACGTAATCAATGGATCTATCTTTCCAACTGTAACGCAGTCTTAGATTTGTCTTTTGTCAATTAGAACAGATAATATAAACAGATGTGGTGTATATGCTTTGACGTAATGAGAATTTGGTGTGGTAATGAGTTTAGCAAGTCTGGAACTATATGAAAATTGTCAGTGGAAAATACTTACCACTACTGACGTTATGGTGTAATTTTGTCCCTGAAATAAAATAAGATGATAATATATAAGTTACAAGTTTTTGTAGCATGATGTCATTTATTAATGTAAAAGAGGGACGAAAGACAGACAAATAATAGTACAGATGACACTATATAGAAAAACTAAAGACTCAGCAACACGAACCCCACCAAAAACTGGGGGTGATAATTGAATATCGTGATCTATCCTAACATCAGGTTACATGACGTAAAGACGTAAACCGACCCTCTTTCTATATTCATATTGAAAGCTATCACTTTACATTCTCTATAGATATAAAAAATAATGATAAGAATGGTATTATAGTCGGCGGGTGACATTTTGGCAACCAGTTGTAGGACAATTTAGCGAAAATATCGGACGTTTTATTGCCATATTTTAGCCCATTTTAGCCGAACGACAAAAATTAATCCATCTTTTCGTTCTTTTTTTAGGGTCTGGACGGGGTCCCTCAATTCTGTATTCTTTATTTTTTAAGCCATATTTCTCTATTCATTATACTTCTGCCCATTATTCTCTATTCTATATACTTTATCACCCCATTTTTGTCTATTCTTTATTGTTTTGGGTCATTTTTCTCTATATCTTTTATTTTTTGGTCCATTATTATGTAGTATTAGTCCATTTTTATCTAGTCTGTAAACCCAATCTAGACCCTCTTTTATAGTATACATGTACCTCAATGAAATATTAAATACGTGACGCAATAACACCATATTCTGTCAATAATCAAATCACACCTACATGCATATATAGACTAGTAAGCCACATACATTTAGCACCGCATCAGCACGATCATAACTGTTCAAATCTGCGTATTTGATATTTAAGAATGTACTTTACAATTGCCTGGATTCGAGAATATAATTTTTAGACAATAATACATATTACATATCAGACTCACTAATTCTACATACATTTAATTTTTTAAAGCAAAATGAATTACAACAGGAACGTCAGAAAAATGAAAATTAACACTAAGGACAGACCGGGCGTGGCAATACTAAAATTACCACTATGAACAGACCGGGCGTGCCAATACTAAAATTACCACTAAGGACAGACCGGGCGTGACAATACTAAAATTAACACTAAGGACAGACCGGGCGTGACAATACTAAAATTACCACTAAGGACAGACCGGGCGTGACAATACTAAAATTACCACTATGGGCAGACCGGGCGTGACAATACTAAAATTACCAAGTAAGCAAATATAAATCCTCGTTAATTGTTACCATTTGTTATAATTAAACCCGGACCACTCTTAAAACATACAAATACATAATACCCAAGACAAATGTATCACTAATGTGCACAAGATAAGACTGAAATAAATATAAGCAGACGAAGACAGATTATAGAAGACAACTATAAAAAGACCCGAAGATGTCTTTTTATTTGTAATGGTGTTTTTGTGATAGCAACATAGTTGATATAAAGATATAACAAAATGGTACGAAGAAAACCGAAGGACTCTCTCAACACACGGACATCCGTGATAGATGTTCAACTTCACAGGAAATGACTTTACTGAAAGTACTTTAAACAGACAGATGTACACACTTCATGGGACAAGACTGTGAGTACTTTAAACGGACGTCTACGACAGATGTATATCTCAGACAAGACTGAGACTCCTCTGTTCTTATTTGTTGTGCTGTAACACCACTGTCCCAGGTAAGGGGAGGATTAAGCGCTGTCTTTCATATTTGTCTTTCACTTATTGTTTTGTCATAAATCAGGCTGATGGTTTTTTCTTTTGACATGTTTCACATTTTGTCATGTCAGGGACCTTTTATAGCTGCCAATACGCTAAGGATTTTGCTCATTGTTGAATGCCGTACGATGACTTATAGTTGCTTAAATCCAAGTCATTTCGGTCTCTGGTGAATAATGATCTCATTGGCAATCATACAACACCCACTTATTTTGTATTATAAAATTGAGAATGGAAACGGGGAATGTGTCAAAGAGACAACAACCCGACCAAAGAGCAGAAAACAGCACCATGCCATCATTGTGTCTTCAACACAGCGAGAAAATCCCGCACCTATATTAACTTTCTATGCTTTTAATTCAAAAACTCAGCAATTACATCACTGCCAAATGGAAAACATGAGAATGGAAAACATGAGAGGTGCAATAAAATCATAAATATAAAATTATGCACGCATTATACAATAAAACGACAGTGATAAGATGTTATGGTATGGACGTGCATACAGCGACGGTATCTGTTTGATACTTCAATTTTGCAGCAGGTGATCAGAAGAAAAGAAAATGTAAATCATCATACATTAGGGTGATAAATTTCCACACCTGTCTGACAGCTTGCTTCAAAATTGTATCACTTATCAAGCGCTAATAAAGATAACATTTACGTTAACTTTTCTACAATGAGACAAAAAAAAATCAATGCTTATTAACGATTGATTAAAATTTACACCTTTCAATAGTGGTATACACTGCAAGACTGAAAGTATACATGGTTGAGATTCATAAGATCATCATAAAGACTGGAAAATATTGAAAAATAAATGGAGAATGTGTCCATGGGACACAGATCATGCCCCCGCTTGCATATATAAAACGTTATAAAGGACATAACTCGAGAACGGTAAAAGAGACGCCACCAAATTCGAACTTGATCTGTGTTTTGAGACAATAAGTATTGTGTACAAGTTTCATAACATTTGGTTGAGGCAAACTAAAGTTAAGAACGGAAACCAATTTCGGGACGTACGGTAGTATGGACGGACAAGGGTAACACTTTATGCCCCCTTCGGTGACAGCGGGGGCATACACAAAGTGTTTTATTTCTATTATTTACCTGTTAGACGATACTAAACTACCGATATCTTTCAATAGTACAAAATAAGAATAACTATAAATATTGTGCGTCCGAAGGACTTTTCTTGATTAACCTTTATCAGGAACGCTCAAAACTAAAAGGTTTACAACCAAGGATGTTTATATACTTGAAAGACACTACAAAAAGGGACCTAAACAGAACTGCCCAAACCATCTATGGTCCATTTTGCCAGAGGAGTTGGAACCTTAGTTTCTTAGTAATTATAAGGACTGAGATATAGACCGGACTTTTATCAAGATTGATAACAATCTACGTATCCTAAAGTATGAACTTGTTATTTGTTACAATCCTAGAGCATCTTCCCTTGGTTCCTGTTGCAGCTAAACAATCAAATATAAATACATATATTTCCAGCAAATATGAAAAAATAAAGTAAAATAAAATAAAAATAACTTCAAATAAATTCAAAGAGAGGAGAACGTTTGCCACATTCCTGGAGTAGCAACCCTTAAATACTGTATATCAATTTTTAGGTATATTATAAATTATGAATATCATGTCCAATTTTGAATGTTGTTAAGATTAATTTGTTATATGTGTATCCCCTCCCCCCTGGGGAACTATCTTGGAAAATAGAATATCTTTATCTTAATCTTTAGTATACTTGTTTGCATAGCCCAAGAACGGTCTTTTACAATAACATACAAATGAATGGAACACAAATCACAAACAAGAGTAAACAATTTAAATGTTAAAATGCAAAATTGACTGCTGTAGTGTAATTTCTTATTCCCTTCAAACTAGGATAGTTATTTAAAAAAATGAATAAAAGATTTACTCCTCAAAATGAACTGACAGTTTAAAATGATTAACATCAAACGGTTACGTAATTTGTTAAACTAAGTGAAAAATATAATTGAAAAAAAAAGATAAGAGCAAAGCAGAGATTCGCCAGTTTGTATGTTAGCCACGTGCTATAAATCATATCTCTTATAGCTATGGTGCTGTTTTTCTATCGATAAGCAACCTGTCTCAAAGGAATCAGTGACGTAGAGCAATAAGTTAAACAAGAGATATGATGGCTGACAGAGAAAAGACGTACTTATTCTACCGCCCTAGTATGATCTCATTATAAGCCTGGCTTTAAATGCTTTCGTCCAAATCTTATGTAAACAGTACATGCAGTTAGTTTTGAACGCAGACCAAATTTGTTTCAAGGCATATATTCATATATTTTTTCAGCAAAATCTAAAATCGCAAATTACAAGGCGGAAAAATTTAATAGATTTTGGGGATAGGTTCGGACTTTTGTTTTATCAACAAACAAGAATGTGTCCATAGTACACGGATGCCCCACTCGCACTATCATTTTCTATGTTCAGTGGACATTGAAATTTGGGTCAAAACTCAAATTTGGCATTAAAATTAGTAAGATCATACCATAGTGAACATGAGTACTAAGTTTCAAGTTGATTGGACTTCAACTTCATCAAAAACTACCTTGACCAAAAACTTTAACCTGAAGCGGAACAGACGAACGAACGGACGCACAGACCTAAAAACATAATGCCCCTTTACTATCGTAGGTGGGGCATAAAACATCAGGTAAACTAATTGACCCGGATTTTTGTAGTGCTATTGTCAAAACTGCGCTAATCCAAGACAGTAGTTTATTATAGTTTAACCTTTGTTTTAGTGTGGGAAGAGTATTTATAGAACCATATGACATATATGTCTATAAAGTATCAACGAGATGACAAATTGATACATCAACGTTACAAAAATATCAGCATTATTTCCTTCCATAAATTTTCAATTAAATCAAAGTGCATATACATATCTATCTTGTTTATATGAGTGGTTACTTCTTGCACACAAAGAAAGGTCAACTGTGGGTAACGCTTGTTTATATAAAACAGAAGTACTATTAAATTTACCAGACGGTTGTGCCATTCGCATATCTCATTATAAATAAGGAGAGGCGTATCTTATATTTTGAACGATATCTACATTCCAACGAATTATCATGGTATCAACTATGTTGATAAAACTATCTTTGTTGACGATAAACCTTCAAAATTAGAAAGATTAACATTTTAAAGCTTTGGTTCATTTTTTTTCTACATTGCTCGTCCTGAAAAGCATAAAATCTAAATCAGAAGAATGAACAGATACTGCAAAATGTCAAACTCAATTTAAATTAATGGATTATGAATCAGCTTCATAAATACCAGGCTTGCATCATTATGAATGGACAGAGTTGTAAATTGTAGAAAAATGTCTTTACATGTATAATACAAGTACAGCACGAAACTATATCAATAATAAATATATTATTACATATATCTTAAGAAAAAAACCATATATTTAATGAAGAAAACCCCAACTATTGAGATTCAACTACCCCACCCCTTAAAAAATATATATAAAAAAAGAAAGAAAAAAATAAAGAGGCGTAAATTCTGTCATAATATGAAAATTGAAAAATCGTGACAATCGTTCATTTTTTAAGTTCCGAATTGGTGTTGTTTGAAAAATCAACTATTACTGCTCAATTATGATAATGACACGATAAGCTTAAGTTTCTGTTAGTTAAGAGAGAGAGAGAAAAATTTTTTTTTAAAGTTGCATACATACCGAGCTTGAATTTATCCACAAAAGCACAAATATAAAAATGGAACTTATACTTCCCATGTTTTCAATCTTTAAATGCTGCAGAGTTCGCGTACTTAATATTAAAAACAATTTCAGAAATTTGATCAGTTGTTCTTATCAGTTTTAATCTATTTTTCCTGATTCCCATATGAAACAACACTAGTCTGCGCTGTACTTTGAAAGATAATCTGAAGCGGAAACCAGCTGACTTGTAAACATACGTCTGTTCAATCTCTTTTCCAATGTTTTTCACACTTTTTAACTTTGTTTTCATCTGTTAAATTTACGAAAGGTTATGTAATGTGGTTTTGAATGTTTATTAGATATTATAATATTTAATTTTGCTATAATTTTTCATAATTTTCAAGTGAGAGAATTGTATCGATTGTAGCGTTTTGTAGGCATTAACTCGTGTTTATACGCACAACATTTCCTCTGTCAGTTAGACATTGTTAGACCGACAATGGTGAAACATGACAAACTGCTTGTAGAATACAAACAAACAAACAAGTTTACAATTGTCCTTTGTCCTGTTAAATGTTGTTTGTTTTTACATCTTATCATAATATTAAAACATAAACAATAGTATCTCCTTTTTCTGTATAGGGGGATTCTTAATAAAAAGAATTATGATAAAACGTGTCTTGCTTACAAAACATGAATTGGAACTAAATTGCTGTACTACCGATGGTCACATGATTTTACTCTGACTGGAACAAAATGCATGGTGTCTTTAGACGACGAATTCAAAATAATCTTTGTTTATGTCCTTTCAAAATCGGATTTTTAGAGGTTGTCTCTTAATTGTTGAATATTGTTTTTATTTTCTTACCAATACAACTTCATTTTAATACTACATCTTCATTACCATCCTGTTCTGTTTCACCAGAGCTGCGTGAGCCCCTTTGCTTTTTTTTTTTTTTTTTGGTACTTGAAATGCGAATATGACAACGTTTGAGAACAAAATGAAACTGAGCCAAATACTTATATTTTTTAAGGCTCGATAGATGTTCAGCCCACTCAACACAAAACTACCATCCTCGTTTTGACCATTCTGAACCGAAATTGTAGAAAACTATCTGTTCTCATTGTTATACAATAGTTGCATATTCGCCCCTCTAAATATAATAAATAATAATACATGAAAACAAACATAGGGCTCTTTTCACAAAAAATCTTACGACTAAAATTGATTGTAAGTTACACTGAAATGTTCATGACTTACGAGCATTTTTTCTTGTTAGATTTTTTTGAAATGAGTCGCTAACAACTTGTAAAAAAACCTACAAGTTGAACCATGAACTAAGGGGTTAATTGTTAACATGTATTGTTCTAAAAAAGCAATTAGTGTTGATAAAACAGGAAAAGTGTCATTAGCTAAAACATTCCAGATGCAGGAACACTTTCAGAATATGTTTTGTATTAGATACACCTTGACGGCGTTAGCCCGAATGGGTGTATCTAATTTACACCAATATATCATTGTCAATGCAGAATGGTAGTTTTCAATAATTTAGGAGGGGGTCTTTCAGCGATTTGATCATATGTTATTGAAAAGCATAATAAATACAGGGTATCTAGGTGTAAGTAGTAATCGATTTGGAATGAAAACTCAATTGCGTCTATTTTTCTGCCATCAAATAGATTCATTATCACTACTGTTGTATGGTAATATGAATTGCTGTACTATCTTGTCTTTTTCTGGTTTAATTGCCAAAATCTGAACTTTTTGCTGATAAATGATAACACTTCTATGTAAATAACAAAACAATAAGGGTTTAAAGAACCATACAGCATACACTTATATATGGCAAACCGTTTTTATATCTATTCAATTTCAAGAGATCATATAAAGTAAATAAGATATCTATATCTTTTATATGCTGCTTAATAATATATCTTATTTAGTTTATAAGATATCTTATTCAGGCTTGCCCTAAATATTTCACACTATTTTCTAGATAGTGAAGTTGTTATAACAGATCGTAAAGGCAAAAATTAAGAGTCCCGCGTGTTGGCTTACCAGGTTTACCAATGTTCCAATTTAGAACAATGCATAATAACAAATCGGGGGAATGTATCACAAGAGATATTCCCGTAAAATATTATATCCAAGTTTTTATGCTAATGCATTAATTTATTATTTCTTAAAACTCCGAATATCTATATGTCATGTCTTGAATGCTTATTTCACGTGACTTAATTAAAAAACAAATAAACTTGCTTTTTTCATTTCATACAGTAAGGGAACTGTATAAATTGAAAATATTGATTGCTTTCTCGGTTGCTATATCATGCTTCGCTAGTCATGTCAATAATCAAGTTACTAATTCAAATAACCATTTTTGATAAAGACAGTTAAATCGAATCATATTCCCTTCCAGCAAAATCATAAATGTAGAAAAGGCATGAGCCAATCGACGGAAACCATTGGTTAAGTTGAAACTGCTTCAGTATTCACGATAAACCCTTACAACCACAGGCGCAACGCTTGTTTTTTTAAGAAATGATGTAAAGATTCTATTGGCCTGTCTTGGAACTTTTTACAAGTCCAATTGAAATTTTACAGGCCTGGGTTGGTGGGCCTGTGGCAAAGCGTGAAAACTGCTGCGTATCCTGCAAGACGCTCCCTTGGGAAGTCGTTAGTTTTGTGCGTTCTATCGGAGTTCACCACGGTATTAGTCATTGCTCGTCTATCGGAGTTCACCGCGGTGTTTATCATTGCTCGTCTATCTGATTTCACCACGTGTTAATCATTCCTCGTCTATCGGAGTTTACCACGGTGTTATTCATTGCTCGTCTATCTGAGTTCACCACGGCGTTCATAATTGCTCGTCTATCGGAGTTCACCACGGTGTTAATCATTGCTTGTCTATCGGAGTTCACCACGGTGTTATTCATTGCTCGTCTATCGGAGTTCACCACGGTGTAAGTCATTGCTCGTCTATCTGAGTTCACCGCGGTGTTTATCATTGCTCGTCTATCTAAGTTCACCACGGTGTTAATCATTGCTCGTCTGTCTAAGTTCACCACGGTATTAATCATTGGTCGTCCATCTGAGTTCACCGCGGTGTTAGTCATTGCTCGTCTATCGGAGTTTACCACGGTGTTATTCATTACTTATCTGAGTTAACCACAGTGTTAACCATTGCTCGTCTATCTGAGTTCATCACGGTGTTAGTCATTGCTTGTCTATCGGAGTTCACCGCGGTGTTAATCATTGCTCGTCTATCTAAGTTCACCACGACGTTAATCATTGCTCGTCTATCGGAGTTCACCACGGCGTTAATCATTGCTTGTCTATCGGAGTTTACCACGGCGTTAATCATTGCTCATCTATTTGAGTAAACCATTGTGTTAACTATTGCTCGTCTATCGGAGTTCACCACGGTGTTAATCATTGCTTCATCGTTGATTTATGATTGTATATTGCACTTATGCATTTTCTTGAAACACTTCAGGGATGTCATTTAAATCATCCTAAGATAAATGATAATCTTTATAAAAGATTTCAAAGTATTTACCAACGCTAATAAAAAAGCCGTCGTAAATATTGACGGTAAGCATTAATGTTTAAACAAAGTAATATATAGTCCTTTTATAAATTGTTATTTGGATGGAAAGTTGTCTCATTGGCACTCACACCACATCTTCCTATATCTACTTATTGAAAAGTTTCCGTAAGGGTAAGTTAAGGTTGAAAGGTTTTGGCTATACTAAGTATGTTTTCGTAAGGGTAGGTTAAGCTTGAAGGTTTTGGCTATACTGTATATGTTTTCGTAAGGGTAAGTTAAGCTTGGAAGGTTTTGGCTATACTGTGTATGTTTTCGTAAGGGTAAGTTAAGGTTGGAAGGTTTTGGCTATACTGTGTATGTTTTCGTAAGGGTAAGTTAAGGTTGGAAGGTTTTGGCTATACTGTGTATGTTTTCGTAAGGGTAAGTTAAGCTTGGAAGGTTTTGGCTATACTGTGTTTGTTTTCGTAAGGGTAGGTTAAGGTTGAAAGGTTTTGGCTATACTGTGTATGTTTTCGTAAGGGTAAGTTAAGCTTGGAAGGTTTTGGCTATACTGTATATGTTTTCGTAATGGTAAGTTAAGCTTGGAAGGTTTTGGCTATACTGTGTATTTTCATTTGGTTTTGGCTATACTGTGTATATTCATTTGGTTTTAATGCAAACACATTTATGTGTAGTTAGATCTAAGTTTCTGATGACTTGAATTAGGGACGAATACGTAAGAACAAATGTATGCAGATTGTGTAGCAGAAATCGTCGGCAATTTTTCTCTAGCCTTACAGAAACACATGATCTGCTCATGGATATCAAATTTGTTTTTTCTTAAAACCAGGACCAAATATAAAAATTAATTATGAAGACATTTGAAAAGGACAGACGAAACTATCCGCTGCAGAAAAATAACAAAACCAAGTCTTCGAAAATTTCAAATTTAGATAGCAAAAGTGACAAAAAAAAATCAAAAAATCTTGTGCCCCAGAAGGTCAAACAGTTACTGCTCAACTAGTGGTACCCGTCGTGTTGCTCATGAGAAGTAAAAATTGGGTGTAAGCTCGCATTCTGTGCTGTCTGAAAGGATGACTGGATTAATGCTACAGGTAGATTATATCGGTTGTCATGTTTAACAGAGATTCAATAAAGACCAACCAAATCATGAACTTTCAAAGGGATTACTTCAATTATACCATTACGAACCCTTAGATCAATAGCTTCCTTGTTGGTAGCAACCAGCTATCACGGAACTTTGATAGGCAACTCAAGCCCTGATATATTTAGATTTGAATGCATTTTGATGAAGAATATGGCTTTATGTGGAACCAAGACCACACGGATTCGAACAACAAATACACAGAAGATGAACTCATCAAAATTCTGGACTTTTTGATCGAAAACATATTTGCTGAGTTTGGTGGAATGATATTTCTGCAGACAATGGGAACAGATAGTGCAACACTACTGGCCGACTTGTTTTTGTACTTATATGAAGCAGAATTCATACAGAACCTTATCAAAGACATATATCCCAGTGAACTTGAAATTAAGGATACTAACCATTTCTCAGCAGTAACATACCCTCTAATCCATCGTACTCAGTTAATACGTTACGCTAGTACATGTTCACACCATACGGACTTCATTAACAGGGGTGTGCTCCTTACACAAACACTGCTACAACAGAGTCATGAGGAAGAACTGATAAAATCGACACTACGTAAGAGAGAGGCGAAAGATACCAAAGGAATTTTTAAACTCATTAGTCGACAACAAACTGACAATGCCATGGCAAAAAACGAAAAACGACGAAAAGACAAACAACAGTACACACAACACAATATAGAAAACTAAAAACTGAGCGAAACGAACCCCACCAAATACCGGGCTTATTTCAGATGCTTCGGAAGGGCAAGCTTATCCTGCTCCACGTATGACACCCGTCGTGTTACTTAAAATATGATGATTCTTTATATCAAGTGATTAGGCATCATGCAATAGCGGATTGGTAATTGACTTTTCTCTAACCATAAGACATCACCAAATTCATAAACCATCGGTCATGTAAATTTTCCAACCCTGAAACTTATCCGAATATGAAATTTTGAAATAGAAAAACTTTTCATGACAAAGGATATACAAGACTGTTACCGGTATAAACATCACAAAGCTTCAAAAAATAAAAAAAAGCATAAAGATCAACACTAAAATTAATGCAAGAGCAACACGATCCCCTTTTAAACAAAACAAGGGATGATCTCAGAAACAGTAACAGGGAAGGTAATGACGTCGCAGACGTTATTTTTCGCGATGTCAAACTGTGAAATATCGGTAAAAGATGCATTTTTCGTCTGATTTTAATCATTAGCTCGAGAACGAGTACATCGACCACACTTTTCAAAAATGATATTTCGATTGATTTTGTGTGAAGATTATTTGTACAAATTTTTATGAATAAATCACCGATGAATTTCTTTTAAATTAGATAAATAAACAGCAAAAAATACTTGTACAAATGTAAGATTTTTTTTTTTTAAATCATGTTAATTTAATAAAAATGAATTATTTGGAAGAATTGTTACACAAATTTATATCATACTTAATATATGTAGAGAAGATATTCCAAATGTTTTTTTTTTTTTTTAAATCCGTTTGTGTTTATCTTTTGAAACAAAAAAGATGGGTATGTTTGTTCAAAGGATAGACATGTCCAAGACGTAATTTTGAGAAAATGTCTAAACTTTGACCCCATTTATCTATGAAAGTAGCACATGAAGGTATTTTTTTTATTACATATTTGTTTTGACTGTGTGTAAAATAGCTGTATGCAAATTTTCGTCAAAATTCACCGTGGGATCAAAACGGTATCGTATGCCCTTAACCACTTGGAACTCTTGGTTCAATAGATTCCTTGTACGCAGCAATCCTTTTTTAAAGACATCGTGATAGGAAATGCAAGCTCTGGAACATCTTTTCAACTGGGAGATATATACTTCATATGCAGGTGCTGCTGGAATGGTGCTTGTAATCTTTATGATGGCATGATACTTAACCCTTGACAGGAGGGATTGTAGTTGATTTTCATATGATGAAGACATAATCTTTCAATCAGCTTAATTGAGGTCTGGAGCTGGAGCTATTATCTACTAGAAGTCCTTTGTTAACTTATGTTGATCATTGTCATTTTGCTTTGTTTCTTCTGTTACCTATTCTAACATCAAACTCCGACTTCTTTTAAACCGAGTTTTACTGTGCGTATTGCTGTGTGTTTGTATATTCAACTTTGGATAGAGGGATAGGGGAGGGTTAAGATCTCACAAAACATTTTTAAGCCCGCCGCTTTTTTTGCGCCTGTCCCAAGTTAGAAAACCTCTAGCCTTAGTTAGTCTTGTGTTTTTTAATTTTGGTTCATTTGTATGTTTCGGAGTTTAGCGTGGCGTCCATTTCGCTGAACTAATACATATTATTGTTTAGGGGCCAGCTGAAGCCCGCCTCCGGGTACGGGATTTTCTTAGTGCGATGAAGACCCATTGGTGGCCTTAGGCTGTTTTCTGCTCTTTGGTCGGGTTGTTGTCTCTTTGACTCCTTCCCAGTTTCAATTCTCTACCCTATGCTACAAAGAAATGGCAAAAAAAATCATAATCTCTTTTGTCGTGAAGCTTCATCATTGTCAATTTCTATATCGATTAATATGGATTGTTGAAAATTGAATTGATGTCAAGTACAGGTGACTCGTCAGACGGACATGAATATATCGGTGACATGTAGTTACTGAGAAAACTCATCTTAGCAAAAACATTATTGTTGATAACTGAACTGTTATAAAAAGGTTAACCGTTAACATCATTTGACTGCATCCAGAAGAACATGTTCCTCGAACAAGGACAAGTAAAAGCTGGCACTGCCAACTGATGCACCTAGTTTGGCCTTCGATGAGCAAAACCCATACCGAATAGTAAGCAATTAAGGTCCCGATGTGACGAACTGTGAAACAATTAAAAAGAGAAAATCATCACACTGAATTTTACTACAAAAATGACCGAAGAAACAAATATGATAGATAGCAATCAATGACGATCACTGAATCTACACAATAAAAAAGGGAAAACATTTTTTATTTTAAGTGTTCAAAATACTACTATGTTTGGAGGGACAAATAAACATGTACTGTTTTGCTTATCTATCACCTGAATAAATAGTGAGATACTATCACCTAATCAACTTAAATAAAATGTTGACACAGAGATATGTCTCGCCTGTCCGCATAAAGTTCAGAAAAGACAATCTGATGGACAGCAACATTGCTTATTAATTCAAAGTCAGCGACTCGCTGGACCATTATCTTGTGGGCAGGGCCTAGAAATGGTCGACAAACTGAGATGTACTGATAGTAATGCAACTTTATACAAAATATCATTGATCTGTCGCAAGCAGTTCTTATCAAACTAACTTAACCAGAAAACTTAACATTGAAAATTGCTAATTAATTCAGTCACTGGACCATGACCGAGGGGACGGGGCCTCGAAATAGTTGTCAAACTGATATGAACTGATAGTAATGTAACTTCATCGCCGGAAAAGCAATCCCTATGTCTCGCTTTCCGCGACAAGCGTGACAAAAATCTATTTTAGTAACAGTGATCTTGACCTTTGACTCCCAAAATCTATTGTCTTCTTCCCCTTTCCTATACTGTAAAGTGCAATGTTTTTTTTTTGTTAATTCCGTAAATTTGAACTTCAAAGTAGATTAGAATCACAGGAAAGGAAAATGTCAAAATAACCCCACAATTCAGGTTTTGAACTAGAAATTTAAACTCAAGAACAATAAACCACTTTACAATATGAATCTTCTGTTTGTAAAAGTTTCATTCTAATCAAGCAAGGGAAACTCAAGCTTCCATCCTGAATCATTTTTCCATTTTTTTCCTATTCTTAGTGACAGTGACCTTGACATTTGGCCCAAAAATCAGGTTTCTCCAACTTCCAAGTATCTTACATCTGTATAAGTTTCATTCCAATCAAGCAAGGGACACTTAAGAAACCATTTTCATTTTAATTTCTATTCTTAGTAAATTAACTCATCATAATTACCAGGATACAGCAACCTTGACCTCTGACCAAAATCAAAAGACTTCTTCAACTTCCAAATATCTTACATTTGTACAAGTTTCATTCCAATCAAGCAAGGGACACATAAGAAACCATTTTCCAATTAAATTCTATTTTTATAAGCAGTGACCTTGACCTTTGATCTGTTAACTCCAAAAGCAATAGGCTTCTGCCCATTCCCTATATTTTTCATGTCTATAAGTCTTATTTCAATCAATCAAGGGAAATTTAAGTTTCCTTCTGGAAACCATTTTTTGAAATAAAAATCTATTTTTAGTAACAGTGACATTGACCTTTGACCCATCAGCCCCAAAATTGACAGTATTCTTCCCCTTTCCTATACCTTTTATCTGTCTGGTCAATTTGATTTAAATTTTCACTCAACCAGAATTTGATGACTATATGAATATGGTATATTAAGATAAAGTCAGAAACTATTATTAGAGCTGTCATGACAGCAATACCTGTTACTTAAATTTACATTATTTTGGTATAACATATATCTGCTCTTGCTACTGTACTTTAAATGATAAACTGTGACTATTTAATCATTATCCTTTTGCCATTGGTTTTTGTTCTTCACATCTAGATGTCTTTCTTACAAAGTTTCAAACCAACATTACATTTACTTAACATTAAAATTACCTTTAACATTTACCAACACATTTCATACAATCATTTTAATATATTTTGTATTATTATACCTTACATTATATAGTAATTAATTGATTGGCTAATACAGAATCACGTGTCATAGTTTAATCCGATGTTTTTCCAAAAATTGGCAGGAGCGATGAATAACCCCATCAAATTGAAGCCTCCATCGAACAACCCTATTATTCCCCAGTGAATAACCCTGAAAAATTTGAAGCCTCCATCGAACAACCCTGTTATTCCCCAGTGAATAACCCTTGTCTTACCTCACTGATCACAAGTTAACTCCCTTTAAAGTATGACGTCACTTAACGTCAGATAAACAAAAACAAATATGGCAACGGCCAGGTTAGAAGTCCATCAAATGACGAAGAAACAAGACCAAACAAGACTTGGAAATTCATCTAGTGTCGACGATATCTTTTGTATTTCAGGGCCATCTATATTTTACAGAAAGAGTCTACCTTTGTTGTACATATGCGAAATTTCACACAATACTCAATAGACACAAAATAGTTTTCTAACGTAAGTGTTTTGACAATCTGTTACAATATTTTATTGTTATTTGTTTGTTCGGTATAATAAAACAATTATGGCCCATTGAGTCGGTGAATATCCAAAATAGTCAACCCAAGTAAGGGTTGACAATTTTGGATATACACCTCCTCAGCGGCCATAATTGTATATTGTTCACACAATCAATTCTGTATCATCAAGTTTCATAACATTTCATTATTTTACATTGTACTTTATAACAATCTTGTTTATAACTGTATGTTTATCTCATTGTAAACAAAATCATTCAATCATAAAAAGTTCATACAATCTTTGAAAAAAAATTGAATAGTTTACATCTTACTCTACCCCATAACTAGTATTATTTTGATATAAACATTTTTTTCTCACATCAAACAAAAATCCATTTTATGAAATCTTCACTAGCATCCAATTTTATCCTGTAAACAATGAAACTTTTACATAAATCTCAAATAGTGTACACCTTGATGTATTCACTATTGAACTTTCCTTTGAATGATTTGAACAAATCAGTTGACATCTACACATCAAATAACTTTAATATTAACCTTCACTTACACCTTTATCATATAAATCTTAGATCATTCAATCATAATAATGAGGAACCACAATTGTTTTGATTTTCAACCGTGAAACTGAATTTAATAAATAATCCTTTGAAACTTTCTTTTAATCTAGAATTTATATAGTGAACAGACTGATATAATCAAAGATGTGCAGACAGATATACACATGATAAATGCAAAAATGGTAAGGTTTGAAATATTTCTTAAATATTAATTCAATACCAATACTTTAATTTGTATTGGATTTATCCCAGGAAATGAGAACAAGGGACACAATTAAATTCAATTTTTTCCTAAACTTCTGATAAAATATAAAATGAAGAACTATATTTTTTAATGAGAATTTTTTTTAATAGTTAATTGATAATTTGAACAATATTAATTAAGTTTTAGATCTTGCATGGTTGATTAATTTCTCTCAAAATTTCTGATATTCTATTAAAGTTTTAAATATAATATGAGGCAGGCATTACCTGTGAAATGGGATGAAGTCTGTATAAATTAGTGTAGGAATTCAAGCATCATTTGCACTTGAATCTGTAGAAAATGAAGCCAAAGTACTGAAACATATCTGACATTCGACCTATTGTTCGGGATTATAGTTGTGACATCATTTTCAATGTAAAGAAAGAAACACCATCATCAGGTATTAATGTGTTTTTTTTTCATGTTATAGAATTATCAATTATTTTATTGCCAGTTCATTAGTAGATTGTTTTCTATATTGATTTTCTACTGCAGTTTCAGAAAAGAAGATTACAAAAGGAAAACATTTTGTAAAACTTACCAAAATTTACCAAATTAATGAAAATTGTTAAAATTGATTATAAAGGGCAATAACTCCTGAAGGGGTCAACTGACCATTTTGGTCATGTTGACTTATTTGAAGATCTTACTTTGCTGAACATTATTGCTGTTTACAGTTTATCTCTATCTGTAATAATTTTCAAGATAATAACCAAAATGGCAAAATTTCCTTAAAATTACCAATTCAGGGCAGCAACCCAACAACCAGTTGTCCAATTCATCTGAAAATTTGAGGGCAGATAGATATTTACTTGATAAACAAGTTAATCCCTGTAAGATTTGCTTTAAATGCTTTGGTTTCAGAGTTACAAGCCAAAATCTACATTTTACCCTATCTTCTATTTTTAGCCATGGCAGCCATCTTGGTTGGTTATAAGCCAAAATATACGCCAACATGCTTTTTATGGCAGGACATACAAAAAAGTATTAGACCCTATTAAACAAAAAAAACATAAAAAGATAATTCACAGTACCATATTGATGTTTAGTTTACCATATGTACTATTACGTTTTAGCTAGATAATTAAATAAAATAGAAAATTTGTTTCTATAACCAACTTTATACTTATATAATTGTGTTACATTATATGTTTATAATCTCACCAAATTCTTTCAAATTGTAAGTGCTAATAAAGTTCAAGGTGAGGTGGATATTGTCATAACTTCACAATCTGAATCATCATCTGATATGGTATCATGAATAGTCGACATTGTATTGTCCAGATGAAAAACATTTCTATTCCTTGATTTCATAGGTGTACTTTGAAACAACTCTCTTCTTCTATTTCCATTTGAATCTCTGCACAACTCATGTATTACATATCTTTCTTGATCACTTCTCCTGTGGTCTTGAGCTAAATCTGTTCTTGTTGGTTTGGTAAAGTGTGTATTTAATGATTGTTTGTTCTGCTGAGTTGTTTGAACTCTTCACTTCTAAAGAAATTTGATGTTGGTTCAAAAGGTTTTTTACTATACTCGCCAGAAACATATCTACTTGTCAATTTTGTTTTTGACGGTCTATTTAACATGCTTTTAATTACTGGGAAAGTTTTGCTCTTCTATAATCAGAAGATGGCTTTTTGAAAGTTTCATTTTTTGTTGTTGTAACATTAAATAAGTCATCCATCTGTGTTGATTGTTGACTTGAAGTTTTAAATTTTGAAAAACGTTTACGATCACCTGGTGATGGGGTACTAAGTAGCATACGAGAGAAAATCGTAGATGGAGATTGTTCATTTGAATTGAAGGAGTATGGATGCTTTTTACTTGGAGTATGTTGATCTTCAGAGAAAGGCAACCTAATTTCATTGTTTTGATATCTCTTCATCTGCTGTTCATTTGTTTCCATAGAGACTTGTTGTTTACCATTCTCAATCATATGCAGACTTCGTTTTGCTTTCATTTTCGTTCTACTGATGGCCTGTAACCTTTGCTCCAGAGGTGACATTAACAAACCAGACTGCTGTGAACTTCTAGAATTTTGAAGTAACTTAGCTGGAACTGATTTACTTGTGTCCTGAAACTGTTGATGCTTATGCAAGTCTGGAGAGCAGAAAGATGTGTTAGCATATGATTCTATGCTTGATAAATCTTTTGCACTTCTGTATGGAGATGCATTTCTATCTAGCTGTGAATTTTCATTTTTGTTTCTTATTACTGTCTCAGTCTGATATGAAACAATGCTTTGATCAATGGTCTTAGACCAATCCCAATGTCTCAATCCAGGCTGAGGTAGTTGTTTGTGACTTGTTTCTTTTGACTGGTTCTTACTGCAAGTAGACAGATATGTAAGGGTTTCCTGAACTGGTTTTACTTTAGGTTCAACTGGTTTATCAAACTTTCTATGAAATGATTTTGGAGATAAAAATGTGGCAACATCTTCTTCAGGATGAAAAAGTAGTTCTATAAGTTTGGTAGTATCTTCTTTAGGAACAAACTTCCTCCTTGCTCTCTTGTTCAAGGTTTTAATCTTTACAGGAGAAACCCATTTTTCACTAGCAGCCATTTGGAATCCAGCAGGTATCTGGAAGTTTGCTGGATTCTTTTGGTCATGGTAACACCTTTCTCCTTGTCTGACAGCATTAACATCCTGAATGTCCTTCCCATTTACACCTTCCTTTAACATACTTTCTTGAATAATGTTGTGTTTGTGGAGTTTTGATGAAAATTTTGATGGCATATCTGAAGAATTGTTTTGGTTAAAATTCCAATTTGTCATTGCAGGTTTCATACCATATTCCTTGATGCAATGTGATACAACATAAGAAGTGGGTTTTAAGTTAAATTCCTTAACATTTGTAGACTTCTTATGAACTTTCTCTTCATTAAATTTAATAGCTGGAGTACTAAATGCAATGTTACTTCTTTCCTTAGAAAATCTACTGGATTCAACTATTGTAGATTTTTTGGTGTTGATATCATCATTTTCCAGAAAAAAATCTACCTTCTCCCAATCTTTCATTTTTCTTTGTGTAGGAGACAAAACTGTTGTTGGTTTCTTTGTTTGATGAGTATAACTTTTCACTGGTTGGAGATTTTTCTTAGTTTTGTCTTCAGTTTGTATGGTACTCTCAGTCATGATTATCTTTGCTGCGATACCTACTTTGTTTTCTTTCATCTTTTTATATAATCTATCTGGAGAAGCAAAACTTGTAATAACAGGTACCCTTGAAAACATCATTTCAAGTCCACTTACTTGTGAATTAGTAGGTTGTAATTTGTTAAGCTCTAATAAACTGTCTCTGTCTTCTGTTTTAGTATTGTTTGGAGAAAACCTTTGTTTATTCATCATTTTCATATCTTCTTTTTTTCTTGATACTTTTTCTTGGTTAGATACTTCTGAGTCCAATGTTAGTGGAACAATTCTTTGTATAGATTTTCCTATATTATTATTTCTTGAATTCATTTGAAGATCAGTTGATTTATTCTTAATAGTTTGTGTATTTTTTTTATGCAGCATTGTGTTTGTAGAATGATCTTGCACATATGTGCTGGTTTTATGATTCACATTCAGTTTGTGAGTGTTATTATGTTCTGAATGAAAGTTGTACAATCCTTTGTTGTTTTCAGAGATGACATAAGTTTGGTTAGGATTTTGAAATCCTTGACCCCTAGTGAAATTAATATCACTTTTAACTTGGTTCTGTCCTGTCACTATATTAATATCACTTCTAACTTGGTTCTGTCCTGTATTAATATCTTGCAGCCATTTCTCAATTCTTTGGTTTTGTTGATACTCCATAGTACTAGTTGTCATGTCCTCTGGTGTTCTATAATTGAAATTTGGCTTAAACATAACACCTGTGTTGCTATATCCTTGAGTTGTAGATCTTTTAGGCTCAATATTTGACTTGTCAGTGTTAATTGATTTGCTAGTTTCTAAAGTAATACAATTCTTTGACTTGTTAATTTCATTGTTTTGAAGGCTCATTTCTTTAGGTCTTGCTGGCTTTGTATAACCAGATTTATCTTTATTCTTACATGAAAAAAATCCATCGATTTCATCATAAATTGGATTTCTGTCTTTGTTAGGACCACTGCGCTGTAAAACAAAGTACAAATATATAATCATTACCATTATCATATAAATCATAATGATGTTATAATCATGATAATTGAAATACAAAAAAGATTTTGCCTTCATGGAACCAAGCATTATTATGTGCAACAATTTCCTAAAAAACTTTGAGATAATATTGTCATTTTCAATACTGTGAAAGTACTTTTATTCGTGGGTATCTTTTTATGTGGTTTGATTAAAATTACATGTTTGTGGTTTCTTAAATTCACGGATTTTTGTTTTTTGAGTAAAAGTCGAGTGAAGAATTTGAAGTCATCAGAAAGGAAGATTCTTGAAAATAATCATATGTGTGTGTTGTTTTATAATGTTTTGAGGGACATTGCAAAATAGTGTGTTCATTTTCACTTACCTGTTCGTGTTTCACTATTGACAACATTCATCAAATTTTTTATAAAATTAAAGAACCTTAGTATGCGCGCTCACATACCCCACATCCCCCCATTGTCACTGGAGAAATAAAATAACTTTAAGAAAAAAAAATTGTATAAGAAAAAAAATTTGAATCATAATTTCCTGTCGATATGCACATCTTCATAGTATATCCTTATTATCTACAAAGTTTCATGAAATTCTGTTGTGTGGTTTCAGAGGAGTTGCAATGACAAACTGTTGCAGAAGTACATTGAGGCAAATAAGTTCAAAGGGGCGTAACTCCTATAAAAAAAAATGAATCGTAATTTCCTGTCGATATGCACATCTACATAGTATGTCCTTATTATCTAAAAAGGTTTCATGAAATTATGTGGTGTGGTTTGAGAGGAATTGCGATGACAAACTGTTGCAGTAGTACATTAAAGTAAATAAGTTCAAAGGGGCGTAACTCCTAGAAAATTTTTTTTTTTATAGAATTAAAGAATCTTAGTATGCGCTCACATACCCCACATCCCCCATTGTCACTGGAGAAATAAAATAACTTTAAGAAAAAAAATGTATAAGAAAAAATTGAATCATAATTTCCTGTCGATATGCACATCTACATAGTATATCCTTATTATCTACAAAGTTTCATGAAATTCTGTGGTGTGGTTTGAGAGGAATTGCAATGACAAACTGTTGCAGTAGTACATTAAAGTAAATAAGTTCAAAGGGCATAACTCCTATAAAAAACTGAATCGCAATTTCCTGTCGATATGCACAACTACATAGTATGTCCTTATTCTCTAAAAAGGTTTCGTGAAATTCTGTTGTGTGGTTTGAGAGGAGTTGCGATGACAAGAAACAGGACTGACGGACTGACGGACTGACGGTCAAAAACATTATACCCTCCGCAACCCTTTGTGTGGGGTATAATAATTGCTTTCGGAAATAATCTGATTCATCTATGCATACAAACTATCTCAATTGAAAGAAATTGCAAAGTAAACATTTTAATAATTGCATATGTATAATCAGAAGTGATGACACTAATAAACCAGAGATCAATGATCAACAGATTGAGGAGCATCAAATGTGTTACTTGGGACAAGGATTTGTATAGTGGTAATCCTTGATTGGGCTATAAAAATGTCCCTTAAAGAAAAAGATTACAGAAAAAAATTATACAAATGGATCTGAATTAGTTATGAATTAATTTTTAAGAAATAAAAAAGCAAACCCAATATGAAACTTTTCTTTTTCGTATGAGAATTAGGAGGAGATAAAATGATCACTTCATGAATCATAAACTGTTATCACAGAGATATGTCTCGCCTTTTTGTAATTTTGATAATGCAAATGTTGAAATTAAAATTGCAATACTTTAATATGTAAGTAATGCAAATATTCAAAGTCGATGAACCATGACTGAAGGTACATGGCTAAACAATCTCCATGGAATGAGATGTGCCAATGCTAATACAAGTGCATACCAAATACCATTGACTTATTATAAGTCGTTCCCTTTAAACAAACCTAACACAAACATTAACTTGTAAACTATGTAAAAGTTTCAAAGTCAATTAACCATGATCAGGGGTGGGGCTATATAATCTCCATGGAAACGTTACTTGCAAATGCCAATAAATTTGCATACCAAATATCAATGACTTAACATTAGCAGTTCATCTTAAACTGATCTAATCACAAACTAATACATGTAAACTAAGCAAAACTTTCAAAGTCTATGGACTATGACTAAGGGGGCGGAGCCAAATAATCTCCATGGAAATGAGATATGCCAATGCTTATACAACTGCATACCAAATATCATTGACCTACCACTAGTGGTTCCCCATAAATTGACCTAATCACAAACTAATACATGTTAACTATGAAAAGTTTCAAAGTCAATAGACCTTGACTGAGGGGGTGGGGCCAAATAATCTCCATGGTAATGAGATGTGCCAATGCTAATACAACTGCATACCAAATATCATTGACCTACCACTAGTGGTTCACCATGAACTAGACCTAATCACAAACTAATACATTGTTGACGCCGCCGTCGCCTTCGCCGCCGCCGGAAACAGCATACCTATGTCTCACTTCTTAACTCCATCAAGGCGAGACAAAAACTGATTTTCATGAGAATGAAAAGCTTAAAAGTCGTACAGTTTAGGTTTTTTTAAAGATTAAATGGGTAAAATCTTGTCTGATTGATGGATTGATTGTTGGTTGCTTAATGCCCAGTGGTAAAAATCTTGTCTCCAGTTGTATATATAATTCATAGTGCGTTTGCTGAAATTTGATGTATTCTCTAGATTGGTACGCAATGAATAAAAGTACTTTCACAGTATGCTATACTGTGTTTACTGAATGTTTTTACTCCTTCATGAGTTCTGAGCACTGTGAAAAATAGTTTTTCTTAGAACTTTCAAAATGTGTATGACTTTTTAAAGATATATGTTTATCAGCAAACAGGAAATAAAACATCAAAGGAACTGAAAACATGTCACATGGAATGGTATAACCTGATGAAGCTTGGTGTTATATATCAAAAGTCACATGGTATGGCATAACCTGATGAAGTTTGGTGCCATGTATCAAAAAGTCACATGGTATGGCATAATCTGATGAAGCTTAGTGCTATATATCACATGGTATGGCATAAACTCATGTCCAAACTTCATAAAATTTGATAAAGGTTTGACAAAGTAATTGACATATAAAAACTTTTTTAACCACAGCCATCTTAATGTTGATGCATCCTATGAAGGAGTTTGAGATCGTTATGTCTTGCTTTTGCACATTAAATGTTGCAGGCTCGACAAAAAATACAATCCCAGATGGTATGTAATTGTTAATTGCAAAACAAAGGAAGTCCACTTATCAGTAAAATACGTAAAAAAAAAATATATAAACTTTTAATTCAGACATTATCTCTTAATCATAATAAAGCTTCTGACAAGTTTCATTAAATTCCAAGGTCACTAGCCAGTCAACACTGAGGTTGTGAGTTCGAACCCCGCTCATGCGGGTGCACTCGACTCCAATCTTAATTGACTAGGATTGTCAGTTTTCCTATCGAAGGTCGGTGGTTTTCTCCGGGCACTCCGGCTTCCTCCACCAATAAAAACTGGCCGCCACGAAATAGCCCAAAAGTGGTGCTTAAAAGTGGCGTTAAAAACACATAAAATAAAATAAATAAATTAAATTCCAAGGAAGTTTGATAAATTAATTGATGTCTTTAAAACATTAAACCACAGACTGAACCTACATGTGTCAAGCAGCAGACGAAGAAATATACGATCCTAGACAAAATACTGCAGGCTTGACAAAAACCATAATAAAATACTCACCTGAACACAATTCTTATTCAAAACATTAACATTATCCTCTGTAGATGACATAGAGCTGGTATCTTGGTCCATGATGTCAATGGGATGGGGACCTTTGTCGTCTGTCTGACTATCTTCATCGTCTCCATCCTCCGAGCCATCCTCCATATCGCCTGCACTGTCAGAGGAGTAAGAACTGAGGGTCTCAGCATCACTAGGTTCATCATTCTGTTCACTGATAATCTCATAGTAACTAGCTAATATAAATAAAACAAACATTTATCACCATTTTTGAGGAATTGAACTATGAAATTGGAAAGTTTTAGTTTTTACTGTTGCATAAAAAATTCATTTCAGGTGCATAATTTCATATTTTTTCAATATATTTACAATAAGTTTGCTTAAAAATAAGTTTTTTAACATTATGAAAAAAGGTTGACTATCTTATAAAAGTAACTAGCAATGTTCAGCAACTACTTTAGAAGCAATTAAATATCTCACATTCTATTTTATAATATATTCAATTATTATATAGGAATGATGGATAAATACATGCAGTTAAGCAAAAACCATGACAAGAATTGTTTGGAGCTATGTTATGGAGTCTGTGATGTAAATCGGCTTTATCACACAGCTGATTCTTTTTGGTTACTTTCCAAATAAAATAAGTTTTAAATTCAAAGACTGTCACATAAAATCACCTAAAAAATGGAAAGTTATTAGGGGAATATCTCCTCTTTAACAATTTCAAAAGGTTATTGATGTCTCAAAAACTGTAACCCAAGACAACAAATCTGAAATGTGTAAAATTCAAACAACCCAAAATTCAGAGTCAGTTCTATATCAATTGACATTGGATTTTGATATAAAATATTGTCATAATACATTTCTGTACCACTAACTTTTTAGTGCCAGAAATTCTGAATCCTCTTCATTCACAGGTTCAGGTTTATAAGACTGCGAGATTGTTTCTTTGGTAAATGTTTCTTCCACATCAGAAAAATATCTATCCGATGGACTCCAATTGTTTATAGTCTGCAATGATAAATTTGTATTATTAATTATTTATTAAGATCTGTTACATTGTAAGGAGGTACTTTGTGACCATAGTTGGTGATTTATTTTTACAAATAAATTCAATAAATATCTGCTGGTTATATTGTATCTATTCACAAAACTTACTTTACATCCAAGTCATTTGCATATCTATACTATTAAATGTGGAGACCAAAATTTTTTAGCCGATTTGTCTCCGAGCCGACAATCATCTGAAGTATTATATATAATAATAAATAGTTAGTGTATGTAATGTACTTTATAACTTCATATAGTAATTGCTTTAATTAGTGTAGCTTAATTAATTAAACCCTAAATAAAGTTCCTTAGCTGGTTCCTTACCGTCTACGTTTTGTAAGCGGGCAGAAATGGTTTTGTATTGTCTTGTCTTGAATTTATGACAACTCGGCCCACAGCCAACTTGCCTAACTCAAACACTCTCACTAATTATTACAACTTGCATCACTTTATCAAACTTGCACCACTCAACAAAAAAATAGAAATATAACAAACTCGAAGAAATGTGTTTAATCATTAAGTTGTTTTCTTCTTCTCTTAGTAAATTCCTCCTTTTTCGGAGCACCCGTGTCACACAGAGACAACTCACACCACTCGAAAAAAAAAAAATACTACAAACTCGCACCACTGAAGAAATGTTTTAAATCATCAGAGAGCACTGAGAAATGTTTTAATCATCAGTGTTCTAGGTTGTCTTTTAAGCATTGAACATTGTTGAATAATAGAGATTTCAGGAGTTACTAGAATAGCATGCTCATGCTTTTGGATCACTGTGCCATCAAGCATGCCCAACATGGTCAAACTTACAGACTACTGTGTATCTCTCTAAAAACGGGTCCCTTAAAAAGTTGCACCAAAAACTATCTTACAGAAATAAAAAAAAAAAAAAAATTGCACTGTTCCTATTACAATGTAAATAGACTTCTGTTTATGTGTATGAAACTTACCGTTTCTTGCAAACTTGAATCACCATCTGTTATCATGGAATACACAGACTCGTCTCTGGCAGTACAACTTCCATTAGCTCCAGATTCAGATAGTTCTATAATAAAATAATCATTCCAGCTATAGGTATTACCTCAAAAAATACATTGTCCAGCAACGTAAGGTCATAAATCAACTAAATGATGAAATGTACAAAATACATATAAATCATATATTTGTTCTTTGAATATAATTTGTAAACAATCTAAGTAAATATAAAAAGAGTATACACAAGAACTTTAAAAAAGAAAAGATAATAACCCAGGATGTTTATATTGACATCTAACAAGGAATTTCCCTCAAACCATTGCTAGGGGCCGTCTTGAACTGGCAATGCAGTTTGAGCTTTTCCTCCATATTTTGTTAAGGGCATGCAGGAATTTTACATGAACACCATATCTGTATACTGTAGGCTACTGTTCAGACCTTTATTTACATTCAGAGACTTAGGTCATATTTTATTATATTCAAGTGTCTAGAAATTAGTTACAGTCTTAATTTGAAATTCAATGACAGATAAATCATATAACATGATGAAGTTTGGTAATGTTGATGTTAAATCAACACTCTTATTATGAACAGAAATGGCTGGATACCATTAAAAAATTGTCAGGTAATAAGACTGACTTGACACTGAAAGGTATTCTACAAGTCACTGATCCCTTCTTGTTAACAATGTTTGATTGAAGGTTTATCATACTAGTCACACTTCCCTGATCTTAATCTGTTTCTAAAACTTGGTCAGAAATATAAAGACAACTTACTGTGGATTCATTATTATTTGTGGGATACCAAATTTTGTGGGTTCATTATTATTTGTGGGATACCAAATTTCGTGGGTTCCGTTGGTACAGATGAACCACAAATTTAAATGTTCATCAAATTGAAAGTCTTTTTATAGGCTTCTACGCAGACACTGGCAAAAACCAAGTAATCAAATACTTTCGAAAGTTTTCCTTAATAACAAAAATTGTTAACTGAATATACACAGTAGTAGTAAATATTTTTTAAACTGTATTCAGTAAATGTAGGAATTACTGTTGTTAATTATATTCAAAATTGTTAAACTGTATAATTTTTAACCTGCCAGTGAACATAACATGTAAATTGAAAGTTTTGATATTGATAAAATTGAAATTCAGTAGTCAGATGTATGAAAATGTATCTGACTTATACATCCACATACCTTTGGACCTCGGTACCAAAAATACCAAGTTATAAAGTATATCTCCTGTTCTCCTGTAATATCAAATGTTAAAAGAAACAGATCACCATGTACTTCTAACTAATTAGTGGGAACTTTAAAGAGGGAAATTTAAAACTGAATTGACTTTTCAGTCCTCACTTTCCTGAGAAAGTTGTAATCAATTAAAAATCTTAGAGCACTGTCAAAAAATGGAGAATGGCCCTAGCCTGCAGTTCAGTGGTACACAATAAAAAAAAAAAAAAATATATTGTAGTAATTATTAAATAAAATAACTCAATTAAATTTTAGATATTTTCTAAAAACAATCCACTAAAGCAGCTGTCACTGTAAAGACATCCTATCTTTGTTCTCTTACTGTATAAAAAGCTGATATAAAAAAAATGTAGGTCTGGCAAAAATTTGATGGGTCTGACAAAACTTGCTACCCTGTAGGCCCAATGTCTGACAGAAAAAAAAAACTGTTTGCATCTCTGCTAATGGTATGTCTACCTACATGTAGGTGAGTCAACAATTATTTATATGTTTATACTATTATTTTCACCTTTCTTCTTTGTAGTGAACAGTTTAGAATGCCCAAATGGTTTTGACCTCAGCTTTTTCACCACACCTGTAACAAAAGTAAAAGAAATCTTACAACGGGTAAAATGATTTATTTAATAAGCTCCTCCCTTCAAAATTTGTCTGTGGTTATCCCTGAATGTTTCAATATATTTTACAAGAAGTTGATCCAAGTAAGTAAATTGTATTATCACAAACTTTACAGCCAAAATTAAATGATTTACATCTACTCAATTCGGGTATACGTTTGTATTTAAATGTATACCCAATGACCTTATTTAATTTGGTAGCAGAAAGTGTAGAATTTAATAAAGAACCATTTATTTGTTTTTGAAAATCATTATTCTTTGTAATGTACATGTAGTTTGCAATAAGAATAGTATCTACTAACTTTCATCTCTAAAACTACTGCTGGTCAGAGTTGTTAAATCTATTTCAGCATCATCTGGAAAGTGTCTGTCATACTGAAAAAATTAAACATTATATTAAAATTTGTCAGCATCCTATTTATCATTATAACACCTCTAACCCTTATGGTTTATGATTTGCTAGCTATTGTTGGTAAATGTATTGAAATAATGATTTTATCCATGATATTCAGAAATTGGTGTAAATATCTAAATGCATACATGGAAGGACTGTACAATGTCATTTTAGCTAGTTACACATTTAAACATTCTTTCGGTAACTGTGAGTATTCTTTAATATGGTACTGTTTATCAGGGCTTCGTTTGTGGTGTTTTTGTAAGATACTAAATTGTTTTTATAGTGCTTTTTTTGTACTGAATTTACTGTATTCTCTTTTACATAGGTTTTGTTAGACTGATCATGATTAAAAAGGGGAAGAGTTCAGATCTCACAGAACTAATTTAACCCAGCCATATATTCATGTGCCTGTTCAAAGTCAAGAACCTTGTCATTGGTTGTCTTAAATCATGTCTTAATGTCTGTTTGTTATTTGGAAAATTATGCAAAACTTTTAAGACTTATGGCAATTAGAGCTGGACATACTGAAGAGACAACTGTCTGTTGTTGATGTTTTTTTGTTTTCTTTGGGTTGCTGTCTCATTTGTGCTTGCCTAATCACATTTGTCTTCTTAATATTTACAAATTTATAATCTAAATTTGTAAAAACCGAAGAAAAGCAGGGACAACTGATTTTTGTTTCAAATTTCTGATTGCGGGTTATATGGACTGTAAGTGAATAAAATCAAAGTGATCGAAATCACTAGTGGGAAGATTTGAAAAGTATCTATCTAGGTCCTGCAATGCCTTGAGATTTTTCCAGGTGCACAGTAAGGGACTGGTCATTTTCTATCATTGAGGGAGATGGGAGGAAACATTGAAATTTCTCTTATTTTTATCAAGTCCCCCACCTTGAGAAAGGAAAATAAATTCAAGGACCCCCCCTTTTCCAAAGAGATGAAAATTTCAATTCAATTTCAATTTTTAATGAATAAAACCCCATAACTCGGAAAAGGGAGCTCATGTCAATAGATATAAACAATTCACCAAAGCTTCATGCAAATTGGTTAAAGTGTTTTTGAGTTATTGTCCGACATGTTGACAACAGACGGACAACGGTATACCATAATACATCCTGTAAACGGACTTCAACAGAGTTAAAATGAAGTGGTAGTAAGCAATCATAGGCCACTGTACGGCCTTCAACAATGAGAAAAACTTATACTGTATAGTAGGCTATAAAAGGGCCGACATGAAAAATGTTCAACAATTCAAACGAGAAAACTAACAACCTAATTCATAACAAAACAAATTACCAAAAAACAAATACATGTACATGTATGACAGACCTGAACCAACGAGTTACGACAATCACTTTACTACAGACTCCTAACTTGGGACAATCACATAAAGAATATGGCAGGGTTAAACATGTTTGTAAATGCTGAACCCTCCCTTAACCTGGGACAGCAGTGTTACAGCACAACATAAGAACAAACCGTAAAAATCAGTTGCAATTTGCAACTCAAAAGATCTGTATTAAAGAAAGCTAGTTCAAAGCAATTACAACTAATGAAAAAATCATGTTTTTCCAGACTTGTATATCAACCAGTACACATATAAACGATATAGTGTAAAGACATTCATAAACAGTCTGAGAAACACATGACCTTGTGCAATGCCAAAATACAAGTAAATAGTATCTACTGGATGTAGAATCATAAGTTATCATAACTGTACATATATAGCAACATATAGTTAGTTATATTTTAATTTTTCAAAAAAAACAACAATGTTAGTACCAGAAGTCTTATAAAACAATCTTTAAAGATTGAACTACATGTACTGTGTTAAATTGATATCCTTTAAGAATAAGTGTATTCACGGAGAGGCAAAAGATACCGAAGGGATATTCAAACTCATAAGTCAAAATTAAACAGACAACACCATGGCAAAGGATCAATTAGTTTACATGGAATGTGTCTAAAGTTATGCGCTTTATTAACAACATCGCAGTAAAAATTAGGATGGCATATTCTTTTGTTATAAGATACAGCCAAACTTTCTAACCAAATCTTTATATCTATGAAAGAATTTGGTAAAGGTTTTATTAATTTGTTTACGAAATCCCTGCCTTTTAATTTACCAGTTATACATAAATTGTGTCTATTGAAATCTTATACCATTTACAGACACGGGCATAGTGAGCAAGTTTTGAAATAAATATTATGACAATATTTACAGAAATGACAGAAACTTAAGTGGAGGGGGAGTACTCATTGCCGTCAATGACACATACATCACTTCATCAGTACCAGAACTTCAAACTGATTGTGAAATTGTTTGGTGCAAGATGGAAATTGTCGGGCATAAAACTGTCTATCTATCTAGTTACTACAACCCCAAAACATCAAACGAAAAGGGATATAATGAATATGGAATAAGCATTGAAAGAGCCAGTAAAATACGAAATGCATTCATTATATCAGCTGGTGATTTCAACCTACCAGGCTGGGATTGGACTAACAAAGAGATCAAGATGCACACCCAATGTGCAACAAATCATGAAAAATTTGCTGATATATTGGATGATAATGGGATGGCACAACTTGTAAATAAACCAACCAGAGGACCCAATACTCTTGATCTTATTGTAACAAATCATCCTGAAAGCTTCATGAGAGTTGAAACCTTACCTGGGCTCTCCGACCATGAAATCGTTTTCACAGAAGTTAATCTAAACCCCCGGAAATCTATTCAAAAACCAAGGATTATACCGTTATATAGAAAAGCAAATTGGGAGAATATGAAACTAGATATGAATAATTTACACCATGATATCACCCTAATGAATGAACAAAAGGCAGGAGTAAATACATTATGGACACACTTCCAAACCAAACTTGAAGAGAGCATAGGAAAAAATGTACCGAAAAAGACTGCTAGGAAAAAGGATGGTAGTCCCTGGATCACATCTGACATCAAGCGTCTCATACGAAAAAGAGACAGATGGTTCAAAAGAATGAAAAAATCTTGTAATGGAGGAGATAAAGACAAATTTAAAGAACTTAAGCGTCGTACACAGAGAGAAATTAGGAAAGCTTACTGGAATTACATCGACAGTATAGTTTCACCACCCGACCTAATTAAACCTCAAGAAAGACCAAACTGTATGAAAAGGTTCTGGACCTTTATAAAACACAAAAGGTCAGATGGGAGTAAAATACCACCTCTAAAATCAAATGGAATTTTACATTCAGAGCCAACAGAAAAGCAGACATACTCAATGGCCAATTTCAGAAAGCCTTTTCAGACAAAACTACCATAACAGAGAAAGAATTTCAAGATAAGTGTAACATGTCCGAAACTTTGAACAAATCTTGGACATCAATATAACAGAAAATGGTGTGTACAAACTGCTAAATAACCTAAATCCAAATAAGGTAGCTGGGCCAGACAATATAACACCAAGAGTCTTAAAGGAACTTGCATTACATATAGCACCAATCCTGACAACAATATTCCGCTGCTCATATCAGACAAGCGAAGTACCTAGTATTTGGAAATCTGCAAACGTCTGTCCAGTGTATAAGAAAGGGAAGAAATACGATCCGATAAATTATAGGCGGTCTCTCTCACTTGCATAGCATGTAAACTAATGGAGCACATCATAACTAGCCATATCATGTCTCATGCAGATACTCACAACATCATGTATCCACTTCAACATGGGTTTCAAAGGGATTATCATGCTAATCACAACTGATTGAATTTATTGATGATGTAACTAAAACTTAGATCAGGGAAACAAACAGATTGTCTCATAATGGACTTCTCCAAGGCATTTGATAAGGTTAGTCATAGCCTTCTCATCCAAAAACTGAAGCATTATGGGATAACTGGTAAAACAAATGAGTGGATAAACAACTTCCTCGGTGATAGAATACAGTCAGTAGTAGTAGAGGGTGAAACATCGACCTCCATACCTGTAGAGTCCGGCGTACCTCAAGGATCCGTCCTGGGACCTAGCCTATTTTTGTTTTATATAAACGATATGCCCCAGGGATTCAATCACCCGTACGACTGTTTGCTGATGACACTATTGCTTATCTCACAATCTCATCCAATGCAGATGCCGCAAACTTACAAAAGGACCTTGACCAACTGGCTGTATGGGAAACAACATGGCTTATGAAGTTCCATCCAGACAAATGTAATGTACTCACCATCTCCAAGAAGCGAACTCCATCAAAGTACAATTACACACTACATGGCCATAACCTCGAACATGTAACATCAGCTAAATACCTGGGATGCACTATTTCATCAGATCTTAAATGGGGGAAACACATAAGCTCCATCTGCTCCAAAGCCAATAACACCATTAGCTTCTTAAAAAGGAATGTTAACATCTCAAACAAGTCAATTAAAGAAAAAGCATACATGTCCCTCGTCAGGCCTACTTTAGAATATGCTAGTGCAGTATGGGACCCATACCAACAAAACGACATCCACAGATTGGACATGGTGCAAAGACGGGCAGCAAGGTATGTTACTAACAGATATCACAACACCTCATCTGTTAGTAGCATGCTTGAACATCTTGAATGGTCTACCCTACAAGAACGAAGGAAACATAGCCGCTTAATAATGATGTATAAGCTACAAAACAACTTTGTCAAAATCGATACATCCAGTAAGCTAATACCAAATGAACGTCCTTCCAGAAATAACAACAAAAGGCACTTAGAATACCATCATGTAAAACAACTGTACGGAAGGAGTCGTTCTATCCTAGAACAATCAGAGAGTGGAACACCTTGCCTAACTCTACTGTCTCCGCCCTGAGTCCTGAATCCTTCAAGGCTCAGCTCCGTCATTAGAAGTAAAATACCATGTTTTTAATTGCACCTGTATATATATTAAATTGCACCCATTCTCTCTGTTTATTAAATTTCAAAAATATTTCATGCACTCACTCCAAAGGTGGCAGAATAGTCAACCAGTTGACGGTGGCCGCATCGGAAGAAGAAGAAGAAGAATGACACCGTCAGAAGGGGCCAAAGGAATATCCCTGTTATGGTCTCATTGACATTTACTTCACCTTCATTCAATTTCAGCACATTGTTCATATATATCCTTTATTTACGAAGTTGGTAAACTAACTTCAGATGAAAGTACATTCCTGGAAGAAGAAACTTAGGATTTAAATCTAAACAATTGAGCCAAGTGGAGCGAGGCAAAACAAATTAATGTCTATTGTTCCAAAAAATAATATTTTTTATTGTATGGGGAAGACGTGCAAGAGGTGGGTTTTGGTCGCCAAAATTATTTGATGCCCACCCCCCATCTGAAGTATTGAAAACCGCCCTTTCCTTTCCCAAAAATGTTCAAGCCCCTCCACCGTTCAGGTTACAAATGACCACAGGTGTTTGTTACAATTTGCCGGGTTTACTATCCATACGAACCCCGAAAAAATGTGATTTTTTCGGGGTTCGTATGGATAGTAAACCCGGCAAATTGTAACAAACCCCTGTGAAATGACCAGGCTCTAAAATTTGTGGTTTTACTTTGACAAATGGTTTGGATGAACCTCAGAGCTTAACCGGACTTGATGATAAAGAAAATAATGACGGTATTTATGGGTAACAACCTTTCGGATTATTGCATCTATGTTGGACCTATAACGTCGAAGATTATCCTTTTCTTCGAAAATGAACCTTTTCAAATCTTCCGCCATATTTGTTGTGATGGTTAGATCGGGAAGGCCTAAAAACAGGACAGATAAAACCAGGACAGTTATTTTCGATACGTTTTCATCTGTAACTTTTGTTTTACTCAACATATTGTTAAAATTTTAATTGTATAATAAAGAAAAGGGTATTAACTTACATTATCTGTAAAAAAAATAAAATAAAAATTAGTAAGTTAAAAAAATCTGCCAGGACAGTTAAATTTGAAGAAAAAAATGGCTGAAATTGCCGAGAAAAATTTACTTATAATTGAAATATTTTCTCCAAAACAACTGTCTGGCATAATATTTTTGTGCGATTATAAAGTTTAACGAACACTCATTCCAAAAATCTATAATTCAATATTAATTTCGTCTTTTAAAGGTAAAAAAATCTGCCAGGACAGTAGCCGATTACGTTAGAAATTTTGTTGAAATTAGCTCAAAATCAAAATATAAAGTAAAATATCTTTTCAAAATGAATGTCTGGTAAGCAAATGTTGGTTCATTGGAAAGTTTAAGATGTAAGCTTTCAGAAAATATAAAAATATGGACTTTTATTTCATTAACACAAAAAAAATCTGCCAGGACAGTTAATTTTTAAGAAAAAAAATGGCTGAAATTGCCGAGAAAAATTTACTTATAATTGAAATATTTTCTCCAAAACAACTGTCTGGCATAATATTTTTGTGCGATTATAAAGTTTAGGAATAACCATTCTAAAACTCTAAAATTTAATATTTTTTCGATTTTAAAGATAAAAAATCTGCCAGGACAGTAGCCGATTACGTTAGAAATTTTGTTGAAATTAGCTCAAAATCAAAATATAAAGTAAAATATCTTCTTCAAAATGAATGTCTGGTAAGCAAATGTTGGTTCATTGGAAAGTTTATAATGTAAGCTGTCAGAAAATATAAAAAATATGGACTTTTATTTCATTAACACAAAAAAAAATCTGCCAGGACAGTAGCCTACTCCGTTAAATTTCTGTATAAATGGCGGAAATTCACAACGCAATTTCTAACTATAAATGAAATAGTTTCTTTATTGCAATTGTCTGACATACTTTTTTGATACTATCATAAAGTAACAGATCCAATTATAATATAAAAATAAAGAAATTGATCAATTTTCTTTCTTAAAGTAGATAAAAATCTGCCAGTAACTTATTTGTCTTAACTTGTGAAAAATTCTTTTCAAATCGAAATAGAAAGTTGAATAGAATATTATTTTATTTGTTATTCGTTGTAAAGTATGAACAATAGATTTTGTGAAAAGAAAAAAATATTCATTTGATAATAATTTAATACCTCAAAAATCTGCCCAACAGTCGTCCTATAGCTAATTAAATAATTGGTTGGCACGTGCCAAACTTTACGACCTGTCATTGAATCTGTGTATTTGTGTATTCTGTTATGTCAACCGTAAACCGAGCGTGTGGTAATGAGTACCTATGATTGATTGATTGATATGTGGATTTTTCAGTCCGGCTATCCTGTCTGGATATTGCGGACTAACTTCTACCTATTGGTCGGTGGGGGGCCAATGTTTCCGTATCTCACTTGCATTGAAGAACTAAGCAAGGAGACAATTGTAAGTATTCTATCAGATCCTGACATGAGTAAGGTCACTTCATTGCCACCAATAAAACCTAAAGCAGGTGATGTATTTGTTATTGAGTCTATCAACACGGAGGACAGTAGAAGACATGTTAGGGTGTGAATGGCAGAAAGGAGTTAAAAAATGCAACATTTGGAAACACGTTTCGTGTACGGGGATAAAAGAAGGTGACACATTCCTGTGCTCTAAACACAGTACTAATTAGTGAATAAACACCTTTGAGGATTTGACACCAATCAGTGACTTTGAAGTTTTATTACTGTCAAAACTTAATTCAATTTGTTAACAGTTTGCTTCCGATATAAAAGAGATTTTACAGTTTTTAATTTTTGTGTTGTTTTTTATTGTATTGTATGATTATTTATATATATATATGTATGTGTATGAAATGTTTTGATTAATAAAATATAAGCCCATGCCCTTTGTTATAGAGATAAAACCCGCTAGAGAAATCCGGACACAAACCAAGGAGACCGGTTGGTAGATTCAATTCAATTCAATTCAAAGCTTTATTTATAGTCGGCATGTCACATAACAAATAAACATAAGCTCTTTGAGCTTTTATAACCGACAAATACATACATTTACACAATAATCATACGCAATACTAATATTAAAACATAGAAGACATAGAACATACATTTCATGCACATTTAGGCTAACCAAAGAATACTGTCATAATAATAGATAAAAATAATAATAAATAAATAAATAAATAAATAAATAAATAAATAAATAAATAAATAAATAAATAAATAAATGATTTGGGAAATACGTTAAAGGTATAAAAATCATGAGATTTCCGAATACTCCCGTTGAACTTTGAGAAGATACCCGCAAGAATCCGAATAAAGAGATAAAGTAGGTCAAAGACGCTTATCTTGTTTATGCATTCCAGCATCGCCGGAAAAAGAAGCTGTAAGGTAAATACCGTCTCATTTTATTTATTAAACATGGGAAATTGGACAAAAATGTCTATATCGTATATATCTATAATATCAACCCAAATATATGTAGAATATCTAACATCCGTTTTTGGAATCAGAGTCGTTCCGTTTTCATTTATTTTTCAGTACTCATCCCTCATTTCCGTCAATATTTTCCAGAAGTTTTAAAAACACTGACTGATTATAGGACATGTCGTTCATTTTGGCCGACGATATGTGCATATAGCACTTAGATATTTTGTAGTAGCGGTGAGCATCATCCAGTACCCTTTTCATTTATTTTGAAAATATGTATCCTATCATAATAAATAGATTTGACAAAAATCTGATGCACGTGTCTCAGAACAGGTGGGAAGCAAGTTGACTCGTACCATTGTAAACTTGTACCACGTAAACTCGTACCAAAAAAGTTAACTCGTACCAACGTAAACTCGTACCACTGGGAAGTCGTACCAATCAGAACTCGTACCACTGCAAACTCGTACCATTAAAAATATATTAAAAAATACGAATGTTTTATGATTTTTTTTTGGTAAACTTAATAAAAAAAAAAAGTTGAATTACTTGAATTTTATACTAGATTTTAATGAAAACTTAGACAAAAATACGAATGTTTTATGATTATTTTTTTTAAGCTTTATACAAAAATTAAAATATCTTTGAATTTTATACCAGATTTTAATGAAAACTTAGACAAAAATACGAATGTAATTTCTTAATCACCATGCTAATTAATATATTAAATTCCTTTGATTGTGTGATTATTGGTTGATTATGACACTACCATTACGCCTACTGGTCATTCACTAAGGACTAAGCAACACGAATCCCACTTAAAAGCGAGGGTGATCTCATGTGATCTCAGGTGCCATTTCATATATCAGCTACTTAACTAGAAAGAGCGATGCGTATCTTCCACTAAAGGTGATTTATACTGCAACTAGTTGTGTTTATTTCCTAAATATAGTAACACAGCTTTATTTTGTGCAATGTCAATTTCATCATGGATAACTTTTTCCACAATCAGGGTTCATTAAGGGATGAAAATAAGTTTGAAATTTGTGTTACAATTTAAATAGCTATCAATGTTTTAATTCAAGTTGCAGTATAAAAACAATATTAAGTCAATGTCAGAAAATATAAACTTTTGTATTCGGCACAAAACTCGAGAAGGGCTCGGTAAAACCTTGCACTTCCCCAGTTTCTCGGCCTCATACATTAAAGTTCATATTTTCTAACATTGACCTAATATATATATACATGAGAAGAATGATAATGACCTATCAAATGTATGAAATAAAAGCATGGTCATATTCTGCTACAAAGTGCTGAAACATTGTATGTAAATAAATTTCATACTTTCTAACTGTTGGTCATAAACAATTTTAAACCTTTAAAACACAATAAATAAATTCTTTCATTAAATAAAATTCCTTTTAGAAACAATAGAAAATACCCAAATCTATTCAATGTTACTGATTTGGAATGATTAAAAATTAAATCAAATAGTTGTCAGTAAAAGTTTAAAAAGAGTCTATTCAAGGAGACAACAAAGCCAATCTGCCACGGTTTCTCTATCCAATTCGACAAGGAAAATTAACTACAAATTGGTCATTGTAATTTCAAATTATAAACTTTTACAGATTTAAGAGGTTTTGAGTAAAATTAAAGTATATATTCATCATTAAACACCATTTGAATGCATTTAAATAAGTTGGTACGAGTTTACAATGGTATGAATTTACCGTGGTACGAGTTAGCAGTGGTACAAGTTTGCATCGGTACAAGTTTTTTTTAGTGGTACGAGTTGACATTGGTACGAGTTTACAATGGTACGAGATAACTATAATTCACAGGTGACACCCACCAAGACTATGTCTCTACATACGATTAACCCTCTTGCTGCCGGTAGTTTTTATGGTTGCATTTCGTGTGCCATAAAATACGACAGTTCGACGTCTGTGACGCCACATGCCAAACAATAAACGTATTTACACTTTTGGTATTTAGCTATATTTTGCCTTCGAATGACCTTAGATCTACTCCGAATCACCTTTTGACGTCATGCAACAATCACTTTTTAATTGTGACGTCAAATGTTTTGAATTATGATGTCAAAGTTTACGGGAACCTGTGTGATTTTACGTAATGGCGGACAAATTTGCATACAAGTGTAAATACGTCTATGAGGGCTGTCGTCATTCGATATATATGACCGTTTCATTTGGGACCCATTGAAGAAAAATATTAACTATTTAATTTTCGGGATTTGATTTGAAAGAGATACAGAAAGGATGAGAAGCTTGCATAAATAAAAACATGGACATATGTGTCCCTTCGGCATAGCTGGTGCGGAAACATGTCCCCCCTCCCCGCAGCAAGAAGGTTAACCACAAGCCCTACATACAAATCAGGTCAGCTAAATTAATTTGTTCACCATTAGACATATGACCTACAATGTACACCAGCATGCCCAGTAAATTCCATCACTGGTAGAAAGCCTTACAATTTTAATACAAGCAATGTAAACAGTCAAAGATATAACTCTATAGGGTTATTACAGAAAATAACTTGCGTGTGTTATTACAGATACTTTCATGAGTTGTCTACTCTTTATTCCTTAAATTTTCTAAATCTGTAATAACATATGTTTGTTATTTGTAAAATTATTTCATTTATAGTGAGCTCTAGGGAACTCTTGAGACTTTAAGAGAAACTAAATGCATAGCCTTGATAACTAATTTTTTAATTAAATTAATTCAATTTTGATTAACCATGGTAAATCAATGAGACAAGGCTATTAAGGGATAAACTTTACCTGTGATGACAAGGCTAGGTTATTAAAGGAATGTAACTTATTATATAAGACACTTGGGAATTACTGAGAAACTTGGCAGAACCTCATTACATGCTCTGGTCATTATTTCTTACAATAAATTAAAATACATTGTAATTAAGCATGATGTATGTCTGAGCAAATGCTTTGAAGTGATAAAGAGAAGCTGTGATAACACCCTTTAGTTATTACAGGCATATTTTTCTGTAATAACATATAGGTGTACTATGCAAAATTGGCAAACTATGAACTGTTATATCTTTCAATCATGTCAATAGTTAAGTATACATATAGACAAAAGTTAGATCAATAGAACTTTTATACATTTTAACTAAACTAATGATGTATATTGTCCCTTTGAAACATGTAACATATATATGTTATCACAGTTCTTTGATTTTTTAGTCCACAATAACAAATGTATGTTATTTTTCTGTAATAACCCTATAGAGTTATATCCCTGACTGGTAAAGCATAATAAATTTGATAAAAGATTGGTTTTCGGTCTAGATATGAAGAAGCTTTTCGAAGACTGAAATTGTCCTGATAGAATGCCTCACAAGCCATATAAACCAAAAGAAATTCCATGAGTTACTGATTTTCAGGTTTGTAAGGAAGAATTTTCCTCGTACCAGGAGACAATAGACATTATCGCTACATGTATTTGGATATTAGAACACGTGACCTAATGATCTGTGACACTTGAACTATTGACGTCATACAACAATCACTTTTCATTTGTGGCGTCAGACGTATTCTATTCTATTTTTGAGGTCCAAAGGGTCCAAAATTAAACCTTGTTTAATTTCATCAAGAACTGAATTATTGCAGCTCTGTGATATGCTGAATCTTATAATACTGTGCATTTAGATTTTTTATTTTGGGCCCTGTTTTCAAATAAGTCCATATTAAGGTTTGAAGGGTCCAAAATTAAACTTTTGATTTCAACTAAAATTAAATTTTTGGTGTTTTTTTATATTCTGAATCTAACCATGTTGTTAGATTTTGGGTATCAGACGATAATAGGTAAATTAAATGTCCCATTTCAATTTTTGTCTCGCCTTGACGAAGTCAAAAAGCAAGACATAGGTTTGCTGTTTCCGGCGGCGGCGGTGGCATCAACAATGTATTAGTTTGTGATTAGGTCTAGTTTATGGTGAACCATAAGTGGTAGGTCAATGATATTTGGTATGCAGTTGTATAAGCATTGGCTCATCTCATTTCCATGGAGATTATTTGGCCCTGTCCCCTCAGTCATGGTCTGAAACTTGTGTTTAGTTTACATGTATTAGTTTGTGATTAGGTCAGTTTATGGGGGAACCACTAGTGGTAGGTCAATGATATTTGGTATGCAGTTGTATAAGCATTGGCATATCTCATTTCCATGGAGAATATTAGGCCTCGCCACCTCAGTCATGGTTTATCGACTTTGAAACTTTTGCTTAGTTTACATGTATTAGTTTGTGATTAGATCAGTTTAAGATGAACTGTTAATGTTAAGTCAATGATATTTGGTATGCAAATTTATTGGCATTTGCAAGTATCGTTTCCATGGAGATTATATAGCCCCACCCCCTCTTCATGGTTCATTGACTTTGAAACTTTTACATAGTTTACAAGTTAATGTTTGTGTTTAGGTTTGGGAACAACTTATAATAAGTCAATGGTATTTGGTATGCAGTTGTATTAACATTGGCACATCTCATTTACATGGAGATCATTTAGCCATGTAACTCAGTCATGGCCATTGACTTTGAATATTTGCATAAATAGTGTAAGATGTTAAAGTATTGCTATTTTGATTTCAACATTTGCATAATCAAAATTACAAAAAGGCGAGACATATCTCTGTGATAACAGTTTATATGAAGAATATAGACTCATTGATTGCTTGTGGCCAGATTAAATTTTAATGTGATTGTAAAACTAAGGAGGTGTGGTATAATTGCCATAGAGACAAATATGAGCCCAAATTGTCGTGGATGAAAGATGTAAGCAACAAGAAACTAATTTTAAGCCATTTCTTTAAACATTTATATTGTCAGAATATTTATGTGTATTGAAAACTATATTGGATTGTCATTTCTCATTTCAGCATTTTTTTAAGCAGTGGTTGTACCTTTCTGGTTACTATTTATGTGTTGTGTATTATGTATCGTAACACTTTATAGTTACTGGACAGGTTGAATTTAGACAAAGAAACATCCAAACAGCACCAGATCATCATGATCATTTGCAATTCCAGCTGATTTCAGATAAGCAATAAAGGATAAAGAAAGTTAAAAAGCTCTCGTTCATCAATGTTCATGTAACTGATTTTATTAAATAAATGATTGATAAATATCAAATACAGAAAAAAGACAGAAGCTGAACAATGATCTTAATAAAGAAGATGTAAGTTTTGTTATTGAAATGAAAATAGATCATGACATGATGTGCCAACGCATGGGAAGTTGCATACAGCAAGTCCAGTGATATTGACAATATTCAGTACGTACAGATGAAAGAGACCAGTACTGATAATTGAAATAAAAATTAAAAATATTTTGCATTGTTATCAAAGTGGTACATGTATTATTTTATGCAGGCAACTGGGGAAAACAGATCTCCTTATGATATCTTATATATTTAATGCCAATATATACTTTAATTAAAAATAGGGGTTTGGCATAGACACAAAATTATAGTGCAGGCTAACAAACTTCACACAAAGCACCTTATTTAGGGGTGGATCCAGGAATTTAGGTTGGGGGCTCAAAATTAAATTTTTCCCGAGCGGAGGGAGGAGAACATTTTTTTGATGTAAAATTATTGAAATATTCTTTATTAAGCTGAGGACAACCCATGCTTTGCAAATTTTAGAGGGGGGACACACCCGCCACGCCCCCGCCTGAATCTGCCCCTGTGATAAAGTGCAGTCACCAATCCGAATTGTAGAGTGTATGTGTATGAAATCATTTCAGCAGGCTATGAGGTTAAGCTCACTTTCAGTAACTCCAAACACTCTTTGATACAATATAATATTGTATATATACAGTTTCGTTGTATTTGTATTTTTATAATTCATTACAATAAAAGTCACCAGTTTTAGATGTATACGCTTTTCCTTTATATTTTTGATATAGATCATAAACAAACACCAAATTTTCGACTTTTTTTTAAAAGATAAAAGACTTTTCAATTGAGCGATTCAACTTAAGTCACTTGGTCAAATATATATACATAAAGAAATATTTAATGCAAAGATGTCAGCCTTTAAACAAAACGACCATCAGCTTTCACAGAAACAGATGCCAGCATCCAAAGAAGCATCCTGGAGATTAACTCTAATGGATGAACATCCAATTTATTTTAAAGGGATGGCAGCATCCAAACAGAAAGTTGAGTCTGCATGCATATAATTGGGATGCCAGCATCAAAATAGTATATCTAAGTCTATATATATATATTTTAGATGCCAGAATATAAATGCTGGTGTGTTCAATATGGAACTTTATAAAGCCATATCAGCATCCTGCAAAGATAAAGATGCTATTTCCATATTTTTTATGCCCCCACCATAGCGGAGGGGGCATTAAGTTTAACCCTTGTCCGTCTGTATGTCTGTACGTCCCAAAGTTGGTTTCCGTTCTCTAACTTTAGTTTGCCTCAACCAAATGGTATGCAACTTATACACAATGCTTATTACCACAAAATACAGATCAAGTTAGAATTTTGGGGGTGTCACTTTGTATTGTTCTAGAGTTATGCCCCTTTACAAATGGAAAAATTGCTGAATATTTCGTTTCCATTCTCTAACTTAAGTTTGCCTCATCCAAATGCTATGATACTTATAAAAAATGCTTATTACAACAAAATACAGATCAAGTTTGAATTTTGGTTGTGTTACTTTAACCGTTCTAGCGTTATACCCCTTTACAAATGGAAGTATTGCTGAATTTTTCGTTTCCGTTCTCTAAGTTAAGTTTGCCTCAACCAATTGTTATGAGACTTATACACAATGCTTATTACCACAAAATACAGATCAAGTTTGAATTTTGGTGGCATCACTTTAACCGTTCTAGAGTTATGCCCCTTTACAATTGTACAAATTGCTAAATTTTTCGTTTCCGTTCTCTAACTTTAGTTTGGCTAAACCACATTGTATGAAACTTATACATAAAATACAGATCAAGTATGAATTTTGGGGGCGTCACTTTAACTGTTCTAGAGTTATGCCCCTTTACAGTTGGAAAAATTGCTGAATTTTTCGTTTCCGTTCTCTAACTTAAGTTGCCTCAACCAAATGCTATGAAACTTATACACAATGCTTATTACCACAAAATACAGATCAAGTTTGAATTTTGGGGGTGTCACTTTGTATTGTTCTAGAGTTATGTCCCTTTACAAATGGAAAAATTGCTGAATATTTCGTTTCCGTTCTCTAACTTAAATTTGCCTCAACCAAATGCTATGATACTTATAAAAAATGCTTATTACAACAAAATACAGATCAAGTTTGAATTTTGGTTGTGTTGCTTTAACCGTTCTAGCGTTATGCCCCTTTACAAATGGAAATATTGACGAATTTTTCGTTTCCGTTCTCTAACTTAAGTTTGCCTCAACCAATTGTTATGAGACTTATACACAATTGTTATTACCACAAAACTCAGATCAAGTACAAATTTGAAATCTTTGCTTTTACTGTTCTTCAGTTATGTCCCTTTTTAACTTTATATGATATGCAAGCGGGGCAACATCTCATTTTGTGTCCCATGGACACATTCCCCATTTATTTTGTATAATCTGCTTACGCATTTTAAAAATATTCTGTATGGGCTTTGCTCATTGTTTAAGGCCGTACGGTGACCTATAGTAGTTAATATCTGTGTCATTTGGTTTCTTGTGAAGAGCTGTCTCATTGGCAATCATACTACATCTTCTTTTTTATATGCATACAAAAATAATAGTGGTTAATTGTATAAAACAACCTCTCAACTACAAAAGGTAATGAAATAATTATATAGACATCCCATATTTTTTTGGAACCAATAAAATTCGTTCAGCAGAATCTGCTACCCATAGTGATGAAATGAATCCATGATATGCTTGAAGTAAGATTAGCATAGGTTGATACTATATAAAAAAAACAATTTAATAGAAAATAAAAAAAGCTTAAGTCTTCCAAAGAACATGGTGAAATTTGTAGAAAGTAACACAAAGTCATCATAAAAATTCTAAAGATACCAATAATTTCTATAACAGCATATGATAATTTAAAATTTTAGTTGAGAACCCATTTTGTACAGTATATGTAACAAATCTTTTTGTTCAAAACAGAGTGTCAAAAGACATATAAAAGAGCAACACAACAATTGCTTAATAGAATGTACCTATACTTTTGTACATGAAATTAAATAGTATGTCCAGAACAATGCAAGACAGAGGTGTATACGAATGAAAGTTATGATAGATCCGAATTTTATTCAGAATGCACCAATAAGAAACCGTAGTTTTCTTCAATTTATTTACCTAAAACTATTAAATCAGCTGCAAAATTATTATTATATGCACGCCTACATTGCATTAAACAATGGAAATAACAATGTATATTTATATAAACGATCAAACTTGTAAATAAATAAATAAATAAGCTTTATTTAGAGTCGGCATAGTATACAAATAAGGACAAAACATAAGCTCTAATAAGCTCTAGATTCACTAATGGAAATAATATTAAAAAAAAATTCCTCACCAAAGAATACTGTCATAATACGAAATAGCTACAGGCACTTGTTTCTGTCAGTGGGGGGTTTACTATCCACCCTTTTACGAAAGTGTGGATGATAAACCTTTCATTGACAGAAACAAGTGCCTGTGGAAATAGCAGAGACATATAATTGTTTTATCGTATGTCTCTGGTAATAGTTAGCAGAATTAACGAGCATGCCATGATATGCTATGTATTAAAGCAAAAACAACTAAAAGCTTAAAAATAATATGCAAGATACTTTGAAAGTTAATCACGACCCGAAAACATTATTAATAAGCCGGTGTTAAAAAAAACCATAGCATTAAAGATTATAAAATGGATATGATTTAAAACAGTAAAAATTAAACAAAAAAATATTATCTGCACAAATTGTGTTTTTACAGTCATTTCCATGACTTTCAAATATTTAAAAACTGATTGAAATTAGCCATGATTTTTTTCTAAAATCATCAGGCAGATCCTGCTTCCATAAAACAGAAGATGCATATTTAAAAGATTTTTACCCATAAGTTGATGTTCGACAATATAGGCCTATCTATAATTTTTAATTTCTAAAAATATATTTATTTACAATCCTTGAATACAGCTTAGACGTGTAGACATATATAGTTTAATACCATTGACAATCTATACGATATTTCAAGATTCAGCCGATTGTTACCCAAAAGTATAATTCAAGTGATAGATTTTCCTTCGTACAAGCATGGAAGTATTATATTGAATATATAATACTTCCATAGTACAAGTCATCGTACTAACTGATATATATAAATCGTAAAACCCTTTCCTGATTCTTTTCAAAAGCCCGATCGAAATAAGAATTAGAAATTTTAATTTGTCGGAAGAAAGATAACAAATGGGATAAAAATGTATATGCATATTTCGGTTTACATTCACGTTCTTTCGTCTCCGGTGGATAGTGCAGATTATTAAATTGCATTCTTACCAAATCTCCTTTTATAAGCTTTCTCATCTTTTGCTGTCATCCGACGGCGTCCGTTGACATTTACAAAATCTTCTCCTCTGAAACTACTGGGTAAAATTTAACAACACTTGCATGGTCACCAGTTTCCTTAAAGAGCTTTAAAATGAATAGCCTGTTTTTGTGCAAGATCTCACAAAACCAAAGACATCTAAATAGCATGTGACTATTGCAGGATGGACGAGTATTTTTACAGCTAATTTGTAGTTTTAGTAAAGATTAGTTGGTTCCTTGAATTGGAAAGTTAATAGATATATGTAGTATAGCAAGTATTAAGGGTTGATTTTTTTTGGGGTGGGGGTGGAGGCTAGGATGAAATTAAAAAAAAAGGCAGGACAGGAGTTTTGAGTAAAAAAAAAACCGGCAGGATGAGCAACCTGGCAAACAAAGAGGCAGGATGACAATTTATGTAAAAAAAGTCAGGATAAACTAATAAAATAAAGGCAGGACCGAATAGAGTGAAAAAATAAAAAGGCAGGATAGAAATAACAACTTAAAAAAAAATGCAGGACAAAATTTTCACCCCATAAAAATCAAATGGTAGCTCCCTAAATCTATAGAATTATAACATCACATTTTCACAACAAAAGCCAGATATTAACTATAACAGCAACATATTTCAGTCTCCTAATAGGTATTTGTTAGTCTTTAAACTTTTTGTATTTCAGGAGAAAACACAAACCATTTTGAAATAAGGAAATGTGGTATGATTGCCAATGAGACAACTTTCCATCAAAGACCAAAAGGCGTAGATATTAGATTGCTTACATTGCTACATTTGAGATCTCACAATTACCATTCCACTTTGAACTGCTTATTCAAAAAGATATTTTGTCACCAAATTCCTTATAAAATAGAACATCATCATATATGCTAATATATATTTTGCTCCCTCGACAAAATGCTGGGAGCATATCGTTTTACCCATGTCCGTTCGACAGTCTGTCCCGCACTTGTCATATAGGGTTTATACGGCTGATTTATTAGGATTACAGTTTTTAAGCTTAAACTTTTAAATTATGTACCTGGTTTTAGTACCTATACTAAAGATGCGCATCTTAATTTGTCAGATGTTTATTTTGTTCCAATGACAGGTTGCTGAATTTGGCATTTTGATAATATATTGTGCCGAGTTATTTTTACCTATACTAGAAGATGCCGGCGAAATCGCGGTACAATTGGGCAAGTGTTGAAACAAAGAGCACCCGACATGAAATTTTAAAGAACATTTTTGTATATTACATACAGTAACTAATTATTATTACAGTGAAACCTGTCTAAACTGAACAAAATCTTCACTCCCAAAGGTGTTCGGTTTAGGCAGGTTTCTTAGACTGAGTTAGCAGATTAAAATTTTGTTAATCATTGATTAACAAAATTTTAATCTACAACTGAGTCCCTGTGGGTTTCACTGTATATAATATTTATTATACTGTAGTTAGCTTGTATGCTTGAGCATCCACATGTTTCCAACAGAAAGTAACCAAAATTTACTACCCCACTTTTTTCTTGTAATGGAAAGTATCAACATTATTTTACCCCTAGCTACGCCACTGATACTCCAGAATATCAATCCGAGGTAAAATGTCTAGAAAATTCAGTCCGCAAGTTTATATACGGGAGGCAATTTAGGTAACAACATTTCAGCCTGCGATCGTCTGTTCAGAGGCATATTTCAGCACATGGCACACAAATTTATATGAGGGAAGTAATTTTAGGTCATGACATTTCAGCCATCGAGTGTCTGATCTAAGGTATACGTACGTGTTTTTCAGTCCGCAATTTATATAGGAGGGGGCAATTTATGGTCACAATATTTCTCCCCGTGTTTGAGGAGGGTGCACCACTAATTTTCTATGGTTTCAGTATCAGTGCTTCAGTTCCAAATTTGTGTGGGGGACGTTATACGACAACTTCAGTCCCAATTTTATGTGGGGTACGTATTAATAGGTATCGACATTTCAGCCTGTGTTTGAGGAGGGTGCACCACTAATTTACAACAGATTCAGTCTCAAATTTATGTGGGGGGTAAGGACTTTTCAGCCTGCATTTTGATGACAAATATTTTGAATTTATGATATGTATAATATGATTGTGGTGTATGCCATGGGCATTGTGCATGTGACAAATTGTAAGCGTTGGCCAAGGCTGCCATGCCATGGGCATTGTGCATGTGACAAATTGTATTAAAGCGTTGTCCAAGGCTGCCATGACATGGGCATTGTGCATGTGACAAACTGTAAGCGTTGGCCAAGGCTGCCATGATCGAGATCACTTTGACACGTTCAACACGCATTCCTTTTTTGGACAGTTGTTTAAATATGCAGTGAGTGAAAAGGGGTGGAGTACATGCAGATGTGACAAAATTTGTAAGCGTTGGCTCAGGCCACAGGAACCCAACGTCCCGACGTCCCGACGTCCGGACCCTTCTCCGTTTTTATGTGTAAACCGGCCCCTAGGCCTTAAAAAAATTCTGTGTTTCCGGTAACATCATTTTGAAAAATATTGTCGGTAGGTCAGAAATCTTTTTTTTCTTTTTTAATTTTATTTTTTTTGTGACATCGTAAACGAAATCCAGAAAATTATCATGGTTTTTCCAAGTCTGAGTCCGTAATTAGTTTCAGATACCGGAAGTGCTATAAGACACGGATCGATAACGGTCTCCGAATTTGGATAGTTTCTAAAAATTAGCGGCTCAATGAAATCGGTCTCTTCCTTTACTTTAGTAGTATAGATTGAGGGTGCATATACATTCTCAGCATTTTTTTTGAATAATTTTCCACGAATGACAGAATGTTGAACTTTGTCAATTTAAGTGAAATTTTGCATACAGTTTGCAAGGTTTGTCCGACTAACTACGCACACACCCCACACGTTTACACCATACAGAGTTTTCTATAATTAGAATGTGTATTTTATCAAGATGTTGATTTTCTTAATAAATTTCTAAACTACAAACGGAACAGAATGTTTAACCTTTTTTGATCTTTTAGACACAGCTATTTCAAATTGTATTGTATTGTACTGAAAATACATGAAATATTTGCCACTGGGCGTTAAGCAAACACCAATCAGTCAATTCAAATTGTACGTCAACATCACTGTTTTGAAGCACTTTATTTCATTCATGCATGGATTCATCGGTGACATCACCTTTGTCTAGTTTGGTAGGGTTAAGTTGAAGATTCAGTTTTGAAAAGCCAAAAGTGCACCAAGTTAGGACAAAATAAAATAAACTCAGTAGAATGTTATATAGAATTAATAGGAAATTTACGACAGGGTGAATGAAAATAGAATAACAAACACCATTCAGAACCGTTACATATTTTTTTTTCAATACCTTTGAATAAAAATAACGTTATTCAGTATTCAGTAACGTCACACGTTTTCTGTCAAATTTTAAGCGTATCGGTCAACTTTGAAGAAGTGTATCTTAAAAACAAGGATGGTGGCATATGTGTTTCTATACATGCATAGATTCAGTATACAATCCTAAATATTATGTTAGTTTTTAGTCTTTCTCCGTACATAAGAACATATATAGCCATCCATTGAAAAATCTAAAAAACTAAGTTAAAAAAGGCACTTATTTGTTGAAGATTTAATTTCATCGTTTACTATCGTATCATAAATTGTCTATTGGTTTTCTCGTTTACTATCGTATCATAAATTGTCTATTGGTTTTCTCGTTTACTATCGTATCATAAATTGTCTATTGGTTTTCTCGTTTACTATCGTATCTCTATTGGTTTTCTCGTTTGAACTGTTTTACATTTTGTCATGTCGGGGCAGTGTTTGACCATCCGGTATGAATTTTACCCACTCTTGAAAGCCGTACGGATACCTATAGTTGCTTACATCCATGTCACTTGGGTCTCTTTTTAATACTTAGTAGTTGTCTCATTGGCAATCATACCACATCTCCTTACTTAAAAACACAAAAATATCTGCCGAAAAAGTAGCCAGCATGTGGTAGTGGTAAGACGTTAATACTACACAGAAGTTCTTCAGAATGACATAATAAATTCTTCTGCATTGAAATATCAGACAATCATATCATTACCGCATCCCTAGCCAAGGTCTCCTCTGACCAGATGAAGGTTCCTAGTTTATAACTATTTTATTTGCTCAAAGATACAAATAGGATCGGACACCAACTTATGAAGTCTTCTCCTTTACATAATATTACAATAACAATTATACAGAGCATGCACAGTTCAGTAGATATATATTAAAGGTAAAAATAAAATGAGGCATTTGCACAGTCTGAGAAAAAAAAAGCCACACACAATTAACAGGGAAAAGGATAGAGAATTGAGAATCGAAAAAAAAAAAAATAAAATAAATAAATAAATAAATAAATGAAATTCTGTGGACACGGTGGTTTTGTTTATTCATATCTTATTAGATTATATTACAAGGAATCTTTTTGATTTTTTTTTATAAATTTAAAGACTTCTTTAAAGATTTCACAGTTTTCCTCGTATGTTAAAGTTTGGCTACCCTCAGTGAGCAACTCTGGATTTGTTGTCACTTGAAAACGATGAATGTCGGTTAATATATCGGTGTATTTATTGCAATTAAAGAAGAAATGAAATGCATCCTCACGCGGAGCGCTACAGGCATAACTTTGTATAGTTGGGGAATTAAATCACATAAATATTGTAAGAGCAAGACCATTGTATATATTATAAAATAATTGGAGGTTCCTTTTATGTATTGGCTACCTAAACTGCACAAAAAACCACGGGCATTTGTCTCTGAAAAAAATCCTACATACCTTAATATAAAGGTATATAGGAAATTTTGTTTCAGAGACACGTGCCTGTGCAAAAAAAAAAAACCCACAGCAATTAAAATAAAATATAGTTTCTAAAATCTTGTTAGCTTTAGCAAAGCTACAACCTGCATATCTTTCTGTTTTTTTTTTTAAACTAGTTCCATGACTATTAAAGACCTTGTTACTAGTTTTTGTAATAAAGCATATGAAAATACATTGTAATGGAATTAATCACTTTTAGAGTGTAAAAACTCGTTGAATTGTTTTATATATAAAACATGCTTTAAATGGTCTTTTAAATTCGATTGACAGTTAGGATACAATCTTATCAAACAGATCTACAAGTTTTCTGATTTGTACAGATCGTCCTTTGGTAAGACTGTAATATAGCAGTTGCTGTTGTGTATTGTTTTTCATTTATTTTTGTAGTAGAAATCGGACCGTTGGTTTTCTTTTATGAATTGTATCACATTTGTCAACCCGGGGTTCTTTATAACTTAAGTATATTGGAGAGATTATCAATATAGTTTTCATTAGACTTCGCATTTATCAACTGTTTTTGAAAATGCATCATGTTGCCAGTCCCTCGTGAAAAGTTTACCTTACATGGGTTAAGCTGGTTTGTTTAAGCCCTTTTGTGTTATTTTTGCTCAGGGTCAGAGTTAAATATATCTTATCTAGAAAGAAAGTTTGTTTTGAGCGTACCTGGTGAAGACTGTGTGCTAAAATGTATTATTTGTTTTTGACTACCACGCAGGTATTCTTCTCTTAGACTGGTAAGTATGTAGTATTTACTTTAAGATATCGTTAAATGAAATTGAATAACCCGAATTTATCATGCTTTTCAATAACATATAACCAAATCGCTAAAAGACACCTTTCCTAAATTATTGAAAAAAACTCATTCTGCATTGACAATACTATCTTGGTGTAAATTAGATACACCCTATCGGGCTAACGCCTTCAAGGTGTATCTAATATTATTAATTCGTATTTTTTAACTAATTTGATTCGTTCAGAGATAGTCACATGTTAAACTATATTTTCGAAGGTAGAGAGAAAACGGCGGATAGCAAAAAGCATATTGCACGGTTATTTTTAGAATATCTAAAAACCGATATACTTTGTGACGTCATGTAATGAATTTCATGATATTGTTAAAAGTTTTCTAAAAAAAAATATCTATCATCGATTATTTGAAGAAAAAAAGTCTTCATATACATAAGATATAAAAAAAAAATGTAAATGAAATAACAACTTATATGTTGTTATTGTCTAGGAGACAATATGATATCTATAAAATTCCAACAAAATCAAAAAATCAAATCAGGATTTTGATACAAATATGGTCGGAAATTAATAATATAACAATTATAGCCTATTGATGAGGTCAATACAGGATATATCGACCCAAAGAAGTATATCGACCTCGGACTTCGTCCTCAGTCAATATACTTCTTTCAGGTCAATATATCCTTGTATCGACCTCATACAAAGGCTATAATTGTATAATACATGTAAGGTACGTCCATTCAATCGTTATAATGTTTTTTTTTTTCTTCAAATTGTTGTTTTTATTATTTCTTCTTATTATTATTTCTAATTGTTGTTCTTAATTCGTATTTCTAATGTGTTGTTTTTTTCAAATTCATAAATTTTTTTCTTTTGTATCTATATAATTCTCCTACTTATTGTCTCCGTTTTTGAATTCTGTTTTATACAAGTGCTCAATTGAATCTGTGCAAAAAAAAAAAGATTGTCGGTCTTTTCTGATTCAATATGTGTTGGCGTTTCTAGACGCATATTATAGTTTCAGTATCATGTGTGGATAAATATTCTCTAGTTTATAGCACAGAGGAAAACACAGTATTACAATCATTCTTCCTTTCCCAGGTGTACACAGCGCATTATTTTCCCATAGTTAAACAAAGTACTGAATTACTCCAAATTATTTGTTGAAGATTTAATTTCATCTAGTTTGTCACCGAGATAAAATGTCCCAACACAATTTTTCCACTTCTTACAGTCATAAATTACATACACACCTTTTAATATGTGTAATACACAGTGCATCTATATCCTCTATACACATTTATTTTTTTGATATGGACATACTGTGACCTGACCTGTATGTAGTAATTTACAGTTGACATCTATTGTTAGGTGGCTGTCTTACTGGTCACATGATTTATCCAGTTCTGCTTTTGTCATATTCTTAAGTATTAAATCTATATTTTATGTCTAATTATTGTCTAATTTCATGACAAGAACATAAACATGTTTTTTTTTTTAGCTAAGAGGATGCAATCCATTATCGTGCACTAGATATGCAAATGTCATGCATCGAAAAAATTCAGTGGTTGTATTTGGTTCATGTGTGTCATATTTGTTTTTCGTAAACTATTTTGTTATGAATAAGGCCATTACAGTTTTCTCTTTTGAATTGTTTCACATTTTTCATGTCGGGGCTTTTAAAGCCACTATACGGTATAGGTTTTTTTCATCATTGAAGGCCGTACGTACGGTTGCCTATAATTGCTTACACCTACTTCATTTGAACTTTGGTGGATAGTTGTCTCATTGGCAATCATACCACATCTCCGGTTAATACAGAAACAAAAACAACCCAAGGTCTTGGAGTTGGATAGTTACAAAGAGAGGTGCATATACTAATAATGATTGCTATCTAAATACCTGAATTAAAAGTGGCACCTTTAATGACTTTGAAAGGTAAGATTTCGATTTTGGTGGAAATAGCGTTGTGATATCAACTGTTTGATACAGACAAAGTGCTAATGTTGTATCAGACTAAATATGGATGTTACGCCATGATAAGTCACAGTGACTGGAAAGGTTGTAAGGGAAGACCTCTCAACATATCATCCTTAACCCCTACCACAGAATACTATAATGAACGTAACCGATAAACACTGATATGAAGGAAAAATTTTCTAGACACAAAATCGGTCCATCAATTTGTTTTTAAGTTATGATCATCTTGTCGATAAGATTGAGTTCATACATAGCTATAACTGCATGTAAAAAAAACAATTTTATCTTCACATTGTAAAAGCCCACTAAACGTTGAGGGTCAGGAAAACAATCATTACTATCATATAATTGGAGATTGTTTTCATTTTAAAGGATAATCTAATCAAGGGCACTCACCCTTGAGAAATACTGTCTCATACGTTTTGAAACTCAAGTAATACTGTCCTTTATCCTAGTTTGGGTATTTGCACGCCACTGAAGAAAAACCTGTTTCAATTATCCGCCGGGATAGTCTCATAACAATCATTCCACATCGCCTTATTTTTATAAAAGTATATTTCATTTAACATTCTGACGAATTAAACTGGTTCACCCATCACGACGAAAAGAATGTGTTACCTGATCTTTCACAATCAGTTATAGTTAAATATTAACAAAATCCTACTTTTTAAAAAAATAATCTGAACCTTTTCAAAGACAAAAATGTACACTTAATTGTACTATCTGACACACAAACGATTCGCCTTTGTATTTCCTTCAAAAGTACTGAATTTACGTTAATTTAGTGCGTAGTATCATTGAGGAATGATAATCATTTTGACATTATTCCGCCTTTTGATAATACAACGGATTTTGCAGATTTTTGTGTTGAATATATATAGCATTTAACTGCATTCACGATCAGATACCAGATATTTCACGATCAGATCGCAATACTTGACCACTTATTCAAAAATCAGTCAAATCAAATCCCAAATCCCTCCTTACTTTAAAGATCAGCATTGTCATTTACCTATACCAAACCTATTCCGACGATAATTTTCAAATACAAGTAAGTATTGCAATATATCAATACTGTCGACTTATAGTCTAAACCTCCTTGTTGCACATGTGCAAGTTCCTGCTTCATATATAAACTGTGCCTGTCAAGTTATAACTGGCGACACTAACATTGTTAACAACATTTTCTCTACTTCTTGGTGGTTTTTAACGACCTTAACTGGCTGTTAAGCTCTCGCACGGTCGGCTCGGTGTTTGTTTGTGAGTATTAAAATGTTTTTGTTGTCTTCAAGTTGGAAAAAGGCGGCCATTTTGGTTTTACGTAGATCGATTGGGATTGTTGACTATTGTAGTTTGGTTTGAAGTATACTGGCCTTGTTGATCAGCTGGGCAGCTCAATAACCACGTCGATGTTTTACTGGTAGATGAGTCGTAGACAGAGTTCTAGATATCTATAGGAAGCGTGTTCAGGGTGGCCTGCAACAGATATCGGTTAGTACTATTAACAACATGCGAATAATCCTTTACCAAACACCTCGGATACAGAGTCCTCGGACGTCTGCGCAACATAACACTCCCCCATCCACACTGGGTTTTGGAGTGCATGCTGACTAGGACCATTTACTTGTTTTAATGTACGGCGTTGAGTTAGTTTGCTGTAGACATGGAGTAGTGTGTCGTTGAACCATACGGCCAGCGTAACATATTGTAGTTAGCAGATAATGAGCTGATCCAGCACGTCCGTTCAGCTGTAAGGACTGAGACGTGACTGATGATGTGAATATTTTCTCAGCGAAAAACGTTGACTGAAATACTAGTACTGTGAGCCTAAATACTAGTACATAAACTGAAAACAATTTTAAAATGTTAATAGAGTCAATCGTTAAAGAGAGGCAAAATATACCAAAGCGATATTTAAACTCATAAGCCGTAAACAAACGCACAATTCCATGACAAAAAATGATAAACGACGATAAGACCAATAATAGTACACAAAACACAACATAGAAAACTAAAGACTGGGGAACACGAACCCCACAAAAAAAAAAAAACAAAAAAAACTCGGGGATATCGCAAGTGCTACAGAAGGGTAAGCAGATCCTGCATCACATGTGGCACCCGTCGTGTTGCTCATATAAGTACAAACTCGGTGATAAATCTAACTAGGTAGGTCACATTCTAGGAAAAGAGTACGGTGTTGTGATTAAGACGATTGGAACATATCCTTAGACATCTATGACACAGATATTCCATAACGGTCGACCAAATCATTCTGACGTCCATGAAACTTCCGAATGAATGACTTCAAGTTTTACCAATATATTCTTAGTAAGCCGCCAGCAAAACTCTATCGAGGAAATCATAATAGGAAAGAAAGTAACAATAATACGGAACTCCAAGGTAAATTCAAAAAGGGGAACTCCATTAAAACTGACAAAATCAACCGTTATCAACCAACGGAACGAGTGAAAAACAACTGTCATATTCCTGACTTTGAACAGTAATTTTCCGAAGAAAATGGTGAGTTAAACCAGAAAACGCAAGCTCTGGGATATCGTCTCAACCTGAAGATCTTTACTCCATATGCATTCACTATTGTTATGTTACGACATAGAAATGAAAGTTCACAATTGGAAAGCTGAAATCATCTCTTGTCATAAAGTTCAGTTCTCAACCGATCTTCATTGTCATTTTCGAGATGTAAGTCATGGTATGAAGCAGACTTAACTGTATCTGTGTTATCCTGTTTTTTTTTTCAAGTTCGATGGGATAGATAGATGTGTTCAACTGTCAGCAAACTTTGCATTATTTATTGTGAGGATATCAATTGTTGTAATTTGGTTATCAAATGAAACATTCGTATTGCAATTTTTTTGATAAATACATTTAAAAAAATTTTTTTTTATTGGTATATCATGCAATTATATAAAAAAGACTAAGGTTGCATCTCTCTTTTAAATTTATATAGGCTATTTTGTCTGTTCTGTTTAAGGCATTTAAATTCACATTACTCTCTCCTATTATTTTTTTTTACAAAAACTGAACACTGTTTTGAAATCAAATGGTCTAATGGGAAATCGCAAAAATGAGGTGATATGTTAACATACATTGTTATGACTCTAACATTGAAAAAAGAACCAGAGAATCATTTAATATGTCCAAAAATTATGTTGCGTTTATTAATAAATGAATAAGATAATATAGTGTGGTCACTATAGTGAGTAAATGTCATTTATTATATCACAATGATGTCGTTAACATGTTCAAATTGACATATTTTACCTAAAATAACCTTTGTGTCACACACGTTTTATGTTAAAATTGATATAAGTTACAGCCTTATCGAAAACGACATTGTACTCGCATCAACATTTTTTTGTAAAAAAAATCAATCTTTTTGGTCATGGCTGTTGCTCGTGTCTAAATATCAATGACTATTTGCTTTGGCAGTTCTTGGAATTCAAGAAGTTTGAAAGACTAAAGCAATTATGTTTGATAAGATTAAAAAATATAGATACTGATATCTGACGGTCTATCATATAACTTATGACCATCTGCAGGACATTAGTTGATAGATTTTAAAATTCAAATTCAAGGGTCAAAAAGTTGCATCCTTAAGTCTTAAGTTTGTGTAAGAATCTACTGATTGGAAATGACAAATGATCTATGCGTCTTTTATTCTAGTTTTTATCAGTGCATTACCTGCTTCACAATTGGTATACCTGTCATGACCATTGAAGACTAGCTATTCCATTATAGAAAGTCTTTAAACTCAATTTTTGGAATGAACAACACGACCTCAACTAAAACCGGGGGTGAACCCAGAAACTTTGGAAGAGTAAGCAGTTCCTGCTCCACTAGTGACACCCGTCGTGTTGACCCTGACATTTAAACAATTGGTTGTAAGTCGCACTTGGTGATGTTAAAAATCGATGGAAAGAGGAAGGGATTGTAGGTTCGACTGGTGAAATATACTTTTTGTCATCTGTGAAGCAGATATTCATTAACAGTCGACCAAATAATGACAATATCCGTAAAACTTTCGAAGGGATGACTTCAACTTAACTAAATGGAACTCTAGGTTCAATAGCTCTTTGTAAGCAGCAAAAGTTTATCAAACAAATCATGATAGGATATGCAAGCCCTGGAATATCTCATCAAATGGGAGATATATATATATATATATATATATATATATATATATATATATATATATATATATATAGTGGAGGGCGTTAGTTCTAACTTCTTCACAGTCTTCTAGAGATGCTCATTTATGCATTCTGCCTCATAAATAAAAAAGAACAAGATGCGCAAGAATATATTAACTGTTGGTTCCCATTGGAAATATAGCCATCTTTTGTTTTTTTTTTTATGCCATCACCCCAATGTGTGATGTCCATGAACAACACGATTGGTGTCATTTGTGGAGCAGGATCTGCTTACCCAATGATATTGTTTAGTTTTCTGAGACAGACTTTAATGGTTTCATCCTTTTAAATTGTATAAAGAAATTAGATGTATATATTATGCTGAAGAAGATACCAATGTACATTGATTATAGACGAAATTTAAACGATGCCATGACTCATTTATATTTTAATTTCTTCAATTTTAATCAAAAAGAGAGCAATTGAACACAGTTTTATTGAAAGAATTGAGCATAGGTCTGTTCATAAGTACTGTAAATAATTAGTTATAAACAACACAAAAAACGGCATAATCATGACCGGTTGTATTTTGTTTAAATAAAAGTGATGTGTGGTGTATTAAACTAAGACTTACGTCATGTCGTAGCTCCTGTCTTCCTGGCTATATGACATTCATCAAATTTTTAAAGTATCATTGATTGTTCTACAACCTGTACATAATCGTCGGCTTACTTTAAATAAACTCATCATAGTTACCAGGATCAAAATTTTGCACGTCACACGCTCGTTTCGTCTACAAAAGACTCCTCTGTGACCCTCCGATCAAAAACGTTAAAAAAAGCCAAATAAAGTAAGAAGTTGAAGAGCATTGAGAACCCAACATTTCGAAAGGTATTGCCAAATAAAGCGAAGATAATCTATTGCTGGAGTAGAAAATCCTTAATATTTCGAAAAAAATCAAAGTTTTGTTAACAGTTAATCTATAATTATGACAATTTCAATGATAATTCATGTCAACACAGAAGTCATCTGTGATGACTTCTGTGCATGTAAAAGGGGACAAGAAAACTCATCCAACGGCACATCCACGATTTTAAGCATAAAATCTAAGAATAAACATATTTATTACGTACCACGAGAGATCTTTAACATCCCTATGTAGTCAGACGGTTTGTTACATCCACATGTAGTCAGACGGGTTGTAACTAAGCCAAGTTGAACTCGTCAGTATAAATACTAAAAAAGTAGTGAAAAATAATCAAACAGGAAATGTCTGTATCTAATAGTAAAACATAAACTTCGCACCCGAGCAAAAATTTAATCGTTAATATGTGTCTTTTGTCCTTATGTAAATTTTGTCTTTGTGCTTCGTGCCAATCTGACGAGTCAAGCCATTTCAAACAGAGTGAATCAGTATGTTCTTATATTGTGCTGGTACACCTCTGTCCCAGGTTATGGGGGATTGAGGCTCACAAACATGTTTGACCCCGCCACATTCACTGTGTGCATGTCCCATGTCAGAAGCCTGTAATTTAGTAGTTGTTATTGGTCATATCTGTTTTTGGTTTATTGTTTTGTCATTAATCAGGCTGTTGGTTTTCCCGTTTGGATTGTTTTATACAGACGTTAACGACTATAGGTCACCGTACGGCCTTCAATAATGAAAAAACCCATACCGCATAGTAAGATATAAAAGGCCCCGAAATGACAAATTTAAAACAATAGAAACGCGAAAACTAGCGGCCTGATTTATATACAAAACAATGAACGAAAAACAAATACGATATACGCAACAAACGACAACCACTAAACTACAGGCCCCTGACTTGGGACAGGAACATACAGAATACGGCGGGGTTAAACATGTTTTCTGGTGCCAAACCCTCTCCCTAACCTTGGACAGTGGTGTAACAGTACGACAAAAGAACACACTATACAAATCAGTTGAAAAGAGTTTAACTCATCAGATCGATACAACGCAAACACAAAAGACACAAAGTACAGATATGATAGTACTCGCAGTTACTGAAAGCTAATTCAAAGCCAATAACAACTAATAAAAAATCATGTGTCTAAGACTAAAATATCAATCAGTACACATCCCACTTCCAATGGATTTAGTGTAAAGACATCATTAACAGTCAGGAAAAAAACCAACATGGCCTTGTACAACGCAAAGATATAGGTATCGACAGATTGTAGAACCGTGAATGTGTACATATGTGTATAACAAAACTATTTTGTTTGGTTTTAATTTGCTGATAATAAAATCAATATTTATACCGAGAAAACAATATTTAAAGATCTACAGTGTTGAATTGGTAACCTTTTAGAATAAGTTTATGTTAAAAGATTGATAAGTTTACCCGGATACGACTATTTTAGGTGGACAGAACAGCAATACTTAGTACTATTCAACTGATTGGTATCAATACTTAAAGGTTTCACCATCCTTCAAACAAATCAATGAAAACGCATCTCTCTTATATGCAGTTAGCTAGATTTGGATTTTCAGTCATTGTGTTTATTTAGTTTGTTTTCGGTATCAGATTCCTAAGGTTATCGGTTAAGAGACACTTGTCATATTTTTTTTTCTAGAAAAAACTTCTTGTCTAGTGAGCAAAATAACGTTTGCCAGCTCACATGTGACGAAAGGAGACTCAGTACACATTCATAAATAAAAAAAATAGTACAGTATTCTGTGTTGCAGGGGGATCGTTTATCTGTACTCATGTATATAAATATTAATAAAATAGAAAAAAAACGACATCACAGTATTTTAAGTTTTTGATATTATAAAAAGTAAAATAACAAAAATACCGAACTCAAAGGAAAATTCAAAACGGAAAGTCCCTAGAAAAATGGCAAAATCAAACGCTCAAACACATCAATGAATTTAATAAGATATACATTACATGTAATAATTACTGTCACGGGTTTAAATACACCAAGCATTACAACATTACCAACCTGAATGATAAAGCATATTAGGAAACACCATATATGCATACTTTAAATTTTAGATATGTTTCTTCATAATCGAAATTTGACATTCATATATATAGTGTATATGACTATGTGACATATTTGTTTACAAGGTTTAAGAAATAAGTGAATAAAAGAAATTAATGACTTGGAAAGACAAATTAACCACTTTAGTTCAATAAATTATCAAAAATAATTTATCGATATGCAAATATAATCACATGGATAAGTTGTTATTATGAAGAGATTTAATCAAAGTAGTGAAATTCCTTTTAATATCAATCCTTAAAATCGCCTTTCTCTAAGATGTTGATTGTTTTTCTTTAAATACACAATGTAATAATAAGAATACGGTTTAAAAATCTCCCCGAACAATGAAAAATAATCAGGTAATAAGTTGTTTATGATTGGTGTGAATCTGCCAAGCATGACACTGAAATCTAACCCAGTTGTCATTTCTTACAAGTGTATATACGGCACAATAAAACGAGGACAGTAATTCGTTTAAAAGAAATACTCAGGTCTACCGCACAACACCTGTTTAAATTCTTGCCATTTATTTGACTTTAATATAAATTCCACCTGTTTTGAAAATGGATGTAAATTCTAATTTAAACCAAAGTTTGAGCAGTTCTGGACATTTTAATGCTTTGCCTCAGCAACAGAATGTGACTGGTACGACTTTTACACCTGAACAATTCATAGCTTTTCAACAAATGCAATTAAACGCTCAAATGGGAAATTTAACACTAACAAATGGACTTCAGCCTGATTTATATCAGAGCCAGAACGTGACATCGCCCATTATTTTTCATTCAATGCCAAATTTTGTGCCAACATCTTCTGGACTAATGGCGGGAATATTACCAATTTCACCGACAAATCCGATGCCTTACATGCCATTACCACAGTCGACAGTGGACAGTTCAAACTCAAGAGTTTTCCAACAGTCAATGCAATCAGGTCAGTCTTTTGATCCTTCTAATAATGAAGCAAAACAACAGCTTACTCTTATGTTACAACTGCAGAACAATATACCATCTGCTGTTGACTTGAGAAAAACTGTTCGAAGAGATATCGAGGGCCATCAAAACTATGAAGAACCACAGTATTCTCCGAGAAGTCCACAACTCGTATCAACACCAATTAATTTATCATCACCCAATACACCAAACACGACCGCAAGACGACAGTTAGTGTTGTCTGAAACCAGCAGCACGACATCATCTGGACCTGCTTCGCCGTCGAGTGGAATAGGAATGCCGAATTTACCGTTATCAAATAACAGCCCAGGACCAAATTCGCCAAAATCGCCAATTTTTGTTCGACATTTTAGCGAACCACAAACAACAAATGTTCAAAAAGCTCCAACAAGAGCTTCGTCGTTGAAAATCGAAACTAAATATCCCCAAGATAAGTGCTATCGTTGTATGAAGAAAGTATACCCGATGGAAAAAATAGGACCAGTTAAAGATGTTGTATACCACAAGGGTTGTTTTACGTGCAAAACTTGTGGGACAAAACTAAATTTGAAGAATTTTTGTCATAATAAAATTGACGATTGGGATATACATGTATACTGCAAATCACACTGTGATCAGGGTTCTCCACAGCCATTTCATATTGATGCCAATTCTGTTTTAATAAAAGGTGCATTATCGGCACCAAAATTAGACAAAATTAATGAACAAATTCGTGGAAGTGAAGAAACGCACAAAGGAGGAAAACTGGATACAAATGCAGTGAATATTCGGTCTGCACTTTCGGCTTCGAAAAAAGACGACCAAACTAATAAGCGTGATAGTCGATACCATCTTGACTTGCAGTCTTTAGAACTTGCCCATGCAAGAAATGTACCTGCAACCGACCTCCAAACGGGCAACAAAATCAAACAGCAAGCCTGGAAACGCAACGAACGGAAATCTGAATCGGTTCCACCAACGGATGTGGTTAGATACAGTGACACAGTACCGGAATATGATATGGAAAGTTATAAACGACTTCAGGTAGAAAACAATCCAGATTATGATAGATTATAACGAGACTATTAAACATGAGAAATTTCTGTAAAATCTAAATATTACCGAAAACGGGTGCATTTAATCAGCATTATAAGTGCTTGTATATGTGTGCGATAAAATAACTATTTACAGTGTCATATAGTATGTATCGAATTATAAAATATTTAAATTTATGTTAAGGTTTATTTTACACTGACAAAGTTATATTTACCAAATGCCGACCTCCAGCATACTATACCATGATGAAATACAACATAGAATAGGTTACACCATGTTTTATCAGTTACATCGTGACATGTTGACATCATAATTATATCAGATGCAAGTTTCTTTAACTCTATGTAAATCGTATGGTATAAATTACACCTACATATTCAAAAAGAGATGACTTGTTTTAATAGCCACAGCAACCAGTACTTTAGAGTCCTTGGCTACGGATCTTCATCACTTGTTGGAAAGCTGCCAAAAGCATTCCTCCTAATCTTATGTGGTCTAAATCCCTTTATTACATGTAAGGTCAGCCAATTTTATATAGGACAAACATTTAAATATTTTATATATGTTGTATTTAGATATTAAATGTACATGGGATTGTTTTACCAACACTATTATTGTTGCATTAGTTAAAAAGAAATACAATTTTGAAAGCATGTGTTGAGAAAAGCTAATGCGTGACTTTTCAGTAGCAGTAGTTCTGAGAAATTTAAAGGTATAGTTAGATTTCACCAAAATTACTGAATTAACCCGTGTATTTGGATTATTTTTAATACGCTTAATATTATCAGAAGTCCATTTCTAATGCTTCTGATATTATTCAGTACAAGGTACAGTGCCAGAACAATTGTCTCTGTCGAATAAAAACAGAGAATTCTATGACCAAAAGTACAAGACGAACAGATAACAACAGTCCACAAACAAAACACAGAAAACTTGAAATTGGACAACACGAACCTAACGAAAAAAACCGATTGTGAACTCTTTTGCCCTGGAAGGGTCAATTGGTCCATGTGTATTTTATAATGGCTCTTCAACCTTCAACATACGTACTTTTGAGAAATCAGCACAATTTGTTACAGCAAAATAGAAAACACAACAATGAAAATAAACTCGCACACATTAAAAATTCTTTGCGAAATGTATGCTTCCTATCATGAGAACACCGATCTCGCCAAAGGACGCAAAGCAAACAGGATTCAAACAATCAATCACTCAAGTTGGTATTTATTATTTTACAGATAAATTGCAGTCGAGGATAATCTTTAAAGTAATGAAAAATCATTTATTTAAATAGTTGTTTTTCATAATATTATGTTCATAATATAATTATTTTACATTATAGGTTTCATTTTAATCCGTACTTTTGATCGGCTGAAGGCAATCGCGAGGCATTCCAATTTCAAATTGTATTTCTCAATAAAATTCAACAATCATGACAGCACATGCTCCTCATTACAACTTCAAAGCAATGCATAGAACAAACGGAAAATTGTTTTGATATAGCTCATAAATTTATGGTGATAGCATGCAAATATAATAATAAGAATTGTACGCTTGTTTTTGTAATTTATAGGTTTGTAAAAGAGTTCAATGATTCGTGTGCATCATTTTTAGTGGAAGCGCTTTATACAAAATGTGCTTCGGTCAAAGCTTTAACATCTAACTAAATAACAAAAAGAAGCATTCAATTCTTAAGGATGTACACCTCTTAGAAGCCAAAATATTTCTAGAATTAAACTTTTTTTCTTAACCTGATTTTTGGGTTTATACGACTAAGAAAGTAATTGATGAAGAAAAAAATGTATGGTGGTGCACTTCTTTTTTTGCTACAGCCATTTGAAAGTACCAATTTTTAATGATTTTCCTATTTTTCATCAATTTTAACCCATTTTTGGGCTATTATCATGAAAAAAATCACAGTTTTACAATTAAACTTTTTTTCATACTTTCACTACAGATGAAGTGGACCAATCTGAATACATTTGACTTAAAAAAAAACTACAGGTTGGTGTTGATATAAGAAAGTTTTAAAAAAATTTGTTGCTTTTTCGTGTCAAATTGACCGTGCTGTCAATTTTGTCAATTTGGGATTTTTCTCTTTTTTTAGAACAAAAAGCATGTTATTTCAACTTCTTTGTTATAAATGATTGAAAAAATACGCATCTAAGAATTTTGAAAATTGATATAGATTGTACATATTTTGGGTAAAATCATTTCTTTGTACCCCTAACCCATTTTCTCAATATTTTGGCTGAAGACACTGACCGGATTGGTTATAAAATTTGAAAATTTTATTACTCAAAAACTACTTACTGTAAGTACAGAATTTTTCACACACTTAAGTTTAATTATGATATTTTTTAAATACATCGATATTTTCCACTTGTATCATATGTTTTGGAAATAATTCCCGAACGAGATTTCAACGAAACTGAAACATCAGAAGATTACATCCTTAAAGAAAGGACTTTGATATTTTGAAATAATAAATTAATAAAAATAGATAAGTGAGGAATGACTGAGAGCTTAAACAATAAAAATTGAACAATTTTTGATAAAACAAATGGCCTTTTCCTTAGGACAAATTCATCATTTGAAAAATATTCAATTCTGACAAAGTTGATCAAATTTGTAATTTTGAGGTCATGAAATTAATATACATATCACAAACTGAAATGAGAGATATTTACCTTGACATGAACAAGATATTTACTTTGAAGCTGAACCAGCCCTTAGGTAAATGTAAAGTCTGTGGGGATATATCATCGGAAAACAATTTACTGTATGCTTTACATAGTATTACATGACATATATATATATAGACATAAAAACTTCAAAACTGATACACACCCAGTTTACATATAAACAGCTGCCTTCCATATAAGGTATTTTTGCCAATGAAATAAATATCCACCAGAGTTCAAATGTAAGCAATTAAAAGTACTGTACGGCCTTCAACAATGAAAAAAAACCTAACATGTGACAGTGGTGTTACAGCAAAACATAAGAACAAGTTGTAGAAATCAGTCGGAAATGGCTCGACTCACAAAAAAACATAAGGCATATTAACAGGAATGTGGCACGACTAAACATGTTTTTGAGCGCGTATCCTATCCCTAACCCACGACAGTGGTTTAACAGCACAACAGAAGAAAAAACTGTAAAAATCAGTTGCAAATGGCCTTACTCAAAAGATTGGAACGATGCACACGAAAAAAATCCTCCAACAAACATAAAAACAAAAATCACAAAGCACCAATAAGAGTACTCGCAGCTACTGAAAGCTAGTTCAAAGCCAAGTACAACTAATAAATAAATAAAGTTTCCCCAGACACATCCAACGGATTTAGTATTAAAGACTTCATGAACAGTATGCGAAACGCATGACCTGGTGGAATGCCAAAATATGTTTACTTAAGAGGTGGACATAATTATAAAAATAAGAAGATGTGGTATGATTGCCAATTAGGCAACTCTTCACCAGAAACAAAATGACATACAAGGTTAGCAACGATAGGTCACAGTACGGCCTTCAACAATGAGCAAACACATACCGCATAGAAGACTACAAAAGGCCTCGAAATGACAAATATAAACGATTCAAACGAGAAAACTAATGGGCTGATTCGTGTAAAGAACAATAATCGAAAAACAAATATGATAAACAGCAAAATAATTGCAATAATAACTATAAACAGGAATAAAAAAATTCAAGATTAGAAATTTTCATAACCATATCAAAATAAGATGTAGTATGATTGCCAAAGAGACAACTATTCGCCAAAGTTCATATGAAGTGGATGTAAGCAATTATAGGGCAATCGTACGGCCTTCAACAATGAGAAAAACCCATACCGTATAGTCGGCTATAAAAGGCCCCAACATGAAAAATATCAAACAATTTAATTGTGAAAACTAACGGCCTAACTTAAAAAAAAATCAATTTACGAAAAACAAATATGACAGACATGAACAAACGACAACCACTGAACTACAGGCTCCTGACTTGGGACAGGCACATATAGAATGTGGCGGGGTAAACATGTTTGAAGGCGCCAACATATCCCCCACCTAACCTGGAACAGTGGTGTAACAGTACAAAGTAAGAACAAACTATAAACATGAGTTGAAAAGGGCTTAACTCATCAGATCGATTCAAAACAGAAAACCACAGACCGGATATTTATAAATCCCTAAAAACAATTAAAAAGACACAAAGTACAGATCTGAGAGTACTCGTAGTAACTGTCAGCTATTTCAAAGCCAATTACTACTAATAAAAAATCATGTATCTAAGAATTAATATCAATCAGTACACATCCAATGGATTTAGCGTAAATACTTCACTAACAGTCAGAGAAAAACAAGACCTTGTACAATGCCAAAATATAGGTATCGAAAGATTGTAGTACCGTAAATGTGCATATGAGTATAACAATAATATTTAGTATGGTTTTAATTAACTGATATCAAAATAAATATTCATACCAATAAAACAATATTCAAAGATCTAATTACAGTGTTGAATTGGTAACCTTTTAGAATAAGTTTATTTAAAGGATTGATAAGTTTACCCGGATCGTTACGTATCTAAATTTCCGGGCTCGGTAAACAACATCACCAAGTCTTTACAAAGCGTAAACCTGTTACAAAAAGCGTGAACCTGTTACAAAATTTCGATAATCACGTTTACGGGAATGTATTTCTCGATTTGAACCTTCAGCAAGTCCTAACAAAGTGTGCAATCGAGATCAAAATTTGCCTGTTGCAAAATATGTTGCTAACGACGAAAATGAACAACAATTTCTTGATTCTAACTAACATTAAGATAGGCTGAGTCGAGGCATTTTACTGATAAGTGTTGCAGTGCGATAACTACAGGGAACGGGGATCAATAATTGTCGATTCTAATACTAAGATAGGCTGAGACATTTTTGCTTCGCATCACGGTGCGGAGCTATTAGTTTCAGTCGATATACACGCCATCTTGAAATAATTACTAATCACATATAGATTCTGATTGGTTGCTTTATGATGCGGCTGAGATACAGCAAAAGCTATTGGCTTAAATGAGATAAAGAATTACAGATTTTTCTCGTCTCAGGATAAGACATCAAATGCCGGAAAATTAACTATGTGTATTTCAGTTCCGATCAACTGTCATTAATTCATGTTCGTTTTATTATGCATATATTGCACACTGAAATTCAATATTGAAATATCAATTATTAATATGTGTTTATTTGTTTTATTAATCTGCAATATGCACGATTTGTTTTACGAAACAATGTTCCTATACAATGTTTACAAAAATGCATTATCTGTATTTTATAATTACTGCCAATCTAGGCACACCTCCAGGATACTAATTCAAAAATCACATGTACACATATTACCTTAAATTAGGAAAGAGCGAAGCAGTCAACAGCTTTTTAGAAAGCACAAAGTTGTACTGATTAGTGTTGCAGTGAGATAACTACATGGAACGGAGATCAATAATTGTCGATTCTTACATTAAGATAGGCTGAAACATTTTACTGATAAGTGTTGCAGTACCGGGAACGGGAATCAAAAATGTCGAGGACAGTAGAATATTCGTTAAAATGTTATCACTTCTGTCAGAGACATATAATACATTGTATAATATACATTGTATTATATGTCTCTGCTTCTGTATCATTTCGTTTGTTTTAAACTAAACAATTTTCATAATGGAAATAAAAACTTCGTGTATGCATTTTTTTGAAACCTCAAAATTTATTGTTTTTTCCTAAGTTTAATCACTAACAGTCTACGCTTAACTTTAACCTGGTATAAATGTACAAGACTTAAAAACTTCCGTCAGAAAACGCTGAGCACAACGAAAATTGCCCGAAATTTTACTACATATATTCGGGAAAAGCGGCAGTAGTTTACAGTGATTTTTAACATTTCACAGAAATCGAACAGTTAGAATGTGGCCTTTTATGAGATTTAATGTGTTTCAAGCTGAGTAATTATAGAATATTTTTTATAGTCTACTAGCTATGTTGGCTTTTATAGATAAATGTTTTCAAACGAATGCTTGTTCATGGAACAAAAATGCTAAATATCCGGGTGTTGTCAATGTGTAAATTTTCTATATTATTACATATTTAATTGTATGTAATTTAAATAAAACTGTCAAAATACAATTTATATTTTTTAGGTAAAAACCTGAAGTGATACTTAAATGTGATCTCAATACATATAAAATTGAATTTCTGCTACAAAAAGTGTTATCGAACTCTGCATTCTGAATTTGTCAGTTCCTACACATATTTCATATTTAGAATTACTACACTGAAGTAACTTGAAACGACACCTATGTTGTTATTTTTTTTTCACCTCATACACTAATAATAAAAGTAAAATCCTCTGTATAATTGCTATGAAATTTATTTAAGTAAAGGAATCACCCAAGCAAGAATACACGGTTCGTAATTTATAAAATAAACGTATGTCAGGGTCCCTGACAGATAATAATTAAGTTCACGGATGGCTACCAATTACTACTTTGTACAGTGATGTGACCATTTATCAACCTGTGAATCCATTTTATTGACCTTAATATGGCATTTAAAATCTCTGATTTAATCTTAAGCTAAATTCTACGTAGATCCTTCTTTAGCCAAATGAATTTAAATTCACTGTCATCGGCACTTTGGGGCTATTTTGTCATGAATATGCTATCTGAACTCTGCTATTGATTAAAACAGCGAACAGCAAACGCGGAGAAGTCAGTTCTCATTGGGATTACTGAGAATGTACTGATCTGCTGAAGTTAAATGAGGGGATAAGGCGGTATGCAGTGTGGCAGTAGAAGTGAGTTGAGGAGGAATCAAAGAGTCAGATCTACTCTAACATCGTAGTTTTATCTTCTAGGCCCATATATTTACTACACCGAAAATAATGTTTTTTGTGGACGAAGCTCTTTTATTGAATATTCTTTAATAAGACAGATCGATGCCAAAAGTTGGAAAACCAAGGAGAGGAATCACAAGAGTTCGCTAGTTTGTCTCACCCCTTTACATCCATCATCCACTCGTCTCTTAAAAAATCTCCTGCGAAAATACTGGTTTAATTAAAAGTAAATTGGTGACTTGCCATAAAGGGTTTATATCTTATGATGTTTCATCCCGAAAAACTCAATTGCCCTTATATATTTTTTTACACAAACAAAATGGTGGTATTTAAAAAAAAAATAGCCTTTTAAATGTATCGCAATTATTTAGGGGTATATATAATTTTGAAGTAACAGATTTGAGAAAAATTTGGTTGATTATATAGGGAATCACTGAAGCATGACTGGAGCGGGCCCCATCTTAGGGCAGTCAGTTGCCCCCTTTTATGAAAATTTCTGGATCCGCTACCGAGACTTCATTGTTCAAGTGAACTTACTCTTTATGTAGAATCATGGGATGTATTACAGTGAACATAATACTTCCATGGTAGAACTAAACTATAAGAATATGAGTCCTACAAAGATGTTTATCGTCTGTCGTCTCCAATAGTATAAGCAGAAATGGGTAAGTCTATGTTAGCGTATTAGAAACTCCCAAAAATAACCAAAAAATTTATTAATTAAAATAACAGGTGCATAACCTTGTCCAGTAGAAAAAAAGTCTGTCCGAAGTTTGAGTTCTTTCAACCCGTATGCAAGGAGTTGTAGATTAACAAATTCATATAGCCATGCAGTCTATGTTTTGGTATGGGAATTCCCCAAATCGCTTAGATTAAAAAGCAAAATAGTAGGTTCTCATCTTCGTGTTCTTTAGAAGAATCTGTTCAAGTGCGGACGACTTCCGTCCAGTCGTTTTAAGGAGTTGTGGATAGACATAAAGTATAGAAATGGTCCCTATGTGTCGCTAGTAACAGCCACAATATGACAATGGCACCTTTCTTTTAGTTGTCAGTCCTCCATATAAGAGATATTGATGCGAATATTAATGTTTGATAGAAAAGTGCCAAAATCACATATGCGTTTTTGATTTTGATTTTTCTTATTTTGACGCTTTGCACATATTGACTGATCTTGCTTACTCGAGACACATTATTATTAAAGAAGTAAGTTAACATTGACGGATTTCACATTACAGAATTGACTAACAAAATATTTTATGACACTTAGTTACTTATGAAGTGGCTCGTGATATATAGACTACTCACAAGGGCAGTAGTATTGATAGATACATAATACAATAAAAATGTTCGTGTCCCAAGGCCAATCTATTTATTTAGACAATTCCCTAATCATCAGTAACATTCAAGATTATTACATTGAGTGATAAAACGAAGAATTTCTAGAAAAAAGGGACGCAACTCCAAGCTCGCATGCGGGCATTAACGTAAAAACATTCAGTGCCCCGGACTGTTTTCACAAAAAAATGTTTTAACGCTTCAGTATAACTTACGATCCATATTCATTGTAAGATTTTTATGTAAAAAAAGGCACAGTATCATGAGGTCTATCACATTAGCTTTGATATTCGCAATCTTGAAAATCTGCATCTAAAACAAACAATTTGCCTCGTTCCCTTACATATTTTTGCGGGGTAAAGCAAACACTAAAAAAATCCTATTATTTGTGGACGGTCAATGTACTACGAACTGTATCCGAAAGATTTGAAAAAGTCGTCTCCTGTAACAAATTGATAAGCATACAAATTCAAAACAACATTTATACGTGTTTGCATCTCAAATTAGGATAAAGAAAGAAATGAACATATCGTTTTTCAAGAAACAATCTTGATCTTTAAATAACACTTATGTGAACGTACTAATGTGTTTATTGTAGATTCTTAATTTACTCAACTGCATTTCATCATGAAAATGTTGTAAACATTACTTTTACTGACAACATATAAATAAGACAGAAGCCTTAAGGTAAACCACAATAAACGATAATTTCATTCATGTGTAAGATGTGAATTTAAACTATGCAATGATCATGTTTCAGATTATATGAATTCATGAAATAATTGTAAATGATATGTAATATGAAATTCTTTACCTTAATTGATGTTTCGTGATTGTTATGATGGAGTTGACAGCTTAACATTTGTTGGAGTAATTGGCTCCATATTATTTTTGAAAAGAGTAAAGAAACCAATAAACACAATCTGTTGAATTTTATAATATTTTCTTATAGTTGTTATTGTTTTTATTATTTTTCACAATGTCTATACAAATCAAAAATTAACGAAATCAGCTATCAGCCGAAAGTTTAGCCAAATTGAATTCAAAATTTATAAGTTTAAATCATATTACACGCGTGACGATAAAACTGAATTTCCATACATATCGCAAATGGGTTGAGACAATAACACGTGTATGGTCTTTGGCTTACTTTTCTTTAATATTCCTATGATTTTCTTTCACTGCTATTTCCCTGGGAGATTCAATGATTTACATACATTGTAGTAAAGTTCACGTGTAAAGTCCTTTCCAAGTAGTGGCATACAGCGTTTGATATTTCAAACGATTCCAGTCCTCATTTGTTCCGAAATATTTAGTAGTTTCTTTCAAATTTCAAACCACGAGATTGTAGACTCTGTGGCTATGTCTTCCGAAGTGTCACAAACTCTTTATAGAAAACAAAGGCGACAACTTCTTGTATTTGAAGTTTGTTATCTGCAAGAAAGACGTATATATCATGGCATACCATGTCTAAAAGATTTATTTAAGAACTAAATTCTTTTAAAAATGATAGGCACTTATAAACAATCACACAAAGCGTGGTTGTTCAAAAGGAGGCATTTTTTAAGTACAACAGCGCAACACTTAGATCTTGGTTGGACTGCATGCGTTCATCAATCTTGCTTTACTATAAACAACAGATACTCAAGATTTATTTGGATTAGTTGAAACATTCTTAAAACCTGATATTAACAATGAACAATGTAAAGTGCCAGGATACAAAATTTTCAGAAAAGATCGCCAGAGTAAGGATGGTGGTGGTCTATTGGTTTATGTCAAAGATTCTATTGCAGTTAAAATAGATCTGATTTATCAATAAACACATTAGAAACTTTATGGTTAGAGGTAGAATTTCCAAAATCTAAACCTTTCTTCATTTGTACTGTTTATAGATCACCAAATTCCCCTCAGTCCTGGATAGATCTTTTTGAGGAGGAATTTAATGCAGCTCTTTCAGAAAACAAAGAGATCATTTTAATGGGGGACTTTAATATTGACTTGATAAAAATTGAAAATAAAAAATGGATGAATTTCATAAACCATTTTAATCTTCAACAACAAATTTGCACTGCAACACGTATTTGTGACAAATCAGAAACTCTTATTGATCATATTTACACTACTAATCCTGAAAATATTGCTCATTGTCATGTTCCTTCATATGCTTTAAGTGACCACTACCCTGTATGCTTAAATAGAAAAATCAATATAAAGGTAAAGAAAGAAAATCATATCGAAATAAAGTATAGGTGTTTCAAAACTTTAATGAAGATGCCTATTGTGCAGACTTACATCAAACCCCTTTTATATTGTTAAAATGGAAGAAGATATTGATATTTCTGTCGATAAATGGTATGAACTTTTAATCAAGTTATTAACAAGCACGCACCAATGAAAACTAAAAGAGTAAAAACATTTAAACAAGCCGAATGGTTCAATGAAGAAATTAAAAATTCCATTCAATACAGAAATATGTATCATTCAAAAAAAGATTGGGTAAACTTTAAAAAGTGGCGTAATAAAACAACGTCGTTAATATTTAATGCAAAAAAGGAATATTATCAAAACGCTATATCTAGTTCCAAAAATAGTAAAGAAATTTGGAATCACATTAAAGAGTTAAATCCAAAAATGGATAATATTTTTCCACCTAAAATGCAGTATGAAAATCAAACTATTTATAACCCCCAAGATATTGTTAATACACTAAATATTCATTTTTCTTCCGTAGCTGGAAAACTTATTAGAAATAATACTTCAGATATGGATTTTTCTAAGCTACAAACTTTTACTACTAAAAAATTAAAGGAAACTGAAAATTTTAAATTAAAACTCATTTCTGTTGGAGAGGTGTGTTCACAACTAAAACACCTTAATATTAATAAATCCGCAGGTTTAGATGGAATTGGTCCCACATTTTTAAAGCTAAGTGCAGAGATAATATCGCCATCACTAACTTTTCTAATAAACAAAAGTATAACGTCGAATCGTTTTCCGCAAAAATTAAAACTTGCAAGAGTAACTGCTATACATAAAGGAGGACCAACAGATATTCCCTCCAATTATCGTCCAATTTCTATATTAAATACCATATCTAAAATTTTTGAGAGAAATGTATGTACACAGTTATATGCATTCTCAAATAATAAAAAATTGTTACATATCGCTCAGTCAGGTTTCAGGCACGGTCATTCATGTCAAACAGCGCTGACTAAACTCATTGCTGAATGGTTAAAATATTTAGATAATGGAGAAATAGTTGGTACTGTGTTTTTAGATTTCAGTAAGGCTTTTGACCTTATTAACCATGCCATACTTTTAGAAAAGTTAAAATTTTATCATATCGGAGAACATACGATAGATTGGATAAAATCATATTTGTCTGAGAGACAACAAGAAGTTCAATACGCTAACATTAAATCTGATAAATCGTTTGTAAAATATGGAGTGCCTCAAGGTTCTATTTTAGGTCCTCTGTTATTTTTAATTTATATAAATGATTTACCACTTCATGTTAAACAATCCGACATGGATTTATATGCTGATGATTCAACATTGCATTTTCATAATAAAAACATTGAAAATATAAACAGCATATTGCAAAATGATTTAAATGCTATACAATCTTGGTGTAACAATAACAGTATGAAAATTAATGCACAAAAAACAAAGTGTATGAAATTGGGTTCAAAACAAAAACTTACACAACTATCAGAATTATGTATTACCGTCAATGAAACATGTATTGAAAATGTCCATTCTTTCAAATTACTTGGAATTGACATTGATGAAAATTTAAGCTGGGAAGATCATGTTGATCGTATATGTAAGATTATCTCATCTAAAATATCACTTTTGTTTAAAATTAAAGTATATTTGCCTATACACACAAGACAACTATTTTATAATGCATATATTCTACCATATATAGACTATTGTAGTTCAGTTTGGGGAAATTTATTACAAAAAGATTCAGATAGAATCATAAAACTTCAAAAAAGAGTAGCACGAATTATACTTGAATGCGATATTTCTGTTCCATCTAATTTTATGTTTTCATCTTTAAAATGGCTATCTATTACAAAAAGAATAAAATACCAACAATCAATTCTAATGTATAAAATTGTAAATGGACAAACACCTGATTACTTAGCAATGCTAAATATTAATGATGTGCAACACCACAACTTACGATCTGTCTCTAATAATGATCTATTTGTTCCAAGACCAAATACAAATTTTATAAAAATCTTTTCATTATTCTGCAACAAAGGTATGGAATAATTTACCACTCAAAATAAAAATTGTCGTAATGTGGAATTATTTAAGAAACATTGTTATAATCATTTTCTTGAAAATTCTATGCAAGTCGAATAATTTGTTTTCTTTCTTTTGTTGTAAGAATAAGAAAATATAATCAAAACTTAACCAATTATTGCCATTCATGCCATTTGTATGTTTGAATGATTGAGTTGTGTATATACTAGTAATATATATTGTATTTTAATGTATGAATGTATGAATGTTAACTGTATACATGTATTTTGTTTGAGGGCCTCAATGAAAATAAGACTACTTCTAATTGAGTTACCCTCTTTAAATAAAGAATTTATTATTATTATTATTATTATTATTATTACAAACATTTCCCGCAATGGACATCGTACAGCTGTCAAACTGTCCAGATTTAAAATTGAGCAAAATTCTCTTATTTTGAGAGGGAAAATTCTCTAAAACTTCATAACAAGAATCGGTCGATATATGATATGCGACCCTTCAACATTATCAGACCAGAAAAAAATCGGTTTATTTGTTAACTAGCAAGAAGAAATTTAAACCAAAACCTTAGGTTTAATATTATGTAATCCTATATTCATGTGTAAGTAATAAGAAGTGATTTATGTCGTAGTTCTTATGCTATCGTTTTTGTTTAGAAATAAAGATTGATACGATACTAAAGAAAGCAACACCGATACATAAAATATTGGAAATTTAATAAAAACAAACAACAAATATGCCCGTAGCTATTTGTGTAGATTTTCAGTAGTTATGATACTTGGGAAATACATTAATACTTTCATCAAACTTACCTGAAGTAATTTGACAAAATAACCTTTGCAGCGATATAAATCTTTGTTTGAAGTTTATATTAAAGAGAAAATAATTAAACACAATTTTGTATACATGTGTACATGCAAACGGATATGTCTTTATGATTGAAAATAAGATAAACATATTTATCCTGTTGCCATATCTTTCCCTTTAACAAAAAAAAAAAAATCTCGTAAAAAGAATGTTCATATTAATCAGAGTAAGATCTATTGGATCAAAGTCTGATATAAACGAAATTATTGTTTTATACGCAATCATTACCAAGACACTCACACACTCAACATTGTTCAACTAAATATACAAACTCTAATTCACACACTCAACATTGTTCAACTAAATATACAAACTCTAATTCACACACTCAACATTGTTCAACTAAATATACAAACTCTAATTCACACACTCAACATTGTTCAACTAAATATACAAACTCTAATTCACACTCAACATTGTTCAACTAAATATACAAACTCTAATTCACACTCAACATTGTTCAACTAAATATACAAACTCTAATTCACACACTCAACATTGTTCAACTAAATATACAAACTCTAATTCACACACTCAACATTGTTCAACTAAATATACAAACTCTAATTCACACACTCAACATTGTTCAACTAAATATACAAACTCTAATTCACACACTCAACATTGTTCAACTAAATATACAAACTCTAATTCACACACTCAACATTGTTCAACTAAATATACAAACTCTAATTCACACTCAACATTGTTCAACTAAATATACAAACTCTAATTCACACACTCAACATTGTTCAACTAAATATACAAACTCTAATTCACACACTCAACATTGTTCAACTAAATATACAAACTCTAATTCACACACTCAACATTGTTCAACTAAATATACAAACTCTAATTCACACACTCAACATTGTTCAACTAAATATACAAACTCTAATTCACACACTCAACATTGTTCAACTAAATATACAAACTCTAATTCACACACTCAACATTGTTCAACTAAATATACAAACTCTAATTCACACACTCAACATTGTTCAACTAAATATACAAACTCTAATTCACACTCAACATTGTTCAACTAAATATACAAACTCTAATTCACACACTCAACATTGTTCAACTAAATATACAAACTCTAATAAACACACTCAACATTGTTCAACTAAATATACAAACTCTAATTCACACACTCAACATTGTTCAACTAAATATACAAACTCTAATTCACACACTCAACATTGTTCAACTAAATATACAAACTCTAATTCACACACTCAACATTGTTCAACTAAATATACAAACTCTAATTCACACACTCAACATTGTTCAACTAAATATACAAACTCTAATTCACACACTCAACATTGTTCAACTAAATATACAAACTCTAATTCACACACTCAACATTGTTCAACTAAATATACAAACTCTAATTCAAAACAAGAAAATGAAACAGTACTTTAAACAACCAAGATGGTAAAAAAAAATGTTTAGCTCTTTGTAAAAAGATACGTACCAATGCAAACTGTGCATCAATAACGGTAAGCAAATGTGGAAGAGACAATTTGGAATTGGTCTCAATAAATTAATCGCATGTACAGTTTATTTAGTAAGAACAGCATTTCACATTTATTAAGAAATAATTTTACTTGTTCATTGTAAAAAAATAGGTTGTGCGGGATTTGGTCATGCTATATAGAACAAACTGGTGTATCAATCGGAAAACAAACGATCGTCCATTATCAACAACTATGAAAATTAGAAATGGCATGATTGCCAATGAGATCACCATCAACCAAGGATGTAAACAACTACAAGTCACCACGCGACCTTGAACAATGAGCAAAACCACTACCGTATAGAGAGCTATTACACGTCTCAGGATAGTATAATGTGAAACCACTACCGTATAGAGAGCTATTACACGTCTCAGGATAGTATAGAGAGCTATTACACGTCTCAGGATAGTATAGAGAGCTATTACACGTCTCAGGATAGTATAGAGAGCAATTACACGTCTCAGGATTGTATAGAGAGCTATTACACGTCTCAGGGTAGTATAGAGAGCTATTACACGTCTCAGGGTAGTATAGAGAGCTATTACACGTCTCAGGGTAGTATAGAGAGCTATTACACGTCTCAGGGTAGTATAGAGAGCTATTAGTATAGAGAGCTATTACACGTCTCAGGATAGTATAGAGAGCTATTACACGTCTCAGGATAGTATAGAGAGCTATTACACGTCTCAGGGTAGTATAATGTGAAACGATTCTATAGAGAAAGCCAGCCATCTACATTGTATTAACCTTAGCAAGTTATGACAGATAGCAACCAACTACAACTACTGAACTACAGACGTTGAACAAGTACATAAAGAATGTGGCGGGTTAATATAAAAGATGATGAGGTATGATTGACAATGAGATAACTCTCCACCAGAGCCCAAATCACGTAGAAGTTAACAACTAAAGGTCACGGTACGGCCTTCAACAATGAGCAAAACACATACTGCATAGTAAGCTATAAAAGGCCCCGAAATGAAAAATGTCAAACAATTCAAACAAGAAAACTAACGGCCTGATTTATGTACAAAACAATAAACAAAAACTAATATGATAAACAGAAACAAACGACAACCACTGAGTTACAGTGTCCTGACTTGGAACAGGCACATACAGAATGTCGCGGGGTTAAACATGTTTACTGACGCCAAACCTTCTGCATAACCCGGTGGTGTAGCAGCACAACATACGAAAAACTATAAAAATCAGTTGAAAAGGGCTGACACATCGTATAGGCCATAAACACAAAAAGAACTAACAGTATGATAAAAGACCCAACGTGTCGATCTAAGAGCAATCGTAGTTACCGAAAGCTAATTCAAAGTCCAATATCTTGGTAAATAGGCTGAACATCTTTTCCGAGACTAAAATAATATCTATGATTCCACAACAAGACAAAATAAGTGACCTTTCAATACTTTAAAGTATTAACTTTAACCAAGATTTATATATTTGAAAATTTATTTTGTCAAATAACTTCAGATTAACAAGTTTGTTACGTGTCTTCACTTGCATATAGAAATTGACAGTGAGGGTCGGATGTGTAAAACTTTACGAAAAATGAAATGATATCAATTTTCACATTGTGTGCTTTCCGTTTTAATATAACATCATTTGAACATGAACTGCATGGAGTATATATATCTCCCAGTTGATACAATATTCCAGGACTTGTTTTTCCTTGATTGCCTTGATAGAGCATTGTCGCCTATAATAAGGATTTTTGGAACCAACGGTTTTTGATGGCAAGTTGAAGTCATCTATTCAACAGTTTTCGAACACCATCATGATTTTATAGACATTTTTGGAATGTCTTTGTCACAGATGATCTTGGATATTTTCCACTTGCAGCCACACTCATATATTCTTTACATCGATTTTGACATCAACGAACGTCACTTATCACTGGATATATAATTGCAAAGAGCATCATGACGGGTGTCACTTGTAGAGTCATAACTGCATTCATTTCCGAAGCATATTATTTCACCCATGAAGATTTTTTATGGGGTTCATATAGCTCAATCTGTATGTCTCTGTGATGTTCTTTGTAGGCTTTTCTTTGCCTATTCGTCTATTTTCTTTCGATCATGATTTTGTCTATTTTTCTTCGACTTATGGTTTTTTTATGGTTCCTTGGTATCTTTTATACCTTTTCAAATGTTTGTGCCTGAAATATAAACTCATAATTTATAATTTCCTCCATATGCCAGTGTTCTGAATCGATCACAGATAAACAAGAATATATATGTAGAAGTACGTCTAAACAAGTGACAACTTTACGACAGATCCATGCATTGGATCACCAATAAAGGTGATACACAGCTGAACACAGATATTATATTCATAACTACTCTAATTATCAGCACAACAAAGTTAAATCTGCAAATTTGCGGAAGCAAATTTCTGTTCTTCCCTCGCCAGGATTCGAACCAGTTCAGACGTACTTATAATATAATTATTTCTGTGACTGCATCCTACATCAATTTGTAAGATCCTCTACGATAGATAATTCCGCTGATCTGTAATATTCCATCTTCATGTCTTATATATCATGTACTGTGTTACGACGCTAGATAAAAACTTGCAAGGAAAGGTAACACCCGGCCACCGATAGCTTGATTTTTGTCGAGCCTAGGTGGTCGAGTGGTCTAGCGCGTTGGGCATAGTGCAAGGCAATTTGGTGCCAGGATATCTCAGTAGCATGAGTTCGAATCCTGGCCAGGGAAGAACAAAAAGATCTAACATTGTTGGGCTGTTATTTAGACGAATTATGTATACAGAATGTGTTTTCAGCCTTGTATCACCATCACTGGTAATCCCGATTAATAAAATCTGTCGTAGAGTTGTCACTGGTTCAGACTTATATAAGTCGAAAGATTTGCACAACGGTACTAATAGAAGATGGTACGGTAATATACGTTGTGCAAATCTTTAGACTTATATAATTTTTTCCTTATCTTTGCAGTATCGTCTATTCTAGACGATCCGGTAAATTTGCTGGTTGGTCCTTTTTATAGACTTCTATATATATGCACCTTTTGTTTGCAGTATATCGTCTTCTCCGCAAGTTTATTGTTTTCTGTTTAGTATTAAATTTATAATTAAGATCCATTTATTATATCGGTGATCCGTTTATTTGGCAATCGGCAATGGCAGTCAGCAGGGTTTAAGAACATTTGTTGTCTGACCTGTTAGTCAAATGCGTTTTGTTAAAATATACTTTTTCACTTTTTTGGTCTTTTGGAAAATGTTGTTTGTGCTGTATTTAGACCCCTCTAACAAGAAATTTGTTTTGCATGCACACGTATAAAAATTGCGGTTTTTATCCAACGCAATCATAAGTTCGAATCCCGGCGAGGGAAGAACAGAAATTTGCATTTCAATGTGCATTTATTAGAGAAACTATTTAAATCTTAATTTTGGCATCTTGGTTTAGTGGTCCTTTTTTTTTTAAAGTTCTTTAGCACAAACACTATAGTAAGCGTACAGTTTCTGAAGGTCTTCTTGGTTAACGTTATCTTTATTCTATTTATACTAACACTATTGTTAGTGTGATATAAATGTTGCCAAACTGAACTTGATTTTAATCTACTGTCCAAATAAACGATTTTCACGTAATCATTGATATGCAAACAAAAAATCCACTGAATATTAAAAGTTAACATGGATGAGCGTCAAAAATTGTTAACAAAAGATGCAAGAAGTAGCTGGTTTGATGTTCGTACTAAATTGTGTATATTTGTAATGTTGCATGGATGTGCAATGGAAATCCAAAGCGTTACTGAAACACAATATGTGTATTCATATTTAAAGAAACACACAAATAAAAACATTACCTATGAATCCACGTCAAAAAATTTAACCGAACAGAACTGTCCAGGAAATACGACTGGAGAAAATGATGACTATATACAAAGTTTAGCATCCGACTGGACGTGGTACATCCAACTTGTGACATATGGTATATGTTTACCAGTACTGATAATAGCAGGTCCATTGTCCGACCTTAAAGGAGCAAAAAATGTGTTAATGTATAATTTAATGATCACAATTTTATCATATGTTGCTAGAGCCTACGCAATATATGAAGATTTAAATCTTTACTGGTATGTAGGATTCAGTGCAGTGGAGGGTATTTCTGGATGTCACTATGTATACCATCTAACTTGTAGTGCGGTTCTTACAAACTGTACAAAACCAAACAAAGAACGGCCATTTGTATTGGCTGTTTATGACGCCATGATGGGGATAGGAATGAGTATCTCACAGATTGGAGTAGGATATGTTATCAAATTTTCAGGATATACATATCCTTATCTTGTAGCAATTGGATGTCTGTGTCTTGTTCTTATACTTATTATATTAACACTCGAAGACAACATCAGTAAGAAAACTGTTGACGTGTTATCACTTCCAAAAAATCTGTGCGTTCTTTTTTCCAACCAAAATGCATTAGTGAGTAACAATATTAAGTATTTATGTGTATATTATACCATATTCTTTTTCCATCTTCTGCCACTTTCAGCAAACAGTACAATTCGACTGTTATATATCTTAGGACCTCCATTTTGTTGGTCTTCTGTTCATATAGGATGGTTTAGTGCGGCACTTGCCTCTGGTGAACTAGTGATTGGGACCTTTATTCTAAAAGGTCTGCTATCTTGCATTAGAGGTTACGTAATCGCAGTGTTTGGATATTCGTCTACATTGGCAAGTTTTGTGTTTTACGGATTTTCTACAACTAACTGGATGATATATTGCGGTGAGTTGTCTTTACTATCAAAACAACTTAGTCATTGTTACATTGTTACATTATTTTAGTCATTTCGAATATTTAGTATCGCGCATGTTTCAGTTTTAACAAATAACAATTAATCAAAAGTTAATAACACTAAATAATATTTAGATATTTATGGGTTACTATAGTTTTCTATTTTCAAGTTAAAATAAAAAAAAGTGTAACGGTATAAGCCGAAGAGACACCAAAACAATGAAAAAGATCTATCAAAACGTGTATTTCGGGACAAGCGGTTTGAAATCATGTGAAAAATGAAAAAAATTTAAAACTTAATGAAGCTTACAGAAATATGACTAGTCAGGCTATGAATAAATCAAACTCACACTACTGAAGATTTTCCGTCAATACTAAAAAGGGGAAAAAACCTTCAAGAAATAAACTAATACAACCAGTGACAAGTTTCCTGACCTCGTACAGACACATTAACATATTTCAGGGCTTAATGTAGATTTTAAATACTCAACCGTCCATATTTTCTCGTTCAGTAGAATAAAAAAAAGTGCATAAACGGTTTGTTCAGATGAAATAAAACTAAGGTACAACTAAATCAAAGCAATACCGGTACCGAATCAGAGAATACTTGCAGTTACTGAAAGCAAATGACTATAATGACTTAAAAGAAAAAAATGTGAGGAACTTGTTGCGTTTATTTTTTTATTTGTTCCACTTAATTTATTAGGTGCACATCTTTGGGTTAAAGTTGGGCCCTAGTTTTCATACAAATAGTAATTAATTCATTTCTTAAGATTTTAATAAAGTTATACTTTTGACGGTAGTTTTTCATATGTATATCAGTAGGTGTGAGTGTACCTAAAGGGATGGACTACAGAATCATGTGTAATAATAGTTGTTTACTGATATAAACATGTGCTTATATATCAAAATAAAATTATTACAATTCACAATGATATACAGAAAATTATCTATACTACAAACTTTAGATGTTATCTTTCATACATAAATACATTTTGAGTAAATTGAACGTACTGATTACAAGATATATACATACATAATAAAAATGTCGTCCTGAAGATGCATGATATATTTGCCACTGGATTTCAACCACGACAATCAATCAGTATAAATATGAATGAGCAACAACTGCTGATCACGAAAATAGACAACAAGTCATCCTGGTTTGACTCCCGTATTAAAATATGTATCTATACGTTGATCTGGGGATGTTCTCTGGAAATGCTGAACATATCAGAAACGCAGTACATATATTCCTACCTTAAGGTTCACAATTCACCAACTAATCATACATCGGTAGAACAATTTAATAATTCGATAAAAGAGGTGAGTTGCGGTGAAAATTTGACGTCTGTAACAGATGATTACATTCAGGGATTAGCATCGGACTGGACTTGGTATATGCAACTTGTGATTTACAGTTTTGGATTGCTTGTTATGTCTGTTTTGGGACCTTTGTCGGATAAAGTAGGTCGGAAACCAGTTCTTGTTTTCACTGTCTCTCTCTTTGCTATAACATTCGCATTGCGAACATATGCTGTGTATGCAAAACTGAATCTATACTGGTACCTGCTATTTTGTGTAGTGGAGGGTTTAGCTGGTTGCCATTATACATATGATGTTATTTGTCTTTCAATACTTAACACATGCGCAAAACAAGATGAATCTAAACCATTTAATATAGCATTATTTGATACCATGATGGTAATTGGCGTTTGTGCATCTGATATAGGGACTGGTTACCTTATCAAGCTGACTGGATACACATACCCGTTCCTTACAGGGACTGCGTTATTAGTTTTAATTCTTATTTCAATCATCATCACACTAAAAGAAAACACTAAATTACCAATTAAACAGAATCCTGTAAACATATCGTCTTCATTTATTGACATATGTTCACTTTGTAGAAAGACGAACACATTAATGAATTCTACTAGACAGCTATTTCTGATGTATATACTTGTATACTTTACAAATGAATTTCCTTATATGGCAAACGGAAGTATAAGAACGTTATATGAGCTTGGAGCTCCTCTTTGCTGGAACTCTGTCAAAGTGGGATGGTATACAGCTGCAGCATATTTTTGTGAATTTGTCATTGGAATCTTGATTCTTAAAACTTTCCTTCTTTGTATGAAGGACCATACAATAGCCTTTTTGGGATTCACTTCTTCAGTATCGTGTTACATTGTGTTTGGATTCTCATCAAACGATTGGACGATTTACCTGGGTAATTTCTTGAATTGTGTCATTTGTTACTAAGAATTCTATATAATTATAAGCATACAGAAGAAATATAGATTCCATTACTGCAACAAGTGTGTTACGATATTTCTCCACTCGAGACAGTTAAATTTTGATATTTAAAGCCCGAGGCTTGCCGAGCTTTTTAAATAATTAAAATTTAACTGTTGAGAGTGGAGAAATATTGTAATACACGAGTTATAGTGGTGGAATCTGTTTCTCTTATGATTTGCATCCTTCCTGTTCAATGATTTGCAGAAGGTTGTGTTCTTTATATGTGACGTCATCAGGCATGGTCGCCTTTTTTCATGACGTCACAATAGGAAATGCAGAAGAAATCGAGAAAATTTAATGTCATAATTAAATTTCGACCAATCATTTACTGAGAACAGATATTTCACTAGTGAGGAGAAATCTTTTTCTCACACCGCTCAAGAAATGTGAAAATAGCGCAAACATTAGAGAATATCAGTTTCACGTTTGTTTTTCTTCATTTTATATATAGTTTTTTATGGTTATAGATGCTTCTTGTCCATTTCTAATCATGTTTTCCTTTTGGACATTTTACAAATGTATTGCAATAAATAATTGTTTGCCACATACTTATATCTCCTTGTCCTTGTACAATCAGTTCTATGACAGTGTTCAGAAAACAAATCTGTTTGTAAAGATATTATTCAAACGGTGGACAAAAAAATAAACTCATCGAAGATGCCAGTACAAAATTATAGTCCTGGCATCTTCGATGAGTTTATTTTCTTGTAAAGACTCATCAGAAAGAGACTTATAATATATAGCAATGCTCATAGTTTTACATTGTTTGTTTGTGTGAACACACTAAAACGTTATTAATTAACATTAAGACAGGCGTTTTATATATATATATAATACCCATGCTCTTATTCTGTTTGTAGCTTAATCATTGATTTCCATTTCAGCTTCTGCCATTGGTGTCATCAGAATTTTACCAATACCGATAATAAAGGCAATCCTTTCTAGAATGGTCCATTCAGACAAACAAGGTAACAAATTTTAAAATATTTCAATGATACCCACATTTGCAGCAAATAAAATTAAGTTAAGTATAGTTTTTACACACTTATATTTTTGACTTAAATTGTATATATTGTGTGTTGCATGCATACTTTATCATTAAACACGACAAAACAAAAGAAATATAAAGCACAAAAAAAATCCAACTAAAGTCATTTTTAAAAGTGTATCCCTCCAGTAGTGGCTCAGTATTTATGATGTTGTTCGAACGAACAAAGCAGAAAAAGTATACAAATGAATTACCAACTCTTATGAAAAAGCCAGTTTTGTGGTTTTTCAGATTCTTGGCAGCAAAATAAAGGATGCATTTGAATTCAGAAAACATGATTAAATGTTGAACTTGGGAAGAACACATGAGATCAATTATAAACATGGATGATGGGGAAACAAAAAGTCGAAATAGTATATCATACATGTATAACAGTTGTACTTCCAGGCAACGACCATTCATATTCGAGCTAACAACTTTTTCAACTTAAAAAAACACTTAGCTATCTTTATCAATTACAAACAGGAACAACATTTTTAAACTCAATGTCGTAATTATTTTACCCCTAATTTTCAAAGGAAACAAATCATTTTTTGTTCACTTCACTTCTGAAACAAATTCTTTTGTTTTCAAGAAATTTGGAATCAAAGTATTTAAAAAAACGACCATTTCCCCCCACAATAAAAGAGGAATGGTCGTTGACGGACTTTTCATTTTAAGATGACAAATCTTCTTGCTTTGTTTACTTCCACGTTTTTCATTACAGGTGCACTTTTTGCTAATATATACTTACTAGAAGCTGTGTGCCGACTTGGTGGTTCGACATTATTTAACAATATATATCACCACACTCGTCCGATATTTAAAGGAATGGTATTCTTTGTTATGGCTTGTTTTCCATTGTGTGCCGGTATTCTCTTAATGTGAGTAAATCTTAATTAGTGATGTATTCAATATTCGTGTAGATTATTTCACTCCTGTTGAATGCACACTTCAGTAAGACATTCAAAGGAGAAACACCATATTTTTTGTTAAAAAAAAACCACTTGCAGGTATGATTTTTCTGCGGGAACACAAAAACTCAAACCTCATTTTACCAATTACTATCCATAAAATATACTATACAAAATATGAATATGAAAATGTATGCAGGCACGTCAAAAAATAAATATATTGATTGTAAAAGGTTATACAGTGAGTGAAGTAACTATATGATAAAACACAATATTATGAGAGGTCCCTGGTGTCTAAACTGGTCCGATTCACTCACAAACTGAACTATTATGTACAGTTTGCGAGTCAGCGGCCCAGTTTACTCACCAATAACCTATAAAAAAAAGTGTTTAGTCCTTATCATTCTCAACCCAAGTATTTATTATTTCTTTCTTTCAATTTCAATTTTTCAACCCCAGGATTCCATCTTGTTTATCGCGGATGAATATATCAAAGTGTTAAAGAGAGGCGACGGATACCAAAGGGACCTTCAAACTCATAAGTAGAAAATAAACTGACAACACCATGGCTTACATAGGTTACGAAAGTGGTTTCGACGACATGGTTTATCGAAGTGAAAACAACGAAAAATCAAATGGACAAATCGCAGATATGCACATAATATACGAATTATATAAATATGAACATTATCTTAATTAATCCTAAGATGTTTTCATCAATGGGATACATCCATAATGGCTATTTATGACCTAAACTGGGTTTTTCAATCAGTCAGTTTTGAGATATCTTATCATTTTTTCAATACCTAGTTTTTTCCTTTCAGTTGAACGATGGGTGTTTGAAGTGAATTTCTCTATTTACAATATCTTATAATTTACACTGATAAACATTATTAAGTTATTTCGCTTTGAATGTTTTAGTAACTTTTTACCTAGTTCATTTTTACTTGCGATATGTACGAAAAAAAAACTATTTTTATTTGGAGTAGAACGTAAAATTATTTAACGGCTGCAAATTTGTTTTTAATAAATGGAGTATATTTATTATGTCACTTGACATATCACGATATATTCGTTTACCTTTCAGGTATATGACATGCAAAAACACTCAATCAGATAAAATCGAGATTAAAGTTGAAGACCCAACAGTTCAGAACCGGAAAGAAAATTGCGGTTGTGAAGATAATCTCAAGAAAGCAAAGAAAGAAGATACAATTGTTATCGCAGAAAACTAAGCAAGAAGGGATACAATCTGTAAAAACTTTGTGGAGAGTTGTCTCATTGGCAATCATTCCACTTATTTTTATATATACTAGAACAACATATACTTATTATATTATTAAAACATTAATGTAAAATCAATAAAAGAAGATATGGACATACGATATGAACAAGAGAAATGTATCTATACAACATGTCAAGGTCTAGGTGGCCTGGATCACAGATCCATCATCACAACCTTTGACTCAGTTCTATGTGTAATAAATTCCCTGAAGGTGTTGTAACCATGATAGACGAGATTCCAGATGCAGGCAATACATTTGGTGGGTTTCCTTTTTTGTCAGGACCGAACCATCAATTTTTATCTATGATACTGGTATATATAAGAAATAACAAAATATATAAGGCAAAACGTAATTAATTTAGATATTGAATTAGCTTTTCTATTAAGTTCGAGAGTCTAAACGGTATCAATATGACATAATATGGATATGAGTACTATATTTTATATATTTTATACAAGGGAATATAAAAAAATTCTCAGAATGTTTGAATTCCTTGTGAAATAAAAATCCACACTGACGTAAGGACATTTGTCAAGTACAAAATATTTGTGTATCTATACAAAAATACAGCTTTATAATTTCACGCTCGAACCAAAAAGCCAAAAAGGTCAAATAAAGTACGAAGCAGAAGAGCACCGAGGACCCAAAATTCCGAAAGGTTTTGATAAATACAGCAGTAAGGTAATCTATTCCTGTGTGTAAACAATCCTTAGTATACAGGCTATAATATGAGGAAAATACCAAGAAGTTTAAGAAAACGAACGAAAGTGTCTTTTTGCCTTTTTTGTAGCCTTCACAGTTAAAACTTTCTATGCAATCTTTTCAAACTTTATAACAAAATGGAATTTAAGGATTTCTCTTTACTGTTACAAACCGCCACATTATTACATATCCAGTCTATTATTAACAGCATAAAAATCCGAAATTCCACCCACCCAATTACGTATACGTCCGATCTTAAATATTTTCACAAAACATGCACGAGGTATGAAATATATCAAGAAATAAACTAATACCGTGTCAAATATACTCAGTTTATTTATCTTATCTGAATCAACAGGGGGAATGTAAATAATTTGATAGGATAACAGTTCTAGATTTACACAGTCAGAAGTAACCTTTGATTGTTTTTAAATTGATGATAGAAGTAAATAAAAAATGAACGAAAATAGGCCGCTCTTGAAAAATCAGCAATCGGAACAAAGTACTTCTGGTTGGTACAATAACCAATTTAAAATAAGTCTTTTTGGATTAATATATGGATGCGCCATTGAAATGCGAAGTATAACTGAAACACAGTTTGTGTACGCATATTTGAAAAATCACACGAACATTAATAACACTGTTTTGGAAATGAGTGGCAATAAGTCAAAAGATGATGAAAAATGCCTGGACAATACAACCAATACTGGTGACAATTATATACAGGGATTGGCCACATATTGGACGTGGTATATTACACTTGTTATATATGGCATTGGACTTCCGGTTCTAGCTTTGATAGGACCATTATCCGATAAACTGGGACGGAAACCAATTATATTTTTTAATTTAGGACTAACTGCGATATCATTTTCCGTCCGTACTTATATAGTTTATGCAAATCTTAATTTATATTGGTATTTACTAATGTGTTGCATAGAAGGTTTCTCTGGGAGTCACTATGCATATCATTTTGCATGTTGCTCTACATTGGCCAACTGTACGAAAGCCGGTAAACAGCGACCGTTTGCATTTGCACTTTATGAATCTATGCTAGGATTAGGACTTTGTATTTCCGAAATAGGAACAGGATATCTAATTAAAAGTGTAGGCTTCACATATCCATATTTAATATCTACTGGTTTGAATATTATTGTTTTCATATCGTTTTGTACTTTTCAAGAGGAAAACATTGAGAAAGAAAAAACACATACAATTTCTTCTGCAAAAACAACAGGAGTGTATACTTTCTGTACAAACAAGAAATCCCTTTCAACAAACGTTAGTTTGAAGATTTTTTCCATAACCATTTTAATTTTTTTCATTTACCATTTTCCCATTTCTTCGTTCAGCTCCATTCGGACACTATATACATTAGGACCACCTTTCTGTTGGTCTTCAGTACATATAGGATGGTATGCTGCTGGAGTAGATGTCATTCAGTACGTGTTAGGTGTTTTGATCCTAAGATGTCTTCTGATTGTAATTAAAGACGAGACGATAACGATTATAGGTTTTGTTTCTAACATTGCTTTTTTGGTAATGTTCGGAATGTTGGCAGCTGATTGGTTTATATATACAGGTAAGACGCTTATATTGTCGCATGAAATATTATCAGTTCTCATTATTAATGATTAAAGAAGACATATTAACCAGTGGTTGTTTTTGTTTATATTTAAAGTCATATGAAACGAGTTTCTTGTAATTTTAATGTTATCGAAATTATTGAACCAATGCATGCATATGAACTAAACTAAGTCCTGTATGCACGTTTTTTTAATACCTATTACGAATCTTTAACGTATCATCGACAAATAATATTTGCAGAGGCGGATTTAGACGGTTTTCAGGCCCCCTTTGTGGGAAAAATTTGTTTGATTATATAGGGAATCACTGAAGCATGACTGGAGCGGGCCTCCTCTTAGGCAGTCAGTGGGCCCCCTCTTATGAAAATTTCTGGATCCGCCACAGATTTCATTTAATGATTGTTGATCGCAAGCTTATTAACTTTCGAGTGTGTTGCCGAAGTTTACCGGATCGTGACATTGATAAACAATTAACACAGAGCAGTTGCATGTTGAGCACGTGACAAATAAGTGAGCCATGATATATATTTTTTATATTTTCTATGCGTTCCCATTTGTTAATTAAACTTGTCCTTAACAGTTATCAAATGATTTGTTGTATTAAATTTGTTCTTTAAGAATCAGTTATTACTATTTACCTCCCAGTGAACGTGTGTTTACATTCTTCCATCACTGTTTTCCCCTCGCACTTGCGCTCACTTTGTGGTGGCCGAAGTTCTAACAAGATGTCTCGTAGTTAAGGTCACTGCATGCGGGAAAATATCGGCGAATTAGTGTACGGGAAGACAATAGTTCTATAGCAGTACACTTATGAAGATTTCGATAATATAAAGGATTTTCTGTTAAAAGAAAGTTCACGTACACTTGTTTTATAGTAAAACTTAGCCATTCGAAATAAGGGTAAAGCTGGAAGGAAAATAATTGAGATGATATATGAATCGATCGAACCAAGGATGTATATACTATATAAATTCTTGATCGAACCATGTTGATCCTGAAGAAGCTAAGTATCATCTACACTCTTTCTTCTCATTCTAATTATTCGTTTTAATTCTGCATTACTGATAGTTTGATTTAGGAGTTTACATTCTGGGATTCTTCTGTTTAGTTTTTTGCATTTAATTTTTCCCTTTGCAGGCTTTGTAAGAGGTGAAAATGAATATTTCATTTTCAAAATATCCTCCCGACCCAAAGATAACAAAATTAACTTCTCCATATGAAAGTTTAACACCACTTTCAACAATATCTCAATTTAATCGTGGGGTTCTGTTTTTTTGGTGGAGGAAGCCGTGATACCAAGAAAAAACTTCCGAACCTTCACAGAAACGTAGATATAACATGCTTGAATAATGCCCAAATGTGGTAATATTTAAAAACTTAATTCGATAACCTCTTTTGTCCGAAAAACTAACTGACAAAAGTTGAAAGAAAGAATATGACAGTTAAAATATGAATTAGAATAATTAATTCACACTTTAGCGTTTTTTTTTATTATGTATTGTCCCTTTTTGTCTCGCCTTGACGGAGTCAAAAAGCGAGACATAGGTATGCTGTTTCCGGCGTCGGCGGCGGCGTCAACAATGTATTTGTTTGTGATTAGGTCTAGTTTATGGTGAATCACTAGTGGCAGGTCAATGATATTTGGTATGCAGTTGTATTAGCATAGGCACATCTCATTACCATGGTGATCATTTGGCCTTGCCCCCCTCAGTCATGGGCTATTGACTATGAAACTTTGCTTAGTTTACATGTATTAGTTTGTGATTAGGTCAAGTTTATGGTGATTCACTAATGGTAGGTCAATGATATTTGGTTTGCAGTTGTATAAGCATTGGCATATTTCATTTCGATGGAGATTATTTGGCTCCGCCACCTCAGTCATGGTCTATTGACTTTGAAACTTTTGCTTAGTTTACATGTATTAGTTTGTGATTAGGTCAGTTTAAGGGTAACTGTTAGTGGTAGGTCAATAATAATTGGTATGCAGTTGTTTAAGCATTAGCAAATCTCATTTCCATGGAGAATATTTGGTCCTTACCCCTCAGTCATGGATTATTGACTTTGAAACTTTTGCTTAGTTTATATGTATTAAAATTGAGAATGGAAATGGGGAATGTGTCAAAGAGACAACAACCCGACCACAGAACAGACAACAACAGAGGTCACCAATAGGTCTTCAATGCAGCGAGAAATTCCCGCACCCGGAGGCGTCCTTAAGCTGGCCCCTAAACAAATATATATACTAGTTCAGTGATAATGGACGTCATACTAAACTCAAATTATACACAAGAAACTAAAAGTAAAAATAATACAAGACTAACAAGGCCAGAGGCTCCTGACTTGGGACAGGCGCAAAAATGCGGCGGGGTTAAACATGTTTATGAGATCTCAACCTCCCCTATACCTCTAGCCAATGTAGAAAAGTAAACGCATAACAATACGCACATTAAAAGTCAGTTAAAGAGAAGTCCGAGTCCGATGTCAGAAGATGTAACAAAAGAAAATAAACAAAATGACAATAACACATAAATAACAACAGACTACTAGCAGTTAACTGACATGCCAGCTCCAGACCTCAATTAAACTGATTGAAAGATTATGTCTTCATCATATGAATATCAGGCACAATCCCTCCCGTTAGGGTTTAGTATCATACCATCATAAAATATATGAGAAGAGCATAACCCGTGTCATGCCAACAACTGGTTTTAAATAAATGTGTTTAGTTCCGATGCAAAGACCCTATAAGTGAATCAATATTAAAGCCAAAATATGCAATCTTTAATGACCTGACAACAGTATCGTAACTATATCCCTTCTTAATAAGTCTATTTAAAGGTTTTGTTAGCTTCTGAGGTGAATACTGACATTTTAGTGCTTTATAAAGAATATTACCAAAAAGATTGGATGTGAAATACCTGAACGTATAAGAAGTCTGCATGTTGAGCTATATTTACGAATGATGTCCTTGTACCGATGATAAAATTTAGTAAATGTTTTGACTAGTTTGTGATATCGAAAACCCTGGTGTAATAATTTTCAGTAATACATAAATTTCTTTCGTTAAAATCTGAAACGTTGTTACATACACGAGCGAATCGTACAAGTTGAGATATATAAACACCGTAAGATGGTGACAAGGAACGTCACCATCTAAAATGGATAATTAACGATAGGAAATGAAAATCATCTCTTTTATCATAAATTTTTGTATTAAGCTTTCCGTTAATGATATAAATATCAAGATCGAGGAAAGGGCAGTGGTCATTGTTAGTATTAGCTTTATTTAAAGTAAGTTCAACAGGATAAATTTCTTTAGCATACATACTGAAGTCGTCATTATTGAGAGCCAATATATCATCCAAATATCTAAAAGTATTATTAAATTTTGTATCAGATGTTGTTTCGATTGGTCTTTGCTGATTTTAGTCATAAATTGTAACTCATAGCAATACAAAAACAGGTCCGCAATAAGTGGTGCACAGTTAGTCCCCATTGGAATTCCGATAACCTGACGATATACGGAATCTCCAAAGCGATTTTTAGTTTGTTATCAGATCAGTTTAAGATGAACCACTAATGTTAAGTCAATGATATTCGGTATGCAAATGTATTGGCATTTGCAAGTTTCGTTTCCATGGAGATTATATAGCCCCATCCCCTGATTATGGTTCATTGACTTTGAAACTTTTACATAGTTTACAAGTTAATGTTTGTGTTTAGGTTTGTTTAGAGGGAACGAATTGAAAAGTCAATGGTACATGTATTTGGTATGCAGTTGTATTAGCATTGGCACATCTCATTTCCATGGAAATTGTTTAGCCCTGTACCGTCAGTCATGGTTCATTGACTTTAGATATTTACGTAACTTATATGTCATAGTATTGCAATTTTAATTTCAACATTTGCATTATCCAAATAACAAGTAGGCGAGACATATCTCTGTGTTAACAGTTTATTAGCATTACTTTTAATTACCAGAGTGACCTGTCTAGAAAAATAAAAAGATAAAGATAATCAAATTGAATACGCTTTTATTTCTTTCTTTTTTTTTAATTGTCAAGTACACAAATTTCTAGTTTTTTTATTAGAATTATAAGCTACATATTTCTCTATTCTAGAAAATGATATAAAATAAGGAGATGTGGTATGATTGCCAAGGTAGACAACTATCTATCAGAGACCAAATGACGTAAATGTTTGCAACTATAGGTCACCGTATGGCCCCCAACAAGGCGAAAAACCCATCCCGCATTAAAGCCATGAAAGGCCCCGATATAAAAAGTATATTTTAAATTAATTTCAAATAAACGAATATTTTGAACAGTTTGATGTAAAGTAAAAAATCGGATTCGGATGAGATTGGTGGCACTGTTTTTTTTATTTTTATTTTGATTACTTTGCAGATTTTCCTTGTAGTCGTTCAACAAAATAGTAAGAAAAGGGGGAACAACGATCTTAAACTCAATCGATCTCTTCTATGCAATTTTATGATAATAATATTAATAATGATCGTGGTATTTTGATGGATCCTCGTCGGTGTATTGCGGAATAAAATGTTATTATCTTATTGTTTAAAAATCACCTCAGCATTATCAAACAAACCCATACAGGTAACTACAGTGATTGATTATCAGTGATTTTTGAGATGACCCCCACTATAGCCTGTAGTGGTATTGGTATTAAACATCAGTGTCAAAATCGTATTGACTTTCCTAACACGTCTATTATATTGATTTGATAATGTTTTAATTGTGACTATCTTATTTTCATTTTTTAGCTACAGCTGTTGGAGTAATTAGGATTTTACCAAATCCTCTATTGAAATCATTTTTGTCCAGAATGGTTTTAACAGACAAACAAGGTAATATTCAAAGTGTATTCGTACGAAATAAAACAGTAGATAAGAACCTACATATATAAGCTCATAGGTTAAAGAATACAAGGAATACAAAAGTAAAATAGCACTCACATATATACAGAAAAATAGAAACCGTGCCAATAAATTCATTTTTGGAACGAAAGTTGAACTCTCTTTCGAAATTAAAGTAATGATAAGAAGGAACATTAGTTGAATTTATTAAACGTTTATCCCTGGACGTTCCTGGTGAAATTTACTCCAGATTCAAACAAAGAATTTTCAGTGTCATTTTACTTTGACTGTTTAGGTTTATTTTAAGGCATTTCTTTGTTGTTTTAATTGAGTATACGTAAATGAGTTAGCAATCAAGATAAAACTAGAAAATCAGTAAAGGCATATACAGTTATAACAATAAGTAATACTAGAACACACCCGCGACATCGCGGGATCGTGACTAAATTAAAGTACCGACGCCTTATTTTTAGTATTTGTATCGTGTTAATTATTGGTAATATTAATTATGTGGAAAACAAAAAAGCCTGGAATGGTGTAATTTTTAATCAACACCATTGTCCTATATTAGTTGTCCTATATAAAGTTGAATTCTTTGATTCGTCGTTTTTACGTCATGCCGGCTAATAAATTGGACCTCGTTATTTTAGTAGTATAGATACAGTATGTAAAGATATAAATCGTTTTTTATAACTTCAAATATTCTGCTGATTTGCTATTTCGGATAATATCGAACTTTGAATTAGATAGTATTTAAGGTTCATCAGAAGGAATTGAAAAATATAGCCGTGTTTACACCATAAAATTCACTCTGAGTACAGACAAACCTGTGCATCTGGTCAAGTTTTAAGGCATGACAGGAACTAGATAATTTCATTTCAAATGCATTTTATGTTTCAGAAAATGTATAACTTACTTTGATTTTGAGATTCCTTTTTTTCCATTTCCACAGGAGTGCCAAAATAAACAAACTCCTGAATTTCATTTGATACGGTCCACTCAATTATACTGTTTAGATCGCCTATTGTTGTGCAGGTACCTATTGTCCATCTATTTTCCATGTCAATTTAAACAACTCACTTATATTATTACATAGGGGAACATCTCAAACATTTTTCCAAACTTAGTTTATTTTTGGCACCTTCTGTGGGAACGAAAAAAAGGAATATCAAAATCCATAAAAGTTTATAATTTTCTGAAATATAAAATGCATTTAGAATGTAATTATCTAGTTCCTGTTATGCCTTAAAACTTTACCAGGTGCACAAGTTTGTCTGTACTCAGAATAAAATTTGTGATATAAAGACGGCCATATTTACCAAAAGGTTATGATGAACCTTAAGAATCTTGAATTTAACATCTCGGATGATCCTTCTGTACTGGCATGTAGTGTCAGTGATATGGTCATTATAACAAATTAACTGTTTACAAAACTTTGAATTTTTTCGAAATACTAAGGATTTTCTATTCCGGGAATAGATTTCCTTAGCTTTATTTGGCAAAACCTTTCGAAGTTTTGGGTCCTAAATCCTCTTCAACTTCGTACTTTATTTGACCTTTTTTTTACTTTTTTGATTCGAGCGTCACTGATGAGTCTTTTGTAGACAAAACGCGCGTCTGGCGTACAAAATTTCAATCCTGGTACCTTTGATGAGTTTATGTAAAGGTAAAAAAAAAGAAGAAAAACATACGTACACAAGCATAAAATATTTTATGTTTTATTCATAGGAACACTGTTCTCTAATATATACCTCATAGAAGCAATTTGCAGGCTTGGTGGTGTTACAGTATTTAACAACATATACCACAAAACACGACCAATATTCAAAGGACTGGTCTTCATTGTTATGGCCAGTTTTAGTATTTGTGCTGTAGTCCTTTTCATGTGAGTTTTTTAGTTTGTGATTAGGTCAGTTTAAGGGTAACTGTTAGTGGTAGGTCAATAATAATTGGTATGCAGTTGTTTAAGCATTAGCAAATCTCATTTCCATGGAGAATATTTGGTCCTTACCCCTCAGTCATGGATTATTGACTTTGAAACTTTTGCTTAGTTTATATGTATTAAAATTGAGAATGGAAATGGGGAATGTGTCAAAGAGACAACAACCCGACCACAGAACAGACAACAACAGAGGTCACCAATAGGTCTTCAATGCAGCGAGAAATTCCCGCACCCGGAGGCGTCCTTAAGCTGGCCCCTAAACAAATATATATACTAGTTCAGTGATAATGGACGTCATACTAAACTCCAAATTATACACAAGAAACTAAAAGTAAAAATAATACAAGACTAACAAAGGCCAGAGGCTCCTGACTTGGGACAGGCGCAAAAATGCGGCGGGGTTAAACATGTTTATGAGATCTCAACCCTCCCCTATACCTCTAGCCAATGTAGAAAAGTAAACGCATAACAATACGCACATTAAAAGTCAGTTAAAGAGAAGTCCGAGTCCGATGTCAGAAGATGTAACAAAAGAAAATAAACAAAATGACAATAACACATAAATAACAACAGACTACTAGCAGTTAACTGACATGCCAGCTCCAGACCTCAATTAAACTGATTGAAAGATTATGTCTTCATCATATGAATATCAGGCACAATCCCTCCCGTTAGGGTTTAGTATCATACCATCATAAAATATATGAGAAGAGCATAACCCGTGTCATGCCAACAACTGGTTTTAAATAAATGTGTTTAGTTCCGATGCAAAGACCCTATAAGTGAATCAATATTAAAGCCAAAATATGCAATCTTTAATGACCTGACAACAGTATCGTAACTATATCCCTTCTTAATAAGTCTATTTAAAGGTTTTGTTAGCTTCTGAGGTGAATACTGACATTTTAGTGCTTTATAAAGAATATTACCAAAAAGATTGGATGTGAAATACCTGAACGTATAAGAAGTCTGCATGTTGAGCTATATTTACGAATGATGTCCTTGTACCGATGATAAAATTTAGTAAATGTTTTGACTAGTTTGTGATATCGAAAACCCTGGTGTAATAATTTTCAGTAATACATAAATTTCTTTCGTTAAAATCTGAAACGTTGTTACATACACGAGCGAATCGTACAAGTTGAGATATATAACACCGTAAGATGGTGACAAGGAACGTCACCATCTAAAATGGATAATTAACGATAGGAAATGAAAAATCATCTCTTTTATCATAAATTTTTGTATTAAGCTTTCCGTTAATGATATAAATATCAAGATCGAGGAAAGGGCAGTGGTCATTGTTAGTATTAGCTTTATTTAAAGTAAGTTCAACAGGATAAATTTCTTTAGCATACATACTGAAGTCGTCATTATTGAGAGCCAATATATCATCCAAATATCTAAAAGTATTATTAAATTTTTGTATCAGATGTTGTTTCGATTGGTCTTTGCTGATTTTAGTCATAAATTGTAACTCATAGCAATACAAAAACAGGTCCGCAATAAGTGGTGCACAGTTAGTCCCCATTGGAATTCTGATAACCTGACGATATACGGAATCTCCAAAGCGATTTTTAGTTTGTTATCAGATCAGTTTAAGATGAACCACTAATGTTAAGTCAATGATATTCGGTATGCAAATGTATTGGCATTTGCAAGTTTCGTTTCCATGGAGATTATATAGCCCCATCCCCTGATTATGGTTCATTGACTTTGAAACTTTTACATAGTTTACAAGTTAATGTTTGTGTTTAGGTTTGTTTAGAGGGAACGAATTGAAAAGTCAATGGTACATGTATTTGGTATGCAGTTGTATTAGCATTGGCACATCTCATTTCCATGGAAATTGTTTAGCCCTGTACCTTCAATCATGGTTCATTGACTTTGAATATTTACGTAACTTATATGTCATAGTATTGCAATTTTAATTTCAACATTTGCATTATCCAAATAACAAGTAGGCGAGACATATCTCTGTGTTAACAGTTTATTAGCATTACTTTTAATTACCAGAGTGACCTGTCTAGAAAAATAAAAAGATAAAGATAATCAAATTGAATACGCTTTTATTTCTTTCTTTTTTTTTAATTGTCAAGTACACAAATTTCTAGTTTTTTTATTAGAATTATAAGCTACATATTTCTCTATTCTAGAAAATGATATAAAATAAGGAGATGTGGTATGATTGCCAAGGTAGACAACTATCTATCAGAGACCAAATGACGTAAATGTTTGCAACTATAGGTCACCGTATGGCCCCAACAAGGCGAAAACCCATCCCGCATTAAAGCCATGAAAGGCCCCTATATTGATTTGATAATGTTTTAATTGTGACTATCTTATTTTCATTTTTAGCTACAGCTGTTGGAGTAATTAGAATTTTACCAAATCCTCTATTGAAATCATTTTGTCCAGAATGGTTTTAACAGACAAACAAGGTAATTTTCAAAGTGTATTTGTACGAAATAAAATAGTAGATAAGAACCTACATATATAAGCTCATAGGTTAAAGAATACAAGGAATACAAAAGTAAAATAGCACTCACATATATACAGAAAAATAGAAACCGTGCCAATAAATTCATTTTTGGAACGAAAGTTGAACTCTCTTTCGAAATTAAAGTAATGATAAGAAGGAACATTAGTTGAATTTATTAAACGTTTATCCCTGGACGTTCCTGGTGAAATTTACTCCAGATTCAAACAAAGAATTTTCAGTGTCATTTTACTTTGACTGTTTAGGTTTATTTTAAGGCATTTCTTTGTTGTTTTAATTGAGTATACGTAAATGAGTTAGCAATCAAAATAAAACTAGAAAATCAGTAAAGGCATATACAGTTATAACAATAAGTAATACTAGAACACACCCGCGGGATCGTGACTGAATTAAAGTACCGACGCCTTATTTTTAGTATTTGTATCGTGTTAATTATTGGTAATATTAATTATGTGGAAAACAAAAAGCCTGGAATGGTGTAATTTTAATCAACACCATTGTCCTATATTAGTTGTCCTATATAAAGTTGAATTCTTTGATTCGTCGTTTTACGTCATGCCGGCTAATAAATTGGACCTCGTTATTTTAGTAGTATAGATATAGTATGTAAAGATATAAATCGTTTTTATAACTTCAATATTCTGCTGATTTGCTATTTCGGATAATATCGAACTTCGAATTAGATAGTATTTAAGGTTCATCAGAAGGAATTGAAAATATGGCCGTGTTTACACTACAAAATTTACTCTGAGTACAGACAATCCTGTGCATCTGGTAACGTTTTAAGGCATGGCAGGAACTAGATAATTACATTTCAAATGCATTTTATGTTTCAGAAAATGTATTATAACTTTCTTTGATTTTGAGATTCCTTTTTTTTTCGTTTCCACAGGAGTGCCAAAATAAACAAACTCCTAATTTCATTTGATACGGTCCACTCAATTACACTGTTTAAATCACCTATTGTTGTTCAGGTATCTATTGTCCATCTATTGTCCATATCAATTTAAACAACTCACTTATATTATTACATAGGGAGACACTTCAAACATTTTTCCAAACTTTATTTACAAGTTTATTTTGGCACCTTCTGAGGGGACGAAAAAAAAAAGGAATCTCAAAGTCTATAAAAGTTTATAATTTTCTGAAATATAATTAAGAATTTAACATCTCGGATGATCCTTCTGTACTGGCATGTAGTGTCAGTGATATGGTCATTATAATAAATTAACTGTATACAAAACTTTGATTTTTTCGAAATACTAAGGATTTTCTATTCCGTGAATAGATTTCCTTAGCTTTATTTGCAAAACCTTTCGAAGTTTTGGGTCCTAAATCCTCTTCAACTTCGTACTTTATTTGACCTTTTTACTTTTTGTTTCGAGCGTCACTGATGAGTCTTTTGTAGACAAAACGCGCGTCTGGCGTACAAAATTTCAATCCTGGTACCTTTGATGAGTTTATGTAAAGGTAAAAAAAGAAGAAAAACATACGTACACAAGCATAAAATATTTTATATTTTATTCATAGGAACACTGTTCTCTAATATATACTTCATAGAAGCAATTTGCAGGCTTGGTGGTGTTACAGTATTTAACAACATATACCACAAAACACGACCAATATTCAAAGGACTGGTCTTCATTGTTATGGCCAGTTTTAGTATTTGTGCTGTAGTCCTTTTCATGTGAGTTTTTTTAAAAGACTGGTTTATTCCTTGTTTTTCCTTTTAACATTATCGTCGTAATTTTCATGTAAACATTCTTAAAGAAAAAATGAAATACCATTACTAATATGAATATGCATAAAATATTTGCCACCGATAAATTAATCAATCATACTTTTAGTAATGGAAGTGTTAAATTTTCAGATTCTAACTCATTGGTGTTAGTTTATTGCACTATGGCAAACCATTTCAGCTAATACAAAAAGAATCGAACATTTCTATACTGGCAAGTGGAAGGACCTCAGGTGTAAAATACTGGTCGAAAACATTGATATTGAAAAACCTATAATAAAACTAGAGATATGGCAAAAGACATACTCTTTTTTCTTTAAAGTGTATTCAAGATTTCTTTAAAAAAATCCAATTTACTTCAAGAAAACATCAATATTCATATCAATGGCACTTTGCATGTATACTGTAAGTACAATATATTTCAGATGCACACAGCGTACCAGAACTCAGACTGAACAACATGAAATTGTAGTTGATGAACCAACAGTACAAAACCAAAATGGTATCAAGGAATCCCAAAACCATGAATATATTACATCGCAACAGGGCTAATGGCATTTATATATATTTGTACTTAATAAATCAGTCAAGGGGTACTTGCGTGAAATATAGTAAAACCTGCTTAAGAGACTACCTGTATTGAGCAAAAACCTTTGTTATAAGACCATTAATGTTAGGTCCCTCTGTAGTGCATTTCATATAGATTGAACCTGTATTAAAAGTCCGCCTGTCTTATGAGATCACTTTTTGCTCTCCTTAAGTGGTCTCTTAAAACAGGTTTCACTGTTCTCTTATTGCATAGTAGACTTTCAAGATATGACTTTGAAAGAGTCAAAATGTTTCAATTATCATAGAAATGAAAATACGTTTATTCAAGTATTTAAAACACATTTTTGTTTCGATGAATGCGGATGTTTGAATTTATTACTTAAAGAAAAGCTTAGAGAGAATGAAAATAGATATGTAATCACCAGGACAGTCCAGCAGTACAAAGAATACATAAATTTTCCGTTGGTCAGTATATGGAGCTTTATGTCAAATTGTTCAATCTTATCTCTGAATCGGGTAAAATTCCTAAATCATGGGTAATTGTGACCATTAAACCCTTTTAAAAAAATAAAGGTGATAAATACAACCCTAAAAATTATCGTCCGATTACAATTGTTGGCTGTTTTGGAAAACTATTTACTTCAATCTTAAATGCAAGACTAAATAAATTTTCGGAAGAAACATTGTTGATTAAGGAACATCAATGTGGTTTTCATGAAGGTTATTCGACAACTGATTGCATGTTTGTTTTGCATTCATTTTTTTAAATTCTAAGAAATAAGAAAAAGAAGCTCTTTTGAGCATTTGTTGATTTTGAGAAGGCGCTCGACACTGTTCGACGGGATGCTATGTGGTACAAAATGCTTTTAAGTAATATAAATGGCAAAATGTACAACATTATTTTTAATATGTATCAAAATATCAAATCATGTTTATTATTTAATGGACAAAAATCAGATTTTTTTTCCATGCGAAACTGGTGTTCGACATGGAGAAATTCTACCTCCTTTTTATTTTCTCTTTTTTTCTATGCAAAGAAAATGTGATTGGTCTAGAATCAATAAGCAAAGACATTGAAACATAGTTAGATATTTATCTGAATCTATTTGCTATACTTTACGCCGATGACACGATCATACTTGCAGAAACTGCGACTGATCTCCAGGCCTCCCTAGATAAGTTTAATATTTATTGTAACATATGGGGACTCTAAGTAAATGAAGATAGTAGTTTTTACAAAGGGAAGATTACAAAGAGATTGCTATCTAAATACAATAACTCAAATATTGATATTGTTAAAGACTTTAATTATTTAGGGGTATATTTCTGGGAGTTTTAAAACGGGTAAAATTCATTTGGCAGAAAAGGCTACTAACGCAATGTACCATGTGATACGAAAAGGAAGAAAAAAATCTTTCTTTTAGCTGTCAACTTGATCTTTTTGACAAACTTGTTGAACCAATTCCTTTATATGGCTGTGAAATATGGGGATATGAAAACAATGACATCCTAGAAAAAGTTCATTTAAAATTTTGTAAACTCCTTCTCCATTTAAAATCCACTACACCTAACTATGTTATATATGGGGAACTCGGCCGATACCCTCTTAATATTGATATCAAAATCAGAATGATAACATATTGGATAAGAATATTAAAAGGCAAACAAGAAATGCTACATTTTGTATAATCTATTGCTGAAATTAGAAAGTGATACCACTTTAAGGTCTGCCTGGCTCAATCATATTTCCAACATTTTTAATGAATGTGGTCTTTCTTACATATGGACATATCAAAACTTTTACAATTATGATTGGCTAAAACATGCGATTAAAACAAGTCTCCAAGATCAATTTATTCAAACTTGGAGTTCAAATATTAATAACATTCCCAAAACGGTTAACTATTGCATTTATAAAGAAAGTTTCGCTTTCGAGAACTATTTCAATAAGCTAGACGATAAAGACGTTTTCACTGTTTGTAAATTTAGAACCGTAAATCACAAGCTTCCAATTGAATCTGGTAGATGGAAAAACATACCCAGAGAAAATCGAACATGTAACTTGTGTAATAGAAATGAAATTGGAGATGAATTTCACTATATTTTGGAATTTACATATTTTTCAAAAGAAAGGAAAGAATGTATAGATAGAAAATACCTTACCAACATTAACACCTTAAAGTTTAAAGCAGTTATGAATTTTTCAAAACAATCAAAACTTAAAAAGTTGTGCAAGTTCATTAGAATCATAAATAAAAAAAAAATGGATTTTCTCTGATAAAAAGTAAGCCTTAAAACCTATGCATTCTTTTCTTCTTTAAGAAGACTTTATCTGCTGCTACCTCATCACATGTACATGTATCATATGTCTTATAATATTATTATGTATGTCTCTGTGTTTCTGTATACCACTGTATCAACAAAGGTTTTTAGAATAAATATATATATGTAGGACTCGCAGGTGCGACGGGGACGCTGAAGTGCGATGGTCACGCTGAAGTGCGATGGTCTGCGCTGAAGTACGATGGTCCTTTCGTTGAAGTGCGATGGTTTAGCATGACGCCTAAACATTGTGACTTTATTAAATACAACGTTACTTTAAATACAACAGGAATTCGCAGGCCGGCGGAGAAGGTTTTGTATATGAAGGTTTCATGCTAACAAAGGAAAGGAAAGGAAAGGAAAAAGAAAGTAACGAACGATTCAAGTCCCAAACAGTTTTTGAGCAGTGTAGGTGGAGGTTACAAACATATCTAAAACCAAGTCAGGCAGCAAATTGTGGGGAGCAAAGCGGCTGAACGACAGAACATGGTCTGCAGATGGGCTAACCAGTGTTCGGAAGTATGCCGCAAACTTTTTGTAATTTTGACTTCTCTTCAAGTATGCTTCACATGATTTTATGTGGACAATTAAATAATAAAAATAATTATCAGCAATATTTTTGATATATCAAGTTGATATAATTTTGTTTTATTCCTGAGATAAATTTATTTTAAAGTTTTTGATGGAACACGTGATTCGTCTCGACATCAGTCAAGCATAAATGTACTTGGCGTTTTTTTTTCTCTTTTGAAAACTGGTATACGACATGAGATAAGCGAACGAATGATTGTTTTGAGTAATTTCTCAGCTATGAAATGACGATAACAAGTTACATTTCATAAAATGAGATGGATCCTGCTTAGAACTATAGACCGACACGCTTAAATTATTTTTATATCGCACTTGAACACTCCATGTAAAGACATGTCCTCCCACTCGAATCCATTATACTTAATCTGAGCCATCTCTGGCTCCATTGCTGCAGGCTAGGCGGAGAATTAGAAAATTTAAGTTTTAAAGTCTTTGGTTTCACCTGACCAGATTCCAAATGCGAGGCTTAGCAATACACCACCACATTTAATGTGGTTCTTACTTCAGATCCTCGCATTTTAGCTAGTATACACCACCGCACTTAATCGTAACAATCAACGTCAACGTCATTAGACCATCGCACTTCAGCGTAACCACCAACGCACTTCAGCGTAGCTATCAACAAGTTGGCGTCACAATGTCACCATCGCACTTCAGCGTGTTAACCAACGCACTTAAGCGCGGACCATCGCACTTCAGCGTGACCATCGCGGTTCGGAGTACCCTCGCGGTTCAGAGTCCTACATATATATATATAAAGAGCGTTTGTTGGCCTATTAAAATATAAATGATGAGGGTGCATATTATAGGATTAAACATATTGAGTGTAGTGTTACGAAGTATTGAACGGAACGGATATGATCTCTGCGCCGGAGATTGAACCTCTATCACACGTAAGTTATATATTTGTGTCATTGAATAGGCCTGGTTCATGAATATATTTGTTGGTTAAAGCAAAAATATGTACTACATGAAATTTGCTTTCTGATAAAAAATAAACTACAAAAACTCTTTTAATCATTCAAACGAATGTTTTGTGTATTTTTTTAATTTAACGATTAACGTACAGTGAAAATAAATTTTGTTAACGTCGGTGTTTTTATCGCCGCCATCTTGTTTACATTGGTTACGAAAAGAAGTTCGGTCAACGTCGTCTATCGAAAAATAAACAACGTCAAGATCAACTACCGGAAGTCTTCTCGACCAATCAATCAACGTTTTCCCTAATATGCAAATCATATAAGAATTTGCAACAACTATTTAGGGTTTCTTTGGTGACATATTGAAATAACTTTTGCAATACCAATTATTACCATAATTGTCTTTAAGTGGCAGTGCAATGTTCTGCTCTTCATCACATTACGTAATACTCACTTTGTTCTTCAACTTCGTACTTTATTTGGCCTTTTTAACTTTTATGATTCTTTTGCAGACGAAACGCGCGTCTGGCGTATAAAATTTGAATCCTGGTATCTATATGAGAAACTTATTTATTGATTTATCGCTTTTTTGTCTCGTCATGGTGACCGCAACACTTATGAGTTGTCGTTTTCAGTCGGTCTTCCTCATAACTCTGTTGAAGCACACCCTGGTGAATGAAGTCCGAATAGTTTGAACATGCAAGAGCGTAACGTTTAACTGAGATATGTAAACACCATACTATACGATGGAGCAGCGGGTATGTTAGTGCTGAGAAATGGGAAGTTGACAATTTGAAAGTTTAAATCATCACGTTTATCATAGATTCTAGTTTGAAGTCGTCCATCAGTGTCAATTTCGAGGAAAAGATCAATATATGGAGCATATCTTCTACTCTCGATAGCATCCTTAATCTCAAGGTCACTAGGATATGAGACTGTACTGCTTTTGAATTATTGTCTTCTCGAACTCCAATTCGCCAACAGCAATATTAACATGACACAGTTCCCGAGGGTATCATCAGCTCGGTAGTTAGTACTTTGGTACTGGCATTATTTATAATAAACCTTTCTTAAATTGTTCGTATAGAAATTCGTAATTTATTTAAAAACTAAGGTTTCAACTCCCTCAGGAAAAGTTGGCCTTAGATGGATTTACTATTAGTTTTTGTCCTTTTTAGTCACACAGCTCTTCAACTCAACTGTTTCGGTTCTTGTACATCCTTGGCTTTCAAACATTCGGCGTTGAGCGTTCCTGGTGAAGGTGAAACCAGAAAAGCGCTTCGGACGCACGAAATTCATTAAGTTTTGTTTTCAGTTTTTACAGCACTGAGTCGAAACCGCTGCGGGTATCATCAGCTCAGTAGTAAGTACTTCGTTACTGACATGATTTATATAAAAAAAACCTTTCTTAAATTGTCCGTTTTATAAATTTAGAAATCATTATGAAACTAAGGTTTCAACTCCTCCGGCAAAGTTGACTTTTGGATGAATTTGGCTATTATTTTAGGTCCTGTTTGCTCTTCAATTGTTTCGGTTCTTACATAACCTTGGCTTTCAAATATTTGGCTTTGATCGTTCTGATGAAGGTAAATCCAGAAAAGCGCTTCGCACGCATGCACTTTATAAAGTGTTGATTTCATTTTTTTTACTGAGTGTGAATTTGCATAGTGGGTGATGAATGAATAGCAGGATACGCTTACCCTGTCCACACATCTGGTCTCGATCCTTTTGGAGTTCAAGCGATCCCCACAGTTTCTGTTTGTTACATTAATTTGTTTCTTCATGATCAATCGATTTATGATATATGAACATTGATAAGGTACTGTCGCCTTAATTTAGCTATTATTCTGTGATATTACTCTGTGCATTGGATATAATCATCAGTAGATTTATAAGCTTTATACATAATACTTTTTAAAAATATCATCTGTGGAATGGAATAATAACTGGTGGAATAAACATTTTCCATGGAAAGTCTGCTTGTGAACTTAAGTTTAATTTTTAGATTAATCATAAGCTGTGAACTTTGGAATTAACATTATATTTTGGACATACAATGCACTTGGATTTTAAACTCGAAAATTTATTTGGAAGTGACTGGAATTACTAGTTTACACATGTTACATATAACAAATAACAGTCAAATCTCTTATGGAAACACACTGTTCTTCTTAAAGATAACAAACTATACAGTATAGAGAATTTTGGATTTTGTTGTCATATCCTAATTTGAGTTAATCTTTTAAAATCCAATTCGTTTTTGTTAAATTGCTTGTTTCGCTCTATTATGTGAGACCTTATTAATTGATTCGTACCAAAGAGCAACATTACACAAAAAGGTCTAAAAGTATGGCCAATTATCAGTTAAATAAAATTTTACACGAAGATGCCTGAAAAAATAACCAGATTCAATCCAATTAAATCATAAACGTAATATAACACAAATTTGCCAGAATAAAAAAGCACCAAGAGATAAAAAAGAAAACTAATCACACAATCAATAAATACAGAAAAATCAATTTAGCTCAAAGAAGCCTACATAAAATGACCAGCAATCAGTTCAAAAAATACATAATAAAGAGATATAACACGAAGAGGCCTAATCGACGATCATTCATATATTCAAACAATATAAAAAAGCAATATAACTGAAAAAAAGCACAAAAAGAATGGCCGGCTTTCAGTTAAAAGCAGAAAAAAATCCCATTATAATGCAAAGTGCAAAAACCATGTCAATTAAGCTTGAATGTATATGATACATGAAAATGAGACAGCAGCCCATTGACACAAAAATCATAAGACTCCAACAGGTCAACATATGGTTTACAGTATGACAAGCTCTCAACAGTCACGAGTTTAGAAAAAGTTTTGAAGTGATTTATCAGAGACTTTCAAAGATCTGCCATTAAGGTCAAATTCCAAAATTGGCCAAAAACATTGATATAAAAGAGAGGCGAAAGATACCAAAGGGACATTCAAACTCATCAGTCGAAAATAAACTGACAACGCCATGGCTAAAATAGAAAAAGACCAACAGACAAACAACAGTACACAAAACACAACATAGAAAACTAAAGACTGAGCAACACGAACCCTACCAAAAACTGGTAAGTTAACTCAGCCGCTGACAATGTTAGTGATTAAGGACGGACACATGAACTTGTTCATTGTGTTCAGTATTTTGGCGATCTCACATAATTTTAGGAAACTTTGCATGCAACTGGAATATGAGGAACTGTATATGAATATCGGGAAACAAATATTGACGTACCTGTAATTTGATTTATTGTTTTTGTTTAACGTAGAGATATAAGATTGTGCATTTTCGGTCTCGACTGTAACCTTATCTCTGTTGATGGGTCTATGAGCACATGTTAAAGATTATGGTTGAGTTCCAGATACCGTCAGAAATCGCGGTTTTATTTAAGCAAGCTAGATATTGCCTTGAAATAGGCTATTGTTTCAAAAGAACGAAGACATCGCGTCCCCGAATATGTAAATTCGTCCTATAAAAGAGAGGCGAAAGATACCAAGGGATATTCAAACTCATAAGTCGAAAACATACTTACAATATCATGGCAAAAAAAAAACGAAAACCGAAGAAAAGACATACAACAGTACATAAAACACAACATAGAAAAGACTGAGCAACACTAACCCCACCAAAAACCGGAATAATCTCAGGTGCACCGGAAGGGCAAGGAAATCCTGCTCCACGTGTGGTACCCGTCGTGTTGCTAATGTGAGTACTAATCCGGTGATAGGTCTAATTAGGTACGTCACATTCGAGGAAAAGAGGACGAGATTGTGGTTACAACAATTTGAACATATCCGTCGTCATCTGTAACACATTAAAGCAGAAAACTCGAAATTCCCTTACCATAACCAAAAACCAATACGACTGAATTCCTATCAATGAAATTTACATATTTATATCTTCGAAATAATTTTATGCACAACGTATGATATGGTTTTTACATAATTTTGGAACGCACCTAATTCATATTGTCTCGTGTACATTTTCATTATATTCTTTAGTCATATATTTTTACTTACTATATATATCTTATCATATACGAACTACAGTTCATGAATAGTAAATAGATAACCTATATATCAGAAAACATGATAAAGATATAACATTTTAGTATATATGAAATAATAATATAAAATCATGGATGAGAAATCACCATTGGTGCAAAAACAGAATAGACAAAGCCGTTGGACCCGCGAATTCGTTTTATCTTACGCATTATTATATGGATTTGCTTTAAATATTACTAGTCGAGCCGAACCTCAGTTTATCTACGCATACTTAAAAGAACATTCTGATTTGAATGAAACAAGTAATGTAACAACATCAAAACCGAAAGATTGTGGTCGGAATAATGAGGATAACATCCAGGAACAAGCTTCTAGTTGGACTTGGTATTTCACAGTTTCAGAGTATGGAGTAGCAATACCTATTGTGATTTTAGTTGGTCCGATGGCTGATCGAGTTGGCCGAAAGCCAATTCTGTTGTGGAATGCAGTATTAACATTTATATCGTTTGCATTTCGGACGGTAATTGTATATATGTCTATGGATCTTTATTGGTTGATCGTTGCTCATGTAGTCAGTGGCATATCAGGAACATTCTATACTTTTGATTTAGCAAATCACGCCATAATGGCAGACATAACAAATAACAATGAAAGATCGTTTCTTATGGTAATTTTTGATTCTTTTCTTGGACTTTCAGTGACCTGTGCACAATTACTTACAGGGTACCTAATAGAATTAACAGGGTACACTTATCCATTCTTAATAACATCAGTTGTTCTTTTGTTGTATATTTTTTGTTTACATTACATTGAATGATCCATGGAGACAACCGAAAACGGGAACTAAGCTTTCGATGTCGTCTTTTCTGATGCAGATATTTACATTATTCCGTCAAAAAACTGTAGTGACTGTATCTATTCTCCATTTCATTCTGTTTTTTATTGTGTATGTTTTATACTATTTTCCATTTAATTCATTTGTGACAATTAGAACTTTATATCAACTTGGTCCACCATTTTGTTGGAATCCTGTACACGTGGGTTGGTTTGGCGCAGGTGAAGATATAGAACTATTCATAGTTGCAACCTTCATTATGAAAATTGCACAGTGTGTTGTGACAGATGAAACGATTACCGTATTTGGATTGGTTTCTTCACTTGGTTGTTTTGTATTTTATGGTCTGTCTAACAATGACTGGATGCTTTATGGAGGTATCTATACCACTTAGTTTACATAATGTTTTTCATATGTTACAACTTCCCTGACACTAAATAGCATTAATAATTGGTTTGTCATTTGCCTGTAACAATATGCATTCCTTAAACGTTTTATTTAGATGTTTTGGTAGTTTTTATACTGTTTGCCAAAATTGTAGGATACTGAGTACGTAATTAACTGTAATTATCAATTTACACTGTATTACACATGCGCAACAAACTTATACAACCAGCAAACATTTGATTAAAATAAAACAACAGCGGTGTAAATGAAACAAGGTTGAACCATAAGTCAACCAAAAATATTTCAAACAGTGATGCACCATTATGATGATAAAATTTATCTAAGACTAGTTACCTAGTTAAATTGAGACCACATTCAAACAGTGATGTACCATTATGATGATAAAATTTATCTAAGACTAGTTAAATTGAGACCACATTCAAACAGTGATGCACCATTATGATGATAAAATTATCTTCAAACAGTGATGCACCATTAAGATGATAAAAATTATCTTCAAACAGTGATGCACCATTATGATGATAAAATTTTTCAAACAGTGATGCACCATTATGATGATAAAATTTATCTTCAAACAGTGATGCACCATTATAATGATAAAATTTATCTTCAAACAGTGATGTACCATTATGATGATAAAATTTATCTTCAAACAGTGATGTACCATTATGATGATAAAATTTATCTTCAAACAGTGATGCACCATTATGATGATTTATCTTCAAACAGTGATGCACCATTATGATGATAAAATTATCTTCAAACAGTGATGCACCATTATGATGATAAAATTTATCTTCAAACAGTGATGCACCATTATGATGATAAAATTTATCTTCAAACAGTGATGCACCATTATGATGATAAAAATTATCTTCAAACAGTGATGCACCATTATGATGATAAAATTTATCTTCAAACAGTGATGCACCATTATGATGATAAAATTTATCTTCAAACAGTGATGTACCATTATAATGATAAAATTTATCTTCAAACAGTGATGTACCATTATGATGATAAAATTTATCTTCAAACAGTGATGCACCATTATGATGATAAAATTTATCTTCAAACAGTGATGTACCATTATGATGATAAATTTATCTTCAAACAGTGATGTACCATTATGATGATAAAATTTATCTTCAAACAGTGATGCACCATTATGATGATAAAATTTATCTTCAAACAGTGATGCACCATTATGATGATAAAATTTATCTTCAAACAGTGATGCACCATTATGATGATAAAATTTATCTTCAAACAGTGATGTACCATTATGATGATAAAATTTATCTTCAAACAGTGATGCACCATTATGATGATAAAATTTATCTTCAAACAGTGATGTACCATTATGATGATAAAATTTATCTTCAAACAGTGATGTACCATTATGATGATAAAATATTTCAAACAGTGATGCACCATTATGATGATAAAATATTTCAAACAGTGATGCACCATTATGATGATAAAATTTATCTTCAAACAGTGATGCACCATTATGATGATAAAATTTATCTTCAAACAGTGATGCACCATTATGATGATAAAATTATCTTCAAACAGTGATGCACCATTATGATGATAAAATTTATCTTCAAACAGTGATGCACCATTATGATGATAAAATTATCTTCAAACAGTGATGTACCATTATGATGATAAAATTTATCTTCAAACAGTGATGTACCATTATAATGATAAAATTTATCTTCAAACAGTGATGTACCATTATGATGATAAAATTTATCTTCAAACAGTGATGTACCATTATGATGATAAAATATTTCAAACAGTGATGCACCATTATGATGATAAAATATTTCAAACAGTGATGCACCATTATGATGATAAAATATTTCAAACAGTGATGCACCATTATGATGATAAAATTTATCTTCAAACAGTGATGCACCATTATGATGATAAAATTTATTTCAAACAGTGATGCACCATTATGATGATAAAAATTATCTTCAAACAGTGATGCACCATTATGATGATAAAATATTTCAAACAGTGATGCACCATTATGATGATAAAAATTATCTTCAAACAGTGATGCACCATTATAATGATAAAAATTATCTTCAAACAGTGATGCACCATTAAGATGATAAAAATTATCTTCAAACAGTGATGCACCATTATGATGATAAAATTTATCTTCAAACAGTGATGCACCATTATGATGATAAAATTTATCTTCAAACAGTGATGCACCATTATGATGATAAAATTTATCTTCAAACAGTGATGCACCATTATGATGATAAAATTTATCTTCAAACAGTGATGCACCATTATGATGATAAAATTTATCTTCAAACAGTGATGCACCATTATGATGATAAAAATTATCTAAGACCAGTTAAATTGAGACCACAGCAAAAAGAAATATCGCAACTTGGGGATAAATAATGAAAATAGGAAACTAAACCTCAAAATCTCAGCACCAAAACACTAAAAGTAGAAGATGAATGAAATACTCTCCTTGTACAGCTCTTTATTTATATTATATAGCATGTAATTTGAAACACAAGACATATTTCAGCAACAGCAATCGGCATTTTAAGAATTCTTTGCATACCTTTACTGAAAGCGATCATGTCTAGACTAGTTATTCCTGAAAAACAAGGTAAGACTATACAAAGCTTTGTATTGGATAAACCACACATGCCAGTAGGATGATTATATTTAGATAGTCTGATCTACAGTCAATATGAATGCCCTCTTTGCCATTACACATTGACAAATTTAATACTATGTAATTTAGATGATAGAAAATGAAATAAATATTATTTATCGCTATTTTGCATTTTCCTTTGATCTTTTTGTGATAATTTTCATATCATGCTACTCGCTTGAGATGGAAAATTATCGCTAGAAACTATGCAGGCACGTGGCGTTGCTAATGAAATTGACATGAAAGTGACAACGTCTTCATAGGTAAAATAGCGATAAACAGATTATCATTGGTCATCTCAACTCGATTGATTTCGCTTTCGCCGTCCCGGCTCAAGCGAGAAAATCAATCTCGTTGAGATGATCAACGATAATCTATAAATATAGAAAGTTTTTTTTAAATGTTATCCAGCCGTTCATTTGTTTTGTTATATATCCGCATGAAATTACTTTCTACTGATCAAAACTTTACTATGTTTGCATTACTTTCTCAGGCGTTTTGTTTTCCAATATCTGTCTCGTAGCAGCCGCTTGTGCAGTAGGAGGATCATCAGTGTTTAACAATATTTACTATGAAACAAGACCTTTATACAAAGGTTTGGTATTTTTTGTAATGGCTGGTTTCCAGTTAATTGGCACAGTTTTGATTATGTAAGTTTATCTCTTCTTTTAAGTATAGACTCATTGACAAAACAATTTCACGATTAAAACAACTGACACATTGAAATTTAACATAAAACAACTGACACATTGAAATTTAACATAAAACAACTGACACATTGAAATTTAACATACCATTTGAAAAAAAAGGGATTATTACAGAAAACGATTGTAAATGGGTAAAATAAACATTTTTTGTTATCACCATCGAATGGACCAGCAGATGAAAAATATGAAACTATGTTCACCAGAAAAGCACTGCGAACGCATGACACTATTACAGTGTTATTTCATTTTACCCACAAATCGAATGCGGATTTATGTTTTTATGTATAATCTTTTCTTTCAATCGAAAAAATATCGTTATTCATTTATTTTTATTGCTAGTTAAAAAAAAATCTTTAACAAAACCATACTGATTTTATTTTCATGTATATTCATTTAGTTTCAATCGATGAGCAATATTTACCTATTTCTATTCTAAAGGTTTGCTATTTTGAGAAAGTCTTCAACAGGCCATGTTGATTTGATTGTTCACAATCCTGATGTTCAGACAAAAAGAATTGAAAAATGATGTCCATACTCATTTTTTCCATGAAGAAAATAATGTACTACTGTCTTTCTTGATAAACGGTTATGCAAAATCTAGTTTTAAATGCGTAGCAATATACCTTCAGCTGAAATTTATCGCAGAGGACCTGTCGCGACAAACGGAAAAACACAACAGCATAAGTGGACGATAGGATTAAATAAAATTACTCATCTTCCCTTGAAAAATTTATTAGACATACCTTTTAGAACTTTTAATGTTTTACGTATTATTCATTTCTCTGTTTTCTGGAATTAGGCTGTAAAATAATAAATGTTCTTTGTGAGACTAAGACTTTTATTTCATGTACAAATTGAAAATAACACTACAATATTGCATTTGTAGAAACATGTTAATATTTAAATTATTATCATGACTTACCGAATTAGACTTATCACCGGGTTTGTACTTGCATGAGGAATACGAGGAGTGCCACATGTGATGCAGGATCTGCTTACCCTTTCGGAGCACCTGAGATTACCGCAAGTTTTCGGTGGGGTTCGTGTTGCTCAGTTTTTAGTATTCTGTGATGTGATTTATATACTCTAGTTTATCTATTGGTCTAATCTCGTTTTTTTGCCATGACGTTGTTAGACTATTTTCGACAAATGAGTTTGAATGTCCCTTTGGTATCTTTCGTCTCTCTCTTATCGGTGAATATAACGACAAGTCTTGGGTGTGAAAGTTAGATTGAAGCAATAGATATTTATATAGAACTGGACCTTTAACGATATTCCTGCTTGCTTTGCACTAATTTCTGACAATAAGCGCTCTTCTTTCATGCGCCTTATTAAACAAATCGATTCGTAAGTGAGTTAAGGAAGACCTTTTTGCATGACATTTTTGGGCTTCGGATACATGTCCGATCTACCCGATTTAATGTGGATCTTACTTTCTTTCATCCCTTCAATAATGAACTGCCTTTGTTAACACCATCGTTAGTCTGATAATGTCTTTCCTTGTAAGCTTACCATTTCCTATATCTCGTCACTACAAAGTTATCTGTAATTACAAAATAAAAAACAAGATGGTGTTGAAAATATATTTTGTAAAATACAGTTGAAATTTCATAAAATGTGCATTGTACAAGATTTTAAAAGTGAACGACAGACGTGCGTTTCGTCAACATGATACTCATCAGTGACCTCGAATGAATTGTTAAAATGTCAAAAATACGAAGTTGAAGAGCATTGAAAACTAAAAAGCTGTGACAAATATGACTACGGTGATCGGGATTTGGTGAGAAGAATCAATATTTATTAAGTACTAAATTTACATAAAATGACTACTGAGATTTCAGAAATTATTGCGAGGTTTTTATTAATGCGAATAATGCGAATGGTTGAGTATCGGCGAGGTTTTTATTAATGCGAATAATGCGAATGGTTGAGTATCGCAATAATAAGAACTCGTATTCTAATATCGGTTACATATATCTGTATGCAGTTTCTCCTAAAATCGCAATTATTAATATACCAGGCTTGTAATTTGGTACGCCAGACTCGTGTTTCGTCTAGACAAGACTCATCAATGGCGCTCGAATCAAATTTGTTTTTATTTTACTCTTTTTTTTTTTAAGTATTCTTGACTTTGTACTTTTTGTCTTAGATATATAATAAAAACTGATGAATTCGTATATGTCCAGTTCGCAAAGTAATACATAGTGTAGCACATAAAATATTTAAAAGTTATTTGGGTCTCTCTATTTTAACTGACCAAAGCAGAGAGAGGTTTAGAAATAATATTTTAGATAATCATGAAAATTCTAATCAATATAATAATTTTATGACTAAATTTACTATTTTATAATGAAAACAACTGACACATTGAAATTTAACATACCATTTGAAAAAAGGGATTATTACAGAAAACGATTGTAAATGGGTAAAATAAACATTTTTGTTATCACCATCGAATGGACCAGCAGATGAAAAATATGAAACTATGTTCACCAGAAAAGCACTGCGAACGCATGACACTATTACAGTGTTATTTCATTTTATCCACAAATCGAATGCGGATTTATGTTTTATGTATAATCTTTTCTTTCAATCGAAAAATATCGTTATTCATTTATTTTTATTGCTAGTTAAAAAATCTTTAACAAAACCATACTGATTTTATTTTCATGTATATTCATTTAGTTTCAATCGATGAGCAATATTTACCTATTTCTATTCTAAAGGTTTGCTATTTTGAGAAAGTCTTCAACAGGCCATGTTGATTTGATTGTTCACAATCCTGATGTTCAGACAAAAAGAATTGAAAAATGATGTCCATACTCATTTTTTCCATGAAGAAAATAATGTACTACTGTCTTTCTTGATAAACGGTTATGCAAAATCTAGTTTTAAATGCGTAGCAATATACCTACAGCTGAAATTTATCGCAGAGGACCTGTCGCGACAAACGGAAAAACACAACAGCATAAGTGGACGATAGGATTAAATAAAATTACTCATCTTCCCTTGAAAAATTTATTAGACATACCTTTTAGAACTTTTAATGTTTTACGTATTATTCATTTCTCTGTTTCTGGAATTAGGCTGTAAAATAATAAATGTTCTTTGTGAGACTAAGACTTTTATTTCATGTACAAATTGAAAATAACACTACAATATTGCATTTGTAGAAACATGTTAATATTTAAATTATTATCATGACTTACCGAATTAGACTTATCACCGGGTTTGTACTTGCATGAGGAATACGAGGAGTGCCACATGTGATGCAGGATCTGCTTACCCTTTCGGAGCACCTGAGATTACCGCAAGTTTTCGGTGGGGTTCGTGTTGCTCAGTTTTTAGTATTCTGTGATGTGATTTGTATACTCTAGTTTATCTATTGGTCTAATCTCGTTTTTTTGCCATGACGTTGTTAGACTATTTTCGACATATGAGTTTGAATGTCCCTTTGGTATCTTTCGTCTCTCTCTTATCGGTGAATATAACGACAAGTCTTGGGTGTGAAAGTTAGAGTGAAGCAATAGATATTTAGATAGAACTAGACCTTTAACGATATTCCTGCTTGCTTTGCACTAATTTCTGACAATAAGTGCTCTTCTTTCATGCGCCTTATTAAATAAATCGATCCGTAAGTGAGTTAAGGAAGACCTTTTTGCATGACATTTTTGGGCTTCGGATACATGTCCGACCTACCCGATTTAATGTGGATCTTACTTTCTTTCATCCCTTCAATAATGAACTGCCTTTGTTAACACCATCGTTAGTCTGATAATGTCTTTCCTTGTAATCTTACCATTTCCTATATCTCGTCACTACAAAGTCATCTGTAATTACAAAATAAAAAACAAGATGGTGTTGAAATATATTTTGTAAAATACAGTTGAAATTTCATAAAATGTGCATTGTACAAGATTTTAAAAGTGAACGACAGACGTGCGTTTCGTCAACATGATACTCATCAGTGACCTCGAATGAATTGTTAAAATGTCAAAAATACGAAGTTGAAGAGCATTGAAAACTGAAAAGCTGTGACAAATATGACTACGGTGATCGGGATTTGGTGAGAAGAATCAATATTTATTAAGTACTAAATTTACATAAAATGACTACTGAGATTTCAGAAATTATTGCGAGGTTTTTATTAATGCGAATAATGCGAATGGTTGAGTATCGGCGAGGTTTTTATTAATGCGAATAATTGCGAATGGTTGAGTATCGCAATAATAAGAACTCGTATTCTAATATCGGTTACATATATCTGTATGCAGTTTCTCCTAAAATCGCAATTATTAATATACCAGGCTTGTAATTTGGTACGCCAGACTCGTGTTTCGTCTAGACAAGACTCATCAATGGCGCTCGAATCAAATTTGTTTTATTTTACTCTTTTTCTTTTTTAAGTATTCTTGACTTTGTACTTTTGTCTTAGATATATAATAAAACTGATGAATTCGTATATGTCCAGTTCGCAAAGTAATACATAGTGTAGCACATAAAATATTTAAAAGTTATTTAGGTCTCTATTTTAACTGACCAAAGCAGAGAGAGGTTTAGAAATAATATTTTAGATAATCATGAAAATTCTAATCAATATAATAATTTTTATGACTAAATTTACTATTTTATAATGCAGATAATAGATAAAACTTATTTAACATATTTACGAATTTAAATCACAAGAAATTATAAGGAAGTCATAATAATAATAATAATTATTATCATTATTATTATTATGATGTTGACTATCGTTAGTAGTATTATTATCACTGCTACTAGCAGAGATTTACGGAAAGTCTCGGTACCGACTGTTTACATCAACTTAGACAGGTAAAATGAAGGGGATTGTTTCAAATTAAAAAAGTACTAAACAATCAGCATTTCAATGTAAAAGTTGCAGGAGTCGGTTTCACAAAGAAACTAACGACTAAGATTGTTCGTAAGTCATGAAAAATTCAGTATACTTACGATCAATCCTAGTCCTAAGTTTTTTGTGAAACCATTTCAAGATAGCTGTTAAAGAGATACTAAAACGCACATAACAAGTAATTCTTATATTAAAGTTCGAAATAATTGATAAAAAATGAAAAAAAAACCGATGTAATTTGGTTCACTAATAACAGAGATAATAGCATGTAAAGTTCAACTGTTTTTACCTTGGGAAAATCCAATCAACGCTACTTCCGGAAACAGCACTAAAACCAAATCTACTGGAAGTGACGCACTGTGGGTTAATACTTCTTCGGCTTATCTAAACGTTGTTCGATAAATGAATTTTCTCCTGATCGTTGATTTAAAGGGGTACCTGTAAAGTGCGAAACGAAACAGAAACGGAACGAAACAAAACAAAACGAAACGGAACGAAATACAGCAAAACGAAACGAAATGAATATTTTTTTTTACAATTTCAACTTAAATGTCCCCGCTCAATGTCTTTATATGTACCAATATGTCTTTATATGTACCAATATGTCTTTATATGTACCAATATGTCTTTATATGTACCAACATAGGGAAAGACAGTGTGAACTGATATATATGGGTCCGAAAAGTGGGATTATCGGGATATGATTGAGTGGTTAGAATGTTTTTCTGTGAACTGTTTTTGTGTGAGCAGGTTTACATTCGGCTTATATTTACATGTGAAGAACATTACACATCGTAATGTTGGTTTATTTGTTGTCGTCAACATGAAATATTTGCTTCCGGGATGACGTTAAGCCGCGAGTCACCCATATCGAACGAAAGCATTAATAATAGATCATTGTTTACGCTTTATTTCGCTGTCAGGTCTAGGTATGGATGTGTAAACCTAGGTTTGTAACGAGGGATGGCTGTCTTCTCGGGTGAACTGGGAGGGTTGGGGATAACTACAGTTTGTTTATGTGAGGAAAATTCTGAGCATTTTTGTGAGTTTCAAAAAATTCGGGTTGGCATTAGTCTTTCGGGTTTGCAATGGTCTTGAAAGCAGATTTCGGGTAGCCTTTTTGTCAGAATGTCAGATTTTGGGTACGTGTTTTGTAATTCTATGCAAATTCCCTTTTGTCATATGTTTGTAAATGTCTAAGTAAAATTTTATTGGATTTATGTCAAGTTAAATTCGAATAATTTAGGGTATGATCTATTTATTTTCTTGATACTTAAGGGTCTCTTAGATTAAATATGCAAATGCTGGATAATTTCTGATCTTTTTAGTGAAATCAATCGGATTATTTCGGGTCGGATTTTACAATTTCAATCAATTAAAGATTTGAGTACGCCATGGATGCTATCCTCAGTGAGATCAACTTCTCCGCTTTGCACGCGATAATAAGCAGAAATTGCTAAAATTCTTAAAAATAAAGCCCATTAAATCTCCTTTCCTCCGCCGAGTGTGCGTACACTTAGTAATCTTACTGAATATAGCTATAGTATAGTCTGCTGGTGAAGAAGATGCGGTTTAGGAACATTTGAGTAGCCCTAATCAACATTTTTTTAACCATTTATATGCATACTTTTCTTTGCTCTTAAAAGAATGGTTACATTTCAATGACATTTCATGTTGCGTTTCTGTCATATATGATATACAGCATCTAGCAACGCGTCGACCACACTTACATACTTTTCAGTGATATTTTTCAATAAGGTAATAACGAGCAGGTCATCTATACATATTCCATAGTTGATACAACCTCGGAGTTCAGCAAGATAGTAACTTTATAAGTGGTTGGTTTCTTTTTTGGCAAAGACTGCTAAATACGAATATAACTTTGTAGAGGAGATAAATGCACCAGATAATTTTTAAGAGAATTCTTCAGGTCAGAAAACAACAATGATGTAAACATACGTGATATGCACCTTTATGAATATATATATACGTTTCGCGGATATATTTGTTATGCAATGCTTTTGAACTTTTTTTCGTATCTCCTGTCTATTTATATTACGATTTTAACATTGGTACGGATATTTCATTGTGTTCTAGCAATGTGCAATTTAATATGCATGTCCTATACTTTAATTCTCAATATTTTTGGGGTGAAATCATAGATTTTTTTATAAGGTCAAATTCAATTATTTATTTTCATTCTGTGTTTAATTTGGGTGCAACAGTACGTGAAGGTAAATTCCTGGGTTGAAGGGCAAAAAGAAGGGGGGATTATAAGTGGCACGATCAGATCTATTTATGTCCCAGGCAAATCCGCAAATGATAAAAACTTCCCCAACGTTTAGCCCAAAACAATTAATTTTCAATGATATTAAGTTGAAGTAGTTTGCTTCAAAATCTTCCAAGCCACTCTAATTTAATGAAGGTTATTTCTCAATCACGGGGAGTGGGGGTCGATCTAAACATGGGATTTTGGGTACAGTAGTGCAGCTGGGAAAACACCCAAATTTCATAAATTAAAACCTTGAGAAATATGTTAATATGTGTTTCTGATGGCAATGACCCATTCATAGTTTTCTCAGTAATCACATATTACACAACATAAATAAGAGGATGTGGTATGAGTGCTTATGAGACAACTCTCCACCCAAGTACAAGTTTTGATATCTTAATTTGAATAAAAACGATAAAACAGCATTTAAACAAACATCTATTATAATTCGGAGGATGAAAATTACTGACCCATTGATATTTGACCTCAGTGAAATTTAGTGTATGCCATTAATACAATTTAAATATAAAAAAGGGACCCATTCCAGCGGCACGTCTGTGTATACCTTCATTTAGTCATAGAACCCAAAATCTAGATGGAGACCCACGTGCGTGTCCTCATTATCCCAGTTCTGAAATATAGTCCCATTTATAAAATTTATCTCAGGTGTACCAACTTTTTTTTCTTTCTAGGGTAATATTTTACCGTAAAAACTTTTATCATTCAAAACGACTTGTGAAAACTCAACACTTAGGCAGTATAAAGCACCGGTATGTACGCCCCCAACCCGGAAAATAAACTTTCGCCCCTCTGCCGGTTTCATTTGATTTGTTCCAACTAAAACATTGAAATTCAGATGCATGCAAACTTTGCAACACACAAACATATTGTATTTGTATTTGTATTGTATTATAAGCCATTTGGCAGAGATTTAAGTTAAAATTATAAAATAGATATTTATTTCGTTTCATTTTGTTTCGTTTTGCTGTATTTCCTCTTGCCTCTTTTATTATATTAATTTTCAAACTTTTAAAGTTTATCACTTTATAAACAACAGGTGGGATTTCTGCATTGCCAAGTTGTTAATTACCTGAGTGGAGGGATAATAGCTACTGTTCGATCTTTATGGTGTCTTCCCGATTGTCCCACTTTTTGAAATTACAGGTAAAAAGTATTGAAATTTTGTGGGACAATCGGGAAGATGTTTGTGGGACAATTGGGAAGTTCAAATGTGGGACAATTGGGAATTGTTTTGGTAGTAATTAAATTGATTTTATAGTGTGTAGCAGGTAATTAAAGGTAACTAACAAATGTAACTTATAAAATAAGAAATAAAGATGAACAAATAATAATATTTACATATTTTATTTTGCACATATTAGCAACAAAGTATCATCAAACACAGAATATTATATTTAGTCATAAAATAACACATATCAAGCACTTCTCAATTCTACATTGATATATAATAAAAAGAGTTTCAATTAAGCACACATAATAAACAGCTAAATACAATAAAGTACACACAATAAACAAATTAATTCATTAAAGCACACACATGACACATGACACGAATAGCAGATACTATTAAGCACACACAATGCATAAGGTACAACAATAAAGCACACATGATTCACAACTTAAACATCACAACACATCATATAATTGCAACAAACTTAGTCAAAATGTAACAAATAAGTCAGAAGTAATGTCAGCATACTGAAACACAATAACTTCGCTATTCTGAAGATGGTCTGAGTTCCTGTAGGCATTGATTGACTTGTTTGTATTTTGTTCTGTATGTTTGTCCAACTCCCCAATCTTGGTACTGAATGATAGTCATTTCGTTTGCTGCCTGCTCTTCTTTAAGATAGTTCAGTAGCTTGTATAATATGTTTGGGTGTGGTACTTAGATCATCTTCTTCAAGCTGCTGTGCCATCCATCGAGGTGGTTTGTCGTCCTTGGTCCTTCGGTTTGATAAATGTTCCATAGCTGCCTGTTGCTTTCAGCCCAGTATGTTGTGACGTTATCCGTAAACGAAGTGGTATTTGCTGTTGAGTCCGAATTTCCCAGGTCATCAAGTGCATCGAACCAGACGTCGTCTATTTTGGAAACCTATTTGATAAAGTTGAAGCCGTGTGACAGGATTTATATAGCAAAACTCAGATGCTCAAATTTAAAATTTCCTATAGAAACGGGAAGATGGTCTTGAATACCAAAAATGAGCGAATTTGTCATCTCTGTGGAAATGGAGTAGGAGATTATCTATTCAAATGTGAAAAACAGAAATAAAACTCCTTAGAAATAAATATATACCACAATATTATACTGCACATCCAACGGAGTACAAATTAAGACAGCTTTTAATATTTTGTCATGTAGAACTTTACAAAAACTAAGCAATATTTTTAAAAATACTAACATGATATTGATGATTTATGTTTGTCTTTTTGAGTTGATTGTTATGGTAATTTATAAATTGGAATTTGGCTGTATTTTACCATGCATGCATTATTATGTTTTGTGTAAATGTATTGAGTATAAAATTGTGTTTATGTGTATATATGATGTCCTCTTGTACACCTATGTGTCTGAGGTTTAATAATAAATTATTGTCTATTGTCTATTGACGTTTTAATTTAATTTTAATTTAATAATATTTTATTGCATTAATCAAGCAATAGGATTGGACACAAGTTATTGCAACTTATATTAAGTCCTCTCCTTACATATACAATACACATATATGATGACAGCAAACACATACATAATATAGCAACAGTTATAGAAAATAAAGGAAGGAGCCACACATTGGCATGCCAACAAAAAAAGCAAATACGACAGAGAGAAAAAGAAAGCTGCTGACTTAGAACGTTAAAATCTTTTTGACTGTTTAATGAAATAAAAATTTTAGAGTTAGTTTCGTAATTATATGCATCTTTTCCAAACAATAGCGTTTCAATTCAATGTGTATGTTCATACTTACAAGATCATTAACCAGAGATATTCTTTGGTTATAATATAATTGGCATTCTAGAAAATAATGGATGGCATCTTCAACAGGAGAACCACAGGAGCATTTAGAATCACAATCTTAATATATAAAGACTTTTTTTAATTGCATGTATTATTTTTAAATTTATTTAAATTAAAAAAAAAAAATGTAATTAAAAATACAATACTGATATTTGTTTTACAAATAAGAGTAACATTATATTTTGATAACTCAGAAATGTTATATTATTTCATCAAAAGTGCTTTAATCTGATGATTTGAAAATTCATATTTTATACAGTTATATTATGGTGCTTCAATATGGGGAACAAGAGAATTCTCTTGCATAAATGCAGTTAAAAACAGAGCGATGAGATTTTTTATGGGTGTAGGAAAATATACACCAAACTTATCTCTGTATGGTGATATAGGCTGGATTCCATGCAATGTAAAGCAATGGACAACTGTTTTTAGATTATGGTCCAGATTTTGTAAAATGGACAATGATAGATTGAACAAACGATTATTTATGTGGTCATATAAGTATGGAAATAAACCACTTAAAAACTGGTGCTTCAGAGTAATGACTAAGTTTAAAGAGTATAATCTTGAACAATTTTGTAATTGTGATGTATTGTTAACTAAAAATGTAATTAAGGATATAGAGTGCTTAGCTATTGATTTATATAAAACTGAATGGCATGATAAGTTGGTTTCGAATGAATATGCCAAACTACGTACCTATAAATTATTTAAAACAGAATTTAAGGTAACCCGAATAATTCAGTCGTTATATTCCACTGCTCTACGATGGCTACACCTCGCGAGTGGGAGAGTCGATCACGGGGAGGGACTGAATTATTCGGGTTAAATTTAAGGTAGAAAATTATATTTGTAAAACTATTGCAGGGAAATATAGAAGTGCTTTTGCAAAATTTCGCTGTGGTGTTGCGCCCCTAAAAATTGAAACGGGCCGGTATCAGAACTTACCTATTAATGAAAGAATATGTTTTAATTGTAATGACAATACCATTGAAGATGAGAAACATGTAATTTTGAAATGTCCACTTTATGCAGATTTTCGTGCTGTTTTGTTTAGTCATGCTAATTCTTTTTGTCATGATTTTAATAGTATGTCAGATGACGATAAATTTGTATTTTTATTTAGTGATGAAAATGTTTACTTTTATACTGCCAAAATCTGCTATGATATTTTACTGAAAAGAAAATGTTTATTATATTCTTAAAATGTATACTTTTATTATGTTTTATGTTTTATATTTTATGTGTGTATATATATATGTAAATGTATATACCATTTTATAGTCTCTCATAACTCTTTTAGAGTGGCTCTTGTTTTATATGTGAAGTTGTAATATTATGTAAATGTTTTATAAGAGGTGAGACTCAAATAAAATATTGTCTTGTCTTATCTTGTCTATAAGATTGATATCAAATAATTAGTTTGAACATGCAATAATTAATTCTTGTTTATTTAGTAAAATAAACAACAACTACCTTGTTTATTTAAGAACATTTTACATAATAAAATAGTGTGGGACAATCAGAACTTTTCATGTGGGACAATCAGAACTCTAAAATTTTTAAAAGTGGGACAATCGGGAATAAACCATCTTTATTACCTTACAGGATGTTAAACTTTACTTATCAGTAGGTGTCAAAGTACGGACTGTTTTAATTACCAGGATCAAAAGGTGATCGAGAGGGTTAATATTTTTCTTGTTTAGTTATTTATTTGTTATTGCTTAAATTTCAAATGATTTCAAATGAAAGAAAAGGTGATTATTTTAAAAGCAGTAAGGTATATTTTTTTTACATAAAAAAAAATGGTGTGATCATAACAATTAGGATTTAGGACACAATTATTTTGGGAATGCACATCCTTTTTTCAAAAGTTTTTATATCAGTGGCTTTTGTTTTCAGTTTTAAATGCTCTTAGGTATTTTAACTTATTTAATAATTCTATTGCTCTTTTTTTTTACGATTTAGGTTTTATATCTTATTTTCTAATAACAAAAAAAAAACGATATATATCTACATTTAAAATAGGCCTGTGATTAAGGACATAGATTATAATTGTATAATATGTCTCAATGGCAAACGTACTGAAAGTTACAGGACAGAAAGTGACAAATTTGAAAGTACAAAAGTCACACATACTATTTGTTTAGTTTTGTTTGAAAACCGTGACATAGGAAAAATTTCTACAATTTTTTGGTTACTTGCATGTATTCATTTTACAATTTATGAAATACATGTAGTTCATTTAAACCTTGAGTAATGAATAGATGTCAAATTTTATGCATGAAAAGGATATATTTCATAGCGCTATGTCATAATGAAACCATTTAAGTACCAAGCCACTTTGACAAATTGTTATCTTTACAATTATTTTGATTTTTTTCAGAATAAATTTTGTTTGCAAAGTTGCTATATATTTAAAAGTTCTAGAAAAAATACAAATATTATTTTGACAAATGTTTTCTTATTCAAAAAATGAATAAACTAAAAACTGAATTGTGAATTTTTGTACTGTGACTGTCTATCCTACATTCGTCCGTAGGACTATGCTCATGATGCTTGGATCTGATATAACGTGTATAGTATATATGACTCATATAACAATATTTGTACATAAGTTCCAAGAACTATGACAATCATATATACTTATACTGATTTCCATTTTAAAATTTTGTTTGATTTTTTAATCTCCGTATATGTTAACTACAGGTCTATCCAGTATTTCATTTTTTAATGAAATAGCTTGATCAATACATTTTTTGCTAAACCAGCCCCAGGGCCCCCTGGATCCGCTTATGGGAATGCTGCTGTAACTAAAGTCCTTCGGTAAGTAAGTAAGAAAATTTTTATTTTTTGTAGTTCAGAAAAACACACATAGTTTAATTCTAATATTAACATATCAACAAGTTATACGCCCTCCGTCGTCTTTTGGAAGCACGTGTTGGGAATGCCGCTTTTCCGCCATGGAAAATAACATGCACGGTTCTACTTCTGCTTCTACCGCAACTTTAGGATGCACATGTTAATATTTTATAGAAAAAAGGCTGATTTGTGTTGAGACTACTACAATATCTGTGTTATAGTAGTCTTAGATTTGTGCTTTTGGTTTTTCAATACTTTTCTAATTATAAACATTTGATTAAAATAATTATTCGAATATTAAGCATTGATAAATGTTTATCAATATTCTCAATGTAATAATTGTCACCGATATATATCAAAACTGTTATTTTACTTAGCAAGCCGTGATATGTTTACAAGATTGTACACAACGATTTATTTAATTCAATTAAGGTTGTTGTCGGTTCACAAGTCCTGCAGAGGTCTCCATAATTTGTCTTGCGTGCCTCCATAAAGGTTTTTTTATTGATATAAAAATGAAATGTGTTATGATTGCCAATGAGACAGCTATCCACAAGAGTTAAAATGAAATGATAATAAGCAATTAAAGACAACCGTACGGCCTTCACCAATGAGAAAACCCATACCGTATAGTCGGCTATAAAAGTCCTCGATATGAAAAATTTCATGATTACGGGATGCCGATTTTGATAAATTTTATCTCATAGCAGCTCACATTCTTCAGAAAAATTAATCGGTGGATCAGATCAATTCTTTCTCATAATCATGTGCTGTTGTGTGTCATTTTGATGGTCTAAAATTCTCTTTCATTGTAACAAATGTTCCCTCGTTGTAAACTATAACTTGCGTATATGTTTGGCTACCGTAAATTTCTCAATAACTCAATAAATATTAGAAAAAAGTATATTCTGAATTTGTAAAGTTTTTTGATATACATATTTAGACTGAAGAATGCATTTTATATCAAAAATTAGATATAACATAAATTTCCGGCTTAAAAAGTATTTGAACCAAACTTGGTATATAGAAATGCTCTTTAGATGGTCCACTACAAAAAGTATGTCTAACATCCCTATACAATTTTCAAAATGGCCATATCGCAGCCTTTAAGCGGTCGACTTCTCGTCAAAAACTACTACATGTAAGTTTGAAATTAGATGGCAGAAATGTTCCTGGGATTATCCTCCACCAAAGCTGGTACTGATTATTCCGACAAATTTAAAAATGTGGCCACCGTTGCCTGTAATTGGTTGATTGATTTTTTTCGAACCAAACTTAATAGAAAGTTACTTGGATTGCTATATTCCAAAATTGTTTCCGATGGCCCATGAAGGTTGTCTTAATGGCCCCTACAGACCCTAATTGGTTGGCACATTTTTAAAGTAATTTTTGTCAGCACAGATAATCTGCTCCCGCTTCTCTTCCACCTGGTTAACTAACCTTCCCTCTATTTTATTATCTGTGAAACAAGAAATTTTTTTCTATCAGTCAACGGAATTTTTTTTTTTTTTTGTACACAATCTATGGCATTGAACTTTAAGGAAAAAAATCATTCAAAAGTATATATCTGGCTTAATATACATGTGTATTCGCTTGACGTCATATCTGATTGAAATGTTTTGTTACGGTATATCTGGACTCAAATTTTGCTGCTTACTGTCGGTGGAGTGATAGTATGCTCCGTCCATGGGACTCTGGTTTTATTTGCACAAAAATACCTTAAGAATCAAGTACGCTGTAAATTTCACATTTGAGACAACCCCTTTCATTTTATCTGCCAAAGTCGGTGTCAACAGTCGGTACCGAGACTTTCCGTAAATCTCTATTAAACAAATCACTGTTACTATATTTATTAAATTCAAATGTTCTATTATTATTTTTTTCGTATTATCTACTATAATATGTTTATGTTTACATACAATGACACGTGTGTAATGTAAACATTAAGATAAAGTTTTATTCAGTAAATTATGCATACAGTGAGTGACCATATAAAATTTGGGACAAAACAGGCTTACTGGAATAAACTTTAATAATGGAGGAAACGAAACCTCTTTTAAAAGAAAATGATAGATCATTCGTAAGTTTTAGTACTCAAATACGGGTTGTGTTTTATGTGATGATTTATGGTTGTGCGTTTGAAACGTCTGGTCAAGCTGAACCACAGTATATATATGCGTATTTAAAAAGTGTTACAAATGCATCCTACTTGAAAGCAGCAAACGATTCTCTACAAACACCAAAGGCATGTCTTATCAACTCAACATCAGCTTCTGATGACAAAATCCAAGGTTTAACATCAAATTGGTCGTGGTATATTTCTTTAGCACAGGCTGGATTTGCACTTCCGGTTTTAATGTTTGTAGGTCCAATGGCAGATAAAATTGGACGAAAACCTCTTATTCTTTGGAACGTTTTGTTAGTATGTATATCACTTGCTTTAAAAACAACAATTGTTTACATGAACTTACATTTATATTACTATGTTATTGCTTGTGGAATTCTGGGTTTATCTGGAAATTTTTACGTATTTCATTTAGCCAATATTGCAATTTTGGCAGATTGCACATCAGAAGGAAAAGAAAGATCTTTCGTGCTTATTATTTATGAAGCACTCCTAGGACTCGGAACTGCCTGCTCTCAAGTAGGTACTGGATATTTGATACAACTTGTTGGTTTTTCTTATCCATATCTTATATCATCAGGACTTATGCTTTCTCTGTTAATCTTAATCACCATTACTCTTAAAGATCCGTGGAAACCACAAGAAAATGTCTCAACACTCCGTATCCGCGAAATTCCAGTACAGCTGTGCACATTATGGAATTCATCAAAACAAAATAGCAAACATTACGTCGGATTGCTAATATTATATTTTGTTGTGTACTGTCTTTATTACTTGCCCTTGAATGGATCTTTCTCGTTACGAACAATTTATGTCTTAGGCGAACCTTTTTGTTGGACTTCGGAACACATCGGATGGTATAACACTGCAACCAATTGTATAGTATACATTTTCAGCAGTGCCGTGATCAAATGTCTACACGTATGCTGTGTCCGTCTAAAAGATGAGGTGATTTCAATTTTTTGTATGCTATCTGGTGTAGCATGTTTTGTTCTGTTCGGACTTTCAAATGATGACTCGATGATTTACACAGGTAATGTAATGAAAATATCACTATAAATTTGATGCGTTCGTAGCGCTTTTCAGGATTAAGCCTGATCAGGAACGCTCTAAACCAAACGTTCGCATGCCAGGGATGGATGAATACTTGAAGATCATTATTACCAAATGAGGCATTCACAGAGTAGACAAATTATCTAAGGTCAACTCTGCCTGAGGGAGTTAGACCCTTAAATCTTCTCTTTTAATTTTCTAGGCGATAAAGAGTCCGGTCTTCATAGGTTTTCTTATAAAAATTGGATGAATTATTTTATATTTATTTGTAAAAAGATATCTTATAATATTTGGAGAAATATTAAAAAAAAAAGAGAAGATAACTTATAAACTAAAATATAATATTGATTGGTGATTGCTTTACGCCGCATCAGCACAAAAAGGCTATATCGCGGCGAACTAAAATATAATACATAAGCGTATAAAATTTATATGAAATATAAGATATGATGTAAACTTTTCTTTTTAATATATTTCATTAACTATATAAGATATTTTACAAAATCTATAAATAAAAGATATCTTATAAAAACTTTAATAAGATATTTCAATTATTCTTATTCTGTTTTAAACAATGCCTATTTGACCAGGTGTCGATGTAATGTAAATAGTGAAAAGTGGTCTTGCCCCCCTACTCGATGCCACGTTAAAAAGAGAGCTTTCAATTTAAAATTATGAAGATATCCTATATTTTGTAAAAGATATCTTACATACTTTATGAGCTATCTTGTATCATTTATGAGTTATCCTAATATGTCATTAGATATCGTTTTACTGTAAATTATATGAAATATCTTACCAAGTTTATAAGATATATTTATTAAAATAGAAAATATACTATAAAGTAAATGCAATATTTGAACGTTGAGTAAATATAAATACGGCGTACAAGACATGCACATAGTCTTATTGTGGTAAGAGATCACACAATTCGAAATGTCTTCAGTACCATATCATTATGATAGTTATACTTTATCCATATTATCAAATAGACTTTCGTGTATTTTTTTCCATGTAAAATGTCACTTTGGTATATCTTATTCTTGTTAAATGTGATCGTGTGTTTTTTGGCAGAAAAAAACGTTAAACTTTAATATTGCTTGATTTTGCATGTATACACAATAAAAGTAATTAAATATTAAATTGCAATTGTTTTTCTTTTTGTCAAAAGTTTTTTAAGTGGATTTGATAAACAATTATTGAAATACTGAAACTATTCTAAGATTACACAGTAAGAACAAATCGCGAGGACATTCTGTACATATAAATTTCTTTGTGTGGTTACTAGATAACCAATTCATCCCAGAAGAGCCCACAGCATTTTTCGCCTTCATATACATCATTGACATTTATCAGTAAAATGCAACAAAGTTTCATTGTATAGTCCCAAGATAATATGGACTTACAAAAATTAAAAAGCTCAAATATTTCAATATCTCATTTTTCAGCAACAGCAGTTGGTATACTGAGGTTTCTGCCAATATCTATGATTAAAGCTGTACTATCTCGTTTAGTAAGTAAAGACAAACAAGGTAACAACGTTTCAGATTTTAACGAAAGAAATTTATGTATTACAGAAAAATTATTACACCAGGGTTTTCGATATCACAAACTAGTCAAAACATTTACTAAATTTTATCATCGGTACAAGGACATCATTCGTAAATATAGCTCAACATGCAGACTTCTCATACGTTCAGGTATTTCACATCCAATCTTTTATGGTAATATTCTTCATAAAGCACTAAAATGTCAGTATTCACCTCAGAAGCTAACAAAACCTTTAAATAGACTTATTAAGAAGGGATATAGTTACGATACTGTTGTCAGGTCATTAAAGAATGCATATTTTGGCTTTAATATTGATTCACTTATAGGGTCTTTGCATCGGAACTAAACACATTTATTTAAAACCAGTTGTTGGCATGACACGGGTTATGCTCTTCTCATATATTTTATGATGGTATGATACTAAACCCTAACGGGAGGGATTGTGCCTGATATTCATATGATGAAGACATAATCTTTCAATCAGTTTAATTGAGGTCTGGAGCTGGCATGTCAGTTAACTGCTAGTAGTCTGTTGTTATTTATGTATTATTGTCATTTTGTTTATTTTCTTTTGTTACATCTTCTGACATCGGACTCAGACTTCTCTTTAACTGACTTTTAATGTGCGTATTGTTATGCGTTTACTTTTCTACATTGGCTAGAGGTATAGGGGGAGGGTTGAGATCTCATAAACATGTTTAACCCGCCGCATTTTGCGCCTGTCCCAAGTCAGGAGCCTCTGGCCTTTGTTAGTCTTGTATTATTTTTACTTTTAGTTTCTTGTGTATAATTTGGAGTTTAGTATGACGTCCATTATCACTGAACTAGTATATATATTTGTTTAGGGGCCAGCTTAAGGACGCCTCCGGGTGCGGGAATTTCTCGCTGCATTAAAGATCTATTGGTGACCTTCTGTTGTTGTCTGTTCTGTGGTCGGGTTGTTGTCTCTTTGACACATTCCCATTTCCATTCTCAATTTTATTTTTACAGAGTTTGTCTTTAGTGCCGTGTGGAGACAGTAGAGTGCCTCCCGTGCTTCAGGTTTATGCTCTTATAATATACTAGATTATGGAGTGTGTGTCCGAGCGAGAACTTCTCTAGTTCATTACTTTAGGAATATTTATCAAAAGTAGTATTTCAATTTTCAGCCCCATTCTACTATTTAGTCAGACGTCCGTCGCTACCCTGATATACCCTATCTTTTGTTTTATTTTTCGGGTAATTAATGACGGATAGCGTTTGACATCTTTAGCCGAACAGAATTATCATTTTACATAATTTAATTATTGTATGCTGGTTCATATTCTGGACGCCAGTCTTTGCTCCTTTCTAATAAAATCCACAAACAAAAACAAATATGAAGCTTAGAAATGGAAAATATTAAATACTAAACTCGTTCAAAGGGTATCTACACGTCTCAATCTTCAAAATCGCTTATCTAAAAATACTACCATCGCTAACATTTTTAACAATAAAATCGTGGTTACCCTTCTATCGATAAGTGTCATGCCAAAAAATGACTTACATGTCCCCGTCTTTCCACCAACAATACGGTAAGGTCCACGTTTAATGGTCGCACATTTTCTTTAAATTTTGAAACTGATATAACTTGAAAAACAAACAGTATTATTTATTTACTCACATGAAACAAACCGGGATGCGGTATTCAGTACGTAGGTGAAACTGGGCGATTTCTATCTAAACGCACGCAAGAACACCTGTATCGTTTTAAAAGACCCAATAAATTCAAAAGTATCATTTATCAACACCTTAAAAGCACAAGCATCCTATTAAATATTTAACAGTTCAGCCTTTAGAAGTAGTAAATAAGCAGCCTGGTGAATCGCATTCAAAGTTTGTACGATCACGGAAAATAATTGAATTAAATTGGATTAAAAATTACAGACAGTCTACCCTCTCGGTCTTAATGATAATATCATGGGAATTGGTAATATATCAAGAACCGATTCTGTTAACATTTTGGATATAGTTTCTAAAACTGTTCGTAAAACCGTTCTCATGGTCGTAGAAAAATCGCAATCAAAGAAAATTTCGGAACAATCATACCAATATTTCGGACCTAATTTCTATTTCAAAAAACAATGGCAGACATTATCTGTTAACAAAGCTCTGTTCATTACCGGTTAATAAGTTAAATAAAATTTTAGAGGATTGCAACACAATTTCATATAGCAGTCCTAAGTATGAAACCGTTCAAATTATAATGGCATATTGTTATTCTAAACTGTTTCCCAAAATTGATCGCCCTGAAGATCATAAAAAACATTTTATTAAAATAAAGTATGTCAATAAAGGTTTTGATTTTGTAAATATTGCCGGTATTTTTAACGACCATTCTGTTAAAGAACAAATTCCTGGATATTTTGATAATACTGAGCTCCCTCTTATTTGTTATATTTACAAGAAATCTACCCGGAAATATGTATTTAATTATAGCCAATTGTGTAAAGATGTTAATATCAGTGAAAATACACCTACTTCATGTAATTGCAGTAATTCCGAATACATTTATGGACCCATTGCCCATGTTATAACAGGAGATCTTAACATCGTTCAAGACCGAGAGTTAAAATCATTCCTCAGTAAAGGACCTAAATATCGTCCCCCGTCAATCATTAATTGGAATGAGTGTCGTAATATCATCCACGACTCACTCCGTACTTACTGTTTAAAATGGATAAAACGGGAAAAAGCTGACAAAAATCTTTGGACTCTTTTTAATTCAGTAATGAACATAGTTGATATACGTATTCAACATTTTAAAGAACATTTTACTCTTAACAACAACCATAATAAACCTATTTCTCGTATCAAACATAAACTTAAAGAACTAGCCAAGGAATTTGTTTTGTCCCGGCCGATAAAGCTGCTAATAATATCATTATTGTTTGACGTAAATTTTACATTGAGGTTCTGAAAAAGAAATCATCAATTCACCAACATTCCAACTGACTCCATTTTCAGAAAACGACATCTGTAACAAACATAAACTTTTAGCTACCTCTTTACAAGCAGAACCAAATACAATGAAAGTCCCAACTATGTACTGGCTTCCGAAGCTACATAAAACACCTTACAAATATAGATTTATTTCGTCTTCAAGTCATTGTTCCACTACTAAATTGTCTATTCTTCTTACCAGTTCACTTGGTACAATAAAAACCTGATAATAAATTGTTCAAATAAGGCCTTTGAAAATAGTGGAATTAATTACTTTTGGAGTGTCAAAACTCGTTGGAAGTACTTGATAAATTGCATGCTTATATTGGTGATTTTGAATCTGTTCAAAGTTTTGATTTTTCTACCCTGTATACCACATTGCCTCACATTCTCATTAAGAAAAATTCACACACCTAATTAAATGGGCATTTAAAAGTCAGAATGTGAATACATATGTTCTAACTCTTTTAGGTCATTTTTAGTAGCAATAAACAAAAGAACTATGTCAATTGGACATGCTTTGATACTATATCTGCCCTTGAATTTTTACTAGATAATATTTTTGTTCGCTTTGGAGATTCCGTATATCGTCAGGTTATCGGAATTCCAATGGGGACTAACTGTGCACCACTTATTGCGGACCTGTTTTGTATTGCTATGAGTTACAATTTATGACTAAAATCAGCAAAGACCCATCGAAACAACATCTGATACAAAAATTTAATAATACTTTTAGATATTTGGATGATATATTGGCTCTCAATAATGACGACTTCAGTATGTATACTAAAGAAATTTATCCTGTTGAACTTACTTTAAATAAAGCTAATACTAACAATGACCACTGCCCTTTCCTCGATCTTGATATCTATATCATTAACGGAAAGCTTAATACAAAATTTATGATAAAAGAGATGATTTTCATTTCCTATCGTTAATTATCCATTTTAGATGGTGACGTTCCTTGTCACCATCTTACGGTGTTTATATATCTCAACTTGTACGATTCGCTCGTGTATGTAACAACGTTTCAGATTTTAACGAAAGAAATTTATGTATTACAGAAAATTATTACACCAGGGTTTTCGATATCACAAACTAGTCAAAACATTTACTAAATTTTATCATCGGTACAAGGACATCATTCGTAAATATAGCTCAACATGCAGACTTCTCATACGTTCAGGTATTTCACATCCAATCTTTTATGGTAATATTCTTTATAAAGCACTAAAATGTCAGTATTCACCTCAGAAGCTAACAAAACCTTTAAATAGACTTATTAAGAAGGGATATAGTTACGATACTGTTGTCAGGTCATTAAAGAATGCATATTTTGGCTTTAATATTGATTCACTTATAGGGTCTTTGCATCGGAACTAAACACATTTATTTAAAAACCAGTTGTTGGCATGACACGGGTTATGCTCTTCTCATATATTTTATGATGGTATGATACTAAACCCCTAACGGGAGGGATTGTGCCTGATATTCATATGATGAAGACATAATCTTTCAATCAGTTTAATTGAGGTCTGGAGCTGGCATGTCAGTTAACTGCTAGTAGTCTGTTGTTATTTATGTATTATTGTCATTTTGTTTATTTTCTTTTGTTACATCTTCTGACATCGGACTCGGACTTCTCTTTAACTGACTTTTAATGTGCGTATTGTTATGCGTTTACTTTTCTACATTGGCTAGAGGTATAGGGGGAAGGTTGAGATCTCATAAACATGTTTAACCCGCCGCATTTTTGCGCCTGTCCCAAGTCAGGAGCCTCTGGCCTTTGTTAGTCTTGTATTATTTTTACTTTTAGTTTCTTGTGTATAATTTGGAGTTTAGTATGACGTCCATTATCACTGAACTAGTATATATATTTGTTTAGGGGCCAGCTTAAGGACGCCTCCGGGTGCGGGAATTTCTCGCTGCATTAAAGATCTATTGGTGACCTTCTGTTGTTGTCTGTTCTGTGGTCGGGTTGTTGTCTCTTTGACACATTCCCATTTCCATTCTCAATTTTAAGTATAATCATAATTGATATTGCATGTTGTATGATAAAACCAATCAAATTCACAAGAAGGCTATGCATTAGATACATTATGCATGGAGTGTTTAATGAGAGTTTCCATATATCGGCTTTGACAATACTTTTTGTCCTTTTGGATTTGTCAGCTGTTTAATTTTAAATAAGTTTGGATTTTCAAATATTTTGGCTTCGAGCATCACTGAAGAGACATTTATTGTCGAAATGCGCATCTGGAGCAGTATCTGCTTTCCTTTCCGGAGCACCTGAGATCACCCCAGTTTTGGTGGGGTTCGTGTTGCTCAGTCTTTCGTTTTCTATGTTGTGTTTTGTGTACTGTTGTTTGTCTGAGTTTGAATGTCCCTTTGGTATCTTTTGCCTCTCTTCTTCTGCATTCACTACCAGGGATCATTTTTTTGTGTAGATCACGGTAGTTTTACCAGACGATTTCCTTATATTTATAAAAATTTTAACTGGAAAGAGAAACTATTAATACTGAATAGTTGTGAAATTTTGCCTGCTGTTGATTACGTTTTACTATCCTGATGGGTCTGCAACTATATAAATGATTCATACGATACATTTTTTCCCCTTTAGGTGTATTGTTTTCGAATGTGTACCTGATGGAAGCTGTCTGTTCTCTTGGTGCTGCCACTTTGTTTAACAACATTTATGACCAGACTATGTCGATATACAACGGATTGGTATTTTTTGTTATGGCTGGTGTTTCAACAGTTGCAATACTTTTCCTAATGTAATTTTATTAAACGACAAATTTATATATAAATGCACTAAATATTCCACACAAAATTCGAGATATATAAAGTATAAAGAAAATGCACGGTTCCTTTAGAATTGTTAATCAATCACATTATTCCAACCGGTTTCACTTCAACAAAAATATGACCATGTCAAACGCATGGAGCCAAATTGATACACTAGCCGTCGTCAATGTGCAATATTTCTCTGAATTATGTTTTTCTTAGAGGTTCGCATTTTGATCAGGTATTTAAACATTTTTAGGTTTCAAATTTTTGGGTTTAGGAGTTTATAATGAAGGTATTTAAAGAAAAGCGCTTCGGACGTATCATATTGAAAAAATGTATTATTTTTTCTTATGGTCCTACATCATTTGGACATTGCACAAGAACTCTTTTTCAGATTGAGACTACGGCTGTACACTAAATCCTTTGGGTGGGGGTACTGATAGATAATATAGTCTGGGAAACATGGTCTATTTATTATGGTAGTTGAAATTGGACATTTAACTTACTTTTAGTAACTCTGAGTAATCTTTGAGGCAGAGCAATTGTCGAATTCTCCCCGTTCATTGTATCAGTGTGTCGTCATGGGGAAAGCCATGCCACCAAAAAGGAAACAAAAGAAAAAAAACATGAGCAAAAAAAAAAAAAAAAAAACGCAACAAAGTTCATTGAATGCACTCCGTCAGTAAGATTTGTTATCTACATAAAATATTGATTTAAGAAAAAATTGGACAAATGGAAATGTCATTGGAGAAGGGGCGACATTCTTATCTGACCATATATTTATTTTCACGCTTCAGTAATAAAACGATGCAAATTTAAAAGATATATGACATCGGACTCGGACTTCTCTTTAACTGACTTTTAATGTGCGTATTGTTATGCGTTTACTTTTCTACATTGGCTAGAGGTATAGGGGAGGTTGAGATCTCATAAACATGTTTAACCCGCCGCATTTTGCGCCTGTCCCAAGTCAGAGCCTCTGGCCTTTGTTAGTCTTGTATTATTTTTACTTTTAGTTTCTTGTGTATAATTTGAGTTTAGTATGACGTCCATTATCACTGAACTAGTATATATATTTGTTTAGGGGCCAGCTTAAGGACGCCTCCGGGTGCGGGAATTTCTCGCTGCATTAAAGATCTATTGGTGACCTTCTGTTGTTGTCTGTTCTGTGGTCGGGTTGTTGTCTCTTTGACACATTCCCATTTCCATTCTCAATTTTAAGTATAATCATAATTGATATTGCATGTTGTATGATAAAACCAATCAAATTCACAAGAAGGCTATGCATTAGATACATTATGCATGGAGTGTTTAATGAGAGTTTCCATATATCGGCTTTGACAATACTTTTTGTCCTTTTTGGATTTGTCAGCTGTTTAATTTTTGAATAAGTTTGGATTTTCAAATATTTTGGCTTCGAGCATCACTGAAGAGACATTTATTGTCGAAATGCGCATCTGGAGCAGTATCTGCTTTCCTTTCCGGAGCACCTGAGATCATCCCCAGTTTTGGTGGGGTTCGTGTTGCTCAGTCTTTCGTTTTCTATGTTGTGTTTTGTGTACTGTTGTTTGTCTGAGTTTGAATGTCCCTTTGGTATCTTTCGCCTCTCTTCTTCTGCATTCACTACCAGGGATCATTTCTTTGTGTAGATCACGGTAGTTTTACCAGACGATTTCCTTATATTTATAAAAATTTTAACTGGAAAGAGAAACTATTAATACTGAATAGTTGTGAAATTTTTGCCTGCTGTTGATTACGTTTTACTATCCCTGATGGGTCTGCAACTATATAAATGATTCATACGATACATTTTTTCCCCTTTAGGTGTATTGTTTTCGAATGTGTACCTGATGGAAGCTGTCTGTTCTCTTGGTGCTGCCACTTTGTTTAACAACATTTATGACCAGACTATGTCGATATACAACGGATTGGTATTTTTTGTTATGGCTGGTGTTTCAACAGTTGCAATACTTTTCCTAATGTAATTTTATTAAACGACAAATTTATATATAAATGCACTAAATATTCCACACAAAATTCGAGATATATAAAGTATAAAGAAAATGCACGGTTCCTTTAGAATTGTTAATCAATCACATTATTCCAACCGGTTTCACTTCAACAAAAATATGACCATGTCAAACGCATGGAGCCAAATTGATACACTAGCCGTCGTCAATGTGCAATATTTCTCTGAATTATGTTATTCTTAGAGGTTCGCATTTTGATCAGGTATTTAAACATTTTAGGTTTCAAATTTTGGGTTTAGGAGTTTATAATGAAGGTATTTAAAGAAAAGCGCTTCGGACGTATCATATTGAAAAAATGTATTATTTTTTTCTTATGGTCCTACATCATTTGGACATTGCACAAGAACTCTTTTTTTCAGATTGAGACTACGGCTGTACACTAAATCCTTTGGGTGGGGGTACTGATAGATAATTTAGTCTGGGAAACATGGTCTATTTATTATGGTAGTTGAAATTGGACATTTAACTTACTTTTAGTAACTCTGAGTAATCTTTGAGGCAGAGCAATTGTCGAATTCTCCCCGTTCATTGTATCAGTGTGTCGTCATGGGGAAAGCCATGCCACCAAAAAGGAAACAAAAAAAAAAAACATGAGCAAAAAAAGAAAAAAAAAAAAAAAACGCAACAAAGTTCATTGAATGCACTCCGTCAGTAAGATTTGTTATCTACATAAAATATTGATTTAAGAAAAAATTGGACAAATGGAAATGTCATTGGAGAAGGGGCGACATTCTTATCTGACCATATATTTATTTTCACGCTTCAGTAATAAAAACGATGCAAATTTAAAAGATATAGGTCAGTTCCTTAGAAACAAATAACTGTTCTTTTACTTTTTTAATTTCAGATACATTTCCTGCACAAATACACAGCATATACGTGATGAAATCATCATAGAAAAGCCTACAATACAAACAATAGAAAAAACAGAGATCTTACAATAAATTCAAGTGAACAGAAGAGCACAAGTATGTACTGATGATGTGTAAATGAAGGGTTTATGGTTTTATTTATTGTTGTTTTTCGTACTGTTGTGCAATGTTATGGTGTATCAAATTTTGAATGTATAATAAACCTTGTGCAAAACTAAAAATCAATTATTTTGTGTAAAACTAGTAGTAGAAATAAAAGGAGATATGAGTTTATTTCAATTATACAACAACCCAACAAAAAGAATGACACACTAAAGGGACGATCAAAAACCGGGAGTCGAAAAAAAAACAACAGACAATACATATTTTCAAACGAACGGCAGTGTATATTACGTAAAAAAATGTTTACTTCTTATTATAAGAGGAAGGAAATCATCAACTAGCCCGTTATTGCTTTTAAAACAGAGTTAGGTTTAAATTCCCTCTGTTTTCCTAACAGTACGTGAAACCAACCGGAATTTGGATATCAAAGAATCTATATAATCATGATAACATACTTTTAAAAATGCATACCTCGAATTGCAAATATTTTCCTTGCTGAATCCATTTTCAATCCATTTCAAGGAAAAACTTTAGAAAGGGAAAAATCTTTAACAACAAAAGCATATACCTGGATGATTTACTTACTGTTGATTATTCCGGATTTTTAAACTGTTTGACATAATGAATATATTTATCCCAAAGAACTTCGATCAGCTCAATAAATTCTAATATAACAGTCGATATTGTCCAGTTTTAGAAATAACTTTACATATACTTAATGGGGAAAAATGTAGCTGAATATTAGACAAGAGAGAAAATTTTTTATTTATAAAAATAAAAAGATAAAGATGTGGTTCAATTGCCAATGAGACAACACTCCACCAGAGACCAAATAACATAGAAGTTGACAGCTATAGGCCACCATCCTTCAACAATGAGCAAAACCCATACCACATAGTCAGCTATAAAAGACAAAATAAATTACCAATGTAAAATAATTCAAACGAGAAAACTAAAGGCCTGATTTATGTACAAACAAATGAACGAAAAACGAATCTGATATACAGCAACAAACGACAACCACTGAATTACGGGCTGCTGACTTGCCGCTTGAATTGGGACAGGAACTTACAGAATGTGGCGGAGTTAAACGTGTTGGTGGGTGCCCAAATATGGGCAGCCATTCGGGCAAAAATTAACAAAATTTTAAAAACAGACGTTAAAATAACAAACAGACATTACAAGCGAAAATAGACATAAAATTAAAAACAGAGGTCAAAAACGAAAACAGACGTCAAGAACAAAAACGGGCAAAGGATTAAAAAAAAAAAGACGTTAAAATAGAAAACAGACATCAAAAACGAAAAAAGACATACAATTAAAAAGAGAGGTCAAAAACGAAAACAGACATCCAGAACGAAAACAAACGTAAAATTGAAAACAGACATCAAAAACGAAAACAGACATAAATTTAAGTACAGACGTTAAAACATTAAAAACAGAGGTCAAAAATGAAAACAGACATACAATTAAAAAAACAGACGTTAAAATCAAAAACAGACACCAAAAACGAAAAAGGACATAAAATTAAAAACAGACAAATGATGTGAAAAATAGAATAGAAACTTTTTGGAAACAGAAAAATATGATAGAAGGAAAATCTACTCTTTGTTTTTACAACCAATGTCAATGAAATATGGCACTGTTCATACTATAAAGGCCAAGGCCAATACAAAACTTGATTCTACTTCTTTTGTGAAAACTAATGTTAAAGCTATAATACTGTCATGAGTGTATACACGGTAATCAAATCGTAGTAGATTTAATAAGTATGAAGTGAGTGCGATATGCCCGTTATGTATGGCTGACATTGAAGATACTGAACATTTCCCGTTACAGTGCAGCAGTACCAGATACTGTGAAGAGACCATTTATTACAAAGCTGAGAACTAGATGCTATGTGACGTTGACCATGAATTAGAAAATCTAGTCTTTTCGAACAAATCAGTGCTATCGAAAGTGATTTTGGATGTGTCATGACGTTGCGCACAGTATTGGTGTCTCTTTAAATAAATGCGGTCAATAGCGGGTTATTCTTATTCAAGCTCTTTTCCTACACAATAAATATCCATGTTCTACATATCATTCGAAAGGAAATAACCAATTAAATCAATAAAATCGATGATTTTGTGCTTTGTATATTATGTAAAGAAAAACTTTGCTCATTTTGATGCAGATAACGTCATTTTAAGGGTGTCCCGCTGTTACAATTTTGTTTTGTGCGAGTCTTTAAAATCACAGTGCGAATTAATTAGTAGGTTAAATGTGATAAAATTTAACAACAGTATTGTATACCATTGACAAAAAATGGCGTCATAGACGTTTTTAACTGTGAGTGAAAAAAAGATTGTCAGAAGTGTTGAGATAAGGAAGAGAAAAAATGTCCCATTAATCTGTTCAGCTCCTATAAAAACTTTCTGTCATCATTACTATAAAATATAACAGATGCAAGTGGCTTTTAATAAAATAAAAAAAATTATACATGTCCTTTAGAAGCTATCTGAAGTCATCACTATATAATAGTGGTCTTACTTTCAAAACATCGTCAATTTTCCGTGTCCAATAACATGTCCCGATGTACAAAATGACACCAGAATTATTCGGAGGCATTTTATTAAACAAAAATTGTACTTGATCCCCATTTTAATTGATATGTATGGAAAATACATTTAATTTACTCTAAAGTGATATTATATATACTTTTGTTTGAGCTGCGGGTAGAAAATACGAAATGATCTAAGTTGTCAAATGACATGTCCCCATATCTGTAATTTGACGTTCACGTCATGATAACCCTAAACTGTACATGACTTTTCTTGAATATTTGGCATAAAATTAATTTCATGAAATGGTCTGATCTATATTAAATAAAGTTCTTGTTTAATATGCATCAAAGTAGATCTCCATTGTATAAATAATTTAAGATGGCGGAATATTTAACTCGGATACTTGATTAAGACCAAGCTCCGTGGCCATAAAGTGAGACAAGTTTACATATGATCACAGTCTCACTTTCATAAAAGGAACATAAAGTGAAAATGAAAATGCGATCAAAAGTAAGCTCATCTTATTTATTTTCCCCTTATCAAGATTATAAACGATTCAAAATCAAGACTTAAAAGAATCGAAACTATATATATGAATCAATTTTTTTCATCCGATTTTGTAGAACCGGTATTTTGTTTCCATACTTGTATTCTAAGCTCCATGTAATAGTACAAATATATAAATGTCTGGGGCTCTTTTCACAAAAAATCTTAGGCGACAAGAATTTATCGTAAGTTATACTGAAATGTTCTTGATTTGCAAGTATTTTTTCTCATAAGATTTTTTTGTGAAATGAAACGCTGGTGTTTATTGTGAGTAGAACAATCTCTACCTAGTCATCTATCTAGCAACAGGTGTACGAAAAGGAAGGTTATTACTTCTAGAAGTAATGTGTGGCAGAGTAGATATAAAAATAAGGAGATGTGGTATGATTGCCAATGAGGCAACTATCCACCAAAGTTCAAATGAAGTGGATGTAACCAATTATAGGCAACCGTACGGCCTTAAACAATGAGAAAAACCCATACCGTATAGTCGGCTATAAAAGGTTCTGACATGAAACATATGAAACAATTCAATTGAGAAAACTAACGGCCTAATTTATAACAAAACAATTTACGAAAAACAAATATGACAGACATGAACCTGGTAGGGTTAATTGTTTTGGCTTTTAACTAGCTGTCAGTAACTGCGAGTACTCTCAAATCGTACATTCTTGTTTATTTGACCTGTTGATACTAATTGTAATGCTTTTTTGTTATTTAATGTTATTCAGGGTTATATCTGGTCTATATACCAGCTTTGATAAGTGTTTGGTACTACTATAAATTTCCACTTCGTACTATGAATATCAAAATTATTTATTTTGTTAAAATATTTCCTTTCTCTATTGGAACTGTACACGTATACCTAACAACAAAATTATTTTCATTTATCTGTCTTTAAAGTTATTGCAAATGGCTGATATTTTTGTTCGAGCATATTGTTTTTCTTAAATTGTTGAACATTTCATACCGATATAACATGTTACTTTTATTATTCTTCCCTTAGTTTATTTATTTTGTATTTACATTGTATCATAGGTCAAATTTATTGTTCAGTGTATGTTCACTGGTGTTAATATGTCCTTTGATTGAGTTAAGCTATTTCAGTTGATATTTTAAAGTGTGTCTTTCTATGTTGTGATGTTACACTATTGTTTCAGAAAAAGGGTGAAGGTTTGGTACCATTAAAACGTTTAAACCCGCTGCATTTGTTTGCACCTGTCCTAAGTCAGGAATCTGATGTTCAGTAGTTGTCGTTTGTTGATGTGGTTCATAAGTGTTTCTCGTTTTTCGTTTTTGATATAGATTAGACCGTTGGTTTTCCCGTTTGAATGGTTTTACACTAGTATTTTTTGGGGCCCTTTATAGCTTACTGTTCGGTGTGAGCCAAGGCTCAGCGTTGAAGACCGTACTTTGACCTATAATGGTTTACTTTTATAAATTTTGACTTGGATGGGGAGTTGTCTCATTGGCACTCATACCGCATCTTCTTATATCTATTGAACTAGTTTGCTGACGCCAAACCCACCCCTAACCTGGGACAGTGTCCAATAGTACAACATAAGAACAAACGAGAACATGATTATTAGAAATTAATACTAACCCTGTGTTGTAATAGACCAACATGTTGTGCCAGATTTTTGGTTCTAGCCCACAAGGCAAGTTTGCAGGAAGACATGTCACATTATTCTGACAACGGCTAACAAATCTTTGCTCCAACTCATTTTGGGAGAACCAACAAATAATAATTTTGTCATTGGTTTGGCCGGGCCGATGTTCCAACCCACGACCTCCGCACTTGAGGCGAGCACACTCACCATTACACCATAAGCTCTAAAGGAAGATATTCTTTATAAAAAACTATGCCAAAGCAAAGCTTGTCAACCTCTCACTGATTAAACTTGTCCTGTGACCTTGAAAGTCAATTCAATAACGTTGTTGCATTGACAAGGAGATAACATATCTCTTAAACCGAGACCTTTGACATATTATCAAAATACTTCAGTCAATGATCTAGTATATAACCAAAGCTTCAATTGTTGCAGACATTGGAATATAGTTTTATAAACATCTTTAACCACTTTGCAACAACAAAAAACAGTATTGACAGGACTAAAATCAGTAGAATCAAGGTAATTTTAAACAGATTTATTTGTTCAGATTCCAATTCTTCTTGCGATATCGTCTGTCCTTTTCTTACAGGTTTCTAAAATGAACAAAAGCAATTTGTTAACAAGATCAGTACTCCCAAGTACCATGTTTAGCATACTTAACCCCAGTTAGTTGTTGTACTCCATTTTAATCAAGCTATTTCATTAAATCTATATTAAAGGAAACTTATGCTATTTTTGCAATCCAAGTAATTATTAAGATAGACAAAACACATAAATAATATTTTACATGTCAAAAGCAATTGCTACAAATGTAAATCTCAATGTTTTACTTGCAGGATAAAGACAATAATTCCATTGTCAAGAACATAACAATGTATTATTTTAATGTCTCTTATAAACAGAAGGTCTGCATGGTTGGTAAATGTTATATTGCTATAAGTGGCTCAGAAATTTGTGTATAGATATTCAAATTGCAAAATAAACTTTAAATAAATAAAACCTTCCACTTGAACGTATAAAATATTTTATTCAATCGAAAATACCTTATATTTTGGTCCTCCTGGCTTGTGTGGGCCTGTTTTAGGAAGCCAATTAAGACTTCCTCCATATCGGTAACCTTGGATTTTGGGAACACTCTTGAACAACATTCTGAAAAGTATTACAGAATTAAAAGATATATTTCATTTTATTTTTAATTTCTTTAAACTTTCATATATATATAATAACTTTTGTAACTTTACACTCCTTTTCTATCTAAAAGAATAAGTGAGAAACATTATATTCATATTCATCATATGAATTCTTTTGAGATTAAAGTCAGATGAAAATCCAATCTTTATTAATGGCACTTGCTTTTAAATGTTCGACATATTTTCTTAATTAACTTACTCGTGATTATCCTGCACAAAGGGTGACCTGTGAATGCCTCTTTTCCTTTTGCCCCTTTTGTCTGTATTTGGCCCATAACTAATTAGTGCCACTTTTTCATCATCCTTCTTATACAGTCTGAAGGGACACCAAATACTGGACCTACAAAATTACAATTAAGTCCTGTTGTTATTTACTTATTTTCGTGAAATCAAATATTTGTTTTATAAATAATCGTGTCCATGAACCAATCTTAGCAAAACCTATTAATATTATTGCCTAAAAGATATTTTATTTCTTGTCCGTATCAAGTTTCTATAATGATTTTCCATGTATCACTGTGTATACGTTATACGCAATTTTATATGCATTTAAATGTTTGTCTTCAATTACAGGTTTATTCTGTTAATGCTTTGTTAATGCATGATTTTATGATTCATAAATATTGCATGTTTCGCTTATATATATGTACTTTAAATCATATATATTATCTTTAACTGTTAAAACCTGATTTGACCTTTTCTCGGTAGATTGTTCTGTGGTTACATTATAAACTTTACACATCTATTTATTTGAAAGGATTTTCCAAACGTAAATGATCTGTGATAATCAACACTGGTCGTCTATGAATTTCTTTAATTTGATGATATTACACCTGGTGTTTCGGATATCATTAAGGTCAAGTTCGACCAAGGCCGTTCATCCTCATCAGGTGCCCTTGCCTAATTTATTTTTATCTACTATAACATTTGATTATGATTACTTTTAATTGTTATCAATGTGTTTCTATCGTGTAACGTATTAAATGCAGTTACATTTTGGGGTAAACTAAATTGTTCATGACTGGCAAGTTACAATCAATTTTATTTTTAGTCAGACACAAGATATTTTGTGAAATGAGGTCCAGCACTGGCAGCACAGCTATGGATAGTCCAAATAAATATGATGTCTAGAAAGAATATTTTTGATTTTGCTGTTGCTATGAAGTTGGAGGAGGGCGTCCAAATTTTTCTATCAAATAAGAAAGCCGTACAAAACGTTATTATTATTTGACTACGCTCTGGGTAGTTTAAATGATTAATTATCCTGTCTTCGGAGGCCTGTTTTATTCTACTCGTGTAAAAGTCAGACCAGTAGCCCATGAGGCATGACAAATTGACACGCGATGGCATCATGCAGTGGTGAATGTGAATTTATGCCTGTAGTACACGTAGTTAAATCTGTTAATCATGTAAATAAACTCATGCAAATCATACGAATGTCATGGAGAAAATAATGCAGTAATTTGTCTCAATTTCTACAAAATACATCGACTGTTTATTGGTTTTATACATACCTCTTAGACTGGACGCTATTCTGTAGAACTGCTCTTTCTAGTGTCGTTGTTCTGCTCTTTCAGTGTCGTGTTCAATTTAAAAAAGGCGGTGAGAGTATCCGGAAGTTTCGAACAAATTTTATCTAATGAAGAATTCTGCTTTAATACCAATTATTGTCGTAAATAATACATTTTTCTCAATTAAAATGTCTATCTCCGAATATTATAATACTTTAGAGATGCGATAAAGGAAAATGTAGAAATAAAATACGAAACTATAACTAATAAGTTATAACTGGTTCCCGGTTCTACAGAAAAGAAACCAGTTATTAGAATACAGGAATTTTTGATATATAATATCGACAGATCGAAGATGACTTTTGTTTGTAAATTAAAATTGAAAGTAAAAAAAAATATTGCGGTGATATGGGAAACATGATTTATAAAGTTTTTCTATACTTATCAAAAACATTTTTGAAACATTATTAAAAACAAATTTAAAACGTTGTTTTAAAATGTATTATTTATGTTCATCAAAACATTTTGAAAAATGTTTTTTACGTTTAAAAATGTTTGCAGAAACATTTCTACTATAGTTACAGAAAACGTTTCGAATTAACCTTTAAAAACATTTCTCAAACGTTTTTCGACACTAACTTATTTGAAACCTTTAAAAACGTTTCTAAAATGTTCTGTGTTTGGTGGGTATAACAAGAATGTGTCCATAGTATACGGATGCCCCACTCGCACTATCATTTTCATGTTCAGTGGACCGTGTGTCCAATAGTACAACATAAGAACAAACTACCCAGCAAACAATTCAACATTTTAAAACGTTTTAAAAATGTTTTGTTTTGGTTTCTAGAATGTTTTATTAAAACGTTTTAAAACCAAAATTTGTAGACTCTTATAAATGTTTCAAAACATTGTGAAGAAACGTTATTTTGGAACATTCAGAAAACGTTGAAATAAGGTTTTATGAAAAACGTTTCTGTCAACCTCCAACAAACATTTTAACACATTTGTGTAACAATAATGCATTACTGCTACTACCATTACTTTGGTTTAAAAATATAAAATTGATTGTGTTTTGTATTTCATTTCTTTATTTGTAATGCACGTGTTTAGTTGAAGAAAAGCAACATCTCCATAAGCTTGGATGGATGGTTGGTTGTTTAACGTCCAGTGGCAAGTCAGAAGCATATTCTGGATGAGAACATGATTATTAGAAATTAATACTAACCCTGTGTTGTAATAGACCAACATGTTGTGCCAGATTTTTGGTTCTAGCCCACAAGGCAAGTTTGCAGGAAGACATGTCACATTATTCTGACAACGGCTAACAAATCTTTGCTCCAACTCATTTTGGGAGAACCAACAAATAATAATTTTGTCATTGGTTTGGCCGGGCCGATGTTCCAACCCACGACCTCCGCACTTGAGGCGAGCACACTCACCATTACACCATAAGCTCTAAAGGAAGATATTCTTTATAAAAAACTATGCCAAAGCAAAGCTTGTCAACCTCTCACTGATTAAACTTGTCCTGTGACCTTGAAAGTCAATTCAATAACGTTGTTGCATTGACAAGGAGATAACATATCTCTTAAACCGAGACCTTTGACATATTATCAAAATACTTCAGTCAATGATCTAGTATATAACCAAAGCTTCAATTGTTGCAGACATTGGAATATAGTTTTATAAACATCTTTAACCACTTTGCAACAACAAAAAACAGTATTGACAGGACTAAAATCAGTAGAATCAAGGTAATTTTAAACAGATTTATTTGTTCAGATTCCAATTCTTCTTGCGATATCGTCTGTCCTTTTCTTACAGGTTTCTAAAATGAACAAAAGCAATTTGTTAACAAGATCAGTACTCCCAAGTACCATGTTTAGCATACTTAACCCCAGTTAGTTGTTGTACTCCATTTTAATCAAGCTATTTCATTAAATCTATATTAAAAGGAAACTTATGCTATTTTTGCAATCCAAGTAATTATTAAGATAGACAAAACACATAAATAATATTTTACATGTCAAAAGCAATTGCTACAAATGTAAATCTCAATGTTTTACTTGCAGGATAAAGACAATAATTCCATTGTCAAGAACATAACAATGTATTATTTTAATGTCTCTTATAAACAGAAGGTCTGCATGGTTGGTAAATGTTATATTGCTATAAGTGGCTCAGAAATTTGTGTATAGATATTCAAATTGCAAAATAAACTTTTAAATAAATAAAACCTTCCACTTGAACGTATAAAATATTTTATTCAATCGAAAAATACCTTATATTTTGGTCCTCCTGGCTTGTGGGCCTGTTTTAGGAAGCCAATTAAGACTTCCTCCATATCGGTAACCTTGGATTTTGGGAACACTCTTGAACAACATTCTGAAAAAGTATTACAGAATTAAAAGATATATTTCATTTTATTTTAATTTCTTTAAACTTTCATATATATATAATAACTTTTGTAACTTTACACTCCTTTTCTATCTAAAAGAATAAGTGAGAAACATTATATTCATATTCATCATATGAATTCTTTTGAGATTAAAGTCAGATGAAAATCCAATCTTTATTAATGGCACTTGCTTTTAAATGTTCGACATATTTTCTTAATTAACTTACTCGTGATTATCCTGCACAAAGGGTGACCTGTGAATGCCTCTTTTCCTTTTGCCCCTTTTGTCTGTATTTGGCCCATAACTAATTAGTGCCACTTTTTCATCATCCTTCTTATACAGTCTGAAGGGACACCAAATACTGGACCTACAAAATTACAATTAAGTCCTGTTGTTATTTACTTATTTTCGTGAAATCAAATATTTGTTTTATAAATAATCGTGTCCATGAACCAATCTTAGCAAAACCTATTAATATTATTGCCTAAAAGATATTTTATTTCTTGTCCGTATCAAGTTTCTATAATGATTTTCCATGTATCACTGTGTATACGTTATACGCAATTTTATATGCATTTAAATGTTTGTCTTCAATTACAGGTTTATTCTGTTAATGCTTTGTTAATGCATGATTTTATGATTCATAAATATTGCATGTTTCGCTTATATATATGTACTTTAAATCATATATATTATCTTTAACTGTTAAAACCTGATTTGACCTTTTCTCGGTAGATTGTTCTGTGGTTACATTATAAACTTTACACATCTATTTATTTGAAAGGATTTTCCAAACGTAAATGATCTGTGATAATCAACACTGGTCGTCTATGAATTTCTTTAATTTGATGATATTACACCTGGTGTTTCGGATATCATTAAGGTCAAGTTCGACCAAGGCCGTTCATCCTCATCAGGTGCCCTTGCCTAATTTATTTTATCTACTATAACATTTGATTATGATTACTTTTAATTGTTATCAATGTGTTTCTATCGTGTAACGTATTAAATGCAGTTACATTTTGGGGTAAACTAAATTGTTCATGACTGGCAAGTTACAATCAATTTTATTTTTAGTCAGACACAAGATATTTTGTGAAATGAGGTCCAGCACTGGCAGCACAGCTATGGATAGTCCAAATAAATATGATGTCTAGAAAGAATATTTTTGATTTTGCTGTTGCTATGAAGTTGGAGGAGGGCGTCCAAATTTTTCTATCAAATAAGAAAGCCGTACAAAACGTTATTATTATTTGACTACGCTCTGGGTAGTTTAAATGATTAATTATCCTGTCTTCGGAGGCCTGTTTTATTCTACTCGTGTAAAAGTCAGACCAGTAGCCCATGAGGCATGACAAATTGACACGCGATGGCATCATGCAGTGGTGAATGTGAATTTATGCCTGTAGTACACGTAGTTAAATCTGTTAATCATGTAAATAAACTCATGCAAATCATACGAATGTCATGGAGAAAATAATGCAGTAATTTGTCTCAATTTCTACAAAATACATCGACTGTTTATTGGTTTTATACATACCTCTTAGACTGGACGCTATTCTGTAGAACTGCTCTTTCTAGTGTCGTTGTTCTGCTCTTTCAGTGTCGTGTTCAATTTAAAAAAGGCGGTGAGAGTATCCGGAAGTTTCGAACAAATTTTATCTAATGAAGAATTCTGCTTTAATACCAATTATTGTCGTAAATAATACATTTTTCTCAATTAAAATGTCTATCTCCGAATATTATAATACTTTAGAGATGCGATAAAGGAAAATGTAGAAATAAAATACGAAACTATAACTAATAAGTTATAACTGGTTCCCGGTTCTACAGAAAGAAACCAGTTATTAGAATACAGGAATTTTTTGATATATAATATCGACAGATCGAAGATGACTTTTGTTTGTAAATTAAAATTGAAAGTAAAAAAAAATATTGCGGTGATATGGGAAACATGATTTATAAAGTTTTCTATACTTATCAAAAACATTTTTGAAACATTATTAAAAACAAATTTAAAACGTTGTTTTAAAATGTATTATTTATGTTCATCAAAACATTTTGAAAAATGTTTTTTACGTTTAAAAATGTTTGCAGAAACATTTCTACTATAGTTACAGAAAACGTTTCGAATTAACCTTTTAAAACATTTCTCAAACGTTTTTCGACACTAACTTATTTGAAACCTTTAAAAACGTTTCTAAAATGTTCTGTGTTTGGTGGGTATAACAAGAATGTGTCCATAGTATACGGATGCCCCACTCGCACTATCATTTTCATGTTCAGTGGACCGTGAAATTGGGGTAAAAACTCTAATTTGGCATTAAAAGATCATATCATAGGGAACATGTGTACTAAGTTTCAAGTTGATTGGACTTCAGCTTCATCAAAAACTACCTTGACCAAAAACTTTAACCTGAAGCGGGACAGACGGACGGACGAGTGGACGGAAAAATGAACGGACGCACAGACCGAAAAACATAATGCCCCTCTACGTTCGTAGGTGGGGCATAAAAATCAGTTGAAAAGGGCTGAACTCGTCAAATCGATCCAAAGCAGAAAACATCGAACAAAAACAGTGACCGGACGTGGCAGCGTATCTATACATCCCACAACAAAAAAAAAAAAACACTAAGTAAAGATCTGAGAGTAGTCGCAGTTACTGACAGCTAGTTCAAAGCCAATTACAACTAATAAAAAAAAATCATGTGTCTAAGACTAAAAGTTTGTTTTCTCAAATCTCCAACAGAATATCCTGTTTCATAGGCATGCGATACGACGAGTATTTTACTTGAAAATTTTACATTAATTTGAAAGAGAACAAAAAAAAAGAGAAAAAGAATTATGCGCTCAGTGTTAGGGTAATAGTTGTCCGACAAATACGATGGATTGTACGCAAACATGTAGCAGGCTCCGGTGTATTAATTTACAGACACTCCCAAGTACATTTTAACCTAGTTTAAGCTCCCTGGTATATACATCATAGAAGATGTACCATACTGGAGTAAGCTAACAGTTAGGGTGGCAGTGTCATTTAAAACTGTTTGATATACCAATATAATATAACATTAAAAGTAAATTTATTAAATTGAGACTTAATTTAACAGTTAAGACTTTAATTAACACTCAGTTGTTAAGGGTAGGCTTTGTTTCCTTATTTTTGCAATACTTATAGTTAAGATCATATGGGTGAAGTTTATGGTTTATATAAATGGTTAAGTAGTTAAAATTTGAGTGAAATAAGTAGATCACTTAAATAACTTTTTGCAATGGTCTTAAATAAGGTTCAAGTTAAACTTTTGATATTTCTGACCAGACATATATATATATATGTATGCAACTCATGCTATGAGCTATGCACAAAGTCTTATGTACGTAAATCAAATGTTTGCCCTTATTCAATTTATTGTATCTCATTATTGAAATAGGAGTTATAAGTTTACTGGCGCAGTGTAAGGCGACTTATGAAAAGCACTTCTCGAGTGTGTTATTGGCTTAGAATGAACAGTTGAATGTAATGCAAACCCTAATGATATATGTATCAAGTAACAGATGGTGACAGTAGCTTTGATATTTTAGTGACATAGGAGGTGCTTTTAGATTTTAGTATATGCCACAGTGTATAGACTTTTACAGTGATGTACATGGATTAGTGGTTTATTGACGTTATAACATTTGTGCCTTAAATGGACAGTCTAAATGTATAAATTATGGTGATGGAAGAGATCACTGCACGTAAAATAGTGATTAATATAGTTTTATGCTACTTGTGCTTCGGGTTTTGAATTGAGCACCTTGCTGGGATAGAATCCCTAGCTTTTAATTGGATGTGACAATCTGCCATTGCGATTTTAACTTGGTGGTGGGTACGCCGGGCAGTGTTGATAACCTTTATACCAGTATCTGGAACAATTAATTTATAGGCGTAATTGTACTGGTTTCTGAACTGAAATTCTCACAGCAAATTGTTTCCTGCATATGCACACAGTTGCTTGCAGTAAATTTTTATCTGGTAGGAATAAAATTGTATTAGGATAGTTTTTGTGATTTTAAAAATTGTATTAATAATTTCATTTCTTTCCCACAATCTACACCAGAAAAACACTCAACGGATCATCCAACAGAATACCCAACAATATCAGTTTTGGAGAGAAATCAGTTCTGCTACAAATTTTGGTTTGAATGGTTAGCATTTTCTAATAGTCTTTTATTTTTCATTGATTTAAGTAATTTTCAGTAATTTACTTTTGCAGAACTCAATTTTATTCAAAGATTTTCATTGTTCAGTAATTTTCTCATTTCATTGATTCACATTTCTTATATAAAACTTTTGGCAACATAGGATTTCCTTGTGAAGGGCCAAAGAAAATTTAAAACCACATTTTTTGTATATAACAGTTTCCTGTGAAGGTCCAGAAAACCTGTTATCTTATCACTTCTCCTGTGAAGGACCAGGAGGAAAGTTGTTATTATTGTATATTACATTTTTCTCAGATTCCTAAGAAGGATCATTCTAGTATCAGCATACCCTGTGAAGGACCAGGATATTTCTGATTGTATTTCATTGAAACTTATATTAAATAACTAGTAAAGTTTCAGATAAAGTTTCTCATTAAAACAAATAAATCCACATAGTCCATGTAAAGTAACTTATTTTGTTGTGTTTCTCCTTGTACCGTATTGGCAAATTTAGTATTTTTTTTCTATTGCATAACCATATTATATTTGACACATTGGTTGGTACATTTCCACCACAATTTTTGTGATAGCACTGACTGTGAAGGTCCTGTCGGTGGCTTGGTGAATATTTTGAATAACTGAAATTCAGTTACATTTTTGGTGTTAAATAGTCATATTGGCTGTGAATGGCCAGCCAATCTTTTGACTTGTAATTGACTGTGAAAGGCCAGTCAATGGTAATCTTTCAGTGATATTTTGACTAAGGTCAAATAGAAATGTACTTTAAAGTGATCCCGTCACAACATATTTCTGATTTTCTAATGACATTGTGAATAAAGCTTCTATTGAAAATATACAAATAAGATAATTATTGTTCATTGACTATTGAATATCATACACAAGTTGAATAAATTATGGAAACTTTTACTCATTAGTTGCCTTTTGCTGTGCCTTCAGTTTTCTTAGAACCACTATAATTTCATCAGGCTTGGGCTTATTCAAAGGTTTTAACCCAGAAGTCAGAAAATAATTTATTAATCAACCCCCTAGCTCGCTAAAATATTATTACATATACGCATACATTGTATCAAGCAAATTCAAAAACAAACATCAACGAAAATAGACATAAAATTAAAAAAAACAGATGTTAAAAAATTAAAAACAGAGGTCAAAAATGAAAACAGACATACATTTAAACTCTTTTGATTCTATGATAGAACCTATCTTACTGTATGGTTCTGAAGTTTGGGGCTTTGAAAACCTGAAAATTATCGAAAAGACTCACTTGAAATTCTGCAAAAGGGCGCAGAAAGTTAGAAACACTACGCCTAATTTTATGGTTTATGGAGAATTGGGTAGATTTCCTCTGGAGATAAAGATGAAAAATAGGATGATTATATATTGGTGTAAAATTGTAAATAATGAATCAACAGTTTATTGTATAGACTGATGCTTGGTTTAAAGCCTAAATCTAAATACACCTATAAATGGGTAAATTTTATAGAAGCAATATTAAACAGTACTAGCATTGGATATATTTTGCCAAATGTACTTAAATCAAATACTTTGTGATCAGTTTGTACAACAGTGGTTTAGTGATATTGAAAACTCATCACGAGGACAATTTTACTCGATATTTAAAAAAGATTTTACTTTAGAAACATACCTTCTAAAACTTCCTGAATATTGCAGGCTTTGGATCACACACTTTAGGTGTTCAAATCTGCGTCTGCCTATTGAAACAGGCAGATGGCAAAATATTCCGAGGCATGATAGAATATGTACTTTGTGTAGGAGTAATATTGGTGATGAATTTCATTTGTTACTTAAATGTACTTATTAAAGTATTGTTGTTTTAAGGAAAAGTTTCTACCAAAGAAAATAAACAAACAGACAACAGAGGTCCAATACGAAAACAGGCATACTATTAAAGAAAAGACGTTAAAAATTAAAAACAGAGATCAAAAACGAAAACAGACCAAATACAAGAACTAACAGGTGTCGCCACTTCTTCTTTATTCTATCAAGAGTACCACTACTTTTGTAGTGAAATAAAAATTAAGCATCAAATTAAGGAGATGTTGTCTTAAGCTTATTGTCCATGAGACAAATTCCCACCAGATACAAGGACAAGGGTGTTAACAAGTATTCACCAACTGTACGAACTTAACAACGAAAGTAACCTTTAACAGACTCCTTCATGACAAAACGTATATTTTATTGTCAATAAAAACACCGAAATAAATGGGTTATTATTTTTTTATTTCTATAGTTTCAGAGATTAAACATAGTTGTCTGAATATTATCATCAAATTAATTGTGAAAATTCAGTGCTTCCAAAAAAACTTTCCTAGAAATTTTCAACAATTCAATACATGTTTATGCATATATTTAGTTTTTTACCCCAGGATTTTGAAAGGGGGCAACGTTATGAGCGGGACTTATAAAGAGTCAGAGTATATGCATTAACCATATATGTTGCTCTATAAGAAGGACCCGGGCATTCTGCCCCCTAATCCGCCCCGTGGCATATTGATCATTAATCAGAGTGGCTTATGAAGCACTGTTACGTGATTTTAAAAAGCAAACGTTGTTCTTCCTATACAAGATATTCTTTGAAAGTTTCTACCGTTGAATGTTTTAGCAGAGATCATGATATATGAATTTTGATTGGTTGTTGTTTGATTTGAGTCAGGTGGTAACATTTCAGGCATGTTCAGGATGAGAACAATTACCAATATATAAACTAGGTAGGTTCTGTTAGGTAGGGATCGAATGGGAAAATTGGACTGCCACGGGAACACAAGTTTAAGTTGGATAGGGCCAAAAATTGTCCTAGCAACAAGCCACTTATAGACCCCTTAGAGAGCCGTTGCAAGATTCTTTAACGAGCAAAGAGCGTGGAAATATTACTCACGAGGCATCGGATTTAACGTCCCCATTTCGACCGGACGTGCCTGCGTATTTATACATCCAGCACAGCCAAACAGAAGCCCCCACTTAAGTAAGGATTTGACTGCCATACTGCATGAGTAGAACATGAATTACCATATTTCTACAGGCCAATCAACCCTTGGGGTCATAAAATTTGAAAAGTGACTAGATGGAATTAAGAATTCACGGTAGTTTTCATCAAGCTTTATAAATTATCTATAATATGACTGACACATTGATACAAAGACTACGCAAATAATTTATATGTATGGTGACCCTTATTCCCTTATAACTCGCTAACTACATGCATATCTCCATATGTAGTTATCTCTGTCACAAATTAAGGACATACTTTTCGTTATTTGCACACAAAGAAATGTAGATAGAAATATTGTATTAATAAACGAACGTGTGTGTTGTAAGTGTACATACTCTAAATAGACCAATATGGAAGATGAAAAGGAAGTTCTATTGGTTAGGGAGAAAACATACACGGAATGTATGAGTACAAGAATGAAAGTGATGATGTACGCATTAATTTACAACTGTGCGATTACTGTGACCACAACAATCGAACCACAATTTACTTATTCATACATTAAAAACCATTATTCACTTAATTACACCGGTGATGAATTACAAAGCAATTCTTCTCAAGACTTGCACACTTGTGATGCAAATTCAACATCATCGGACGATAAACTACAACAATTAGCATCAGACTGGTCTTGGTACATGCAGATTGCTGAAGCAGGAGTTTCATTTCCAATTGTAGTTTTCTCAGGACCAATCGCCGATAAAATTGGACGAAAGCCTGTTTTGATGTGGAATTTAGTTATAACACTAGTTTCGTTTATTCTTAAAACAGTAATTGTGTATAGAAACATGAATTTATATTATTATACCATTGCATGTGGAATATTAGGGCTTGCAGGATCGTTTTATACATATCAAATAACAAACTTCGCTATTCTTGCAGATATAACCTCAGAGGGTAAAGATAGATCTTTAATGATGACTGTATATGATGCCTTATCTGCCGTTGGTTCTGTTAGCTTTCAAATAGGTACTGGGTATTTAATACAACTAATAGGTTTCACAGATCCGTATATAATTACCTCAGGCATGTTTTTGTTTCTTTGTGTCTTAGTACAGATTACCCTTACTGACTCTTGGAATCCACCAGACGAGAAAACTGAAATAAGATGGTTTAAGATTCCTTTTGAGTTATTTTCATTCTGCTTTAAGCCTGAAAATATGAATAAACTAGTTAATATAACCAATTTCATCATATATTTCTTGGCGTATTGCCTTTTTTACTTTCCACATTGTGTAGTTAGTGCAATAAGAACTATATTTCAGTTGGGAACCCCGTTTTGTTGGACATCTGAACACATTGGATGGTATGGAGCAGGATCTGACTTTGCAATGTTTATAGGTGGAACACTCATGCTAAAGACATTTCATTCTTGTTGCGTCGGATTGACCGACCGAATCATCGCAGTCTTTGGAATGCTGTCCTGCATGGCAACGTATGTCGTGTATGGGATTTCGTCAAACCAATGGATATTATACGGGGGTAATATATGTTCTTTGACACATTCCCCATTTCAATTCTCAATTTTATCTATAAGTTGTAATTTACTTTTTAACAATTTTTGTAATATCGTAACAATCAAATATTTCCGTGGTTTATGCAATTTATATACATAAACTGAAAAGTTGTAGTTTACTATTTACCATGGATTGCGTTTATTTTTTTCCGCAAAATTAAAGAATCAAGCTTAATTAAATAATGTAATATTTCAGCAATAGGGACAGGAATTATTCGAGTTCTGCCAGTGTCTTTAATAAGAGCACTTTTATCGGAGATGGTACACAAAGACAAGCAAGGTTGGTGAAAACTACTAAGTTTAGAAATGAAATAGGGAGATGAGGTATGATTGATGATTTCCATTGAGACAACTTTCCAACACAGTCCAAATTACATGTACGGTGACCTAAAATTAGTCACCGTATGGCCTTCGCCATTGAGAAAACCCCTTACTGAATAGTCAGCTATAAAAGGCATCGACAAAATGTGAAACCATTTAAACGAAAAAAAAAAAAAAAAAAAAAAAAAAAAAAACGACCTGATTTATGACAGAACAATAATAAAAAAAAATATAACAGACAACAACCAACAACAACCACTGAATTAAAGGCTAATATGTTCATTTATTTTGAATTATCAATTATATTTATTGTACATCGAAATTTTGACCAGATCTATCCATGTCTAAAATTTCAATTCAATTGGACAAGATACAACTTATGTTTACATCAAATAAAACGGTCCACTTTTGGCTACGTATATGCAGTGCGGAAAATAACTACGGCAAATCATAAAATATAACATATTTTGGTTTATAAATGATTCGGTTATATTATTAGTTTCATTAGTCATCAACTATTGTAAATTATAAGCCTTCTAATATATTTTTATGCCCCATTTATGGGCATTATGTTTTCAGTCTGTGTGTCCGTTCGTCCGTTCGTTCGTCCGTTCGTCCGTCTGTCCCGCTTCAGGTTAAAGTTTTTGGTCAAGGTAGTTTTGATGAAGTTTAAGTCCAATTAACTTGAAACTTAGTACACATGTTCCTATGATATGATCTTTCTAATATTAATGCCAAATCAGAGTTTTATCCCAATTTTCACGGTCCACTGAACATAGAAAATGATAATGCGAGTGGGGCATCCATGTACTATGGACACATTCTTGTTTTTTTTTTTTATATTTTTCACAGGAGTATTGTATTCATCCATTCATGTGATGGAAACATTACTGAGAATAGGAGGTGCCACACTGTTCAACAACATCTATCACCATACATTGTCATTGTATCATGGATTTGTATTCTTCACTATGGCGGGTTTTGTCTTTGTTGCCTTCATCTTAATGATGTAAGTAATAAAAAGTAGAGTAAAAAAATGTTCCAAGCTATAGGTCGTGTTCTCATAAAACGTATCATAAATGATTAACAAATAGACAAACAGGAAGACTCATGCACATGTACACGCATTCTCTTGGTTTATTTTTATATTTTAGAAAGTCCCTCTCCACATGCAATATGTCCTCAATTCTTAGCGAATGTACACAAATATTATTCGCTTCGATGAAGATATCATTCAAAATATAATTTAAATAAACAACTATCTAAAAACAATTTTTCTTATTGCTGTAGCTAAAACAACAGAAGAAAAAAAAGAGAAAAACATCAGCCTACCAAACGGACAATTTAAAAAACAGTAGGTCGTAAACAAAATATTTTTATATTCCAAACAAGTTTGTGTTATTTTATGTAAATAATATAGTACTTATAATTTCTGCTTAGATATAGCTAACGGATATCTTATTTCTTTTCAGGTATGCGGTATGCTTAAAAAAGACCAAGAAAAGCAATGAACTCGTAATTGAAAAACCAGCTATCCAAGACGTGGAGGGTAAAGAATCAAACGTTTAAAATAATTTAAAACAAAAATAGACATGAACAAAGTATAAAGATCTCATTTATTGTTGTAAAGAGATATAAATTAGATGGCCATGGAAGTGCACTTTTAACCGAATGTTCACAATTGGAACTCATTGTGTGATCTCCAACAATGATAGCAACTTTCAGTCTGATGTATGTGAGAAATACAGTCATCAGTATTCGAGTGAACATTGCCATTAGTTTATGTCCCAAATCTTATGCCCCACCTACAATAGTAGAGGGGCATTATGTTTTTCGGTCTGTGCGTCCGTTCGTTCGTTCGTCCGTCTGTCCCGCTTCAGGTTGAAGTTGAAGTCCAATTAACTTGAAACTTAGTACACATGTTCCCTATGATATGATCTTTCTAATTTTAATGCCAAATTAGAGTTTTGACCCCAATTTCACGGTCCACTGAACATAGAAAATGATAGTGCGAGTGGGCAGGTTAAAGTTTTTGGTCAAGGTAGTTTTTGATGAAGTTGAAGCCCAATCAACTTGAAACTTAGTACACATGTTTCCTATGATATGATCTTTCTGATTTTAATGCCAAATTAGAGTTTTGACCCCAATTGCACGGTCCACTGATCATAGAAAATGATGTGAGTGGGGCATCCGTGTACTATGGACACATTCTTGTTAATCTATAGTTTGACTTCCTCTTTATTTATGCATTTTAGAGTACCAACAATAATTTTATGTATTCAAGCATTGTTTAAAAGAGACAGAAAACTAAGACAATTACTTTTAGATGCAGATTCAATATTTTATTTAGAACTGTTGTCATTCTAACCTGAACGTAACTTCGTGAGAGAACTACGTCTTTCTATATTGATAACAAACTTTGCAGCCGTTTTTGGTTGATAAGTCGTAGCACTTTATTACTAAAAGCAGGTCTAATTATCTACTTGAGATTTGATAAAAAAAGTATATATGTTCTAAGTCGGACCCACAAATATCCAACATATATTTTTACCGAGGGGAAGGTCTTACCATAAATGCATTAAATGACCCATCTATTGCTGATGCTGATGCTATATGTTGATCTGATGTCTTTTTGCTATTTGTGTCATTTGGTTACTGCATTTTGAAATATGCTCACTTTCTTTTCTTGGAAAGCTATGCACTGTCTGAAGGGTGTTTTTCATATGAAGTAACTAAAGTTACCGGCTAGTTACAGTAATGATTTTAATAACTATACGGTGAGAAAAGGGCTATTTTAATATTATCTGGTATCACTAATTAGCTTAATTTTACTGATTAAACAATATTTGGTTAAAAGGCACTTTATTGTTTTTTTACAAAAATCGGGCCTTGTTTTTCGCATTTGAAATGTTTTACATTTTGTAATGCCGTATACGGTATGGGGTTTCCACATTGTTGAAGGCCGTGCGTCATTTGATCTTAGGTGGATAGCTGTCTCATTATACATTACATCTCATTTTTTTAGATTTATATTATTGTTAACAGAATCTTTTGATTTGATAGTGTAAAAATAATCCATAGAAAAATAGAAAATTTCTGTTTTGAGTTCAAAAGAAATATATTCATGTACGGCAGGCGTATGAATTTTCGAGTTTAGAATATAGGCAAAGTGCTCTCGACCAACGAAATTGTAGGATTTGGTGTTTCTTAATTGTGAAGAATGAATGAAATCATGTTCTTAGTAAGGTATTATCCTATTGTTTAGGCCTACTTACAGTTCAAAACAAAGAGTTTCTATAAAGAGTTACAAATGCCCTGAAGCACATTTATCAGTTTGAAAGAATTTGTGATTAAAACTGACCCTTTATAGCTTGCTGTTCGGTGTGAGCCAATGCACCGTGTTGAAGGCCGTACCTTGACCTATTATGGTTTACTTTATAAATTGTAACTTGGATAGAGAGTTGTCTCATTGGCACTCATACCACATCTTCCTATATCTATAAAAGTTGAATTTTGAAACAAACCAACAAATCAAATCAAATGGTGCAGTAACATTGGTTCCGTTAACGTTGTTATGAGAATATTTTAAAATAACTTTAAATTACTAAAAAAAAAATAAACAATATCAAAGCAATGCAAAAAAAAAAAAAAAAAAAAAAAAAAAAAAAAGATTTAAAATTAAATAAAACTAAATCTTTACTCTTTCAAAAACTCAGATTACTGGATCCACGGTTGGTGAGAATAGTAATTTTCAATATTCTGATAAAATTCTAAAAAAAGGAATTTAGTTTAACTTTTGAATATATTTTAAACTTTGAACGGTATTGTATTTGAACATTTCCATGACAGAATGAAGTAGTATTTGATGTAAAGGACTGGAATAAAATATTGGCTGTAAAATAAAATTTAGTTGTAACTCAAATTTTGAATTAATTGATTTGAACTGAAAATAAACAAAAAGATAATTCCTCGCTAAAATATTACATGATTTACATCCATACTCACAATCAGGAAACATTTCTTACCATTTCATGTTGTGTCATCTAATGTCTAAAACACAATCTATTATATTTTCCAAAATTATAAGAAAGTCCTTACATCACTAAAACTAATCCATAAATGAAATGCCTAAAACGGATGACAATGAAACTAATTCCAAAATACAACCAATCAAGAGATCATTTAAGCCTTGAGCACTTTACAATATTCTAAGTTTGTAAGAGAATGATAATCCATTTCTTCATGATAAGTACTCGCTAACGCTCGTACTTAATCATGAAGAAAGGGATTATCATTCTCTTACATATACATAGAAAGCGGGCTAATTGTAATAACAATAGAGTAAGAAGTTCCGTTAGTATTTAAAGTCGAGAAAAGTTATCGACAAGGGCGGAGACCATCTAACGAGTAATACGTATTTGTGTATAGGAAGATTAATCTTCAGTATAACAATTCGTGTATTATATATGTAGTATTCATATTTTATTTATGCGCTTCTTTTTTGTAGATTGTATGTTATTTGAATGAACTGATGCCATTTGTGGTGCATACTATTAAGGACATTTGTTTTGTGTTTTATGTGTATAATAAATTTTGAAATGGTCACCGCACCTGACAGTCTCTATAATGGTGTTTATCTTTATTAATACAGAAATAATTTCATTGCAAATATTTGAGACATACTTTTTTTCTTTTGGTTGGTTTAGGGTGTCATGAGAAAATTGGAAGTCACGAGTACATAAATGATTTATTTTCGGTTGAACAGAGTGAATTAAGAAAATAAATAGGGATATATAAATTAATCCACCATTTTCTACATAAGGAAATGTCTGTACCAAGTCAGGAATATGACAGTTGTTTTCCATTCGTTTGATGTGTTTGAACTTTTGATTTTGCCATTTGATAAGGGACTTTCCGTTTTGAATTTTCCTTGGAGTTCGGTAGTTTTGTTATTTTACTCTTTTCATGTACCATGGGTAATCAATTATAATATATATTAATGAAGACGGGAGAAATACGTCAATGAGATAGAACCCAGTAAAGCCTAAAATTAAAAAAAAAAAAAAAAAACATCAATAGGTGAAAGTATGATTTTTATCATTAGGCAAGATTATATTTAATATGTCAAACTCTTTAAGTGTTCAGAGTCCAGAAAAGTTTTGACTTAATCTAACAGAGACCATCACAGATATGCCATCAACACCAAAATCTAAATGACAAAATCATTATGACATTTCTTTCTTGACAACCACCAACAAAGTTTCTAACTTAGGACAGCCACATAGGCTTCCATTCTATATTTTAATCTCGATCAGAGGAATTACAGTAATACATAAAGAAGTATAATAAAAATCAGTAACGAAAATGCAGTTTAATGTATAAAACCTGTATCAATTTTAACGATAATAAAAATCACAGAAGCATTTATAGTACAACAATAAACAATACTGTTATTTATACAATTACTTAACCTGCTGAAATGAGTTCGTGAAGTTCTACACTGTTTTATCAGCTGCTGTACTTCGGAAAGGATTTTTAACATTAAAGGCAAACACTTTTAGTATAACTGGTAGTCATGATTTTGTGCAATATCCAGAATATTTATATATATTGATTTTGAAACAGGGGGAGTTCGTTCAAACAAAAAAAGTCAGTGAAGAGTTTTCCAGAAATAAGTTTCATATATATTCGGAGTATAACCTATCATGATGATGTATTTGGCGTTGGAAGATTGTCAGAAACACAGTACGCATTTACTCACCATGTTATTCGTGTTTTAAATAAACTAGTTTGTTCTAGGATATTTTAGGACTATTTTAGTAAATGCATCTCTTTGGATAAAGTGAATTTCCAATAGCAATGTGGTTGGAAATCATGTTTGTGATTTAAAGAAAATTTCCATGTTCTTATACTTTTTTATGATTCCATGTTCTTGTAGTATAGGACAGGCATATAACCGCTTGTTTCGTTACAGTTGACCAACTTTTGCCGTTACTAAGACGACTTTGAAAATTTCATGATTTTTTTTTAGCCTCCCGTTATCAGTTTTCATTCCAAAAATTGAGCTCAAAGTTGGTATGTAGTTGCATTATGAGTAATAATAAATTTTATAAAAGTTTCGCTATGGTTCACCTACTGATGTGTTTATATCAAATTTAAAAAGTGTTATTTTCACTGAACTATAAATAGTATAAGAGACTAGGGAAAGTAACAAAAGGGAGTGGCAACCAGTAGAATGACAGACAATTCCATAATCAAAAGAAAAAGGCGTGGAAACCAGCAGTAGTCCACAAAAGACCACATTCAAAACTAACATGAACCCACTAGAACTGCGAGTTTCAGGTGCTTCGGAAGTCTTAAGTTCTCCTTCCACATGTGAAACCAGTCGTGTTACTCATGCTAAAATCTGGTTAATTATCTTAATTGTCTTCGTGTGTTCTACATACATACGCATCGCAAAACTGGTCGTTTTTATGTTCAAGACTGTAGAGTCCTACAGTCGCTCTGAATATGCATTTAATATTTGCCATTAAACATAAACCAATCTGTATTTAGAATCCTTCATCTGAAAATTTCTCAACAATTGAATACAGAAATAAAGTTATTTTTGTGAATTATGGGAACGCAAATAATTTAGATTTATCCAAAAAGGGAATCGAATGGAACCCTTACGAAGATCGTTTCAAGCCTGGAAGTCATAAAGGCAACGGCAAAACAACACATCGTGTGATATCGATTATCTGACTTGTGAACCTTAAATCAAATGAAGATCCATACGACTTATGCAACAATACCCGTATAGAAAGTACATAAATCCTTTCCTTCAGTTAACACCTTAAAACCTAACGAAAAGTAGGGGGTATTCAAAATACCAACATCGTCGCCAAATTTAAAAAAAAGTCCTCAGAACACTTACTCACACACCCCCACTGAAACAAAAACTGAGTAAAATTTATCCATTTACAAATTTTGTATCTGCTGTATTATATGAAAATTTAACTAACATATATATATGTACCTAACTTTTTGGATTTCGGGTACACTGCAAACATGCTTATGTTATATAATAATCATGTGAGCTCTATTTACATATTTAAATGGGACAGTTTAGTGTATCATTTATCTTAACCTGTTATGATATACATGTATGAAACATGTACCCACAAAGATATGCTGTATATCATTGTACATTATGTATGTTTATATCACCAATCCAGAGGCAAAACCTTATACTGACAACACAATGTATATAGTTTTAAATAAAAAATTAATCCGATTTGAATAGTTGAAATGGTCATGTAATATTTGAATATGAGAAGATCGGTTATATTTTGACAACAGGACACTTTTTTAGCGTGTATTCGAAAATCAGAAAGTATGATAAATCTATAATATAACATCCTTCAGTAGTCATACAAGACATTAGTCTACGCATCATCATATGTCAGCGTTTATATTTTTGAACGGTGTCTTGGGTATTTGCTTTAGGAATGAAAATTTCTTACGTTTAATATAACCTGCAAAAAATAGCTAGGTTTGCTTTGAAATAATGTTCATTATGGTCTAAGGTCTTTTCCAACAGCTTTTGGACCCCTAGATGTCTAAAACAAAGTTTTTTTTAATATGGATAAAATATTTTTGTTATACTGTACGGTGATTGTTAAATTCATTGATTCATAATTGTTCAAATTTTATATATCGGTATATAAAGTAAAGCAAAGTTTAATCATAGATTTATCATAAATAGATTATACATATTTTATACATGTAACAGACAATAACACGAAATGGACGAGAGAGTTCCTCTCTTACAGAGGGATAATAATTCTCTGCAGCAAAAGAAAAATACGCATAAATCGGAATACACTAAAGCAAAAATATCGTTATTTGTCATGATTAACTATTTTGCTGTAGAATTCGCTGGATTAACTCAACCTCAATATATATATTCGTATTTAGAAAATGAACGCGAATCTAACAACACTTCTGTTGATATTCAGAACAACATTTCTAGCAATCATCTAAAAAATTGTTTTAACAAAAGTTCATCTTCTACAGACGAGTCTCGAGAACGAGCCTCTTCTTGGACATGGTACATATCATTAGCGGAATATGGAGTTGCATTTCCGGTTTTATTCTATATCGGACCATTGACTGACAGAATTGGCCGGAAGCCACTATTATTGTATAATACAGTGATGGTTTTTATATCGTTTATTTTGAAGACTATAGTTGTATATGGAAGGTTTCCTTTACAGTATTACGTAGCTGCTAGTGCGGTAGAGGGCCTTGCTGGTACCCCTTTTGCGTTCAATCTAATTAATCACGCAATCATTGCAGATACAACAACGCTTGGAAATGATCGATCTTTAATGATGACGATATATGATGCTCTCCTTGGACTGGGAGCAATCTGTTCTAATATAGCAACTGGATACCTAATTCAATTACTTGGATTTACATACCCGTACCTGGTTTCCAGTGGAATGCTTTTCATTCTTCCTATTCTGATTTTTTTACTTTGGAAGAGACATGGAAACCACCGAAAGACAAATCAAAACATCCGTTTTCAAATTACCAATTAAGAATTTTACATTATGTTTTAAGAGACAACACGTAAGTAATAAGCTAGGATATTTTATCGCTAATCTATTTATACTACTGCTTGTTATATTTCCGTATACCTCTATTTCTTCTATACTAACATTGTTCCTATTAGGCGAGCCATTTTGCTGGACTTCAGAACATATCGGTTGGTACAATGCCGGAGTAGATTTTGTGAAATATCTCGGGGGAACCACAATATTGAAGATTATGCACTCATGTTGTGTTTGTTTAAAAGATGAAATCATTATAGTTTTTGCCATGTTGTCTTCAATTGCCTATCTAATACTACTTGGATTTTCTAACAACGACTGGATGGTATATGGAGGTAAGTCTGAATATTTCTTTGAAAAGTTCATGCATCTCCATTCCTAAGAAGGTTTTTACCTACCTAGTCGCCGTCATGTAAAAATTGCATCAGATTTTTTGGTCGAAAAATTTTAAACTATCAATTCGAAATGACGTTTTACACTTAGCAGAACCTACACCTCCCCCAAAAAAAAAAAATTAAAATTAAAACACTACTATCCTACCTTTTATTATGATTGTACTGTATAATCGTTACACAAGCGTTTGATTCAGTTTATATTTTATGAGTTGCAATGCTTACACTTAAATCATTATTTCATCTTATCACCATTGCAGCTGGGTCTGCTGCGATATTTCGAGTTTTGTGCATTCCATTACTTAAAGCGACAATCTCACGAAAGGTTAATCCAAGCAAACAGGGTAAGTTTCTATAGACTATTAATTATTTATTATACTACACGTTAAAATGACAGATTTTGATTGGCTTATACGAGGGGACAATTTACTCTATCCCATGGTTGAGCGGGAGACAATTTTTTTAATCTCACCCTCTCGTGCAGACCAATAAAAATCGATAATTTAAAGACAATCAATCAATCGAATTTACATAAAATAATCAAAGACAATGCTCAAGTTCTACGTTTTGGCTCAGAAGTTTTCATAGTATTAGATTGTCAAAAAAAAAAAAAACCAAAAACAAAAGGATTGCTTCATTTCTGTTGATTTTCTAATGTCTGTAACGTTGTAATGTACGTGACGTCATAGTAAAAATACTTTAAATCTAAATTTAACAGTAAAGACAATAATGATAGGACATTCAGTATAATGAATTAAATAACACATAGCTGAGAGGGTTATAGGGCAGATTGTTACCCCTCGAAAAAACGTTGTCAACCTTGGCTTCGCCTCAGTTGACAATGTTTTCTCGGGGTAACAATCTGCTCTATAACCCTCTCAGCTATGTTTTATTTATATGGAGACAGAATCTATAAACGTGTAGAGTGTAAAAAAATTAAAGCGTTAACATTTCATAGTATACTTTTTGAGTTGGCTCGACTATTTCCTATGAAAATCTCAGTTTTCTAACCTACATAAAATAGTCATTTGAGAGCAAAGCACTTACATACGGAAGCGTATTAGCGCCACACATTTTTTTATTTTTTTCCTATCTTTGCGTTTAACGCAAACCTTTGCGTTATAACGCAAACCTTTGCGTTAAAACGCAAACCTTTGCGATACAACGCAAACCTTTGCGTTTAACGCAAACATTTGCGAAATAACGCAAACCTTTGCGATCTAACGCAAACATTTGTTTCATCTTATTTCTTATTTAAGATTCAAAGGAAGCAGCAGTTATTAATGGAGGAGGCTGCATATATTAAAATTTATCTTCTTTGTGCTCATTGCAAAGTAAAATGCTTTACTATTTAACTAATAATGAGAAGGATAATATATATAAGAAGATGTGGTATGAGTGCCGATGAGAAAACTCTCCATCGAAGTCATAATTTGTAAAAGTAAACCATTATAGTTCAAAGTACGGTCTTCAACACGGAGCATTGGCTCACATCGAACATCAAGCTATAAAGTGCCCCCAAAATGAAACACATGATAATACATGTACATATCTGGTACCCCTTTGCGTTCAATCTAATTAATCACGCAATCATTGCAGATACAACAACGCTTGGAAATGATCGATCTTTAATGATGACGATATATGATGCTCTCCTTGGACTGGGAGCAATCTGTTCTAATATAGCAACTGGATACCTAATTCAATTACTTGGATTTACATACCCGTACCTGGTTTCCAGTGGAATGCTTTTCATTCTTCCTATTCTGATTTTTTGTACTTTGGAAGAGACATGGAAACCACCGAAAGACAAATCAAAAACATCCGTTTTCAAATTACCAATTAAGAATTTTACATTATGTTTTAAGAGACAACACGTAAGTAATAAGCTAGGATATTTTATCGCTAATCTATTTATACTACTGCTTGTTATATTTCCGTATACCTCTATTTCTTCTATACTAACATTGTTCCTATTAGGCGAGCCATTTTGCTGGACTTCAGAACATATCGGTTGGTACAATGCCGGAGTAGATTTTGTGAAATATCTCGGGGGAACCACAATATTGAAGATTATGCACTCATGTTGTGTTTGTTTAAAAGATGAAATCATTATAGTTTTTGCCATGTTGTCTTCAATTGCCTATCTAATACTACTTGGATTTTCTAACAACGACTGGATGGTATATGGAGGTAAGTCTGAATATTTCTTTGAAAAGTTCATGCATCTCCATTCCTAAGAAGGTTTTACCTACCTAGTCGCCGTCATGTTAAAATTGCATCAGATTTTTGGTCGAAAATTTTAAACTATCAATTCGAAATCGAAATGACGTTTTACACTTAGCAGAACCTACACTCCCCCAAAAAAAAAAAAAAAAAAATTAAAACACTACTATCCTACCTTTTATTATGATTGTACTGTATAATCCTTACACAAGCGTTTGATTCAGTTTATATTTTATGAGTTGCAATGCTTACACTTAAATCATTATTTCATCTTATCACCATTGCAGCTGGGTCTGCTGCGATATTTCGAGTTTTGTGCATTCCATTACTTAAAGCGACAATCTCACGAAAGGTTAATCCAAGCAAACAGGGTAAGTTTCTATAGACTATTAATTATTTATTATACTACACGTTAAAATGACAGATTTTGATTGGCTTATACGAGGGGGACAATTTACTCTATCCCATGGTTGAGCGGGAGACAATTTTTTTAATCTCACCCTCTCGTGCAGACCAATAAAAAATCGATAATTTAAAAGACAATCAATCAATCGAATTTACATACAATAATTAAAGACAATGCTCAAGTTCTACGTTTTGGCTCAGAAGTTTTTCATAGTATTAGATTGTCAAAATAAAAAAAAAAACCAAAAAACAAAAGGATTGCTTCATTTCTGTTGATTTTTCTAATGTCTGTAACGTTGTAATGTACGTGACGTCATAGTAAAAATACTTTAAATCTAAATTTAACAGTAAAAGACAATAATGATAGGACATTCAGTATAATGAATTAAATAACACATATCTGAGAGGGTTATAGGGCAGATTGTTACCCTCGAAAAACATTGTCAACCTTGGCTTCGCCTCAGTTGACAATATTTTCTCAGGGTAACAATCTGCTCTCAACCCTCTATATTTATTTATATGGAGACAGAATCTATAAACGTGTAGAGTGTAAAAAATTAAAGCGTTAACATTTCATAGTATACTTTTTGAGTTGGCTCGACTATTTCCTATGAAAATCTCAGTTTTCTAACCTACATAAAATAGTCATTTGAGAGCAAAGCACTTACATACGGAAGCGTATTAGCGCCACACATTTTTTTTTTTAATTTTTCTTCCTATCTTTGCGTTACAACGCAAACCTTTGCGATATAACGCAAACCTTTGCGTTGTAACGCAAACATTTGCGAAATAACGCAAACCTTTGCGATCTAACGCAAACATTTGTTTCATCTTATTTCTTATTTAAGATTCAAAGGAAGCAGCAGTTATTAATGGAGGAGGCTGCATATATTAAAATTTATCTTCTTTGTACTCATTGCAAAGTAAAATGCTTTACTATTTTACTAATAATGAGAAGGATAATATATATAAGAAGATGTGGTATGAGTGCCGATGAGAAAACTCTCCATCGAAGTCATAATTTGTAAAAGTAAACCATTATAGTTCAAAGTACGGTCTTCAACACGGAGCATTGGCTCACATCGAACATCAAGCTATAAAGTGCCCCCAAAATGATATACATGACAATACATGTACATATTGTTATGATATTGTAACTATTATATTTATTTAGTTGGCCTAATTTGTTTTGTGTGGCCTAAGAATGTTTACATTGTTTTATATACATTGTGTACAAAATAAAATACATTGTGTTACAACTATGCAGTTTAAAATTCACTGGAACATTCATTGATACTCATGGAATGATTAGAACTTTCTATTTCACTTACATAACGTTTCCAGAATGATCATAACAAAAGATGCGTAATTTATATTTCTAGCGTTGTCTAGAAATTTCTGTTTAGTATTTAAATGCAGACCCAAAAGTTAGTAAAATATATAGAGATTTGGACATAGACATAGATAGACTTAGACATCGATAGACATCAACAGTTGGATTGACACTTTTATTTTCAAACTACATCATACTAGATTGTGACCAATTGGATATAATATTCTGTGGATTCCGTGAAGATTTCCGGATAAAGAAAAGATAAAAGATTGGACTCGTATTTTGACAGTTAAGTTGACATTTCTTTTGTGTAATACTTTTTGTAAACTAGTGTATAATAAATCTTGTTAAATTTTATTATTGATTTGTGTCTTTTGTTGGCTACAATTAAAGGCGATTTTCTGACATAACAGAAATTGGGGGCTCAAGTCCGGGATAACGTTAATATCTTATTTAAAAAAAATATTTGTTCAGTATTTTTATTAGAAATAGCCAACAAAATTCTACAAAATGGCATTTGAAGCCGGTAAATTTTTGAAAACGCCAGACCTGGAGAAGTTTGATAATTTAAAGAAAGAGGAATTAGTGTTGCTTGCTAAACATCTGAAATTAGACTTTAGAGTATCTATGAGAAAACAAATTATAAAAAATTTGGTAATAGACAAATTAGTTGACGCAGAAATTTTAGGTGAAGAAGCTCTTGATCTTAAGGTCGAAAATGTTGACGCTATCAAATTAAAACAGCTTGAATTAGAACATGAACTTAAATTAAAACAATTGGAAAAAGAAAAAGAAGAAAGGCAGGCAGAACTTGAAATGAAGGAAAGGCAGGCAGAACTTGAAATGAAGGAAAGGTTAGAGATGGAGAAGATGAAAGAAAAAGAAAAAGAAGATGAATTTAAATTAAAACAGGCAGAACTTGAAATGAGGGAAAGGTTAGAGATGGAGAAAATAAAATTGAAATGGTCAAAGGAGAAAGTAACACTAATGTACAGTCGAAATCAGAACATTTTGATGCAGCAAAAAATATACGTTTGGTTCCCAGATTTTGTGAAAAAACAGTCGATAAATATTTTCCACAGTTTGAGAAAATTGCTCATAATTTGAAATGGCCGAAGCCTTTTTGGACTACAATGCTGCAAAGTGTTTTTGAGGGCAAGGCCGCTGAAATTTACTCAGCACTTTCATCCGAACGAAGTTCTGATTATGACACGGTTAAAAGGAAGTTTTGAAAGCTTATGAGCTAGTGCCAGAAGCATATAGACAGAAGTTTAGATCTTATAAAAGTTTGATTCACAAACCTATGTTGAATTTGCTAGGAAAAGAAGACCTATTTGATAAATGGCTTACGTCAAAGAAAATAGATAACAATTTTAAGAACCTAAGACAACTGATGTTATTAGAAGAGTTCAAGCAATGTGTTCATTTAGACTTAAAAACACATTTAGATGACAAAACTGTTGAGACATTACAAGATGCAGCTGTTATTTCCGATAATTATACCCTTTCACATAAGAGAAGTTTCAAAGGTCAAAATTTTAATACTTCGAGAGAAATTACAAGAATCAAAGCACTGAGCATACTGATAGTAAGCCTGTTGCACAGAATAAGAGTCAGTCTAGTTATAATATGTCTAGTCCGAAATTTGATACTTTTGAGAAGAAGTCACTGACTTGTGCTTATTGTAAGAAGAATGGTCACCTGATGGCTGATTGTTTCAGACTCCAGAAGAAGAATGAAAGAGATAATAGGCCCAAGACCAGTGCTTGTACGACACCCCGTGTTACCAATACGTTGGAATGTCCTGCGAGTCAGGCTTTTAAGTCCAGTTTTTGTGATTACATGGAGGATTATATACCCTTTATGTCTGATGGGTTTGTTTCTATTGTTGATAATACTACTCCTCAGCCTATTAAGATTTTACGGGACACTGGAGCTTCTCAGTCTTTATTGTTAGAAGGTGTGTTGCCTTTGTCCGAGGAGACTTCTGTTGGTGCCTCCGTTTTGTTACAAGGTGTGGAGTTAGGTTGTATAGATGTTCCCCTCCATCGTATTTATCTGAAGTCAGATTTGATAACTGGACCAGTTGTTGTGGGTGTTCGTCCTAATCTCCCTGTTGAGGGTGTTTCATTATTGCTAGGAAATGATCTAGCTAGGAACAAAGTGGTTGCTGAACCAATTGTTACCAGTGAACCGGTGGTGGATGTTAAATCACCTGAAAATGATGCTGAACTGTATCCAGCTTGTGTCGTTACTAGGGCGATGGCTAGAAAACAGCAAAATGAGGATTTGCAAGAAGACCAGTTTGATTACATGGACCTTTCTGACACCTTTCTAGCCGACATTGAAGGTCCCGGTAGCTCAGAGAAGGCCGTAATAATACCACCTAGTATTAGCAAGAATGTAATTATGCCATGGCCAGACGTAAACAGCCATTCATTAGACCGAAGGAAATTTATCGAAGAGCAAAATAAAGACCCTGAGGTTCTTCAGCTCAGCAAGAGGGCTCAACCACAGGAGGAAGCAAACAAAGTGGCCGAATGCTATTACCATCAAGACGGCATTTTAATGAGAAAGTGGAGGCCCCCTGATGCTACCCCAGAGGAGGAATGGAGAGTGGTATACCAAGTGGTGGTGCCTAAAGTCTATAGGCAAGACATTATTGGTCTTGCTCATGACACCCTTGGCTGGACACTTAGGTATAAGGAAGACTTGCCTTAAGATCTTGCAGCATTTCTACTGGCCAAGACTTAGAAATGATGTCGCAGAATACTGCAAATCATGCCATATATGCCAGGTTGTTGGTAAGCCTAACCAGAAAATACCACCAGCACCACTTCTGCCTATTCCAGCCTTTGAAGAACCTTTCAGCCGAGTACTCATTGATTGCGTTGGACCTTTACCGAAAACCAAGACCGGAAATGCGTATTTACTGACGATCATGTGTACATCCACTCGCTTTCCTGAGGCTATTCCGTTAAGGAATATCAAGACACCTACTATTGTCAAAGCTCTGATCAAATTTTTCACGCTAGTAGGACTTCCAAAGTCTATACAGTCCGACCAGGGTTCAAATTTCATGTCAGGTATATTTCAGCAAGTCGTGTACCAGTTAGGGATTGCTCAGTATAGGTCAAGTGCTTATCATCCAGAATCTCAAGGTGCCTTAGAACGTTTTCATCAAACATTGAAGAACATGATCAGAACTTTTGTCTTCAATTTGACAGGGATTGGGATGATGGTGTTCACTTTTACTTTTGCGGTCCGAGAGGCTGTTCAAGAATCCTTGGTTTTAGTCCCTTTGAGTTGGTATTTGGTCATACTGTAAGGGGACCTTTAAAATTGATAAAGGAAAAGTGGCTTACTGAACACACTGACTTGAATCTTCTAGACTATGTATCTAGATTTAAAGAAAAATTGTATACTGCTTGTCAAATTGCTCAGAACAATTTAAAACTGTTCAGAATAAGATGAAAATATGGTATGATAAAGATGCCAGGGACAGATTTTTGAGCCTGGTGATAAGGTACTTGTATTTTGCCAGTCCCTGGACATCCATTACAAGCTAAATATTGTGGTCCTTATACCATAGAGTAAAATCAATGATTTGAATTATATTGTAAAAACACCAGGTCGGCGTAAACAAAATAGAGTGTGTCACATTAATATGTTAAAACCATATTTTGAGCGTACTAATAAAGGTGAGAGTAAACCAGTTGCCACTTTAGTCATGGTTAAATTGGAGAACAATCATGACAAACCAGATATAATTGAACCTCCTTTAGTTCTAAAACTATGGAAGAGACAGTTAGATTGAAAAATTCAGAAATTTTGTCAAATTTAGATTCAAAACTTGCACATCTGTCTTTTGATCGTAGAGAAAAATTAAAAGCCTTGGTATTTTCTTTTAAAATCTTTTCCAGATGTGCCAAACAAAACCACTGCTGTTTGTCATGATGTCGATGTTGGTGATGCTTCTCCAATTAAGCAACATCCTTACCGGCTCAATCCACTCAAACTTGAATTTATGAGACAAGAAATTAAATATATGCTTGACAATGATATTATTGAGCCGAGTAACAGTGAATGGAGCTCTCCTTGTCTGCTTGTGCCCAAACCAGATAAAACCTTTCGTTTCGTAACTGATTTCAGAAAAGTAAATTCTGTTTCAAAATCTGATTCCTATCCGATTCCAAGGATAGACGATTGCATTGATAATATTGGAAAAGCAAAATTGGTGAGCAAATTTGATTTATTGAAAGGTTACTGGCAAGTCCCATTGACACAGAGGTCGAGAAATATCAGCTTTTGTCACACCAGATGGCTTATTTCAATATACTGTAATGCCGTTTGGCATGAAAAGTGCTCCAGCTACATTTCAAAGAATGATCAATAATGTTATAAAAGATTTAGACTGTTGTTATGCTTATATTGATGATCTTATTGTATGTAGTGATAGCTGGGAAGAACATTTAACACATTTATATGATACTTTTGATAGATTGTCACAATCAAATTTGACTGTTAATCTTGGTAAAAGTGAATTTTGTCAGGCCACTGTTGATTATTTAGGGCATACAGTTGGCCAAGGTCAGGTGAAACCTATTACGGCTAAAGTGGATGCAATTACCAAATTTCCTCCTCCTACAAATAAAAAACAACTTATGAGATATTTAGGCATGATTGGATTTTACAGGAAATTCTGTTCAAATTTTGCGACTGTTGTTCAACCATTGACTCATCTTTTACGGAAAGATTCTAAATTCATCTGGAGTGAAAATTGTCAAAACGCTTTTGAAAATAGCAAATCACTTTTAATTAATAGTCCAGTTCTGATCACTCCAGACTATGAAAAACAATTCAAACTTGCCGTTGACGCAAGCGATGTAGGAGTTGGAGCTGTTTTATATCAAGAGACAGATGATAATGTTGAAAAACCTATATCATATTTTTCTAAGAAATTAGGTAAACATCAGAAAAATTATTCAACTATTGAAAAAGAGTGTTTTGCACTGTTGTCTGCACTTCAACATTTTGATGTATATTTAAATCCCACTGTGCATCCTATTCTTGTTTATACTGATCATAATCCTCTCACCTTCATACATAAAATGAGAAACAAGAACCAGAGATTGACTAGGTGGAGTTTATTGTTACAGGAATATGATGTTATTGTAAAACATATTAAAGGTAAAGATAATGTAATAGCAGATGCTTTATCTAGAACTTATTGAAACAATTTGTATATACTATGTATTTTGTACATATTATTCATGAAAAGTTTTGTTACACTCAAACTTTTTTAAGGGGAGGTGTTATGATATTGTAACTATTATATTTATTTAGTTGGCCTAATTTGTTTTGTGTGGCCTAAGAATGTTTACATTGTTTTATATACATTGTGTACAAAATAAAATACATTGTGTTACAACTATGCAGTTTAGAATTCACTGGAACATTCATTGATACTCATGGAATTATTAGAACTTTCTATTTCACTTACATAACGTTTCCAGAATGATCATAACAAAAGATGCGTAATTTATATTTCTAGCGTTGTCTAGAAATTTCTGTTTGAGTATTTAAATGCAGACCCAAAAGTTAGTAAAATATATAGAGATTTGGACATAGACATAGATAGACTTAGACATCGATAGACATCAACAGTTGGATTGACACTTTTATTTTCAAACTACATCATACTAGATTGTGACCAATTGGATATAATATTCTGTGGATTCCCGTGAAGATTTCCGGATAAAGAAAAGATAAAAGATTGGACTCGTATTTTGACAGTTAAGTTGACATTTCTTTTTGTGTAATACTTTTTGTAAACTAGTGTATAATAAATCTTGTTAAATTTTATTATTGATTTGTGTCTTTTGTTGGCTACAATTAAAAGGCGATTTTCTGACATAACAATATATTACAATGAAAATTGAGTAAATTAAAGTTATACCGAAGAAAAAAAAACAACCCTGCTAATATAGCTATAGCCGAATATAAATATACTTCCAAAGTAAGCTCTCGTTTGAGGATTGTGTAAAGTTGGCTAACTACCTTTTGCAATAAATGAATAAAATGAAGATGTTTTATTAATAAAATTATGTTCTCTCCATTTAAATTGCTACCAAGTTACCACTCTAGATTGAAAATTTCATGACTTTTATCAAAGAATCTTTATCATATTCTGAGATTTAACAAAACGATTTCTTACATCAAAATTTAAAAAAAATCTTTCTTAATAGTTCATTTTACAGCAGAAAGATCATTTTGTCTATTTGCCTTGACAGTTTTACAATTGTATGACATTATTTTGCTCTTATCTACTGAATAAAAATTCTAAAATGTTGGCCTTTCAAATAAAATATGCCTATAACATATCTATTTTCTTGTTAAATTATATACTTTTCTGATTCCTATGCATATTTATTATAATGACTTTGCCTTGTACATGTATTTATGGTTCTTTTCCCTGGGAACAGTATATCTAACAATATATATGTTCCTGTTTTCCTAACTAAAATCACAACAGAAATTTAATGACAGACGGGCATATATACAAAACTTAATGAATAATTGAAATCAAGATGTTTGCGTTATAACGCAAAGGTTTGCGTTATTTCGCAAATGTTTGCGTTACAACGCAAATGTTTGCGTTATTTCGCAAAGGTTTGCGTTACAACGCAAAGGTTTGCGTTATTTCGCAAATGTTTGCGTTATAACGCAAAGGTTTGCGTTACAACGCAAAATAGAAAACAAATTATAAAAAAAATTACAGACTATTTGACTATATTAGACTAGATGTGTGGGTTTTTGTCGCGTCAATTTCAGAACTTTGCCCTAGCGCACTCTTTCGCTACTGTTGACAGACGGACAGACATTAGCACGGACGGACTTCTTTATACCATTATGTGTCCCGACTAAGACGAGCGTATACAAATTATTCCATCTAGTTTGTGGATTCATTATTTCTGAATATTTAAAATATAAGAAAATTAAAATTATAGGTATAATATATGAATTAAAGTTTTGATTCTAAAACGTTTTACATCCATTTAACCTATCATAAAATACGATCCCCGTTATTACTACCTCACGTGTTTTGAATAAACGAGACAGTAAATATAAAATACAAATAAGTTTTTAATTCAAAAATTGATTTAGAATCTAAGAAATAATTTTCCGTTGAAAACTATAAAGTATTTCTCAAAACAGGATGAAATATTATGAATCTAAATAGCTCATTTTGGAAATTTAAACAAAGACAAGGTTGTATGTATAGATTGATGGCATTGAAAAATCGAAATTTGTTTTCAATCTTTCCGGTCATTGTAGCTTTTGAAAGTGAGAAATTTCATGTTGGATCTTATTCTTGAAGCAATTGTTTTTGTCATAAGTTAAATTTCCAACAAGTTTAGTTTTAAAACCGTAAATTTTATCTTAATTCACATTCACTGAGTATATTAATTTCTTTTATTTTTGCCTTAAGCTTCAGTGAGATCAGGCGAAATCTTTATCATTTCTCCTTGAGACAATTTGAAATGAAACAAATGACAAAAGACAATGAACCTTTAACATTTTTATTTTAACTATAAGATTTTGTCATTTAAGCAGTATAAATCAAATTTAACTTCATTGCAAGATCACCATTATTTTACGAGAATCTTAAAGAAATAAGTTAATCTCAACATGCATACGTTGCCATGGCAGTATATCGAAACTTCTAGAAAGTATTGTTTATCGGCATAACCTTCTGAAAACTCAATTTTGAAAATCACATATTAAGTTAAAATACTAGTCGTAAGTCATTTAAATTTACCAGTGTAAAGTTACACGGGCGTACGAGATTTGCGCCGATTTAAAAAAATCGATCTTTAATTTGCGCCGATTTGATTCTTTCATTAGCGCCTATTTTATTTTTTTATCACTAGCCCCGGTACTATTTTTGTTATACGAGTAAATACATGTACAAAGTCATGTAGTAAACCTAGAATGTATATTGCATGGTAATATATGGATATAAACAGTGTTCCTTATGTTTAAGATAATTTTGTCATATCACAGCAGTGGCGGATCCAGAGGGGTTCCGGGGTTGGACCCCCTTTTTTGGACGATCATTGCATTTCAATGGGGACATATAGTTGGAACCCCCTTATCCTGGGTTGGGAACCCCTTTTTAAATGGCTGGATCCGCCTGCGTGACAGTGTTCAAGAACTTCGTTTTGACACGAGAAAGAAAAGATGGACTTCTTTGTTGGCAAGTACAACAAGTATAGAAAAGATGAAATGACAAGAAAGGAATATATCAGATGTGTGGCACATGAATTCTAGGCAAGATAATAATTCATTGTACTAGTATTACGTTTTATGGATAATATTGTGGTGCTTTGAAATGCTGTAAATAGAATTTTACTCCGTGATTTTAGTGGATGTAAACAGAGTGCACAAATATCTTTTAAATTGACTTATCCTGCTCGAAATTCTACTCCCATTTCCCCTTTGTGAGCAGGGGACAACAGTTATATACATGTTATAATTGACAATTCATAACATATGTACAACTGGCTAACGGAAGAGGTTTATATGATAAATAAAAAAATAACTTTCACCTCTAATTTTCCTGTACACAATCGGCGCAAATGAAAGACAAAATCGGCGCAAGTGAAAGAAAAAAAGTGAAATGCAGATCGGCGCAAATGCAAAAAGCCGAGTTCAAAATTTATATTTTATTATTATTTTATTAGAACGGAGGTTACAGATAGTGTAGTATCTTTTGTGTCCATATGTGTTTAATTTCCACTAGGTATCAGCGCGACGTTTGCGTTATTTGAAAACGCAAATGTTTGCGTTATAACGCAAAGGTTTGCGTTACAACGCAAAGATAGAAAACAAAGGTTTGCGTTTAACGCAAAGATAGAAAAAATTATAAAAAAAATGTGTGGCGCTCATACGCTTCCGTACTTACACTTTTTAGATTGTGTATGTTTTTTTTTAATTTCTTCTTGTCAACAGTTGAGCAAAGCACTAGTTAACTACTGTATTCTTGAAATATAATACTGAATCTAGTATTAAAAGAATTTCATACTTGATATTACAAGTCGTATTTTTCTGTAATCGAAAACTTAGCATGATGGAAAATCCGAATGCATTTTGTTTGTCGGCTTTCCTAGAATACACTGTATATAGGCTTAAGGAATGTATATCAAAACTTGTAAATAAAAGTAAATATAATATTCGAAATTAGAAATTTAACAAAATTGCAATGAGCAATGACAGATATATATAAATATATATATTTCGTCTCTAATTTAATCCAAACATGTTACATCTTTAATTGTTCTTCGTGGCATCGTGGCAACACCGCCTGTACTTTTTTTATTATCTTTATTCAATTATTCAGCATTTATATACAATATATACATTACATATAACACACAAATATTCACAAAACAATGGTTAAAATTATAATGACATATGTCACTCGACTATATCAATTCTTGTGAACTTTAAATCAGATATCAATAAAAGTGCATGTAAAGATATGTACATAAAAAATATTGTGGGTCCTTGAATTGAATTTCACTTACTGAATATATATATATAACAAATCATTTATATGCTCTTTGTTTTATTAAAGGGGTGATGTTTTCCAATGTGTATTTGTTTGAAGTATTGAGCGTATTATCAGGATCATCTGTCTTTAATAATATATACAGACAAACTTTGACCATGTACAGGGGATTCATATTTTTTGTAATGGCCGTCTTTCCAGTTTGCGGTCTTATATTAATGGGGTAACTATAAAATGACTATATTAATTATCACAGCATTGTTATGTCGGTAGAAGTTTGTGTTTTTTTAAACAGTTAAATTAAGATTTTTGTAGTTTATGGCGCTGTAACTTTGAATTTTGAAAAGTTTGGAGATTTTGTTTTGTGTTCAAAGCAGTCTTTTCACGTAGCTGCATATGAGCTGCATGGTACTTCACAGTATATTCGGGACTTAAGAATTTAGAATTTCTAAACTACTTCCATAACAATATGCCAATAGTGTAACATTGTTGCAGATGTCAGATCGGTACGTCAAACGGTATATCAGTATCATATAAAAGCATGTTATAATTTTCAGAAAAGAAAAAAAAAAAATGAATCTTTGAGATTTTGTCGATAAAATACTGGCACTTGTTTGTACGAATAATTTTTAGGACTAAAACAAGGGCATAAAGCCTCCAAGTATCATTAATGTCTGTGTTATTGAATTTTATGTTTTACACTGAATATATTTATTTTACAGACATCTATGCTTTAATTATTCTATTGTTGAACTTTTTTATGTCCTGAAAATATTAAAATATTTATTTTTATGTTGAACAAACAAATTATTTATTTATTTCATGTCTGAATTATTGTAGATTTGTTTCTTGTTTCGATTCAACAACAATACAGAAAGAGTTAGTGATTGAAAAGACTGATATTCAGGTTCCATCCAGTGAAAACGATGTAAAGGGTGTACAAATTACGCAGATATAGCAGTATTACATAGATCTATGAGCACCAAATGAATCAATTTCAAATGAATTGATATAGGGTATCAAATGAAAAACTATGGCCCTCTTCTTTCGCCTTGAAAAAAAAAACGAAGTCATGTCCTTATCTTAATAAAATACGGAGTGCACGTGCATGACGTCACAATTAAACTTGCAACATGTGATGTATTATGAACAACGCTGGAGAGCAATATGGACATTTATGTTGGTGTTGCCCGCCAGGAAATTAAATAAATTCATTCTAGAAGTAAGTCTACATGCATTTGTACACTTCTTAATACCGTGAAACGGTTGGTTATTTAAAACGGTTTTGCTCCGATAAATCAAAATGGATACCCGTCCACATGTCTTATGAGTTCGCTTCGATCACAAAAGTCTTGAATTAATATCAAAATAATTTTGTCATATCATGGTCTATGTTCATTTTTAACATGGTAGGCATTATGTTTGTTAACATTTTACACCTCGCTGGCACACGGTTATAAAATATATCGAAACATATAATGCGTACCCGTGTTGAAATGAGCATAACTTAGATCATGACATAAAATTATTTCTTAATCAAATCTATTTAGTTTTGGAATTTCAACCACAGAAGCACTCTCTACCTTTTTTTCAGTCTACTTGATGCATACATTATATGAGGTCATGTTGATATGTATGTCAAATGGTCAGCGAAAGTTTTTTCCAAATTATTTAAAATATATCTTCTTTATCAAATATGTTTTCAGCAAAGCCGAGACTGCATCATGTGTAGATCAAACGGAATGAAAAGTCCTTTTAGAAATAATTTAAAGCTGTAATGTTGTATTGAAAACTTACGAATAGTATCAACTACTTTGTATTTCTTCTTCACTTTGTCATCTGTTTTGTTTTACCATGATCCTACGGTAAAAATTTTAAAAATGAACTTAATTTTTCCTGGCAAAAAGAAATTGAAAGCACGTTCTAACTGTATCTCAACCAGGGGCGGATCCAGCCATTTTAAAAGGGGGTTCCCAACCCAGGATAAATGGGGGGTTCCAACTATATGTCCCCATTCAAATGCATTGATCGTCCAAAAAGGGGTTCCAACTATATGTCCCCATTCAAATGCATTGATCGTCCAAAAAAAAAGGGGGGTTCCAACCCCGAATCCCCTCTGGATCCGCCACTGTCAACTTTGAGGATACTTTTTATAAAGGGTGAAACTTTTATTGCTTAATTTCCGAAAACACAGTTTCACATCCGCTTTTTAGTTGGAGAAGCTCAGTTTGTTGTTTACAGGACTTTCGTCAGCCCTTCCGTCTTTTTTTAATGTCCTAGACATACAGTTGATTCTTCATCTCCATTGATTTAGTATGATGCTTTTCTTTTTCACTTGATAAAACGAAAAAATAAAAAATAACTGAACTTCTTTTTTTAGTCTTACTAGATCAATCTTTTAGACGCGTGTTGAGAACAGATCTTTGATAGTCTCTGTTCCTAGACTCGGAGCGATATTGATATATTCTAAAGACAAGCTCACATTGTTGAATATAAAAATAAGAAGATGTGGTATGATTGCCAATGAGACATCTCTCCACAAGAGACCAAATGACACAGAAATTAACAACTATAGGTCACAGTACGGCCTTCAACAATGAGCAAAACTCATACCGCATAAAAGGCCCCGAAATGACAAATGTAAAACAATTCAAACGAGAAAGCTTTATTTCGATCTTTATGCGAAGTTTGTCTTTTTTTTTTACATCTTTTAATATTGTTGTATTATTTGCCAATACCCCGCATCTTGTTTAAATAATATATTAATCACTACTTTGACCAAGTGGTATTATGGTATTGTTTTAATGTCACTTTAGTTTTTTTTAATTTACTATAATAAAAATAATGATGCATCTTTTATTATACGAGTAGTTTTATTTTATCATGATTTTCCCTTTTTGTTTTATTGCTTTAGAGGTTAACTGGCGATGGGTTCACAAAACATCAAATAAAATTTCATCGAAAGTGAAAGGATGTATAAACTGTATGCACGTTTTATGCGCTTATGGTTACATCATAAGCTGAGCATGTTATCGATATTAGTATAAGTTCTAATTTTGCACAATTAAAGTTAATCCTGGTGTATCTGAAGTTTTGTGTGTGATATGCTTACATACATTCAAATATTTAAAACGAGCAACAGTACTAAATGTAAGTAAAATTCTTCAAGTGCTCCGCGAAACCATGTGTGATTGCTACTGTCATTGTTTTAAAAATTGTAAAAAGTATCTACAAAAATACCGAGCTCAATGTAAATTAAAAAAAGGGTGAAGTCCAAAAAAACTGACACAATCAAACAATTGACTATTTAGACCAACGGAACGAATGTAAAACAATTTCTGTCACATTTCTGACTTGGTACTACAGGCGTTTTCTGAAAAAAAGTTGTTGGTTAAACCCGGTTTTATAGCTAGCTAAACCTCCCAGTTGTACGACAGTTGTAAAATAAAATAAAAAAAATTAAAAACTCTTTGTCGGACACTTTTCTTGATCATGAAGAAACTGTATGAAAGAAAAATCAAAATTTTGCTCTGGAAACTGTCTATTGAACACGAAGAAAGTTCTGTCTAATTTGTAAAATTTCATGAAGGTTTGGAAAAGTTATTGATTTCTAAAAACCTTATTCTGAGACCGTATGTAAATGTTAATTGCAAAAAATAAATAAATTCCATTTACCAATAAAATATAGAAAATAAAGAATATAGAATTCAAAATGTTGCTCTTGATATTGCTGTTCCATCATGATAGTGCAATTAAGGTTTAACAAAGTTATTAATGTCTTATAAAAACTTAAAAAGTTAAAGACACCAACGATGGAATATAGGGTCTTTATGTCTCGCTTTCTCGATTGTCGTCGCAAGCTTGACAAAAATGAATTAACATTTGCAGAACGATACAAACACATATTTCACAATGTGTAAAATCTCATAAATGCATTCAGGAACACTTCATGAAGCTTGTGTGGTTAGACCATTTATTCGACCACTGGTGAACTTTTATATTCATTTTCCGAATTCTCAAAATAGAATGATTCAGGAGATAACGTTTCATTTGTTTACATTACGCCAGCTTAATATCTCTTTGGAGTGTTAGGAAAGAAAATATGGTTATTTTATGTGACATTCCTTTTTGAGCCAAAGATACCATCACACAAGATACAGAGAAAAATGCCGTCACAATACAGAAAAATAACAACGTAAACTGGTGGTAGAGGGTGTTATTTAAATCTATAACATATATAGATGGTATGCCGGAGTGCCAATGAGACAACTCTCCATCCAAGTCACAATTTGTAAAAGTAAATAGCCTGTTTAAAGATTAAAATTATACACTAAGAAGATAAACATTGAACATCAACAACAATTACTTCGTCACTCCATTTTAACTGAAAATAAGATATTTTATTATATGTGCAGTAAACAAATGTCATACGTTACATATAATTCATGTCATGTGAGTTCTCCTTAGATATAAAATTGGGTCAGTTCAGTAGGTCATGTATTTTAAACGTACATTTTATACGTAGTAGATATATTCAATTCATACCATTGTCATTGTACAATCGTCATTTGGACACTGGGTGGATTAAAGTCAATTGATTTACATCCATGCTGGGTTGGTTTTTAAGTACAGTCGGCGCTCTCATGGGACTACACTGCGGACCTCTTCTTGCTGGCATATTACAATTTATGACTAAAATCAGCAGAAACCCATCGAAACAACATCTGATACAAAAATTTAATAACACATTTAGATATTTTGATGACATATTAGCTCTCAATAATGACGACTTCAGTATGTACACTAAAGAGATTTATCCGGCTGAACTGACTTTAAATAAAGCTAATACTAACAATGAACACTGCCCTTTCCTGGATCTTGATATCTATATCTGTAACGGGAAGTTTAATACCAAAATTTATGATAAAAGAGATGATTTTTTATTTCCTATTGTTAATTATCCATTTTTAGATGGTGACGTTCCCTTGTCACCATCTTATGGCGTTTATATATCTCAACTTGTTCGATTCGCCCGTGTATGTAACAACGTATTTGATTTTAACGAAAGAAATCTCTGTATTACTGAAAAATTATTACACCAGGGTTTTCGATATCACAAACTAGTCAAAACATTTATTAAATTTTATCATCGGTACAAGGACATCATTCGTAAATATCAATCAACATGCAGACATCTTATACGTTCAGGTATTCCACATCCAATCTTTTATGGTTATATTCTTTACAAAGATCAAAAATGTCGGCATTCACCTCAAAAGCTAACCAAACCTTTAAACAGACTTATTCAGAAGGGATATAGTTACGATACTGTTGTCAGGTCATTAAATATAGCATATTTTGGTATTAATATTGATTCACTCATAGGGTCTTTTCATCAGAAATAAACACATGTATTCTAAAACCAGTTGTTGGCATGATACGGGTTATGTTCTTCTCATATATTTTATGATGTTATGATACTAAACCCCTAACGGGAGGGATTGTGCTTGATTTTCATATGATGAAGGCATAATCTTTCATTCAGTTTAATTGAGGTCTGGAGCTGGCATGTCAGTAACAGCTAGTAGTCCTTTGTTAATTTATGTATCATTGTCATTTTGCCTAGTTTTTTTGTTACCTATTCTGACATCGGACTCGGACTTCTTTTAAACTGAGTTTTACTGTGCGTATTGCTGTGTGTTTGTTTTTTCTACATTGGCTAGAGGTATAGGGGGAGGGTTGAGATCTCACTAAACATGTTTAACCCCGCCGTATTTTTGCACCTGTCTCAAGTCAGGAGCCTCTGGCCTTTGTTAGTCTTGTATGATTTTTAATTTTAGTTCATTTATATGTTTTGAAGTTAAGTATGACGTCCCTTTTCACTGAACTAGTACACATTTTTGTTTAGGGACCAGCTGAAGCCCGCATCCGGGTGCGGGATTTTCTCGCTGTGTTGAAGACCCATTGGTGACCTTCGGCTGTTTTCTGCTCTGTGGTCGGGTTGTTGTCTCTTTGAAACATTCTCCATTTCCATTCTCAATTTTATTATTTATTTTTATTGATACTAGAACACACCCGCGAAATCGCAGGTCCAGGACAGAATTTAAAGTACCTACGCCTAATTAGCACGGATTTTCAGTATTCGTATTGTCATCTGATAAAGTCATGCTGATTATAAGATGCATAGTTTTCTCTGCTTTCAAAATCTTTTTGTTTGAATCCGTCCTGGTTTTCTTACTTGTTTTTATATTTTGCCTTTTTTTTATATTTTGAAGATGAGCGAATCAGGTGAGTGTATGTTCGTATGTTTTATTGCATTGTACTTATTGTTTTTGGGGAGGTTAACTTTCTGGTAGTAGGACCCTTCATGTCCAGGCTGGGAAACTGGGTAGGCAAATGCTCACATTAAATCTGTACCGATACAGTGAGTTAAATGACCCCATAACACAATAACCCATGGTGGTGCTCCTATTAAAGGAGGAAGATACACAACATGCATATATACTACAACCGGAAACTAAATGAGACATATACTACTGGTATCGGTATCGATATCGAATTCGACCCGGAACTTGTTAATTATTGGTATTTTTAATTATGTGGAAAACAAAAGGGCCTTGAATGTTGTAATTTTTAATCTACACTATTGTCCTATATTAGTTATATATAAAGTTGAATTCTTTGATTCGTCATTTTACGTCATGCCGGCTAACAAATTGGACCTCGTTATTTTAGTATTATAGATAACCAAAAATGAAAGCAAAATAGATGGTTTTCTGAACTCGATGATAAAGAAATATAAAGACATACATACAGCGCTTCAAAAAGGAGGGTTTTACTGAAGACCATTACAGTATCAATATTTCTAGCGATCACCAAAAGGAACTGCTCTAGGTCATTTGGTATGTGGTGGAGAGTTGTCTCATTGGCAATCATACCACATCTTCTTATTTTTATATGTTCGAGCAAAATTTATCGTGAATGTTAAGATAAACGCCAAGAACTTACTTCTAGTTAAAAATGGTATAGTAGTCATCATAATAGAAATATGGAAGGATCATCAAATATAGGTTTTGAACAGTAGCAAGCTTACGCATAACAATATTTTGAAAAACTCTATTCCACATTCGTTTAGAAATACTGAATGTGTTCGCTCAGTCTGAACAAAGGAGTATTCGGTTAACGAAGGGTAAAAAATAACCGTAAGATTTGCATAATTCATAAATCTGGTAAAAACTACAAATTTTACAAAGCGATTGATGTGCTGTAACTTACAATACAACATAATTTCTTTTTGACGCATCACATTAAAAATTACGAAGTTATGACCTGCATTAGGAGTGCTGGTCCGGGGACACAGTTATCGTCCTTTGATTTTCGTTTTTCAAATAGAGTCCCTAGTGTGGGCAGTGTACAACTTGCATTTTTTTTTCATACAGTTTCCAAATTTATTTCTTTATATTTTATGCATAAAATAGTAAGTAAAGGGGGGGAAACGGGGGTGGGGGTAGAAATAACATGTAAAAAAAATTTGGGGCATGAATGTTAAGGTAAAGTAGTAATTTGGTCCAGTTTGAAAAGGTCAAAAATTAGTATGTCTGAACCCAAAAATTGTACACTACACTGTAACAATCATTTTTGGATATCGCAGGTGCAATTTTTTAATTTGCGTTTTTTGTCTAAAAGAAATGCACTACGAAATAAATGTGTTCTCGGGACTGTTGTTACGTCAGTTTTTGTCCAATTTTTATCGCGATTTAAAACAGATTCTGGAAATGTTAACTTTGGCCGCAACCCCGACCTAGATAATTGTTAGGTTTAGGGGTTTTATATAAACCCTGAACTCTTTGGAGATGGAACAATTTGGGTCATAGGTTGCAGCCAAATTTTTTTATAAAGATTTTAGTCTGGAAAATGCGCAAAATCAACGTTCTCCCAAATGTTCCGAATCTACAGCCTATAATGTCCTTCTTTGAAGATGTTTGTTTTGCTTAGCAGGAAAGCTTTTGACATAGATTCATTTAAGAATCAAGTTGTAACCTATATGATAATTTATTATAAAGTTAAAATTCCAGGCCGTTATTGGTAAGTGAAACCTTGTCCTTTGACAGACATATACTTTCATCAGAATTTTAATTTACTACCCAATTGTATTTTTTATTGCCTGTTCGAAATCTTTGTCTTCCATATACCGCCCAATTCAACATGATGAATATTCTGGCAAATTGCGCATTATTAAAAAATGATTAAAAAAAATATTGTTGGATTGATTAGTTCGAGGTGTTGATCACCTAAGACTTGAATTTCCAAAGCGACTTTGCTGTGGTGGTATTCTGTTGCAGTTTGTTCCAGTCCATTGACAATGCTTATGAGGAAGGACCATCGACTACAATCTTTGGTAGCTGACTATAATAGGTTTCATGCTGAAATGTAGGCTACGTGGCTGTATCTGTCTAGTTAGTAGCCTCATTCAGACGTTTCAGGTTTAAACATACATGAAACTCACCAATACTTAATAGCCCGTGATAATCCAGTGGGATTTCCAGTGAAACTAGAACAATAGAAAAGTGACTCTTCTTATGAAAGAGATAGAAATGGTCAAAAAAAAAAAGGAAAGACAATTAACACATAAAACTCGATATGCATAGGGATGAATATCTCTTAAAACACAAAACCATTATATAACTTTTATACAAGCACTGTAAGTAAAGTATATTTTAAAGCTGAATTTGTTGATATATGATTTTTTAGTTGCCAAATATGCTGTTAATTGAACAATTTATTGCTCAACATAGGGTGTATAAAAAACTGCCAATCTTGACTGCATATTTTTCTTTTTTTTTTGAAAAAAATATCTATCAAACCTTAATAATGTAGCTTAATGAGGATTCAATTTTTAACGTGTTCCAAAATGTAGTTTCGCCACAAGAATTTTTCAAAGTTGGGTCATTTTGTCTATATGAATGTCGGTAAATTCGTATGATCGAGCACACCGATAAGTGTATCGTTGGGACAACTCGATATAATGTAATCAATATACGTGACAAATTACCTAATGTTAAGTGTATTGAATTCATCATAACATAAATGAGAACATATTATGTTTGAAAAACATGAGTCCTATAATATAAGACTTTAAAGGTTCATATCATTTACATTCAACGTTTTTTATCGGATTTTTTTACTATCAATGTCACCTCGAAGTTCAACATTAATATTGATAGTAAAAAAATCCCATAAAAGTTGAATGTAAATGATATGAACCTTCGAATTTTATAATATAGGACTAGAAACATGTGATCCAAATTAACCACGTGTGTTAAAGAACAGACTTTGCACTTTTATGATGTACAGGTATGCGCATCTTCCATATTCAAATCTGTTAAAAAAATGAAAATTGAAATACCGTTTCTCGTTTTTATATAGACTAGACCGTTGGTTTTACCGTTTGAATGGTTTTACACTAGTACTTTTGGGGCCCTTTATAGCTTGTTGTTCGGTGTGAGTCAAGGCTCCGTGTTGAAGGCCGTACATTGACCTATAATGGTTTACTTTTATAAATTGTTATTTGGATGGAGAGTTGTCTCATTGGCACTCACACCACATCTTCCTATATCTATTTACACACTACGCAATAGTTTTGTCTTTGTTAAAAATCATGAGTATTTTATTTGGTATTTCTTTGATATGAATATACTCATTTCTCTAACTTTGATTTATGTTTAAATTATTGTAAGTTCATGTAATATGTTGGAGTGTGTGAAAATAAAATATCCATCCGAGTCAAATTAAAATGCATTAATTTTTCTTTGTGTAAAATTGAACAACTTTTGCAGGTGTTGATTTAGAAGTCCGCATGTGAAATCTTTAACGTGCATAAAGTATAAACAGTGGCAGTTCCAGAAATTTTCCTAAGGAACGACCATTTAACTTATTAAAACAGGGGTATGGGTTTTCTTTAAAAATATTATGATCCCCAATTTGATGAATTTTGTTGGTAATATTTTTATACAAACACTACATATAAAAAAATTATGAAAGTATATGTTAAATCTGAATTTATTAATATATGAAAAATGTTTGACTCGGACAAAAAACATACCCCCCTACCCCCGTTTTGAAGTTAAATGGTTGAAACCTAAGGGGATGCCCACTGACTGCATAAAAGGGGGTCCGCTCCAGTAATTTCGTATATATATAATTAACCAAATTTTTCTCACACTAAAAGGGGCGGCCGGGCACCCTGTCCCTCTATTCAGACTCTGATGAAAGTTTGTAAATCAGGCGGGTAGCATGCGAGGAGCTATTTTTAGAATAACTTGGCTAGTTCTCCGACTTCCAACGACTGTTTTCCCAGACAAGCACGGCCCAGCATGTCTGGCAAAACAGCCGTTGGACTTCAGGGTAATCTCGGACTATAACTTGGCATGTATTAACAAACAAATTAAATCTTTATTTTGCCACAAACTTTATGAAGTACAATGTCATGCAAACTGAAACCAAAAGCCCATCCTTGATAAAAATGTTGAGTGTGCCAAATATGGAATTAAGACGGCAAACAAATCGTATTATAATATGAACTAGCCAGTGGAGTTTTTTTAAGTTGGTAACAAGACAATCATAGCTTATGATTCTTGGACCGTCTCTGTCCCAGTTTTAACATTTCTTTAGAATGCAAATGTGTCAAACCCCAGGGTCCTCCACAAAAAAAGAGAAGGTCGGACACTTGTCAAATATGTCCCAATATGGCTTAAAAAAGTCATGAAAATTTAGGCTAAAATTTAAACTGCGGCCTTATTTTAACTGTCGTTGATGCCAAAACATATGATATGCTAATGTTCAAAATTGAATACACAGATAAACTTTCGTGGGTTCCTTTCCCACAGTGACTAGCATTTTCTAAAACATCACCTAGCCAGTTCTTTTGAAAACGTACTTCGATGCTGGATTGAAAAAAATACCAAATTAAGACACAAAGAAGATGGCCTCTTAACAGTCCAACAGCAATGCACAAACTTTAGGAAAACTCATTTATTTCATCTTAACATCTTTCTAAAAAGCTCAGTTGCTCAGTTTCTGTTTCGATAGAAATTTAAAACATGAACATTCAGAATTTACATGTAAACAAACCACAAAAAAATATTGAAAGACGTGATTTTACTGACAATGGAGGCAACAATATTGGTTAAAGAAATCTTCAAGATTTACAAAACATTACCGACAAAAGCCTTCAGTTGGGCAATCTTACTGTAATCTAATTATCTCTACTGATAAATAATGCAAAACTTATGACACATTTAAGTTTTGGAATGATTTTATTCACAGAGAGTGTTTCTCATTGATGTACATTTCTTTGCTCTTGTTTTTCGGAGTGTAAATTGGGAATTACAAATTGCTGCATGAAAGAGACTAGCTCTACTTTTCTATGCATATGATCTTCATATGTACTTGAGAATCATTTCATAAAACATGCGTTTGATATCCTTTCAGTGCCAGAAACTGTCTATTCCCAGCTGAGAGCTAGTAGTTTTTCTGCCACAATTACAAGGAAAAACTGGCTACAACTTGCATTGTATCGGGCACTTGAATCTTACATCGATCTTGATGTTACACAGTTAGTTTAAAGGCCCTCCGGAATTTTATGACAGTCTTCCTTCCATACAGAACATAGCTGCAAAATAATTTGAACATTCAATCAGGGACAATAATATTATTTGGCAATCCAAAGAGAACCTGAAAATATTAGACCAATGTTTGAACAGAGAAAAAGCCCTCCAAAAAAGCCATTTTATGAAATAGAAAATCTATTTAGTTGCATGTCCCTTTATCTTTTGTTTCAGTTAAAAGTAAATGAAGATCAGATCATTGGCTGTAACTAAAATTTTAAACCGGTATTTGGAATTCCAGTATTAAGCTGCCCCCTGAAAATCAAATGGTTGTTACCACAGATAAAAATAATTTAAATTTCGTAATATTTTTACCCGACACCCCCCCCTAATTTGTTTTACCCTTTTCGGCTATCAGTATGTCATATTGTATATCTTTAATGAAAATTGCATAAAAGAGATGAATTTCTAGTAATTTTCTACGATATTCTTTATCATTTGACAAAGTACCATGCATTTGAATTAAATTGTTTACTATTTGAAAAAGCGCGCCTTCTTTTACTTTAATTTACCTCCCTTTATTTCACGTAGCAACGCAAATAAAAACTGCCAATCTTTGCTGCATATCAATTATTTCCCCGAACTTTACATATTGGGAGAAAATCAAGGTGTTCCAACCATTGGATAGTATTTAAAAAAATAATGAAAGGATGGCATGATTACAAGTTTGAACCCTGACGACACTGAAAATCGAAAATTCACGCATTTACCTATCATATGAAGATACGATGAGGTGATAACTTAACAATTAATAATTTACCTGATTCATTATCATATTCACATTATGTTGACACGTCTTAGTTCGTCTGTGCTAGCTCATTTCAAACCATCAAAACAATTACAGTATCATCCGTTTTTCTTTACCGATCGCGTCTAGTCAGAAGAGCGTACTGTTTACAGGGAGGTAATATTTTGTCACCAGTTCGCGCACTGAATCTATAAAAGATATGTTTTGCGGAAAGTCGTCATATCAAAATGGTGTTCTGCACTCTCTAATTTTTCTTTTGATCTGCTAATAACTCATATCTCTAAATATATCCTCTCCCCATTTTTGTCTAAGGAATCACATTTCGCATCGCCTAAACTTTCAACAATGGTTAATGTGAATGGTCCGATTCATAAGCATTGGCAGTGATTTTCGCTGTTCGGTCATGTGTACATGGAAAAGCAGAGGCGTGTTAATGTAAAGCAAAATATTGTCCTAGTAATATTGTCCCCCAAGACAATATTTCATGACTATGTAGCATGAAATATTGACCTCATCTATGCAAAATGTCCAGAGAAGGACAAATTTCCATTGTGAAATTGTGTCTGTATATAGACAATATTTCACAGATGAATACTATGAAATTTTGTCCTGTTAAAGGGAGGTTATATTTTGTGTGTATTGAGACAATATTTCATAGACAGATTGTTATGAAATTTTGTCTCATGAATGGGAGGTTATCAACATATATCATTTTGGATAATGATATAATTGTATTTGACTGGTAATAACAAATAAACACAAATTCATATTTCAGTTACATTGTACTGCTGTACCTCAAAAACGCTGTCCCAAGAAGATTTGTCAATCTAGTATTTACAAATACTATTAGTACATCGAATTTTGAACATAAATAAGTGATTGTCGGCACATTACTTATATTTATACAGTATAATGTAGTACAATGGAACATACGTTAGACAATTCTTTAATCTATAATTAACCCATTTATAAAGCATCTATGCAAATTTGAAACTAGCTTACGTTAAAATAAATATTATTTTGAAATATAAAATACTTACTTTACAAAATAATTTCAGTTAGAAATCTAAAATTGTGCATGCTGCATGCTTGTGTACTATTCTAATTTTGTAATAATTCGATTAAGAAATATTTCATGGACAGTATTTCACAGTGAAATATTGTCATAGATAGAATTTCACAGTGAAATAATGTCATAATAGACAGTATTTCATAGTGAAATATTGTCATGGACAGAATTTCATAGTGAAATATTGTTCAGAAGGAGGTGGCAAAATTTCATGGACAAGGACACTATTTCATAATTAAATATTGTCTTGGACAGTATTTCATTATCAAATAGTGTCCACGGATTTTATATGAAATTTTGTCCAAAAGACAGTATTTCATGGGGGACAATATTTTATGTTACATTAATATCACACAGGAAGCAAACGAAGAACTTAAGCAAATCAAGAACAGATACCTGCATGTAAAAGTTGAAATAAAAACTTCTTTTCAAGTTTACGCGAGTTCACATAGATTATCATATTAATTACCTCTGGAACATTAAAATTTAAATTAACACACCCTATCCATTGTAAAATCAAGTATATCTCAATGGCAATAAAAACGCAGACAAAAAAACTGTTTTCCAAGATTACCAATCCAAGCTTTTAATAGCAAAAGGGAGCACAGACCCTATTATATCTGTCATACCGATAGCATGTATTAATAAGGCGTAATTTAGGACGTCTGTTTGTGCAATTCTCACAAAAACTTCCTGTTCATTTTCCTTGTTAACTTCCTGTTCATTTTCATTGTAGTATCATGTTAGCGGTCATCTTTTGCCCTCGAGGGACATTATATGAGGGTGCTGAATGGATATCAATTAACCTAGTTAGAGTAGCAAGAATCTGGTATACGAATGTCTTAGTGTTGCTCAGTATCGCTAGAAATGTATTACAAATATAAAACCAATGCTCTACATGTAGTATATAATAAGTATATGTACATGTAATTATAAGATAAGATAAGATAAGATAAATTTTATTTTCCAAATTAGGTCCCCAGGGGGCATATACACATAACATATATAATTGATACAACATACAGTATTTTACATAACATTATAAAATAGACTATTGAAATAAAGTCATACAGGTATTATTTGTTAAATAAAAAGTATTAAAGAGTTGCTACTCCAGAGATGTGGCAAACTTATTATATTTTTTTTTTTTTCTCACTTGATTTTATAATATTTTACTGGAAATGTATAAATATAAATGATTGTTTAGCTGCAACAGACACCAAGGACGATGCTCTAGGATTGTGAGCTTAAAAGCTCTAACAATCCTCCTCGTATCTGATGCAGAAAACAAACACAAATGTAAAAAATCATGTGTATTCACAGCAAATAAAATATACTGCAGTAATAGGTATTGAGAATAGTGTAGGTTTCCTACTGCAACAGACACCAAGGGCGGTACTCAAGGAGCTGTGGTATTTACACAGTCCTCCTCGTGTCTGAAGCAGACAAGAAAGCCACATAATTAAGAATTTTTCGAAATAAATTTACATGCAGCAGTGAGAATAGACTTATCTTCTGTGTTCATAAGCCATATCAGTTTATCTCTTACGTTAAGAGTTAAAAAGTTGGGGCAACTTTTAGTTATCTCTTGAAATAGATGAATGCGGTCATCATCAAATTTAACACATTGAATAGAAAATGATATTCATCCTCCACATCTCCGGAGTTACAACGAGTACAAGTTCTGTCATTTAGAGAGTACCCTGATACCTTCCGGACTCAATTCTTAAGTGGTGTGATGAAATTCTGAGCTTTGTTAAGCTTCGTCTCTGTTCAAAATTCCTATAATGGAAAGATATCTTCTCTTCCAAAAACTGATTTAAATGTAACATAAGTTCTAAGTTTACCATCTGAATGCTTTACCAATTCAGTGTTCCACAAGTCTATAAAATATGATTTTAATTTTTTTTCATATTAGCTTTGAAGCTATTAATTTTTGTAATGGTAAAGATAGATGATTTATGTCTGGGATCATTTCAAGAATTGACTTCATAGAGCCATACCAAGATGGTTTTTTGAATGAGAAAGATTCTGTGATGTTACATAAGCATCGTTAAGAAGAGAAAATTTGAATCAAGATTTTCCAAGCGATACCAGTAATTTAACATGGATTTAATCATATCATAATATAATGGGAATCGCCCTAGCTCGGATAAAATTCCAAAATTCATGGATTTTTATGAACACCTAAAACAAGTTTACAAAATTTGATATGTAGTCGCTCACATTTTAAACTGGAATAGATTTTTCAAATGGTAAAGTTCCATTTCTGAATCTTGCTGAGAATGGGTTAAAGTTCCCATATTTCAGACCCATATAGGAGTATTGGTTTTATGGTATGATCAAATACATGTAAGCTTGTACTTATGCTTGATTAAGTGATAATAAATTCTTGTACAATTTATAATAAGCCTTCAAGGACTTTTATACAGTTCATTCTGAGCATATGAAAATGACCCTGATGCCCTAAAGTGCAAACCAAGATATTTATAGTTATTAACACTATCAATCAACATATTTTCATAAGTAAATTTTTCACAAATGTGTCTGCCTGCTTTGTTGAATATCAGAACCTTTGTTTTGGTGTGATTTACACTTAAACACCAATCTTTACAATATTTTTCTAGGATGTTTAGTCTTGTTTGCAATCCTTTAGCAGATGTTGATAAAAGGACCAAATCATCTGCATATAATAAGCAATTAACTGGTTTCTCATTAAGTATAACAGGGTCTTCACTTTCTTTTAAATACTCTGGCAAGTCATTTATAAATAACTTGAATAGATTGGGACTTAAATTGTCCCCTTGTTTAACTCCAAGTTTTATCTGGAAAAAATCTGTTACTCTGGATTGAATTTTAACACAAGATTTACTTGATTCATACATGTGTTTAATAACATTATAAAATGAAGTACCCACGCCCGCAGATAGTAATTTCAACTTAATACCAGTATGAATGACTGTGTCGAAAGCTTTCTGAAAATCCACAAAGCAGGCATAAACCCTTCCATCCTTTGAATTACAATATTTATCAAAAATACATTTAATAATAAACATGTGATCTGAAGTTCTAGCTTTTTTTGTAAAACCTAATTGACATTCATGAATTAAGTTATGTTTCAATAAAAAATCATCAAACCTACTATTTAGTACACTATTAAACACTTTTCCAATGGCACTGGTCACTGTGATTCCTCTATAATTGTTAGGATTTGTAATGTCACTAGATTTGTGAATTGTTGAGATATAACCATCACTCCAACACTTGGGATAAATTCCAGAAGAAAGACATGTGTTAAAAATTTTTTAAGAATAGGTAATAGAATTGATTGACCGTGTTTTAACATATTGTTTGAGATGTTATCCATCCCTGGACTTTTGTTAGGTTTTAGTTTAGCTAAAGCTTTTGATATTTCAGTGTCTTTTATGGACATATCAAGCTCATTAAAACATTTTACTGTCTCTAATTTATCTAGCTGTTTTTGTAATTCTTCCAGGCGTGCCTTGAATTTGTCCTGTAAAGTATTCAGATTTTGAAAATGTGAAAACCATGTAGATGAATCAATTGTAGAATAATTTTCATCATGTTTTTTGGTGTCCTTCAAGTCATTTATAAGGTTCCAGTATAGTTTTGGATTGTCTGCGTGTAAATTTTCTAATTGATTAAGCAAGGATTGTTTGTATTGTCTGTATGTTTGTTTCCTTGTTTTATTGTACTGACGATAAAGTTTGTAAAAATGATTTTTAACAAGTGGGTCTTTTGGATACTTTGAGTATATTTTCCCATAATTTAAAAGATGCATTCTCATATTTTTTAGGTCCTTGTTAAACCACTTTTTGTGTTTTTTATGTTTTTACTGTTTATTTTTTGTCTTTTTAAAGATTTGCATGCAGCTAAGTGTATAATATTACTAAGCTCTTGACATGTGTTATCAACTGAGATTTGTGAGTTGTGTGTTGTCTTATTGTTTAAATTGTGTAATTGGGTTTGAATGTCAGCAGAGCCCAGTGCCATTAGAAAGTTATTAGCCGAGTCATCATCCCATTTAAAATTAGGTGACAAGGGATGTGTATTATTGTCTTGAGATAGATTTTCTCGCTTATATGTAGCAAGTATTTCCCATTCTAGTTTACAATGAGTATCTGACAAAGTTGGTATAAAATCTGAGACCTTAAAATACAAGATTTGGTCCAGGATACTCTCCGACAGAATAACATAATCAACAGTACTAGAGCCGTTTGGTGTATGACATGTATATGTACCAAACATATCACCGAGCACTCTTCCATTTAGAAATCTTAGTTGATTACTTATACATAAATCTAATAGGTCTTTTCCCCTGGTATCTAAAACTTTATCTTGATTTTTTCTGGTGAGAAGTTCTTTATCTATTATATAATCAGTATTTACTGGGATAAATTTACTACTGTCATTAGCAATAAAGTCAGGCTCTGATGAAACTCTAGCATTAAAATCTCCACAGAGTAAAATTTTACCATGTTTTTGAAATTTGGAGATATCATTTTCAATACAATCTAGAATGTCTTGGTCGAGTCGCTGAGTGTATGCTGAACAACTAGGTGGAAAATATACTAAACATATATACAGATCTTCTGTAAAACCAAAATAATTCTTTTGCAAAAGTACCCATTGATAATCTGGGTTTGTATTATTTAAGATTTTAATATATGGTTTTAATTTGTCTTTAATCAAAACTGCTAAGCCTCCAAAATATCTATTATTATGCTTAGATTGTTTTCTGTAAATTGCATGATAGTGAAAAGATCCCATTCTGTTCATGTTTATGTTAGGACCTGTATGTGTTTCTGCTAAAAGACCATGTCGTATTTTTCAATATTTTGTATGAAAAGAGGATCATGTGTTTTATCATTATATTTTGAAATTAAGCCCCGGCATTCCAGAAACACATTTTAATGGAGGGTTGGTTTGAAAATCTTGACATTATACTTTAACAGTAATTTTGATAAAATAAAAATTTCTTGAAAGAAAGATATGACTAAAAAAATCAAAATAATCTATAAACTAACAAAGACCTCTTTCTTGAGCTTGCTTATAATTAACAAAAATATAGCTTTTAAGGTAATTTGTTAATATGATCTTAGATATAATGTATACTTATATAAGTATCTCTGATATTAATGATCAAGCAATAAAATACAATTTCAATGAAAAATAGCTATATATAGTACAATATCAGATCAACTTCTTGTTGAGAGTTCTGATGATGATCACAAGCAATGAAGATCATTCATAATCACGCCGACGTCCACGTCCTCGTCCTCGTCCACGGTTTGGTCTCTGTCTGGATTTACTTCGGGACCTTGCAGGTGGTAGAGGAATGTGCAACCCAGTATGTATTGCTCTTTTGATGTTGCTTGCAAGTATTGATATTCCCTTGTCATTTAAGTGAATTTTATCCTCGCAGAGCAGATTGTCATTAGGATTTCCATTTACCAGCATATTAGTATGGTCGGCAAAAAAAATATTGTCGATACCACTGAACTTTTGTTTCAGTAAAGCATTTATTATTTGCGCATTTGTGAAATTTGTTATACTGTCCCTCCTTGGAGTGGTGAATGAGATGACACACTTAAGTAGTGGCCATTTAGATGATGCCTCAGATACTATATCAAACAGTCTATCAATGCACTGGGTTGGTTGCTTTGTTTTAAGATCATTTGTTAATGAGTGAAGAACCAGCATATCTGGAGTATCGGTAAATGTTGATAAAAATTCTGAAGTATCATCTAGAGTGTACTGAATTACCTTCTTGATATCTGCAGCTTGGGTTAATTTTTCCACATGTATACCTTGAATGTTAGATGTTCCCACAAAAGTAATTTAGGCTTAGCTGGGGAACTTCTGGAACTACTTCCTTTTGAATAGAGCGTGGTGTTGCTTCATCAAGGGATGCCGATATATTTGATTTTAGTTGGAGAATTTCATCTTGAGCTTCATCAAGTTTCTTTTAACAATATTCAAAGAAGATGTAAGTTGAGTAATTTCTTCATTTTTTCTTCAAGTCTTTTAGATTTGAAATCAATTTCATTGTTATTTGAAGATACCATTAATTTTATTTGATTTCTGGTGTCTTCCAACATACTCTGTTCATGCTTAATGGCACTATTAAACTGTTCCTGGAGAAGGACATTGTTCCTTTTTCGGTTTGTAGTTGCGATTTTAAAGACTCAATTTCATCTTCAAGGAATTGCACCTTTTTTGAGTGCTGTAACATCTGCAGGTTGAATAGTTTCAACAGCTGTCAATTTTAATTGTTTTATGGATTGTGGTATATTCTCTATAGCTTTCTCACAGTCTGTAACGGCTTTTAATATTTTTTCTGTATTAAAGGAGTTGCTACTCTCAAGTTTAGATACAGTTTCTGTAAGCCCAAATTGAAGTCTTTTAATATTATCTGCATAATTTCCATTTTCATCTGTATTGACATGTTGATCTTTTGTGTATGATTGTTTAATGGATGTTTCTGAATGTTCACCATGTGATCCCTGATGATCAGTACATGTATTTGTATCTATCGTGGATTGCATGATTTTCTCAACTAATTTGAGGAGTTGCGGAAAGTCATTTCTTACAAATTTTTCATGATTATTTCCTTGACACTGAATCAGGCCAGTCTTTATGAAGAATGTTATTTTATACAAAAGTTTATTATCTTTAGTTGATTTGATGTCAATTGTAACTGACTTGAGGGACTGGCTTTGGGATAGCGTTGGGGGGCTGTCAACCCAGGAAATTTCTTTGTCAGAATGTTTTCCATAGAACTCAAAATAGAAAATGTTCAGTGCTTTTATCCAAGGTTGCACTCGTTCGTATGTGGTTCTGAAGGCAACCATTCTTGCCTCATCTTCATAGATGGTTGTATCTATTTGTTCGAACTGGCAACTTTTACCTTTTTCGGTTGTTGGATCGACCAATTTTTTTGGAAGGTGTGAATGTGGATAACAATCAGTAATTGAATCACTTTCAATTAATAGTTTTATAGCGGGGTCATCAAAGTTTATAATGTCCATGTTTTCGTTCATTAATTTACCGATATAGGACTTTAGGACTTGTGTGAGCCTGGTTACTCGATCAACAAAAATAAGAGCTGCCATATTGGCTATTTCCTAAGACCAAAAAAGTATACACACTTATTCATGGCTCCGTTCACAACTATCTTTTAACATTCCAGGTGTAACATCCATATTGATTTTTATTGAACACATGATGTGCTTTTAAATACGGATCATATAACTAGTTCAGAATGTAGGACATTTAATTCCAAATATGTTCGAAAATGTGACCTATGCATTGACCAGTTCTGTCAATTATTTAACATAGGATTTTAAAATATATTCGATACAGGTAAACATTCATTGACCGGCCATATGTGTATAATCTACCTAAAGTGAGAGTTCTACATTATACAAACGAAAGCTTATCTCAATGGATTTCCGCGGAAAAGAGAACGAACCTCTACTGAAAGCGGAACAGATCCAGCAACAGCAGAGGTCAAAATGGATAAGCACACGTGTGAAAGTAATGATATATGCGATGATCAATACAATTGCTTTACTCATTGCAGGTTCAGCACAAACACAATATATTTATGCATATGTAAAACATCATGACGCTGCAAATAACTCGACAACGAACTCAAATAATAGTGTCTCAAAAAATGTTTCTGAGAGTTGTGGTGTAAATAGTACTTCCGACGATAAGATACAAGCGATATCGGCCGACTGGTCATGGTATATTACACTAGCTGAGTACGGAATTGCTATTCCATTTATTATTTTCATTGGACCTATGGTAGATAGAATAGGTCGTAAACCAGTTTTACTGTGGAATTTATCATTTATGACTCTTTCATTTGCAGTTAAAACACTCACAATTTATTTAAAACTGAACTTGTATTACTTTTTAGTTGGATTCGCAATTGAAGGACTTTCTGGAACATTTTCAACATTCAGTATAGCAAGTTGTGCACTGCTAGCGGATACAACATCAAAAGGAAAAGATAGAACTATTGTCATGGTGATATATGATGCGCTAATAGGATTGGGAGCTTTCATTTCTTTTATAGGGACAGGATATTTAATAGAGTTCACAGGTTTTATTTATCCTTTTGCTATTTCATGTGGAATATTTTTCTTCTTTACAATTTTAGTAGCAATTACTTTAGACGATTCTCTGGTGCATCATGAAACGACAAGTCGAATACAAGTGTCGGTGTTTTTAGGACAAATATTTTCCTTGTATACAAAAGTAGAAAACATAAGCCGTGGTGTTAGTTACATTTTAATTTATTTATTAATATTCTTTATTTATAATATGCCATCGTCAGGATCTATAACAACGATATTTACCTTGAGTTCACCATTTTGTTGGTCTTCGGAACACATCGGGTGGTTTAGTGCTGGTAGTTCTATTGTAGTGTTTGTAGGTGGAACAGTTATTCTCAAAATTTTGCAGATATGTTTCAAAAATATTACAGATGAACTGGTTGTAATATTAAGTTTATTATCATCTGTTGCGAGTTATATACTATTCGGATTGTCAACGAATGATTGGATGATATATGAATGTAAGTAGTACGCTACATTAGGCTTAATGGATAAGAGATGTCCAATAAATTGGCGATACTCCACCAAACCAACATAGTTTTACGTAATTGGAACTATTGCAATGCAACGTGGTTTTAGGGAACTTAGCCAGTGTGACGTAATTGCTTGCATTGTAATTAGAATGTAGCAGGGAAGTTTTTTTTGTATCTTATTTTGAAAAAAATTGGAACCGTACTGATTTTTGATAGCGAATCATTATTCAATATTCCATTCTTGTAAAAGTTTGAAGAATTAACAACCCTCCGGTAATTTTTCAAATTATACTCTTAAAATCGTAGATAATGAGGCTTTTATAACCAAATAGCAATGTGTGTTTAGTTATATATTTAACTTTAAAGTACCCTTACAGACAATTTCACAGTTCTAACTACAATCTTAAATTGATATTCTTGAAGAAAAAAAAATATCGTATCTTAAATTACGGCTTATAAAAGAGAGGCGAAAGATACCATAAGTCGAAAATAAACTGACGACGCCAGGGCAAAAACAAAAACGACAAAAATACAAACAACTGTACACAAAACACAACACAGAAAACTAAAGACTGAGCAACACGAACCCCACCAAAAAACGGGGGCTAAAAGCTAAAATAAGCTAAATCTGGATGTGAAATTCCGTCTGAGGTAAGAATTCTACAGCCAAACGAAATCATTGTATTCATGAAATGATTAAAAGGTAAAGGTTTTAGTAATTTATGGTAATAACATCCATGACTTAATAATTAACCAGTTAAAATAAATTATACATAGATTTCAAAGACATAACTACAGACACGGACAAAGCGACCGAGTTGGAAAAGATGCCAACCGTAAGAACAGATCAAAGGAATTGAGTAAAAAAAGAAGGAAAGATCGTCTTTTTGTCGTAATAGGGTTATTCTTATAAAACTGAAGTATCAAAATCTAGAAAAGGACAATTGTCTTGTTCATTTTAGATTTATTAAAAGTCAAGTCCCTTGGGTAAATGTCTGTGGTATAATTAGAAAATTCTTGATTATTTAAATCAAAGGTATTAGATTTGTTTGATCTTTGGTTACGAAGTCCTTTTTTCATAAACGGAATACAAAATGTCTCAGTTTCATTAAGATTTTATCTTTGAAAATATATTTACACTGTGTCCTTCCCCGTATAAAATGTATGCTAGTACATTGAAAATTAGTGTAAAACAAATTATGCGATTATGAACTCATAAAATTGTTTTGGGATTTTTTTTTTTTATGTAGAACAATTTAATTCAGTACGATCCATTATTTCGACACGTAGTCTTGTCAAACTTTAAACATTGATATATTTCAACTCGTTTCTTATTTTCTATATGTTTATAGCTGCAGCAGTTGGTATTCTTAAGATTCTTCCAATACCCTTGATCAAAGCCATTTTATCCAGAGCTGTGCACCCAGATAAACAAGGTAACATAAAGTATAAGAACAGATTCGACAATGCACATTGTAAATCTTATATAAGAAAACGACAAACAAATGTCTCATGTTTAAATAGTTCGTAAATTTCAAATGTTACGTACAAATATCTCTACCTCATCGTTAAGTTACATTTTATAACAAGTGTATGAAGATGGTATTAATACATCATTTCAAATAAAAAAAAAACAAACATGGGGTGATAATAATTGGTATCACATAAACTCTAACAGAAGTGAACCTTGGTGCGTCGATAGAGTTAACATCTCCTGTATAGCATCATTTACCAATCAGCTGATTCCATAGTCGTATCAAAAATAGGTCAATTTTACTATTGATTGAATAATGATTGCTTTTCTTTGTCTATCTTAATAAGGCTTTATTGCTGCCAAAACACAATTTTACTACATTTCATTACTGTCAACACTGTGTATCATCGCCACCGGAAATTGGGTACTAACGAAGCGGAGAGAAATGGAAAAAAAAGTAAACAAGGTAAGAATTCGTTCAATTTAAAGCATTTCTACTGATTTGACGAGGGTACCGCATAAGAAATGATTTTCTGATATATAATTCTTTAAGTTATTAGGCCGATAAGTACAAAATTAAGACAAGATTTTGTGTTATACTCCAGAACTTGCCACTTAGTACCTGAAAATTTTGAGGTCGATCGTCCTCTGTCGCCCCATTGGCAAGATATTCAACTGTTTTTCATTATTTTTCCAGACACATTTTAGATTATTATAGTGTGGCATCATATTTACTGAAATTTGTTGTCAAAATGATGGTTTTTAAAGAATATAGACCATAAAAAATAAAGTCTAGGGTACGGCAACTTGCTCGTGTTGACATATTTACTGTATGGCAACTTGTTTTCAACTGTATGGCAACTTGCTAATTTCAAAATATTTATTTGCCGTCTTTTCAAGAAAATAAAGTATTAGGTTCAAATATCTAATTATGCATTTGATAAAATACAATTCGCTTGACACCATTTAAGATGTATACACAATTTAAGGCTTGAACACAGTCCTATTACATCTTTTACATACCTGATGTATACAATATGAATACGGCATATACAAAAGCTGGCAAATGTTGTAACTTTCGGAAAGGCATGTCACTGTTTACTGACCTGCTGTTATGCCCTGACGTAGCGTTAAATGTTACCAATGTCTGTCCGACCCGTCTGTTCCGTCCGTCCAGAAAGTCCCAAAAATTGGTTTCCGTTCTCTAACTTTAGTATGCCTTAACCAAATGCTTTAAAACTTACACGAAATGCTTATCACCACAAAACACAGATCAAGTTATAAATTGGGTAGCGTCACTGTTACCGTTCTTGAGTTATTAGATATAAGAAGATGTGGTATGAGTGCCAATGAGACAACTCTCCATCCAAGTCAAAATTTATAAATGTAAACCATTATAGGTCAAAGTACGGTCTTCAACACGGAGCCTAGGCTCACACCGAACAGTTATGCCCTTTTATAAATGAAAAGCTAAATCTGTCGGTTCTGTTCTCAAACTTTAAATTGCCTCAACCAAATGTTTTAACCATACAACATTAGTCAGCATTTGCATATAAGTGATGAACATTTCGGGGATGGATTTTGGGTGGAGGGAAGGAAGGAGGTAAGGGCAGGATAATTTTTCCGCATTGAATATTTAGAACCATTAAGTGAATGAATTCTCTTTCAACTTTCAGATAAAATGAAATATAAATGAATTATCATTCTCTGCAAAAAAAAATTGTTGTATTGCTACACCACGGCACCATGTTAAGGGAGGTTTGAGTGCTCACAAACATGTTTAACCCCGCCTCATTATATATGTGTCTGTCCCTGGTCAGGAACATGTAATATAGCGGCTGTCGTAAGTTGCTGTCTGACATATTTGTTTATGATTTTGTCATAAATCAGGCAATTTTGATACGGTATGGGTTTTGTTCATTGTGAAGTGTATAGTGACCAATAGTTGGTCAAATCTATTTCATTTGGACTTTGTTTGAAAGTCCTCTCAGTGAAAACCATTCCACGTCTCCTTTTTCAATTAATGTTATTGTCTTATTTGTAAAAGGCAGATACAGCCAATATACTAGAATAAAGAACATTAATTTTCTAAAAAACTTCATCTCTATATAGTAAGAAATGAACAAGCTCGGTGGCTAACACTGTTTGGATTTAAAACAATATTAACCTTAGATTAATCATTTTTGGAAAGAATGAAAGAAGAATCCGTTACAAGGGATACAAATCCGGCTGTGGCTACAGCATAAACTATTTATATAAACTTTCTTCTTGAGAATAAAGATGACCTTGTATGAAGTTTTTTTGGTTGTCATGTTAATATTATATACTTATTAATACAATTCACAAAAGCTATAGCATCTTTCGACTTGTAAGTTTAAAGAATTATAATGAAATAACATCTAATAAGGACAGGTTGAAATATTTTTGAGTCCTGAAGGTGCAATCTCATTAATTCTTTAGGAAAATCCACGTAAATCTAAATGTTGATTTGATAGCGTTCATTTATTTATTTGCCCTCGTAAACAGTTTTGTTAAAATACCGAAATCGGTAAATTCTTATCGTGAAAGAATAAGTCGGGTACACCTTTTACATTCAGGCGTGCTTAAGTTGCACTTTTTCTTCTTATTAAGAAAATGACTTTAATTTTAGCATCTATCTAAAGATTAGATTATTTACACACACACAAAAATAGGGCTAACTGTTGATTTTGAAACTCTATGAATTCACACATTTATATTCAACCAAACAGATAGGCCGAGATCCATACCTTTATAAGTTTCAAAACAGAGAAGGTGTGTTTGAAAACAAATAATCACGCACTGCTATATCTTTTAAGGCAAATGCAAGTCTTACTTGTATTAATTATATAATTTTAATTGGCACAATATCACATTAAAATTTACTGAGAAATATTATACATAGTAATCATGAAAATGTACTACTGTAACAATGAAAATTCGGACGAATACAATCCTTTTCACTACCCCTCCAACTTCTACTTTAAGTTTAGGCCAAACAGCCTTAGCAGCAGTCTTTTATTATTTTTTCCCTGTAAATAAAAAGATTGATTGAATTTACTTAAACTAAAAAAAAAAAAAATACATTTTTATTTTTAATAAGAAACAAGAAAATTGATTCGAAACACAATTCATGATTTATTTCTCCAAATTTTCAATGAAAACAAAGTATTTTCTTCACTTTTCTTTTAACAAATTATTCATTTCAGAAATTAAAAAAATAAACAATGTTGAAGACCGTACCTTGACCTATAATGGTTTACATTTATAAATTGTGACTTGGATGGAGATTTGTCTCATTGGCACTCATACCACATCTTCCTATATCTATTTTACCCAGCACATTCTTTATTTTGTCTGTCCGAAGTCACGAGCCTGTAGTTTCGGTGGTTGTCGTTGGTTCATCTCTATCATATTTGTTGTTTTTCGTAAATTGTTTTGTTATGAGTTAGGCCGTTAGTTTTCTTGTTGAATCCTTCCACAATTTTCATGTCGGGGCTTTTTATAGCCGACTATAAGGTACGATTTTTCGTTGTTGAAGGCCAAACGATAGCATATAATTGCTTACATACACTTTATTTGACCCTGGTGGATATTTATCTTATTTGCAATCATACAACATCTCCACTGTTTATATAAAAAAAAACAAACAAACAAACAGCACCAACAAAAGATGAATGGTCGTTTTTTTATTGAACTTACAAAATTTCACCCTAACAACAAATAAGACAACAGTCGATGGTATTATAACGATATATAAATGTATTTAGGATAATATTGTTGAAAAACCCTTTATGTCTTTAAAACACAAAGTCAAATAGAGGTACGCAACGAAAACTTCTGAACGAAATTAACGGCGTATATTTTATAATATTTGATAAGTAGTTTTTTTTTTTATATTTGTAAGCCGGTAAAGCTTTGATACAGCCAAAATATCGTCACTTGATATTATCTAAACAGTGATTAATTTCATCTTTAAATTACAATATATTGCAAGACGCCGTACAGACAAAAGTTGTTATTTTGCAATTCGCCGTACAATAAACAAACAATGTTTTGGTCTATATTCTTTAAAAACATCTTTATGACAACAAATTTCAGTCAATATGATACCACACTATCATAATCTAAGAACGTGTCTGGAAAAATAATGAAAAACAGTTGAATATCTTACCAATGGGGCGACATAGGACAATCGACCTCGAAATTTTCAGGTACTAAGTGGTAAGCTTTGGAGTATAACACAAAATATTGTCTTAATTTTGTACTTATCGGCCTAATGATTTAAAGAATTATATATCAGAAAGTCATTTCTTAAGCGGTACCCTCGTCAAATCAGTAGAAATGCATTAAATTGAATGAATTCTTACCTTGTATACTTTTTTTTTCCATTTCTCTCCGCTTCGTTAGTACCCAATTTCCGGTGGCGATGATACACAGTGGTCAATAGTGAGTAAAAATCAACATTCAAGATTCGTAGTCACAATACTAATACAATTTTTATTTTCTACTTTTAGGTGCACTTTTTTCGAATATATATCTGTTAGATACAGTTTGTACAATTTTTGGATCTACCTTATTTAATAACATCTATCATCATACAGTTACATTACACAAAGGATTTGTATTCTTTGTAATGGCAGGATTTCCTTTCATAGCTCTTGTTATGATGATGTAAGTTAAAAAAAAAAAACCAGTTGTGCGTTGACATCACAAATAAACGGAGATGTTAAAAAAAACTGGAATTAACATTAAGAATCAGTCTAAGTTGAGAAAATAGTTTAATGATTTTAAGAAATGACACTGTCAAATGAAATATAATGATTCTTTCAGATTACTACACTGTAATAGCATGTTCACTTTTCTGATTAATTACATGGGAAATTAACAGCGAGTGGATTATGAGTAGTACATCTGCATGTGTAAAGCAAAATTCTATCCAGATGAAATATCATCCGACGGAAATATGTTACAGATGAAATTGTAAGATTTTTTTCCACAGGAAAATATTTTATTGTGAGATCTTTTCCATTTCCATGAAATTTTATCCTGGAAGTTATGATATTAAATTGTTAATAAAAAATAAATCTTTGCAAATACTATATGGACTAATAATAGTGTATTTGAATATAAGCTAAATAAGTGAATAAAAAACCAAATAAATGTATTACAATGGAAAATAATTCCACAGATTATAATTAAAAATAATATCCTGAATTTATTATTAAGTTAATATAATTATTTTAAAAGACAATTATGAAACATATGAAACAATACCAGAAGTAATTTCGCAGATCTTAATTGTGAAAATCATGATCAATAAGAAAATAAGGTAAGTGAAATACAGGTAAAAGTGAGTTGTTTTCAGATCTCAGTACAATTAAATTTTGAATTTGATTAATGTGTACATTTATTAAAAGTGCAGTTTAATTTGTAATGTAGTTGCTGATAATGTGACAAAAGCAGATGAATCATAACACAATATTTAGTAACAAAAACAATTTCAACGGCTGGATAGTATTTACCTGTGAAATATTTTCTATCTTATTAATTTTTAATTAAAGTCATCCTTTTATATAAATCAATATAAAAATCAAGAATAAAGGACAAATTTATTATGAATCAATTCCGGAATATATTATCTATAAAATGAAAATTTCGCATAATTACCTCCCTTTGAATGATAAATTATGCAAATATGTTCTACCTTGGTGACACAGTTATCATAGTAGGCAATGGGATTGTATTTCACAAGCTTCTGTAAAATATGGAATGGACAAGATATACTGTTAAATACTATCCGTATAAGATGGATAGAAGTTCACTCCTCTGAAAAAAATCTACCCGTGAAATACCAAGACTGGAAAAAATTTACTGTGACAAATTCTCCACCGGAAAAATATCGCAGAGGAAGAAATAATTCTCTACACATGTCTCATGTCTTTAATTATGTCTTGATTTTTTTTCATCATAGAAACTTTATTTTGATTCGGCATAGCATAAAACATACAAACATAAGCTCTGATGAGCTATTTACCGAATATAATAGACTTATCATTAAAGGCAAATTTATTCGCATCTTTTCTAGATTTGGGAAAATATAGAACTTGACATATTTTGCATAGACATTTGTTTCTTGTCGACCTTAGTATATGGTCGGTCTCTAGACATGTTTTGGCTCCTATCCCATTTCTCCTTTTATTTATAGACACATTTGTATAGAATGTGTTATGAATAATATTAGCTTTGATACAAGTTCTTGAGAAAGATAAAAAGACAAACGCTTCTTTCTTTAAATTATAATTGCAGATTACGAATTTAATAAAAATGCAAATGCACATACGTATCCTTGAAGTGATTTATAGTTGTAAAAAAATTATATTGAAAAAAAATATACTTATTTACAAATCAGTTTTATGTATTAATGAGAACGTTGCGTTACCATCTTTGTGTACAACATACATAATAATGTATTATGGAGGTATTATGAACACACAGCATCTAGATGCACATGTATGTTGAAATATTTGAACGATTTGAATTATGTCATTTCAGATTTGTAACATGCAAGACAAATTCGGCAAAAGATCCAATCGAGTTAGACATCGATAATCCGCAAATACAAAATTCCGATACGCCATCTTGACAACTTTATGAAAAAGTGGGATTTTCAGATTATTGTTTAATTGTCAAAAATAACTCTCTTTGTTATAGACTTAAAATCTCTAGACAGTTATTTGAATAAAATTATGAATACTGTTGATATTCGTATATCTCATTTTGAAAACAATTCTGAAATTTATAATAGGGTTCATGATATACCCATTTCTAGAATAAAAAATAAACTCCAAGTACTCGCAAAGCGGTTTGTGTTTGTACCGGCAGACAAAGCAACCAATAATGTAGTGGTGGTGTGACGCATATACTACACGGAAGTTCTCCAAAACGAAATTATCAATTCTTCAACATTCAGGTATCTACGCTCCACAGAGAGTCAAATTGTAAACAAGCATATCACTGCCACTACCGAGCTTAAAGCCTCTTCCGAACATTTGAAAGTCCCGACTATGTACTGGTTACCTAAATTACACAAACAACCATTTAAATTTCGTTTCATCTCCGCATCTAGTAAGTGTTCTACTACTAATATGTCAGTGCTTCTAACTACCTCCCTTACTACTATCAAAGAACTTGTTATTAACTTTTGTAATAAAGTTTTGAAAATAATGGTATTAATTATCTTTGGAGGGTTAAAAATTCTTTAGAGGTTTTAGATAAAATACGTGCTTTTGATGGTCCTTTTAATTCTGTTGACAATTATGATTTGTCTACTCTCTACACTACACTTCCACACAATCTTATCAAGAAAAAGTTTTCATATTTAATTAAATGGTCTTTTGAAAAATCTCATTGCAAATTTATTTGCTGTAACTCGTTTAAAGCCTTTTTCTGTAACGAAAAAAAAAAGTATGCTAGATACACTTACTGGAAATGTGAAGATATGATTGAAGCTTTAAATTTTCTCCTGGACAACATATATGTACGTTTCGGCGATAAAGTGTATTGACAGGTAGTAGGTATTCCTATGGGCACTAATTGCACCCCTTTAATAGCAGATTTATTCCTGTATTGTTATGAATCACAGTTTATGGCCAAAATCAGTAAAGACACGTCATTGTTACATTTAGTTGACACATTCAACAATACCTACCGTTATCTTGATTTTATTTTTTCATTAAATAATCCAGAATTCTCTAAATATACTACCTAAATTTACCCAAAGGAACTTACTTTAAATAAATCTAACATAAACAGCAGTAGTTGTCCTTTTCTAGATTTAGACATTTCAATTTCTAAAGGGAAACTCCATACAAAATTTACGACAAAAGAGACGATTTTTCATTCCCTATTGTTAATTTTCGTTTTTTTGACGGCGATGTTCCTTTGGCTCCATCATACGGTGTTTATATAGCCCAACTCGTTCGTTATGCCCGTGTGTGTAGTGATGTCATAGATTTTAACGAACGTAATCAATGTATCACTGGTAAATTATTAAGTCAGGGATTTCGTTACCATAAATTACTTAAAACATTTACTAAATTCTTTCATAGATACAAAGATTTGATTAGTAAATTTGGCTGTACCTGTAGAAAATTTATTAAAAATGGTATTTCACATCCTAAATTTTACGGTAATATTGTACTAAAAGCGCGGAAATCACTATGTGATCCGTGTAAACTTATCGAACCTTTAAACAAACTAATTAGTAAAGGTTATCTTATTAATGTTGTAATAAGATCTTTGAATATTGTTTTCATTGGCACTAACATCGATTTTGTCATCAACAAATTAAAACATAACTAAATTTGTATTCTTTTCGAGTGTTTTTTTGGGATGTATATATACACATCCACGTTTATTTTCTATTTAGAAATTGTTTTATCTATACATAACATCATACATATTTATTTTAAGGTTAAATCCTAACTACCCTACTGCCTGTCGTTACTTTTATTTTGGCATTGCACAAGTCATGTCTTCTTTGACTGTCCATGGCGTTAAAACACTAAATCCCTGCCTGGGATGTGTTTTAATTGATTTTAGTCTCTGATGCATGATTTTTTACTATTAATTGTTTTTGGCTTTTAACTAGCTTTCAGTAACTGCGAGTACTCTCAAATCGTACTTTCGTGTTAATTTGACCTGTTGACACAATTTGTAATGCATTTCTGTTATTCAATGTTTACTTATTTTGTGTTATATCTCGTCTTACTATTTTTAATATGTACCACCTTTGATAAGTATTTAGTATGACGACAAAATTTTCACTTCTGTACTCGTACTATGAATAACAAATTTATTTTGTAAAAAAAAAGTTTCTGTACTAACAACAATATTATTATATTTAAATTTACCTGTGTACGTTACTTTATTTAACGCCATTTTGTCCTAGGTTAAAGTTGTCTTTTTGACATTGAAACATCTTTTTACATCGCGATGACCGTGAGGGCATTCCGATGTATTGTTGCCACAGAGATTTCTACTTACATAACTTTCGTTTTTGACTGGTAACCGATCTATTAATACGCGGACATTATCGAGTGCAAAATAACATTCCTTATCGCTTGTTATAAATTCATTTCTTTAATGAATACTCATAAAAATATCTTTTTTTAGAACATAAATTAATAATATGAAAATGTTTTGTCGTTAGAAATATATATATAAGTAAAAAATCATTAATATTTATGCACACGTACAGAAAGATTGTGTTAACGCATGCGGAAGAATATCTCAAGAACGTTTTGCGTGAAGAATGAATGCCTACTCAAATCCAATCTATTAGAAAAATCGAGTTATTACAGAAGAGTATAATATATAAAACAAACCAGAGTATACTGATTTGTATCACAACAATATAATAGTTATTACGGTGAGGTTGAATTCCCTGTCATTTATTCATCATCCATGCACGAACTTGTCTCAGAAAAAATATATCTCTGTACATTAACCTCACTTTCAGGTATGAGATGTGATTTTTTTTCTGAGACAAATGCTTATGACCATCCACAAGATCTTGCGGTCATCCGATGTTCAGTACTTAAGTACTTTGATTTATTTATATTGTGTCATAGATCAAACTTATTCGTTCAGTGTATATTTACTTGTTTTTGTGTATTGTTTTTGATCGAGTTAAGCCATTTCAATTGATATTTTATTGTGTGTCTTTTTATGTTGTAATGTTATACCACCGTTTCAGGTTAGGGTGAAGGTTTGTGCCTGTTAAAACGTTTAAACCCGCTTCATTTTTATGCACCTGTCCTAAGTCAGGAGCCCGTTGTTCAGTGGTTGTCGTTTGTTGGTGTGGTTCATAAGTGTTTCTCGTTTCTTGTTTTTTTATATAGATTAGACCGTTGGTTTTCCTGTTTAATTATTTTACACTAGTCTTTTTGGGACCCTTTATAGCTTGCTGTTCGGTGTGAGCCAAGGCTCCGTGTTGAAGGCCGTACTTTGGCCTATAATTGTTTACTTTTTACACATTGTGACTTGGATGGATAGTTGTCTCATTGGCACTCATACCACATCTTCTTATTTATATTAAATGTTTTGAATTCATATATAAATCTTTTTTGTTATTTTTATTTAAAAATAAAAATATTTGTTCGAAGATTACATTTATTTCATGTATCTTTTCGGTATATATGGACCGTGTGCTGTTTGTCTTTAATGAGCATATCTATTTTGTCAGAGGAGTTGGTTATTGATGGCTGAGTTGATCCGTTGTACTTTGCGATATTTTTGGTAAAGGTGAAGCAGGTTCATCGTGACATACAATAGTCATTAAGGAAAATATTGGAAAAATATATACTTTTTCAAATTAGCCAAGGTTTCAATATTATTATTTTTCATTGTATGCACCAATGATTTCGTTGTACAAGTAATATTTAGCTGAATCATGTAGACATATGTCTTTATGACCTAATAGAGCTTTCTGTTAGATGATCACTATGTGCCATAACCAACTGGGTGTTTGAATAAATGATATTTACTCATGTTCATTTTATTCCTGTCGGTAATATTCATTTATATGCATAAACAATTTTTGTACGCATATATTGCAGATTATCCATCTTAATTAAACATGCAACAGTGACATTAGTTATGTACTATTTTCCTAACGTTATATTTCATTCTTAGCTGTACCTTTATTCCTCTATTGACTATTGCTATGATTACATTTACAAACCACAAGTTCAGAAGATATGAAAATTCTTTCATAAGTAATCGAACATTGACCAATCTGTTTATTTGTTTTATAGTATATACAGGTTGATTTAATTTACCTATAACGGGTATATATGAAATGATACCAAACACATCTATATTATTTCACTATATCATCTGAATATGGTCTGAGTGAAAGTTATATCTGAAAATGGAGGAACACAAACCGCTATTGAATGAGCAACAGCTTCGGCAACAGCAGAAATCAACATGGATAAGTACACGCTGGAAAGTTATGATATATGTGATAATAAATACTCTTGGCTTGGCCATTTCTGGCTCCGCAACGACACAATATATTTATGCTTACGTTAAAAGTCACGACTCTGCAAACAATTCGACGGGGAATTCAAATCAGAATCATTCGGAAATTGTATCTCAGAGTTGTACTGTAAATGGCACTTCCGACGATGACATACAGGCCATAGCGTCCGACTGGGTATGGTATATTACACTAGCCGAATACGGAATTGCTATTCCATTTATTATTTTCGTTGGACCTATGGTAGATAGAATAGGACGGAAAAAGATTTTGCTATGGAATTTATCAGTTATGGCAATTTCCTTTGCAATGAAGGCGGTAGCTATTTACTTTGGTCTTAATTTGTATTACTTTTTAGTTGGATTTGCAGTTGAAGGCTTTTCTGGTACATACAATACTTTCCACATTGCAAGTGTTTCACTGTTAGCAGACGGAACATCAAAAGGAAAAGAAAGAACGATTGTTATAGCTATATATGATGCATTACTAGGATTTGGAATTTTCTTTTCTTATATAAGTACGGGATATCTGATAGACTTTGCAGGTTATATGTATCCTTTCGCTATTTCAGGCGGAATTATTTTCTTCTTAGTAATTTTAGTGGTATTCACTTTAAATGAGACTTGGAAAACAAATAAAGAAACACAAATGTCAATATCTCCCGGAGAAATATTTTCCTGGTGTACCAGAAGTGAAAATATAACCCGCAGTGTAAATTACGTTTTGATGTATTTGTTAATATTCTTTATTAATATGATGTCACTGTCTGCAAGCAGCTCTATAAGAATAATATATACATTGAGTTCACCTTTTTGTTGGTCTTCAGAATATATCGGTTGGTTTAGTGGTTGTAATGATATTGTAGTGTTTGTAGGCGGAACAATAATTCTTAAAGTTTTACAGATATGCTTCAAAAATATTACAGACGAATTAATTGTATCAATTGGTTTTGTGTCCTCTGTCGCAAGTTTAACATTATTTGGATTATCGAAAAATAACTGGATGTTGTATGGAGGTAAAATATAAACTGATTTACTTTATAAAGCATATACAACTTTAAACTAGCAAAGAAAACAATCAGAATACAAAAAATTAAGATCAGCATTTTTTTCGAAATGCATTAAAGTAAAGATTAAGTCTAAGACATTGTCGTCTTAAGATGGCTTGTGTAATGCCAATTTTTTGGTATAAGAAGATACAGAACAATGGTAACACAATATGGCCGGGTAACGGGTAACACGTGTCACCGTATTGTTTTTTTTCTACACGAGTAGTGAGGAAAAGATCCGAGGCAATTGCCGATGTTTTGTGTTTAAAGTTTAACTTTCTGATTCAAAATGTGAATTATATAAAACACACAATTACGAACATTTCTTTATTTGGTTAAAATGAAAACTGCATATCACATTAAAGGAAGTAATCGAGAAAACGGTATATTAGTGTTTTTGTCAATAGTTTTACCGTTTTGATAATAAGCAATCTGCAGTATTTGCCGACATTGTATCTTCTTTCTTTGATATGAAAAAGCACCAATTGACAATTTTTTTCATTAGTAACACCTGTATTGTATTTTGTAGCTGCAGCAGCTGGTATTTTGAAAATTTTACCAATACCGTTAATTAAAGCCATCTTATCCAGAGTTGTACATCCAGATAAACAAGGTAAGTGGTACACTAAGATAAACACGTTAAGTCGTAAGTCAAGATAGACCAGGCTAGTGATGCAACGAGATCAACAAGGCAAATGGTATAACAAAATAAACAAGGTGGATGGTGCACTTAGATAAACTAGGTGGATGATACGTCAAGAAACACAAAATGAGAGGTAAATCAAGAGAAATAAAGTTAGTACACCAAGATGAACATGATGAGTGGTACGGCAAGATTAGCAAGGGGTGTGGTATATACAGATAAACATGGTTAAATGATACATCAAGATAAACAAGGTGAGTGGTGCGACAAGGTATGAGATAAGTGGTACACGAAGAAAACAAAGAGATTGCAATTCAAGATGAACAAAGCTAGAGATAAATTATCGATTGAGCATATCTGGGACACAATTGGTACACGAGAGAATATCAATAGTTCAGAATCTCGATGATTTATCTCAAGCTTTGCAGCAGGAATTGCTTTCACTACCACCACGGCACATTCCTCATTTGATCCATTAAATGTAAGAACGTTTCGTGTTAAAGTGTTTTTTTCTCTGTATCGAAATTTTGTTGTGTTTATTGTTACCACTGACAATTATTTTCGTTTTCCAAACAAAGGGAATCGTGTTATCGAACTTTTCTCTTTGTAAGCATCCAGAGTTTAACATTGTCCATTTTAATACCCAACACATCCTCTTGTTTGCCAAAAATGGGGTTAATTAAATTTGTCGGTTTTTTTAACCTTGCTTGTGGTCTTGTCAATAACAGAATGGCCTTGTTTAGATACTTTCGAGGCCATAAAAAATATTATATGTTGTTACATTCTAGTTTGTGCGAAAAATAGGGTAATGCGATACTATTTTCCAGGTGTATTATTGTATATATCATTTCGGCTCAATTTCATAATGTAAGGAAAATGTGCCTGTGAAAATAACCTTGATATGAAAATATGTTTGTAAAGACTCCATATTTCGTGAATTGTAACCCTTTTAAGAACTCGTAATATTTTTAATTTCAGGAGCGCTGTTTTCTAATATATATCTGATAGAAACCGTATGTCAAGTTTGTGCATCTACCTTATTCAATAACATCTACCACCAAACAGTAACATTCTACAAAGGATTCGTCTTCTTTGTAATGGCTGGATTTCCTTATTAGCTCTTATTATGATGAGGATGTAAGTTGCTTAAAATATTCATTTTATGTCATGTTTTTGAAAATAGGTTATATAAGGCCATGTTTTTATTTTGTATTCCAAGTGTTATATTTCATTTGGATTTTATAAACTCTTATCATTAAAAATACTTGAAACGTTAATCACAGAAAGAACAATCGAGCACAACGCAACTACCATGAGTGCCACTAGTGGATCAGGAATTATTATCCTTTCTAGAGCGCCGGAGATCAACAACTGGGGGTAGGCATTTCTCAATCGTTCATTTTCTATGTAGTGATTTATGAACTGCTGTTTTTCTTTAGTCTTTTGACCATTGTGTTGTCGGTCCTTCGAATTATGATTTTGATTGTCACCTTGTCTTCATACTTTTGTCAATATATATGATGTGTTTGTCCTACAGCATTTTCTGAGAGGTTGTCGACAATGATTCTAAGAATTTGCATCGGATAATGCTGAATAACCCTGTTACAAAGAGAGAACGTTTTATCAACGTTTTGTATCATAACTTTCGAAGATGTCTTCAACCACGCCTAAATAACAATGCATTGTTTCAAAGTACAATGTAACAAGGCATGGAAAACTGCATTTTTTATTTAAAAAATCTTATTTATTTTTCACATGCAGATATTTTAAAAGCTTGAGTAATTAAGACTAATCATAACCTAGTGTAGTAGAAATCACATGGTAGTTTTGTTTTCTTTTTTAGATTTATAAAGTGTGCGAAAGTTGCATCAAAAGATCAAACCGAGATAGTCATCGAAAGACCAGACATTCAAAAATCAAATAAGTCAACTTGACAATTTAAAATATTTAAGGAACCGGACGACCACCAACTTCAAATTATTGGATTTAATTTTAAGATTTATATTTTAATTCTTCTTGGTTCTGAGCAATCATAAGATAAAAAGGCTCAGAAATGTAATATTTGTTACGTCAAGCAGAATCGTCTTATATAATGTTATTTGGTTAACTTCTTGTGGCCACTATTTCATGCTTATTTCGAACAAGAAAAAAAACCATAAATTTAATAGGTAGGATCTGCAAAAGTGGTTCGACCTGGATTAATGGCGGGAAATGCAATGATGAGGATATGTTGCAAAGGGACGTTATTGCTAACCTATTAATTTTGTTTACCTAAGAATTCCTAAACTATTAAACCCATTCATAATAAATTTTATCAATTGCAAGAATGCCATATTCACTGACCTTTAACAGAGGTGTTGCACGTATCTTTACCTATGGGTAATGGGTGTCCATTTTCCTATACCCTATCCAACCATTAATGTCCCTGTCTTAATGTTTTATAATATTTAATTTCCGTGGGTATTTATTATTAGACAGAGATTTTTCTAGCAATTTCAGAAATATCGATTCAAAGTGTTAGTCAGAATTTGTCTCTGTTAAAGTTGATAACTGGGATTGCATCATACTTTATTAAGCATCATTTCAAACGTTCTCTTCTTCTGCAGTTAATCTTGTTTATTTACAATCTCCGATTTTTTCCCAGAGTAAACGTTCGACAAAGGGAGTTGTATAATTAAAAAATTTTTTTTAAATTAATACAGGTCTTGCACTTTTTCAATTTTAATTGTTGACATACACCTTTCTTTCAAATGAAAGTCAACTAACATTAAAAAAAATAATTTTGTAATTAAAAATGATATATGTAAATAAATGTGTACACCAATTCGTTATATCGATTGTAATTTGGAAGGTGTACTTGATTAGCAAATAGATGACTAATCTGCATATAAACATTGACCGCTGTGGATAGTAAACTATCAATTTATAGTACATAGTAATTGGCTAAAAAATGTCTTGTCCCCAAGTATCTGCTACATTTTTAAGACAACTATAATGCCACTTCAGTCTTTACAGTAATTTTCTTTTAAAATGTACTTTTAACTAGTAAGGCTTGATATTGTCATAGTTGTTTTTGGATTAAGACAACTCTTACTAGTCCAATTAGAAGGGATTCTTAAACTATAACATATTGATTGAGGTATGCAAAATTTTTCGTTTCAATTTTGTCTCGCCTTAGAGATATATATTTATAAATAAAGTTAAACTCTACGACATATCCATGCATAGGATCACCAGTGAAGGTGATACACGGCTGAAAACAAATTTTATATTCATAATTACTTTAAATATGTATATGTGTAAACCAAGCTCTGTGAAGGAAGGTTTTCCAGGTTGGTCTTCTATCGTGCTGTTGCACCACTGTCCCAGGCTTAGGGGAGGTTGAGCACTCATTCTTTATGTGCCTGTCCCATGTCAGGAGCCTGTGGTTCACTTCTTATTGGCAATCATATCATATCTCCTTACTTGTTTTAATTTATAAATGTAACCATTATAGGTCAATGTACGACCTTCAACACGGGGCTTTATTGGCTCAAACAGAACAACAAGCTGGAAGAACTTATTTTACGGCCCCAAAAGTACTAGTGTATGTCTAACCATTCAAACGGTAAAACCAACGGTCTAGTCTATATTACCAAATAAAAACGAGAAACGAGAAACACGTATAAATTACATAAACAAACGACAACTACTGTACATCAGATTCCTGACTTAGGATAGGTGCAAACATTTGCAGCGTTTGTTGCTGTGGATTAAACGTTTTTGTACATTAGTTAGGCCGTTAGTTTTATCGTTATAGTTGTTTTACATTTGTCATTTGTGGCCCAAACCTTCTCCTTTTTCTGAAACAATAGTATAACATCACAACATAGAAAAACACGATAAAACATCAATTAGCAGAAGTAGCTATAAAATGTAATGATAACTCAATCGATTATTTGTTAGTGGAATTATAAAACGTAAATTAACACACTATGAACGAATAAATTCGATCTGTGATACCTGAAAGTAAATACATAGTTAATAAAATATTAGGGACAAACATTCAAGGCCAAAAGCAAACAAACAAGTCCAAATAAAGCCATGGCAAGACACCACCGCGAAATATTTAACCCTTAGAAAATAATAACTTTTGAAAAACCGGTTTTCATAATATATACAGGTAAATGAAAAATAACTTTGTCGTGTTAGGTATACTTTTCTGTCTATATAAAATCTTCCAATAATTAGGAATACCAAGAAAGGTCTGTCATATAAATACCTAATTTAACACTAGATACATAAGCGGTAAATATCAACAATAAAACTTCCTGTACAGATTAAAGGAGAATAATCTTGATGTTCATACAAATGTAGTATGAAGAAGTGAAAATTAGTAGATATTCCAAATAATCAAAGCTGGTATACAGACAAGATCCATATTAATATAAAATAACAAAAAGTATTAAAAATAGTATCAACAGGTCGAATTAACAAGAAAGTACGATTTGAGAGTACTCGCAGTTACTGACAGCTAGTTAAAAGCCAAAACAATTAATGATAAAAATCATGCATCAGAGACTAAAATCAACTAAAACACATCCCAGGGATTTAGTATTTTAACGTCATGAACAGTCAGAGAAGACATGACTTGTGCAATGCCAAAATAAATGTATCGACAGGTAGTAGGATAGTGAGGAGCTACTTCTTAGGAGATAAAATTAACGTGTGTGTGTCTCTAAACATCCCGCCTCAAAAGAAGATACAACTTAGTTATGTTTTAATTTGCTAATGACAAAATCGATATTAGTGCCAATGTAAACTATATTCAGAGATCTAATTACAATATTGGTACGATAACCCTTACTTATAAGTTTGTTTAAAGGTTCGATGAGTTTACACGGATCACATAGTGATTTCCTCGCTTTAAGTACAATATTACCGTAAAATTTAGGATGTGAAATACCATTTTAATAAGTTTTCTACAGGTACAGCCAAATTTACTAATCAAATCTTTGTATCTATGAAAGAATTTAGTAAAAGTTTTAAGTAATTTATGGTATCGAAATCCCTGACACAATAATTTCCCAGTGATGCATTGATTACGTTCGTTAAAATCTATGACATCAGAACACACACGGGCATACCGAACGAGTTGGGATATATAAACACCGTATGATGGAGCCAAAGGCAAATCGCCGTCTAAAATGGAAAATTAACAATAGGAAATGAAAAATCGTCTCTTTTGTCGTAAATTTTAGTATGTAGTTTCCCGTTAGAAATTGAAATGTCTAAATCTAGAAAAGGGCAACTGCTGCTGTTTATGTTAGATTTAGTTAAAGTAAGTTCTTTTGGGTAAATTTCGGAAGTATATTTAGAGAACTCTGGATTATTTAACGAAAAATATCATCCAGATAACGGTAGGTATTGTTGAATGTATCAACTAAATATAACAATGATGGGTCTTTACTGAGTTTAGTCATACACTGAGATTCATAGCAATATAGAAATAAATCTGCTATTAAAGGGCACAGTTACTGCCCATAGGAATACCTACTACCTGACGATACACTTTATCGCCGAAACGTACATAAATGTTATCTAGCAGAAAATTTAAAGCTTCAATCATATCCTCACATTTCCAGTAAGTGTATCTAGCATACTTTCCTTTTTCGTTACAGAAAAAGGCTTTAAACGAGTTACAGCAAATAAAATTACAATGAGATTTTTCGAAAGACCATTTTATCAAATACAAAACTTTTTCTTTATAAGATTGTGTGGAAGTGTAGTGTACAGAGTAGAAAATCGTAACTGTCAACAGAATTATAAGGACCATCAAAAGCATGTATTTTATCTAAAAGCTCTAAAGCTTTTAACACTCCAAAATAATTAATACCATTATTTTCATAAGCTTTATTACAAAAGTTAATAACCAGTTCTTTGATAGTAGTAAGGAGGTAGTTAGAAGAACTGATAGATTAGTAGTAGAACACTTACTCGATGCGGAGATGAAACGGAATTTAAATGGTTTTTGTGTAATTTCGGTAACCAGTACATGGTAGGGACTTTCAAATGTTCGGAAGATGCTTTAAGTTGGGTAGAGCAGTGGTATGCTTGTTAACGATTTGACTCTCTGTGTGCGAACGGACCTGAATGTAGAGGAATTGATAATTTCGTTTTGAAGAACTTCCGTGTAGTATATGCGTCACACCACCACTACATTATTGGCTGCCTTGTCTGCCGGTACGAACACAAAAGCCATGAGTACCTTGAGTTTATTTTTATTCTTGAAATGGGAATATCATGGATCCTATTATTAATTTCAGAATTGTTTTCTAAATGAGATATTCGAATATTAACAGTATTCATAATTTTATTCAAATAACTGTCTAAAGATTTTTATCCGTTTTCATGTTTGCACCAATTTTTACAGTAGGCAGACAGAGCGTCTTTAATGACCTGACGCCACTGTTTCCAATCTATTATAGATGGAGGACGGTATTTCGGTCCTTTCTTTAGAAAAGTTATGACCTCACGGTCTTCGACAATTGTATTTTTATGCCGGAAGTGGGAATGATATCAAGTAAATTAATTGCCATCTACAAAGTCCATTTGCAAAAAGGAAGATGATTACTTTAAGCATTTTTAATTCATATTTTTTATGTATTTGTTAAATGTCACCAAAAACTACTAATCTGTGAACAAGGCGAAAACAAATCCTGTTCTTTTACCAAGTCAGGAACCTCGTCAGCGGGTGTCTTGTATCAAATCTTAATTGTTTTTCTTTTATTATTTTGAACGATTCTAGTAGCAGATCTTTGATAGTAATGTTTAATTTATTTTCAACTTTAAAAAATAAAGACTTGTGACGAATTCGAGCTAGTCTGCCCTCTAGATCTTTTCTGATTATTTTTGTCGTTGAATTACTGTCTCATTGGGACAATATTTTATTTATATTCACAAGAATGATTTTTCAACTGATTTGTGAGTTGAAAAAGCACAAACATCATTCACTACCCAAGTCATGGCTAAAAGAGCAACATGAATAAAATGAAAGCTTCCAGTTTGATGAAAAGCAAGTTGATATAATCCACTGAAATATCAAATATTTCGTATTAAAAAGACATTAAGCCCAAACGCAAAAACAAACGAGTTTATTGATAATTTTGTTGTGTCATCAACGCCTATGATACATGAATACAATTTGATATTAACATATAAGTTACTATTCTCCGAGGGTACCATCAGCTCAGTAATTAATGCCTCAGTATTGACATAATTTATAAGAACCTTTCTTAAATTTTCCGTTGATAAATTAGCAACTTATGTTTCATCTCCAGAAGGCAAAGTTGACTTTCCCTTAGCTGTATTTGGCAAAGCCTTTCGGATTTCTAAGTCCGAAATGCTCTTCAATTTCGTACTTTATTTTGATATTTTTAGCTCTTTTCATTCAAGCTTCACTGATGAGTCTTTTGTACATGTAGACGAAACACGCGTCTGGGATAAAAACTTTTAATCCTGGTAGTTATGATGAGTTTGTTTATATGGAAAACCATACCGCATTGTAAGCTATAAAAGAATCGACATGGCAAAATGTAAAACGATTCAAACGGTAAAATTGCCCGATTTATGTACAAGACAATAAACGAAAAAATAAACTGCTACCAACAACAACCACTGAATTAGAGGCTCCTGACTCGGGACAAACACATACAGAATGTGACGGGGTGAAACATGTCTAACTTGGGACAGTGGTGTAACAGCACACCATAAGAACAGCATTTGAAATTCAGTTGAGGATAAAAACACATCAGATATCGACACTTTCGATCCCTAGATAGATCATATAGCTCCTCATGTATCCGAATACTTATACGTCCTTGGCTTTCAAATATTTTGGTTTTGACCGTTCCTGATTACGGTAAATCCTGCAAAACACTACGGAAACGCCAAATTTATAATGTGGTATTTTAATATTGTATATCCTACGAAGATATCTTCATCTTAAATCTAATATTATTTATATACTCTTTTGTGTACTAAATATACACGTGATTGTTAATTGTAAACAACACCATCTCTCATAAGACTTTATTAGATAAAAATTATTTGTAATTGTCATGGTTTGATATAAATAAATGGAAAGGATAATGAACTTCATGTAGTAAACAATTTTCGATCAGTTAGGAATGGACGAAAAAGAGAGCTTAATTCATCAAAATGCAACCGGAAAAATCTTAACACGAATATGGGTTCAACTTTTTATTTTCAAAATGCTCTCTGGATTTCAATCTGAAATGTCATCAGTGAATGATGGACAGTATATTTATCACTTTGTAAAACAACATTTATTAAATGACACATTTACCAATGGCAGTACAGTATCAACAGAAAATAGGAGCATGGAGATTGAAAGTTGTCAGGTGGGAAACAAATCATCAAATTCCTTAGAATCTAAAGCCCAAAGTGAGGCTACAACGATAAACCAGTATTCCGAAATGATAAGTTCGGGAATTTCCGTCATAATAATGATCGTATTAGGACCAATGACTGATAGAATTGGTCGAAAATTCTTACTTGTATGGAATGTATCAATGCTGCTCATAGGCATGAGTATCAGAACATATGTAGTTTACAACAGCATGAATGTGTATCTGGTATTGATATCGTCTGTATTCAATGGTCTCTCGGGGACACACTATACATACGACCTTGCTTCGTCAGGCATAATGGCTGACACTACTTCAAAGGATAAACAAAGATCATTCGTGATGATTCTTTATACATCGGCAAATGGCATTGGTTTCTTTTTAGCACAGATTATAACGGGTTATTCCATTCATTATTTTGGATACTTACCACAGTATTTTATGTGTGCTGGTATTCTTTTTATTCTTAATATATCTATAGTTGTATTTCTCAAGGAACAAAGGCCTAAACCAGCCAAACATAACGTAAAGGTTTGTTCTGTTTCACTGAAATCTCAAATCTGGTCGATGATAACCGACGCAAACATAGGAAATAGGAAACATATTTTCTCGTGGCTGTTTGTTTTTATCCTACTAAAACTATCAGGAACTGCATACGCACCAATTAGTAATCTTTATAAGTTAGGTTGGCCGTTTTGTTGGAGTTCAGAACGTATAGGATGGTATGGAGCAGGTTTATCAATTGCTGAGTGCATCTTTGCACCATTGATCATAGCTATATTACATCGATGTACACCTGATGAAATAATACTACAAATCAGTAATATATCATCTATAGTCTGTTATATGGCATATGGTCTTGCAATGAATAACTGGATGCTATATACAGGTAAATATAGGTTAAATGAATACCATTGCGTGGTCTTAGGCTATATCTGTACTCCTTCACTACGCCAGTTTTTTTAAAAAAAACCTCTTAAAACGTGGTCTTGTAGACTAAATACACAGAGCTCAAGACGTTTGGATGTTTAAAATTTAGTTCTGATAGTACGTATTATTGAAAGCATAAACAAGCATCGTCATTTTTGCGTTTTCCAAAATGTAGTGCAGGACAGACCTTTGCACTTAGGTCTGTTTATTATATTAATCTTGAATTAAGTCATGCAAAATCTTAAAAATAAATTACTATATATTTCATCGTCCATTAGAACTTACACAATGTATATAGTTCTCATACACACATTTTGTTTATTCTTAGTTATTGGAATTGGAGTAATACGAGACAGTGGAGAAACCATAGTAAACGCAATACTATCCAGAAAAGTCAATTCTGATAAACAAGGTAAACGGGTGAACATATTGAACTTTTACTGTTCGTTTTAATAAATAATCAAATACTAGTAAACAATATGAGAGAATGGGTAATGAAATAATTTCAAATTCATTCTCGGTTACCAGTAGTTAAATTAGTTATGTCGTGACTACAAATAATATTAGGGAATATATGGGACCCATTAGAAAATTGTATTAAGCGACCCAGCAGTCGAGCAGTAGTTATGAACTTAAATGTGACGTCAAAATATTAAGACATTGTGAATGTTTTACAAAATACATCATTAATACGGCCCAACATTGGGTTGCTTTCAGCCAAAGAAACAAGAAGACTGCTGAAATGTAGAAATTTTCTAATTCCCATCTTACAACACTTAAATTAATTTGTTTCTACAAATGGTTGGGAAATATTTGTTCATCTATCTGAGTTAAACGATCGGAAAGGTTTAAGAGAGACACATTTGACTAGACGGAATTTTTTTAATTTCTATACAGAAGGATAATTTTTTTTAAATGTAAAAATGACAAGATTGTATGCAAGTGGACAGAATAAAAAATCCATTCACAAGTAAATACTTTTATTTATATTTATCTAACAGGTGTTCTATTTTCAAATATGGCAGTAATAGATTCAGCAGTAAGAGTAATTGGTATAGCTGCATTTTCTGACGTATATAAACAAACACGGCCCATTTTTAAAGGCATGGTGTTTCTGGTAATGGGTGGACTAGTGTTACTATCTTCATTGATGGCACTGTAAGTCATTACAAGTTATCACCTTTTTATCTCACCTTGCGCAATGGGCCAAGTGAGCCTTTCCTATCATTTGGCGTCCGTCGTCCGTCGTCGTCGTCGTCCGTTAACTTTTACAAAAATCTTCTCCTCTGAAACTACTGTGACAAATTTAAACAAACTTGGCCACAAGCATCATTAGGGTATCTAGTTTAAAAATGTGTCCGATGACCCCGCCTGCCAACCAATATGGCCGACATGGCTAAAAATAGAACATGGGGGTAAAATGCAGTTTTTGCTTATATCTCTGAAACTAAAGCATTTAGTGCAAATCTTTCGGGGGGGGTGCTTATAATGTCTGCTTGATATTTTCCATTTTCAGAATTATTCAATTACTATAAACCATTATTATATCGTCTCTTTCAGCCTACTTATATTATCAATTAAAATATTAAGCAAAGAAAGATCTACAAATAAGTCGACATGACCACAATTGTCAATTGACATCTTATTGGAGTTATAGTCCTTTAAAGTCATTTTCTGCAATTTATTGGTAATTTTTGTATACTTTTTTCAAAAATCTTCTGCTTTTAATTTAACTACTGGACCGAATTAAACCAAACTTGGCCTCAATCATTATTAGGGTATCTAATACTATTTATTATGATTTTTAACCTTATTTTACATGATTTCCAAAACCACAGTAGATACAGGTGAGCGACACAGGCTCTTGAGAGCCTCTAGTTTCCATTTAGCATTTTTTGCAATGAATGCTGTACATATTTATGTAATGTTTTAATTGCGCAGGACTATTATAGTTGTTAGCTCTGTATTTTGACTTGAAGAAATATCTTATCTAGGCGATCTTGTACGGAAGTATAATTTGAAAAGAAAACGTTTGTAGATTTGAAATTAGTTAAACATTCATATTAGCCGATTGTGCTAAATTAAACAAAAGATCAGTAGATTTTTTAGACTGCATTGATAACGGAATCACACATTGCATAGGTAAAAGTTACGGAAGGAAGTATGGTATTGGTATACAAGATAATTCTGTTATTTGTATACGACAACCATCACTTTCACCAACAACAATGCAAAAAGAAAAAAAAAAAGAAAGAAAAAACTGCACATAAGATGAAAATGTCAAATGTCTATAAAAATATCGATACACATAGTAATTTACTTACTAAGGGACTGTGCAATATTTATCTGAGGGTGGGGCCGGTGTACAGCAAATATTAAAAAAAAAACTTTATGCCCCGCCAATATTTATTATAAAAAGTTCTTGCCCCGCTTCAATTAATGAAAAAAGTCCTTGCCCGCTGGAAAAAATAAAACACACATATGGAAACATGATATTTTTTATCTAAAATGCACAACATTCAATAATACATGTATATCAGAGATGATATTTAAACTCAAATGCATATATTTCAATATTATAAAGATTTTATTTTGTGAAGAAAGTCAACTTAGGAGCACTGTGATTGGATGTATGGGTACAATATATTTTTTTATTTATCTATGAATAACTGCAGTGTGTATATTTACAATATAAATTTTGAAACCTATTGAAATATTTTCTAGAGAATTATTCGAAAAGATTTCCAAAATTTCATAATTTGGTGTAAAATGATGGTGGGCATGGATAACATAAACAAACTCTGTTGGAAGTTGGTCATGATACTATTTGGCTTCAATTTTAAAACAGAATAATAAAGTACTAACACCACACATAACTATTTTATCCAGGTTTTATTATACAAAAGTGGTAAATTTAGAATATGTTAGTATTGCCGCATATGGCAGAATAAATAGTACCGTTTTCCCTATACTGAAGATAGCAAGGGAAATCAAAATAAATCAGACTTCAGTTATGTTATACTATTTTGAAGCTTTTGATTAGTACATTTGATTTTTATCACAAAGAATAGAAATTTTTCACTGAGAACAATGCTGTGTTGAGAAAAGTGCTGATTCATCATAATAAGTCAAATTGATGGGTACTGACATAAATCTTTATTCTAGGATTTCAATATTAACTCTATTGTATAAAATGCACCAGACTTCAGTTATGTTATACTATTTTGAAGCTTTTGATTAGTACATTTGATTTTTATCACAAAGAATAGAAATTTTTCACTGTGAACAATGCTGTGTTGAGAAAAGTGCTGATTCATCATAATAAGTCAAATTGATGGGTACTGACATAAATCTTTATGCTAGGATTTCAATATTAACTCTATTGTATAAAATGCACCAAACTATAGTTCTTTTGTATTTGTTTTCACCTTTGCAATGATTAATTCAATTGGAAACACCAGAATTCAAGTCGCGACAAATATTTTTAACTGAGATATTTGCCTTCTTTGCTGTGTAATTCCTTAAATTTATCACTGGGGTATTTCTCTAGCCATAATCTATTAAAACGGGAAATGTTCTGGCTAAGTTTGTACTGTTTATGGAGTAAGGCAATATTTAGTCATACTAGAAGCATTTTCAGTGTTAAAATTGTCCATCTAAGAAAAAAGAGGCCCACTTGAGGCTAAATTTAGATAGAATTTATATTCTCCTGTGTAAAGAATTGTTCACATTCTGGTCAATTCATGCAGCAAATATTTTAATAGTGCTTCATTTTGTAGTTTCTATCTTTTATTATTTCAGGCATATATAATTTTCATTTTCTACTGTTTGCAAGGACTTTTGTTGGAAAGTAATACTCCCAAGGGACATAATTCAGCTTTTCATAGATTAAGTTGTAATTCTTTTAATGTTTAAGAATTTAATTTTGTTATGTTAAAGATTTATTTACAATACAATTGAAGTTGTTTTATGTTTAAGCATTTATTTACCATATGTTATGTTATAACACTGGACACTTTTAATTTGCAAAACACTCATTTGCAAATCCCGCCGCCTCAAATAAGAGCTACAATGTCATGTATATAACCAAAATGTGCAGAATTACATGGGATTCAATAATTTCATTTGTTTTCTACTGTTACTATTATATTTATTTTGCTATTTGATTTATAAAAACATGGGATTTTCAATATCCCATGGGACAGGCAAAATCCCATGGGATCGACCATTATCCCATGGGATTTTTGTTAAATCCATGGGATTTTTTGGTCCCATGGGATAATTGTAGTCCCATGGGACAAAAAATCCCATGGGACTATAATTATCCCATGGGATTTTAATATCCCATGGGACACATTAAAATCCTATGGGATTCAAATTATAATTATATAGATATAAATATATATTAATGTGTATGTTACAATATGTATTCTATTTGGTAGTAAATTGTTATAAGATGAATCTTTTAATTGAATATCTTTTTTCTTTGGAAATGTTAATTCAACATATTGTTCTATAACTGTTCAAAACTAAACTTTTAAACAACAAAGCAGATAATGTAAGTATCAATATATGTTTATTGATGAATTATAGAATACTTTCTTGAAACACAATTATTTACCAATTGAAATCAATGAAAACTCTATCATTAGGCTTAACATACTAGTAGCTATTTAAGTAAATCTATTTTTTCACAATATCCCTCCACACAAAACATTAATAGTTTCTTATCATCCAGCATTATGTGATTGTATAGTCCACTTTTGGTCATTCAACACAGAACATTGACATTATTGTGGTTTCAATATCTTTGGTTTTAATAGAACTTGATTCATTGACTGAGTGATGAAAATAATAACTGATCCAACTTTTGTCTTTGAATTTATTCTGGTCTTGTTTCTATGTTTTCTCCATTTATTTTAGGTGATGAATTTCAATCCTTCTGAAAAGAACCAATAAAATCTGAAGTTATGTATTATACAAAATTGTTTGCATACATGTAGCAATAATATGATTTTCAATAAAATAGCTATGCTGTATGGATTTTACTGATTTTTAAAAGTTGTCCAGTGTCATCAGTTGCTAACCTCCTACATCCTTTGGTCTCTGATGGAGATTTGTCAAATTAGCAATATACCGCATCTTCCTATTCAAATACTATATAACAATCAATTAATTTATTCTTCTTTATAACATTTAGGTATTTTCCCAGGTTATATATATAATATATATATAAAGATCAATGTTAAAACTTTAGGCAATTATAATAACATTCCATTATTCACAAGAATTTGCAATATATTATACAAAACGCAGACAACAGAAACAATATTTCCTTAAGCTTTTGAAGTTCTGACAGAGTTCAATTTGTGTTTTATTTCAATGAAAAATACCTTGAACTCTTTGGACATATTGAAATTATAACATTGATACAAAAATTATATTGTTTTATCCTTATTTTTGTGTTGTTGGCTTGCTGTCTCATTTTATATACAGTTATACATACATCAATAATCTTCTTCTTTATTAAAAGTAACTAGAGGCTCCAAGGAACCTGTGTCACTCACCTGATATTTTTATTTACAATTGATGCATAAAGCAATGCAACCGTTATACTTTTGCTTTAGTTTCAGAGATATAAGCCAAAACTGCATTTTACCCTATATTCTATTTTTAGCCATGTCTGCTATGTTGGTTGGCAGACAGGGTCATCGGACACATTTTAAAACTAAATACCCTAATGACGATTGTGACCAAGTTTGGTTAAATGGTTAAGTGTCTCAGTTGTTTCAGAGGAGAAGATTTTTGTAAAGATTACAAAATTTACCAAAAATTGTTAAAATTGACTTTAAAGGGCAATAACTCTTTAAGGGTCAACTGACCATTTTGGTGATGTTGACTTACTTGTAGATCTTACTTTGCTGAACATTATTGCTGTTTACAGTTTATCTCTATCTATAATAATATTCAAGATAATAACCAAAACTGCAAAATTTCTTTAAAATTGCCAATTCAGGGCCGCAACCCAACAACAGATTGTCTGATTCGTCTGAAAATTTCAGGACAGATAGATCTTAACCTGATGAACATTTTACAAATGTCAAATTTGCTCTTAATGCTTTAGTTTCAGAGATATAAGCCAAAAACTGCATTTTACCCTATGTTCTATTTTTAGCCATGTTGGTTGGCAGGCAGGGTCATCGGACACATTTTTAAACTAGATACCCTAATGATGATTGTGATCAAGTTTGGTTTAATTTGTCTTACTAGTTTCAGAGGAGAAGATTTTTGTAAAGATAACAAAATTTACAAAAATTGTTAAAATTGACTTTAAAGGGCAATAACTCCTTAAGGGTCAATTGACCATTTTGGTCATGTCAACTTTTGTAGATCTTACTCTGCTGAACATTATTGCTGTTTACAGTTTATCTCTATCTATAATAATATTCAAGATAATAACCAAAAACGGCAAAATTTCCTTAAAATTACCAATGCAGGGCAGCAACCCAGCAACGGGTTGTCCGATTCATCTGAAAATTTCAGGGTAGATTGATCTTGACCTGATAAACAATTCTATCCCATGTCAGATTTGCTCTAAATGCTTTGGTTTTAGAGATATAAGCCAAAATCTACATTTTACTCCTATGTTCTATTTTTAGCCATGGTGGCCATCTTGGTTGGTTGGCTTGGTCACCGGGCACAATTTTTAAACTAGATACCCCAATGATGATTGTGGCCACGTTTGGTTAAATTTGGCCCAGTAGTTTCAGAGGAGAAGATTTTGTAAAGTTAACGACAGACGACGACGGACGGACGCCGGATGCCAAGTGATGAGAAAGCTCACTTGGCCCTTTGGGCCAGGTGAGCTAAAATGGGATATTTTTATTTTCATATCCCAAAACATTATAGTTCTATCGAATAACTTATTACCAAGTTCACAAACACCAATGTGTTTTATATTAATTTTAAGACATGTATAAATGTTCCAGACCATATCAGTATTTGGACCGTACGTTAACATATAAGTATACTCTTATAAGTCCAACCATATGCATATAGTCAGACCATTTGAGTATACTTGTACTGTCTAGTACCAGCTCGACCAAACATGTGTTTTATTTCAACTGCAATTAAACTTTTGTATTAATCTATTAAAGATTTCAGTTATGTTGATCTGTAATGTACATTTGTTTCTAATAAACTTGACCAACTTCTTAAAATTGGGCAGACTGTACGCGTACAGACCAGATACTCATATGTTCTGGAACATAAACATGATTAACAAGCATTTGACAGGATGTCTTGCTAAAATCCCATTAATATTAGTACTAAATTTTGCGTATATACATGTAAAACCACAAAATACTAACTGAAATTCATGGCGAACACTCACCAAAAACTTAAAGAGGATACAATTTAGAGGAAGGACTGGACAGATGAATGCACAAACAGAGCATAAAACTTACCGAAAACAAGATGTTTTACATTTATCCTTCAGATGCAGGAAAATTGAAAAGTTTTTTTTCTTTCTCTGCCGTCCATGATATAAACTTTAAATTTATTCATGCAAAATATGGAAATCTGCAAAGGTAGGACCTTGAACCTCAGCTTATCCACATTTTGATTTTTGAACTGCATATTTGTTCTTTTCATCTTGCTGACAACCTAAACATAAAAAAATGATAAAAACATAATTCTAGATTAACTTTGTGTTTTTATTTTTGTTGGTACAAACAATTTTTCCCAACTTAAAACGAAAACATCATCACAAAAAAGGAGGTCATACTAACCTCCAAATTTTTAAACAAACCAAAATTATAACTGGATTAAGATCTTGTCATAAATTAATAGCATCGATACTCTTATTTTTGAAGACCATATATGTCTATTGCATACTTATATTCCTTTGTACAAGAGTATGCATATTAAGATTGATTCCGAGGACTTTAATGTTAAATTAGCATGATTAATTTTACAGTTTCTCAGCTCCATGTGTACATTTTGAGAGAATCTTTCAATACTGTATATTCTGATATTCAGAACTTATTGTGAGGTTTTTATTAATGCAACTGAGAGCTGTATCTCATTCTCATTTCTGATACATATTTATGAGCTGAAGACCAGTGCGAAATTTTCTCACTGCATTGAAGACCCATAGGTGACCTTCAGCCGTTGTCTCCTCTTTGGTTGGGTTGCTGTCTCTTTGACAAATTCCCATTTCATAACATGTATGCAGATTTTTCTTAAATTACAATAATCAATCACGCAATTTCATCCATTATTGAAAATAAGCAAAATAAATGCACACAAAATTTAACATTGTTATTAAAGGTTTTTTAAAATTCAAAACAGTTGCCTACACCGTTAATTTCCTTGTTTGATTTATTTCATATTTTTAAAGCCTTTATAGCTAGCTAGATGGTATGCCAGGGTGGATCCAGCCATTTTAAAAAGGGGGGTTCCAAACCCAAGACAAAGGGGGTGTTCCAACTATATGTTCCCATTCAAATGCATTTGAAAAAAGGGGTTCAAGTTGAACTTCCAACCCTGGAATCCTCCCCTGGATTTGCCACTGGTAAGGCTTTTGCTCATAGTTGCATTCATATCGTTACCTATACCTTACTTGTGCATCATTTGGTCTCTGATGGGGATAGGCCTACTGAAGAAGGTTCAACTTGCAATTTGCCAGATTATAGGTCTATTTATCCAAAATGTAGAAGAAAGACATGCATAATAAAACCAAAATTATGTTCAAACAAGAAGTAATTGTAACAGGATGCTGTTACGAAGTCTCCCAAACAAAGCTCACATAACTTGCCATTCCTATTGTCCCATATTCATTTGATTTGTTTTATTGTCTCATACAAGAATATATATGGTTTAGGGGTGGGGATCAGGGATCCGGAAATTTTTTCACCTAACCACTGGGGATCTCAACCATTTAAAAGTTTTTCAAACATGTGGGGGTGGGGGTGACCCCCATGGACTCTCCCTATATTTCATTTGATGTGTTTTATTGTTCCATACAAGAATATATATGGTTTAGGAGTGGGATCTTGACCGTTTACAAGTTTTCAAACAAGAGGGGTGGGTGACCCCTAGGGACTTCCCTTTTATTTTATTTCATTTATTTTATTGTCCCCTACAAGAATATATATGGTTTAGGGGTGGGGATCTGGATCGTTCACAAGATAATAGCACATTCTCAAATTGAACGGGTGGGTTGACCCCCAGGGACTTCCCTTTAATTTCATTTGATTAGTTTTATTGTCCCATACAAGAATATATATGGTATAGGGGTGGAGATCTGGACTGTTAACATGATAATAGCACATTCTGAAATTGAACGGGTGGGATGACCCCCAGGGACTTCCCTTTAATTTTAATTGATTTGTTTTATCGTCTCATTCAAGAATATGTATGGTTTAGGGGTGGGGATCTGGACTGTTTACAAGATAATAGCATATTCTCAAATTGAAGGGGGTGGGTATTACCCCCAGGGACTCACCCTATATTTCATGTGATTTGTTTTATTGTCCTATCATCATTTCTGAAGACTGCGTGTGTCTATCACTTACAGTTTACAAGTTATATTCATTTGAAAATTGTAGAAAATAAAATCCCATAGGGTTCTATAGTAAACCCCTCCCTTCTTTCTTCCCCCCAAAATACCCCTTAATAGACCCCAATGCACAGCTAATTTACATTATTTTCCTTGATTTACACTTTAGAATACAGGTATAAAGTTTTCAAGATAATACAACTGAAGCCCACAGTGGGGGCCTACTGACTGCCTAAGAGGGGCCTGCTCCTGTCATGCTTCAGTAATTCCCTATATAATCAATCCATTTTTCCAAAAAGGGGCCCTGAACTCCTGATCAGCCCCCTTTCCTCATTTCAATCACCCTGATATAAATTTAATTTTATCACTTTAATACAATAGGAATGGTTTAAATTCCCAATATAAATTCTAGTCAGTCAAATATATGAATAAATTGATTTAACCTTTATACCATTCATTAATATCAACATATTTCATTTTTGATAAAAGAAGGGCAAAAGTTTTCTATGGGTAGAAATGGATAGTTACTAATTTGGGAAGCTTTCAAATTCACAACATGCGGTGGCTGTGTTCAAAGTGCTGGGTTTTCATCACCCTCGTGGTTGCGGACTAACGATTTAGGCCTGTGGTGGATAATAGTGTGCGTGCATTAATTTTTTGTACCTTCTTAATCAATATTTTCAAATACTGACGACAAGTGTTGTAATGTATCAATGATCATCAATGTCTTATTTGAGGCCAACGTGCTATTTACATGTGCGATCGATAATGCAGGGAAGGAAACTTGTCAATTATGTTTATTTTAAGCCAAAATAAGATGATCCGCCGTAAAAGTCAGGCGCGTAGCTGCCTTTACGCAAAAATCATTTGCTTGCACATTTTTTCACAAAAAATAATTCTGAAATTGAATTACGGATAGACTTTAGTCTTATTAAACTGTACTTGCAACTACAATCACGTCACAAAGTTTAACCCCGGTAGAAATCAAAATAAAGATGAAGAAGCTAGATTATTATTTTAACAAGGGGGCAGTGGATAACGAAAGCCAAAACGTTATATCTAGTTCGCCTAGCAAAGATGTAAATGAGCCATGTACGTCGAGTTTACAAGACGTTACTGCAAAGAAAATAACATTGTTTGACCACCCTTATCCTGATATGTCTAACCTGACAAATGATGAGTTGTCAAAACATGAAACAAAAGTCAACCTACTGCAGCATGAATGGGAGCCAGACTCGTATGGAAACTACTCTTTTCCATCATCTACATGTAGGTAATTAGAATATGAAAAAAAAAACAATTTGACTTTTAGATGTTGAGATATATTAACGGGGGTAATATCCCAACCCCTTCATGTAGTAACTTAGTCGGCTCCGGGTCAAGACTTAAATGTGGTCGTTCGATTTCGTATTCCCATTGTCCGTTCGTCCAAAAGACTATTAATTTACCTGGAGTATCTGTGTCCCAAATGACCTTCTACCGTTGTCGTAGAAACCTCTCCTTTGATTTGAAAATGACTTTTGTGAGAAACACTACGGATGTCTTGCAAGAAGCAGGACCTGCTTACCCTTCCGGAGCACCGGAGGTCGCCACATTTTCTTCGGGGTCCGTGTTTTTCATCTGTATTTAGTTTTCAATGTTGAATGTTTTTGTTTGTCCTTTTGTGTCTTATCTGTGTCCATTGATCGCCCTTCTATTGATTAACGCTTCGGTTGTCTACTCTTCCTGATCTTCCCGTTTTATAGAATTTATTTTATATTTGAAAATAACCATGTTAATAATATAAGCAGCAAATTACGGAACTCACTAGAATTTTACGATCGTTTCATGAAAATCTGGTATAGTAAGAAACAGATAGGGTATTTTTCATGTTCAAAGCTGTCACTGTAATTACTCATATGCTTTCATATGAGCTTCCGGGGGATTTGCTTCCCTGGACCACCGTCTAGGGTGTTGCCCTGGATTCCCGACTAGAGTGCTACCCTGAACCAGCTTGGGACTTTGAGTGATCCATAGCCTCCCTTGCCGAATCACTATTAAGTCCACAAGTATTCACAAAATAGGAGTTTGGGCGTGAAGGAGTGATGTGAATTTCATAAGCATAGCATACCGGGAAAATGCCCGAAAAAAATTATCATTTTCTGCATAAAATGGTCCAAAAAAATTTTCGCGTCACTTCGCTCGGCAAAAATTTGCCTCGCTCCGCTCGGCGATCATTCTGATTGCACTTCATTTTAGTCCAGCTACGCCCTGAAATTAACCTTGGGTAATCCTCAAATTGATGCAAGAGTGCTACCGGCCGACTACTATTACATGTCTTTGTCTCAAAATAACTCGGCAGCGTCAAATAACAGTTGAAGTAAGGATCGTCTCGGGGGTTTTAGCGATGATTTTAATAACTTACACTTTTTCCATTATTCTCTTTCTTTCACTATTCTTTATTCCTTTTTCTTTGCCCGTTATTCTCTATTCTGTTAATTCACATCCCTACCCTCTTAAGTGGACTTTCGGTGGGTTTTTTAGTTCTGGTATTACAGTGGCGGATTTACCGGGGGCACAGGGGCACGTGCCCCCAGTCGAGGTCACCAAAAATTTTCTAACATAGTTTTATTGCTACTGTATCTGCTTATTTAGATATCTAGATTGAAAATCAAGACACAGCTTGATTTGACTTCTTAAACTGGTCGTTAATTAACCCCAGCTTCAACATGTGATTTATGACAACTTATCGATGGGTGTTAATTTGACAACTTTGTGTATATATAATGTCTATATCCAAAAGCATTTATGTAAACTACATGTACATGTACATGCTGATTGGAATTAATACGAACATATTTATTGGTTTCTAATACAATATTACAGGATCAAGATCGATTAACAAGTGAAATCTTCTGATCAGGAAAGAAATTACCAACTATAAAATCGGTCTTAAAAGAATATGTAAAATAGATGTTTAGTGTCAGGAATGTTAGTATCGATATGAGATATGTCTTTTTACCAAACACTCACATTGTATACGGTTTCTGGGGAATGTGCCTGTCTCAGAACAGTCTTTTCGGATTTTATTAAACAACAAACGATTTTTTCAATGCATACAGCATTTTTATATACGACCGCAAAATTAAAAATTTTTGGTCGTATATTGGTATCACGTCGTCGTCGTCGTCGTCAGCGTCGTCCGAAGACAGATGGTTTCGGATAGAAACTTTAGTATAAGTAAATAGAAATCAATAAAATTTAAACACAAGGTTTATAACTACAAAAGGAAGGTTTACGATTGATTTTGGGGTTATGGTCCCAAAGGTTTAAGAATTAGGGGCCAAAAGGGGCCCAAATAAGCATTTTGCAGTTTCAGACAATAACTTGTGTTTAAGTGAATGAATCTCTCTGAAATTATACCACAAGTTTCCATACATATAAAAGTTTTTTTTCCTCTTATTTTTATGGAAACAAACACTTCCCCTCTGCAAAACATGAATGGTCTGTGCCTTATATATAACCATTAATAAAATTATATTGTATCATAGAAAACCTACTTATATTTGAGATGAAGAACAACAATAAAAGCTTATTGTGTGTTTTTTGCTGTGCATGTGCTGATTTTGTGTCATGGATGGATACCCCATATCCTTTGTTTTTCTATTAGAGTACAGTAATATGTGTAGGTCTATATTTTTCTTGTTTTAATTACCATGTATGAGGGTATGAATAGGTTACCGTGAACTAGGGTATGAATGGTTTACCCTGAATGAGGGTATGAACGGGTTTTACAGATTAGAGAATAATGGTCAAAAGGTAAGGCTAGAAAAAATGGGCCCAAAATATACAAAACAGATTAAAGCTGTGATGAACTGTAAAGAATAGAGGACAATTGGCAACAAATAAAAGAGTAGAAAGAAACGGACCCCAAAATAATGAAAAGGTATAAAATGAAGACCCGACCCCTACCCTCCCTCATACGACCACCATCATCCCCAATACATGACACCACCACCACCCACACTCGCATATATGCATATATAAAAAATCTTTAATTTTGGTTTCATGGTGCCCCCAGACATCGAGTTTCTGGATCCGCCCTGTATTATGCGATAAGTCAATTTTTCATGCAGTTTCATGAAATAATGGTTTTATGCATATCAGCAAGGAATTGTATTTAAATATACAATTCCTTGATATCAGCCAAGATTGTGCGTGAAATTTTAATAAACAATTCAACACTACACGTTATGTGAATTTGATCAAAATCGATGAACATGAATTTGACAGCTAGTGCCCTTTAACAGGTAAAATTCAATTAACAAATTCTGATCTACTGGCATTCAACACCAAATTACTTACTTGCTGTATATTGATAAACATGACTGTATATTGTCAATACCACAACATCGTGAATACGCCATGTGAGGTGTTGGCTATGTTATGGGGTCACCGGTGGCGGCTTCGAAACAGAGAAAAAATCAAGGTAAAAAGTGTAGAATTTTGTTGTTGAAAATTTAAGTTGTAAATTCCTAAAAAGTACTTAATTCCGTTCAACTGCTAACATGTTAGTTCGATACGAAAATAGGATAAAAGCATCCGGAAAATTTGTGATCAGTAATTATCATTCGAATATATGAAGAGCAATGGGTATAAAAAAACTGAACAAGAAAAGTATTAGTAAACAGACAGAAAGTCGTTGAATTAATTATTTTACAATTGTTTAAATATATGAGAGAATGTTTTAGGCGAATTGTCTTTATTTACAGATAAATGTATCTTAGTTCGGGAAATGATTTATTCTTCTGGCGGCTTCAAATATTTTTTATCAATAACTTATTACACAAGGAGACATTTTATTTTTGACTTTTGACAGCATGAACCCCAGTTAATTAGCAAACACAAATTAAGAAACAAAATCGTTTACAGTTAAATTTTATAGAAGGAAAAGGGGGTAAATAAACAAATTTTACTATACGCTCACATACTTCTAAAAGATTTGCATATGTAAGCTGTCTGTAGATAATGTTAAATTATTTCAGGAGTTTTGAAAAAGAATATATACAGTTTAATTTTCGACGTCTACTGCTACAAAATTTTTTTATAGATTTGGTACTTCGATCAGTTTCGACTCAAAATTTCTTTTGGAATTGTTAGATGGCAAACTATTTAGGAGAAGATTGTATCTGTACTTTATGTAATTATGGTGATATTGGCGACGAGATTCATTATATGATAGCAAGGGCTTGTACAAATCCTTGATTATAGAATGTTCGGCAATATAAATAGACGAAAGTAGACAAACCCTAATTAAACGGGGTTTTGATCTCCAAGCTGGCCACATCGAATAAGATCTATATTTCTAAACTTTTAAATGAAATAACTTGAATTGAAAAATTTTCCAGCTGTGTGAAGGTTTTTATATTTCTAAACGTCTTCAATTATTTAGCATATTCATGTATTTTTATAATTTTTCCAAGGAAACTTTTTTTTGGAAAAGTTTACTTCTATGTGTTTATAACCATCACCAGAGACATATTCTCTGCCATCACCAATCAGTCCTAATCATTAAAGATCAATTAACCAAATTCAAATGATGATTGGTATTGAATATGATCATCGGCCATCCGTGACGTATCCCAAATACCGGCGCATGCCGATAGATAGATAGAATGATAGATAAAGATGGTTTGTATGGCAAGCCGTTGTGGAATTGATTCCTATTCATTAATATTAAAATGATTTTTAATATTACAAAATCATTTTTAATATTAATAAATCGAATTTTAATATTAAAAATACTGTCATTTTTAATATTAATAAATGAATATTTAATATTAAAAATCATGTATTAATATTAAAAATCATTTTTAACATTAAATATTCAGTCTGATTTTTAATATTCATAAATGAATTTGTAATATTAATAATACGCTGATTTTTAATATTAAAAATCAACATCAATGTTACCTTAGGGTTTAATATAAGGCACACCAATCATTTGATTTATCAGAGACATATAATACATGTATTATATGTCTCAATACATGTATTATATGTCTCTGATTTTATCAAAACAAAATTACAAAATTATTAAATAAATTATCAATCGAATGTATACCCTCAACGCTCACTAAAACTTTATATACATGTCCTAAGTGACTTTTTATGTCCTGCGTGCACCCAGGAGATCCTGAACGGTTTTAGAAGTACCATTATTTTATATGCATATATTTAAAGCTGTTCTTAATTTTGTACATAATAGGTATATGTATATATGTGTGTATCAGACCAAATGACTTCCCAATTAGCAGAGGCGGATTTAGGTTTTTCCGAAGTTTATATTTGCTACTTTTCTTCTTTATTTCATATAAATGATTTTTGATTTTTTTTAAATTTTGGTGTTGAAATAGGAATGGACACAGATACCTAAGCACATTTAACAAAAGAAATTTTGTGTAATGTCATCAATCTGTATTACGCGTAGACAGGATGTTCTCTAGAAAACTATACGTTATACACACCCGAGGGTACACGCACTGTCGTAATGGAAAATTACTGTATGTTATAATTACCTGTAATCAGCTTTGCAACAAATCAGTTGACTGACCATGTCATTACAGTTCAAAAGATTTTCCTCAAATCAAAATGGAATATTTATTTTATCTTTAAAATTTAAAACTTTAGAAACAGAAATAGATAGAATTGAACAATTTAAAATCGTATTTTAACAAAGATCAAGGATTTGTATAGTGAGAAGGATTAAGATATAATTTTACAACGATCCTAAGAAAATATGCAAACAAACGTTGAATCAAACCAGAGACATATATGTCTCTGATCAAACCTACGCAGTTTTATATTATAAGACTGACTCAGTGTGCTGGGTGAGGTGCTGGAACTTGATATACATGTATCATTAAGTTACAGTTCTGTTAGGATTTGACTGCCTTTTACAGGGACTTTCTATTCTTACTGTTAACAGTTAGTAATAGATTGTTCCTGGCTTAGAATGATTCTCTGCTCAGCAACTGGTGCGTAATTAGCATTTGATTCAAATATCTTGTAGCAGTAAAAACACAAATTAATGTATTTAACAGCTTTATTCAGGAGCACAGTCTGTTAATCGTAAATAACTTCGAGATTTATGTGTAAGTTTACTCTGCTGCTCGAGCTCTGCTAATCGATGTTCCAGTATTTCAGATTTATATTTATTCGTGAGGCCCTCGTCATTATTTATATTCACTCAAAGCACAGTCTCCTGGAGATTTAATAATCATAGTGAAAATTATAGCGAAAAAATAGCGACAAATTGGGAAATAAAATATTTTTAGTAGCATTATTATTAAATCTTCAGGCGACTGTGCTCAATTAAGAGGTTCTCCGTTACTTGGAAAATCTTATCTGATTCAGGATCAATTCATCGGTTACACTCCCTATCATCAGTGATTCTTTGTTTTTAAAAGGTATTGTGTAAGTGTTGACTCTCAATTTGCATGATTAATAACAGATATCGACTCGCTACCAGGACTACTGCAAAAAACAATTATTCAGTTCACTGATTTAGATGGAAGGTAAAAGTACAGAAAGTCACAGGACAAAAGTCAAAGGACATAAAGTCGCAAATTTGATAGGACAAAACATCCATTTTAAAAGGGGTTCTCAACCCATTGTAAAGGGGTTCCAACTATATGTCCCCATTCAAATGCATTGATCGTCCAAAAAAAAGGGGGGGGGGGTTCCAACCACCAGGAACCACCCCTCTGGATCCGCCACTGCAAAAAGTCACAGGACAAAAAGTCACAAACAATTTGTTGACAATTGTTTGAATATATATGAAAAAGATCTTGAAATATTTTCTTTTTATTACATATATTCATTTTTAATTTAAGGAAATTGCTCATACATGTCATAAACCTTGATAAATGAAAATGTATTAGTTTTTAATCATGCAAAGGATATATTTATTGGCAAATTGAAGCCATTTAAGTACCAAGCCACTTTGACATTTTGTTCTCATAACAATTATTTGATCATTATTGATATTTATTGAATACATTTCAATTACAAAGTTGCTTCATGTATAAAACTTCAAGAAAAATACAAAAAAGTGTTTTCTTGTTCAACATGTTCAAAGAAAAATAATCTCAAAACTTAATTGTGACTTTTGTCCTGTGACTTTTGTCTGTGACTTTTGACCGTGACTTTTGTCCTGTGACTTTCTGTCCTACATTCAGATTGAATAGGGGTTTGGATGACCCGTCTCCTCTATCTGAGACTACCATCTCAGTGATGAGCTTTATGTTTTATGTATTGTGCTTGTCATATATGAATGTCGGATAAAAGCTCTACAGAGCTTATGTTGTATTGTTATATGTATAACCGACTTTAAATAAATCTTTTTGCTAGCCCCTAACAACTAACAAGTAAGAATAAGGTTACTTTTTTTGTAATACAAACAATTAAGACGTCTTGCAAGGCTTTTTTTACCATGATGGCGTCCCATAAAAGTTGAAATAGCCATGCAAGATGTCATTATCATTTGACTAATATTATGGCACATATTGTCGCACCACAGGATTTGTGTCAATTTTTCTGGTTTTCTATCCTCACGAACCCCAAAATACTAGTGATAAAATGTTAACTTACTTCTTAATTAAAGCCTAATATTAAGAAGGCAGAAGACCTGGACCATTCATACTTTGTATATACATGCCTTATGTTATGAAGTTTTCGTCTGTCATATGTTCATTGACCTTGAGTGACCTCATTTCATGGCTATGTGACTGCATTGAAAAAAGTTAAGGTGTTTTTAGTATCCTTAATTTCTATTATCATGATTATAATGAGTAATAGGATTCCTATTACTCATTATAAGAGAAATCAAGAATACTAAAAAATTTAAGGATAACTATATTTGATATGTGCATACCTTGCAAAGTCTTCATGTTCGCCAGACAGTTTTCACTTGGTTTGACCTTATTTCATGGATCAGTGAACAAGTAAAGCTTTTGTGGTCACGTCCATATCTCAGATACCATAAACAATGTGTCTACTATATTTACTTTTAATTATTGTATGGAATGATTGTAAGGTATGCATGTCCAACTGGCAAGTTTCATCTGACCTTGACCTCATTTTCATGGTTCAGTGGTTATTGTTAAGTTTTTGTGTTTTGGTCGGTTTTCTAATATTGTATGCAACATGTCAAGTATATTCGTTGTATGAAAATTTTTAGGGATGTACATGTTGGTCTGACATGTTTTATTCAATCTTGACCTCATTTTTATGGTTCATTGCTTGATGTTACCTTTTGTTTTTCTGCCAGTTTTTCTATTTTCTTATTTTCAAATTAGCAAAAGGTCAACTAGGTACATATGTCTGACTGAGAAGTTTCATCTTACTTTATTTTCATAGTACATTGGACAATATAAAAAGAAGATGGGATATGATTGGACAACTCTCCACAAGAGACCAAATGAAACAGAAATTAACAACTCAAGGTCACTGTAAAGCCTTCAACAATGAACAAAGCCCATGCTGCATAGTCAGCTATAAAAGTTCCAGAAATGACAATGTAAAACAATTCAAACGAGAAAACTAACGACCTAATTTATGTACAAAAATGGAAAACAGATATGTTACACATAAACAAACGACAATCACTGAATTATAGGCTCCTGAGTTGGAACAGGCACATACATAACGAATGTGGCAGGGTATAAGGAACTATGAAAATGTTTAGTTTTGAGGTTTGGTCTATTTTCCGGATACTGTAAGCAATAAGGCCCCTTTATTTAGTGAATGAAATGATTGTAAGATGCACATATCTGTCTGCCATATTCTATATGACCTTGACCTCATTTTCATGGTTCATTGGTCAATGAAACACTGCATTGTTTTGTCAGTTTATCATATGCTTAAAGTTACAGGTAGATTATATTTGGTGGATATGTAACAATTGTAAGGTGTGCATGTCTGTCTGGCAGATTCATATAACCATGACCACATTTTATGGTTCTTTGGTCAATGCTAAGTTTTCTTGGTTTTGTCATTTTATCAGATATTATAAGCATAGGTCTACTTGTTGTTGTACAGAATGACTGCAAGGTGTCATATAAGAATAAAAAGATGTCTGTCTGCCAAGGTTAATTTTACTCTGACCTCATTTTCATAGAATAATGATAATATTAAACAGCAAGAATGATGAGCAAGTCGACATTATATACAAATGAGGCAAAATTTTCAGTTGCCTACTAATTATGTAATAGTAGTTATTTTGTCATTAAATGATAATGTTTACCCTTATATGTGTAGGGCAAGAACAGTAAAGGTAAAGGAAACTATAAACAGAAGAAATTATCAACAAAATAGATTTACAGAGGTCAATAAAGCCTAAATGGTAAGTCCACTGTTATAAAAGTTTTTGCCCTTGAATAATGATTAAATATTTATTAAAATAAGATGTGGTATGATAAATGAGAAAACTATCCATCAGAGTTCAATTAAGTGGATGTTAGCATTGTAATTACTTATTAGAGGCCAATGATGACCTGTAAGTAATGAGAAAACCCATACCCTATACATGATATAGTAATCTATAAAAGACAACACTAAAAAATTTGAAACAAAACATCAATTCAAACTTCAAATATACCAGACTAATTTATAAAAACAAAAAATATGAAAACAAAAATAACAGATATGAACTAACATCAACCACTGAACTATGTACAAGCTCCTGATATTGGACAGGCATAATATGGCTGGGTTGATATAAAATAAGAAGCAGTCTGATTTCCAATCAGACTTTTCTCCAATAGAGATCAAATGACATTTAACATGTGTTTAAGGAGGCTTGAGGGTATAAAATTTCAGAAAAATATTGAAAAAAAAATTTTTCATAACTAATTTTATTTATAACTTTATTAGTTGTTACTTTATCATATGGTACAAAATCATTCAAAACCATCTATTTGTTTTGGCCCCAGATGACTTTTAAAATGTATATATCATTGGAAAAGCTCCAAATTATCTCCCTTTGGTGCAAAATGCCATTTTTATACGACCGCAAAAAATTTTGCGGTCGTATATTGGTATGACGTTGCCGTCGTCGTCGTCGTCCGAAGACACATTGGTTTTCGCACTCTAACTTTAGTTTAAGTGAATGGATCTCTATGAAATTTTACCATAAGGTTCAATACCACAAAAGGAAGGTTGGGATTGATTTTGGGGGTTATGGTACCAACAGTTAAGGAATTAGGGGCCAAAAATAAGCATTTTGGTAACTTCCAGACATAACTTGTGTGTTAGTGTATGGATCTCTCTGACATTGTACCACAAGGTTCCATATCACAAAGGGAATACTGGGATTGATTTTGGGGGTAATTGCCTCAAAATTTTAGGAATTAGGGGCCAAAAAAGGGGCAAAAAACAAGCATTTTTCTAGTTTCATGACAATAACTTGTGTGTAAGTGTATGGATCTTTCTGAAATTGTACTACAAGGTTCCATATCACAAAGGGAAAGCTGGAATTGAGTTTGGGGGTAATTGCCTAAACGTTTAGGAATAAGGGTCCAAAAAGGGGCCAAAAATAAGCATTTTTCTAGTTTCCAGACAATTACTTGTGTTCAAGTGTATGGATCTCTCTGAAATTGTACTGCAAGGTACCATACCACAAAGGGAAGGCTGGGATTGATTTTGGGGGTAATTGCCTCAAAATTTTAGGAATGAGGGGCCAAAAAGGGGCAAAAAACAAGCATTTTCTAGTTTCAGGACAATAACTTGTGTGTAAGTGTATGGATCTTTATGAAATTGTTCCACAAGGTTCCATGTCACAAAGGGAAAGCTGGGTTTGAGTTTGGGGGTAATTGCCGTAAACGTTTAGGAATTTGGGGCCAAAAAGGAGTTTTGATCCCAACAGTTTAGGAATTGGGCCAAAGGGTCCAAAATTAAACTTTGTTTGATTTAATCGAAAATTGAACTATAGGGGTTCTTTGATATGCCGAATCTAACCGTGTATTTAGATTCTTCATTTTTGGTCCCATTTTCAAATTGGTCTACATTAAGGTCCAAAGGGTCCAAAATTAAACTTAGTTTGATTTTAACAAAATTGAATTCTTAGGGTTCTTTGATATGCTGAATCTAAACATGTACTTAGTTTTTGATTATGGGCCCAGTTTTCAAGTTGGTGCAAAAAGGGGGAAAAGGGTTTGCAGGTTAATGGACAATTACTTTAGTACAAAACATAATTTAAAAGGCAGTGTAAGGTTGGTAATTGAAACTCATTTGAATATCTCACCTAAACTGCTTTTAAATTATTTATATTGAAATTTGCCAAAACTTTATTATAAATAAATTCCATTGAAATTTGCCAATAACTTTAGTTTAATGAACTTCATTGGAAATTTGCCAATATAAAATATTGCTGATGAAGCTTTTTGTTTATCTCACCTAAACTGCTTTTAAATTATGTATATTGAAATTTGCCAAAACTTTATTATTAAATTTCTGATTTATATATAAAAGCAAATTATAATGATAAGGCAAAAGATACACACCAAACAGGATGTGTAAATTAATATATTAAGTATTGTGCAATAGCAAGAAATTTTCAATTGCACAGTATTGCGTAATAGCAAGAAATCTTCAATTGCACAGTATTGCGCAATAGCAAGAAATATCCAATAGCACAATATTGCGCAATAGCAAGAAATTGTCAAGTGTACAGTATTGCGCAATAGCAAGAAATATTCAATTGCACAGTATTGCAATTGCAAGAAATATTCAATTGCACAGTATTGTGCAAAAGAAGATACTTTGTATAAATTGCTTATTTCTTGACCAATTTCAGTGGGGTTTTATTCTTGAATTCTTGGGGTTCTTTAATATGCTGAATCTAACCGTGTATTAAGTTTTTGGATTTTGGTCCCCGTTTTAAATTGGTCCACATTGAGGTCCAAAGGGTCCAAAATTAAACTTTGTTTGATTTCATCAAAAATTGAATTATTGGGGTTCTTTGATATGCCGAATCTAACCCTGTATTTAGATTCTTAATTTTTGGTCCCATTTTCAAATTGGTCTACATTAAGGTCCAAAGGGTCCAAAATTAAACTTAGTTTGATTTTAACAAAAATTGAATTCTTAGGGTTCTTTGATATGCTGAATCTAAACATGTATTTAGATTTTGATTATGGGCCCAGTTTTCAAGTTGGTCCAAATCGGGTCCAAAATTAAACTTTGTTTGATTTCAACAAAATTGAATATATGGGGTTCTTTGATATGCTGAATCTAACCATTTATTTAGATTTTTGATTTTCGGGCCCGTTATTAACTTTGTCCACATTGAGGTCAAAAGGGTCCAAAATTAAACTTTGTTTGATTTCATCAAAATTGAAATATTGGGGTTCTTTGATATGCTGAATCTAACCGTGTATTTAGATCCTTAATTTTTGGTCCTGTTTTCAAGTTGGTCTACATTAAGGTCCAAAGGGTCCAAAATTAAACTTAGTTTGATTTTAACAAAATTGAATTCTTAGGGTTCTTTGATATGCTGAATCTAAACATGTATTTAGAGTTTTGATTATGGGCCCAGTTTTCAAGTTGGTCCAAATCGGGTCCAAAATTAAACTTTGTTTGATTTCAACAAAATTGAATATATGGGGTTCTTTGATATGCTGAATCTAACTGTGTATTTAGATTTTTGATTTTGGGCCCCATTATCAACTTTGTCCACATTCAGGTCAAAATGGTCCAAAATTAAACTTTGTTTGATTTCATCAAAATTGAACTCTTGGGGTTCTTTGATATGCTGAATCTAACCATGTATTTAGATTTTGGTTATTGGACCATTATAGGTGAATGTCCAATTTAAAATTTTAAGTTCTTAGACCACATTCATTCTGTGTCAGAAACCTATGCTGTGTCAAATATTTAATCACAATCCAAATTCAGAGCTGTATCAAGCTTATATGTTGTGTCCATACTTGCCCCAACTGTTCAGGGTTCGACCTCTGCGGTCGTATCAAGTTGCGCCTCATAAGCATTTTATTTGACATTAGAATTGTAATATCTTTTTAACTCATCGGTGACCTATATTTTTATGATCATTTTCAAGTAAGCTGTACTTAAACTAAACTATTGGTACTTAAACTAAACTATTGTAAAATTTAAGCGATTTCTGTAATTTAGTTCTTTTTATTTCGATATTACCTCTATTTCTCCTATTAGTTCAACAGAAAAAAGTACCTTTACAAAATGTATGCTTCTTTCAAGGCGGACTGTGAGCGTAAATGAACGGTGACCCGTTTTTTTAATTTTATTTTTCTATTAAGTATAAGATAAAGTTCATTTATAGAAAAATATAGCAAAATCCTATATTAAGAAAAAATTTGATTTAGACCTCGAGCCCCTTAATTTAACAAAATAGTTCACTGTACAGCCTTTGACAATGAGCAAATCCTATACCCGACAGTGGTTTTAATAACAGCACAACATTTGAACAAATTGTAAACATTTGTTGCAATGGGCTTAACTCAAAAGACTGCAACAAAGAACCAAACAACAACCGGTAATATGTAAATCATAGACACAAAGCACTGAAATAAGAGTACTAAGTAACAATGAATATTCAAATGAAAGTTTATCAAAATGTTCATAAACATGATAAAATAGCCATTTTATTGCTGTATTTCTCTTCACTGATAATTTTTGAGTTTTGTGTATTTGTAGGTCAGACATCTGGGTTTTCATGGTCATCATTCAACAGATCAATACTGAACAGAAAACTTAAAGTTGATATTTTTCTCCATAGTGCGACTTTTTTAATAATATGAAATGGAACGTGTTTTTCCTATATTTATTAGAAAGAGGAAATTTCAACATAATGACTTTAAACAAAAGGAGTCATATCATCACGATCATAGATGCACAAGAACTTGATCGTGTAAATGCAACAATGTAATTATCAATTGAAAGAAGGAACGAATGAAAAATATTAGTATGTTGTTGTCCAAATAAACTTGCTTTGTCTTCTCATTTAAATCGCTCCAACCAATAAAGATGTACGGAGGAAGATCTTTGAAGAACAGATTGAAAAAATGTGTTGTCTAAGAATTGCAGGAATATTCTAGTGGATGAAATAATTTATTGACTTGACTCTTATATAGTGGACTGAATAATTGTACATAGCAAGCAGTGAAAAAGAAAACTAAAACTTTAACAGAAAAAGTGTTTATATTATAAATTTGCAAATATAAGGTTAATGTTATGTACACCACAAAGGTATATAATTCAAATTGTTTGCATATTCATGTATTGCAATGAAACTATAACAAAGAAAACCTTACCTCATGAAAAGAGTAAACTTGTCAGTCAGAATATGAAATATTTTTTTCAGTTCTATTTTCATAATAAAATAAACAAGACAAAGATTTCAAAACAATATTTTTCATTTATTTAGACATGTCATCATTGTGTTTCAGTGAAAGGACTTTACTCTTTGACCATAAATATTATTATACATTCCAAATTGCAAAATAAGAATAATCTTTATTGTCATATAAACAAATAAAAACATGTTTGTGACAAAATGAAAAAAAAATATATATATATATATATATATATAAATAAATTTGGTGTATTTACTGTCTTCTGATTGGTTAAAAGTATTACTTTTATTTTCAATGTTGTCAATTTTATGGCGCATGCCCACTCTGACGTTGTATATTCATACGCCAACATGTGTGTACATTGTTATTGTTAATATAAATAATATAAAAGTTCCTTGAGCCTTATTTTTGATAGAAATTTATTTATAATGAATGGCAATAATTTATTTTGAATTTATTGAACCATAAAATTATTTTGACTCTTCATTTACATAATCCGCTTCATGGATTATTCAATGTGAAGAGTCAAAATTAATTTTATGGTTCAATAAATTCAAAATAAATAATAGCCATTCATTAAAAAAAAATATAAAAACTCGTATACATTTAAAACTTTTACTACCAAACAGCATTCATTGTAACATACACATTACTGTATATTTATATCTATATATTTATAATTTGAATCCCATAGGATTTTATTTTGTCCCATGGGATATTAAAATCCCATGGGATAATTATAGTCCCATGGGATTTTTTGTCCCATGGGACAACAAATATCCCATGGGACTACAATTATCCCATGGGACCAAAAATCCCATGGGATTTAACCAAAATCCCATGGGATAATGGTCAATCCCATGGGATTTTGCCCTGTCCCATGGGATATTGAAAATCCCATGTTTTTATAAATCAAATAGCAAAATAAATATAATAGTAACAGTAGAAAACCAATGAAATTATTGAATCCCATGTAATTCCGCACATTTTGGTTATATACATGACACTGAAGCTCTTATTTGAGGCGGCGGCGGATTTGCAAATGAGTGTTTTGCAAATTAAAAGTGTCCAGTGTTTTATGTTTAACGACAAAACATTGTTTATAGTTTTCCAGATATTTTATTTATACAGACAATGCTTAATAATAATGTACTATAAACAATTTAATATTTTTTAAAGTGCCAAACATTTATTTTTCTTATTTTAGCTTCAATATTCTTTGTTTTTTTTATACATTTGAGTTTAATGCTTTGATGCTCCTTTACTTTTATAAATAAAATGTGAGTACAATATACATGTGTACAAATAGGTTGTATATATATATATATATATATTGTACATGTACATTTTATATATTATGTTGGTCAGTATTTCATTTTTAAATGATTATTAAAAGCATAAACACAAAAAATATATTGAAGCACTGTATTAGGTTATTTTGTTTTAGATTCAATTGTGTTTTTTTTCTTTTAAGTTATGTTTTTCCCACAGAAATCACAAATATATGTATTGATAAGAATATTTAGACCTTTAAACATGTTGCATTCAGATAATATATAAGTATATGAACTAACATCATCTCAAGCCATTGATATGTTAAAGGTGCTGTTATTCAATTTGATTTTAATAAATAGTTTTAATCTTTTATACTCTGATTTAATTTTTTATGCACACACGAAGGGTTTTAAAAGTGTGTGCCCGCCAAATGTTTGTTAAAAAAACTTTTCGCCCGCTCATTATTTGCATGAAAAAGTATGTGCCCGTCCATGTTTGCACCGCCCCACCCTCAGATAAATATTGCACAGTCCCTAAATAGAGAAAATTATACAAAATTTGAAAAATTTTAAAGTTCTTTATCCAATTCTAAATTTGGCTAATTTAGAGTTCATTACACTTACTCATTAATCTGCACGAGTGAGTTCAGGTGCTCAAGTAAAAAAAGCATATCCTGCTCCTCGTGTGACATCGGTAATGATATATGATAGTCTTAATTCAAAGACGCATGCTTTTATCTTTTATATTTTCTGAACTATATGTCGAGTATATTTTGAGATTTTAGATCGATAAAATATCTATTTATTGATTTCTAATTTTAGATTGTTTACCTGTATCTATGGATGTGATCCAGCACAGAAATTATGGAAAAAACACAAAATTGACGTAGAAATAACAAAAGAAAATAAAAACGTGGTAAACTCTTAATCTGGTGTAATCGCACCGATAAAACTATAAATATATCATTAAATATAGCACCAGTTTGACTGACTTTTTTTATTTAAAGTAGAAAATAATAAGTTGTCCTTTTTGTACAGGTGATGATGGAGTGTCAGTACTTCAAAGTATCATTCACCAAGTAGCAAGTAACTTTATGTAGTAGTTTGTAGACTGTTCTTTGTCTTTTCGTGGGGTTGTTTTTTACACTATTTTGGCAGTCTCTCTCCCACTGTTCTTTGTCTTTTCGTGGGGTTGTTTTTTTTACACTATTTTGGCAGTCTCTCTCCCACTGTTCTTCGTCTTCTCGTGGTGTTGTTTTTTACACTATTTTGGCAGTCTCTCTCCCATTGTTCTTTGTCTTTTCGTGGGGTTGTTTTTTACACTATTTTGGCAGTCTCTCCCACTGTTCTTTGTCTTTTCGTAGGGTTGTTTTTACACTATTTTGGCAGTCTCTCCCACTGTTCTTTGTCTTTTCGTGGTGTTGTTTTTACACTATTTTGGCAGTCTCTCTCCAACTGTTCTTTGTCTTTTCGTAGTGTTGTTTTTACACTATTTTGGCAGTCTCTCTCCCACTGTTCTTTGTCTTTTCGTGGTGTTGTTTTTACACTATTTTGGCAGTCTCTCTCCACTGTTCTTTGTCTTTTCGTGGTGTTGTTTTTACACTATTTTGGCAGTCTCTCTCCCACTGTTCTTTGTCTTTTCGTAGGGTTGTTTTTACACTATTTTGGCAGTCTCTCTCCCACTGTTTTTGTCTTTTCGTGGTGTTGTTTTTACACTATTTTGACAGTCTCTCTCCCACTGTTTTTGTCTTTTCGTGGTGTTGTTTTACACTATTTTGGCAGTCTCTCTCCCACTGTTCTTTGTCTTTTCGTGGGGTTGTTTTTTACACTATTTTGGCAGTCTCTCTCCCACTGTTCTTTGTCTTTTCGTGGGGTTGTTTTTTACACTATTTTGGCAGTCTCTCTCCCACTGTTCTTTGTCTTTTCGTGGTGTTGTTTTTACACTATTTTGGCAGTCTCTCTCCCACTGTTCTTTGTCTTTTCGTGGGGTTGTTTTTACACTATTTTGGCAGTCTCTCTCCCACTGTTCTTTGTCTTTTCGTGGGGTTGTTTTTTACACTATTTTGGCAGTCTCTCCCACTGTTCTTTGTCTTTTCGTGGTGTTGTTTTTTTACACTATTTTGGCAGTCTCTCTCCCACTGTTCTTTGTCTTTTCGTGGGGTTGTTTTTTACACTATTTTGGCAGTCTCTCTCCCACTGTTCTTTGTCTTTTCGTGGGGTTGTTTTTACACTATTTTGGCAGTCTCTCTCCCACTGTTCTTTGTCTTTTCGTGGTGTTGTTTTTTACACTATTTTGGCAGTCTCTCTCCCACTGTTCTTTGTCTTTTCGTGGTGTTGTTTTTTACACTATTTTGGCAGTCTCTCTCCCACTGTTCTTTGTCTTTTCGTGGTGTTGTTTTTTACACTATTTTGGCAGTCTCTCTCCCACTGTTCTTTGTCTTTTCGTGGGGTTGTTTTTACACTATTTTGGCAGTCTCTCTCCCACTGTTCTTTGTCTTTTCGTGGTGTTGTTTTTTTACACTATTTTGGCAGTCTCTCTCCCACTGTTCTTTGTCTTTTCGTAGGGTTGTTTTTACACTATTTTGGCAGTCTCTCTCTTACTGTTCTTTGTCTTTTCGTAGGGTTGTTTTTACACTATTTTGGCAGTCTCTCTCCAACTGTTCTTTGTCTTTTCGTGGTGTTGTTTTTTACACTATTTTGGCAGTCTCTCTCCCACTGTTCTTTGTCTTTTCGTGGTGTTGTTTTTTACACTATTTTGGCAGTCTCTCTCCAACTGTTCTTTGTCTTTTCGTGGTGTTGTTTTTTAAAGTATTTTGGCAGTCTCTCTCCACTGTTCTTTGTCTTTTCGTGGTGTTGTTTTTTACACTATTTTGGCAGTCTCTCTCCCACTGTTCTTTGTCTTTTCGTGGTGTTGTTTTTACACTATTTTGGCAGTCTCTCTCCCACTGTTCTTTGTCTTTTCGTGGGGTTGTTTTTTACACTATTTTGGCAGTCTCTCTCCCACTGTTCTTTGTCTTTTCGTGGGGTTGTTTTTTACACTATTTTGGCAGTCTCTCTCCCACTGTTCTTTGTCTTTTCGTGGGGTTGTTTTTTACACTATTTTGGCAGTCTCTCTCCCACTCATAATTATTGATTATCTCTTTGATATCTTCCGCCTCATTTTTAGCGGTTGCAGTGCTACTTGCAATATTTAAATGTCAATATAATGGAATATTATGCGACTGTCATACACGTGAGAGGTTTAGCTAGCTATAAAACCAGGTTTAATCCACCATTTTCAACATAAGGAAATGCCTGTACCAAGTCAGGAATATGACAGTTGTTTTCCATTCGTTTGATAAGTTTGAGCTTTTGATTTTGCCATTTGATAAGGGACTTTCCGTTTTGAATTTTCCTAGGAGTTCGGTATTTTTATTATTTTACTTTTTATGATACATCCTTATTACCGCAGTTAAGCAATTATGTCACTGAAGTAGAGTTGCTACACTTTAAGATAAAGTTGGCTGTTCATTTAGATCCTTCATAGTTTTGAGGATTTCAGATGCATTATATACACTTGGCTTGTGAAACCTTTGATTTCGAGCGTACTTGATAATAGTTGTTTCAAACATACATGTCGTATGCACAGAAATCAATATTAAATGTTATACTGCCACCAAATGGTCGTAGCGGTTGTTGCTGAATTTTCAGTCCAGCAGACCTGGTATGATTTAACTTGTACATTTGATTATACAGGACATGATGGAGGCTATTCAATCGAATGCAACGTTTTGTAAAGACAAGCACAACATGAGAGAATCAAGTCGCAGGCATGTAAAGCAAAAAGTGTACATAAAGTAAGAAGATAAGAAGCGATCGAAATCGGATATGTCAGAAAAAAAAAATATTGACAACATGGCAAATAAAAAAGGAATTCATGGTCTACTAGTGAAACTCCTGCAAAATGTCAAATGACGAGTCATTTTATAATACGCCATACAAAAGCTGATTGATAAATGTCACTATAGATTTTCCTAACGAGATTAATATATTAAACCATCGGTAAATGTCATTCATCCAGCCCTAATACCGGTATGTTAAGGAATGAAAATGTACGAAGATCTACGAAGTCACGTTGAAATATCGAATAAAAGCTAAACATCGGCAAACCAGATATATGTCACTTATTTTGAAAAAAACACTTATCGCTAGAAAATACGACGAAATCAATTAGTAGGTATCATATAGATATATTAACATACCCAAAGATAGACAACTGATAATGAAAGGGAAAAAAACAATATTCTTCATTTTCCATCGTCAAATAGCTAGTATATTGTATGCAAATAAATAAAGATACTGCCATTAATGTGTAGAAAATGAAAACCGTAATAAGTGAAGACTTAGGTGACTCGAAAATATATCAGTTCACCAGATAGTAGATATCTAATAATAGATGAACACTTAATTGTAATCTCAATGGTTGACTCGGCATTAGAAATATGGTCACCCCTGTTATTCTCCTGTCCGACAGTAAAACTCTTGCTAAAAAGGGGCGTCCGTTTGACTGTGCAGGATGTATAAATTCACAACCACTTCTAGTCGGAATGTGGATGTTCAATTTGAATTTTCGTGTAGGCTAATTGTCACGCTCTCTGCACGTTTAAGAACCTTCGCAATAACTCTTTCAAAACGGTATATTTTTGAACTTTTACGTCATTTGATGAACCTATATATCTTATCATTGAATTGGCACTGTTCTACGACAGTCATGAAAGCTTCTCTCGTATTTTTAATTTCGATTACTACGGTAAGTTAGTATTATTTTAACATCATTTTATAACGTTTAATTGTGTAATAAACAATGGTTTTCATATGTTAACTCTGTATTTCGACACTATTTTCAGTTGCCTGCTTTTAACGTTTTTAATCTGAAATACTTTACTTGGAAACATACTAATACTTGGTTTATAATGTACCTTGTCATCGACAAAATAAATTATTATGTATGAAATCATAGTGAAGTTAACTTACGAAAATATGGTTCTATAGTCAATGGCGCTAGAAGCCGAAAATTGAAAATCCGTTAACTTCAAGCATAAATAAAAAGCACAGAAAAAAAAGAAGAATCTGAAACAAGCCAATGAACACATGGGTAACAGGGATAATTTAAGAATTTGAGCATGAATAAAAATAAATATGGGGTGTAAACGAGACAGCAACACACATGACACATCTATTAGTTTTGTAAAGCTTTGTTTGTGTTAGAAGAATCCCTTGTTGACTTGATGATAAAAAATAACTACATGTAGTAGCATTCGAATTAAGATTTTGCTACATGGTATCATTTTTATTTCAGGTTCAAAAAAATATTTTGTGCAAATAAGAAAGCAAATAGATTTTTAAGAAACACATGATATTCACTATTATATGTTTCCAATGTTCAATTGTGAAAACGGCATCCACTTAACATTTGTTAATGAAATACTTTAATTTCTGCGTTCAGATTGCAGTGGGTCAGGTCACAGTATGCAGAAAAGCATCAGATTGTAATCCAACTGAATGTTGTAAAGAAGGATCCCAAAGAAAACGGTTCTTGTTTGACGCAGCTGGGACATGTCAACCCCTTCGAAAAGAACAAGAATCATGTGACCCGTCTGATGCCACCTCCAGAAGTAATCCCAACCTGCGTGTTATAGAGTGTCCCTGTGAATCTGGATATGTTTGTCACAGTACAGAAGCCACAGTTACTGCACACAACTCATTCTGTGTTCATGGCGGTGCACCATGAGTTTTGAACTTATTACAGAAAAGCCATTATAGACTACTTATATATGATGTTTTTTAATTGTTTTGTCTCTTTTCAAACCAGCAGGCAGAGAAAAGTTATTAACTAATTTCATACCTTCTCTATCTAACTCCTTATTTGACTCAAGGAAATATATTTAGGAATTCAATAAAAAACAAAGTCTTAAACCTTGCGAATCTTGGCCGATACATAACGAATTGTATTTAACTGTCTGATGCGAAGTTTTGGCGGCAAATTCACCCAAAATGCTTTAATGAGATCATATTAAAACAATTTTAAATAAAATATGTAAAGTCTTATAGAAGTTATTGAAATTTCTTCTAATCTGTCAATGTCGTTCTAATTCTGATGTATTTCATTGTAAGAAAGTTTTTCATAATATAAAATAAGGAGATGGGGTATGATTGAAAATGAGACAACTTTCCAACATAGTCAAAATGAAGGAGATTTGTAGCAATTGTTGGTCAACGTATGACCATCAACAATGAGAAAACCCATACCATGTAATCAGTTATAAAAGGCCAGACAAGACAACAACTGCGGTGGATAGCTGTCTTATTTGCAATCATACCACATCTCCTTATTTTCATATATGTGAAACAATTGAAAGGGACCAAAATAACGGGCTGATTTATGACAAAAAAATAAACGAAAAACAGACATGTCAGGCAACAACCAACGACATCCACTGAAATACGGGCTCCTGACCTGGGACAGGCACATATAGAATGTGGCGGGGTTAAGCATGTTTTTAACGCCTTTTTATTTGCCGTTGATTACAAATAATATAGTCGTTATAGTGAGTTTCATGAAAACCAAAATGTTAAATCATAACATCAAAAATAAAAAATCTACTTAAATAAGACATACAAATTGAATGTGTGCGTGTAGAAAAATAGCATTTCAAATGAAAAAGTATTATTTTTTTCTATTTACATGCGATATCTTTACGAATAATTTAAATGTATAGATTTTCGAAGGAAGGTCTATACGAACAAAAATAATAGAAGATATTTACTAGGATCTCAGATGCCACTGCTGGTGGAGGATTTCTCCCCGAGGGTACCACCAGCCCAGTAGTCAGCACTTCTGTGTTGACATGAATTATCATTGATATGGTCATAATTATAAATCAACTGTTTACAAAACTATCACAGAAATAGGTTACCTAAGCTGTATTTGGCAAAACCTTTTGGAAATTTGGATACTCAGTGCTCTTCAACTTCGTACTTTATTTCGCCTTTTTTAACTTTTTGATTTGAGCGTCACTAATGAGTCTTTTGTAGACGAAACGAGCGTCTGGCTTACAAAATCGTAATCCTGGTATCTATGAAGAGTTAAAACTATACCCAGTTCAACATGATGTCAATGATGTACATTTAACTGGAGTAATTACTATCAACTCTCTATGAAAAGAATGGCAACTCTGAAAAAATTACGTATTTCTGTGCAGACTACTACTAAGACTGCATCTATAAACTGGTTAACTTAGATTTTCTTTATCTTCTTTTACCAAGTGGTGTGCCTGTCCCAGGTCATGAGCCCAGGGGCGTAGCTACCTTCTTACTGAAGTGGAATCACAAACTAAAGGGCGAGGGGTATGGGGGCCGCTTAAGGCCCCAGTGGGTCCAGGGCTGTGTCCAGGGCACAGCCCTGGTAGGGGGTCCATGGGAGCGAAGCCCCCCGGAAGCTCCGCATATATAGCGTTTCAAAACAATCCCAACCGTAATAAAACTTGTACATTTTTGTTGTGGTTTTTTGTTCAACTATTTGTTAAACTTAAGAGTCGAATGAAGACTTAACATTGTCGTTTGCGTTTTTTGAACGCCGTGAGAGCTTTTAAAATCACGGAGATTTGTTCCATATGCTAGTATTTGTATTGAGCAAAGTATGTCTATAAAAAAAAACAAACAATAAATATAAACACAATACCATATGTGGAGTTTCTGTTAGCATAAACATATAAAACAATCAATCAGATTGAATCGAAGTCTTAAATACGAACTAACCAGCGAAATTGTCATAAACGGACGTACACCTGATATCTAGATTTCATTACGGCAACCTGATTTGAATCTACATAGAAATAGTCATATATTTATATTCTGACACAACTTGAACAACTTCAGTGCTTAGCGGTCCGTGCTTAGCTGACAAGTTACAAGGGAAATTTCTGTACTTACTCAATAGACACACTTCCGACAGCAGTAGACCAAATTTCCACCCTACCGTGATCAAATAACCTACGTATTATTTTGTTCTTGTCTGGAATATGCATGAAATATCTGCAACTGGACGACTACCAAACAATATAATAAACAAGTTGCTTTCTTTAAAAAGAAATGCAATCGTGAATCAAATGCCTGTTTGGTATATAAGATCAGATAATTGTTATATAAAGATGCATGATTTTACCTCATTTTTTTTATATAAGATGTAGAAAAACTGACATCATGGATTCTTAATGAAACTGCTGTTCAATATTGGGCATAATTTCTTGTTTAAGAAATCATTTCTCTCTCTCACATCCCTCTCTCTTCCGAAAAAATATATATAGATAACACTACAACTTGAAATTGGAGGCAACCACTGTATGTTCCATTCTGAGGTGCTGTTTTGGAAATTAGAGGTAGCTTCCTGGCTAAAGTCGACATGTAAATATGAAAACAGTTTTTGTTTTGAAGAAGTTTAAAGAAATGAATCATGATTATTTGTTTTTGTAGCCAGTTTGAAAATAGTTCAAACCCCTAAGCTGTATTCTTATTTGCTAATCCCGTACTGTTGATTTTTTTATACGATTGTGTGACACAGAGGGAAGCAGGAATAACGATGCCAATTCAGTATAGCGCATGTCCAGTACGCAATTTAAAAATCCCGTTTTTGCAATCTCATTTCCATTGAATACAGATATTGATTTAAAGAAAAATAATTTGTTACTAAGTTGTGCTATTTTTTGCTTATGAATACAAACGTTTTTGTATCGCCTAATTTGTAAGGATATCGTCATATTTTTTTCGCCAAAATGCTCTAGGCCTCTGTCAACTAGATCATCTAAATTCGCTTATGAATACATATTGCCTCAACTCCTTGAAAACAAATTGATGGAATTCCCAGAAACTTGCACTGATTCTTGAAGTTGTGCACCTGCTACTTCAACTTTTCGTCTGATTTTGTGTGTGTGTGTTTGGGGGATGGGGTTCACATACCACAAAGAATATCACTCAGTGTCTGTAAATCGTTTCATATCAATAGAATTATTGTAAGGACTCAAACGCATATTCATTTATGAACTGTTTCGATATGACATATGATTTCTGCATTTAACACACCTGTAAGGTGCTTTTGAAATTTCGTCGTAATTTCCAGGGTTAACTTGCATTTATTAATAAGATTAAGTTAATAGATGCATCACGTTAATACCCCTCCCACTCTGTCCGATTGACCAATTCCTATATGTTAACTTTGTCCGTCTCTCTCTCTCTCTCTCTTTTTTTTTTTTTTTTTTGTGTGAAAACGACGTGGATGCACGTGCTGTCGTGCCTCCGGGTAGCTACGCCCCTGTTCAGAGCCCGTAATTCAGTGGACGTCGTTGGTTGTTGCCTGTCATGTTTGTTTTTCGTTTAGTGTTTTGTCATAAATCAGCCCGTTATTTTTTCCCTTTAAATTGTTTCACATATGTGAAAAAAGGAGATGTAGTATGATCGCAAATATGACAACTATCCAAATATCTAATTCTTAGATATTTGGTGTACTATTTTGGGATATCAAGTCCAAAGAACTAAAAGAAAGAGTGTAATACTTAATTATTATTATAAAACAGTGTCAATATTTTTTTCAAATGAAAAGATACAATGTAAAAATCCTTTGTATGTTATACGTGTATGTGTGTACTTATACATCCAATATACGTCCCAATATGGTGCGTACTTATACATCCTAATATCTCAAAATGTAATACTAGGACTAAATGTAAAAAATATATTCACATCCAAAAATACCAATGATGCATGATTTCGTCTAAAAATCCTAGCTATTCCTTTCTGTTTAGTCCATCTTGATGAAGGATGTAAGTTCCTTTATCAAAAATCTTTCTTAAATCTCCCGCATGGTACCATTATAGTGACTGTTCTATTCAATCAATAGAACTTTCATGTTGTTGAAGTCTTCGATTGGTTGATTGTAGGTTGCTTAACGTCCAGTGGCAAAATTTCATACATGTTCAGGACGATTGAAGTCTTTGAGGTTGTGGTGCGACTGTCTAAAGTATTGTTTCAATGGGAGATGTCTGCTTTGTGACAATTTTTTCTATGCCCATAGAGACTAAGTTATTTTTTGGTTTTGCGAAACCTATCATGTCGCAATTTTTTGCAAAAATAGAAGAAGGTAAATCAAGGCATAAGTAATATGCCGATACTCAAATCTCATCAATCAATTTAGAAGAAAAAATCAAGGAAACAAACAAAAACTGCGGGAATTTCATGAACTTCAAATGGATCGAGACCGTGTGCGTCGACAGAGTACGCCAATGCAAATCTACCTTCAATCCGAGCTTCAATCAAAATGTCAAAATCGGGAAAAGTGCACAGTCGGAAAATGGGGAGTTGAAATCATCAAATTTGTCATAGATTCTAGTTTGAAGTCAGTAAAAACAGACTTAACATAGAACGTTTCCCCGTGCTTGAGGTGTATGCTCTTATAATATTTAAAGTTATGGTGTGCTTGTTCATGTGAGAATTTCTCATATTAATACACCGTAAAAATTTCATGTTTGGTTAAATTTCTTCAAAATACTGGTCTGGTCATCTGTTTTGTATATTGCCCTTTCATACTATTTTAAACTGCTAGGTTTTCTTACAAATATTTCGATGTGCCCCGTGCTGTCTATCATTTGTTGTTTAGTTTTATATGTATTGTCTATCATTTGTTGTTTCGAAATTATTGGTCTTTTGTTGGGCAATGTATGACAAATATATGTTCAAAAACTCGCCCGTAATTATAAATTATGTAATTCATTGACCGCTCCCGACATGTGTAACTTCAAGACATATTTTAGCGGCGATCGATACGGTGGCAGAATGCGGCCATGAAAGAAAAAAAAAATATGTTGTTCCCTCAAGATACTATGTCGTTCCCTCAAGATGCCATGTCGTTCCCACAAGATAGTTATCTCGTTCCCTCAAGATGCTATGTCGTTCCCTCAAGATACTATTTCGTTCCCACAAGATAGTTATCTCGTTCCCTCAAGATACTATGTCGTTCCCACAAGATAGTTATCTCGTTCCTTCAAGATGATATGTCGTTCCTCAAGATGATATGTCGTTCCTCAAGATATTATTTCGTTCCTCAAGATACTATGTCGTTCCCTCAAGATGTTATGTTGTTCCCTCAAGATGCTATGTCGTTCCTCAAGATACTATGTCGTTCCTCAAGATGTTATGTTGTTCCCTCAAGATAGTTATCTCGTTCCTCAAGATACTATGCTGTTCCTCAACATCAAGATGATATGTCGTTCCCTCAAGATGATATGTCGTTACCTCAAGATATTATGTCGTTCCCTCAAGATGTTATGTTGTTCCCTCAAGATAGTTATCTCGTTCCCTCAAGATACTATGCTGTTCCCTCAACATCAAGATGATATGTCGTTCCCTCAAGATGATATGTCGTTCCCTCAAGATACTATGTCGTTCCCTCAAGATGTTATGTTGTTCCCTCAAGATAGTTATCTCGTTCCCTCAAGATACTATGCTGTTCCCTCAACATCAAGATGATATGTCGTTCCCTCAAGATGATATGTCGTTACCTCAAGATATTATGTCGTTCCCTCAAGATACTATGTCGTTCCCTCAAGATGTTATGTTGTTCCCTCAAGATAGTTATCTCTTTCCTTCAAGATACTTTGTCGTTCCCTCAAGATGTTATGTTGTTCCCTCAAGATAGTTATCTCGTTCCCTCAAGATACTATGTTGTTCCCTCATTATTAAGATGATATGTCGTTCCCTCAAGATTGAGGGAACAACATAACTATCTTGAGGGAACAACATAACATCTTGAGGGAACGACATAGTATCTTGAGGAACAATATAACATCTTGAGGGAACAACATAACATCTTGAGGGAACGACATAGTATATTGAGGGAACGACATAATATCTTGAGGGAACGACATATCATCTTGAGGGAACGATATATCATCTTGAGGGAACGAGATAACTATCTTGTGGGAACGACATAGTATCTTGAGGGAACGAGATAACTATCTTGTGGAAACGAAATAGTATCTTGAGGGAACGAGATAACTATCTTGTGGGAACGACATAGCATCTTGAGGGAACGACATAGTATCTTGAGGGAACAACATATTTTTTTTTCTTTCATGGCCGCATTCTGCCACCGTAGATCGATGTCTTTCAAAATTACTTTATTTTTTATCAATAGTACCGCTCAAGTCGACGCTAGGGGCCGTCTTGACCTTGTTGTGGGGTATGAATGATTTCTTCATTGTTGAAGACCCTACATCAAATGATAATTTTCTATGTTTTCTATGTATTGTGTGCGTTTTTGTTCCATGTACGTTTACTCCATATCCTTTCATTTTCTATTAACATAGATCAAAGTAAACACACAAGCATGGTATGACCTATCAGACTCAAACTATCGAACAATAAGCAAGCGAACAATAAGGTGTATCAAGCTAGCGAACAATAAGCCAGCGAACAATAAGAAATACGCGCCAAACTGATCACGCCTTAAAACCGAAGACTTATATAAACATGAAACGTCCTTTGAAATCTGATGACAATCATTTCTATCATGCTATACATTTTTACGAAGACAAAATTGATTTTATATTTATATATATAAATTTAAAACAGCATAATTTTTCTTGATAGCCGAGCATCTCTTATAGGATTTTCAAAAATAATTTTAGCTTCTCCTCTTTTGATTATTTTTTATTACAAACGGTTTGTCTTTATAAAAATGAAAAAAATATCAAGTGTAAAGATGAAAAAATAAACGTGCTGATGCATGTACATACCGTTTTTGAACCGTCAAGTACAGAATTTTGCCTTCAGAATTATAAGTTGAATTCAAAGCTAATAAATATCCACAGTTACCGTTTTGGTACGATTGAAAACTTGCAATTTGTTTATTACATTTTAAAAAGAAATGTGTTGTATGTGACAGTGACAAACAAGTAGCATGACATATGAATTGAAATGAAGATTTTAGCTAATTTAACCGACAAAATGTTCGATTCCAAAATTATTACAGCTGCTTTTCAAAACAGCAATTCCTTTAAAGCTTATACTGATTCGAATTTACAAGAAGAGGGTGAAATCACAACAATACGAACTATTTTTTTTGTATTTCAGTTATACATTAGAACGAAAATCGGGGAAAGGTTTAAAGTTGGGGTCAAGAGACTCTGCCACTTCCCTACTTTAATTCACAAAAAAGTCCGTACGGCAAATCTTTTGTGCGCACTAAGAACAAATGATAGGCAATTTCCTAAGATTGCCTAGACCAAAAGACCCATGTGGGTAAAGTTACGGATCGTCTACAATTGAAGTCCAAAGTTTGGGGTATGGTGATCCAACCCCTCCTTTCTATGATTCATAAAAAGCCCGTACGGCAAAGCTTTTGTCAACACTATATACCAATGATAGGCAATTGCCTAAGGTTGCCTGGACCAAAAGACCCAGGTGGGTAAAGTTACAGATCGTCTACAATAGAGGTCCAAATTTAACGTCGTGTGACCGTACCACTTCTCTACTTTAATTCATAAAAAAAGTCCGTACGGCAAAGCTTTTATGCGCACTAAAAACAAATGATAGGCAATAGCCTAAGATTGCCATGACCAAAAGACCCAGGTGGGTAAAGTTACGGATCGTCTACTTTTGAGGTCCAAAGACTTTAAGTTGGGGTCGGATGATCCTACCACTCCCTACTATAATTCATAAAAATAGTCCTTACGGCAAAGCTTTTGTCAATACTAGGTACAAATGATAGGCATTTGCCTAAGGTTGCCTGGACCAAACGACACTGGTAGGTAAAGTTATGGATCGTCTACTATTGAGGTCCAAAGTTGGGGTTGGGTGATCCTACCACCATCCTACTTCAGTTCATAAACAAGTCCGTACGGCTAAAATTTTGTCCACACTAGGTACAAATGATAGGCAAATGTCTGAGATTGCCTGGACCAAAGACCCAGGTGGGTGAAGTAACGGATCGTCTACTACTGAGGTTCGTAGTTGGGTCGGGTGATCCTACAACCACCCTTCTGTAATTCATGAAAAGTCCCTAAGGCAAAGCTTTTGTCCACACTAGATACAAATGATACAAGATTGCTTGGACCCAAAGACCCAGGTAGGTGATGTTACGGAACGTCTACTGTTGAGTTCCAAAGTTGGGGTCGGGTGAACCTACCACCTCCCTACTTTAATTCTTAAAAAGGTTCCTACGGCAAAGCTTTTGTCCACACTAGGTGCAAAGGATGGACAATTGCCTATGGTTGCCTGGACTGTTGCCTGGACTAAAAGACCCGGATGGATAAAGCTGCGGATCGTCCACAATTGATGTCCATAGCTGGGGTAGGGTGACCCTACCATCTCCCAACTTTTATTCATTAAAAAAAGTTCCTACGGCAAAGCTTTTGTCCACACTAGGTACAAATGATAGGCAATTGCCTAAGGTTGCCTGGACCCAAAGATCCAGTTGGGTAAATTTAAGGATCGTCTAAATTGAGGTCCAAAATTGGGGTTTGGTGACCCTACCACATCCCTGCTTTAATTCATTAAAAAGTCCGTACGGCAAAGCTTATCTCAACACTAGGTACAAATGATAGACCATTGCCTAAGGTTGCCTGGAACAAAAGACCCAGGTGGGTAAAGTAACGGATCGTCTACAATTGAGGATCAAAGTTAGGGTCGTGTGACCCAACCACCCAAATTTAATTCATAAAAAATCCGCATGGCTACGCTTTTGTCCACACCAGGAACAAATGATCGGCAATTGCCTAAAGTTGCCTGGACCAAAAGACCCAGGTAGGTAAAGTTACGGATCGTCTTAAATTAAGGTCTAAAGATTGATTCGTGTGACCCTACCATCTCCTAACTTTAATTCATAAAAAATCCATACGACAAAGCTTTTGTTCACATTAGTTACAAATGATAGGCAATATCCTAAGATTGCCTGGACCAAAAGAACCAGCTTGGTAAACTTACGGATCGTCTACAATTGGGGTCCAAAATTGGGGTCCAAAATTGGGGTCGATGACCCTACCACCACCCTATTTTAATTCATAAAAAAGTCCGTACGGCAAAACTTTTGTCCACCTTAGGTGCAAACGTTAGGCAATTGTCTAGGGTTGCCTTCACCAAAAGACCCAGGTGGGTAAAGTTACGGATCGTCTACAACTGAGGTTCAAAATTAAGGTCGTCTGACCCTACCACCTCCCTACTTTAATTCATAAAAAAATCCATACGACAAAGCTTTTGTCCACAGTAGTTACATATGCTAGGCAATTGCTTAAGGTTGCCTGGACCCAAAGACCAAGGTGGGCAAAGTTACGGATCGTCTACAATTGAGTTCGAAAGTTAAGGACTTGTGACCCTACCACTTCCCTTCTTTAATTGATAAAAAAAAAGTTTGCAAAGCAAAGTTCTTGTCCACACTAAGAACAAATGATAGGATATTGCCTTAGGTTGCCTGGACACGACGACCAAGATTGGTAAATTTCCGAAACTTCTACTGATTTTACATTTGCGGTATGAACACCCCATCACATCCCAATTTTAAATTGTCAAATAATCATTACGGGTAAACTTTTTCTTACACTTAGTACAAATGATAGGCAATTTCCTACTTGTTGCCTGGAACAGATGGCCGGGGTGGATAAATTCTCGAAACGTTTGCAACTGAGGTCTAAAGTTGAGATATCGAGACCTTTCCCCTTCAAAATTTTATTCGTCAAAAATATTCTCTACGCGGCAAAGCTTTTACCACACCAGGTACAGATAAAAGTAAATGGCATAAAGGTGCCCGCATTAGATGAACAAGGTGAATTAATTCATAATGAGTCATGGAACTACTGCAACCGAGGTTAAAATTTGGGGTAAGGAGTTCCTACCCCTCCAAACTTTAATTATTAGAAAATTTACTACGACAAAGGCTTTATCCATACTATGAACAAATGATAGGTAAGTCCTTGAAGTTGCCAGGACCAGATAGCAGATAGGTGAGTTGGGTAAATTCACCTAAGTTCTTCAACTGAGGTCCAAAATTAGGATATGGAGACCCCTCACCTCCCAATTTTAATTCTTTATATATTCCTATGGCAAAGCCTTTGTCTTTTGCCCAGACCAGATGGCCCTGGTCATCCGCTGAATAATCTTATGTTTTTCTTTATATTTCTTGAATCTATGCATTGCAAAACATTTTGTGCCAATTTGGAAAAGTTTTCAAACATTTAATTTTTATTGGGACAAAACCGGGCTTCAATGCCCTGACCACTTTATTTTCGTGGTTCACCTTTAACGACGAAATCACAGAAAAAAAATATATCACATGAATCTACAGTACCATACTAGAAAATTTAAAAAGACCAAATTATTATTATCAGCTTCTTTAACGACATGTTTTTCAGTAACTAGAATACGCAGTCAATCCAAGTTAGTCCAGCTTAATGTTTTAACTTGAAACATTGTGTATTAATAAATTCGCATTAACTATTATATCTAACCTGACCTAGAGGGTCAGTGTCAGCTTTTTACAATATGTGGCGTCTGTAGTTTGTAGTCCGTAGTCATCCGCCATCATCATCCGTTTACTTTTAAAAAAAGATTTTCCCAAAAAATATGATCCGCTCATTTCAGATCTACATATAAGTTATTGCCGTCAGTTGACTGTATATATTTTGTTGGTTTTTGCAGATAAATTTCTATATTTCGTTAAATAATCTGAAGTGTAAACAGCATACCCTGTTCAACTTTTCAACTAGAAATTATGTGTTATGTGAAATGGCTTTCAGTACTTTCGGCATCCTGTCAAATAGTTCCTAAAATATTTTTTTTGTAGAATAAACGTATAGACAATGTATAAACTATTTAAATGATAACCTTTTAAAACAAAGGCGTTTGAGTAAATTGATTTTTTTTTTAACATGTGGATTTCGTTCTTCTTTTTGTTGAAGGCTTGATAACTACATTATGTATCAATGTAAGGCGCGCATCTTTTTTTATGAATTAAAATAGAAAGGTAACATACCCCCAACTTTGGATCTCAATTAAAAAAAGTTCCGTAATTTTACCCACCTTGGTCTTTGGGTCCAGGCAACCTTAGGCAATTGCCTATCATTTGTACCTAGTGTGGACAAAAGCTTTGCCGTAGGGACTTTTTTATGAATTAAAATTGGGTGGTGGTAGGGTCACCCTACCCCAACTTTGGACCTCAATTAAAAAAGTTCCGTAACTTTACCCACCTGGGTCTTAGGGTCCAGGCAACCTTAGGCAATTGCCTATCATTTGTACCTAGTGTGGACAAAAGCTTTGCCGTAGGGAAGTTTTAATGGATGAAAGTTGGGAGAGGGTTGGGTCCAGATTTTACATAGACTCTGATTAAAAAAAATGTTTTTAGAATAACCAAAATCTTTATGTCAATTCAGTTCTCGTTCTATTTGGGTGCCACTCTTACACTTATCACTCTTCCTATCGAAATATAGTAAATACATTACCAGAGTGACGACATACTTTTGAATAATTAGAAAAATGAACTAGTTCTTTGACAAAAGAAGAAAACTGCGTATAATGGTTATCCGCTTTTATTTCTAAAGAAAATCTGACAAAAAATACTTGACGTTCCACAATCAGTCGATTTATTTTTCTCTTCTTTCCAAACGCATATATAAGCTAGAAGATTTAATTGTATCGTTACACTAGTTTAATGTGAACTATTGTTATTAATTGTTTCATTATTATAAAAACAACAAATCCATCTCTTATCAGAGAGCACTAAAAAGAGAAAGGATTACCTAATAGGAATTTTATATGTCCGGTTAAAAAAAGAAGTTGTATTAGATACACGAATAACTAATTAACTTTGTCTGTGTTAAAATGGAATTGCATTTCGTCTTCCTACTGGAAATTATTGTCATTAGATTTAAAAAGGACGTTTTGTGTTATTGCAAGTCTTCGGTTTTTAGGCGTGATCAGTTTGGCGCGTATTTCTTATTGTTCGCTGGCTTATTGTTCGCTAGCTTGAGTCTGGTGTATGACCTTCAATGGTTGCCACTTGCGTCATCAAGGATAGTAGCGTATGCTTTGCCAGCTTCACCAATCATTTGATCTCGAATTCATATGTAAAAGCTAGTGTCAAATCCAGGAGCGTTAAAGAGTCGGGAATAATGTCAGATGGGCGTATAAGTCCAAATATAAATGGATGTTTTAATCATGCAGATCAGTTTCAGTGTTAATGAGATAAAATAATTATAGGGTCACCGACTTCGCGTTATTTTTTGGGTATATCAGTCCTAGAATTGTTCTTGGTAGAAGTGTTCTTGGTGAAAAAATGCCACAAAACTAAGCAATAAAAGTTGTATCTCGACGTTATTCACGACCAACACTGAAAAAAATTGGTTAATGCATCGAAAACGAAGTCGGGGACCCTACCATTATTTTATTCCAATCAAACAGAATTTTTTTTGAGCAACATCACATCGATTTTTAAGAAAATCTATGCATTGGTTTTGGAGAAATTTTAATTTTAAGACATTTTAAAGAACATTTTCCGATAATCATGTGTGATCCACTTGTAATTTGGGATAATTCACTCAATCATATTTCAGAACAAATAAGGATAAATGAATAACTACTCTTTCGATATTTAGTTCAAATTTAATTTACCGTAGTTGTATGCAAAATCTTATAAAAATCTGTGATGTTACCTCATTACAGTAACTTTACCTTGAATGATGAAAACACGAAAAAATTTCGATGCCGTTACAATTATTGGTTCCCATTTAAACAAAATTCACTTGACAACAATATGTCTACTTTATTAATTTATGGACGGGTTTTGGATGAAATGAGGGTTTCAAGATAATTTTTTCTACATTTTCACTGATTTACTTTCTGTAGAGACTATTCATCTATTTAGAGATTTTTTTTCAGTCATAAATAAATATACAAAACAAAATCAGTTGAATTTTTAAATTCCAATAAAATCAATATATTCTAGTTGTTTGAAAAATCTAACAAAAACCGTGATACCATCCATTTTCTTTACCTTATACACAAAACATTAATCTATAATCAGCCGACATGTTTTTACTCTAAAAAAAAAAACTGCAATAATTTGCAGTTGTATATTCTCATTGAAATGACATAATTTTCAGATGAAAATTTACAATTACGGCTTGATATATTCAATACATTACAACAATCTCGGCTGTCAATATCGATTTTAATAACCATCAAACCACGTGATTATGTTGCCAGACGACATTAGAATTTCTTGCGGGTTGATGCTGTTGTTATTGATCGCCCGTTTGTGAACATTTTCGAATTGAATCAGTTGTTATGTAATTTAAATTTCATTCCTTCTGCATCATGGTGGTACCCGTGTTTCTGGTACTTGTATTCTGTTTTACGACATTAACAGAGACAGTAAGGGTAAGACATTTTTTTTCATTATTCTAAAACAACAGTTTATTGAATATTGCGTCGTCATTGGATTGACTAATTTTTCCGGGGTTTTTTTTATGAATACTATGTTTGTTCAGAAAAAGGAAAGTTACTGCAATTGACTACATTTATTTCAAATCTTGTAAATATGAATACATGATAAAGGACACACATGCAAACGTTAATTTTTAAACTATTTAATAAATGAGGTGATTTTGGCATAATTCGAGGTTGCAAAATATCTTTTAAATGTCAGTTCGATTGTTGTAAACTGCCTTTTAACAAAGAATAAACAGAAGCATAATACAATGATATAAGAGGGGAAACGGGATACAGAGAGGGTAAATTAAAACGAGATTCAAACCAAATCAAAGTAATTGAGTAGAATTCGGCAATCCAGTCTTGCAAAACAACAACGAGACGACTGATACTATTATAGCATACGTTACGACACCAATGTTTTGGAAAGCTATGTTAACATACATTATTTCAAATGGATAGATTTTTCTTTAGATCTGTCTCCTGTAGTCTAAACTATGCAAATGCCACTGAATCAGTTTCTTTAGTACTTTAAATAAGTTTTGTATTTATGTTTTTTAGAGTCATACAATCACCAAAAGAGAAGCAGAAAAACCTTCAGAACTACAACTTGAAAATGAATTAAGGAGGGTTAAGAGATTGAAAGATACAGATGCAGTTCTTCCTAGAGTAAAGCGTATGAAAAGAGACGAACACTCTGAACGTGAATTGTCGAGAATTAAGCGTTTAAAACGATCATTAAAACCTGGTTTCTCACGTGTTAAACGGACAAAAAGAGCCAGTGAACTAGTTTTACCAGAACTCGCAAGAGTAAAACGTTTTAAAGATCTTGAGGTGGACTCTTTTAGGCTCTCTCGTGTCAAAAGATTAAAACGGTCCCCATATAAAACTTTGACAGTCGGTCATGACGGACCGAGCTTGTCTAGGATGAAACGTTCTCAAAGTTCGGTTGAATTTGCATTACATGAAAAGGATCTTTCAAGAGTAAAACGTTTTCATGATCCGAATACAATTGAACTTTCCGAGGTCAAGCGATTGAAACGATCTGAAAGGGTAAAACGAATACCTTCCAACGTTCACAAAATTAAGAGAAATAGGAATAAAAATTTGAATTACCTTAAAGGAACACAGAAAAGGCATTTTAAAGCACTCCATGGACATTTGGATAGAAATATTGATTTGAACACCGCGAAACAGGAGTTATCGCGCCAGTCGGGTGCCTTAAAACAAAAGAGGAAAAAGAATAGAGGCAGTGAAACATTGAAACAACGACTGGAAAAGAGAATGCGTAACAAACATAAAAGAAGAATGAAACACAAGAACCTGAAAGCGAAGAAGCACCATGTCCAAAGTCATAGATTGAACAAGAAAAATATAAATTAAAACCATGCGTTGTGTAAATAAACATAGGAGCTCGTGTCAAAGAATCTGTCTGTGCCAGTGAGGGTCAGTGCGAAAATGCTAGATCAGAAAAAAACCATACAGAACAGATACACTATGTACATAATTATTATTATTGTAAAAATCCGAAAAAGTAACAATTTTTATTGGAGTTTTATGTACAAAAAGTTTTCAGTTTTTCATTAAAATTTTCGAAAAAAATACTGATTTTCAGCAGTTTTATTTTGTATCAAAGCATACGCATATGAACTGATTAATTTGTAGCTGTTTGTGTTAAATTTGTTTTTATATACAGAAATTGGAAAATTGATCCTATTATCTTTACTATTATTTCACTTCAACATATGGTATATTTGTTAGTATAGTTATCCCTTTGGCATTCAAATGATATGTAATTACATTTTCACTGATGTCAATGTGATAATTGACTTCAACATACACATAGGACTACTTTAATGCTTTGTTTTGCTATGGTCAATGGTAAAAAGGAGACAATTTTAAGACCAAATTATATAACACTATATTGGAAGCATTTTTCTTAATTTATCAAAATTTCTATTACAAGATATGTAAAAATATGTATCGTCCTCGAAGTTATTAGTACTGGAAAGAAATTGAATTTATAATAAGAAAGTATATCAAGTATACCATTTTTGATGTTTGACCAGATGTAAATCACGACGGGTTTCAAAGAACACAGTTTAAACGTTATTCATTGGTTCACAGAAAATAAATCCAAAAGATACCAAGAGGACAATCATGTCAAAGAAAAACTGACATCACTATTGTCAAAAAAAAAAAAACGTCCGGGTGCGCCGAAACGATAGGAAGGTCCGGTACCGCGAGTGGCGTCCTTCGTCAATATAATCGAGGAATGAGAAAACGATTTTGGCTACGACAATTGGAGCATATCCAAGATAATCTGCGACGCAGATACTTCACAATGGTTAAGTTAAGACCTAAGTACTTAAATAACTCTATGGCAGTTGTGATTTTCACAAATTGTTTTTTCTCCGATACGATCTTCTGTTCCTTTGCCTTCAGAGTAAGCTGCTAATTTTAATTGATTCTCAGAATAGATATATATAAATTTACATTATCAAGATTTTGGTAAACTTTTATGTGATTCTTGTGTCTTCCGTGATTTTCGTTTATGCTTGATTCAATACAGAAGGATGAGTTATAAGATAGCCCAATGACTGTAATTTACTCGATCCACAATAGATATTAAAAGTACTAGGTTCAGATGTTGTTTATATACATATAGTACATTAGTTTGTTTTACATTGCACAGCATTTTTGTATATAAGCAAAATATGTTTCGTAGTCTCTGTTACAATGAAAATGTATCCACATGTCCCTACTAAGGGCGACTTAGAGCTTAACATAAGGTGTAGACTGATGCAACAACAAATACTACTTGTTCACCTGATGTTTTGTTGTTGTTTGTTTGTTTGTGTGTTTTCTTTTTGAATGGTTCTCTTGTTGCTCAATCATTAAATATCTGTTCACTGTTGTGTGAAATGGCAGTTTTTGTCTTTTCAACTTTTAAATTTGGGCCATGTCGTTGTTTGCCGTTTTTTTAGATTCGATTTTGTTTACCACCTTGAACTAATGTTATTGGCTGAACGTTAACTCTTTTTTAAAAGATGCACGTATGTTAGAACACGAACAATATATCTGATGAGCCAGACTGCGTGATCGACATACTTCTAGGGTCTGCTAAAACATAAACTATTGACTATTGATTTTGTATCTGGTTATGTATGTCTACATTGTTATCACATTTCATCGATCAATCGCACACAATTCTAGAACGAAATTGTCTGCAATCAAAAGTTACCTGTTATTTTTATTGATCTTTCTTTCAGCGGTCTGATTTTTCTATTTTGTTTGTTTCCAACATTATTTTTGATAGGAAATAATCATCGGAAAACTCAACCCTTCTTTATATAATAATATATACAAGGGACTTGGATTTTTTTTTATTATTTAACCTTAATTTTGGAAACAATAAACCTTATATAGTTATGCAAGCTAAGTGGTCTATGGAATCTTTTTACCTAGTTTAAATCCTGTCACGTGACGTTTGCCAGGTGAATGGACATATAAAAACAAGATGAAGCGCTTGGTTTGAAACATGACTGCTTCCTTATTCGGATGGCATGGGTAGAAAATGGCTACAGATTTAAAAATTCTTAGTTTATAAACTTGAATATGTCAAATACAAAACCTGGACTTAAAGGAGGTGTAAGTTATTTTAATTAAGTAATTTGTTATATTACCTTAATGCAAATTAGCTATCATATGAGATCTGTAGATAGTTAAATTGTATACAAAACGTTAAAGTACATTTATGAATTTAGGTAAAAAATAACAACAAAGTATATACATTCGATTGATTAAATTTAGTATCAGGTACATATTTGGTTAAAGAAAACATGTATTGTAAACATGGACTTAAATATGTCAATCTTCATGGATCAGTGGATAATGTGGTTTGTCATAGGAAAAACCTTTAAACACGGATACACATAATAACTAAAACCTGATTTTATGAGTTATTAAAAAAAGAATTATCCATTTTTTTTAATTACGGAATATCATTTGTTCATACATTAAACATATATTTCTTTGTAAACCATGCAGTTGTATATTCACGTCGTGATATAGCAGTTTCGGGCTGACAGGCGTTATGAAATAATCAACCAATTAAGCAATCAATCAAAAATTGGCATACCGTTTTCTAGAATTTGCAAGATTCTATCTGTTTGAGAATGTATATTAGAAGGTTTTGTCAATAATTCAATATAAATAAATAACTTCCTGGTTCAAAACGAGTTACAATTGAGCCATCATATTTAAGAGTTCTGTCGTTCAAAACTTAAAAAAAAGAGTCTGTACAAAAAGTAAAGACTAATTTCCAGCTATTATTTTCCTCGAAGAACCTTCCAAAAATAAAATAAACGTAAAAAAGTCCACTATAAATTAGTGTATGGCAAGGGGCATTATACAAGTAAAACTAATATGTAAGTAACTTTTACCACTATAGAGATGAGACTTGTGTCTGGTCTCTTTGTCCTTGCTTTTAACAGTAACTATGTTTGAACTACCAGGGATAATTCCATATTTGATTACATGGACCGTCCATTTGGCATAAGAAATAAACCAATCAAACAATTAGTCGATATGGGCATAAAATGAAACTGAAAGTTTCTTTAAATTCACTCTTTCGTTATCATGATATCCAGCGAATACTATGTTCAATGATTGTTTTGTCTTCTCTTAGCGTTTTGTTATAAACTTAGTTTTATGATTACTCAGGCCAGACGAGACTATTATGATTCAGAGGAAAGTTCTGTAGACAGCAAACAAATAAGAACTTCCTGGACCCTGGCATCTACGATGACAAAAGAGGATATTCCAGGACACCTTCTACGGTAAGTTTGTATCTCTGATGCTTTTATGAAATCATTGAACCACTTTTTGAAGATAATGTCGATGCGCTTATTTGCAGTTTGAAATACGACTAGAAATTATTTTCTGTTCTGTATTTTCATGTTGTGCTCAAATGTACATGACGTAGCTGCCTAAAATTTACTTGGAAGAACAACGGCCGATATTAGAGTAAATCGGAATAGAGCCTGACTTTATGGCACCAAATATTTTATAAAAAAAAATCAAAAGTTCAATTGAAGTAAAATTATCGCGAGACGCATTCAGATGGATGGACGCACTAACGAATTGATTCTCAGACATGCCACGCTTTATCCTTATATCAATTATTCATTCGTATAAACACAAGCCTATATGCATTTTATTTTTTGTCATGTCTTTCTTGATACTAGTTCTTATAGAATTCTTCATTTAACTCTTAACTCAATAATTTAACATGCCATTAGAAGATTATAATATATTTAAACAGGGTACAGGGGTTACAGTGGAAACAACAGACAGCAAAAAGCTGATATTCGGAAAAGATGAAAATGAAGATCGTGGAAACTGGTCAGGAAGATTTGATTTCCTTCTGTCACTTCTTGGATATGCTGTCGGCCTTGGAAATGTGTGGCGTTTTCCTTACTTGTGCTACAGGAACGGGGGTGGTGCCTTTCTTATTCCGTTTGTTTTGATGATGGGATTGATCGGTGTTCCCCTTTTCTTTATGGAGGCATCTCTTGGTCAGTTCTGTAGCAGTGGACCAATGACATGCTGGAAGTTTGCACCTATGTTTAAAGGTGTTGGAATTGCGATGGTATTGGTCTCTGGTTTTACATCATTATACTACAACATGATCTTAGCTTGGTCGTATTACTATCTTTTGTTTCATTCACGAGTGATCTACCCTGGGCTGACTGTAATAATCCAGAGTGGAATACTGAATGTAAGTTTTACCCGATGACACAATTTCTCGAAATGTATATCATATTTCCATATGCCGGAGTGACCATTAAGCATAACCCCTTCCTTTCCAAATTAATAATTTTATTGAAATATTATTAGAATTTTAGTACATTTTGATATTTTAAATATTCTGTTTTATCATTAAAGATAATAATAATAATAATAATAATAATAATGATAATAATAATAATAATAATACTTACTTGAGAAATAGCAAACCCTGAACATATACAAATTCTTCATTGTATAACAATAGCAAAGTTGCACACGCTGACTTTGTAAAAAATTTATGTGTTATTGCAAAATATGAACTATTTATGTTTCTTTATTTGGGAGTGTATCAAGTTTCCGCAACTTGTATGGGAATTTCAATAAACCGTAGAGTGAATCATCATTACAATACTTTGTACTTCTTGGAATTATGTTTTTTAGTTGCATTCAAGTCTGGAAGATTATCAAATTACTTTTGACATTACGTGTCTCTTGAAAAAGGTTATTTTGTAATCTAAACTATTGAAAACTATAAGAAAAAATACTTGCTTCAAACAATTTTAACACAAATGCAATCTTCACGAACATTTGGGAATAATTTGTGAAGGAAATTTAGATTGGTTATACAATGGAAAAGAATTAAAACGCATAGTAACTTTAAGGAAGGCTACAGTATATGGGATAAACGAAAGACCTATTTTATCAATAATATACAAAAGAATCGTTTTATTGAAGCGCAATGCAGTTTTGTATCAGTTGACGATCAATTTTTAAAACATTGTAAGACAAGTCTCATTTATATAATTTTGGAAATACATGAAATCAGATGGAAAAGAAACTCTTCTTACTGATTAATTTAGAATATACCATTTTTTAAATTTAATTTGAAAAGGCTATGAACTATATACAATAATTGTTTTAATTCATTTTTTGCACTATCTATGCATGCACAAGTTAAAAAATACATGAAGTCATATTACGCTCATATATTTAATAATTTTGTGCAACTTATTTAATAATTTCGTGCCACTGTTTTAATTTGTCTAAATACGGTTTAAAAAGTTTGTAAGTTAATTTTGATGAAAAATGAATATTTTCTGCTGTAAATTCAATATTATACTTTCAATAACTTTTGTTCTGTTCAGAGCATGTTGAACTTCTACTTATGTTCCTCCCAAGCACATTTATGATTTGTCTTTTATCAATAACCACCTTAATCTCGTGGTAGCTTGCTCAAACCAAAGACTAATTCAAATTTGGGACTTGTTGCAGCTTTACCAGGTTATCGGCATTCAGGAGTTTGAGCACAGACTGGTTGTCTCAGAGCCGGAACTATGTGTATGAGTAGGGCAATACTTTTCTAAATCAGTGTATTTTAGATATATTGATGATGTTCTTTCCATTAACAATCCAAACTTTTCTGATTGGGTTCCATTAATACATCCTCTAGAACTAGACATTAAAGAAACAACAGACACGGCTTCCTCCACCTCATTTTTACTTTAGACTTATACCTCGAATTTGACATGAGCGGTCATCTCAGTTCCAGAATCTATGACAAACGAGACGATTTTAATTTTGAAATTATCAATTTCCCCACCTTAGTAGCAATAAACCAACTTCACCTGCATATGGGATATACATTTACCAACTCATTCGGTATTCAAGAGCTTGCAGTTGCTACCCAGACTTTATAAAACGTCACCAGTGTCTGAGCAGAAAGTTGATGAGGGTTATGTCAAAGAACGTCTCGTCCTTTTTCTTAAAAAGTTCATCGGAAGATATCAAGACCTTGTTGATAAATATTCCGTATCAACTTCACAAATAATACATGATGGTCTTGAAGTATAGATTCTATGTACTGAGGTTGTTTATCATCTTAATTACGTGTTAAAGTGTTCTTTTATTTGTCTTTGTAAATTATTAACCTTTACTGTTTAGTCAATTTTTGGTAATATCCTTTTGGAGTGGCGCGGTACTTATGCATCCCGCCAATGTGTTGTTGTGCTGTGGTCATTTTTTGTATTCTTGTCTTTCATTTTTGCTTATGTGCTATATAGATATAAGAAGATGTGGTATGAGTGCCAATGAGACAACTCTCCATCCAAGTCAAAATTTATAAATGTAAACCATTATAGGTCAAAGTACGGTCTTCAACACGGAGCCTAGGTTCAAACCGAACAGTAAGCTATAAAGGGCCCCAAAATTACTAGTGTAAAACCATTCAAACGGGAAAACCAACGGTCTAAACTATATAAAACGAGAAACGAGAAACACTTATGAACCACATCAACAAACGACAACTACTGAACATCAGATTCCTGACTTAGGACAGGTGCAAACAAATGCAGTGGGTTTAAACGTTTTAATGGTACCAAACCTTCACCCTTTTTCTGAAACAATAGTGTAACATCACAACATAGAAAGACACACTATAAAATATCAACTGAAATAGCTTAACTCAATCAAAGGACATAGTAACACCATTGAACATACACTGAACAAACAAATTTGACCTATGATACAATGTAAATTCAAAATAAATAAACTAAGGGAAGAATAATAAAATAACATGTTATATCGGTATGAAATGTTAAACAATTTAAGAAAACAATATGCTCGAACAAAATATCAGCCATTTGCAATAACTTTAAACACAGGTAAATAAAATAATTTTGTAGTTAGGTATACGTATACAGTTACAATAGAGAAAGGAAATATTTTAACAAAATAAATAATTTTGATGTTCATAGTACGAAGTGGAAATTTATATTAGTACCAAACACTTATCAAAGCTGGTATATAGACCGGATATAACCCTGAATAACATTAAATAACAAAAAAAGCATTACAATTAGTATCAACAGGTCAAATAAACAAGAAAGTACGATTTGAGAGTACTCGCAGTTACTGACAACTAAATAAAAGCCAAAACAATTAATAATAAAAAATCATGCATCAGAGACTAAAATCAACTAAAACACATCCCAGGGATTTAGTTAAATAGGGGTATAAGAAAAATAAAAAAGACCGGAAGTTGTAACAATGAATAAGGATCACAATTACGGAATAGGAAATAATAGGCAAAGCAGTCTATATGCAATTTTGTTTTTCTTTGTTGACATATTTGTTTGTTTTATAGTGATTGAGATTATAACACAATGTTGACTGCTGTACCCCTATTTTTGACATGTTTACCTATTATGTCTGTTTGTTTTGTTCACACATTGTTGTCAATATAATGGAATTTTATGCGACTGTCCTACAAGTGAGAGGTTTAGCTAGCTATAAAACCAGGTTTAATCCATTATTTTTTACATAAGGAAATGCCTGTACCAAGTCAGGAATATGACAGTTGTTTTCCATTTGTATGTTGTGTTTGAGCTTTTTATTCTGCCTTTTTATAAGGGACTTTCCGATTTGAATTTTCCTTGGAGTTCGGTATTTTTGTTATTTTACTTTTTAATATCTCATTAATATGTTATCGTCATGACTATGCATGTAATATTTGCCACTGGTCGTAAAGCTGCAATCAATTAATCTGTTAGTGACTAGAAGTATCTTAAGTGATATCAGACGAATCGTTAGTTCTGGAATTGCTGTAGTGAGAATATTTGATATCCTTTAAAGGTATCTGATGGACATGCATATCTGATCGAAAAGGTAATAGTGCTCTATGAATAAATATTTTACATAATTAAATAAAATAACTCTAAATTATGGTAAATCAACAACGATATTAGTTTATTACATTACACGTATAAACCATAAGTATAAACGTGTCTCACATTCGCATGTAAATTTCACCACTATGTTATAGTTTGTGCTGATAAACTTCCTCTGGTCGACTGTGCTACTAGAACAAAGTATCAGAATGGAACATGTTACAATGGGGACAAGTTCATCGGATTGTGGAATGATACCATGTTTACAGAAGTTACCGGACATAAAAGGGTATCAGCAGCTGAAGAGTACTGGACGTTAGTATAATTACCTATATGGATTGCATGTATTTTAGTTATCTATTCGCTACCCTTTTTGAGTTGGGTGCTCGATCTTATATATTTTTCTGTATTTGGTTTCCTAGACTTTTGATCTTTAACGTATCTGTTGAAGATAAACGTTTCGTCAGCACAGAAATCGGTATAATTCCTTTTTATGAAATTGTTTAAAAAGGAAAAGTGAGTAATGGGATGAACGCCAATGATAGTAACTCAACAATAAAAACTGCTTATTTTCTATTAACCACCTCTTTTCTTTTATTATGAAATGAGTATTTCTGTAAAAGAAGTTTTACTAATATACTCAATATATGTTTAATATAATATAAAAAGAAGATGTGGTATGATTGCCAATGAGACAACTGTCCACAAGAGACCAAAATGACACAGAAATTAACAACTGTAGGTCACCGTACGGCCTTCAACAATGAGCAAAGCCCATACCGCATAGTCAGCTATAAAAGGCCCCGAAATGACAGTGTAAAACAATTCAAACGAGAAAACTAACGGCCTTATTTATGTACAAAAATGAACGAAAACAAATATGTAACACATAAACAAACGACTACCACTGAATTACAGGCTCCTGACTTGGGACAGGCACATACATACATAATGTGGCGAGGTTAAACATGTTAAGGGATCCCAACCTCCCCTAACCTGGGACAGTGATATAACAGTACAACATAAGAACGAACTATAAAAATCAGTTGAAAAAGGCTTAACTCATCAGATGGACAAAAATACAAGTGGACGTGGCAGGGTACTTGTACATCCCAACAACAAGAGGACATTAGGAACAGACCTGAGAGTACTCGCAGTTATCTGACAGCTAGTTCAAAGCCACTAACAACTAATAAAAGAAATCATGCATCTAAGACTAAATTATCAATCCGTACACATCCAACATCCAATGGATTTAGTGTAAAGACATAATGCCCACTACATACACCAAATATGGCAGTTTACACGTTCCAAGTTTGGAAGGTGTGATACAGACATAAATTATTAGCAATTTATGTGACACCTGTATGATGTGCAAAACCCGAGGCACAAAATTGATATTGTATAGTATGATTGCAGTAGTTGCATTTCCAAAGGTATGATGTACAAATATATGGTTATCTGTATAGATCTGGTCCGGCAGTAGCACATAGCATGTCCTGACGGACATCCGTTTGGTTGTACGGGATGTATAAATACACAGCTACGTCAAGTTGTAAGATAACTCTTGCATTACTTATTTGAGGTCTGTTCCTTGGGTGACCTACTGCAAGTCAGCATTCTTCCCTGTAACCTAAATTAGCGTATGTATACAGCGTTGGTCAGAATCAACATTACATCTAAGTCGATCCACTCTGCGAAAAGGAAAGAAACCAATACGGGGTTCAAAATTAATAGAAACAGACTATTTAATGGTCAAAATATTATAAAACACATAAAACAAAAGATTGAGCAATACAAATTCCTCCTGTAATCATTGATGAACGCTGATCCCTCGGAAGGGTAAACAGTTCCCTGTACCCAGATATGGTCAACAGAAACGACAATTAAATCAAAACAGATTTAACCATTCAAATCGACGGGAAAAATGCCAATACAGACTTTCGATCGGCATAAGTCAAGTTTAATGTCAATATTTTTATTGTATGGACAGTTTTTTTGATTGCAGTGAAAGTTTTCCACATAATAAATCCAATTATAAAGTTACTTACCTGTAATTTTTTTCTATTCTGTAAATTCTATAAATTTTTGGGATTTTTTTTATTATTGCAAAATTTGCGACGGGATAGGATTAGCAAAAGTATAAACTCGCATTATGAATTTCGATAGCACTGCAGCATTTCACGAAATCGTAAAAATTAATCTTGCATTAATTGCAATAATAAATACACGCAAAAATTGCTGAATTTATAGAAACTTTTATTTTCAGCAACAGAGCAATAAATATGAGCTCTGGTATCGATGACTTCGGACAACCAAAATGGCAGCTTGTTATGTGCTTAATGTTAGCGTGGATAATATGCTTCTTGTGCCTATTGAAGGGTATTAAAACAACAGGAAAGGTAAGGACTTACAATGGTATTAAACAACTGGAAAGTGGAATTTAACGGCCGAAAACGTTTAAATTATTAAAAGGTTAATGTATTGAACAATTGGAATGCAATTTACTTGAAAATGTATTGAACTACTGAAAAGGTATGCACGTACAAAATTATTTATGAAATTTAAGTTTGTCTGCTAATGTTTGATAATCAATTGTTATTTCTTCTTAAACATTTTTTTCAGGTTGTATATTTCACAGCTATATTCCCGTTTGTTGTGCTGATTATTTTATTTTTCCGTGGTGTAACACTGGATAATGCCGGTCAAGGTGTATATTATTTCATTGTTCCAGACTTCGAAAGACTTCTAGACGCTCAGGTAAAGTTGTTACAAGAGATATGAATTTTTCAAATGTAACAATTTATGATTAATTCAGATACTAAAACAGTGAATATGTAAAGGGTTGAAGCGATACCAAATTCACAAGACATTCATCGCATTGTAAAATTTCTTCAGGTATTAATGGAAGTATTTGTTATTGATACGTACAGATGAAAAACATTTATAATTTTTGACCGTAAAATGCGTATGATACCTATTTCAGTGTGCACGGTGTACGTGTTTCTGGAATAACCTTGATATGACGTGTGAGACGTGTTTCTGGAATAACCTTGATCTGACACGTGTGAGACGTTTCTGGAATAACCTTGATCTGACACGTGTGAGACAGGTTTCTTGAATAACCTTGATCTGACACGTGTGAGACGTGTTTCTGGAATAACCTTGATCTGACACGTGTGAGACGTGTTTCTGGAATAACCTTGATCTGACACGTGTGAGACGAAACATTAGGGGAGTCGTTTATGTAAAATTGTTTAGAGCATCCAAATTAAAGGGACTGAGCCGAACAACCAAAATTGTCGGAGTTCGATTTGATTGAGAAAGTTTCGTCCTAAAAATAGTGGATAACAGGGAATTATAAGCTGAAAATATACAATCAAAATGTTCAATTAAAGCCAAGCAAGCGTCACAACTTGCCTGGTGTGTTATGCTGCTAAATTTGAAACTGACAATATTAATCAATTGAAAACATCGAATTTATACTACATGTACATTGTAGGATGGAAGTTATAAGGAGATTGGTTGCATGTACTAATGGAAAATATGATGAAGATATAACAGAAAAATCTCCCTGGGAGTTAACCATATTTGTCATATTTCTGCTAGATGCTTCTCAATATTAAGTTTAACAAACCAAATTTATTTAGTTATTCCGTTAAGCCTTTTTCTTTTGGCCTGACGTAGGCAGGTCATTTTTATTGATTGATTGATTGATTGGCGTATAACGCCATTTTCAGCACTATTGGCTATTTCGTGGCGATCAGTTTTGATTGGTAGAGGAAGCTGGAGTGCCCGGAGAGAACCACCGACCTTTGGCAGGAAAACGGACAATCTTTCAAGATTGAAGTATCTTCATTTTGAATAAATGCATAGATATGCAATGCTGTATGTGTATTATTGCTATAGAGGTATGACAATCTATTGCACTTTATTTCAAGGTATGGAAAGATGCTGCTGTACAGATATTCTTTTCTATGTCTATTGCTGGAGGTGGATTAGTAACATTGTCTAGTTATAACAGATTCCATAATAACATACTCAAGTAAGAACAACTTTATAATCATTGGAATTTAGATAATTTCTGTTCCCCCGTTTTTTGGCTGGGTTAGTTTTTGCTCTTTGTTGAAGACCTATAATTGTTAACTTCTTCGTCATTTGGTCTCTGGTGGAGAGCGGTCTCCTTGGCTATCATGCCACATCTTATTTTTATATGAAAGGAATGTGATGTCGGGCGGGCGGGCATGGAGAAAAGAGGATACCTAATTTGTGTAATCAATTCCTCCTACTTTTTTAAAACTAGATCCCTGAAACTTCACAGAACTTTGAGCATAGGTTGAAGTTGTGCACCTGCTATTATGGAATTGTTTGAGGAAATGTTTTCTCATGTTTCCAGACTTGAGAACTAAGACTTTTCAAACATTTAAATGTTTCGGATAGATAATTATCCGTTGTTTAAGAAACGTTCTGTGCAACCCAGCCATTTGAGTCTTTGGTCTATTATTCCGAACTTATTGCCGGGGTTTGTGTGGCTAAAAGCTTTACTTTCAGTAATTACATATTGTATATGTAAGTTCTTCTTTGTTCACACAACTACTTTTTGCTTTCAACTCGATAGTAGTCCAGTATAAAATCCTTGATTCCCGTTGGATGGCTAGGTATAGTTAGACTTATAATTATTATAGTATTGTCTTTTGAAAAATAATTTGTGCTTTTTGTTTTGTTTTTGTTTTATATTTTAGATTAGGAGATCCCGGAATTAGGAGATCTCCGGAAATACATTTAATATTATTTATTTCAGGGATTCTTTAATAGTATGCGTAGGAGATACATTAACCTGTATTTTGCTGGATTTGTGATTTTCTTTTCTGGGTTACATGGCTGGTCGAATGAACTTGCACGTGAAAGATGTTGCTAGAGATGGTAAATATAATTCCATCATTTCTGCATGTTGTTGCAAATTTTTCACCACAACTGTAATTAAGTTGTAGAGAAAAGATGTTTTATCTTTGCCGTCATTCCTTCTCTCTGCTAACATTTTGCTGAGTTTTTTTCTCTCATGGCTGTATTGTATAGTCTACAAGTTTATTATTTGTGAATAAAAGGCGGTGTGTTAGGTACAATACATAAGGCAATGATATGCATTGATATGTAAAGCTTTTTTGGATTTATCGACTTATTGAAAGAAGCTATAACTATGTTTTTAACAATAGTTACGCATTTCGTCTAGAATTTGTCGAATTAGATGGATTATTATCAGTTTGCTTAATAACAGTGTATAGAAAACACAGCTAAAGTTTCAAGACTTATTTTCTTTTAACATTTTGCAAAATCCTGTATTTATTTACTGTTCGTGCTGTGGTTTGAGATCTGCACAAATGATATTAGAGTGTGGGAATCCATATCGCATAATCAGCAGATTTCGAACTTTTGACTTGCTTTCAGTAAAATAAATAGAAGAGGCATGATGAAACATTAGGAGTCGTTTATGTAAAATTGTTTAGAGCATCCAAATTAAAGGGACTGAGCCGAACAACCAAAATTGTCGGAGTTCGATTTGATTGAGAAAGTTTCGTCCTAAAAATAGTGGATAACAGGGAATTATAAGCTGAAAATATACAATCAAAATGTTCAATTAAAGCCAAGCAAGCGTCACAACTTGCCTGGTGTGTTATGCTAAATTTGAAACTGACAATATTAATCAATTGAAAACGTCGAAATTATACTACATGTACATTGTAGGATGAAGTTATAAGGAGATTGGTTGCATGTACTAATGGAAAATATGATGAAGATATAACAGAAAAATCTCCCTGGGAGTTAACCATATTTGTCATATTTCTGCTAGATACTTCTCAATATTAAGTTTAACAAACCAAATTTATTTAGTTATTCCGTTAAGCCTTTTTATTTTGGCCTGACGTAGGCAGGTCCTTTTTATTGATTGATTGATTGATTGGCGTATAACGCCATTTTCAGCATTATTGGCTATTTTGTGGCGATTAGTTTTGATTGGTAGAGGAAGCTTGAGTGCCCGGAGAGAACCACCGACCTTTGGCAGGAAAACGGACAATCTTTTAAGATTGGAGTATCTTCATTTTGAATAAATGCATAGATATGCAATGCTGTATGTGTATTATTGCTATAGAGGTATGACGATCTATTGCACTTTATTTTCAAGGTATGGAAAGATGCTGCTGTACAGATATTCTTTTCTATGTCTATTGCTGGAGGTGGATTAGTAACATTGTCTAGTTATAACAGATTCCATAATAACATACTCAAGTAAGAACAACTTTATAATCATTGGAATTTAGATAATTTCTGTTCCCCCGTTTTTTGGCTGGGTTAGTTTTGCTCTTTGTTGAAGACCTATAATTGTTAACTTCTTCGTCATTTGGTCTCTGGGAGAGCGGTCTCCTTGGCTATCATGCCACATCTTATTTTATATATGAAAGGAATGTGATGTCGGGCGGGCGGGCATGGAGAAAAGAGGATACCTAATTTGTGTAATCAATTCCTCCTACTTTTTTAAAACTAGATCCCTGAAACTTCACAGAACTTTGAGCATAGGTTGAAGTTGTGCACCTGCTATTATGGAATTGTTTGAGGAAATGTTTTCTCATGTTTCCAGACTTGAGAACTAAGACTTTTCAAACATTTAAATGTTTCGGATAGATAATTATCCGTTGTTTAAGAAACGTTCTGTGCAACCCAGCCATTTGAGTCTTTGGTCTATTATTCCGAACTTATTGCCGGGGTTTGTGTGGCTAAAAGCTTTACTTTCAGTAATTACATATTGTATATGTAAGTTCTTCTTTGTTCACACAACTACTACTTTGCTTTCAACTCGATAGTAGTCCAGTATAAAATCCTTGATTCCCGTTGGATGGCTAGGTATAGTTAGACTTATAATTATTATAGTATTGTCTTTTGAAAAATAATTTGTGCTTTTGTTTTGTTTTTGTTTTATATTTTAGATTAGGAGATCCCGGAATTAGGAGATCTCGGAAATACATTAATATTATTTATTTCAGGGATTCTTTAATAGTATGCGTAGGAGATACATTAACCTGTATTTTTGCTGGATTTGTGATTTTCTCTTTTCTGGGTTACATGGCTGGTCGAATGAACTTGCACGTGAAAGATGTTGCTAGAGATGGTAAATATAATTCCATCATTTCTGCATATTGTTGCAAATTTTTCACCACAACTGTAATTAAGTTGTAGAGAAAAAGATGTTTTATCTTTGCCGTCATTCCTTCTCTCTGCTAACATTTTGCTGAGTTTTTTTTCTCTCATGGCTGTATTGTATAGTCTACAAGTTTATTATTTGTGAATAAAAGGCGGTGTGTTAGGTACAATACATAAGGCAATGATATGCATTGATATGTAAAGCTTTCTTTTTGGATTTATCGACTTATTGAAAGAGGCTATAACTATGTTTTTAACAATAGTTACGCATTTCGTCTAGAATTTGTCGAATTAGATGGATTATTATCAGTTTGCTTAATAACAGTGTATAGAAAACACAGCTAAAGTTTCAAGACTTATTTTCTTTTAACATTTTGCAAAATCCTGTATTTATTTACTGTTCGTGCTGTGGTTTGAGATCTGCACAAATGATATTAGAGTGTGGGAATCCATATCGCATAATCAGCAGATTTCGAACTTTTGACTTGCTTTCAGTAAAATAAATAGAGGCATCTGAGTTTTACTTATGATGCGCAACACGACGGGTGACACTTGGGTTAGCCTTGCCCTGTATGAAATATATCTTATACTTTTAATGAATCAAGGATCAGGAGTACCTTTGGTTGGGATTCCTTACCGACTTAAGAAAAATGGAATTTTAAACCAGTGGTACCATCTTCGCACTCTAATTATCATCATGGTACAGAAAAGTCCATGTTAATGATTTTACCATGCCTCTTAGTATTTCAGTAGGAAACACTATTGATTCCTCAAAAACTAGTTTATATAGAATTTATCCACATGATAATGTTCATGTACCTGGTTAGAAGTCACTTCAGTGTCTATTTTCATTTCTACCTCTCAAGACATGGGTGCTTAAAAAAAAACGCTTAAAAACTAAAACTTAGGCAAAACATTATGCCATCAAACTGGAAGCGATAGTTGGTGACCCCAAAGCAGGCAATTGTCTAGGGGTTAAACCCAGTATTAAGTGCAGTAATGCCACACAGAAGAAAAAACAATGACAGTGTCAGAGCACAGCACACACTGGAAATTTTTCTCTCTGTAATTATTCTTCAGTCTATAAGTTTAAAAACCTGCTTACTTACATGTATAACTATATTAAACTTTAAACATTTACATCAGCGATGTCTGATATAAAACATATATATTTCAGGTGCAGGCCTTGCATTTGTGGTTTACCCTGAGGCAGTCACTAGTATGCCAGGAGCTCCGTTTTGGTCCATTTTATTTTTCTTAATGCTGATTACATTAGGGCTTGACAGTCAGGTAATTTAAAAAAAAAAGTATGATTTAGCTGTTTTCACTCTTTAGTTTGATATACTCGTTGTGAAAAGGAGCGCTTACACAACTTTCTCTAAAATTATTTAAATACAAATGACGAAAGTTTATGAAGCTGACCTAATTGCATCTGTGTTATTCTTCATTTTAAGTTTAAGGGGATCCATGCATTGAAATAGTCAAAATTTAATTCAATCAGCGGGTGGTAATCTATTACATAACTGAGCGTGAATTTTATTCAGACGTACAAAAGGTAAATTGCGCTCAAAAAGTTTTAAACGACGGCTTCTTATGAATGGGTTAAAACTTTAACCATATTCTATTTCTGCAAAACTATGACACAACAAAACATGTAAAGTAATTCGAAAGGTTTTTTCGTTGCACCATATGTATTAACGATGCTAAAAAACTCAAATTTCTTTCACTGATACATAGAATATTTTGCTGACCATGCGATTTCTTGACGAGTTTAAGAAACATTCTGTGCAACCCAGCCATTTGAGTCTTTGGTCTATTATTCCGAACTTATTGCCGGGGTTTGTGTGGCTGAAAGCTTTACTTTCAGTAATTACATATTGTATATGTAAGTTCTTCTTTGTTCACACAACTACTTCTTTGCTTTCAACTCGATAGTAGTCCAGTATAGAATCCTTGATTCCCGTTGGATAGCTAGGTATAGTTAGACTTCGCTTATAATTATTATAGTATTGTCTTTTTGAAAAGAAATTTGTGCTTTTTGTTTTGTTTTTTGTTTTATATTTTAGATTAGGAGATCCCCGGAAATACATTTAATATTATTTATTTCAGGGATTCTTTAATAGTATGCGTAGGAGATACATTAACTTGTATTTTTGCTGGATTTGTGATTTTCTCTTTTCTGGGTTACATGGCTGGTCGAATGAACTTGCACGTGAAAGATGTTGCTAGAGATGGTAAATATAATTCCATCATTTCTGCATATTGTTGCAAATTTTACACCACAACTGTAATTAAGTTGTAGAGAAAAAGATATTTTATCTTTGCCGTCATTCCTTCTCTCTGCTAACATTTTGCTGAGTTTTTTTTCTCTCATGGCTGTATTGTATAGTCTACAAGTTTATTATTTGTGAATAAAAGGCGGTGTGTTAGGTACAATACATAAGGCAATGATATGCAATGATATGTAAAGCTTTCTTTTTGGATTTATCGACTTATTGAAAGAGGCTATAACTATGTTTTAACAATAGTTACGCATTTCGTCTAGAATTTGTCGAATTAGATGGATTATTATCAGTTTGCTTAATAACAGTGTATAGAAAACACAGCTAAAGTTTCAAGACTTATTTTCTTTTAACATTTTGCAAAATCCTGTATTTATTTACTGTTCGTGCTGTGGTTTGAGATCTGCACAAATGAAATTAGAGTGTGGGAATCCATATCTCATAATCAGCAGATTTCAAACTTTTGACTTGCTTTCAGTAAAATAAATAGAAGAGGCATCTGAGTTTTACTTATGACGAGCAACACGACGGGTGACACTTGGGTTAGCCATGCCCTGTATGAAATATATCTTATACTTTTAATGAATCAAGGATCAGGAGTACCTTTGGTTGGGGATTCCCTTACCGACTTAAGAAAAAATGGAATTTTAAACCAGTGGTACCATCTTCGCACTCTAATTATCATCATGGTACAGAAAAGTCCATGTTAATGATTTTACCATGCCTCTTAGTATTTCAGTAGGAAACACTATTGATTCCTCAAAAACTAGTTTATATAGAATTTATCCACATGATAATGTTCATGTACCTGGTTAGAAGTCACTTCAGTGTCTATTTTCATTTCTACCTCCCAAGACATGGGTGCTTAAAAAAACCACTTAAAAACTAAAACTTAGGCAAAACATTATGCCATCAAACTGGAAGCGATAGTTGGTGACCCCAAAGCAGGCAATTGTCTAGGGGTTAAACCCAGTATTAAGTGCAGTAATGTCACACAGAAGAAAAAACAATGACAGTGTCAGAGCACAGCACACACTGGAAATTTTTCTCTCTGTAATTATTCTTCAGTCTATAAGTTTAAAAACCTGCTTACTTACATGTATAACTATATTAAACTTTAAACATTTACATCAGCGATGTCTGATATAAAACATATATATTTCAGGTGCAGGCCTTGCATTTGTGGTTTACCCTGAGGCAGTCACTAGTATGCCAGGAGCTCCGTTTTGGTCCATTTTATTTTTCTTAATGCTGATTACATTAGGGCTTGACAGTCAGGTAATTTAAAAAAAAAAGTATGATTTAGCTGTTTTCACTCTTTAGTTTGATATACTCGTTGTGAAAAGGAGCGCTTACACAACTTTCTCTAAAATTATTTAAATACAAATGACGAAAGTTTATGAAGCTGACCTAATTGCATCTGTGTTATTCTTCATTTTAAGTTTAAGGGGATCCATGCATTGAAATAGTCAAATTTAATTCAATCAGCGGGTGGTAATCTATTACATAACTGAGCGTGAATTTCAGACGTACAAAAGGTAAATTGCGCTCAAAAGTTTTAAACGACGGCTTCTTATGAATGGGTTAAAACTTTAACCATATTCTATTTCTGCAAAACTATGACACAACAAAACATGTAAAGTAATTCGAAAGGTTTTTTCGTTGCACCATATGTATTAACGATGCTAAAAAACTCAAATTTCTTTCACTGATACATAGAATATTTTGCTGACCATGCGATTTCTTGACGAAAAATAACGAAACATTATTGAGGCTACAATGGAAATTGACGCGCCCGTTATGTGCTTTCACATTCACTCTTGCTGTGTAACAAATCAGTATTACTTGTGAAATGTTTAATGCATTTTGTCACATTTCATATTTTGTCTGTTGATGGCGTAGCAAAACGAAGCAAAAGAGTTGAACCCTATGTTTTTCACATAAAACATAAAAGTAGCATGTTCTCATCAAAATTATCATTTGAGAAACAAATTACTATGATAATTGTCAATATGTTGCATTCATTTTTTCTCAAAGAATTGCCATCTTGTTCTGAATTTTTTCTCGCAAAATAAAGAGAATGGTAAATAATGTACACGTAGGTATAAATCTGAGTGAATTGTGTCTTGTCTTGAATTTTTTTAGGATGATAAAAGAAGGCAATTTTTCTCCTACGATCATAAGTTGTTGTAAAGTATAGATCAGAGAAAGTCCGGAATAATTAATCTATAAACAGCATTCAAGTCTTTGTATATAAGAGAATGATATCCTTTCTTCATGATTAAGTACGAGCGTTAGCGAGTACTTATCATAAGTAAGGATATCATTCTCTTCAAACTTAGAATATTGTAAAGTGCTCAAGGCTCAAATGATCTCTTGATTGGTTGTATTCAAGAATTAGTGTCATTGTCAGTGAAATGTTTATAATTGATGCATGACTTCCTTTTCGGCATTTTATTTATGGGTTAGTTTTAGTGATGTAAGGACATTCTTATAATTTGGGAAATATTAAAAAAAATGCGTTATAGACATTAAGTGACACAACAGTACAAAGAAAAGGTAGGAATTGTATATGTTTCCTGATTGGTAGTATGAATGTATATCATGTAATATTTTAGTGAGGAATTATCCTTTTTTATTTACAGTTTAAATAAATAACTATATTTGAGTACAACTAATTCTATTTCACAGCCAATATTTCGGTCCAGCTTTTTAAATCGAATACTATTTCATTATGTCAGGGGAATGTCAAATAAAATGCCTTTAAAAGTTTTGAATATATTCAAAACTTAAATTAAATTTCTATTTTTTATTTTATTTTAACGGAATATTGGAAATAACTATTCTTCCCAACCGCTAGTCCAGTTATCAGAGTTTTGGAAAGCTAAAGATTAAGGTTGTTTTTGATTTTAAAACTTTTTTTTTCTTTTTATGCATTGCTTTGATATTGTTTAATTTTTTAGTAATTTGAAGTTATTGATACTTTTATAATAACATTAAAGGTACCAGTTTTTATTGCACCAGTAGAATTTTTCATATTTTTGTTTCACAATTCAACTTTTAGCCAGTTTCAATCACTGTGTGATAAATCCTTTCAATCTGATAAATGTGCTTCGGGCCAGTTGTAACTCATTTATAGAAACTCTTTGTTTTGAACTGTAAATACCCAAATAATAGGATAATCCCTTACTAAGAACATGATTTACATTCATTCTTCACAATTAAGAGACATCAAATTCTACAATTTCATTGGTCGAGAGCACTTTGCTATATTCTAAATGAAAATAAAATAATTGTATAGTAATAATATTGATTTTATTGTTTGTCTATTTCAGTTTGCCATGTTAGAAACTGTCCTGACAGGTGTGACTGACCAATGGCCACACTTAAGACAACATAAAACAATAGTTATACTCCTCATTTGTTCTCTGTTTTTCTTGTCGGTCTTCCACTCACATGTCCGGTAAGAATTCTCTAATTTCTTTATATAAAAGCTTCTTATCCTTAACATAACATATCAAATAAATTGCTTCGCTGAGCGCAGCTGGATACGACCGCAGATGTCCAACCCTGAAAGTTGCGGCCAAAATGGACACATTATTCGCGCTTGATACAGGTCTGAATTTGGATTGTTATTAAATATTGACACATAATAGGTTTCTGACACAGAATAAGTGTAGTCAAAGAACTTAAAATTGGTTATATGATTTGAATTTATATTCAATTTTTTGCTTTTGTGCAATTCACTATGCTGTTGCGAATTTCCCCCCCCCCCCCCAAAAAAAAAATACCCGTTTTTTTTTGCTTTTGTGCAATACACTATGCTGTTGAATATTACCTCCCCCCCCAAAAAAAAAAAATATTTGAAGAAATTTTCTTTTTAATTTCTGAAATCTGAAATGAGAAAAATTGTAGCCCCCCTCCCTCCCAATTTTTTTTCAACTCCCCCGTTTCCTTATTCCAAAAATAATCTCAATTCAAATTTCTAATGGAGTTTGCAACCATAACTACTCATTTAAATACATAAAAAAATATCAAAATATAAAATGACATACAGTCATGGTTAAAATTAATATTAATTAATAGTAACTTCTAAAAATAAATTTACAGCTAATCATCTCAAGACAATCATCATTTCTTAATACATAATTTACAAGCAGTGTAAGGGAGGTAATCAAACATATATACAACAGTATTCTTTAAGTGGATTGGATTACCTCCCGGACACTGCTTTTAAATTGTCTAAATTGTCCTTTAACCATAAAAACCCTTGTTTTCCCCCCTTTTTTTGCCCCTAATTGCTAAATAGTTTGAGCCATAACCCCCCATAACCATCCCTTTGTTGTAAGGAAACTTGTGGTATAATTTCAGAGAGATTCATACACTTAAACACAAGTTATTGTCTTGAAACTGCAAAAATGCATATTTGGGCCCCTTTTTGGCCCCTAATTCCTAAACCTTTTAGACCATAACTCCCAAAATCAACCCCAACCTTCCTTTTGTGGTTCTAAACCTTGTGTTAAAATTTTATTGATTTCTATTTACTTATACTAAAGTTATTACCCGGAAACCATCTGTCTTCGGACGACGCTGACGGCGACGACGACGACGACGACGTGATACCAATATACGACCAAAAAATTTTTAATTTTTGTGGTCGTATAAAAATGTATTAGTGTGAATTGTTTATGGATGAATGGATATGGTAACAAGTAAAATTTTTCGGCAGGATTTTTTTTGAATTAGTAACTATACATTCTTATTTCATGGTACATTATTTTATTTAATATCAAAAAGGAAACAATCGAACCACACTTGATATATATATAACTCGTATATTGTGTTCATTTTTGTAGCCGAGGAATTATGTATTAATGAAAACTGTGGGACAAATTATGCATTAAAAACTGTTCTGTAAGGGAAATATACAAGATAATTGAAAAATTAATGAAAATATATCGATACAAAAGTACATGTACTCTGTATATATATTATAAGACCTGTTTTCTTTTCAATTTTATACATAGTGCAAAAGGTCATATATTCTTTACAATAATTTTCTATTTATTGTTATTTTCCGTTTTCTGTTTAAATGCAATTAAAATCGATTATGTGTACAATTTCGAGGACTGAAATATTTTTTTCTTTTGCAGGGTGGTATATATCTCTTGCAAATACTAGATAATTATGTAGGAGGATGGACTTTATTATTAATAGGTTTTGCAGAATGTATGTGCCTGACATATGCATATGGTGAGTACATAATACTACTTTAATGATGATAATGTATAACCACTATCAGTACAAGAGTTATCGACTCGAACTATCATGGATCTCATACGGCCAATGACTTAAATGACCAGAGGCAGATTTAGGTGGATAGGTAGCTTGGGGCCCCCTTATGGTACTACATATATGGTTAATGCATAGAATATTTACATGTCCCACTCCAAACGCTGCCTAATGTGTGGACCGCTCCCTTTCAAAATCCTGGATCCGTATCTGATGACACTATCAATGTTTTTGGTTGTAACTCTTTCGTTTTGTTCATTCAATTATAGTCATATGTTTTGACTGTCTGTAAAACAAACTAATGCTAGCACCTCTTACCGTGCAATGTTAAGTAATTGCTTATCAGTGGCCTAATAATATGATTTTATATATAAGCAGATTTGCGCAAAGGGGTTAAAGAAACAGACCACTCAATTTACTTTGTGTGAATATTATATGATTGATTGTTTGATATTTGCTTAACTTTAAGCGGCAAATATCAGTACAACCCATGCCGAGGAGACGTTCGCTTGTCTGTACCGGATGTATTAATACGAAGCCACGTCCGATCGGAATGGGGACGATAAATGCGGTGCCTCGTGTCGGGAGAGATGCAAAATCTCTGCATAGCTAAGACCACTTGCAACTCATTTTTAGGAATGAGTAGATTACCTGCGTGTGCGAGGTAAAATTGGCTATCCAAAATATCCTTTTCAGTGGAAGTTTAAATTTCTAGCCCTTCATCGCGGTCGACCTACTTTGCAGAGCCTGTATCTATATTAGTTAGATTTATTAATAAAATGTTATTACCCTGAATATGCATGAAATACTGCCGGACGGAAGGAGTCCAGGTTACCATATGATTAGCGTTGAAGAGCTTATATAACAGAAAAATACCCATAAAAAGGCAGAATCATGCTGGGAATTAGATCTTTGCACGAGGGAGATACATTTCTTAATTTTGAATTATCTAAGTTCTATAAAAGCAAATTTCACTAAAATAATAAACGTATTTCCATGCCAGTACCGAAGTACCCTCGAGGACTAACAGTCCACCACCAGAGGTATCGACCAAGATGTAGTTATAACATTATACGGTACCAAAATTACTTCAGCTGATGCCAGTTTCGAAAATTAATGTCTCTTTTGTGCTGCTCAAGGCCAAAATACTTGATAATCCGAATCATAAGGCAAAAGTTGAAGAGCTGATATATAGCCAAAAAAGGTCCAAAGTATAAGCAAACGTATAATGAGGTATTGAAGGGGTTTGCCTATGAATAGTTATCTAATGAATGAAAACTCTATGATAGTGTACATGTGAGGCCTATGAATAGTTATCTAATGGATGAAAACTCTATGATAGTGTACATGTGAGGCCTATGAATAGTTATCTAATGGATGAAAACTCTATGATAGTGTACATGTGAGGCCTATGAATAGTTATCTAATGGATGAAAACTCTATGATAGTGTACATGTGAGGCCTAGGAATAGTTATCTAATGAATGAAAACTCTATCATAGTGTACATGTGAGGCCTATGAATAGTTATCTAATGAATGAAAACTCTATGATAGTGTACATGTGAGAACACTACTCTTATGTCAAATTTTATGATTTTATATTAGGTGTAAATAGATTCATGAAAGATATTGAAGTAATGCTGGGATTCAAGATATGGCTTGTGTGGAAAATATTATGGATGGTCATAAGTCCCTTAGTTTTACTGGTAGGTACACTTCTTGCCACAGAAAAGTTCAGTCGCGCAAGAGAGAATTTACTAAACTTCATCTTATTTAAAAAAAATTGTACAAACTCTTGTAGTATGACTACAAAAATGCATGTTTAACATATATCTGCAATGCATGATGTCGTTTGTTGTCGGGAGATGCCAAATAAAATTTAACTGATTACTTTTAAATGGGCTGTTCAACTGAGTGATGAAAGTAATAAATTAATTCGTTAACTCATTTTTACCAAAAGACATCCGTTTAATAAATTATAAAAACGTAAAGCGATATATTTTTTTCTGTATTTTGAGTAATTAATTTTTATTGGCGGTTTAAAAATCAACACAGCCACTTTTCTTACTATTAAGTTCCACAAAATATGAGAAAAGCCATGCAATGCTTTTTTGATATTTAATGTTAACATGGATCTTGTCTATTTACCAGCTTTGATTATTTGGAATTACTACAAATTTTCACTTCTTCGTACTATGAACATCAAAATTATTTCAATTCATATCTAATCAATGCTTGCACCTGTACAGGAAGTTTTATCTAGCACTAATTGTATAGTTTTATTGTTGATATTCACCCCATATGTACCAAGTGTTAGATTGGTTTTATTGATATTAAAGAAATTTCTTGGTATTCCTAAACGGAAGATTTTATACACATAGAAAAAGAAGTATACTTAACAACAAAATTATTTTCATTTACCTGTGTATAATATGACGCAGGTTTTTTCAAAAGTGATGATTTTCTAAGTATTGTTTAACATTTCACAGTGGTATCATACTTTAACTTTGTTTAAACCTGTTTATTTACTTTTGACCTTAATCATTTATACCTTATAATTTTTATTAACTATGTATTTGCATTCAGGTATCACAGATCAAATTTATTCGTTCATTGTGTGTTAATTTACGTTTTTTGATTGAGTTAAGTCTTCCAATTGATATTTTATAGTGTGTCTTTCTATGTTGTGATGTTATACTATTGTTTCAGAAAAGGGAGAAGGTTTGGTACCATTAAAACGTTTAATCCCGCTGCAAATGTTTGCACCTGTCCTAAGTCAGGAATCTGATGTACAGTAGTTGTCGTCTGTTTATGTAGTTCATACGTGTTTCTCGTTTTTATATAGATTATACCGTTGGTTTTCCCGTTTGAATGGTTTTACACTAGTAATTTTTGGGGCCCTTTATAGCTTGCTGTTCGGTGTGAGCCAATGCTCCGTGTTGAAGGCCGTACCTTGACCTATAATGGTTAACTTTTATAAATTGTTACTTGGATGGAGAGTTGTCTCATTCGCACTCATACCACATCTTCCTATATCTAATGATTGATTCCATAACTCATGGGAACCTGTTTATTTTAGTAGTGCAAAATATAAAATTTTTTTTTCTCTTTTTTCAGTTTATTTTCGTTTTTACATTTGTTGATTATGAATCGTCAACGTATGGTGACTATAAGTTTCCTGGATGGGCTGATGGTATAGGATGGTTTCTTGCTGTTATGATGGTTATCCCTATACCTATTGTTATATTGTACAAAATTGGCTATGCTGATTCCTACTTATCAGTTAGGGAGGTATGTACACACTGCACACTTGAATCAATGTAGTATGAATAAATGTATCATTCGGAATTTTTATCAGTAAAAAATATTTGTATGAGAATCTATCGCAAAACGTATGCAAAAAGAAATTTTACTGAAATTGCACTTAATACTGTACAAACAGGTAAAACAAAACTATACTGCTCAATGTTTACGGCGTGAATAAAAGACGATGTAGTTTTAAATAAATGAGACAGCAACCCAACGAAAAAAATAAACAACCGATATCCAGAGCCTTTAGTTTATAGCTATATTCACTAGTAAACGAATTTCAGTATAATTTTTACCTTAACATCATCTGAACATCTGAACAACTGCCTAAACAATACATTATAAAGCCATGTTCAGTCTTTCAGTCAATTTTCAGATTAATTGACCGCGATTAATTCAGTACTGTTCAGATGACTCGCTTGCAGTCAATTCAGTACTTTTCACTAGCTTTTTAGATAATTCAGTATGCTTTTGATCTGTACAGGTAAATAACAACTACTGATCAGTCTGAACATAGATTGGACAGATCGTAATTGACTGCAAGAGAATGATCTGAACAGTACCGAATTGACTGCAGTGGATAAGTCTGAAAATGACTTAACAATTAATTGTTCAGTCTTAAGAGCTGTTCAGATCAAATGACCGTTTCAAACTGAAATTCGTTTACTAGTGATGGTAATGACTATCGAACACGATAGTTGACAGCAAAACACTTGATTTGTAGTCGCACATGTTATTGTATGATTAACGGAAATTAACCTCAGGGTATAAGAAGGTGCATTATAAATGGAAAAGGATGGACTTAAAAGTTTTCCTACGTATATTTGCTTATTTTGTTATAGAAATTAAGAATGTTGACTTCACCTTCTGATGAGTGGGGTCCTGCACTAGTTAAGCATCGCAAATTGGTGACCTATGTGGATGATTGGGTATTAGACCCCTGGGCAGAAAGAGGGGCTTATCTGAACAAAGGATATAGTACACCAACCACCTATGCATCGTCTAGGGTAAGTTTCATTTAGTTTTCAGAATTAACGCATTAAGAAACTAACCTTTTGGTTATATAGATCTTCCAATAGTCAAGTATTTATACATCATTGGCTTTAAAATTGTAGTTTTGATTGTTTCTGTTGACAGCACTTAGGACGCACAAAATGTATCAGATGCTTTTTTTCATAAAACAGCGAACATCCAATGATTTATAACAAAACACTTTCTTGTGATTGCATGTGCTTTTAAAACATTTCTTTTGATGTAAAATGACCTATGTATGGTAAACAACTTATGTTAAATAATATATTTCAGAAAAGATAGCATAAAGATAAAACAAATTGATATTTTATGTACGTACGGTTGTTCACTGCAGTTGTTCTTATCTTACTCTGATCACTGTGTGTGTTCATTTTAATATAACAACATCTGTAATTAGAAGAAAGAAACCCAACTTGCAATAATTAACCATTAGAAGACGTCCAGTTTTAATCTTATAGCATTTCATTTACAAAATCCAGATATTAGTTGCTTTTGCTTGATAATTGCAAAAAATCAAAGAAACATTATACTGTAATCACATCGTTTGAAGTTGTACGAAACCCAGCCCATTTACTTAATTTACGATATCAAAGACATGATGTAATAATATAATTAATTCTACTCAAATGAGTACCGGTGAAGAAGTGTGGATGTCCAAGTATGTTCATGTCGATTTTTTTAAACGGATACAGAAGGAAGATACTCGGATATTATTTACTTCACACACTTCAGGCTATGATCGTACTAGCTAAATTTTAATCCGAAAACAGCCTGATTTTCTACGGTTAATGGTATTTACATCCTTATTATGCTCAAGTCATTCATAACTATGTCATTTTGTTTTTATGGACAACTTTATTGGGATATATTTTCATGCGATCACATGACATTATATCTTCTCCTTACAGGCATCCAGCATTTATTCTATACCTGGTTTCAAAGCAAAGTCAACAGGAGAGTTATCAGAAGCTGGTATTTCTAGAATAACTTCATTAACTTTTGAATCGACAGTATGATAGCTTCAGCATTGCAATCATGTTACCCACTACTGTACATCGTAAAGTATAACATTGCTGCTGGGAATGTGGCACAGAAAGACATATTGTTACTGGTCGTTCTTGTCTTATAATCAATCAAATACCAGAATCCATGACATAGAAATGATCGTATAAGCTCTCCTTTAAAACGAAATTCGTAGTCAATGTGTAACATTCTGCAATTCAATTTGACTAATATCTTTTGAATCAATATATGATTTTAGGCATGTAACATGAGACTGTATTTATATGTATTTATAGTCTCTAAAGTTTTATTTGATTTATTTTAAGAAACCTTAAATTATTATGTTCTTTGTATTAAAGAAAGGATGTGTAACGTTAACTTTCGTAGCTTAGCATTTTTTAAAACTTATGACACGACTTAAATTTTAACTTCTTTTTCAAAATCCCGGTGTAATATAGAAGATTGAACTATATATTCAAATGGGGGAGTATTTGTTCCTTTTACTTTTTCATTTTTAGAATAATATTTTGATATTTGCAAATGTGTTTCCATGTTTCGTTTTTATATATAGTTTATTTGCGACATCTTTTTTCTTTCTCATTGATGCATTCTGTTCTAACAGATTTTATTGTGAGCTTTTTGTTTATTTTTTTGATGATTTTTTTGATGATTTTTTTTAATATTTTAGGTTTTTTTATCTTTATTTTTCAAATCGCCAAATAACTGCTGAATAATAATTCGAATTCGAATTTGAAATACATGATACTTTTACATGCATGAATTCATGCCACTTGATATGTAATATAGACAAAAATAACCCATGTGATTACAATCGGAACCTTTTATATATACATGAATGTATTAACACTATTGTCATATGCAATTATATGAAATGATTTTTATATTAAAAATGAATAATGTCTTATTGTAATTTAAGTATGACGTGTACAAATTTGGTAGATTGACCAGTTAAATTAATCAACTATTGAAAACTGCTTCAGTTCTGAGAGGGCTGAAAAATTCCACGATAGATCGAAGTATCTCAGAATATTCTTGACGTGATGCCCTGTTTCTTGTGATTAGCATGATTGCCAATGGTTTCAGTGGGTTTTTTTTTATGGTATACACGTATCTAACAAGGATCTAACTATTGCTGGGTTCGTGTTGCCTGGTCTTTAATTTTCTATGCGTAGTGTTTTTTAAACTTTCGTTTGTCTTTGATTTCGGCGATTATTCTTTTTGGTCATTATGGTTTTTAATTGTTCCCTTGGTATCGTCTGCTTCGTTTTAGGCGTCAAATGTTATGTCAAAGGATTCAATGCGGCGAACTTAAAACTTATGAAGTTATTTCTAAATGACGGAAAGTGTAAAAAGTTCTATTTACAATCGCATCATTTTAAAACATGACTTAAGAATATGAAGAATCCAGTCAATATAAACCCTGTCAAAACAAAACTTAGCGGACGTTCAATGACGACAACTTACTACATAGATTTATATGTAAACTGTCATAAGGATGCCAGGAAAGAGCAAATTAAAACGTGCTGACAGGGTTTTCATGTCTCTTCAATTATACATATAATAGTATTGCCTGCTATCGTTCGTCTTAAGGACTGGTAGCTAACAAATAAAGAACTGCTGGTTTAATTGACCAGTGTGACCAGACTGTATGTATTTGTCATCCGTGAAAAAACCTTGACCAGACTATTTTTTAAATACCGAATCAACTGGACCCAAACTTATCATCAACACTTATTATCAGAGTATGCATTTTCAGAATTCGGTCAGATCGACCCTTTGACAAACCACCATAACCCTTGTTATCATAAATTGAATAAAAGATAATCATAATTTTGATGTTTTCATAGGACGATCAAATATGGGGTAAAAAGTCACTTGGTTATCTCCTTTCCAGAGTGGTGTTGGATAGCCACTGTCATAGACATTTGTTTCAATTTCATTTTTCAATTCTGGTTAAGTAATTCATTGGAACTATATGGAACTAGTGGCATGAATATAATTGACGATCAAATTAACATAAAAAAACTGATAGACATAGTATGTGGCAGCACTACTTCATGTGTTTTTTTTTATGAAAATATTTTGGAATTATATTCTACAATAGTTCTCCACTAAGATTACCATGCAGTCAAACCAAAAAGTTACTATTACTGTTGATGAAGAACACTTTGGCATATTTTGCTATTTTCGGCAATATCGACTAAATGGTAGACTTTTATATTTAAACTACCTCGGCATCCAATATTGTTGACAGTTTGTTTAAAATATCATTGGAATAGCACATCCATTAAGGAGCATCTACGCCAAATCGTTCATTCTGTGTCTAATCCAAAATTATGTATGTGATGATGCTACTTACACTTGGAGGACCTACTTTTACACTACTTGTCATGAAATATACTATTAGTCAGTTTTATGCATGAAACATCAGTTGAAAAATGCATGCTTTTGGAGCCAATAATTGTGAAAATATTCAAACTTTCAGTTTGTGATTTATTAAAAATTTTAATACATTTTCACAATGTACTGACGCTTCTGTAGGGACCATTAAATCATTATTAGAAAAGATATAGTAATGATCCTCTTTTTATGATCTGTATATTGTTTTGAACCTTGTTCCTGTATGAAACCGACTTTACCCGTTTTCAGCATTTCCATAACCATGAACAGAAGGTAGTAAAATTAAACCCTCTTTTTAATGATTTACATGTTATAACTATGAAGCTAAATGTTATGTTTTATGCGTTCACCTTTAAATAGTAATAAAAAGGTTTCATGTCTGATTTATGAAACATATTTAATAGATAACTTAATTTCAAACAACAAATTCATAAATGCATTTCAGTCGGAAGCAATTAAGTTGATATCGTGCATGCATAAAAATGCTTTAAAGCAAATAAATATTCATGTTTTATATATCTATAATCACACAAGCAGACGAAAATCCACCATATCCCCGTGATACATGAATTACCAACACCAGAATAAGACCTACATACAAAGCTCTATACACAGTTTCTTCTACGAATTCCATTCTTTAGTTTGAGGGGAAAAATCAATATTAAATGGAAAGTATACTTGGGGAATATTATGATATAGTTTTTGTGTAGGAAAAGACTTTAGTTATTGTCGATTGGATATGATGTTGCTTCACAATTCACATATTGATTTGTCAATTATATGAATGTTGGCAATAAATTATTTACATTCAGAACCTTCTAGAAGGCAAAAAGAAAAAGCACCTTGCGAAATTCTTTAATTTTACTTTCAGATATATTGATGATGTCCTATCATTGAAAAACCCATATTTCAGCCAATACTAACATCTCATATATCCCAGTGAACTTGAAATTAAGGATACTACTGATACTAGAAGGACTGCTTCATACCTTGATCTTTTCCTCAATATTGACACAGATGGACGACTTCACACGAAAATCTATGGTAAACGGGACGATTTCAACTTCCCAATTATCAATTTCCCATTTCTCAGCAGTAACATACCCGCTGCCCCTTCGTATTGTTTTTACATATCTCAGTTGATACGTTATGCTCGTGCATGTTCACACTATACGGACTTCATATACAGGAGTGTGCCCCTAACGCAGAAACTGCTCCAACAAAGTTATGAAGAGGACAGATTAAAAATGACACTCCGTAAATTTTATGGACACCATCACGAATTGGTTGATTCATACGATGTGTCTTTGTCCAAACTAACAAATGTTATGATATTGTAACTATCATATTTATTTAGTTGGCCTAATTTGTTTTGTGTGGCCTATTATATATTTTTACATTGTGTACAAAATAAAACACATTGTGTTACAACTATGCAGTTTAGAAATCACTGTAACAATCATTGATACTCATGGAATGATTAGAACTTTCTATTTCACTTACAAAACGTTTCCAGAATGATCATAACAAAAGATGCGTAATTTAAATTTCTAGCGTTATCTAGAAGTTTCCGTTTGAGTATATATATAAGTATGCAGACCCTAAAAATATAGATAGACTTAGACATCGATAGACATCAACATTCTCAGCAGTTGGATTGACACTTTTATTTACTAACAACATCATACTAAATTGTGACCGATTGGACGTAATATTCTGTGGATTCCCGGATAAAAGGAAAAGACAAAAGATCAGACATATATTTTGACAGTTAAGTTGACATTTCTTTTTGTGTAATACTTCTTGTAAACTTGTGTATAATAAATCTTGTTAAATTTTATTATTGATTTGTGTCTTTTGTTGGCTACAATTAAAAGGCGATTTTCTGGCGTAACACAAAGGACATTTTTACCACGTGTTAGATTGTGGTTTGCCATTGCGTCGTCTGATCTTTTAAGTACCGAACGTGACTTATTCCCGATTGTAACTGTTTTGCTGAGTGTGAATTCGCATTGCTATAAGACGTGTCACGGTATTTTTCTATCCAAAATCCATGTATTTAGTTTTTATGTTATATTTGTTATTCTCATCGGATTTTGTCAAATGTCTTATCGTTTGTAGTTGTAAATCTTATTTTTTCTGTTCTATTCGTGTGTTACGGTAAAGATAATTAATCACCCAGTTCATTTATAAGATTTTAGTTTGGATCAACTAAATTTATACGATGTATTTGGTTTACAGTTTGATTTAGAAGAAATACCGACATAGCTTGATAATACAATTAATTATTTAATTACTACCACAACTTTATATTAATAAGTATTGTAATTTTCATTGTTATTAATACATGTTATATCAGTATTACAAACCTCATCTTAAACTCTATCCTATTTTTTTGAAATTTATAGAAATTTAAATGTGACGTCACATTGTGCATCGATTTCTTCGGCTAACATATAATACGTTGTTCGGCTGTGCCTTTTTTATATGTGCTGATTTAGTTTGTTTTACATATTCGTTTTTATTCTGTAGTTAGTCACCACATCGGTGTTAACATGTATATCTATTACATAGTCATTTTTATAAATTTACTGTTTGCAAAAGTATGAATTATTCTAAATACTAAGGATTTTCTTATCCCAGATATATAACCTTAGCCGTATTTGGCACAACTTTTTGGAACTTTTGGTCCTCAATGCTCTTCAACTTTGTACTTGTTTTAGCTTTCGAACTTTTTTGATCTGAGCATCACTGATGGGTCTTATGTAGACGAAACGCGCGTCTGGCGTATTAAATTATAAGCCTGGTACCTTTTGATAGCTATTATTTGTTTGTGTCTCTGTCTTGTATGTTCTCCCATTTATTTGTATTGTAGTCCTGTCATGTAATCTTGTCATTTTAATGTTATAGTTAACATTGCCATAAAAGCAGGAGGTTTGGCTAGCCACAAAACCAGGTTCAACCCACCATTTTTTCTTAAAATGTCCTGTACCAAGTCAGAAAAATGGCCTTTGTTATATTATTGTTCGTTTCTGTGTGTGTTGCATTTTAGTGTTGAGTTTCTGTTGTGTCGTTGTTCTCCTCTTATATTTGATGTGGTTCCCTCCGTTTTAGTTTGTAACCCGGATTTGTTTTTTTTCTCAATCGATTTATGAATTTCGAATAGCGGTATACTACTGTTGCCTTTATTTATGATAGCAGGTTACTTCGAAACGGCTCAATCCCGTTTTTTAAAGAATATTTTCAGAATATTGCAACAGCTGCTGTATGCTTTGGCAGAGTGTTTGTTACTTCTTAAGAATGAATTTACAATAGTTCTAAAAAAATATCATCGCAATTGTCCAAGATTATTGAATTGCCCATCTTTGTCCATTTAATTTCTAACCACAAAGAACCGTACATTGTTTTCTTAATTGTAAGTTCCCTTTCTGACGTTATTCTCTCTCACTCCATAATACTAAAAACAAGGACATCCGCAATTCATATTAAAGTGAAATTTAAGGATTTAGCAATTTCTTTTGTCTTTTCGTATATTTTGGTGGTATTAATTTTACTTCTGACGCGAACCAACACCAGTCGGTCAGAAGGGAAACATAATAGGTACAATTGAAATGTCGACTACATGTATTTGGTAAAACTGAATGGAAAAACATTCAGTGGCAAATTCACATGCATATCTTGGGCAAGTAAGCATTAATCAATAAATAGATGTTCAAGGTTCTGCAAAAACGGATTAAGGGCGATGTAATAAAGGCAACAGTAGTATACCGCTGTTCAAAAGTCATAAATCGATTGAGAGAAAACAAATCCGGGTTACAAACTAAAACCGAGGGAAACACATCAACTATAAGAGGAAAACAAAGGAACAGCAGAAACACTGAAGTGCAAAAAAAAAAAAAAAAAACGCCAACATACATAGAAACGAACTATTTGATAACAACTGCCATATTCCTGACTTGGTACAGGACATTTTAAGAAAAAATGGTGGGTTGAACCTGGTTTTATGGCTAGCCAAACCTCCCGCTTATATGACAATGTTAAAAAATATCGCTAAAATGACAACGCTACGTGACAGAAATACAGCACAAACACACGCAAGAACACTCATCACAGAGAAACGCACAAATAAATAATACAATAGTCGATACAACATGTAAACTGCAGAATAACAACGAATATATTCCATTAACGACAGACAGCACAGGACATCACAAACAGTGACGTATTTTTGTAACGAATATATAATCTTGAAATTCATACAATTATTTTCACAATACTAGTCCAAACAATTATCATGATAATGACGGTATTGAAAGGGTATTTTATAATTATTTGGACTACAAACGATAAGACATAACACATTATCCAACCGAAACCACAACAGAAACATCATAAATAAATACATGAATGTTGGATGTGTAAAATACCGAGACACGTCGTATAGCAATGCAAATTCACATTCGGCAAAACAGTCATATTCGGTTATAGGTCACATTCGGTACTTAGCAGACAGACGACATAGATGTTAAACCACAATCTAAGACGTGGTAAAAATGTCATTAGTTAGTTTAGACACAGACACATCGTATAGGTCAACCAATTCGTGATGGTGTCCATAAAATTTACGGAGTGTAATATCTTTTTCTCTGTTGGAGCAGTTTCTGCATAAGGAGCACACTCCTGTATATGAAGTCCGCATAGTGTGAAAATGCACGAGCATAACGTATCAATTGAGATATGTAAACACCATACGACATACGACGGAGCAGAGGGTAAAAGCGGTAACTAAGTATACTGTTATAAAAACACACATTTTGCTTTAGAACTAAAGTCACCTTAAAATTCTAGATTTATTACCATAGACTCTCTTAACACATCAAATTTTACGCCCACATTCTTACTGGACGTTGCTTACCACCGGATGGAAGAGTCTGTATGACTATATTTATAAATATACCCCAGTACACCTTGGAGTAGTTCAATCAACATACTATCGACCAAAAAGATCCCGCTTTTCAGTCTTTGATGTATTTGTATATATGAATTATTGCTATTGTATTTACAAAGTCTCTTCTTGACATCAGAAAAAAATATTATCTGCGTTTGCAGTTGTCATGGAACAACCCCTGGATAAAGAGACAAACTTTGTTATGATATTGTAACTATCATATTTATTTAGTTGGCCTAATTTGTTTTGTGTGGCCTAAGAATGTTTACATTTTTTTATATTGTGTACAAAATAATACACATTGTGTTACAACTATGCAGTTTAGAAATCACTGGAACAATCATTGATACTCATGGAATGATTAGAACTTTCTATTTCATTTACATAACGTTTCCAGAATGATCATAACAAAAGATGCGTAATTTAAAGTTTTAAACATCTACAGTTATCTAGAACCTTCCGTTACAAGTAGTTAAATGCAGACCCTAAAGTTAGACATGGACAAAGATAGACTTAGACATCGATAGACATCAACATTCTCAGCAGTTGGATTGACACTTTTATTTACTAACAACATCCTACTAAATTGTGACCTATTGGCTACAATTAAAAGGCGATTTTCTGGCGTAACAACTTAAACGAACAGTATACAAATACGCGAACAAACGTTTACAGGTGTATTTGAAAGAACGTTTACGTTAAGGGCATACGATACAGTTACAGGGGAGGTAATGACGTTGCTAACGTAAATTGTTATTTTCGCGACGTCAAACTGTGACTTATCGGGAAAAGATGCAGTTTTCGACTGATTTTTATCATTCAAACTGATTTAACTTGAAAACGAGTTCATGGACCCCCTTTTTTTTTAAATGACATTTGGTTTGATTACGTTTGAAGATTATGTGTACCAATGTTCATGAAAAAGTCAATAGTGCAATTATTTTAAATTTGATTAATATACAGCAAAAAATGACGTTTTTTTTCTACATTCATGAACATTTGATAGATATGAGTTATTTGTAAAAATAAAATGTACAAATTTATAGAACATTTATATAAAACAGAAATTACAAATAATTTAACAAAAACAGCTTGTGTTTATCTTTTAAAACAAAAAAACTTATGTATTTCTGTCGAAAGGAAAAATACGTCCACAAATCCGAATTTTGATGAAATATCTGAAATTTCAACCTCAATTTACTCAAAAAGAAGCACATGATGGTATATTTTTTATTGCATATTTGATTTAATCAGGTAAAAAATAGCCTATATGCAAATTTTCATCAAAATTTCATTACGGGATCAAAACTGTATCGTATGCCCTTAATATGTGTTGATTTAGCAATAATGAATCATCTTAAATGCTTGATTCGAGCCTAGTATATTTTTGTCACCTCTACTGATGTGTCTGCTATAGTCACTCAGTATGTCACTGGGTTTCTTGACGTTGGCGTATGTGCAGATCCAATCAATCTTATAAATGTTAAATCGGATTTAAATCCGTTGATCTGAATGGCCAGGGTTACAAGGTTATACTTTAAATCGCAAGAGACTATTAGTCCGAAGCACATGTAATAAGTGACCTGTTGTTATCATGCTGTAAAATCTCCTTCCGCATAACAATAACTTTCAGAAGGTTGAATGATTGCATTTCAATACTACAAAGCAGTTTAAAAAATTGCACATGGTGTGAACAGACTGTTCTTAAGTTGTATGGTATGCTTTCCCACACCATTGAACTGCATGCCTTTGCGGAATCTGTGATCTTCTATAACTATATATCACACAGTTGCTAGAAAATTTTTTGACGTCTGTAAGCGCGAGTGTGTCCAACTCGACATTGAAGCGTAAGACTAGATTCATCACTGAACCAAACGCCTCGGCACTATATCTAAAATATATCATGTGTACTGTGTTGCACCATCTATTTATTTGAGACTTTACTTAAAAATAATGAAACAAATCCAAATACCAAAACAAATAGTGAAATGGAAAAAAGTTTAATTTCTTTCATTTCTGAAAGTGAGTGAAGAATCAATACAGCAAACGTGTTACATATATTTTCCATAATAACCCAATAACGAACCAAAAAGCAAGTACCGAAAAAAAGTTGATAAAGATGGAAGTGAGACATGTCTATGTTAGCTTTACTATGTAAACATCAGAAGAAAGCTATTTTAGACATGATGACGAGCAGATTCGAAATTAATTATCTTAGATCTGAAACCAAGTGTGCAGCAAAATACATAATTTATTTTCAATTTGGTGGGTGATTCAAATTACAGAGTGCTATTAACGTTAGAGAACAGCAGGATATTATGATATGGGTAACATTCAGTTATTAATCAGTATCTGATTTTCCGTTTGATTCGTTAGTGTGAACGGAACTATTTAACTAAATGGTTACATCACTTTATCTACAGATAATTGTATTAATTAATCTACAGGGAGTGAAAAGTAAAATTTGACAAGCTATTGCCAGGTAGGAATGTTTAATTATTTTCTTGCATTTCTCCTTAATGGATTCATCACAGCACAATAAGCATGTTTCGAATCCAAAATCAGATTTTGAAATCAGCTATACATTATAGAGATAAATTTCTGTGGCGCATCTTCACACATAAAACACACAAAAGCTTAGCACTTGTTTGAAGTATGCATTTATCTGATTATTTTGATCAGTACAGCTGGCAGACGATACGAAATCTCGTGCATCGATACTATCTATGTTGAAAGGTAAGAAAAGTTTGTTTACTTATGGTTTAATGCACGCTATATTTCTGTTTTTCGTACCTATAATGATGAAGAACATTTGTTAATTGACCTTTCAGCAGAACTGTTTCTTCATTTGTTACATATTACAAATTCCACTGTACGTACCAATTAGACACAAACGACGGTACCAAACGTATTTGACATAATAGTATAAGATAAAAGATGACAGTACTGTAATTTGCAATAAATGAATTTTATTATTAATTATTCTGATTATTTTTGACTCCAAACGCATTGGAATGGAATTGGTAGTTTTCTTTAAAAAAAAGTAATGTATCTTAATTTGTCCCCTTATTCATTCCGTCTCGTGACTAGTAAAAGATTATATTTTACTGCACAAAATACATTTGTATTAGATAGCTCTAGTATTTAATGCAGTGTCATAACGGTACTGTAGGACTATCGCCGTCAACTAGAACAGCTTCGGTGTATTCAATTAATGGAAACAAAAATATTCTAGATATATATAGTTAATAGCATATTAAATACTAACCTTTACGTTTGTTCTGGGGAAACAGCTACCAACCAAAGACCACAATCTGTACGACTGGTGTAGAAGGTCAATTTAACAAGAATGAATTTAGATGAATTTTACATCATTTCATTAAAATGAGTTTTGAACACAACACAAATCTACCATAGAGCATTATGTATTCACCCATTTTCATTTATTGAAAGAGTAATGGGCGAATAGGAGGAACTTTATAATAAGTTTCATGAGGTTTATGAACAAACTGCTTTTTAATATATAACGTCCATAAAGCTTGATTTGCGGTATTTTCGATTATTTTTAGAGCATTTGCATGTATTAATATTAGGGAATCGATCAAAAGTGCATATACTTCTTCTGTCTATGTGGGTTATTGAAACGTTACAGAGTACAATATGTATCATTTAACTTATGTACTTATTCAAACTTCAAGCCAATAAAAACCTAAAGCTGATTTCAATAATGTCGATACTGTGAACATCGTTGCGTATAATATATTGATAAGATCGAAAAACAAGGCAATATATCTGAATTAATAGAGCTGCATGTGATTTCATTGTTAGTATATTTTCGTATTTGACAGATGTTCAGTATATATTAGTTTTTATATCAAAACTTCAACGTAGTCTTGAATATTATTCTTGGATTCGTGGTTTATTAAGAATAAGTCTTTGATCATTGTCTTTCCTATTTCCATGTTTACTTCTCATAAATGTAATACGCCGTCGACTATTGAAGTCTATTGCACATTGAAATCAAGGATACTATGTGGATGTATATATATTGGGCAAAATTGCAAGATATACCAATTAATAATCATAAACCAATCAAATAATGGCTTTGTAGCTGCTCTTCGTCTTGGTGTTCATCGGGCTAATGTCACGAGTTTACTAAAAAATAACTTGTTTGGTTAAGAATGTGATTTGAGTATGATGGTTGATTAAAATTTAGTTCGTTAATGTTATTTTGATTTCACAGAAGACATATTGTCTTCTAGGGATATAAGCGAAAGTCATTTATATATACTATTAACTGATAACACTATTGATTCTTAGTAAATTAAACACACTTTCGAATGTGACGATAATAATCCTCTTTTGATTATGTCCTTGTATAATTTTGTGTATTTTGCATCATATTCCTATTTAGTTACAATAAAACTGACAATCTTTGGAATCCAATGAACTTATAAGGAAAGGATTAACTTGAAACAAAAAATAGGACCAGTCTCCCTTTATGTGATAGCAGACAAATATTTGCTTTGGCAGTTAAAGAATAAGGAAATATCGGGTTCCCACCCCTCCTTGACGTGTGCACCATGTGCAAAGCAGTAAAGCACTAAAAGAGCCACGGTTGCATTCCCACAGCTGAACTTACTACAGATTAAAGATTATTACGTAACAAATACCGTACAGTATCGTTTCTTATACAATCACTCGAAGGCTGATGCATCCGTGCATTCAATATTTATGTAGTATATATAAGAAAATATTGTTTGGCCTGGCAAAAAAGGATAAGTACCTCAAATATCATGATACATGTAGCTGCTCTATTTTGTGTTTCTTGCATATGTTAAGATGTTTTGGATGTTAAAGATCAACAAGGAAGGCATATGAATTTTCAGTTTTTAATTAAGATATCCTATTCATTCCTGTTCGAAAGTTAAGATTTTAGATTTTATATTGCCTTTTTATGCAAAATTAGTAAAAGCACTTTTAAACTAATTACAATTGCTTCATATGTAATTTAAATGCGTTCACTTTAGAATATGAAGTATTTCTGTTTCAATATTCTTGTTATTTTGTGAATTATGCATCAATAGATATATAGGAAGATGTGGTGTGAGTGCCAATGAGACAACTCTCCATCCAAATAACAATTTATAAAAGTAAACCATTATAGGTCAATGTACGGCTTATTATTGTTCCGGCAACAGTAATCAATCCTTATTTATTTTGGAATTCAATGAACTTGTAGGAAATGATTTACTCGAAACAAAAGAAGGACAGGTCTCCCTTCATGTGATACCCAACCATGTATTTGCTTTGTAAGTTTAAGAATAAAGGAAATATCCCATCCCTCTCTGACGTGTGCACCATGTGCAAAGCAGTAAAGCACTTTAAGAGCCACGGTTGCATTCCCACAGCTGACCTCACTATAGATTTAAGATTATTACGTAACAAATACCGTACAGTATCGTTGTATATACAATCATTCGAAGGCTGATGCACCCATTTATTCAATATTTATGTAATAGATAAATATTGATACACTAAGAAAATATAGTTTGGCCTGGTATTCTCAAAATCTTGTGATGGATGCTCTATTTTGTGTTTCTTGCATTTTAAAGATATTTTGAATGTTTAAGAACGACAAGAAACGCTTCTGAAATTTTGAGTTTTAAATTAAGATATCCTATTAATTCTTGTTTGAAAGTTAAGATAAAACTTTATTATAGGAAGATCTGGTGCCATAGAATGGTCTCTTTTAAATTTGTGTGAAAAAAAAAAAAACCAAACAGATTTTGATCACTTCTTAAGAAAACAAATTGTATATGCTATGCTCGCATGATTGAAAAGTAAAGGCTTTTCAAATAGTTTGGTTGAGATTACAAAGTATTTCCATTTATCTTGTTTCTGTCCTGTAAGATTTTCATGCAATGCTTATTAAAGTTTTTTTCGATTGATTTTCAAGAACCAGGTCATAGTTTCTCGAAAAAGTTCCATTTATTGTGTGTTTTATTTTTTATTTAACGACTTCAAACGATTTTCAGTAAAGGTTTCGAAGTATTTACATAATTCGGTTTAATATGCTTGGTAATTTTTTTTCGGAGTTTTTTTGTATATCGAAATTAGTGATCACAATCTAATTTAGTTGTCAGAATTATAAAAAAGCTGGCCTGTTGCCGGAACAAAGTTCATTGTCAAACTGCTGCTGATGGATATTTTAGCTGTGATTTTTTTTAGAATTGATTTGATGTTCTATACAAAAGCTTAAATGTACTATAGCGCTACCTTTTCAGGCCTCAGATCAAAATAAACCAATATATCATCCTTGGAATCTCAGGTAACGTATAAATATTACCAAAAAGCAACTGTCACCGCCTGCTTGCGTATCCCTAGTTTATACTCATCGTAAAAACAACAATAAATAAAGATTTTATCTTAAAACCTGTTTTTATGAAGACGCTGATGTTAAAAGATATTGTATCTTGGTTCCTCAGATCTTAAATTAACAACAACTGGTGATGAAAGTATACATAAATTGTATAAGTTTTTAATTTCCTCACAAAATTAATTGTCAGCTCAGTAGGTAAATTAATTACTCTAAAGCGGATATACACTGCATGTCAAGATAAAGAAACATTAAAACAGATATATCATTATCAAATATATATTATGCCAAGATAAAAACAAGAGTGAAAGATCGGTGTCCTGTAGAATGCTTTGCATTTTGTACTTTTAAGGGTTGTTCGTTATAGGGAAATCTTTCACCAAAATCGTTGGGTGTGGTATAGGCTTACTTCTCACGTTCAGTAAACCTGTTCTGAAGTGGAGCGTCCGTTTTGTTTGCGGGATATATAAATGCGCAGTCTCGTCCGATCGTAATAGGGACGTTAAATCCGGTGCCTCGCGTATCATTACGCTCTCTGCACATGAAATAATCCTACCAACAATTCTTTGAGGGGTTCTTAGAAGGACAATTGCATGGCACAGGTTCTGTTCCTATTAAGCATACCCTTATTTTCCAGTTGCAGTCCAAATTTCATTCCCTACAAACCTGTCGACCTCTGCCATGCCGAATTTACCTAATGTATAAATTGTTAAATTGTTCTCGTCTTAAACACACGTGAAATATTTGCCACTGAAATTATTTTAGAGCAAACATCAACCAACAAATTATGTATAACAGATTGTATAAAATACTGTCAACGTCTATTAATTCCGACTTACAGAAGTTCCCCTGGAAACTTTGTTATAAACAATGCCATAATATCTGTTCCTGTCGGAACACATATCATATACCATTCATTTCGTATGGAACAAATAATGTAATATATTTCCCAGTGGAAACAATATTCTAGAATTTTTCTTCCATTCGTAACTTATATTATGAGAGAACTTCTATTCTTGTCAGTACTGCCATCGATGTATTTTTTGGGGAAGTTATGTACAAGTAAACATTTAGAAGAATTTGGCTCAACTAGTTCAATCTTACTGACAGCATAAGGAAATACAAGCACAGAAACTACCACAATTACAGAACTTTATACTACTGATTCTATTCAGTAATCTTTCTGAAATTTGTATGAAATGTCGAAAATGGTCAATTGTGTCAAAATACCTCATTTGCTGATGGTCAATTATACTTATAGTTCTAACGTTTTAAAGCAAACGATCCGAGACTTTGGGAGACATCGATATCCATACAAAGGAAAGTGTATCCGCATACTGAAGTGTCGAGCAAACAAGCATCAAGAAAGCGTCAAAACGAAGAATAATTTTATCCCGATCAAAAAGGGGTGGTAAACTGTTTAACCTCCGTTTCTTCGTCTGGCTGTCTGTCTGTCTGTTTGTAACATGTTTCTTTAGCAATATTCTTAGCAATAATAAGCCATAGCTTCCTGATATATGGCGCTTCGTCTAATTTTCTACCGTACAGTGCGACACATTTTCGGTTCCCTCAATATTCTACAACCTATTTGTCAAAAATTTGTATCTTTAACTTCAAAATAGAAGCAATAACATTGAGCGGGGTATGACTTTTGAGCACTTACATCTTGAGATAACAAGAAGAACGAACCTATAAATGATTTTTACTTTTATCAGTTGACAAAGACAGTTACCAATCACCAATTAGCCGACATGCATTTGATACCAATTAATATATCAAAATTACATCTACTTGTCTCTGGTGGTAAGTTGTCTCATTGGTAATCAGATCTTCTTATTCTTATTTGTAAAATGTCCTTTCAATTATCCAGTCAAATGTTAGTTACTTTTCTAGGGTCATACAATAAACAACAATTAAAATGCGCTAGGTTGTCACTTGCAAATCATTCGGAAACGTAAAGTTTGGAAAACTAAAAACTGAAACCTTTGAGAGCGTAAAAAAAAGAACAACAAGAAGGCCAAAGCACAATAGCTTAATCCGTGTTTATTTGCAAGATCTAATTTGATTAAGGCTGTTAAAACCTTTTAAATTAAATAAAAGAAAAAAATATTAGTTTTTGATATGGATAGAGTTTATCGTACCATGTGACCGTATGGTGCTAATTGTTTGAAAATAAAAACTGCTTCCTTAATTACAAAAAAATGATAGACCTGATCGATCCCTTTATTATATGTAACTGAATATTATCTCGATAATGAAAGAATTTATTATAAATTTCTGCTCTGCAGGTGAACTCTTAGTCCCGAAAGGTATCACCAGCACAGTAGCTAAGTACTTCGGTACTGGCATAAAATACGGATATTGTTTTATCTAAATTTCCTGTTGTCATACTTAGGAAATCATTTGAAATAAAGGATCTACCTCATGCAGAGCTCTGATTCCTTGTCCGCGTTAATCTATGTTATTGGTATTTTTTGTTCTACCAGCTCTTCTACGCTCGTATTAAGTTTTGAATTTGCAAACATTTTACACCTAGCATCATTAAAGAGGCATTTTTATCTAAATGCACAGCTGGTGCATTAGAACTGGTATCGTTTTATGTTGTTCGCTAAACAATGCTATATTGTGCCTTCTACAATATATCTTTTTGTTAACCTATATTGAAGGTTGTTATTATAAGATTTTTATCTAATTATACGTCACAATAAGTTGAATATGATATTGTTGATTTTTAAAGTTTCTATAAAAAATTGTTGATAACTTCTTATACAATTTCAAGAAAATTCATAGAAACGTTTTCATTGGTGCGTCCTATCTTCATTTTGAAGATTGCTTATTTAATTTGTAGACATAATTGTCTTCTTTTTATGTTTTAATTGCTCAATTTGAAAACATCTGGATAAGACATACGTTTTTCCCCGAAGAGACATGCATAAGGCGCAAAGGTTGCACATGATTTTCACAAAGTAGTAGGGAATCGATATTAGCTTTTAACTGCAGAACATTACTTTCACTTAAGAGGGAATTAGTCTATAATACTATGAACTTTAAAAATAAAATAAATGATGTCTACAGATTTAAACATTTTAAAATATAACGTCTGAATGGCCCTCAGAGTAAACAAAAGATTTCAAAACTCGTTAATGAACAGAAAAAAAACCTATTTGGGATATCTAGGTTTAAATTGTCTTTGTCCCTCAGTTGCATGGCTTTTTGTTTAGCTCAATTAATACCTTGCATATGCTGTCTTCTCAAACAAAATAACTATCATGTTTTAAAACCATTAACAAATGCGTTAAGATGAAAGATTAATTAGCAGAAGTATTTTACAAGTATGCAATATTTCAAGTTAGTTTTTACATATGCCAATCATGACCACACGTGATCGAGTAAATAAGTATTAAAAATGAACAACAGACGACAGCCTGCACGTGTAGCGTACTCCGCACATTTTGTAAATGAAAGAAGGAGAAAATACCCTTAGATCTAGTAGTACATTAAGACAATTAGAGATTCTGTCAAGTTGTAGTAATTTACTTTTCAAAGGGTAGTTGGATATCTCAATATATATGCAATGCATGACAAAATAACATTTAGCAACGTCCAAGAAATGGTGAAAATAATTCAAGGAACTTTGAAGAAAAAATTTCTTTACAAACTTGGTCAAAGAAAAAACTGCACTGCATGTGATTGCAATTCCCGTCCAAGTCCATCAAAATTTTTAGAAAAATATAGGATATAGGATGAGCTCCATTCCATCCAAGTCGTCAGAGGTTTTGATCAAAGTTTTCTTTGACAATTGTAACTATAAAAAATCCATCAAAAACCTTGACAAAGACAATCTGTACACGAAAACTTTAATAGTGACAGCGGGCCTTTAGGGTCATTATTATTTTGCATGGGATAAGAACGACACACAAATAGTCGTCTTTAATGTTGCAGTGATCTATAGCTATATTCTTTTCGCAGTGAATCATAAATCAGGAACATATTTTACGTTATAAGTGTTGAAGTAAATGTAAACCAGATTCCAACATTATAAGATACTGAATTGTTTTAATTATCTTATATCTTATTTGCCCATCTACAACAAAAAATGTAAAACCACAGGGTTCTTCGTTTAACAGTCTTTAGTGTTGAATACACCTGGACTTGGAATTTATATTTGACAAAAAACATGCATGATACACTTTATTTTCCATCATAAACTGATACATGATACACATAAAGGACAACAGGGGTTAAATATTGGACGGACCACTGTAACTACCAGCACCAGACTCCTATTAGACTGAGAGGCCCACACAAACATAGGCAAACAACAACGAAATAAAATTTTAGACTCAACATGCGATGTTGCATTATATATTTAGTAACCGTTTATCACAGTACCACAAGATATTAATCCTGTCTTAAAGACAAGCGCTTTGAACAAGTATTATGATAAATCAAGACTTGGTGATACCAAAAGTAAAGTTTTTTGAATCACAACTTATTTATTTTGCAGGATGATAGACCAATCAGATCTCAGCGGTAGTAACTGCACGTCTTTTATCAATATTGTATGGATTACCATTGTTTTTGTCTTGAATGCTTGTACTTGTGCTGATTACACACGAATACGTAAGTTGGTTACATTATGCTTCAATTGTCGAAATTAAATGGTTAAATTTAACTCTATTTTGAATCTAGAATCAACAAAAGCATTACTATATCCTCTTTTTATGTTTAGACGACTCAAAACTACAGTATATAAAATTTCTGTTCCATTTTGTCAACATGCCATTCTTGAGTAGTAAAATACGTTCTGGTTCAGCGTCTATGCCGTTTATTCGTGTTTCAAATGAAACAATAAGCAGCGCGTACTCTTTTGTTTTGCGATGTCACATACAGAGATGTATTTTTTCACTAAAAAATAACTCCTACATTCATAAGTTCAAGTTGGTCATAGTTATGAGTTTGTATTGAAAGATCGTCTAACTGTGCACTGCAATATGAATTTTAATTTACTCGTCATTGGTATTGGAACTCGACTGTGGTCATGTATAAACATCAATAGACGTTCCATATAATGACTCTCCCATTGATTTGTGATCAATGTATGGCACAAATCAGAGTAAAAATACCGAATTAAGTGAATTGAATTACTTTATGAGGTTAGCCTTAAAGGTAATTGCTCATAGCCAAATGATGGAGAACTAGAAATGCATAACATTAAAAGAAAGCAATATGTTAAACACACACACATATATATATATATATATATATATATATATATATATATATATATATATCTGCTATATTTCAGTATTTATTCGGACTAAGATGTTGCTAGAAACCAAAGTATACATAATTTGCTTTAAAAAAAGAAAGAAATATCAAATTAATAATCGGACCATACATACAAGAATTAATACCAAAAAACGAATACAATAACTTAATTTAATTTAAAAAAGAGGATGAACCATGGTAAGCAGTTGTTGCTTATTATGTCATGTTCGTTAATTGTCATTCATAGACAATAACAGATGTGAAAAATTGTTCTTCTGGTCATGAAATAAGACTCGAGAATACATATCTACTCATATATTTTGTCTCCATTTTGGTAGTAACCAGGTTTTTCATTATGACTCTCAGTTGAAAGCAACAAATAAACAATAAAGTGATATTTTAGTACAAACAGCTTGGATAACTTAGAAAAGCCTATTATATACCATATGACTTTATCAGCTAAATAATATATTACTTTATTTTAACAGTTGATTTTATTTCCCCCGATAGTAACAGATACCCGATATTCACTGTTTATTAGTGTACTAGACCGGGAAGTGTCAGCAAGGTCGAATTAATCATTTGGTTTTACTTCTTTACCAATTAGACCAGTCCTGGAACTAATTTTAATTTAATTACACTGCATACTGCGATTCTGAGAGATCTGACATCACTATTTCCATCTTTTGTTATGCGTAAGCTGTTCTATTACTTAATCTGTTTTTGTATTTTATATCTTTCTTTAACCAGATTTATCATTTGTCTTAAGTTTATGGCGATTGCAATGCATCTTTCAGGTGCCATGCCTGGCTTAACATAAGCAAATATTTGATGGCATTTTTGGCATACGCACGAAGGATTAATTCTTTTGCTGTGATTTGTTTCGAAGGTTTATGCGTGCATTTCAATTCGGCAAATAAAAGTTGAAAAGAACTAAACAAAAAACGTTAGTAATGATGTTGACATTTTCATTTTGTTTATTTATGTATTTTTATTCTCTCAGGCTTATATAATTACCATCTCAATCTGCTTTATATTTTTCAGTCTTTTGATTAAAGCGAAAGTACCTAAGCAATGTGGCCAACATTTTTCATGACTCTTTCATGACTTAATCTGAAAGACGATGAAACCTACTTTGAATTTTGATATTTTGTACTTGAATAATATTTTAAACTATTTTTCATTTTTTTAAACAAAAAAATGCTGAACGCTACTTTGATAATCAATACAATACAATTTTGATGCAAAATATTGCAAATCTTACATAATTTTTGTAAAATCTTGCATTGAGGGACATCCATAATCAAAAAAGAATAATAGTGCGATTTTGGAATATGAGGAAACTGTTAATTACAAACATCTTTTTAATTGAGCAAGTTATTAAAAATTTTAATTTGTACTTGAATATAACATTACAATGTGTTAAATGCATATTTCTTTTAATATTTTAGATATACAAATTTTCTGAAATCTTTCAAAATTGCTTAAAATTTCAGCTTTGAGTCATCGTTTAGGAGTTTGAAATAATTTGGAAACATGTTCAGAAAATACGAAATAGTTTTGTTTCAACTTCGAAGCTGTGTTGGCTCGAGACTACAAACAATTTCCCTATTTGTTCTTTATAACGTGTTGTTACATTAAAAATATAACCATTTATTTTTCCAAAATCTTTTCTGTGTGTAATGTACGGCACAAGGCCCAAAATGTATCAAAGATTTTAAAAATTGAAATAACACAGTTCACAAATTAAGCCCATACACATCCATACCGGTATAGACATGTCCTAAGATGTTACATGTCCAAAGATGTTCCGCTAACTGTAAATATTATCCTTTTCATCATTCCTTTAATCAAATTTAACTGGACAGGTAAAATTAAACACCCAAAAATTGATTTCATCTCCAAGGAGTAAGTATCTTCTTTCATTTCCTCCTCTTCAATACTAAAATAAAATGACCGAAAAGGGGAAAAATAGAAAAAAATACACATTAAAATGATTAAAGAGAACTATATTCGTGGTGTGTTATTGTTAATTTTAGTAAAGATTTCCGGAAGATCTTTTGAAAATGGGTTTAGTGTTAAATATATTAAAAAAAAAAAAAAAATGTTCCTACTTCTATTTAATATCTTTAAGTTTAAAAGTGTATAAACTCTGCCATTGATTTCATTTGTTGTTTTTTTTTTTTTTTAAATTTTAATGTTAACCTATTAAATCTTTGCATATATAAATTATCTATTTCAGTAAATGCGAATGATGTAAACATTTGCAAGAAGCCTTTATATTATGATATGGACACATTGTATATAATTCGAGCCCAGAATAAAATATACAGTCGTAACTGTGAACTGAGATTTCTGGACTGGAATGATGAAATTGTCGGACAACCTTGTGTTAGTTTATGTGTCCGTGTACATAATAATTCTATGAAAAGCTGTGATTTTCGAATGACATATTATGACGGTCTTGGAGATCTAAATGCTCAGGTAAGTGGTTAAATCAATAAATGGTTTGAGAAAATGAAAATAGATATAAAAACTGTAAAATTTTCCAATTTAATCTCAAAGTGTTGTAATGCATTTTTATTGGAAACATATCGTTATATGTTTATTATTGTAAGGTATTTCTCTTGTGTATAAGGACAATTTTGCAGTATCCATGCAACACAGCTTAGATTTGGCTTTTCATTGGTTTGTTCAAATACGATATTACTTATATTAATGGTTTCAAACTTTGAACACGAACACGAACACCGAGGTAGTAAAGTTTCATGATGACATGTGAAAGAGGATGCCCATTTGATATTCCGGGATGGGTGAGGGGTGGGGGTTTAGTAATACTATTCTTTGATATGGAGTTATATGATTTAAATACTTGGATTTTTAAAAAAGTTCACTAATACTGTGGTTCGATATGATCGACCAAAGGACAAAGTTGTTAACTATTAAAGGTCTATGTAGGACTTTCAACAGTGATCAAAACCCATATCGTATTGTTAGGTATAAAGATGGCATAATGTGAAACAATTAAAAAGAGAAAACAAATGGTCTGGTGTATACTACAATGATAAACGGAAACAATAATGGTAAATAACAACCAACGACAACCACAGGTTACAGGCTCTTGACTTGGAACAAGAATATAAAGATCGTGGCGGTGTTTGATATTTTTGTCTATATTCAACTCTCTAGTACCATTGAAAGCCTATGGGTCATTCCGATCAAACTTGGTAAAAGTTTTCAATTGTGATGCTTTTAGCTTTAACCATGGTTTTTACCCCCATTTGGTATCTTCTCCGTATTCCGCTGTAATTTCACATAGGGACTATGCTAGCCCAGCACGCGAAAGTTGCATTACTCAATGAATTTCACCGATGTTTTTCAACGTTAATTCGTCAACTTTTGATTTTGATTACATATAAATAAGAAGATGTGGTACGAGTTCCAATGAGACAACTCTCCATCCAAGTCACAATGTGTAAAAAGTAAACAATTATAGGTTAAGGTACGGCCTTCAACACAGAGCCTTGGCTCACACCGAACAGAAAGCTATAAAGGGCCCCAAAATGACTAGTTTAAAACAATTCAAACAGGAAAGTCTAATCTATATAAAAAAAAAAACGAGAAACGAGAAACACTTATGAACCACATCAACAAACGACAACCACTGAACAACAGGCTCCTGACTTAGGACAGGTGCATACAAATGCAGCGGATTTAAACGTTTTAAAAGGCGCCAACCTTCACCCTAAACTGAAACAGAAGTGTAACATTACAACATAAAAAGACGTATAGATCAAGCTAGTTAATAGCAGGTACAAGGGGAAATGGTTTGACTGGACGGGTGAAGAGTATGATTCACATCAGTTCTATTTTGTTTCAGAGTTTTGACTGTCATTCATTTCCGCCTATATTATGGTGTTCTAGAAAAAATGAAATTAAAATAGAGTTTACCGAATTGAAAAAATATAAAGGATCCGGTTATGACATAACCCTTGAGGTGACCTCCTATTGTTCCCATGATGAAGATTCTACTATAGGTATGTCGAAGAAAAATTAAATGTATCAAATTTAGAATTACTAATAATATTGGCAGATTTCTTTTGTAAATAAACCCCTGAAGAACATTGAACTAAAACATTTTAATTAAGAAGAGTGTATGCTACTTATATTACAAGAAAACTTCAATCAGAACACTTTCGTCTTAAAATGTTAACATTATATTATATCAAATACTTCGGGAAACTGTTGGGGAAATCGTTTATAGTTTGATTGACCCTTTGGTATTCTTGATTATTACACCACCAAAGAAGCAATCATAAAACAAACCATTCTATCGTAAAGTAAAGTAATTGTGTTTATATTGTAGATTTCGACAGGTATAAATATAATTTACTGAATTATAAATGTTATTACATTCTGTTAGATTAAGATAAAATTTGTTTTGCAGATGAATAAGATTGAAAATATTGTATTTCTTTTTCATCACCATGAAAACAATACTTATTTACAATTAATAAACTACACGACGTATTCTATATAAATAAACTACATTAAAGCTATTTCTCTAAAATACATGCTCTTTTGTCATTCGATGTTTCAATGATAAAAATGATTAAAACAAAATCAGTTTCAGTTTTTATAATGATATGTCATTTATTTATTTTGGTATTTTTAAAGGCACTGATTCCGGTGTAAAGCGGAAGGGTGATTCGTATAATGAAGAGAAAAGGAAGGAAGAGAAAAGAACTAGAGATACAGTTATCATTGCCGGTTCTCTTGTTAGCACAGTTTCGTTTATACTAGTTATTTGCTGGGTAACATATTGTTGCTGGAAACGGCAACATCCATCAGATTCCGTGTCATCAAATAGACCACATGTAGCAGGCAGCAATACATCTTCATCAACACCTAAATCAGAAGGTATTATTGAACTGTGTATTGAATACTTGCAGGGACGTTTCTTCTTAATTTAAAAGGATGATACTTTCCGTTTCTAAGAACATTGGCAACATATCATGTGCTCCTAAAACAAGAACAAATTATTAGTCATTTGAAACACTGAATGTTTACAAGTATATATCAAATTATGGGAGCAAACCGGCGACCTCTTTAAATTGGTTAGGTAAGATTAGTATAGATTTATAGCTCTCAAACATTTTGTAAAAGCCTGATTGTCGCCATCACGTAATTAGATAATCATAATTGCTTAAATGTACATTGCATATTAGATTTTTAATTTGCTTCACTTATTCTGTAATTAAAACCAGGGGAAAAAATCAAAAGTTTTTTTTTATATTAATGCATAATTACTTTTTTTTTATTAACATTAGCACAGGAAAAATATCATCAAATTTGGGGGGTTTTAATGAAGTACATTGTTAAATAGTGTTTTGAAAAATTGAATTTCTATTACTTTGCATCAAACATTCGATTTGATATAAAAATTTAAAAGTTTGGTGCACCCTGAGGCAGATAAGTCTCCGAACCTAAATTAAGGTTAATATCTTATGCATCGATAAAGAATTATAGTTAAAAAAAATTCAAGCACAACTAACGGGTTCATGTATTCCTATTATATAGGGCGAACCATAACAACTGAACCCTGGTAATTGTTTGAAATATAAGTAAAAATCTGATTTAAATGTGATTTGAGATGTTTGAACAGCTAGAGAAGGCATGGAATCAGATAGAATTTCATAAAGATTTATGCAGGTATATTTTACATGAGCGGAACACAAATGAAAACTTAAGCTTGAGCAACATGGCTTTAGCTGCTCTTGGGGATGTTCATCACTATACTGCCCTGCAATGAGTAGTATATTGAGTTTACAATTCCTTTGTTAATTGTAACCACGGCAAAGTATGACATGAAAGTATATATTCAGATAGACATATTAGTAAAAAATACATTAAGTCTGCAAAAAAGATTATCGGATTTCATTATCATAGTATAGGACGAGGAACTCCAAGCACAAACAGTGCGAAGTTGTGAATAATAAACATTAAGAAACAAAAGTAAGAAAGCCTTTGTTATATGATATTTACAGGATCCGGTCAAAGACCATGTCAGTATTCAGCATGTGCTACAACAGGAACGACCACTCAACAGTACTACCAGCCACAAGGAAGACCATTTTTACAACAGAAACCAACACATCCATATGTCAATGCTTATAATTACCCACGTTCTAATACAGATAGGTAAATGGTTTATACTATAATCTATGGAGTAATAATTCCTTAGAAATGTATTTAATATTACAAAGTATGATTTGATTTTAATCACACATCATGCGTTAAATAAGAACCATGTAAAAGTTATCTCTAAATTGCTAAATTAAAAACAACTTAACGAATCAGTAATTTTCAAATCGTGTCTGCGTGTCTTTCCTGTAATTTAAAACATGTGACATGTAGTAAAAACTGGATGTTTTCCTTTTTTTTAATGGTTACTAATTACTGCATGACCGTTTAAATATAGATAATTCCAAGTAATTTTATTTAGAGGTATTGAATAATTGTATTCGTCCAAGAATGAAAGCTACTGAAAAAAATAGTTTAAACTATTTTACGAGCGCACTATAATTTGCTTGAACCGTTTTCGTTTTTTTTCAGGTATATACAATTTCCAGACTCTGGAATTGACATGAAAGAGTCTTTTGTACAATATAAAAGCCAACCACCAACCAGAGACGTACATTTCCAAGATGAACATTTTCTAAGTTTGGATCATATGGAAGGAGGACATTCCTATGATGCTGATGATGATAGCCCAGAGAAAGACATAACACCACCTGTACCTCCAAGACCAAATTTAACTCAGCATCAAGGAAGACAATACTTTATATGAATAAGTTGTATTTGTATAAAATTAATCCTTATGGATTATGAGAGAGAGAGAGAGAGAGAGAGAGAGAGAGAGAGAGAGAGAGAGAGAGTTTTTACAAAACTTCGTAACAAACTCCATAGATACTTGTACACTTTATTTGAGATCAGTGCCCAATTTCAATCACAATTGACTAACTTGATCCAAAATTGGGTAATCATTTGACCAATCTTCATCAATCTATGTTAGTATTGTCTCGAAAGTTGACCCTATTTCTTTTTAAAAGTTAAGAAACATTTATTGAAATTATATTATGTTGAGAATGGAAAAAATGTTGTCTTGTATGAGCTTATCGATCAATGCCTAGACAAGATAATACTGAAGTGTCTGTTTTTCTTGGTTTCGGGATAATTGGACAAATAGTAATTACAGTAAACACCGATATCAAATGTGGTATTACTGAACAATGAATGTATTAAATGTACACAATATATAAACAATACAGTTAACCATGACCACAAGGAAAATTTCCTTTGTAGGCTTTGGTCACCTTTCAAGGTGACGGTTGTTGTATACAAATCAAAGTAAGATATTGTAACCCTTCTGAAACAAATGATATAAATGTCAGTGTTTGGTAAGACTTTGTATAGCTCGAAACTTTAGTTTAAATGTTATATGTTCGAATTCCTTTGCTTTACCAGTGCTTTCCTCTTGGTTTTTTGTTTTGTCCTCTGAATTCCTACCTGGTTTTTCTTCAAGCGTATCTGCCTAACTATTTGTTACTGATTTGTGTATTCACATACGGGAGTTTTATTGTGTGTGTGAAACATGTTATTTTAAAAGTACTTCAGAGACTGGATAAATATAATTAAGTTTATTCATGATAATATTGTGGTCCATCTTAAAATTTGGGATTATAACTGCAACTGCGGAGAATACTTGACGGTATAAACAGAGTCTATTTTAATTTGTTCTCAGATTTGTTTTATATTATATATAAATGATAAACTTGCTTAAAAGAAAAGAAATACATTTATCGACTTCTTAACGCTGGGAACAGTATATCAATATATATGTTCCTGCTTAACGTACCGGTTATATTGCTTAAGGATCGAAATATGATAATCCATTTTAAGTGAAGTTCGAGTTATAGTCTTAAATCTTTGAAAAAAAACCTTTATACTTCATATCGACTAAACAAAAGGCTGGAGAACTGTGATACTGGAATGATGCTGCAATGGTTTTTCAATTAATATGTGATTTCGGTGCAGATCTGAAGCATAAAATAAGATGACCCACACCGTGAAACATACTATTAGTTTAACATAGAACCTGAATGCACATGAAACTCTTTCCAATAAAATCCATGTTATGCACAAATAATGGTATGATGAACTCATCTCTTTTATGTATGACGTCAACTATATGATAATGTTTTATTTGAAGCGATATTTCTTCGTTAGGTTACCAAGGGAAAAAATCGATTAAATTGAAAGTAAACTATCTATGTTCCAGACCATATGAGTATTTGGACCGTACGCGTACGGTCTGGACCGTAGGCGTACTTTTTCAAAATACGCATACGGTCGGACTGTACGCGTACGGTCTGCCTAATATTAAGAAGTTGGTCAAGTTTATTAAATACAAATGTATATTACAGATCAACATAACTTAAATCTCAAATTAATATAAAAAGGATAATTGTAATTGAAATAAAAACTTATATTTTAACTATTTGAAAAAGTCACGCTAATTTAATCTGTTAATCTCCTGTATTTAGCATGTCGGTAATACATTAATTGACTTATGCTCACTGAAATTGAAGTTATCGGATGTAAACATAATATTAAATGTGGGAAGACAATATTTTTTTTTAGAATATTTAGGAACTTTACAAAAAAATGCAAATGCAAAGGAACATGCATGAACAAAACATGTAAATGTAAACAAAACATGACGTTCCTTGTGGTAGCAAGTGTCACCTTCGGGCGAGAGTACCAAAATAGGATTCAGACATACAATTAAACAAATATTTAATTTCAATTGTTCACTTATTCACTTTATTCATCTAATTGTAATAATAACAATTTGTAAAACTAAAAAAAATTTTCGATAAATGTTTGTTTAAATTTAACCTATATGATCCCAAAACATGTATGGTCCGTGGCAGCTCGTACTGGACCGTATACGTATACTCATACTGTCCGACCGTACGAGTATAGGTATACGGTCCGGACCGTACGCGTACGGTCCAAATACTCATATGGTCTGGAACATCTATACTGTGTTTTCTAGTTACATATATATGTGGTATGAACAACATTACAAGCTACAGAATTTAGTAAGATGCACGATATGCGCGTTGGACAAAATTTTGAGGGGGAGGGTAGGCTATTTGTCAGTCAATGTACGTTGTACGTTAATGAGACAGTAACCCAAATAACCAAACGACATCTAGAATATTTGGTGAAGTCGAAGTATGTCACTGTTTAAAACTATACTATTATTTCATCCAGACAATAATTAAAAACATGTTTTTCTTCTCAAAATACAGTCCATATTTGAGATATTGTATGTTCATGATTTTATACTAATATTTATATAGAAAAAGTAAATCTTTTTTTTTATTGTAGACTGATTATTTATGATAAATAGAAAATATCAGTTCCTAAAAACATTTACGAATTTCAAGAACACGTGATTTGGATGTATATCTATATGTACATGTGTGGTAAGGGTTCAAAACTTATGCTCAATGTCACTTATACCAACCAATGATTTGTTTGTATTTGTAGGTTATCATAGTTCAGTGTCAATATGTAACCCACGATTTAGATTTAACGCCATATTCTGTAGGCGTCCATATTCATATTTCAATTCGTCGAAGGTTGTGGTTTTTGTTGTAAGAAAATGTAATATTAATTGTATAATAAAACGGTATTTTTAGATTTGACCAGTCAGAAAATCTTCATTACAGCTCTAAATGGAAACCCATTTGACGACAAAAACAGCTTAATATTACCAAACAATTTTCATTGTCAGTTTTGTTATTCCGCGAGATATGACAAAATACTTACCGACAAAAAAAAACAAAACTTGAAAGAGACTAAAACGGATAAAAAGTCAAGTAAAAGAGAGGCGAAAGATACCAAAGGGACATTCAAACTCATAAGTCGAAAATAAACTGACAACGCCATGACTAAAAATGAAAAAGACAAACAGACAAACAACAGAACACAAAACACAACATAGAAAACTAAAGACTGAGCAATACGAACCCCACCAAAAACTGGGGGTGATCTCAGGTGCTCCGGAAAGGTAAGCAGATCCTGCTCCACATGTGGCACCCGTCGTGTTGCTCATGTTAGTACAAATCCGGTAATAAGTCTAATTCGGTAAGTCACATTTGGGGAAAAGGGGACGGGATTGGAGTTATTCGACATTTGGAACATATCCTCTATCATCTGTGAGACGGATATTCCATAACGTTCAACCAACTGATGGCGTCCGTAGAATTTACGAAGGGATGATTTCAACTTCACCACTTGGAACTCTTGGTTTAATACCTTCCTTGTGAGCAGCAACCCTCTATCAAGTAAATCATGATAGGAAATACAAGCCCTTGAATATCGTATCAACTGGGAGATATATACTCCGTAAGCAGGCGCTGCTGTTATGTTGCTACATAGAAATGGAAAGTTCACAATTGGGAAGCTGAAATCATCTCTCTTGTCGTAAAGTTTTGTTTTCAACCGACCCTCATTGTCAATTTCTAGATGTAAGTCAAGATATGTGGCAGACTTAACTGTATATTTTGTATCCTTAATCTCAAGTTCGATGGGATAGATGCATGCGTTCAATATAGTCACCAAATTTTGAATTATTTAGTGAGAGAACATCATCTATATAGCGGAAAGTAAAGTTAAAGGATACTGCTAACTTCTTTTCTTCTTTTCTTTCTTCCTAAGAAGCTTGTATGAAGTCAGCCTCATATGAATAAAGGAACAAGTCGGTTGGTTCCCATCTGGATTCCGATTGTTTGTTGAAAAACACGTCCTCCAAACGTAACAAATATGTTGTCAATCAAGAAATCAAGCATCTTGATAATGTCCGTTTTAGAGAATTTTTTGTTAGAATCAGAGTGATTTTTTACAAAGTAGGATTTATCCATCCCTAAGACAAGATACTTGTTTTTACGTTGGCCATTCTTTTTGGTGAAACAAAGCAGGACCAACTCTTTCAATTTGTCTTTTAGTTTTGAATGAAACATTCATGAAAATTTTTATTCTTACATTTTATTCATTCCCATGTTTTCTTTCAGTCGATGGTTCCTATTGGAATAAGACCTAGAGCAAATTTTATTGATGAATATGAGACAAAACTACATTAAATGCAGTAAAATCTGATTTTTTTATGCTGAAAAATCCTATTTCAGTATACGAATACGGATAGTAAACTACATTGTAAATATTGGTGCCAATGTTAACCGTTTAAAACAAATCATGCAATTACCCAGGAAATACGGAAAACAAATAAAATTGCAATTATTTAAATATATATATATTCGCTAACCGAGTCCCCGTGCTCGGCAGCTGCTTAAATCCTTTAAATAGTGGGACAAATACACTGTAATCGACGGACAGTAGTTGGAAAAAAATCTGTTTTTCTTTAATGAAATCACTTGTTTGCGGCAAGAAAACATTACGCTCATGCAAATTTGTTAATTACAAAATACAACTATGGCCGTCTTACGAGGTAAGCATCCAGAACTGTTTTATTATAATTAAGTGTACAATGGTTTTACACAGATAGTAAAATATCTCCAATCTGATTTAAAAAAATATTGTTTGGACCATTGAACATCTATCCATTTGCCTAAAGCGTGTCGTTTTCTGCATCCAAATTCGAACATGTCACTCGGAAAAAATATCAAATAAAGCGTACATGTAAATATAAAAATAAGATGTGGTATGACTGCCAATGAGACAACTCTCAGCAGAGACCAAATGACATAGAAGTTAACAACTATAGGTCACCGTACGGCCTTCAACCATGAGCAAAACCCATACCACATAGTCTGCTATAAAAGGCCCCGAAATGACAGTTGTAAAACAATTCAAACGAGAAAACTAACGGCCTGATTTCAAAACAATTAACGAAAAACAAATATGATATACAGCAACAAACGACAACCACTGAATTACAGGCTCCTGACTTGGGACAGGCACATACAGAATGTGGCGGGGTTATATTTAAGTCTTGAAGGAGCGATTAATAGGATTTAAAATGGATGACAACCCAGATATCATGCACGGAAAACAGTCAACGGTTAGATCAAGAAATAATACATAGACTATTAATTAATATATAACTGCTCATCTTTATATATTATCAATGAACAGAGAGAATATTCATTGGGTGCTCACAAGACAACACAAAACAAAACTTATTGACAAGATAAAATTAAATAAGTAGCACAAAGTCGACTTTTAGTCAACATTCCAAACTTCCTTACACATGACAATTTGGTCTCTTTATAAGAGCGAATTCTAAATTTCATTTTAAAGGGTAAAAGAAAAATGATTCATAAAACACCAGGTAAGAAAGAAACAAAGGAACAAGGTATGGGTTTTACTATTGTTGAAGGCCGTACGGTGACCTGTTTTAATTTCTGTGTCATTTGGTGTCTTGTGGAGGGTTGTCTCATTGGCAATCATACCACATCTTCTTACTTTTAAAAATATTATTTTATTTTTGAGGTTGTAAATTTAACACTGTAGTAAGATCTTTGAATATTGTCTTTATCGGTACTTACATTGATTTGGTTTTTATAAATTAAAAAAACTAAAACTAAATGTGTATTATTGTTATACAATTCTGAACACTTTTGGTCCTTTTCTCCGACTGTTTTTGACGTCGTTACACAAAACCTGTTGGATATGTACTAATGAATATGTCATTGATTAATTGAAAATTGCATAGAACTAGCTTTCAGTAACTGCAAATACTCTCAGACCGGTACTTTTTGTTTTGGTGTACATTTTGTATCTGTTATTTTTTGTTGTTTTATGCCGATCTGATGAGTCAAGCACTTTCCAACTGATTCTTACAGTTTGTTCTTATGTGGAACTGTCCCAGATTAGGGGAAATGTTGAGAGCATACAAAAGTGTTTAACCCTGCCGCATTCTTATGTGTTTGTCCATAGTCAGGAGCCTGTAATTCAGTTGATGTCGCTGGTTTCTGTCTGCTATAATTATTGATCATGTATTGTATTTAGCATTAATAAGTTCATTGGTGGATACATTTCTTATTAGCAATCATACCACATCTCCTTATTTTAATACCATACGTATACACAAAGAAAACCTTTCGCTATAAACACTGAGAGAGGCGGAATATACCAAAAGAATATTCAAAATCATAAGTCGTTGACAAACTGATAACGCGAAAACAAAACATGGAAAAACTAAAGACTGAGCAACACGACCCAACCATAAACCGGGGGCGATCTACATGTGCTCTAGAAGGGTTAGAAGATCCTGCTCCATATACGACACCCGTCGTATTACTCTTATAAAATACGTTAAGAGATATCATGTGATTAGCCAGCACCCCATACCAGATGGTGTTTGAAAATAAATAAAATACAATATCAACCCTCTCTAACACATAAAAAAAACTACATCACTGTAAATATTTAGTATATTTAGTAAGTTACTGGAACGCAAATTTTCTCTTATTTCAAAACAAGTACTTATAAATCTTGACACTGACATATTAACATTTTCAGACTCACATGACATTTACCAAATAAATTGTTCATACTTTGAAATATAAGGGAAGTTTTTACATTGATTGCATGCTTCATTAAGAATAAAATTCCGTTCCTTTTCATATGCAGTGCATTCCATTAAAAAATGAAATTCGTCTTCAACCTGCATATTTTTACACTCGTAATTAAATATATATATATATTAAGGTTACTGCACGTTATTTTCAAGCAAATAATTACTCGTAATTGACTCGTTATCTAACCCTAAGAAATCACCAAATTCCTAAACCATCGGTAATGTAAATTTTCTTACCCTGTAACTTGACCGAATATAAGGATAACTAACTATAGCTGTGATGGGGTTAATGTTTCTTTGTAACCAACTTCCCTCTTAATTAGAAAGTAGCAAAATTAATAAAAAACAAGCAATGTTTAATGCTGAGATTAATATAAGTTTGCCAGCATTTCAAAGGACATTACTCCCAAAGTAGGTTAAATATATATTAAGGTTACTGCACGTTATTTTCAAGCAAAATATTACATCAGTAGGAAATAGTTAATATATAATGATTAAACCGTATTTGCAATTGTTGTAATTTTAGCTATATACACAGCACGGTTTCCCAATAGTAAAACAACTCAAAAGAGAAAACAAACTTTATGCCAAAAACAATAAAACGAAAAACAAATATGACGGACAGCAAATAATGACAACCAACGAATAACAGACTCCTGGTTTGTAACAGGCACATAAGGAATTAGACGGCGTTAAACATGTTTATGAGAGCACAAAGGTCTAATAAAAGAGGGGTTGCAAAGAAAATGTTGAGAGGCACAATGGACTTAAAATTTCGGGTGTTCGTAGTTGGTCCATTGCGAGACAATATATCTTCCCCTAACCAACATGTCCTCGTTTTCCTGTCGTTGCAATAATCATGCGTATCTCTCAGATTATTTCACTTCAATTTGTTAACTGAATGAATATTATGAAATATTTGCCGCTTAACTTAGCAAACAACAATTAATCAACAAATAAAATATTATTCAGAGTACCGCAAAGTATGTAAATGTCTTAAGAATAAAACAATGAAACATTACAGATGAGTAATCAAATATTCAAATATGTATTCTCTTAAAATGTTTGGCGAAAAATCTTCCTTGCAAAGTATTTGTTCATGAAGAAAGCAGTCTGTATAATGTGATACTCAGTATATGAATGGGATTACCCTCCCGGTAGTCAATTATTAAACACAGTGTTGTTGCATCATTTATATGGGGACGAAGTCCCCAATTATAGTAGAAAAATCAATAAAAAAAAAAAACAATGAATAAATAAATAAAAATTCAATCTACTAATGAACTCAAAATCGTTAACTTTTTTCAACTTTTTTTATTTTCCCGCATCTGCGCAGAAATCTTTTCCGGTATCGTTTATCTCGGGATTTGAATAAAATATTATGGGGACGTGCCTTATAACATTAAGCAAATCAATAAAACTTAAAATCAATATAAAAATCAATATACTAATAAAATCATAGCGTTTCTTTGTTTACATTGAAAACGACGTCACAACTAAAATCCCTAACTAAAGGACCAACTTCGGAAACGTTTCCGTATTTCCGTTTCTCTTTGAACAGATTCTGAAGTTAAAATATGCTTGAATTTAAAAAATAATGTATACAGACTTCGTCCCCTTTCACAGGTAACGCCTGCTTCATTTTATAATATGAGGACGAAGTCCACAATAACAGTAGAAAAATCAATAAAACGAAAAATAAATATTAAAACCAATATATTCATGAACTCAAAATTTTGTTTTTCTAACTTTTTTTTCAGTGTTTCGCATTTGCGCAGAAATCCTTTCTGGTATCGTTTGTCTCGTGGTTTTGCGTACAATATAAGGAAGGGGCATCTCATGAATTCCCGCTAATTTGTTGTTTCTGATTACTAAAAGAATCATATTGACAGTTAAAAAACAAAAATAAATTCCGCATCATTTCAAAATGAGTATAGAAACTCCCCTGACCAATCTGGCAGATTTTTGTATCTTGAAGAAAGGAATCTGATACAAGAAAGCTAAATTATAATACGCCTACTTTGTAACCATGTCGTTTTTATTTTAAGGTAGGAATACATTATTTTATTTTAATGCTAAAAACGTTACCTGAAAATAGCGTTTCTTTGCTTATATAGAAAATGACGTCATAACTAAAATACCTAACAACAGGACCAACATCGGAAACATTTCCGTATTTCCGTTACGTTTTCAACAGATCTAAAATTGTACTGGAAATTATTTGTTTTTTTCTGCAATTTGGTAAAGGGTTATATATTTCCCATCCCTTTTAGAAGCCTAGGGTACCTCAAAATTTACGGATAGTTTTTGAATGTTAGTGATTTTATTTGTATTTTTTTAATGTCATAATTTGGCAATGGCATTAGTAAATTTTACTGTAGTTTAAATTTTGCAAAAATCAGTTATAAATTAATGATTTATACGGACTTCGTAACACCTGCCCATATTAAAAAAAATCGATTTAATGGAAAGTAAAATACCTATGGAATAGGAACGAAGCAACTTCTGAAGCAAAGTTGCCGGCTCTCCAAACTTTCCCCGAAGTCCTGCGATTGTCGAGTTTATGAGCTTCGATCCTCGCTTGGAAGTTGAGGAACGTAGTTGTGTTATATGCTCTAAGTTTGCATTTTGGTATTAGTATATATTTGATTTTGAGTTATCTCCCTTAAGCATAGCAATTTCAACAAAAATTGTAGTAATTTGACATTTTTTATGCTTCTGGTTCGTTACATTTATGAAAGCAATGATCGAGTCCATGTCCCGAGCTCTAAACTGTTTGGTATGACCGATATTATCATTTCCTTTAAACGTCGACAAATTTGACAATATCAGTTCCGGTAGAATAGGAGGTGAGCATATTAGTCATATTTCCGGTTATTCTCGTCATGTCAACAAAAGTCTGTTAATATTCCGATGGCTTTTTATCCGTCGTCAGCTGATACAGATGATTCTTTTGATTTTCTTTTTAAAATTGTGTTGATAGGTGATGCAGGAGTTGGAAAAACATGCGTAGTGCAGCGTTTTAAGTCAGGAACATACGTTGAAAAGCATGGGAGTACCATAGGTGTTGATTTCACAATGAAAACACTAAAAGTTGATGGGAAATTAGTGAAGGTAATAGGTTTCAACACATTACATTCTTGTAACATTTATCCACAGGCACTTGTCTCAGAATTTTTTTTCTATATACCTTGTTATATTAAGGTATATAGAAAAAAAAATGTAGAGACAAGTGCCTGTGCATTTATCTTGTTAAATTTCTTGTTAAAACTACTTTAATAATATACACGAATAAAAATAAGGAGATATGGTTCAGGTATGATAACCAACATGACCAATTAACAGGCCAATGAGTCAACAATTATATGTGTGAACATTTTCGCTTGTTTGGCCATAAATTTTGGGAAAATATCCTGTCACAAAAAGTTTGTACAAATCATTTGAACATAGTTGATGTTAAGGACAGTCTTGTGGTTTAATGCGCTTTAACCATTAAAAGAATTCTTACCATCTCATCAGATTAGACCTTTTCTCTACTGGAAACACAACGGTTACAGCTTAAGATTAAGTTAAATTGTTCTGACATTACAGAGAAAACATATGTTTGGATAAATACAATGTAGTAGTGTTCTTTAAACACTGTTTTACTTTCCTTTATTCAAGTTTATTGACACTGCAGTTTGGTCGTGCTCTGCTCAGTGTACCCTGTCATTTCTGTTAATAATGTCTGAAAGGATTTTCAGTTTAATATTTTATTTTATATATTGTTTTGAAATATATGAGCATGATGAATAATTTTCAGCTTCAAATCTGGGATACTGCTGGACAAGAGAGATTTCGGACTATCACACAAAGCTACTACAGAAGTGCCAATGGTGTTATATTAGCTTATGACATTACAAGAAGAGAATCTTATGAAGATCTACCTCGATGGTTAGAAGATGTAAAAAGATATGCTGGTGGTAGTATTGTACAGTGTTTGATAGGTTAGCAGTATTTTATTAGAAGCAAGAATTTTATATAAATGGAAGTAGCTATTTGAGTAAATGCCATGATAAAACTGTGACCCCGCAAATAAGTTGACCAAAACGGCATATTTAGATCAACATATGGTCTTCAAAAATAATACCCCCAAGGGTGACTGGGGAATAGAAATATGGTCACCATTGGTCTTCCTCCGACCGGCGGTAAAACCCTCGCTAAAGTGGGGCGTCCGTTTGGCTGTGCGGGATGTACAAGTTCGCAGTCACGTCCGGTCAGAATGGGGACGTTAAATCCAATGCCTCGTGTAAAGAGAGTGCCACATTCTTTGCACATTAAGAACCCTTGCAACAACTCTTTGAGGGGTCCGTAGGTGGCCTGTTGCAAGGCTAAATTTCTGTCCTTATCCAATTTACCCTCATTTTCCAGTGGCAGTCCAAATTTCCCAGACCTTCATCCCGGACGGCCTCTATTATAGAACCTACCTATTGTATTTATTGTTAATTTGTTCTTGTCCTGAACATGCATGAAATATTTGCCACTGGACGTTAAGCAACCAACAATCAATCAATCAATCAATCAATCAAAAATAATATTCATTTTTAAGGTACATGTTAAAAAATGAATATTGTTTTGACAATTATAAGTTTTTAACACACCAAATTTAAAAAAAATTTCTTCATGGACAAAAAAAATGATGGATTTTCAGGAAACTTTGACAGACAGATACTCCCTCATAACCATAAGATACTAGAGTAAAAATATTGATTCCTTTCCCCTATTTTTCCATATGTTTTTTTTAAAACAAACATATCAGACTTAAAGGTTATCTGAGACAAATTTTACGTAAACAGCAGCAGTTGCAGTCAAGACACATGGTTCTATTAAACTTTTACAAATTTTTTATGTTTTTTTTTGGATTCCATATCTTTCAAACTTTTCTCACAAATTTAGATATTTTGAATCAATCAGCATGGCATACATGACATATTGTCAATGTGTACTATGTAACTTGATTATTGGAACTACACAATGTAAGTTATAAATTGCCTTGAGTCTATATAAGTTACATGGAAAAGTGCAACAGACAATCATATTTCTAACACTAAGTCTACATCTAAATCTCAATAGAGAAAGAATCATTGATCAAATTTCCTGACTTAGGACAGGTCATTTATATTGTAAATGAAAACTTTTCCTTCTTTACAGGTAACAAAAGAGATTTGGAAAATTTAAGAGAGGTGAATATTTCTGAAGCTAAAAATTTTGCTCAACAACATAACATGATTGATGTTATTGAAACAAGTGCTAAAGAAAATACAAATGTGGAACAAGTTTTTCTAGAAATGGCTACAGTAAGTGTTAACCTTAAAGACCTTATTCTAGAAATGTAAAAACAAGAATATCAACTCAAACAATCTCAGATAGGCTCATAGGAGATACATGTACAGTATCTTAGGAATTGCCTTTTCATATTAGTTATAAATACCTTGTTTTCTGTCTCTTCAAATGATACTTCCTCTTTGCTTGTCTTCAGATTTTACAAAAAATCACAGAGCAGATAATATAGAAATATGTGAAGTCTATCTATGCATAAAGGCCAATCTCACTGAAACTAATCTGTTAGTTTCATATTGATCATGTTGATCATCTGATTTTACTTAAAAATGGAAATAATGTTAGTTATAAATAGACCTTTGAAAGTTGTGAAAATTGATTTTCAAGTGATTTAGTACTCTATATAAAAAAAAGATGTGGTATGATTACCAATAAGACAAGTCTCCACCAGAAACCAAATGATGTAGAAGTTGGCAACTATAGGTCATCGTACGACCTTTAACAATGAGCAAAACCCATATCGCATATTAATGTAAAACAATTCAAATGAGAAAACTAACAACCTGATTATTTACAAAGCAATAAACAAAAAACAAATCTGATATACAGCAAACATTGACAACAATTGAATTGCAGGCTCTTGACTTGGGAAAGGCACATACAGAATGTGGCATGCTTCAACATGTTTGCTGGCACCAAATTGCCCTTAACCTGGGACAGTGGTGTAACAGTACATCATTAGAATAAACTAAAATAAGTTGAAAAGTGTGTAACTCATCAGATCAATACAAAGCACAAAAAACTAACAAAAGACACAAAAGACACAAAAAACACAAAGAGCAGATCTGAGAGTATTGACAGTTACTGAAAGCTAGTTCAAAGCCCATAACAAATAGTTTACATTTATATTGTTCATACCCAAGTAACATGTACACCAAAGTATTACAACTTAGATTTTTTTCTTCAGGAATTAAAGAGAAGAATTGGTGGAGATTCAGGATTGGCCAGTTCAAAGTCTGGTGGACTTAGTCTCAATACACAAACAGTTGGTGGAGGTGGTTCATCTTGTTGTTAATAGCTTTACAGAATGTTTATTGTTATTTTCTATTATATCATGTTGATTGTTCATATGAAGATTGACTGTATAGACATAATTAGTTAAACATGGAAGAATATCAGTTGTGTATGCATGGAGGTACAATAGTTTTTCTTTACAAATCTTTGAAGTCAATTTTTCACAGAATGGGACCATGAGTGTAATTGGTGTCAGATGTTGTTGTGATGTCTTCGTATCTTATGGGTTAATTGTTTGTAGTTGTACTGTTAAAAAAAGTTGTTTAACTTTATACTAGAACAGATGATAAAGAAATCGCTAGGTTTTTGTTATTGAAATCTAATCATTTAATATTACTAGTTTGTATTCTGGTCCTTTTGTAATGGTAACAATTACCAGAGTACTGTAAATTAGTTTATTTTTACAATTTGTAAATCCTGACCTGTTTGCTAGGTTTTATTTTTGTGTGTTTTGTTCTAGTCTCTTATCTTCCATCAAAAGGGCGAGATGGAGGGAATATTTTTGTTTATCTTTTCTTATCTTATCATTGAAATTAGTGAAAAATAAACAACTAATGAAATTTCACACTTTACAGCGCTTTAGTCAGTAATAAATTTGGATGAGTAGATTAGTCAGTAACAGGTTTACAGATAATTTGATAGTGCAGATGAAATGGAAATCACTAGAACATGTATTAATAACTGGACAGGTTACCTTTATTTTCATGAGAATGATCATGAAAAGTCCAACCACAGTATCAAATGCCCTGTTATATACATTGTAATTTGATACAGTCAAACCTGCCTTAACGGTCACCTCATTTCAGTGGTCACCTGCCTCTCACGGTCATTTTCAGACCCTCCCAAACATTTTCTCTATGTAATTTTACTCTTTTCAGCAGTCACCTAATTTTCTCACGAAATCGTCATTTCAACTTTTAACAACGGTCATTTTCATGTTTTTAACAATCAAAATATAATCAAAATCAGAACCTGTTTGCAACGGAGGTCGTGCAATAGGAGGTGAATTTGGGAATTTCTTGTGTTCCACTCCTTTCAGTTTCCATTAAAAACCATGTCATGGACTTATTTCTTCACGAATATTAACTATTTCAAATGTTTCTTCAAATTTAGGGCGCTGGAATCCTCCATTGTTTATTTGTCTGCTCGCACGAAAGATAACTCTATCGATTGAAAACACTAAAATAATTCCCCGGTAACGGCCACATCCAAAGTCAGAATCAGAATTTTCTTTTGGAACCTCATTTAAAAGGTCACCTCTCTTCAGCGGTCACTTTTGATACTTTCCATGAGTGACTGCTTAATACAGGTTTGACTGTACTTTCAATGGTATTTTAAACTTGGTATAAGTAGAAAAAAGGCTTCTTAACTACATAAGCAAGATATTATGATTAAGAATTGCCAAAATTCCAGATTTAGTCAAGAACCTATGGATGTTGTTTTAAACTCTTTTCAGGGAAACAAGATCTGTAGATGAGTAATATTTTTTGTGAGAATGACATTACAGTCTATTTAATAAATGATAGAGTTTTTAAATTCTGTTATTTTTCTGAGATGCAGAGAGAACCTAAGGCATACCTTAAACTCTAAAACTGCAATTTATATGATTTTAGGATTTATATTTTGAAATATTTGCCAAAATTGATTATAGCAGAAAAAAATGTATCAAAAGATAACACTAGAAATTATTTCACCAAGAACAAGTTGGTTTTTTCGATTATAGTTAAACAGTCAAAAAAACTGTTGTCAGTGTTGGGATAACCATGTTTACAGAATAGTTATGTTTTGAGATGTACAAAATGAAGTTAGCTTTTGATAAATGTCTGTTGTTTATCTTAATTAGATTTTTTATTCAAAGTAACTAATTTAATATAAGTACCAATGTTAACTGAATATAGTTTTACATTGTATAGTATTTTGAAAGACATATTCTATCTATTGTTTTTGACTGTCAAACAAAAGTGCAATATTGTTCCATAATATATATGAATAAAATATATTTATGTATTGATATTAAGCATTTTCAAAATATATTTTTACTGAATGTGCTAGATGGTTGTGTATTTATAATTTAAGGAAATTATGCTAGAGTTAAACTGTTAGATATGTGTTTAAATGTAAGGTTGTTTTGGTCAGTCTGATTTTTAGATTGAAAGTTATATTTGCTGGACTTTAATAAATTTTATGTGAAAACAGTTGAACTGTTATTTTTGTGTTCTCTTAAAAAGCTATATTATCTTGCCTACCAGACCATGGTAAGGGACTGTTAGATTTTATATTTATACCAGGATAAATGAAATAAAACTGTTATCAACTGTAATCATTATTTTTATGCCCCACCTAGAAAGTGGTAGGGGCATTATGTTTTCTGGTCTGTGCATCTGTTCGTCCGTCTGTCTGTCCCACTTCAGGTTAAAGTTTTTGGTCAAGGTAGTTTTTGATAAAGTTAAAAGTCCAATCAACTTGAAACTTAGTACACATGTTCCCTATGATATGATCTTTCTAATTTTAATGCCAAATTAGAGTTTTCACTCCAATTTCACGGTCCACTGAACATAGAAAATGATAGTGCGAGTGGGACATCCGTGTACTATGGACACATTCTTGTTTCTTTATCATTATTGATGCTTGTGTACAAGTGTGAGAATAAAAATGTATTATTGTATTAATTTTTCAAATTTCATTTCTGTGATATTGTTAGGAAGTGAAAGGTCAGACAATTGTCACAATATTTTATCTATAAGAAGGTATGAAGTAAAATGTCAGAGAAACACAACATATTTAATACAGGTGGTAAATGCATAATGGGGAGATTAAATGTATGAAAATAATATATAAAGAATTGACAAAGGAAAAATTAGATAATTCTTTGTAATTTTTTCTTAAGAAAAGCCTCATGATTGATGTACTGAATTTAGTATATTACTACCATGAAACTGCCTCCTGAACAAATGACTGCCAATGGACCCTATCCCTGATATCCTGAAAGATAAATTAAAAAAATAGCCTAGCCAAACATATCAGATAAATTTTACTTATAATCCATTTAAGTATAAAAGAAACATTTTAAAGATTACATAAATAATACTACACCTAAAGTAATTATTATGATGCCTGTGTTGGGTATGACTGAAGGAAAGTTCATATGTGGGTTTTACATTTCTGCTATCCCTAAATATGACATGAAAATATGTATAACATTATAAAAAAACTACAGAATTAAACTTTATGGATTTGTATGATGATTTATGTCAAATTATGGAAAGCCAAACATTTTCCATCAATTGCTGCTGTGACCTTGATCTTTGACCTACTAACCTCAAAATGAGAAGGGGTCTTCCTTATCACAAGGGAAATTGTCAAACTCCACTAAAAAGTTTTTATTTTAGAAATAAGGGGACATAGACAATCAATATTTTATATCTAAATGCTTTGTGCTACATGTATTACATTTCCTTTTTGTCAAATGCATTGATTTATTTAAATTTATAATGTAAACATTAGTTAATCAGTTACCATAAATCATAAGAAAATTCTCCATCAGTTTATCAGGTACCATTTATTATAAGTGAATTGTTCAATACATATCTTAATTGTAAGATGTGACCCATGTCTTACAGGTGTCATGTGAGTTTGACTTTATTTTAAAAATACTTATTTCATGTGAGTTTTGTTACATATTTTAAGAAAGGCAGTATAGTAGTCACATCAGTATGAATGCCACCAGTCTATATCCATTTTCAATATTGACCTGCCAGGAGGTATCTGTTTTCCAATATTGACCTTTTATTAGTATTTCCCTCAAGATTGTAAACATTTATAAAAATTGTATTTATTAATGAAGATGAATAAGCATGAAACATTGAATATAATTACTACTTTCCTAAATTAATGCTTTTTATTTTTAACCAATGACTTGTATGTTTTCATTACACAGTTTGAATAACTCTGGGTGTCACTCTTCCATTTTATAAATTTAAGAAATGTTTATCCCATTGTAGTGTGTGGCATTCCACAGACAATATGCCTTTATAGAAATAGCTCAATAGATATTAAATTATGACTAAATGTATGGAAATATATGTAAAATGTCTTCCATTTCAACATAGTATTTCTTGATGTTTTACAGAAGTGAAAAACTATATTGTTACACAAAAGTGTGTTGTATATATTGATATGTATTGTTTTTAGAATTAACTTTGTAATTATACATGTGACAGGTTTTTATGTGTAACATTTTTATCAACTTCAAAATTTTGAAAATGTCTCCACTATGGATTTAGTTAACTTGTTTTTGTATTTCTTTTAGTCTTTTAAGAGTACATTCAGATTTTGGTATAATTTTTTACCAGAATTATTTAATACTTATTACAAGTAAAACCAATAATATTTTGAAAAAAGATAGAAATTGTGTCACTTTAGGTAACTATGCATTATTATATCTCATTCCCGTTTTATTATTTCTCTCCTAAAAAGCCATTTGATATTTTCATCACTTTAAGCTTTCTTCTGATTGCAAACATCTAAGAAATAAGAAATCTTATATGACAGAAAGTTCATTGGATAGAAAAGTTCTGCATCTGTTACTAATCTGAAATTTAACCACCAAAGCCAGTAATTTACAGGGGCGGATCCAGGATTTTGGAAAGGGGGGCGTAGTATTAAAGATTTTTTTGGACCTTTTTTTGACTGAAAAACATAAAATAAGTGTAAAATACATTTTATAGTTTAAGTGTAGGGGTTGGACATTTTTGGTGCCGTATTCTCTCCATCAGTTGTCTATTATGAAATGATTGGATGGATCCAAAGCTATGTACTAATTAATATATTTGATGTGGGATTTGTCGGTAAAAAATGGACATGGAAAATTATCGTTTGTTGTATGGTTAGTTAGCATAACCGCACAGATTTCTTGCTGTAAACAAGATATACGGCTATTCAATGAAATTTACAATACGACCGACACGAAGAAAGACAAACAAGTAATTTTCATCCAAATGTTTGGTTGAAATGTTTCACCCAACAAGGGAAGTGAGGGGTTCCAAATCAACCAAAGGCTACGAATGAGTCGGAAATGACAATGAAGTTGTGAATGACGGTCGACACATGGCGATATATAGGCCACACCCAGCAGGCAGGTTGCAGTCGGACCTTGAAAAGAGTATTCAGTATATCAGTTCTGCGAAACAGACATTCCGGTCAGATATGGGATTCACATGCAACCCCCCAAAAAAAAAATTACGCCCGTTTTTTATTCATCATGTTCATTTAATGCTAAATAATTCTGTTGAAAATATTTTTTTCTAATAGCAAAAAAGTGGACAAGATTATTGTTTTCAATCCAGATACGGCCAGAATTTTTGTTTAAGGCAAAAATCAGGGTCAGAATTTTTTTCTCTAAAATATCTCAGACTGCCCCCTCAGATCAAATGGTCCGTACCTTAGACTTTAAATCTATATCTAGAGCTTACTGACTGGGGATCACTATTCAGCAACGTTATTAATGGGCTGGGGCGTGTGGGGTTAAACATGTTTTCGTAGGTAAATAATATTGCTGTGGAACTTTTTTTTTCATGAGAGTGATATAGAGTATTACTTTCTGTTGGGTGGAATTGTGAAATAGAAGTCAATATGTTCTTGCTCAATACTTTCTCGCTTTGAAGGCGTCATGCTTGTCATCCTCAGCCTAAGCAATATGTTACTGTAATTTGAATTTCAAAATGACTGAGTGAGGTTTTTTTCGATGAACTGGTCAACTCCACCATTGAGAATCACATGACTTCGACGTACATGTAATCAATAATATATTACAGTAAATACGAGCGAAAAATATCTTTATAAGTAAAGAATTGTTGCATAAAAATTAAATACACGGGAAATGGCAAAGTTCACGAAATCTAGTCTGATTAATCATTTTACAAAAAAAAAAAAAGTGCAAGCAAAGGGGGAGGCGTACGCCCTCTACGCCCCCCTCTGGTTCCGCCACTGATTTATTTAAAACTGTTTATTTATATTGTTTCTGTGCTAAAAGATCTGTTACTGCAACTTCACAACTCTATGTATATATGTAAAAGTCTTATATAAAAGATTTAGGATTTTTGTGTAGTCAAATAAGAAATCCAAGATGTCTATAAAATTAAATTCATTTAAGCTGTTTTTTAAACGTTTCATAGATTTGAAAATATATTGTGCTTACTTAAGCAAATGTGAAATTGTTCTGATTATTTGCCCCTGGACATTGATCTATTAACAATCAATCAATGAAATGATAGAACCTTGAAATATATAATATTTTGTGCTGATCAGCAATTGAAGTTCAGTGGTAATTCATAAGGTTAACATAAGATCCAGAGACATCCAGAATTGGCTTTTCTTTTTTAATCTTTTTTCACAGATCACCCTTATTATGATCAAATTTTTTTTATAGACTCAATGATTTATGTTTACCAAAAGTTCAAGATAGTTACAGTATTTTTTGGGTCTCTTCTGCATATATTTCTGGTAAACTATTGTCATTTATTGCTCTTTTTGTGATAGTAATACAAATTTTGTTCTGGTATGCAAAACATGAGATTTTTATGCCCCACCTAAGATAGTAGAGGGGCATCATATTTTTCGGTCTGTGCATCCGTTTGTTCATTCGTCCATCCGTCTGTTTGTCCATCTGTCCCGCTTCAGGTTAAAGTTTTTGGTCAAGGTAGTTTTTGATTTAGTTGAAGTCCAATCAACTTGAAACTTAGTACACATGTTCCTTATGATATAATCTTTCTAATTTTAATACTAAATTAGAGTTTTGACCCCAATTTCACGGTCCACTGAACATAGAAAATGATATTGCGAGTGGGGCATCTGTGTACTATGGACACATTCTTGTTTAGTTTATATTTATGGAAATATAATATTCATGTATGCTTTGTTAAGTAAGTGAGACAATGCTGATAAAAAAAACTTTTATTTTTTTCCATTATAAATATCAATTACAAATAAGTTTTAGATTTCCTAACATCTTTTGTTAGTACAATGTACATGTATATAAGTGCAATTAAGTTTCAATGAAATGTAAATTCAGGTTTACACATGTTAAAAGTACACTGAATACAGTAAAGGTGTATTTAAGTTCATGGTTAGAACTTTCACATATGTAATTTTGTTGCTATACAATGATTATTTTATTTTTGTTGTTTTTGTTGTACTTGAAATATAAATGATTATAAATGGTATTTGTTTATACCCAACAATAAAAAAGATATAAATTTTACTGTACTTCTGAATTTTTTATGAACTTTTTCTCTTTGTCTGTTGAGTATCATTTGTTGAATAAATAAGTATACACATGACATACATGTGTATGTACCTATAAGTAGGACTGCATTCAGTTCAGAGGAAAGTAGAACATAAACCACACCATGTTTTTTCTACATTTTGTTTAAACATTCCCAAATATATCACATTAACTAACTAATCACTGCATTTAATTTATCATACATATAAACTACAAAATATAAGAAAATTTCAGGATTTTTATACCAAAGATAGTAGAGGGATTTCTAGTCTGTATATCCATTAGTCAGACTGTCTGTTAGTCCTATATCAGGTTAACGTTTTGTTTTAGTGTAGTTTCTGGTCACATCCATTTTTGAAGACTGTATTTTGAACTATATAGAGGTGTCTTTTTTATTGTTTAGTTGGGTTGCTGTCTCATTGTCTTACACACACACTGTCTTCTTTTAATCAGAAATTTTAATACAAGACAATAAAAAATACGTCAACATTTTAACACTACCATTCAAACAAATCTTGAAGATATACCAATGATGTGGTTGCCCAAGAACAAGAACAAGAACAAATTATTCATTGAATTAATTTATCATATGTTGGTTCTTAAAATGTGAACTGATAGTTGCTAATTTCTACATCATATGGTCTCTAGTGGAGAGTTGATTCATTTCGAATCATACCACGTCTTTTTATACGACCACAAAAAATATATTGGTATCACGTCGTCGTCCGAAGACACTTGGTTTCCAGACAATAACTTTAGTGTAAGTAAATAGAAATCTATGAAATTTGAACACAAGGTTTATAACCACAAAAGGAAAGTTGGGATTGATTTTGGGGGTTATAGTCCTAACATTTTAGGAATTAGGGGCCAAAAAGAGGCCCAAATAAGCATTTTTTTAGTTTCCAGACAATAACTTGTGTTTAAGTGTATGGATCTCTCTGAAATTATACCACAATATTCCATACCACAAAGGGATGGTTAGGATTGGCTTTGGGGGTTTATGGCTCAAACCGTTTAGGAATTAGGGGCAAAAAAAGGGGGAAAACAATGGTTTCCTGGTTAATGGACAATTAAGACAATTTTAAAGCAGTGTAAGGGAGGTAATCCAAACCTAATGTGTTTTGATTACCTCTCTTACATTGAAGAAATGTTGTATTCTCTTGAAGTGATTAGCTGTCAATTTATTTTTAGAAGTTATATTAAATGCTGATGAAGGAATTTATTTTTAGATATTACTATTAAATTTTGCTGATCAAGGTTTTCTATTTTTAGCCATGACTATGATGCCATTTTCTATTTAATACTTTTATGATGTATTTAAATGGGTTTGGTTTGATGAAGGAATTTATTTTTAGATATTACTATTAAATTTTGCTGATCAAGGTTTTCTAATTTTAGCCATGACTACAATGAATGATGTCATTTTTTATTTAATACTTTTATGATGTATTTAAATTGGTAAATTCATACATATCTTTATTCCTAATCAAAAGGGTCCATAAAGAGCATATGATCAACACGAATCACAAAGTTCATACAATATACACACACAACAAATGCATACTAACATATATACTGATTGCTAATAATAAAATATGACTTAGAACTAATATGGAAACATGATTATAAAAATAAGTACATGATAGAAGACAGCCAGTACAAAGAGGGATAACTCTATTATTTTTATATCAACTTTTGTCTATTTTTCCCTGTCTGGTTTAAAAAAAAAATTAGATATAGACTAAAATGTCATTATCCAGATAAGGAGATTTTCTAAATTTATGTTTTTAAAATTTGAAATCATGGAAAGCAATATATATTGGGCACTCTAACACAAAATGAAGGTCATTTTATATTCAGTGAACAGTGTTGACAGAGCCTTTCATTTCTTGACAAAATTTCATGTTTTCCTTAAATAATATTTACTTTTCTTTCATGTATCTCAATTTCTATTCTCAAACTGTGGTTACTCAGTCTAAATTTGGTTAAGGTTCTTCTGCTGTTAATTTTTTTTTATACATTAAAGATGGAAAGCAAAAATCAAGATTAAAATATGTGCTTAATTTAACAGTATCTTTTGAATAGCTATTTTTATAGACCACAAAATTTATCATGGGTTCGTATAGTGCTATGATGTTGTCGTCGTTTTCATCATCGTCAACGGAAAACACATTTTGTTTCCGAACAATAACTTAAGTTTAAGTGAATGGATTTCTATCAAAATTTTTAAGAAGGTTCAATACCATAAAGGAAGATTGGGATTTATTTGGCGGATGATGGTCCCAACCGTTTGGGAATTAGGAGCCGAAGGGACCCAAAACAAGCATTTTTCTAGTTTCAGGATAATAACTTGTGTATAAGTATTTCAATTGCTCTGAAATTGTACCACAATGTTTAATACCACAAGTACAAGGTTGGGATTCATTTTGGGGGTTATGGTGCCAACAGTTTAGGAATTAAGGGCCAAAAACAAGCATTTTTGTAGCTTCCAAACAATAGCTTGTGTGTAAGTGTATGGATCTCTCTGACATTGTACGACAAGGTTCCATATCACAAAGGGAAGGCTGGGATTGAGTTTGGGGGTAATTGCCCCAAACATGCAGGAATTAAGGGCAAAAAAAAAAAAAAGAGCCAAAACAAGCATTTTCAAAGTTTCCAGACAATAACTTATGTTTAAGTGTATGGATCTCTCTAAAATTGTACTACAAGGTTCCATACTACAAATGAAAGACTGGGATTGAGTTTGATGGTTAATGCTCCAAGGGGGATTCAAAAATTTTGAAAAGGGGGGGGAGGGGTTCCAATTTTTTTTAAGCAATTCATTTTTTTTTTTTTTTCATCATTTTTCAAATTTCAAATTTTTGAAAATTTTCAAGAAGAAATCTTCAATTGCACAATATTGCGCATTAGATTTGTAAAATCTTTGACCACATTTATTTTGTGTCAGAAACCTATATTATGGCAAAAATTTTATCACAATCCAAATTCAGATAGTATCAAGCTTGATTATTGTGTCCAAATTTGCCCCAACTGTTCAGGGTTCGACCTCTGCGGTCGTACCAGGCTGCGCTCAGCGAAGCATTTTATTTATTTTTAAATTGAAAATTAACTGGGATATTTTGATTGCTACTGGAAAATAGGGACACGCTTGAGGCTTGACTTGACAAAGACCACACACGGTCCCATCTGAAGATGAGTTACGTTATTCAATGTTCTGAGAGTGTGATACTTTTCTTTTAAAGGTCGTCATATTTGAAGTCTCTTTTCTATTGAAGTGACTATATATACATCGTAGCCAACAAGACGCATAACGCCTCCTTTTTCCCTTCATCAAGGATCTTACTATCTGATGGGAGAAGTCCAGGTAGCCATCTACCGAAAATATGCTGTGTTAAATGATACACCGCTGCTTGCCGATGGCTTTCAATTTGATTCCATGAACTTAAGAATAGCTTCGTCTCTCTGGTGTGGGCTTACTATGGGTCTTACATTCTCTGATTAAATCTCATAGTTAAAACGATTCGCAATAACGGCAAAATGTTTCTTCTAGTCTGAAGTATGTGTACGAACTCACCAGATTTAGTAATAACAGGTATTTCAAGTCACTGCAATATGCCCCATCTGTCATTTTTCATGCGTTTTAAAACGATAGAGTCGTGAAAACTTTCAACAGCTAGAACAGTTTAATGCTTTATATATCTGCAATGTATCTACACATTAGAGAAAACCAAGCTACTTGTAAACTGACTTTCGAAAACATGTTTTTTTTGTGTAATTTTTTTGTGTGTAAACATTCAGTAGACAACAACTAAAATTAAGTGTCCGTTCTTTTTTCCCCTTTGTTTACCGTCAAAGGGGAAATTTTAAGGCGACACTGGCATATGCATGCACGTTATTTTTTTGTCATGTTTTGGTTCTGTTGATAAGATTATATAGAAAGGTATTATACCAACTTGAGTTTGAAACAATGAAAACAGTTGAAATTGTATGACTGACAACAAATTGATGACCAGACATACTCTAAGTAAATTACATTGGGAAACAAGTCATACTTCATATCTCAAAATATATAGTAGACAGTTTGAAAGAAAATGCAGCAAGTCAACTCTAAAAAAAATCATCAAGTAGACAGCCTATCTACATGAATAAATAAAGATATTATATTATGATATAAGATGGGGTATACATTATTAAGACATTTAACCAGTCTCCCATGTACTGTCCGTCCTATGTTCAAAGTCATATTTAGTAGCACGTGTCATGGCCATCTCAACAGGGATGATGTCAGATAGAATATAGTTGACTTGCGAGATCTTTGAGTTCGCACGTCTACAGTGACGTCCTAAGGTTTTTAAGGGGGGGGGGGACAAAAGTAATTTGATTGATAGCGTCGAAAAACTAAAAAAAAAAAATTCTGACTCGGACTTAAAACCATACCCCCCACACACACACACACCTTAAGGTTGAATAGTTGCTCCCTTATCATATTCATATTTTCTATTTATTTTTGAAAGCAAGAAATTGAAAAAAATCACCCGTGACAACTGGCGGCGAATCTCTATAATTCATACCTAAAGTAACTTAAACTGGGAATTAGTGACCATAATTTAGAAATAGAAAATGGTCGCTATTATAAAATTCCTAGAAAGGATAAACTATGTAAACTGTGCTACTTGCTTGAGGATGAAAAACACTTCCTCCTTGAATGTAAAATTAACAAAAAACTAAGGGATAATCTTTTTGAAAATTGTTTACCTTCTCATAATTTTATGTCTCTTACCAAACTGAAAGAACAAAAGGTAAAAGAAATGCTAAACCCTTCTATCATGGAACATGTTAAAAATATTGGCTCCTTTACAAAACAGTCATTAGAACTGAGGGCAGAAGTCTAATATTTTTTTTCAATGTGTTCATTTCTTATAGAATTGTTATTTCTTTGCTATATTTTTTTGTTTTTGTGTTTTGGTTTTTGTCACAAACTAATTATGTTTATATGACAATAAAGATATATATTATTGTGTGGATGACATAAATTCGGCACAATAAGTTTTTAATGTCAGTAGAAAATATCATTATGAAAAATCATAAACTTTAAAAGTTGTTATAACAATTCTAATATGGTTCAAACTCTGAGGGTTCAAACAAGGATTTGTATAGTAAGAATCTGGCAATAAAAGCAGTTTAAATTACGGCGGTTACTTCACATTATATGGGAAGTAATTGTAATGTTTACATTTAACAGCTGAGTAAAACTTCCGGTTATTTTACCTTGTATATTAGGTTTGTCATTCAATAATTCGTCATGATTTCAAAACGAAACTAAAACATGGGAGATACATACGATTATTTGTTCAAAATAATTTTAGTTGGGGACCAAGCCGTCGGGAAAACCAGCCTTGTTAGACGGTTCACTACGGGAAAATTTCAGCAGGAATACAAGACGACCATTGGTGTAGATTTCACTGTACAAACGTTGCAACTTGATGGTAAAATTGTAAAGGTAATTCTAAATGTGGTTATATCTAGCATGTTAAGATTTAGTTTAGGAAACCATTTGTCTCAGTTATTAGGACGTATGCTGTATAATTAGAAGAGAAATTCTAACAGTGAGTCAATTAGGTTAGTATTGATCGAGTATGGGGTGGTTCAGAACATCCATTTATTCATGTCCACGTCATACTTACGGTACGGTGTATGTCGTTACTGTTATACTTGTTTAAGGTTTTGGATAAACCAAGGAATTATCTATGCTTAGAGTGTAATATTTGGCATTTCCTATATTTATCTAGAGGACATATACTAGAAGAGCTTAATTTCTTTACGGCGGGAATACATTATAAATTTGTTAAGATCTCTCACTTACGCCTTTTTAATTTCTTTCTATGGACTGGAAAATGTACGTAAAAGAACCTCAATTAAATTTAGTACAGTAACGACAAAAATGATAGCGAACACCGAAATAAATAAACAATGTTAAAACCTATAGGAAAGCATGTTCGCAGAACTACTATTATCAAGCTTAAAGTATTTAACATGCTAATACAAAATCGTGCCATCCTACACTCTAATGTCGATTACCTACTTCGTAGAAGATTTCTTACAGAAACGTCATGTTAGTTAAGGCAGCCACGGTCTTGTGCTATGTCAAGAACAAAATGTTCATATTTTTAATGTAATGTAGAAAAACAAAAACAAAAATATCTAAGAATTACTTCAAACTAAAAATATCACCAAAATAAACACACAAAAAAAAAAAAACAACAAACAAAACATAACTCCCCGTAAAATACAACAAAATACTGACAAAGTGACTGAGCAACAACAGTAGAATTGTCAGAAAGTGTAGATATAGCAAAAGAGAAAGATTTATTAACTTGTTATCTTTCATGCTTTTTCTTTATAAACACGAAAAATTTAGGAATAAGAAGCATAATGCATTTTTGAAAAAAAATGAGGAATCTGATGATATAGAATACTAAATTACACATGTAAATAACACACACATCTACAAAGGTAATTTATTGATTGATTAATTGATTGATTGATTGATGTTTCTCGTGTTTCGAAGCGAGTACAAATACATTTTATATTTTCCTACAATGTAAGAATGTTGTTTGTATCATGCAATTTAATATTTACGCTTAAAGGTATATATATTTTTATTCCCAAATGTTGAATTTGTGTTTGAATGGAATCAGCATGACTAAAGAGGACCCTATATTGTATTGTGACTTAAACAGTAATTTGAATATTACCTTTCGTACACATGCAATGCTAGACTTGAAAAGCCGATCTTGTATACGTACTAGTATAAGGATATGTGTAAGATTGCCAATCAGATCACTATCCACCAGATACCAATGGACGAGGGTGTAACCTATAAGTCACCATACGGCTTTCAATAATGAGCAAAACCAATACCATATGCAATAAGTTTTATGTTTAAATGTATCCTGTATTGGGACTTAATTTATGATATTCCACTGTCAATCGTTTTAATTAATGTGTAATGTTAATGTTCTAAACAGCTGCAAATTTGGGACACGACAGGACAAGAAAGATTCAAAAGTCTTACAACAGGATATTTTCGTAATGCTCATGCTGCTTTGGTTGTGTATGACGTCACCAACACAGAAACTCTTAAGAACTGCGTCAGATGGATGAATGACGTCAGCATGTATAGTGGTCAAGACATTCCAAAAATATTATTAGGTATTCTCTACCACGCCATTTTATTATTCTGTTGTTGAAAATCATCAAATATACATGCACTTCTTCACTCATTCCCAAGACATTTGTCATTCAGATATCAGTTATGTATTTGAATTTTGCCATCCTTATTTTGCTTTAGGCTTTCAGACTTGTATTTGATGAAAACCGTGAAAATTGCAAAAAATGCCGTATTGTAAGATATCAACGTTTGATATTGAGGCCATCATGTTTTTGCTAAAAGATGTATACAAGTGATTCGAGTTCGAAAAATATGTTTGTTAGTAAGCCTGTTGCTTATATTTATTTTTGTTAACATATTAATTAAATATAAAATGGTTTTTTGTTTTTGTTTAAATATTTCAATTATGGCATGTTTAGGAACGAAACAGTGACACCACAAATAAAGAAATTCATGTAACATCATTAAATACTATGAGGCCAAAAATAAAATATTGTTTGTTTCCCCTCCCACGACCGACCCGGTAAAATCACCTCGACCCGAAAAATTGTATTGGCCATTCGTGCCCAAAATTATTTTTTTGCTATTTTGGTTTGTGGTGATACCTTTTTGATGCTTATAGTCCACAAGCCTTTAAATTTAAGGCATTTTTGCATTGAAGCGTCTAAATGATTCGGAATCAAGAAAAACAAACAAAATGGCTTGCCACACGATTTATGTGTCTGCAAGGGTGATCTTTAATAAATATTAAAAAGGAAGCATCTATCAACCCACTGAGAGTATCTTGATTTGCTTGGTCTTTAACCACTGTTCCTGTTTAAAGGATAAATTCTTTGAGTAAAAATGGTCTGAATCATGCTTTAAAATCTATCTACTTTAATTTGTCTTTGAACGGGTTGGGCACAAGTCAGGAAAAGTGAAATACATGTATTTCCTGTTTTCAGGGAACACCCCAATTTCCTGATGTTATAAAAACAGGTTACAGGGACTTCCTTTTTCAATTTCAATATATGGCATGAAATTTACAAAAGGGCACGTTTTAACTGCGTCAGTAGAATTTGTAAATACTTAGTATTCCAGGAACAACAAGACATGAATAAGTGAAGCCTTGTTTTTTCTATAACTAAAAAAAAAATTTTACAAATCTTTTGTTTAGGAATCAATTGATCCGGGTGTAACTGACAATAGCTGAATTATGTCCACTTTTATTGAAAATTTTTATTAATTGAATTTTAATGCCAAGTGATTAACTTATATTTTTGTCATCTAATAATTGATGATCAAGGTATGAATTGGTGAACAAAGGAATTGTTTTGTTGTGAGTTACGCATCAAATAAGACTTAAAATTAGCTTGATTTTTGAACTAATAAAAACACTTGCTATCATAAAACATTGTTATCACTTGTAGAAGGTGCGCTTTTGTAGATTTCATACCATAAAGTGAATAGGAAAAAAGGAAGTCCCTGTATACTGGCTTTTTTAACACCAGAAAACTGGGGCGTTCACTGAATACAGGGAATACCCCCATTTTCCTGACTTGAGCCCAACCTGTTGAATTTTCAAATTCAATATAAAAAACCATATCAAGGAATAAAATAAAATAATTTGCCTACCTACCTACCCATACCCTGAAAACCTCAGTCGGGAAGGGGAAACAAAGATTTTTTTAATGTTGGCCTGATCAAAAGTAGATTGCTGTAGTACGTGTATGAAAAGCAAATTAAAACATTTAACTGTTTAATAATCAATAGCAACCTAAAAGGGATAAATGGAATATCACAACTCACTGTATACTTTAATGTACGTGTCCAACAATTCATTGAAGATGTTTCATTTATACAGCTTTATCTTTGCAGGTAATAAATGTGATAAATTGAGTGGTCGAACAGTAAGTTCGTCAGATGGCGAACACTTTGCAAGACAACATGATATGATGTCCTTTTCAGAAACAAGCGCCAAAGATGGCCGAAATGTAGATGATGCTTTTTATAAATTGGCTCAGGTAAGTAATATATAACGATGTTGACTGGCTGCAAATGAAGCGTACACATAAAGTAAGTACATTCCAAAGAGTTGACAAGTCTTTCCTGGACAATGATTTATTTTGTCTTACTGGACGATAATGAGTTCACTTTTCTCATCAGGACGATCGAATAATTTACATGTCTTACGTGGACGACACTGAATTCTCTTCGCCTTACTGGACGACGACGAGTTCACTTATCTTACAGGGATATTGGTGAGTTCACATATCTTATGCGGAGAGCACATAGGGTATTGTTTCACCTGAAAGATAATTAGTTAACAAGTTGAACTGATCCTTTAATATGTGGTATTCATCTCAATTATTTTAAGAAGTATACATACACAATTCTTATTCAATTGATGCTTTTTTCTTATGAGTCTCCTGTCTTCTCATCTTGTAATTTTTAGCTCACCTGGCCAGAAGGGCCAAGTGAGCTTTTCTCATCACTTGGCGTCCGTCGTCGTCCGTAGTCGTTAACTTTTACAAAAATCTTCTCCTCTGAAACTACTGGGCCAAATTTAACCAAACTTGGCCACAATCATCATTAGGGTATCTAGTTTAAAAAATGGTGTCCGGTGACCTGCCAAACCAACCAAGATGGCCGCCATGGCTAAAAATAGAACATAAGGGTAAAATGTATATTTTGGCTTATAACTCTGAAACCAAAGCATTTAGAGCAAATCTGACATGTGGTAAAATTGTTGATCAAGTCAAGATCCATCTGCCCTGAAATTTTCAGATGAATCGTACAATGGGTTGTTGGGTTGCTGCCCCTGAATTAGTAATTTTAAGGACTTTTTTCCGTTTTCGGTTATTATCTTGAAAATTATTATAGATAGAGATAAACTGTAAACAGCAATAATGTTCAGCAAAGTAAGATCTTCAAATAAGTCAACATGATCAAAATGGTCAGTTGACCCCTTAAGGAGTTATTGCCCTTTAAAGTAATTTTTACCAATTTTTTGTAAATTTTTGTAATCTTTTACAAAAATCTTCTCCTCTGAAACTACTGGACCAAATTCAACCAAACTTAGCCACAATCATTATTAGGGTATTTAGTTTAAAAGACATGTGCGGTGACCCAGCCAACCAACCAAGATGGCTGCCATGGCTAAAAATAGAACATAGGGGTAAAATGTAGATTTTGGCTTGTAACTCTGAAACCAAAGCATTTAAAGCAAATCTTACAAGGATTAACTTGTTTATCAAGTAAATATCTATCTGCCCTCAAATTTTCAGATGAATTGGACAACTGGTTCTTGGGTTGCTGACCCTGAATTGGTAATTTTTAAGGAAATTTTGCCGTTTTTGGTTATTATCTTGAAAATTATTACAGATAGAGATAAACTGTAAACAGCAATAATGTTCAGCAAAGTAAGATCTTCAAATAAGTCAACATGACCAAAATGGTCAGTTGACCCCTTAAGGAGTTATTGCCCTTTATAGTCAATTTTTAACAATTTTCATTAATTTGGTAAATTTTGGTAAGTTTTACAAAATGTTTTCCTTTAGTAATCTTCTTTTCTGAAACTGCAGTAGAAAATCAATATAGAAAACAATCTACTAATGAACTGGCAATAAAAATAATTGATAATTCTATAACATGATAAAAACCACATTAATACCTGATGATGGTGTTTCTTTCTTTACATTGAAAATGATGTCACAACTATAATCCCGAACAATAGGTCGAATGTCAGATATGTTTCAGTAGTTTGGCTTCATTTTCTACAGATTCAAGTGCAAATGATGCTTGAATTCCTACACTAATTTATACAGACTTCATCCCCTTTCACAGGTAATGCCTGCCTCATATTATATTTAAAACTTTAATAGAATATCAGAAATTTTGAGAGAAAATTAATCAACCATGCAAGATCTAAAACTTAATTAATATTGTTCAAATTATCAATTAACTATTAAAACAAAATTCTCATTAAAAAATATAGTTCTTCATTTTATATTTTATCAGAAGTTTAGGGAAAAATTTGAATTTAATTGTGTCCCTTAATTGTTCTCATTTCCTTGGATAAATCCAATACAAATTAAAGTATTAGTATTGAATTAATATTTAAGAAATATTTCAAACCAAACCATTTTCTTCACAAGAATGAAGACCATATTTTCAGTGTCATGAGTATCAGTCATCATATTTGTTGTACTTTGTTGTTTAAAAGTTGAATACAAAAAGATCAACAAAGTAATTCAAAACCACTTGAATTTTGCAACAACAAATGAGTTTTTAACGACCTCAGCTGGCTATACAACCCTTGCACAATCAACTGAATTTTGCAGAAATCATTAATAGGAAAGATTGCCCTTAAATGATAATTTTTTATTACCTTTTGTTTTTTTTTTAGGGGGGTTGCGCAACAACAAAACTTCACAACAAACTTTCTCATCACTTCGTTAGATAAATTTTACAAAAATTCTCCCCTGAAACTACTGTCAAATTAAACCAAACTTGGTTTAAATCACCACTAGCCCTTATGGAAAAATAAGGCTTCTTGCAAATATTTGCGGCAATGTTGCTGCAAATATTTGCGGCAATATTGCTGCAAATATTCATTTTTCGTGTGCAAATTAGTTTTCTTGCAAACAGTTGCTGCAACATTGCCGCAACAAATTGCAGCAATATTGCGGCAAATGTTTGCGAGAAAATCAGTAGCTGTAATTGTTGCAGCAATATTGCGGCAAATTCATTAGCTGCAATGTTGCAGCAATATTGCAGGAAAATTAATTTCTTGCAATATTGCAGCAATATTGCAGCAAATCTTTCAACAATTTCAGTTGAAAATTAGGAATTAAAACTAAGCATTTAAAAAATATGATTTAATAATAAAACAAATTTTCTCTGTCCTCTATAGGTTGTTGTGTTACATCTGTGTATCTTTTAGTTCCGTTTCTCTGTACTCACTGTCCTTAAAGTTGAATTTTCTGATTTCAAATACTGCAAAATAAAAGTTGAAGAATTTAGCATATATAAAAGAATAACTAAACATTATAAAGATATAAGTTACTACTATATATTGTAAATTCTGGACTTGTAGAATGAAAATAAATCTTTATAAAGAGATAATTACAGAGCAATTTTTCCAGCATTTGTTTCACTTAAAGGGTCAATGTCTAAAAGTTATCAAGTCCTTCTAGAAATTGCATATTTTCAAATTTCTTGATCAGCAATTAATATATATATTACTATAGAATACATTTAACCTTATGCCAGTACTAGGTTGTTATTGCCTTTTTGAATATTTATTTTCATTGAACTATAACATAATTGGTCTTCGTCTATTCTTTAAAATTTTAATTTTGTGATTAGTTGTGTATTATATATAAAAGCTATATATAGTTGCCATTTGTTGATAGACCTCTTATTGGCAGTCAAATCACAGATCTCTAATTTAATACCAAACTGCTTTTATTAGAAGATTTCTTGTTTTAATTTAAGTAATGTACTTTCTAAAACATATAGTTTTAAAAAGTTTTAAAAAAATATCTCCTGTCTTATACAATTTTAATAATATTCATGTGCATAAATCTATTGTCTAATACTTTTGTCAACTCTATTAAGTTAAGAAGACTCTTTAAATATCACTATTTTGAACTGTAAGAGCATGCACTTATTCAAAATGGTGGACATTCTACTCCATTGTAACTTACCAAAGATGTTATCCAAATTATGTGTAAACACCAATCTTCCTAAATCCAAGAGTCATGTCAACTGAAGGCTATCATCTGCACTATCCAGTGTCAATAGAATTAACTGGAACTTTTGGATCTAAATCCATTGTAAAATTCATATTACTTTGTTCATGATAGAAGACATCTTTGTTTGTTGTATGCATGTTCATGTCCAGTTCAAATTTTGAATATGTTGATCAAGGTTGCTTAGGGTATTGTGACAGTGTGATCCCTTTGAAATTTGCCCCTAGTTACAAATATCAATTGCCTAAATCTTGAATATTTGTTATATATTATAATAAAAAAATAATTATATATATTTTTTTTTATCTTTGATGTTATAATGGAAATATATACAAAGAAGAAATGTTCTACCCTTAATTTGGCCTCAAACTCTATGTACATTAATTTATGGTACTTCCTGTCTTTGCCACTACACAGAGATAAATGGAAACCAGATGGCACATTACATTTCTATCACCAGCTCATATTACTAATTGAGATGAGAAGGATAATTTGTGTATACATAATTTTAAGATAATGATACTAGAAATTAAACAAAATGCAACTTGCAGGTGAGGCTACATTCATTTGATGGAAAATATTAGAATTAAAAATATTGTTCATAGAAAATTGTCACAAAAAGTGACAAAAGGCATAATAATACATATAGAACAAAAAAATATTATGACTCAATTATTTAGATTAAACTTGTTGCAATAAATACCAAAGTATTCTTGAAATTCTTTCCTTACAAAATATCATATAAATGTGATGTACAGTTTAGGAATTCTTTTTAAGCATTGTTATTTGAAGATTTATTTAAAATAAATTATTCAAATATCCAGATATTCTGAGTAAAATAAAATATGACGATAACAAATTTAGATAATAAGAAGTATCTATATATAACCAAATGTTCAAAGAAACGATATGTTGTGTATTATTTGAACCTTAAATCTTAAAACAAATAATCATATGTAATATTTTAAAATGCTTGAAATATTGGTGCAAACTATCATGTCTGACATTATTAAAGAAACTTTTCTTGCAAAGTTGCTGCAAATAGTTATTCCTTAAATAATAAAAGAAAAGGTTCCTGCAACTTTCTAGCAAACAAATTCTTTCTTGCAACATTGCAGCAAACTTGCTGCAATTTTCTTGCAAACAAATTTTGTTGCAGTGAACATTGCGAGAATGTTGCAGGTACCTGCAACAACCTGCAACTTTCTTGCAAACACTTCTTGCAAACAAATTTGTTTGCCGCAATATTGCTGCTATATTGTTGCAATATTGCAGCAAACTTTTCATTTCTGTAAGGGAGGATATCCAGGGACCACTGTGTATGATGACCCTGCCTGCCAACATGGCACACATGGCTGAAATAAAACATAGGTTTCAAACGCACTTTTTAGTCTTATGTCTCTGAAACTAAACGACAGTACAACAGTTGCATTTATCATGCATCAATTGTAAATAAAAATATCAGGTGAGCGACACAGGGTCCTTGGAGCCTCTAGTTTTAGTTAAATGTCATCATATAATTCTTGTAGGTCTAATGCTTTCTTAGCTGTAAAGAACCACCAATTATAATTCTGCCTTTTCTTTTATTCAGTTTGATTGTATTTTGTTTCATCTGGACTTTACTTTAAAACTCATGAATTTCCAAAGTAAAATACACCTAAGGAACAATATCTTTTGTCAAACTAATTGCTATGTTTTATTATAGGAATTATCCAGGACGTATTTTGATTCTATGGATTATAGATCTGACTCGATTAGGCTAGACTCTCTACCGGACAACACTGCATCTTGGTGGGGATGTTGTGGATATTAACATTCAAAATGTTTAACAAAGTGATCGATTGGTTGCTCTTTAATACTAGAGGATATTATTATGTATACTTTTATTTCACTGCCCTTTTCCTTAGAGGCATTGGTATATTTTCAAATGTGTCGCAAGTTATAATAATCATAAAAATTTACTAATTTGCAATATTTATTCAGTTTATTTCATTTCTTTCTGTTACTCAAAATATAAAGAGCATTTTGTGTAAAGGACCAATGGAAATCATAGAGGTAAAATATATAGGACATTTTAACACCAAGCAAATCTGAATTTAAATGAACAGCATTTATTGCATCAAATGGCACGAACTGTAAAAGTAAATTATTTAAGTGTATTAATTTATCAAGAATTATTGAATATACCTCAAAACTACTCGAATAGATATGCAATGTTCTGTATTAAAACAAAAACTAGAATCACTTTTCAACCTGTACACAAACATATTTAGAACCCTCCAAAAATTAGTTAAATGATCAAATGTTTTCACTTTAGTAGTTTATAGACAGTATATTACTTTTTTGGAGTACCTTGGAGGTGAAATTTAAAAATGAATACAGAATAGACCACTTTCGAGTTATGTCCTTCACCGGAAAAGTTCGTCAATTATGTGCACCTTTATGACTGTCATTTACCAGATATAGGGGATCGCCTGTTTACCTGCACTATTAAAGTTCATCAAGCGTTTTCATGATCGTCATTATGCAGGATAAACTAAAAATAATGTTTGTTCCATAGGTACTTAATCACAATACCCTAATGACAGCAGTACTGATTATCAATTATGAGAATTTAATTTGCCGAATGATTCGTGCAACATAGCATCATATTTTTCAACCGCTCGCTCAACATGCGAAGGAAGTGACAATGCCCCTAAACGCACTAATAATGTTCACTAAAACCAAAGTTTTTGACGGAAATGCAACGAACTCTAAAGTGGTCTATTCTTTCAATGTTTTATTTCCAGGTTCTGTGTTGCTAAATAATGTAAATATTTATCAAAATTGTATATGATATATACATTAGCTGTTTACAGGTATATTGAATGTCACTTGTTGCTATATGCTAGTCTTTAAGTTATGTTTATAACATGTTTATAATATTTATATAGTTTAAAATTTGTCCCAGGAAATGTGATATTGAATGTTTTACTTGTCTAACCATATTTTTATATAAAAAAGTAGTATGTAATTTGTTGTTAATTTCAGTTGTGAAGAAATGGTAAAACTGATTAAATAAAACCATTTCTTACCTGCATGGAAAACCGAATAATGCGTTTGTCATGGGGTGGTGGCCTTTAATAGCTTACTTTATTGTACAGATTTTGCTCATTGTTGAAGGCCGTACGGCAAAATTTGGTTATTCACATCCGTGCCCTTTTATCATTGGTGTGTAGTTGTTTCATTAGGAGTCATGTCATATCTCCTCATTATAATAAACATAAAAGATATTATATAATGATATACATGAAGAACTCAAAATCATGTTGACATTCCCTTACAGAAATATCTCACAATTTATTGTTTGAACATATTTCAATAATAATAAATGTATCCTGTTAGTACCAATTGATGAATTTTGAAGATGAAGTCCTGGAATTCTGTAAAAAAAGATAAATCTTTTATGTAATGTTCAGCGTATGGCTGACAATTAGACACAATGCTCGATTCCTTATAATGGAATAATATCCTGGTTCCGTTGAAGACTAACTATATGGTGTCTCATATACTGATGAAGTCGATGTTGTGTACCAGAACACAAACAATGCTTAACAGCAGTTTCAAACTCTACAATTTTATGCATATGCCCAATATGTCCTCACGACCTTTCACCTCTGAAGAACGTATTGTTGCTTAAGTAAACGTTCTCTGTAATATGTCGGTCCTGCTGATATCCATACTGCTAAAAAGTCGGGACTTGTGCAAACGCAACCCTAGTAATCTGTATGTGGATTCTTGTGCACTCAGTTAGTAAAAGCGTCCTTCTTTAATTCATGAAAAGAATTTTCGTAGCCTACAGATGGAAAAAACGGTGGCCCTTTTCTCTGTCTTAAGGAATATATGCAATCAAGTTTCTGAATGCAAGTATGACCGGACAAAAAGCATGTCAATTATTTTGGACAATCATCTTTCGGACTTTTAAATACTATATCTTTTAATTGTCATATTTAGCTCAAATTTTTCCACATAATTATCTTTTGGTTCAAAATGTATGTTCCGATAATGGACTTCGTATCTACGTGTCAAAGACAGTTTTTAGCAAATTATCTTAACAATGGACAATAATTGCTTAATTCATAGTTACATGTATTTTTTTTATTATAATGTTTTATATACTTCTTAAAAATAATTTATATTCAGTTTTGGAAAGGTATTCTAACCGTAAACACCGAACTCAATATTGTAACATCGTTTATATTCTTGTTAGATCGTTTATTAAATTGTTAAACTTAATACCGACTTGAATCTTCATTTGATAGCCAGCAAATAGTCTGGTTATACATGGTGTTAGGGACTCGTGAGTGTTATCTTTTATAGATCAACACAAGATTCCGTTACCTCAGCAGCCAAGCGAAATTTCCCCTAAAATTTACAGCCAAGTGACTAGTATACCCCTGAATTCTCATATTTCGCCCAATTAATATTCTTGTTGGATCGTTTATTAAAGTGTTAAACTTTATACCGACTTGAATTTTCATTTGATAGCCAGCAAATAGTCTGGTTATACAAGCATAAATATTTGACGGACATTGTAAGTCCATATTGGTATGGTAAACTTTTAGAAATGTAACAACGAATTATTTATTAAAATATCTCTTGGTTTTTGGAAAATGACGCTGTCAAAGCGTCAATTTTACAATACCATTGACCATATTTCATTTTATCGCTTCCGGTCGCTTCCAAGCCGCCTTCCGAACTCGGTTCCGTATTTTACACAACTATGTCCTGTACAGAATTTCATTCTTAACCTGTCCATATGTTTATTGTTATTATTATAAAATGGTATTTTGAGCTATCCATTTGGTATATTTTTCATATTTATATGAGCTTTCGCTTTTTTGTGCATGACTTTCCATCCGTAAAAAAATCAGAATATAAATAGATCCGTATTGTTATGGTTTAGGACTTTTTACATACCAATAATAACAAATTGCTATCGCTAGAAAATAGTTCTTGAAAGAATGTTTACCTTTCTTGTCAGCTGAACTTTGAAATCATTAAAAAAAAAATAATCGGAATCATCTTGAAATCATACGAAAGATAATGGTCTTTATCAAGATTTAAGAAGTTTTTAAGAATCGAAAATTAGTCATACGGTTATATCCGAGCGGTGCGTATGTATTTGTAAGTTACTGCTGCAGACATAATATATTAAAGGTCAAATATCGCAGGGGCCAGTTCTATTAAAGAATACAGTGGCGATAATTGCAGAAGTTTTTCTGTGAAAAAGACTTTATTTCTTTCTGGATTTCTTCACTTTAAAAAGAATTATAAGATGCAGAAACTTTATGAAAGGAGTAGGCAGTGCTCAATGAATCATACCAAAAGTGTTTAAGGAAAGTTTTACCCTTTCTCTGACAACGTGGTCTCATCCATTTTTGAAACATTACGATTATTTCATTACTTTTTCGAGTTAACAACTAATTTGAACCTGTATTGTTTTGAGGAAAGCATTCCCGTTGTCCAGATGTTCATAACAAGCCCGTATTTTACGATTACTTTTTCAAATCGGATACGAAAATTTCTTGAAAATAAATAAAAAGTATTGAGATTTGCCATCCACTTTTCAATAACTATTAATTAAATATTAATTTAAAATCAATGTTAACTGTGGATGACTTGGATAAGGAATGGCATTTAATGATTCCTAGATACAGCAAAATGTGTAAACAGAAAGTTGTGAAGGGAGACAATTTCAATAGTGCCAAAGCAAGTATTGTCAAATCTTGTAAAATATTTCTGGTGGCAATAATTCACATATTCATAAAATAACCAAACACAACTTTTAAAGGTGGTTGTTATGTTTCAATTGGCAAACATTTATTTATTGATAATCCACATTTAATAATAAAAAAAAACTTTTGCCTAATATCTAGAAAAGTGTAATAGATAGATAAACACTTTGAAAAGAACTTATTATCAGCAAGACAAGATCCACAAATAAGCCATAACCAGTCGACTCGTTTTTGGAGTGATTGCCCTTTAATGATAATTTTTAACATTTTTTTGTGTGTATTTTTGGCCCATTATCTTGAAAAGTATAATAGATACATAGAAACTTTAAAAAAGAATAATTATCAACAGGATAAGATCTACAAATATGTTGTCAACATGACTGATATTATTAGTTAACTCTTTATAAAGTTATTCCCCTATTTTTACTAAAAAGTGATCATTGTTATAGATGCAGGTGAGCAACACATGCTCTTTATAGCCTCTAGTTTTGTATTGCAATCCACTCAATTGTTTGATTTCTTTATGACCAAGCTGATATACCCATTGTTACTATCTTGGTTGATAAATACAAATACGAAGGCACACACCAACCAACGGAGCATACTAATAACGTTTATACAGGTTGAATATATTATGAGAACATTTTCCTATAAACACATCTACAAATATGTTGTCAACATGACTGATATTATTAGTTAACTCTTTATAAAGTTATTCCCCTATTTTTACTAAAAAGTGATCATTGTTATAGATGCAGGTGAGCAACACATGCTCTTTATAGCCTCTAGTTTTGTATTGCAATCCACTCAATTGTTTGATTTCTTTATGACCAAGCTGATATACCCATTGTTACTATCTTGGTTGATAAATACAAATACGAAGGCACACACCAACCAACGGAGCATACTAATAACGTTTATACAGGTTGAATATATTATGAGAACATTTTCCTATAAACACATTTGTCCAATACATATTTTGATATTTAACAAATAACAACTATCTAGGTTGATAGTTATGACTACGAAGACCATGTTTAGAACGTTCTTATGTTGTGCTGTTTCACCACTGTCCCAGGTTAGGGGAGGGTTGAGCACTCACAAACATGTTAAACCCCGCCACATTCTTTATGTGCCTGTCCCAAGTCTGGAGCCTGTAGTTCAGTGGTTGTCGTTGGTTCGTGTCGGCCATATTTGTTTTTCGTAAATTGTGTTGTTATAAATTAGGCCATTGGTTTTCTTCGTTGAATTGTTTCATATTTTTCATGTCGGGTCCTTTTATAACCGACTATACGGTATGGGTTTTTATCATTGTTGAAGGCCTTACGGCTGCCTATTGCTTGCATCCACTTCATTTTGACTTTGGTGGATAGTTGTCTCGTTGGCAATCATACCTCATCTCCTTATTTTTATATATATAGACTGGAAAGATTATAACATTTGGATAGACTTAATATAATGGTTTTAACTGATTTATGAAACACAATTTGGTTCTGTGGAAGAAAATTCTAACCTGATTTTTCTGTCTCTTTTTTTTCTTTCCTTTCTGTAGAGTAGACGTAGACGGGGGTATTATCCAATTAAAAGTATCTTCTGAAGAAAAAACACCTTTATTTCACGAGTTACAAAATAAAACATGTATTCTAACAGTTGATATAATAATATTCATTTTACTTCTTAGTCAGCTTAGATGTCGTGGCTATTTATTTGAATGATTGACCTGGTTGATAGGGGTCATCACCCCGATATAAATGGAGGGAATTTTTTTAGACATAATTATGAAATACATATGAATCTACTTTCTTAATTGTTTCCTGTAAGATTGCATACATTTTTTTACGATTATGCAAATGGGGTTCTTTTATATTCAAGTTCATCCATGCTGTGTGATAGGCAAAACTATGTATTGGACACAATCTTGCTTAATTAAAGCTTTAACTATGCAGAAGTCATTACAGGAAGTCAAACAAGTCTACAAAGTATTAGACATGACTCAAGCAGCACGAACAAATCTACCATTGGAAATTACTTGATAAAAAAGACAAAAACTTAGTCTATATAAAAAGACCACAGCATAATTAAAGAAAATCAAAGACTTTCTTTACGCCATAAGATTTGAGAGTGTTATATAATTGGTATGTTTAGATACACTTTATTTATCTAATAAGTTATTTGTTTGCCTTTAGTAACATATATTAACAAACTTTACTTGTGAAACGGGGACTGCCTACCCTTTACAAAGCATCATAGCTTTATCCGCTTTAAGGTAGGGAGTGTTGTTGCTCAATCTTTAGTGTAGTATTTCTGTGTAGTATTTTGTGGACTGTTGTTTGTTTTTTCGTCGTTTTTTCTTTTGGCCATGGTGTTGTCTGTTTTCTTCCACTTGTGATTATCGTCGTTCATGTAAGTAGTAAATTCCATGATGATAAGTAAATAATAAAGTTATTACAATCATTTTAAGATCTTTCAATGCAGTTTAAATTCAGGCGGTTAGTTCACATTATATGGGAAGTAACTGTAATGTTAACATTTAACATGTGAAAAAAAAAACGATTATTTAACCCTGCATGATTAGTTCGTCTTTTAATAAGTCATTATGATTTTAAAACGAAACTAAAAAAATGGGGGATTCTTACGATTATTTGTTCAAAATAATTTTAGTTGGAGACAATGACGTCGGGAAAACCAGCTTTGTTAGACGGTTCACTACAGGACATTTTCAGCGAGATTGCAAGGCGACACTTGGTGTAGATTTCACTGTACAAACGATACAACTTGATGGTAAAATAGTAAAGGTACAAATTCAAGAGTTGGTAATATTTAATATGTTTAATTTAAGAGCTAGTTTGTTTCAATTATTATGATATGATTATAATATGAAGTGAAATTCCCACCGTCACTTAGGTTAGTCCTAAGTAGCTGTTTGGATGCTTAGGGTGGTTAAGTTGTTGATATTGTGGGATCTAGGGCGTCACATTATTTCGTGGCCTTTTAATACTTTGGGTACGCAGTATGTGTTGTTGTTTTGACTGTCATATTAATCGACAATTTAAAATCAACCTTTGTAAAAGCCCCAAATGATGTGAATAAATTAAAAATTGACAATCTCTATACCTACTATAAACACCAAATTCTCCAAATAACAAACAAAACAATATAAAGACATGGCAAAGGAGCACAATTTAGAAGGTCCTTTACATGCGACGGTATGTGAATTTATGGCATGGATAAACTACATTTCTTTTATCTCAACCCTTCGCATTCTTTTATTTGGTGTCATCCTGGTTTGACAAATATGTTTTGATATAATGTTTTGTTTTATTTAGTTTTTTGTAATTTATTTTTATTTCATCTGAAAAAGCACCAAGCATTGTGATACATGAATACATAAATAATTTATAATACATGCATTAATATTAAATTTTTCAATAACAGTCTAAAGTTAAAAAGTTAAAAATGCTAATTTTTTATTATCTATATGATAATTATCTATTGGATCATATTCATCATTTATCACTCTGGATTAGAGTACATGAATATGTTGATATTGTTAATGATGGCATCAGCCTTCTCCTCTTGACACATGCATCACTGTCAATACTATGATGTTGAACATGAGAGATACCAGGAGAGGCCACCAGAGATCATTAACAGATAAGGGTCAGACAGGACATGTTGGACAGAATCACAAAATAAATAACAACAGTAAAAGACAACCGAAGTCAAGGGGAGATAATTCAAATACAATCAAGCAAAAACAAGTGTATCAATATATATATAACAATATCAATAAACATCATAGATAGTACTTTTATGATGCACACACATCACTGTCCAGTTGTGATGCGCATCAACATATTATTAATTCTACATGAATTATTATAAAGCCTAAAGTGAGTACAAAAAAGAAAGATCTCTCCTCACATGTAAACTAAGTTTTTAATTAATTCCGGGGACCCATTTACTATCAAATTTCTCTCTTGCTTTAGGGGATCTGTAAAAGGAGGTAGATATTTTTTCTATTTGGTAGGAATTTTTAATCATAGCTATCGCCCCTGTAAGAGTCGGTAATGAAGTGTTAAAGCGACATGTATAAATATAATACTTAACCAGAATAGTGAATAAGTTTAGGGAAACATCCCAAGACTCTGACCCAAGAACAATATTTTCCGCATTAAATATTAAAGTCAGATTATTTTTAACTTGAAAAAGTGCTGCAATTTCTAACCACAAATTTCTAACTTGGTACATTCCCAGAAAAGGTGACTTATAGTTTCTTTAGTTTCATTACAGAAACTACATAAGTTAGTTTCTTTTAACCCATATTTCTGCAATAATGCATTTGTAGCGAGAGTTCTATGTAAAATATTAAACTGGAACATACTAAATTTGTTGTTTTTAGTGCAACAAAAGGGTAAACTATAAATGAAATCCCAATTTTCTATACGAGTGCTTAGTTCTTTACACATTTTGTCTTCTTGTTTTGTAGGACGTTCTGTATACATTGACAAGATTTTTTTATAAAAGAATTGACATGACTTTTTATTGTTTTTAATAAATTCAAAATTATCATTAGATATGTGCATAATTTTCACTGAAGTAGTGATTAGATCTTTCCAGGCTTTTGGTATCATATGAAGTATAAAATGGTATTCCAAGAAATTAATATTAAGATTATATTTTCTGCATAACTTCTTTAAAGTCAAAAGTTCACTATTTTCATCAAGTAAATCACCCACAAAGAAAACTCCTGATTCAACCCACCTCTGGTAAAAGACAGTTTTATTATTTATTGTCAAACTCTTGTTTAGCCATATGGATTGTTTCATGACCCCTTCAGCAGTGTCATTAGTGACAGTGTTTAGGATATTCCAGTTTAGTAAAATATCTTTCCAAAAATTATTAAAATTTGTAGAAATCTTTTGGATACCATCAGGGGTCATCAACCATATTTTGTCTGCTCCGAATCTGTTGTATTGATCTATTAACAGTGTTTTCCATGGGGATATATTCAAGGGGTCTAAAAGTTTATTTATCCATGTCATCTTTAGTGAATAACAAAAAGATCTTATATCTGGCATTTTCAACCCCCCTTTTTCATATAACCCTATCATAACTTTTCTTTTAATCTTATCTTGTTTTCCTGACCACAAGAAACTAAAAAACATGTTTTGAATTTCTTTTATTTTATCCACTGGTGGGTTTGGCAAAACTGTCAATGACTGAATTAGAATAGGTAGAGCTAATGATTTAATAACAGTGATCTTTCCCATATACGTTAAATCTCTATATACCCAAGAATTAAGTAAGCTCTGTATTTTTTTCATTTTTTCCACAAAATTTACAAGTGTTTTTTTTTTTACTGAACAGATCATATTTTATTCCTAAAAGTTTAAATTTTCCTGAATAATTCCAGTTCAAATTTCTTGTAATTGTTAGTTTATCCCTTGAGTGAATCTTTGACCCAATCCATATGGCTTCAGTTTTATCAAAATTAGCCCTTAGTCCAGCACACTCAGAGAATTTTTCTGAAGTATATAAACATTTTTCTAAAGATTGCTCATTCTCGTCTAATAAAAGACATGAGTCATCTGTATACTGGCTTAGTAGATATTCTAAATCATTCATTTTCATACCATTTATCTCCGGGTTATTTTTAAATGCAGCGCTCATAAGTTCTAAAGATAATATAAAGAGATTAGGAGATAAAGGATCACCTTGTCTAACACCCCGACCAATATTAAAAAATTGAGAGCAGTGGCCATTGTTTATAATACAGCTCTGGAATTCTGAATATAAGGTCTTGCACCATCTACAAAAAATAGGACCAAATCCTAAAAAAAAAAACAGAGCCAAGTCTATAAATGACCATTCAAGGGTATCAAAAGCTTTCTCAAAATCTAATAAAAGTAAAAGACCTGGAAGATTATCAACTTCTGCCTTTTCCATAATGTCAAAAATAAGCCTGGTACACTCTCCAATATACCTTCCCTTTATGAAACCTTGCTGTGTTTCACTGATTATATCCCCAAGAAAAGGTTTTATTCTATTTGCTAAAGCAGCTGATGCAATGTTTGTATCAACATTTAATAAAGTGATAGGTCTCCAGTTTTTTAATTGAAATTTTGATTTACCCTCTTTTGGAATGCATGTTATAACTCCTTGATTCTGACTAACAGAAAAAGTTCCAGTTTTTAAGCTATAATTAAAAGATTTTATAATAAATTCATGGAGGTCTATCCAAAAGAATTTTTAAAATTCAGTTGTAAATCGATCCATTCCTGGGGAGTTACCATTTTTCATATTTTTCAATGTTTTTAAGCATTCATTAGCATTCAAATTACCCTCTGCCTGTAACCTCTGTTCATCAGAGAGTTTGCGGATAAACGGATTATTTTCATCAAAAAATAGATTTTTATGTTCTTGATGAAGAATAGCATATGTTGAGGAGTACAATTTTTCATAAAATGCTTTTTGTTCTTCTGAAATTTCGCCTTGATTAAAAATTTCCTCTCCATTATCCTTAATTAATTTCGGAATTATTTTCTCATTATAATTTCTTTTTTCAAGATTACAAAAATAGTTAGTACATTTTTCACCTTCTGCTACCCATCTTGCCTTTGCTCTTGCCATAATACCTGTTACTATTTTCTCTCTGTGTTGAACAAGTTCTTCTTCTAAAATTTTAATTTCTGTATTTATTAATTCTGAGGGATCTATTTCATAATTTTCAAGTAATTTAGCTAATTTAAGTTCTAAATCATTTTCGGTTTTTGTGTTTTTCTTTTTTATATAACTGGCATATGATATTGTTTTCCCTCTTATCATACATTTTAAGAGTTCCCAAAACATGTGTGGGTTTACTGATAATTCTGTTTCTAGATCATTCCCAGGCAGAGAGTATTGATTTATAGTTTCCCTAATGCAATTTTTTACTTCAGTTACATAGACCATATCATGTAGAAGGCTATTATTAAATTTCCATGTGCCTTTACCTTTAATTTGATTGTAAAACTGTAAGGCCAGGTACACTGGAGAATGATCAGACCTATAACTTATATCCATGTCTACATTTTTTACAAATGGTTCAAGATCAGATGAAATTAAAAAGTAATCCAAACGGCTTTGCTTAAGCCCAGGTCCACGCCATGTAAATCGTTTTGTATCCGGATTTAAAGCTCTCCATATATCAACAAGGTCCAGGGACTCTATCATTTCTAAAATTTTATCATGTGCTCTTATATTGTTTTTAGCACTATAGTTTGAGGTGTCCTTATCAAAGTCTTGTACCACATTCCAGTCTCCAGCCATAATTATGGAGCTATTTTTTATACCAGATACTAGACTTTTTATAGTTTCAAAAAAAATTGGAGAGTCCCCATTGGGACCATATATTGCAGCAAGAGACAGTCGATAATCTTGAATGGTCATATCTAGAATGATAAAATTGCCTTCCTGGTCCTTTTTTTCTTGATGAATAATAAATGTAAAACTATTTTTTATTAAGATTGGTACCCCTCTTGAGCGGCTGGATCCAGAGCTAAAGAATGCCTTATACCCCCACTCATGTGCCCACTGTTTTTCTTTTTCTTTAGTGCAATGTGTATCTGTTAATATAATTATATCATATTTTTTCCTATATCTTGAAAAAAAATCTCTTCTCTTCACCTCCTCTGACAGACCCCTACTTCTCTTCACCTCCTCTGACAGACCCCTACAGTTAAGAGCACCTATTTTCAAACAAGTCATTTATCGAAAATGTTCAATAGATGTATTATGTAACTCTATCCAACAGTCAAATGTTTTTAGTATACTATGATGGTATGTCATTCCTGATTTTTTTTAACATACTGACAAATAAATAATATCATACCTTTAGACACCTGTAAAAAATATATAAAGTAAATAAGATCACACTGAGCTTGGTAGCAATTCAGGATTTTCAAAATAATATTTCCCCACCCTTTTGAATTCCCTCCCTTTTTAATCCCCCCTTTCCGGGGCATTCTAAGTAGTAACCAAATTTGCAAGGCCGTGAATAAGTTGTTTAAATTTGTTGAGTTGTTATGGTCCTGGTATAGTAAGAATTTTGATAACAGATATGCAAATAAATCATTTTCTCCTTCTAAACTGTAGAAAACTCTACCCCAAATAAAATTATTGTATACAATTCCCCTGAATCCCAGATATTGTGGGTGTAACATAAAGTCATGGTACAAAATTCTCTTTTTTGTGAATGTGCAAATTTTACAAGCCACTAAAGGGCATGATTTAATAACTTATAACTATACAGTGAATTTTAGACAAAACAATGCATGTAAAACATGGACAATACACACATGTATAAAAACATTTACTACTTCACATGCATGAGTAACAACCAAAAAAAAAAAAAATAAATAAATAAATAAATGAATAAATAAATCATAAGCATAATATGCAGCAAGCAAATATTTTATTTAGTTACCATAAGAAAACTATAACTACACAGTGTAAAATAAATTACCTGCATATACAGTGATAACAGATATTAAACCTATATAGTATGAATAGACTATGCAATGTTATGCTCAGTAAACCCTTTGTCTTTTTTATTTTCTAATTAAGTTACATGTATGTGTCACGAGAATCTGTTAGTTTGATTGGTTAACAACAATAGCGCGTCATTCAAAAATTAACCTTCATATCAAAATGAAATTGGTTACATTCGTGATGACACGTGCTTCCACAAAAAAGTGCACAGGTAAATAAAAGAAAAACTTGATAATATTTTTTCATGGTCTTATTAGCATAAAAATGTATGAAATGAACGCTCCTTTTTGCAATTTTATTGGGGTGTGAAAGTGTTGACCGTGTACACATTTTTAGAAAAATGTGCTTCGGTCAACACTTTAACACTCCAACACTTTTACAACCCAATGAAATTACAAAAAGAAGCATTCATTTCTTAAATAAAGCGGCAAAATACGAGTAAACCTTTTTAGTTTTGTTCAATGAACTGACATGATAAAAATGAAACACCCACAAATAATTGTTTAAAAAACAATGTGATATCAATGATAAGAGATGGACTTAAGCTAAGAGATGTAAAAGTTGAAAAAATGGAAAGAAAACAATCAAATGTTTCCCGTCTAGGCGTAGTAGTGGCAAGATTAAATTCCAAACAGGACAAACAACAGTTATGGAAAAGAAAATGGAACTCAGGAAAACGCAAAAATATAGAAACGTGTATATTGAGAGTGATGTTCCATACGAGACCAGGGTCCAAAACTCAAATATGCGCACTATACTTGAAATTGGAAAATTGAACGACTTAAAAATTTTGCAAGGAAAGCTAGTGAAAAACTTCCAACGTAATCATAACCAATACAGAAGAAGATAGGTACTAACGCTTGGTGTATGGAATGTTGGCGGGTGGTCACAACACACCGAAAGTGAAAATTATAAATTTCGACATTTCGTTCTAGAACAACTGAATTGTGGTATATTCTGTGTGTGTGAAACTTTTTTAGTTGGTAACAACAAATTTGATATAGAAGGTTATACCGTCTATGGACACAACAGACTGGTTACGCATCTTAAAGCGAAGCGTGGCTCAGGTGGAGTTGGAATATTTATTAAAAGCAGTATTGGAGATCAATATAAAGTTAAAATTTTAGATAAAAGCGTCGAAGGCATTCTTTGGCTGAATTACGACAATGAACAGGAAACTTTTTGTGTGTGCGTATGTTATTTACCACCAAGAGGCTCAAGCCGCTCGAATGACCCAGAACAGTTTTATGCGAATCTTATTAATCAGGTATATATGTATCAGAACATTGGACATATGTATATAGTTGGTGATTTTAACTTAAGATGCTCAGACATTTCAGATTTCATTGAAGGAGTTGATGATGTAACACCAAGAGAGGTGATTGATTATAATTCAAATGCAAACGGTGATTTATTAATAGATTTCCTAGTCGATTGTAATTTGTGCATGCTAAATGGAAGAAAAGGAAAACAAGATTTCAGGTGTATATCAAAACGAGGTAAATCAGTTGTTGACTTCATAATAACTACTCATGAAAACATTCATATGTGCACTAACTTTGATGTTAGAATTATGTCTGATATAACCAACTAATTAGAATTACAAGACATGAACCAAATACCTGACCATTCGGTACTTACTGTTTCTTTCAAGAGAGAATCGACTAATCAACAAGATAAAACACCGCAAGCGTCTTACTCCAATATTCAAAAACTTCCATGTAAACCGAGATCTCGAAGCATACCAAAAGAAGTTTTAAATGACGACGCGGTACGAGTAAATATTGAACAAGTTATTCAGAACATTGAAAATGATTTAACCGTGAAACAAGACATCGATGCTGCCTATGGTTGTTTTGTTGAACTTATTTCTGATGAAGTGAAATCCAAGATAGGTGAAAAATCAGAAGCAGATAACCAATACAGGAAGGCAAAAGGAAAATCACGATACAAACCATACTGGAATGAGAATCTCAAAGTACTGTGGGATAAAACCTGCGAACACGAAAAAATATGGCTGAAATGGAAAGGATGTGATACGAAAAAGAAACGTGTGCGAGAACAATTTCTTACATCGAGAAATACGTTCGATAAACTTTTGAGGAAAGAAAAACGAAGTTATCAAATGCGCCAACAACAAGAGCTAATTAATCTTTCGACAGAGAACAACACAAGAGACTTTTGGAAGAAAATTGGTAAATTAGGAATAGCTAATGACAGACGTTCTTCAATACCAATGGAGGTATTAACATCAGAAGGTAATGTGTGTTAAGATGTTAACACAGTATATGATACATGGAAACGAAAGTATGAACATTTATTCAATGTAACTGATTGAACATACAACGAAGACTTTCTATGTATTGTCCAACAGCAACTAGAAAATGGTATAACAGATCATTCGGGAAAGGAATCAGAAATTTTAAATAATAATATTTCGAACGATGACGTTAAGAAGGCTGTATATCGAGCAAAACTTAATAAAGCTGGTAGGCTCGAACAAATATGTGCCGAATTTCTTCGTAATAACTCGTGTGTGAATATTTTATTCAAGATTATAAAATATGCATTTGACAATGGAGTTGTGCCTGAGACATGGAATAATATACTCATTAATCCAATATTAAAACCTGATAAGGACTACCGTGGTCCTTTAGGTTATCGAGGGATAGCTCTGATGTCAATCCCCTGTAAGATATATGCAGATATTATTAACACACATTTATCATCCTGGTTAGAAGAAAATAACATCTTAGCCGATGAACAAAACGGCTTTAGAAAAGATCGTGTTTGTATCGAACATTTATACTCTCTAACAAGTATTATAACTAATAGAAAAATCGAAAGACGTTCAACGTTTGCTTGTTTCATCGATGCCAAAAAAGCCTTTGATTCTGTGAATAAAGAGATGATGTGGTTTAAACTGATGTCAATAGGCATAAATGGAAAGTTTCTGAAAGGATTACAGTCGCTGTATGTAGACGTTCGCTATGCTGTTAAAGTAAACGGCTATATGACCGATATGTTTGGTGTAAATATGGGTGTAAAACAAGGCTGCAAAATATCCCTTACATTATTCCCAGTGTATGTTTACGATCTTGTCGATGAAATAAACAACCTGAATCTTGGTATCCCGATTAGTGAGTCGTGCATTTTGTCCATCCTTTTATACGCTGATGACATTGTTTTACTAGCACCCGATGAAGAATCCCTTCAACTGATGTTAAATGTAGTCAACAATTGTGTTCAAAGTGGAGATTGAGTGTAAATTTTGAAAAGACAAACATTATACATTTTCGTTGTCCCGCAATCCCTCGATCGAACTTTAACTTTCTTTTTGGAGACACAACTATTGACTATTACAGTAAATATCGATATTTAGGACTGTGGCTTGATGAACATCTAAATTGGAAATTTACAGTGAGGGAAATAAAGAAGTCGGCAAGTAGAGCACTCTCCGCACTTTATACAAAGTTCATTTCATGTGGCGGTATGGACTATGACATATTTACAAAACTATATGAATGTCTTGTTCAGCCTATTTTATTTTTATTATATGGAGCGAGTATTTGGGGCATATCAGAACACAAACAATTAGAAGCTGTTCAAAACAAAGCGTGCCGATACTACCTAGGTGCTTTCAAGAACTCTTCAAATCTAGCTATACGTGGAGACATGGGATGGTCTACAGTAAAGACTAAACAAAATATTGAAGTTTTGAGACTGGATTTTAAAATTACTTGTTTAGATGAAAATAGGCTCGTAAAAGAGATACATGAATCGAGTAAATCAAAACAGCGCTCCTGGCATTCCGGTGTACTGGAATTCATTCAAAAATGTGACTTAAGTTGTTTGATTAACGCTCAAAATATGACAACCCGACAAAAAATTAGTATTGTAAAGGACAAGCTAAACACTATGGATGCTGAAAATTGGCTAAGCGACTTATATAACGATAGAAACTGTGAAAATGGAAATAAACTTAGGACGTTCAGACAGTACAAAAGTTATCTTTAGTCAAGCAGTTATGTGAAATCCGTCAAGTTTAGAGACTAACGTAGAACTTTATCAAATTTTCGCTGTGGCTCTTTACCACTCGCCATTGAAACAGGACGTTACACCAGGCCAGTTACACCTTTAAGTGAACGAATTGGTCAATTTTGTGATGGAAATACGATTGAAACTGAACAACATTTTTTAATGAACTGTAATTTTTATTCGGACTTGAGAGAGGAACTTTTTAATTCATCCATTCTATCAAATGCTGTTTTTATTACCTTGAGTGTAGAAGTGAAATTTAATTATATTATGAGCTGTGATGAAATTCAATTTCTATTAGCTAAAACATTGCATTTGATGTTTAAGAGGAGAAAGATAAATTTATAATTTTTAAAGAGTTTAAATTTTAATTATTTATTTATTAGCATATTATTTAAGATTTTTAAAGCAATTCTATATTTTTTGTTCTTTTAGTGGAAAAATGTTGATCTTAAAAGTAATTGTTATGTACTCTTATAAAATTTTAATTTTGAAAATGATTCTAAATTGTGAATGCATTTAATGGGCATGAGGTAAAAGTGTCTCATATGTCTTTTAAGGCAGGAATCTTATATATTTTTATGCTGCTTTATCTGGTGTATAATATATTATGTATAATATTAGATTATGACACTGTAATAAACGAATTACTTACTTACTTACAATCTGTGACGTTGACCACATGTGATCATTCACATTAATAGACAAAAAAATCAGTGCACAGTTTTTATAGGCATCTATATAGAAGATGAACATAGCGACATTGTTTGCCAGCATTTTAAAAAGCTTGATCATTCAATTCTTTCTATGAATGCCATAAAGCAAAGTTGACCTTAGATGGATTTGGCTATTTTTTTAGCTCCTTTTTGGTCATATAGCTCTTCAACTGTTTCAGCTCTTATACTCCCTTGGCTTTCAAATATTCGGGTTTTAGCATTCCTGATGAAGGTAAATCCAGAAAAGCGCTTCGAACGTATGACATTTATAACTTATTGTTTTCATTTTCTATGCAAGTTCGCATCATCAAAAAAATATACCATAGGATTAACAATCCTCGTCTTACAACATCTCTCCGTAGACAAAAGAAAGACTACTGGATTCGAGAATTGGGAACTGCGACACCATATGGTTGCAATGACAAAATTGATGGTATAAGTATCCAATTAGTCCTTCCTGTAACTCGGTTAATGTGATAAACATTTTCAACTCTACTCTTTGACGTGGACGCAGTCATGGTCATCATAATTATACATCGCGTACTCTCCGTGGTGTCTCTATCAATGACCTGCTGTCATTTATACAAAATCCATTGGGTATTCACCACATTCGCACGTAGATTTTTTTCTCTACCTCTTTCAAAGCTTCATTCTCTGTACAACTTATGTTTGGAAACAACTGTCACAAACCCCAATTCAAACCAATACAATCTTACAGCTCGGACTTTTCAAACCAGTTCGCATTGAAAAATATGAAAAAGAGAAAAGATCCTTAAAAAAAACATTTTTGCCAACAAAGGTCTCGATGCCATCAACGTTGGCAATGTCCTTCATCATAAATCAGTTCAATCGAAAATACTTCCCTATTTTGAAGACCATTCTGTATCTATCATTTCTTATACCTATACATAACCAATTGCAACTAAAATTTTCTATTACAAACACGTGTTGCAGGATCTCAATATTGACGTCTTCAAGTCTAAACCTCCTGATTGCATTCATATTTAATCCGACTCGCCACGTTATTGCTGGTGACCTAAACATTGTCAATAACACTTCTCTTCGAAATGTAGTGTGCCTACATCTATCAATTAAAAACACAACTTCAAAATACAGACTGGGTTAAACGCGAGAAAGAAGACGTAAATACTCTTTTCGAATGGATCAAGACTGTGAGGTCGTTGATACAATTCAGAATTAAAAAAAATCAATTGGTCTATGAATACACATGCTACATCAATCTTTAAAGACCGTAATATTGCAAAACACCTGTCCTACCTCCATGACAAATGTGTTGTCGTCCCCGCAGATAAAGCCCCAAACAAAATCTTTTTTGTGTGTAAATCACATTACATAAATTGCTTGATAAATGCATTAGTTATTGACAATTCACTTGGAAACTCAACATATAAAACTATTAAACCAAGAGTCCCAAGTGGTGAAGTTTAAATCATCTCTTCGTAAATTTTACGGACGCCATCACGAGATGGTTGACCGTTATGGAATAGGCCAACATTAAAATATCTTTGTTTCCCCTTCCCGACTGAGGTTTTCAGTGTATGGGTAGGTAGGTAGGCAAACTATTTTATTTTATTCCTTGATATGGTTTTCTATATTGAATTTGAAAATTCAACAGGTTGGGCTCAAGTCAGGAAAAGTGGGGTATTCCCTGTATTCAGTGAACACCCCAGTTTTCTGGTGTTAAAAAGCCAGTATACAGAGACTTCCTTTTTTCCTATTCATTTTATGGTATGAAATCTACAAAAGCGCACCTTCTACAAGTGATAACAATGTTTTATGATAGCAAGTGTTTTTATTAGTTCAAAAATCAAGCTAATTTTAAGTCTAATTTGATGCGTAACTCACAACAAAACAATTCTTTTCTTCACCAATTCATACCTTTATCATCAATTATTAGATGACAAAAATATAAGTTAATCATTTGGCATTAAAATTCAATAAATAAAAATTTTCAATAGAAGTGAACATAATTCAGCTATTGTCAGTTACACCCGGATCAATTGATTCCTAAACAAAAAATTTGTATGTTTTTTTTAGTTCTAGGAAAAACAAGGCTTCACTTATTTATGTTTTGTTGTTCCTGGAATACTTTTAAGTATTTACAAATTCTACCGACGCAGTTAAAACATGCCCTTTTGTAAATTTCATGCCATATATTGAAATTGAAAAAGGAAGTCCCTGTAACCTGTTTTATAACATCAGAGAATTGGGGTGTTCCTGAAAACAGGGAATACATGTATTTCACTTTTCCTGACTTGTGCCCAACCCGTTCAAAGACAAATTAAAGTAGATAGATTTTAAAGCATGATTCAGACCATTTTTACTCAAAGAATGTATCCTTTAAACAGGAACAAAGGTTAAAGACCAAGCAAATCAAGATACTCTCAGTGGGTTGATAGATGCTTCCTTTTTAATATTTATTAAAGATCACCCTTGCAGACACACAAATCGTGTGGCAAGCCATTTTGTTTGTTTTTCTTGATTCCGAATCATTTAGACGCTTCAATGCAAAAATGCCTTGAATTTAAAGGCTAGTGGACTACAGCATCAAAAAGGTATCACCAAAAACCAAAACAGCAAAAAAAATAATATTGGGCACGAATGGCCAATAAAATTTTTCGGGTCGCGGTGATTTTACCGGGTCGGTCGTGGGAGGGGAAACAAACAATATTTTATTTTTGGCCATATCTGTTTCATAGATGACAACGGGTATGTTCCAATTGTCGTAACCACAATCCTGTCCTCTTTTCCCCGAATGTGACCTACTGAATTAAACTTTTATCACCGGATTTGTACTAACATGAGCAACACGACGGGTCCCACATGTGGAGCAGGATCTGCTTCCCTCCCGGAGCACCTGATATCAACCCCGGTTTTTGGTGGGGTTCGTGTTACTCAGTCTTTAGTTTTCTATGTTGTGTTTGGTGTACTCTTGTTTGTCTGTTGGTCCTTTTCTTTTTTGCCATGGCGTTATCAGTTTATTTTCAACTTTCGAGTTTGAATGTCCCTTTGGTATGTTTCGCCTCTCTTTTATGACCCGTTGACATAGATATTTCTGCCCAATTTTATATAACGTCCGTGATATTGCACATAATTGATATGTTTGACATCCCAAACACGTGACCCATAGCGGCACGTCTGTTATATAATTAGAGACCCTTCGCTCCCGTGAGATATAGCTCGAAATCCGTATGAATTCATATAAGAACAATTTCGGGTTTTAAGTGAATTGAATTATTTCGTTCACATATCATGTAACACTTGATTAGCTGGCCATGTATATAAGAGTAAGAAGATACGGAATAATACCCAATTACAAAACAATAGATCAGAGACCAAAAGGACGCGAATGTTAACAACTCTCGGTCACCGAATGGCCTTCAACAATGAGCATAACCCATCCCGTATAGAAATATTGAGAACGTATCCTGTACTGCTAATGATTTCTGGAACGTGACTTATGAGATTACTCTATAAATCATTTCCATAAATTTGTAATGTTTTTTTATTCTTAACAGCTACAAATTTGGGACACGACAGGACTGGAGAGATTCAGAAGTCTTATAACAGGATATTTTCGTAATGCACATGCCGCTTTAGTTATGTATGACATCACTAATACTGAATCTCTCAAAAGTTGCGTCAGATGGATGAACGACGTCAGAATAAATAGCGGTGAAGACATTCCACAAATATTATTAGGTATTCTCTACGACACTACTTTATTAGTTTATTTTGTAAACACCACATACAAGGAATCATGTGTGATTAGGCTACTGTTTGTGTTCTCGATTTTGAAAATTATCAAACATCTATGAAATTCTTCTAACGTTTCCAAGACACTAACACCGCTTTTCTCAAAAGTTGCGTTAGATGGATGAACGACGTAAGAATGAATAGTGGTGAAGACATTCCACAAATATTATTAGGTATTCTCTACGACACTACTTTATTAGTTTATCTTGTAAACACCAAATAAAAGGAAACATGTGTGATTAGGCTACTGTTTGTGTACTCGATTTTGAAAATTAATATATGAAATTCTTCAGACGTTTCTAAGACATTTGTTAGTCAGCTACTAGTTACATTGTATTTGAATTATGTCATCAATATTTGATATAGGCATTTAAATCTACATTTCAGGAAAGATTGCAAAAATGCCGAAATTGTCTAATTGTTAGATATTGCCGTTTGATATTAATAAATGACGAATATCCTTACTCAAACCATTATCAGCCTAGCCTACATGTATTTTGTCAACAGAGTGTCTTATACAAGTGATTCGAGTTTGGAAATATGTGTTTTTAAAGCACGATTTTACCCATCTGCGGTAAATTCACAAGGCTTATCGCATTTATTTATTGATAAAAGTAATATTTTATTGACGCTTTTACTGCAGAATTATTATACTGAATGAGAATAATTCATAGCGACTTAAAAGGGATAAAGGGTATACTTCAACTCACTATGTACTTTAATTTACTTCAAACAGTTCATTTATTCTAGCTTGAATTATTTTTAAAAATTATACAGTTTTATATTTGCAGGTAATAAATGTGATAAATTGAGTAGTCGAACAGTAAGTTCGTCAGATGGTGAACGCTTTGCAAGGCATCATGATATGATGTTCTTTTTAGAAACAAGCGCAAAAGATGGCCGAAATGTAGATGATGCTTTTTATAAATTGGCTCAGGTAAGTAACGATAAACGATGTTGACCACACATGTTGTCAATTGATCGATGGGTTCTTAACCCAATATGATAGATATTCATCAAGGACCACATCTTATTATTATTACAAGGCATTTTTAAAGCGCATTATATAATACTACAATTATTCTAAGCGCTTTTGATAAGTTAATAACATTGTTATATAAACTTTCGTTGCATTCGAAGTAATTACTAATTACAGTACTTTATCTTATTTAAGGGCATACGAAACAGTTAAAAGGGAGTTAACGTAACATGTTATTTTTCTCTACGTCTAAATTTGATATAATGCAAAAAAGGTGTATTTTTACATTGATTTTAACCATTAGCGTGAAAACGAGTACATGGACCCTGTATTTATAATGCCATTTGGCTTACTTGTATATGAAGTCTAGTTGTACCATTTTAATATTATTAAACAAGATAGATAGACAGCAAAATTGGACATATTAATATGAATTATTTTCAAAGAATTGTTGCAGAAATTTAAAAATAGTAGATAAATTCCAAATGTTTTTTACAAAAAAAAAAAAAAACGCTTGTGTTTATCTTTTGAAAAAAAAAAAAAAAAAAAAAAAATAGGTATTTCGTCCCAACGGAAAGAAATGCCGAAAACTTTTTAATACATCTTTACATATCGTAAATATCTAAGCATGATAAAAGTACGAATCTGCAATTGTAGCCGGCCCAGTTCACCTATTTTTGAAACTAATTGCTATGTCTTATTTTAGGAACTATACCGGACATATTCTGAACCTATGGATTATAGGTCTGACTCAATTAAGCTAGACTATCTGCCAGACAATACTGCATCTTGGTGGGGATGTTGTGGATATTAACATTCAAAATATTTACAAAGTGATTAAAAATTAGAGGAAACATTTATGTATAACGTTTTCTTTACAACTCTGTTCGTATGAGGCATTGTTATATTTTAAAGGTGTGTAGCAAGTTATAGTAATTACAATTATCTTTTCCATTGTTCAATACTTATTCAGTTTATCTATTTTCCTCCGTTTCTCAAAAAGTAAAAAGAACATTATGTGTTAAGGTGTAAGCCTTGGAGGTAAAATATATAGATAATTTCATCACGACATCAAATCTGAAATTGATGGTTTGCACAATACGAAAATTTGGGGTTCTTGAATTTACCTAATTATAACTTTGTCATTTGAAAACATATGAGAACAAATGATTACATATTAGAGGAGAGATAGCACTTTCAAAAGAGTTGGTAAAAACTGCTCTTACCTGCATCTTTCTTAACGACCATATTTGGAAGTAGATTGAAAAATGTAAACCATTCTTGTTCTAAAATTAACATATAAGCTGAAGAGATGCTCAATGTTTGTTTATTCATCACAAAGAACATAAAAATGCTCCAAAACCGTATTTCCAATTTTTAACAGTTAGAAATAGATCAACTTTGAATAGTTGTGATTTATAATGGCATTAAAACAAAAATATATCCATACATCATTCCGCAATATGACATTATATTAGAAATCTGAGATACGATTTTGGAACTTGAATCCTGTGCTGATTTATGCATTTTCAAAAATAGATGATTGTGCTACCTGAAATAAACACCACTTGTTTTATTTGATGATATGAACAGTTAAAAAAGGCATTTTTATGTATATTTTGGAACTATTGAATATACCCTAACAGCTACTGGCATGTTTATTCAATGTATTAAAACAACAACCTGTATCACTCATGAAACTATACACTCGGGTATTTAGAACTCTTATTAATTAGTTCTGATTTTTGAGTTCTGTGTCAATTCATTTTAAGAAAGCATAGCTTTGTGTCTGACTCGATATCTTTTTTTTCGGTTCTAAGTCTTGTTTTTATTTTCTATTCTGCTGAAACTCACCAAAATAAAATGTACATTGGTCGATGTTGTCGAATGCGTTCTGATTTTGGTTTTCTCTACTATATGACATTAATCAAGTATTTCAGTACTTTGTATGGCGTCTCGGTATTGTGTACGTAATGCGTTCTGATTCTTGAGCTCTCATGTTAAACCATCAAAAGAAAGGATTCTTTTCTTTCTGATTTGATTTTGTCTGTTTTCTTAATTCAATTCATTGAAAGAAAGACCCTTTTGTGCAATGCGTTCTTAGTGTTAGTAATATGTTCGCGTATCGTGGATTTCGTTGCGATGTTTTCAAATACTTTCTGATTTGTTTGTTTATTTACTGCCTCAGTTCTTCATGTGAAAGTGCATCTTTGGTGCTGAGTCTATTGCAGTTTTGTCTTTTGATTTTTGTGTTCTTTCCTGCTTGAATTTATAAGAAAAAATTTGAACTTTGGTTCGCTAGATGTTTCGGATTTTCTGATTGCTGTAATTTAGTTTTCATTGGGGAGTCTGCTGTTGCAATGTTTTTTAATTTTCTTCTATATTGTTTTGTTTTTTGTTTTTTGTGTTTTTTTCTGATCTTATGTGTTGCTGTATTAATTTTTTTGGATGGTTCAGATGTTTAAGTCGTGCAACTTAACTTTTTTGAACACATTTTATTATTTTTTTTTATTGCAGATTTTGAGCTTTTGATTATTTTTCATCATCCTAACCACTCCTTTTTCTGTTGCTAGAAAAATATTTAAGGAGATATTTTGAATAGTGTGGCTATTTAAACTGATTTCTCATACGTAGGGAAATCGTTGATGTTTTTCTTTTGATTATCTTCATCAGTTTTCATAAACTAAAAAGAAAATCTACATATCTTTCTTAATCATTTATTTTGTTCCTAAGTTCCTGTTTTCTGATAAGGTCGTTATCTGTTGTGTCTTCTTACTCTTTACTTCAAATTTTCCCTTAAAGATTTGTACTACTAGAAGTACTTTTCCCGATTCTCACCTTTAATCGCTAAGAATTCCTTACCCCTTCTTGAAAAAAACAAACGTTCTTCACTAAGCTTAGATTAAATGTTCATGAAATTAATTGTTGTCATTCTTAAAATGTTGATTGTGTATTTTGAACCTTCAAAGCAATGTCTGAAAAACAACCCTGGATACGATAAGTTTTACATATCTTCAGTCATTTTATTCTTCATAAGAAGATTTGTTTTCATGTTGACTTTAGAATAATTTTCATTGGATTAAAATGTGCAAGGAACCTTGTTGTATTTATCAAAAAGGATTTTGTAGTCATCGTAGTTTCTATGTACACCTTTGGTTAGAATTATTCCTTTATCAACAAATAACAGTTAACATTCTATCAAATAAAATATTTCACTTTAGAAATTAAATACTGGAACGCCACAGCTGTCTTATGTGGAACTCTGATATTACTTTATGTTGTTTTATTATTACTTGATGATATTTTGTCTTTACTTAATATGGTTTTGACATTACGTAATGATGTTTTGATATAACTCAATATGGAATAGTCATTACTTAATGATATTTCGATATTACACGATATGGTTTCGTATTGACTTGATATAGTTTTGTCATTACTCAATATGGTTTTGTCATTACTCGATGTGGTTTCACCATTATTTAATGTGGTTGTGTCATTAGTCAATGTGGTTTTAACATTACTTGATGTGAATGTGACTTAACGTTATGTAGTTGTTTCATTACATGATGTGGTTTTGTTATTTTGTAATGATGATTTGCCTATTCTTTATATGGTTTTAACATTGTAATGATGTTTCAAAATTTGACGATTTTACACTACATGATGTGTTTGTTCCATTATTTGATGTGGTCCTGTCATTCTTTGATGTGGTTATCCCATTACTTGATGAGGTAAAATCACGTGACCAATTCGGAAAAACCTGTTCTATTTTTAGACAGATTTCCATGTTGTATGTGCCTTGGATGAGTGTGGCCATCCATCGAATTAAGAGTTCAAATTAAAGTTCGGGTTACTGTTTGAGTTAAACTTTGAGTTAGTCTTCGATTTCGAATTCAAGTCATTATTAGAATTAAAGTTTTAGTTAGCATTGAGTTTCGAGTTGGACATCGAGTTTGAGTCACATTTAACTGAGGTAGAGTTCTAGTTACATTGGCAACATTAAATTTGAGTCATTTTTGAGGTAGAGTTTGAGTAGGATTCGAATTTAAGTCTCATTTAGATTAATTAAGATTTTGAGTTGAAATTCGAGCTATCCTATATGAGTTCGTAATTAAATTTTCTATCGCGGAACAAGGACTTTTGCTCGGGGTTCCGAAAAGAGGGCTCCGCGGTATGCGTACAAAAGATAAACAATGTTACAGTATACAAAACGCAACATAGAAGTTGAAATAAAGTTAGATGTGGTGTGATTGACAATGAGACAACTATCCATCAGAGTTTAAATGCAGTGGATGTAAGAAATCATATATAGGCAACCGTACAGCCTTCAACACACCATATAGTCAGCTACAAAAGGCCACCATGCAACATGTGAAAAATTCAAACGAAAAAACAAACGGTCTTATTTATAAATAGACAATCTGCAAAAAAGAAATGACACACATTTATACAACGACAACAATTGAACTTCGTGCTCCTGACTTGGGGCAGGTACATAAAGAAAGTGCACGTGGCGGAGTTTAACATGTATGTGAGCGCTAAATCCTAACCTTACATCGGACTGTTACAGTTGTGTAACAGCACAACACGAGAAAAAATGTAAACTAGGCAAAGTGATGCCCCGCACTCAACTCATTTAACCGCTTATACCCCAAAATGACAAAAAATGTTCATTTATCTCCCAAAAGAGCAAAAGATAATAAAAATAAAACCATGACCACATGCACACCTTCAATATATGTATAAACAGACAGTAAAGAAAACTTCCTAGGATTCAAACTGTAGGAGGAGTTATGAGGAATAACTATATACCCATAATGAGACGGACAGACGGACGGACGGACAGATGGACGGACAGGGGTAAAACAATATGCCCCCCCCCAACTTTCAGTTGCGGTGGCATACAAAATAGTTTCATTTGGCTGTTTCAATAGATCGGTATGACTGGGTAATATAAATCCATCGGGGTGATCTCGGATGCTCCAGAAAGACACCCGTCGTGTTATTCGAAAAAGTACAAACCCAGTGATTTGGTTTTTTTTGGTAGTTTACATTCAAGGAAAAGATGACGGTTTTATGGTTACGACCACTGGAACATGTCCGTCGTCACATATGAAACAGACATTCCAAAAAGTTTATTTTTCAATTATTGCGAGGTAGATCAGGGAATTCAATTGATTATAAATAAAAGATTGATATTCGTATAAGTTCAAGTGATCATTTACGCTAAAAAAAAAATCGGAGAATTCTTGTTTTATAGTATTGATGCTTCGTCGCTTAGTCCGAGCCCCCTCCCCGTTTCCTGTAACTTTAGTGTGAGTTGATTTGAAGTGTTTCATTTGTTAACAATAAAGTTCAAGTCTTTTGATTTGTGTCGAGCCTGCGACATCAATGTAGCGGCAGTGAGACACAACAAACCTATATTTCGTCGTCGATAGTGGCGTCGGCGTCTCCATCTCCATTTTTTTATTTCTATTGAGTTTAACCTTTCATTATACATGTTACTAAACATGTATGCCATGTATATTACTTTTAGAACATCATACTGGATTTGTTTACCTCGACTATTGTATCTGTATTTATATTGTATGTTTCTCTGTAAACTTGTATTTAGTTTTAGAGAACAAAGTATCTATCTATCTATCTATCTATCTATAGATCGTTAGGTTTCTAGTTTTTACATTTTCATTTCGGGACCTTTTATAGCTTACTATAGGGTATGGGTTTTGCTCATTGTTGAAAACCATACAGTTTTGTTTTAGTTAAATAAACCGAATTACATGTAAACTGTTTTGACATGATAAATTTGTAAACCTCCATGAAGTGTTTTAAAACTTGTATTCATAGTGTGTTAATTTACGTTTTGATTGAGTTAAGCCTTCCAATTGATGTTTTATCGTGTGTTTTCTATGTTGTGATGTTATACTATTGTTTCAGAAAAAGGAGAAGGTTTGGTACCATTAAAACGTTTAATCCCGCTGCAAATGTTTGCACCTGTCCTAAGTCAGGAATCTGATGTACAGTAGTTGTCGTTTGTTTATGTAATTTATACGTGTTTCTCGTTTCTCGTTTTTATATAGACTAGACCGTTGGTTTTACCGTTTGAATGGTTTTACACTAGTACTTTTGGGGCCCTTTATAGCTTGTTGTTCGGTGTGAGCCAAGGCTCCGTGTTGAAGGCCGTACATTGACCTATAATGGTTTACTTTTATAAATTGTTATTTGGATGGAGAGTTGTCTCATTGGCACTCACACCACATCTTCCTATATCTATATAGGAGTTATTCCTCAATTTCAAGAAAAAGCATCTACAGAAAAACATTTTTTTTTTTTTTTTTTTTTACCGATAAATGTATAGATAAATGTACAGCCGATCAACATGACGCTTTTACACTTACAGCAGCAATATCAGGCGAGACACAGGGTTCCGTGGAATATTTTACAAATTTATTACAAAAATACTGCTTCCGTTTGAGAACTTAGGATAAAAACAACAGGACCAAGTGGTTTGGGGATATCCCAATTATGTCCGAAATACTATAAACTTTTTAATACTTTTTTTCTTATTATTATCTGCCGTTCCCCTTTTTCATACCAAATAACTCTGAACAACCACTCGAACTTTAATTTGAACTTTAACTCAATGGATAGCGATACCCATCCAAAGCACATTAAACAAACGATATATTGAAATCTGTTTAAAAATAGAACAGGTTTTTTCCGAATTGGTCACGTGGTTTTACCTCATCAAGTAATGGAATAACCACATCAAAGAATGACAGGACCACGTCAAATAATGAAACAAACACATCATGTAGTGTAAAATCGTCAAATTTTGAAACATCATTGCGTGCATATAAAGAATAGGCAAATCATCATTACAAAATAACAAAACCACATCATGTAATGAAACAACTACATAACGTTAAGTCACATTCACATCAAGTAATGTTAAAACCACATTGACTAATGACACAACCACATTAAATAATGGTGAACCACATCGAGTAATGACAAAACCATATTGAGTAATGACAAAACTATATCAAGTCAATACGAAACCATATCGTGTAATATCGAAATATCATTAAGTAATGACTATTCCATATTGAGTTATATCAAAACATCATTACGTAATGTCAAAACCATATTAAGTAAAGACAAAATATCATCAAGTAATAATAAAACAACATAACGTAATATCAGAGTTCCACATAAGACAGCTGTGGCGTTCCATATCATAACAGTATTTTCTTTCCGATAATATACGAAGGATTCATTTGTATATTATAAACATTGTAAATGACAGCAGTCTCTTTTATTAATTTAGCTTTGCAATCTGAGTGTTCCTTTGGTGGTGTCAAGTTCCGCGCAATTAGAATTCAAGCACACGTTAAACTTAGTTCCTAGTTGAAGTTTTAACTCTGCAGAAAAAATAATTGGACCTTATGAAACTGTCAACTTGAACGGTAGTTTATTCAATTCCAACACGTACAAATTGTTTTGTTACAAGGGTTTGGATAAAATGAAAGGTATATTTCGCTATTTTAGTACCTCATATACTGAAGAAGGAGCATTGTCTCTCCAATTTTCTTCTTACTTGTTTCCTTTCACATTGATATCTCAGATCAGTTCACACAACATGAATAGATTATAATCATCGTACCATTAGATCGCACCAAACAAAGGATAAGGATGAAAACAAATTTTGACTCAATTTAAGAAATGTCCAGATAGTCAAAATGGAAAATTATAAAAATCATCATTGATGGATGAACAGAAAGACATACAGATAAACGAAACCGTGAGTTTCCTTTGTCTAATGTTGACAGGAAATGGTAACCCTTAAGGTCCTCAAAATAATTTTCAGTATGAACTTTAAATAATATACTTAAAAAATTGAGGTATGATCCTACAGGTGATCCAGATTTGATAAACAGAAAGATATTCAGATGGACGGAATACTAATCTGGTGTCCCTTTATCTTATGCTAACAGAAACCGGTCGCCTTGGAGGTACCTCAAATATTTGTTGGAGTTTTAAAGTATGCACTAGATATTGGAATTGATTTAGGAATGATCCTCTAGAAGCTCCAAAAAACTTCTAATGATATGGATTTTGAAGAATAGAAAGACATGCAGTTTTACAAATTTGGATTTTCTTTGTCTAATGTAACCAGGAAATGGTAAACAAAGACGTACTTAAAACAGTTTGTTTTTGTTAGAATTATTTCTTTATCAACAATCTAAAAGTGCAGGGTTCTGATAAAGGTAAATCCAGAAATGCATGTCAGACGCACCAAAATAAAGTGTTATTTGTACAGGGTTCTGATAAAGGTAAATCCAGAAATGCATGTCAGACGCACCAAAATAAAGTGTTATTTTCATTTTCTACCACTGGATCGATACATCTACTGGTGGACTGGTAGTCCGAGATGGTATCATCAACTCAGTAGTCAGTGTTCAATAACGACATGATTTATGACAATTATAACGTACCTTTCTTACATTCTGCGTTCATTAATAAAGAAATAAATAGGAAAATAATGATCCAACTCCCGCATGCCAAAATGAAATAAGATGGAATTGGCTTATCAAAAAGTAAGATATGAAATTCTGCAAATGGGTTGTTTTACATTCAAGTTCATTCTTAGCTTGTTGTGTTAAAGTTTAAAGTATGTATTGAACCAATCTTGCTTCCAACTATTTGTACAATTAATAGCTTTAGAAAAAAATCCGGGAATATCAAGAAAACAATTTATCACAGTATGTATGCATACGATGTCCAAAAAGACCATATTTCTTTAAAAAAAAATAAACTAAGGTTGGTATGTTATGTAATAGTTAACCTAGCCACATTTAAAACTAATCGTACGCAAAATTCTTAGAGCCTGCTGTTGTCATCGTTTGCTATTTTTATAGGAAAAGGATACTATTATATGATTACCCTTTTTTATTGTAATTTGTTATAACTATTACTATTTACAAGATCGATGACGTGCAAATTTATAATGAAAGTATCCTTGCGGAGAACGTTCCAACATTCAAGTCTCTTATTTCTAAGGGCAACAATTTTCGTCAATCGTTTTACCTTCTATTCCAATGATCAATACTTGTTAAAGTACCTTTGTTAAATCCCACGTAAACAGTAAATTCTAAGTACATTTACTACATTATTCTTGGTACCAACAACCATTTGATATTTTATTCGCTTGCGAAAATAATCAAAACATTAGAAAATCAGTTGCTAACGGGAAAGTTTTGTTTATATGTACTGCATCTTCATAATTGTGCATTCAAACAATAGATACCGTAAGTAAGTGTGGAAGGATTTTTAAAAAAAATTTTAATACATGGGTCCACAGTTCCAGTTGATATTTTAAAAGCATTTAAATGAACACGTTAATAAGCGGATTAACCTTCATTAATTACATCATAGACGACCTAAATAGTTTACTTATTTTACCACGTGTCATATGAAAATTACGTCCGAAAATATTAGCAACTCAGACAATTGTTTTTGAAACATTTGCATTTTATATTCGAATAAAGTGTTTTTTATTTCAAATTTAAGCTAGAATATGTGTCTTTCGTCATCTTGACTGATAAAATAGCAGAAATCAATCAGTCTATAGTGTCAATTAAAATATGCAAATTGTGAGACAAAAAATCGGATTAATATGTAAGACTTTTCATTTAAATAAAGACAACTATGTGACTTATTTCATTATTCCGTCTTATTTTACAGGTCAAAAATATTTTTGTTTGATTCGATTTTTTAAAAACTTACATCAATGTTAGGAGAGATAACTCAGATGCATTTATTTTATAAAGAAAGGTAGAGCTGTTTTGTTTTTTACAATTTTCCAAAACATGTAGCTTGAACAAAAAACACTTCCGTGTCCTATCCTTGTAAATTTAATTTTGAAGAGATCTAAACCACATTTTGGCAAAGTAATAAAACATTCCACTGTTTTAATTTAGACGCCCGTCTACCTCAACCTGAATGTTTGTTACTTCATATAGTTGATGATTTGCAAATGAATGTCTAGTTAAACATGTGACATGCAATTCAGATAATACAAATATCGTTAATTCTTGGTCATAATTGTGAGACAGAGTCTAAGTACATTAAATCTGCTGTGCTTTTAGACCGAAAGCCTAACTACAAACCGGGACCTCTTTAGCTTACCTTGCGAAAGCCCGGATAATTGAAGCAGCTCGTATTGGCCAGTTAATTTAGCAATTTAAAATATGTAAAAGTAATAAATTCATTTAATATATTTCAATAATAAATAAAAAGATGTGACATGATTGCCAATGAGACAATTATGTGCGACGTCGCATGTAAATTCAAAGAATGTCCTTTTGTTTTTGTTCTTCAATCCGGTCTGTACCTTGAAAATTGTAGACGAGGAATCAATTTCTAATCATACCCAAGAAAAGACAGTTTTACTCCTACAAGAGTCACGCAGTACTTATGGTCGGTATGAAGAATCGCAAAATCTGACATTTAAGTACATCCTTTATTATTTCTACGACGACTCGTGTGATATCGATGTTTGTTTATATTGGGTAATGGTCTGTAAAGATCCAAGGAAACATGGTCAGCTTGTGTCAGACACTGTATTTGGAGAATTAATCTACTCATGGTACTCATGATATTCAAAATTTCATGTAAACAGACCCGGAGCAATATCTGACGCCTTTTAAATAATTGAGAAACTGAAACTGTTTTTAAACATTTCCACGCTTTTGCGCATATTGGCGGTTTTCTAGTTACGAATGTGAGAAAAGTAGAAGTAATATGAGGCTTCTGAAGTCAAAATTGCGTTGTTGTGCATACCCTGCGACTTTTATATTTGACCCCTACAAAGTCCAACGTCAACAATAGACACATGTATATTGTATATTTGTATTTGTATTTGATACCAACAACAATTTGCAAAGGGAAATAATCAAAATCATAAGAAATTAAGGCGACAGTGGTTTAACGATGTTAGATAAGAAAAAGACAAATCAAGGTAACCAACAGTTTAAGACGGGATAAATATGTTTTGCATTGTCATTGTTGTTGAATCACATTAAAGATAGGGTAACAATTGTGAACGTTGCTGTGTATCAACTATGAATTTTTAATGAATTGGACTAAAGTTCCTGTTTATATGTTAAAAGACTATTATTAAATAAGGCGATTAACATGAATGAATCGCCTTACAAACTACTGAAAATACAACTTAACTTTCAGCACCGAGATAATTTTTGCTACGTGCAAACTCTATATTTTATGTTTGGAATTGATTAAATTTTATAACTTTGACATTTACCATTTGTATTGAACGATTCTAATTACATCATCTACCACAACGTTTATAACTGTATATATTGATCTTGGTTTGCTAATAAATGTCTAGTTAAACATGTGAAGTGTAATTTAGTAACATACTTAATTTAGAAACGTACTTACCTGAAATTCTCCGTTGATGATTAAAAAAAAATATATTTAAAAACTAAGGCAATGGGATGGATACAGAAAGGCAACAGTAGTATACCGGTTTTAAATCCCTGCCACGTCCGGTCTGTGTTTTTGTTTGATTGTTCTGCTTTGTATCGATCTGATGAGTTAAGCCCTTTTCAACTGATTTTTATAGTTTGTTCTTATGTTGTGCAGTTTCACCACTGCCCAAGGTTGGGGGGAAGGGTTGATCGCTCACAAACATGTTTAACCCCGCCATATTCTTTATGTGCCTGTTCAGTGGTTGTCGTTGGTTCATGTCGGTCATATTTGTTTTTCGTAAATTGTTTTGTTATTAATTTGGCCGTTAGTTTTCTCAATTGAATTGTTTCATATATTTTATGTCGGGGCCTTTTATGGCGACTATACGGTATTGGTTTTTTCTGATTGTTGAAGGTCGTACGGCTGCCTATAATTGCTTACATCCACTTCATTTGAACTTTGGTGGATAGTTGTCTCATTGGCAATCATACCTCATCTCCTTATTTTTATAAAGTTGACCTAAAATTAATTCCGTTATCCTTTTTATGTCTCTTTTGGTCATAAACCTTCCTCACGTTTTAGGTATTTATACTTCCTTGCTTTAAACATGTTGGGTTTTAGTGTTCCATAAGAAGGTAAATTCATAAAAACGCTTCGGACGCACACTCAATTACTTTCAATTACTAACATGATTTTGCTTTTACATGTGTTTGTAAACCATTAAGTAATGATGGATAAATTGTGTCATAGCCGTTTAAAAACTGAAAAGTTTGATGAGGACTTTTTGGAGTAAGGAAATAATGTTGGCATTACAAGTGTAAGTGGTCATAATAAGCCTGGTACAGGTTATGAATGTAAAAAGGACGGTTACATCATCAGCGAAATTTCAAGACACGAATGGACAGCAAACATAATTACGAATCCGTAGTTTTAACCCAGGTCTCCAAAAAAGAAAAGCGAAAGACCAAACCATGCGATGTAAAACATAATTATAAAGACTGTGTTTTATGTAATATAACTCTTTGATGACAATTTACACACTAAAGATTGTACAATAAAACACAGGGTTTTGGGGCATTCTTAATATTGAAAGCAGGCGGTGCATAGAGATGAAAAATTGAAAGACTATTTTCAGAATGTCCGCAATTAGGCAACATACCCATAAATCCCTCGAAATGAAGCTACTTCGACCATATGAGAGTATTCATATAAACAAAGTAGGTAGGCAGTTTTCATTACTAGTATATGTGGTTGAAGTGCTGGACAAAACAAACAAAGATCAGCTATAGAGGTCACAATAGATATAAAAGAAAGTGATAAGGGGAAAATCAGGCTATCTGAGTTTTCTTTACGTCTGTGATAATACGTGGAGACACACAAGTAAAGCGTTTCTAGCCTTTAAAGATGATGTTGTTTTACATCAATTGAAGATGCGCAGTGGCCGTAGGGTGACCTATAATTGCTTACTACCACTTCATTTTAACTCTGGAGGATAGTTGTCTTATTGGCCATCATACCACATCTCCTCATTTTTACAGCGGATGACCGTGATTCCATTCCGGTGTATTGCTGTCGCCTAGATTTCCATTACGTAACTTTCGTGTTGGGTTTTTAACCGATCTATAAACATGATAAATACGCAGACATCATCGAGTGCAAAATAACATTCCTTATTGCTTGTTATAAATTCATTTCTTCAATGAATACTCATCAAATATTTTTTTAGAAGATAAATTAATAACATTAAAATGTTTTGATATATATATATATATATAAGTAAAAAATCATTAATATCTATGCACACGCATGCGGAAGAATATATCAGTCAAGAACGTTTGCATCATCTCCCATGCAGAGTTATCGACCCTTGTTCTCTCAAGGAACGATAACTCTGCATGGAAGATTAAACATTTTGCGGGAAAATATGAATGCCTACTCAAATCCAATCAATTGGAAAAATCGAATTATTACAGAAGAGTGTCCACCATGCACTTGCACTGCACTATTATTAATATAGTAGAATAGAATGATATACACATGGATGAAAATTATATATACATTCGTTCATAGTGTGTTAATTTACGTTTTTGATTGAGTTAAGCCTTCCAATTGATGTTTTATCGTGTGTTTTTCTATGTTGTGATGTTATACTATTGTTTCAGAAAAAGGGAGAAGGTTTGGTACCATTAAAACGTTTAATCCCGCTGCAAATGTTTGCACCTGTCCTAAGTCAGGAATCTGATGTACAGTAGTTGTCGTTTGTTTATGTAATTTATACGTGCTTGTTTCTCGTTTTTTATATATACTAGACCGTTGGTTTTACCGTTTGAATGGTTTTACACTAGTACTTTTGGGGCCCTTTATAGCTTGTTGTTCGGTGTGAGCCAAGGCTCCGTGTTGAAGGCCGTACATTGACCTATAATGGTTTACTTTTATAAATTGTTATTTGGATGGAGAGTTGTCTCATTGGCACTCACACCACATCTTCCTATATCTATGTAACTGTAATATACAAATATTAATATAATCAGAAGTCCATTACTAGGCTAGTAATGGACTTCTGATATAATGTATAACAACAAACCAGAGTATACTGATTTGTATCACTACAATATAAGTTATTACGGTGAGGTTGAATTCCTTGTCATTAATTTATAATCCACGCACGAACTTGTCTCAGAAAAAAAAAATATATCTGTACATTAACCTCACTTTTAGGTATAGAGATGTGATATTTTTTTCAGAGACAAGTGCTTGGCGGACCATCCACAAGAACTTGCGGTCATCCGATGTTCAGTACTTCAGTACTTTGATTATAATTATAGTTACGATTGTGCAGGTAATATGGGTCGAAGATAAAAGGCGTAAGAACAGGAATTATAGCTACCTGTTGTGCATGTATCTCTGGTGGGCTTCCAATCACATAAATGCATTGCGCAAACGTTTTTTTTTTTTGCATTTCTGGACTTGTTTCCTTCCATGTACTAAACCTAGTTAATCTAGAGGACTTTTTAAAGCGTTCTAACAATTGAACATCAAAAGCTGCTGATGCAACATTGATTTCGTTACGTGTATTGTAAATGTTCAGATGTGCTTTGCATTTATAACAGGACGTAGCAGATCCTTACAAAAAAGTTCACATAATATAGGAAAAGCCTTTAAAAGAGTGACTCTAGTTCAAAGAACGTTGAGACTGCTGGAGAAGTATAGATGAACAGGTAGGCATACATATGTTAACTCAGGTAGGCATACATATGTGAACTATTAGACATTGAAGTTAAAGAAAAAGAAAACACGTTGAACACAAAACTGTTGAAAGAAAAGATGTTTCAACAGAAAATTCACAGGACTAAGTTCGGAAATTCATTTCTCGACCATATCCTTATCGAACTGAAATCAAAATTTACGTATCCGCATGCAAGACATTTTTGGTATTATACTTGGTACATGTACGCTGTGTAATGAATGGTTCACTTAAGATATGTTAAACAATACATCCACTTTGTTCGATTGTGACAATACTGAATGCGACTTATGAACGTATTTTACTTGCAATGAGTAACATGAGTACCAATACAGAAGCAGGAAATGCCTTAAGCCTTCCAGTGGCACCTGAGACCCCGGGTTTTTGGTAGGTTGACCAATCTATTGTTTTCTATGTAGAAAAAAAAACCATCAAAGATACCAGGCTAATAATTTTGTACGCCAGCCGCATGTTTCGTCTACGAATAGACTCACCAGTGACGCTCGAATAAAAAAAGTTAAGAAGCGAAATAAAGTTCGAAGAGTATTATGGACTTAAAATTCCGAAAGTAATGCTTTCTGATTGTTGTTTGATCTGTAATCGTTTTTTATTTGGCCATTGTGTTGTCTGTTTTTATTGAACATGAGTTTTGATTGCCCCCTTAGTATCTTCTCTCTCTCTATTTTAGATAAACAACTTGTGTTTCTTTTTTCCTTGACTTGATGACTTTGCATGACGAATGATCAATTGATACTCCATATGTGAATTAAGAGCTAAAATTGGCTTTCAAAATTTGATGATACATATAATCATTTGTATTTTGATATTTCTAGTTCATATACATAAGTTATGATGGCTTGAATCTGTTTAAACTTCATCTGCTGTGTTTAAACATTTTCCCAAAGTGCATTTATCAGAATAACGGGCGGGAAAATTGCCACTGAAAAATGAAATATATTTAAAAGGTTAGAAATTTTGCAAGAAGCCACCTAAGAACTTCTCATATAATTGTTTCAGTGTTCATATTGTTTATTATGCTCGGCACATCCCACTTAAGGAATTGGATATAACTTCACCCTTTCGATTGGACGTGACTGCGTATTCATACATTTCACCGAGTGAAACGACCGCCCTTTGAAGGACAATCAATACCGTTGGACTCTACATACTTATTTTCTTCAGAGGTTGTATCTCCTGTCTCCACTTGTTTCTTGAGTTAGATAAGGCAAAATTATGTGGCCGATTCCTCCCCTCCCCATATACACATGAGCTGTTGCAGAGATTTTTTACTGTTCTGTATTTCTATATCTCATTCAATATCCAAGATAATATAAAGAATTGGAATCCTTTTTTTATCATATTTTTGATTGAATTTTAACAATCTTTATTCGGTTGTATAATTTACCAATCTTGTAAAATCTTCTGATAATTTAAGGAAATAGACAAAAAAAAAAAAATGACAAACACTGACAAATTGATAGGTACATGTTTTCATAATTCAGTTTTTGATTGACGTCTTTCCATAAATACCTTCTCAGTACATAAAAGTAAATGTTGTTTTTGTACATTGATATGACCCATATACGTCTTTTTAAATCTTCGTTTTATATTCATTCATTATTTCTTACTATTCTTACATATACAAACTTGGCACTGCTAGTGTTTGGATTATTTCTTCAATTGAGAAACCTGACTTATTAAATAAATAAGGCTTATTTACAATGAACCAATGGGCGGAGTAAGTCCTAAGTACAGTAAGGTAAAAGAAACAGGACTATAAGAGGTAAAACATGGAGAGGATATTGACATTTTGGTTGCTCCGATATAGGTGGTAAGTTGCTTATTTTCATTCATGCATTTTTGTATAATTATCTATTCATTTTGAAGAATTATGGTCAGTTTCTCTTTTTGTTTCACTAACAAGGCCAGAACCTTACATAAAAGAGTTTTGATAACAGAAGTCACATATTTTTCAGGAATTCAAAAATTAATAGATAAGATATGCTTTCCGTGCAGACAACATCTGTTTCTGAAGTAACCTTCTTCAGGTCGCTAAAAAAGCCCACAAAAATAAAACGCTTGGGAGCAAAATACCAAAAGGTACTAAACAGTACAGCCAAAATCCCAGGTCAACTTGCCTGAGGGGAATGGAATTAGATTAACCACAATTAAACATGTACATATTTAATGAACTGAAAATTTACAGACAAAATGTATTCTTGAATTCGCCGATACCGAATCACTGGCTACTAGGCAAATGGTACCATCACCAGCAGCAACATATAACACACAGACAATAACAAATTTCACCGCACGGTTTTCAACAGTGAGCAAAAACTATGCTGTACAATCAGCTATAAATGGTCCCGATATGACACAAAAAACCAACAGATTGATTTATGACAAAACATTAAACAAAAAACAAAATATGCTCGTTCTTCAATTTAAATTTATTTACAATTTACTCTTCCATAATTATCATACAGTCCATCATTTATAAAAGAAAGACGGGAAATATCTAATGGATATTCAAACTAATAATTCTTACAACACCACTTTTTTTTCACAAATTTTCCAACTGACATACTTTACATTACGTTAACTCTTGCAATCTGTTTAAATACTATCGTATAGTTAAACTTGAGTGGTCTAAAGATCGATTCAAATATTACATTTTTTCCAGAACAAAACGTTATGAATGATTTATCAATGTTTCCCTGGAAACTTGTGTTGGTGCTGTTAATCGTGTGTGGTGGGAGTTTTTCTTGCAAACGAAAATTTATTAGAGAAGTCATTGAAAGGGAAAATTGTCTCGAAAGAAGAGTTTTGAACTTTATTTGTACCGGAAGTTGCCATCAAAGAGGAAGTGAGCACTCTCAGTGCAGTATTACAATTGTAAGACAGAAAACAGTGCGCCTGTGGTGTACCAATGAACATGGAAGCATTGTTCGCAAAAATGTAACTATACCTATTCCAGCATCGTGCTCATGCACACAAAGGTCTTTGAATTATGTATACATGCCAATAGCGAGATAGCAATGATCTTCAAATTGTAACAACATAGGATATATTCCCATGTGCCAAATACAAAGAATTATGCCTGGACAGCTGCAATATCTATTTATTTATTTATTTATTTGACATCACAACCAACACCATTTTTAATTCAAAACATCGTTTTCATTCATCATATGTGACAAACAACATATTTATACTAATATCATATCAAAACAGTGGACTACAACAAAATTTCGCTGGAATCTACAGTGCCGTTACAGAAGTGACCAACATTAAAGCCATTAGAAAAAAAAACATGGTCGGAAATTCTGACGGACAGCCAGTCAGGTTATTTGTACTGTTGTAAAGCCGTAAAAGAAAAGTTCACTAGAAAGGTGGAACCAGTACTGTTTTCAATAAACAGTTATTGTTGTTTTATTTATTTTATTATGCATGCATTTAATTAAAGTTGTTTTGAGAATTGTCACGTAATTTTCTTGGTCTTTTTAATTAAAAAGAGCCAGTGTAATCTGCTGTAATCATTCGCCGTGAGTTTGCGTTCCTTGTCATCTAGTTACTGTTCCATTTCCCATAATCTTTCTTTAAGATTTTTTTATTTATTGTTTTTTGCTCTGGGTCAAGTGGTTTTCTGAAACGATTGAGCCAATATGTATTTTTTAATATACGAATATTCTACTTTAATCTGCAGGATTAGACGAAAACATGGGACCAGAGACAATCCTTGATTCTGACTGATCATTTTAATAAGGTCAAACATTTTCAAATTTTAAAACAGAAGTCATAATAAGGGGGCCTTAGACTGCAATTCGTCTGATTGATGGCAATAAAAAAATATGCCAGTAGTAAAAAGACTATTGTCAATTCAAAAAATATATTTGGCCAGATAGCGCCTGAAAGATACAGACTTTCTGACGCATATATATCTGTTCATGTTGATAGTGAAGAAACACAATCTTTGCACTTGCATTATTGCAGTAGTAATCATAACATCTAAAACACAAATAATGCAAGCCATCCGGTCGGTTTTCAACAGATGGATTCATAGACCCGGAAAATATATAATATATTGGCCAAGTTCCCCGGATTAATGCTTCAGTGTTGTCCTCCAAACGTTTTGTTCATGACCTGTTATTGAGTGTACTTTTCTGCAGTTTACGTCTGACTTTACTTTTCTTTTCCTGGTTTTTTCTCATTTGCATATTTTGTAGCATTGTTATTGCCTTTATTTTATGCTATCTTCCCGGGTACGCCGGTGGTGGTCCTCGTGGAGGATACGTGGATGTATGGGAGGAGGTTTGGTGTATTCCTGTAATCATAAATAAATATTCAACGCTTTCGTAAGTTACCATATTTTTTGATTACAAGGGAAAGTAATTATCAACAAGTTTTAGCTTTCTAAAAAGCTATGGACTGCTTCGCTCTACCCTAATTTAAGGTAATATGTGTGCATGTGGTTGTTAATTAGTATTGGAAATGTGGTATTTTTAGATATTGATTGATAAAAAATTGATGTTCTTTAAGAGTGTCTGTATGCGTTATATACCCATGCTTTTAAAAAATCTAAATTTCTTGTTGAAAATTAAAACAATTATAAATAGACACGACTCTGGAGGTGTGCCTAGATTGTCAGAAGTTATAAACTACAGATAATGCATTTTTGTAAACATTGTATATGAACATTGTTTAGCAAAGCAAATCGTGCAAATTGCAGAGTAACAAAGCAAATAAACACGTATTAATAATTGATATTTCAATATTGAATTCATCTGTGAAATGTATGCATAATAAAACGAACATGAATTAATGACCGTTGATCGGAACTGAAATACACATAGTAAATTTTCCGGCATTTAATGTCTTATCCTGACCGAGAAAAGTCTGTAATTCTTTATCTCATTTAAGCCAATAGCTGTTGCTGTATCTCAGCCGCATCCAATCAGAATCTATACGTGAAAAGTAATTTATTCAAGATGGCGTGTATTTCGATTGAAACTAATAGCTCCGCACCGTGATGCGAAGCAAACAGTACTGATCTGTTTATGCACTTTGAAAGGGAAAGCTTAGAGTCAAATGTTGAGAATGCTAAAGATGTATTTATTCACGAAAAACTATATAACTAAGGGGGTGCATGATGGATAAACAAAATTCCAATGGTCTAGAATAAAAACAATTTCATAAAATTTAAAATCTTATTCTTGTTTGAAACTCAAAATTTGTCAGAATTTCAAGATGTTTATAATAGTGTTATTATTTTCAGATTATTTTGTTTGATTTAATAAATCATTGCTAGAGTACTTTTTTTTATACAGCTAGGCTGGTCATACGGTCGGGAATTACCAGTCCACCAGATGTGCGATCGATTGATCGAAGAAATTGATCCGTAAATCATAAATTTTGGAAAAAAAACGTATGTTCTAAACAAGGAGTTCTTCACATAGGCTTATTTTTACTTTTACCTCAATGCGCTGAGTAAAAAAGGGAATTTTAACATCCGAACAACTTGTTTTTCTTATCTTTTCTTATCATCTTAAAGATACAAACTGTATATCAATTAATATATCATCTCATTATGACCTAGTAAGTCAACAGCCCGAAAACCTTGCTTGACTGCGTTATATTCTTCAATGATTGGAGTCGATATGACATAAGTTCCGAAAAAGTGACGTGTTTAAAAAAAATCAAAAATAAAGACCAAAATGAAAGTAGTCTTGATTTGAAAATAAAATTTACACTTATTTATAGATTGTTACATGTTTATTTATTTTTTTATTAGACAGCACTCGTATCAAAAGAATGTTAAACTTCATTTGAAATTTAACTCAAAGATTAAAGGAGAAGAATAACGCCCCTAGAATTCTAAACCCTCCCAAAAAAAAAAAAAATAAATAATATAAATCAATCAAATTATATCGTCCAGATATTTATAAGTGAAAATAACACTTATAGAATTTCATGAGCGCTTTAAGAGATTTGGCTTAATCAGGAATACTCTTAACCCCAAAATGTGAAAGCCAAGGATGTATAAGACCAAATAACGTAAGGAGCTACACGACCAAAAGGAACATAAAAAGAACAAACAAATTCACCTAAGCTTTACTTTGCCTCAGGTAACCTGGTTTTTAATTAATTCATTAGTTTAGGAATCTAAGGTTTTTTTAAGTAAAGAACATGTCATAAATATCATAAGGCATCATTCTATTTGAAAAAAGTTTGTTTTTATTTTTGAATTGTGTCATATCTTATTTTACCAATCATTACGTGTGAAATTGACATTTATGTTTTTTAAGTCGATTTCAACACGTCAATGACTTCACAGTGACATCACAGCTGCCATTTCTGTTTTAAAGAGTCCAGATTGTATTACCTAAGTCCTTAACATATATCAGTTAAATTAACATAATTTTGAAAAGACTGGAGAATGTTGCGATTTATATTTATCTGTCTGATTCTGTTTTGGCGTTCCTCCGATTCCAAACAACAGAATACAATGGATATTATCAGAAATATACATATTGTTCCTCCTATCACTCCTCCAACAATAAAACCTTCCATGTTTCAGCACCAAGAACGTCCAGCTATAGCATAACTCTTGCTGTATTGACAATATCCTTTCACTCCAGACGAGGAAAAGTAGCAATATGCATTTCATAAACTTTCTGAAACAATGCAGGTTAGTTAAATATGTTGAAACAAAATACATGTTGTACATGTAAAACAATTTTCAGTCCGTCGTCTGTTTTTTTTTTTAAACCTTCTTTACATTTAGAACAATAACTATTAGATTCACAAACTTACAATGAAATGAAATGGGAGGCAATTACAAGAAAAAAAAGGTAAATCACGAACAGTGTCTTTTGCTAGCCAGATAAACAAATTTATATCGAAATATATAAATGCGATCATTTAGTTTACAGAAGACATTTTTATTTTTTAAATACTTAAAAATCTGTTCATACCTTGAATTGTGAAATGAATTGCCAGTAAAATAGCAAAGAGGACCGTGTGTTTCATACTTCCAATGTATTTATATTTGAAAACTTGTTATGTTCCGAACAAACATACTTTCACTAAAACTTTATTAAAAGCATAGTTAAATTGAAAATAAAAGGACAATAATTGAAGTATTTATAAAAATAAAGGACAATAATTGAGGTATTTATAAAAATTAAAGGATTAAAATCTATAACATTATTACATGTTACATAACGAATTATAGGTAACAAAACTTTAATTACAAAAAAAAAAAAACCATTTTGAAACACTTTCACCGTTTGACATAAAATGTTAAAGATCTTTAGCTGAAGTGATATAATGTAATCGAAATATGGTAAATCTCCAAGAGTACTCAATACTGTTTTGAAACACATTTATTAAACAAGACGATGATCATACCAAAGACCATAAATAAATGGATCCAAACTTGTGTTTTTGATATTAAAACTGTCTATATTGTAATTTTAAAGATTATAATCGACTACAATAGTTAATAAGTAAATATTTTGAGAAACTGCATAACTTGTGAAATTTTTTTACGTGCATATCTTGGCATTGCACAAGGTCATGTTTTTCTCTGACTGTTAATGACGTCTTTACTATTGGCTGTTGGATATGTACTGATTGATATTTTTGTCTTAGATGCATAGTTTTTTTTATTTAGTTGTAATTGGATTTGAACTAGCTGTCAGTAACTGTGAGTACTCTCAGATCTGTACTTAGTGTCTTTTTGTTGTGGGATGTATAAGTTACTGTCACGTCCACTCTCTTTTTTGTTATATGTATTACTGTTTGTATCCATCTGATGAGTTAAGCATTTTTTAACTGATTTTTATAGTTAGTTCTTATGCTGTACTGTTACACCACTGTCTCAGGTGAGGGGGAGGGTTGGGCGCTCGCTAACATTTTTAAACCCGCCACTTTCTGTATGTGCCTGTCCCAAATCAGGAGCCTGTAATTCAGTGGTTGTTGTTTGTTTCTGTGTATCATATTTGTTGTTTCGTTCATTATTTTGTACATAAATTAATCCGTCAGTTTTCTCGTTTGAATTGTTTTACATTTTTCATTTCAGGGACTTTTATAGCTGACTATGCGATATGGGTTTGGCTCATTGTTGAAGGCCGTACGGTGACATATAGTCGTTAATTCCTATGTCATTTGGTCCCTTGTGGAGAGTTGTCTCGTTGGCAATTACATGTATACCACATCTTGTTATTTTTATGAAGATAGTAAAACTTCAATTCATTGACCGGGACAGAAATTGAATTGGTCATAAGCACTTAGATCTAAAATAGTGAAACTTGAAAAACGCCATGTTATTTTAATTGATTACGTGTGTGTTTTTACAGAAAAAAGTTGAATAAGAGGATAATTTCTTTTTGTATCTGCAACTGCCATAGAATCTCTTGAGTGAATTTTGTTAACATTTACAGAGTCTGACCCACATAATGACCTCCTATTTCATTTCTTATTCCGAATAATTTTAACCTTAAAATGACATTGACTTTGTCATATCTGCACATTTTAGTTCAAATTTGCACCAACTTCTCTCCAATAAACAATTGTGCGACTCTTATTTTTTATTTGAATTAAATTTGGGTTTTTCCCTTAGTAACTCAGTTTTCGCAAGGGACGTTTGGGTATCATTTTGAAAAAAAATTATCTTGGGTGCCCATTTTATATCCGTAATTATTTCTTAATCCCTTATCAATATTCGTCCCCTCCTATTTTGTAAATCCAATTTTTTTAGGGTTTCTCTATGCAAATAATGGACTTTACATGCTTTATCGGGATTACTCATTTTGTATCCGCTACTCCTCTTAAAAACTGTCTCCAAATCTAAATTCTAATCAGTCCGTTGTTTTTCTATTATTTTTTTTTTCTATTTTGTCAAGTTGCGTCCTTTGATGGCATATTCGGTATGTGTTTGCTCCATTGTTTAAAGCCGTGCGATGACAGTTGTAAACACCATACTCAAACATACCACAATTCCTTATTCTAATATAATGCTATTGTGCACCTCTTATTTTGTTAATTGATCGAAATTATTTTTTGGGGTTTCTTTTAGAAAATAAGGGGCTTACAAGAATGTGTGGTATCGTTTTGTGAGCTTTGCTCGCTGCACTTGTAGTTACCACTACTTATGGTCTTACATCCTGTCGATACTTATATTTTGACATTGCACAAGGTCGTACTTTCTCCAGGCTGCTTATGGCGTTTTTTAAAACTAAATCCGTTGGAGGTGAACTGATTGATATTTGTTTTGGTCTGGAAAAACACACGGTCGATTCATTAGTTACAACTGAGCTTTCAACCACATTGTCTTGTCTCATGTCGATACTTATATTTGACATTTCGCAAGGTCGTGCTTTTTGCAGGCTGCCCATGGCGTTTTTCAAACTAAATCCGTTTGAAGTGGACTGATTGATATTGTTTCTGGTCTGAAAAAAAACATGGTCGATTAATTAGTTATAATTGACCTTTCAACTATATTGTCTTACATCCTGTCGATACTTGTATATTTTGACATTGCACATGGTCGTGCTTTTCCAGGCTGCTCATGGCGTTTTTAAACAAAATCCGATGGAGGGGTTTTGTTTAATTTTTTTTTTTGTCTGGAAAAAAAAACATGAACGAATCAACTTTCAACTAGCTATCTACAACAATTTGTCAAGTAATTGTGTTAATTTTCTTTACGCTAAGTAACGATCTGATGAGTCAGCATAAACACAAGAAGATTTTTTATGATTGCCAAAGAGATAAAAGAGAGACGAAAGATACCAAAAGGATATTCAGACTCATAAGTAGAAAACAAACTGACAATGCCATGGCAAAAAAACGAAAAACGATCAGTAGACAAATAACAGTATACGAAACACTACATAGAAAACTAAAGACTGAGCAACACGAACCCCCCAACAAACGTTTTACTCCTATAAGATATGTTGATAAGTATATCAAGTGATTAGGCATCACGCAATAGCGGACAACTTCCAACTAGATACCAAATGATTTATAATCAGATAAATCTTTTTTTAATGATATTTTTTTTTAGTTTGTGTTACACTACTGTGTTATGTTGAGAGGAGCCTTGAGCGTTCAATAAAATGTTTATTTTCGCTACGTGCTTTATGTGCCTGCTCAAAGCTAGAAGCCTGTAGTCCAATGGTGGTCATTGTTTGTTGTTTGGCATAGTTGCCTTTTAACCGGGTTTTCCGAAGAAAAAATCCGGTTATTGAAATAGTGAATAACAGCGGGCGGATGGATTTCTGCCAACAGTTTACTTGGATTAATTATTAACCTTTCAACCAATGCTTTTCAAATTTTATTATGTTTTAATTGCAAAATGGAGGTCAAGTTCTACAACACTATGATAACCTCTTGGATCAACCCACATAAGAAATGCCCAAAGCCAAAACCCGAAAGCTGGATGTACAATTACCGACCACGTCAACAGTCATACGACCAAAAAAACATGCTAGTTTTAGGACAAATAAAGGGAAAATGTAAAATAAGTAAAACGACACACAACGTCAGCAGCTAGAATCTACAACTCAAGACAATCCTGTATTTTTTGTAAAGTTGACACTGACTATTTATCTATTAGGTACTTACCGATAAACTGTTCGAGAAAAGGGAAGAGACGTTATTTGACTAAACCCTGGCTCATTAATTTTTTGCTCAATCACCGATGACGTTTAATAAGGTCTGAGTAGCAGCTGTAAGCTCTTGAATATCGTATGAGTATAGAAATGTATACTCCATTCACGGTTGAAGTTGGTGTACTTAGATGAGAACAATTTATAATTTCAAAATTGAAATTGTCTCGTTTTTTAGGAACTCTGGTACTGAGATGACCTGTGAACTGCTCAGCCAATGCCTTTCATATTTTTATACATTGCTACTGATGAAGAAATGGAGATCAAGTTTGATTTTGACTAGTTTCATTGTCGCCATTCAAAACATATGCACCTTGAAAGATTGGAAAATAGGCTCAGAACGTGGCAGGTCTAAACAAGCTGGAGCAGGCATGTCAGTAACTGCTAGTAATCCTTTGTTAATTTATGTATCATTGTCATTTTGCTTAGTTTATTCTGTTACCTATTCTGACATCGGACTCTGACTTCTTTTAAACTGAGTTTTACTGTGCGTATTGCTGTGTGTTTGTTTATTCTACATTGGCTAGAGGTATAGGGGGAGGGTTGAGATCTCACAAAACATGTTTAACCCCGCAACATTTTTGCGCCTGTCCCAAGTCAGAAGCCTCTGGCCTTTGTTAGTCTTGTATGTTTTTTTTTTTAATTTTAGTTCATTTATATGTTTCGGAGTTTATTGTGACGTCCATTTTCACTGAACTAGTACACAATTTTGTTTAGGGGCCAGCTGAAGCCCGCCTCCGGGTGCGGGATTTTCTCGCTGTATAGAAGACCCATTGGTGGCCTTGGGATGTTTTATGCTCTGTTTTATGCTCTTTGGTTGGGTTGTTGTCTCTTTGACACAATCCCCATTTCCGTTCTCAATTTTAAACATGAAAGCGACATAAATTAGAATATATTCAACTTCATTCGTACTAGCTGTAATCTTATTTGCTTCTGTATGTACTTTAAAACCTTATGAAAGGTGATGCGAGGCTTACCTAGTCAACGCAAGTGTATGTAGTTTCAATTTCGATTGTTTTCACTCTCATGTTTAACTGTTGTTTCAAAATAACGTTAGAAGTATAGTTACAAACCAGGAAGATTAAAACATATATTCACCTTCATCACAAAAGAAATAATATTTTTTATTGTTAAGCAATGTTTCTCTACATGACGGACCTTTAGAAGACGGTTTCGCATGAAAATCTGCATAATGAGACTAAGTATGAGCACACATAAGTTCCGTTCGTCAATTTCGTATTCCGTCCTTTAACAATGACTTTGATTTAAAAAAGAACAGAAGAGGTCTTACGTGTATCCTGGTTTCATTCTTTACGTCGTTCTGAATGCTCAATCATTGGATCTTTTTTGTCGATTAACAACTTTTATCTCACAAAATTGGCATGATAATATACTGGTTGGACATTTTATCAGGTTCAAACAACCAGTGCATTTTTCATTTATTCAATATATATATATACATCAAGACAGTATTGAAATTGCATAAACTTTTCATAACTTGATAAAAACAATCATGTTATACTAGTATACCAGAAAAATACATTGTAATATACTAAAAGTCTAAACATAAACGAAGTTGAAGTAGAGTAGACAATATTAATATTATTAACTATTGGTCTCTGTGGCAAATAGTACATTATGAGACTTTACTTTTGATTCGCACTATGACAAAAAATTGATTTTCCGACAACAAAAGCAATGATCTGTGTGTCGTATATTGCAATGTAAAGTTGCAATTATTTACATAAGATAGGCATGTGAAAATCGGCTTCTGTCGCTGAAATGTTTCTTCAAAGACATCATTCATATAATCTAATCTAATTTATAATAGTGTACAAATTGAGCTGAATTTACTCCCTTGTTCTCTATGTTCTTTGTTACGCCCACAGTAACATAAAGATCCATCTAGACAACATTGGCGTGTATTGGAAGAGTCTGGTTTTTCAGCTTTTTCCACAGTATTTATAATTGTGTTTGCTGCGGCCATGACGTCATTTGAATTTATAAACATGATAGCTTCTGCCATTTCTGATGCAACTGATGCCTTGGATAATAATAAAAGAAACATTTATTATACAGAAAATGAAATTGAAAATAAAAAATGTGTCAAAATGCATTAAATGCAAAAATTAATAAAAGGAAATGTGGAAAATACATTGACTGGTGTCAGCAACCCCGTTTTTTAATCACATACAAGAATTTATGATTAAAATAAGCAAAAAAAAAGCGCCTACCTCTTTCATGACAATATAATTTTACTTTTTTAAGCGTAAAATATGTTCATTATATATCATCGGAACAAAAGATAATTTTATTATGTCTCATTTTGATTCTTGCTAAAGGTTTCTTTTTATATTATTAGAATAACTTTAATTGGTTAGTTATACCGACCAATTTTATTAGCAAAACATTAGCACATGGGCAAAATGTCATTAAAAAATACTATTTAAGCAGCAGTTTTGAATATCATTATTCCTCGTCACTTGGAATTTTGTGCTTTCTTTACTTATTTGTTTTTCTTTTTTCTTATTTGATGGTTTTTGCTTGTTATTGTTGGTTTTTTTTTAACGAAGCGCGAGATTCAACTGTTTTACTTTACCTGCTGAGAGAAAAAAAAATATAACATAGAACTCATCTGATTCTCCAGATGCGCATATCCATAAATAATGTCACGTCCGTTTATGCTAGAGTTTAATTATTTAGGACCTAAACGAACATTGTCGGAAAAACTGAAGCACCCAGAACGGATAGAAACAATTAAGCAAAGGAAAATTCAGACTAAGCAATGAGAGTTTCATAGCTTATGTTTACGCAAATCTCATTCCTTTTTGTGCCCACCTACACCAATTTTCTATAAAGAGTGCAAACATAGATATACCTGGTACGTTGTCCATTTTCCTCGTCTACCACTTTCTTCTCCTATGTAAGCAGCCACAGCTGTAGCTAAGATAGTCGCAACAAATGATCCAACCACCTTCTGAATATCCATTTCAACATCTACTTTACAACGTCCTATGTTATTATCATATGTGGGCTCAGTTGAAGTTTTTGCTACATCCTCTGTTTTCGTAGATTTTTGTTTAACTGTAGGTTTATCTATTCTCAATGGTAGATTAGCATCGTTTGTACTAAATTTGACTGGTTTAATATTCGATTGTGTAGGTATCCTTTCTGTACTCGAGCTAGTATGTTTATCAGAGGTCTTTACATCCCAAGTAATATCTTTACGCTTAAATTATATTTTGAATATACAGTTTATAAATGAAATAAATAGTAATCTTCTTTGCCCAAAAAATATTTGAAATTAACTGTAAACATTATAACAAGCACTCTAAGATCATCTGTTTAGAGATGAACCCTTATTTTGTAATTTTGTAATTTGTGCTCATTTATAAAAATTAGAATTAAAATTACAAATATATTAATGTTGACAACTATATGTAAATTATAAAGTTATTCATCAGCCCATCTCTTTTAAAAGAGTGAGATATCATTATTCATATTTATCTGCAAAATGAAATACCTTATTTTTCTTTGTAGTTGTTTTTGGTTTTATCATTTCTAATTCTACAGCCGGCTGTGTTTCTTTTATATCTATTTCCAATGACCTCCCTGTTTCGCTTTTTAAATAAAGTATCCATTGTTGAATTACATCTTTTTCATCTGTAACTTCAAAATCTAAAATACATATATCAACCTTATAATCACTTTTATCTTCTGTGTCTGTTTTCCTTTTTTACAGAAACAATAGCTCTTCGTTCGGTAATACAGGTTGCCTGTTTTAAAAAAAAGTTTTCACTAAAATATGTAATCGTGTGGTGAGATGGTACTTTAAGAGCACAATTCAAAGACCCTCTCTAGAAATTTGGAAAAATTATCTAAATGCTTTTAATAGCTTTTCTAACATGGTATTTGTACTGACTATACAAAAGAGAGGCGAAAGATATCAAAGACAAACAACAGGACATTGAGCAACACGAATCCCACAAAACTGGTGGTGATCACAGGTGCTCGGGTAAACAGATCGTGCTCCACAACTGGCACCCGTAGCGTTACTCATGTAAGTACAAATCCGGTGTTAAGTCTAAATAAAACACACGAAAATGTAGCACTTTTAAAATCGGACATGTAAAAGAGTGTAAGTTTTTCCTCAGGTATATTCACCAAATAGTAATAAAGTAGATGACATAATATACCTTAATATGTAAATAGAAATCAAATATGAATACCAGGGCCACTGTAGAATCTTTAATAATGTGAGTATACATTTTTGATAAAAAAAAAAAAAATAAAATAAAATCGCACATACTAACTTTGAGCGAAACTTATATATCAATAATTTGAAAAACGATTTGCTACTCTGAGATTTTCTTGAGAACTGTGAATTTTCCTTTATTCCTGAGGTAAAAGGATAAAAAAAATCTTAATTTGGCTAAAATATTTAATTTCATTCCCTATTTCGTTTTGGAAGATCGTATTGGCAAAAGCTTTTCTTTTAAATGTCCGATGTTTAGGTGGTTTGTATCTAGTATTTACTCTTTTTACATTGTCTCGTTTATGAAGATCTCCCGTCTTTATACGCGATACCTAAACTTTACAAAAATCTTTATAAAGAACGATATATAATCGGCTTGTCGAAATGTTCGACTAAACATCTTTCAAAAGTTCTTACCACTATTCTTTAGACAATTAAAGATAGCTTTCTAAAATATTGTGATGGGGTAATTATATTCAACATGCGGCGTCAATCAGATCTGGATTCTTAAAAAATTTAAAGATCTACCGTAAAATCTTCAGTCACAATCTTTACAATTTTGTAGTTACATGTATATCATAACTTTTGATTTTCTACGCTGTACACTATTATTACCAGTGTTCAAATGAAAAATCGAATACTTCGTCTTTTTAAACAGAGCTTTTTTCTACAAAAATGGAGTTCGTAGATACAATTTCGTCCTTTAGATTGTGACAAAATCTTACTTTGTGAAGAACTGCACTGATTCCAAAAAATTCCGACTTGTTTGTGCACTCATATGAAGCAGAATTCATACAAAACCTTCTCAAAAACAAACAGAGAACACATCTGGCAAAGCTCTTTAATTTCACTTTCAGATACATTGATGATGTCCCGATTGTGACATTTTGAATTATCAGGTCGGGTGATGCATGCATAGCATGAGATGCGGATCCTACCGACGCATCCAGTCTCGCTTCTTTTGGAGTTCATGCGATTCCCTAAGTTTGTGTTTATTAACTTAATTTGTCTTAAATTGCACATCGGTAAACTACTGTTACCTTATTTTATGATGTGTCATTTGAGTTTGAGATTTTCCGTTTTCTTGTTTACAAAGACATGTCGGTTTATTCTACATATGATGATCTGTGATTGAAATGTTTTTAAAATTAGTAGTCCATCTGACTGGGTTGTTAAAACCAATTGATTTGGCAAAAAATGTTAGCCTGTGAAAATGATTTTAACCATGCATATAAATTTATCAGGGTCATTAATGTCTTTCCCATTACAAAAAAGTTAAGGAAGAAATTGCTGTATTTCTTTTATTTTTTTGCAACGTTTCGAAACATCTTGGAGTTAAAAGAGGTACGACACTTATTATAATGATCTTTTGTATCAAGTATCTGGCAGGCAAAAACTATTCTGAATCGACTCTGGCAGACCGAACCATCTATCCTTACGAAGTCATATCCACAAAAATCGTCTGTAGGTTGCACTTTGTAAATACAGCTGTTTCTCAAACCACGCCTCTTTTGGGGAGATTAGAATATTCATAGATAGTTAATTTTGTTTACATACTGGTTCCCAGTTATGATCTCTAGGTTTCATCTCAAAGAGACATAACTTGGGAATGTTACCAGTAAATATACATATGCATATTGTCTATATAGAAATCTGTGGTAATCCTACAGTCAAGGTAGGGATAGTTAAGAAATTTAGTGTTAGTTTAAACTCTTAGAAGTTCGGGGCATATAAACGTTGAAAATATGCCGTACAGCCCTATATTTTGACCTTTGAAAAAAATTGTAGTGCATATGAACTTTCCATTCTAGGATATGATTTTTTTCAAAACTTCATAGTAAAAGTGGTACAGTTTTAGCTGTAAAAGGAGTTCCTATGGGAAATTGCATTGTCAATATTTACAGAAATGCAACCTATATTGGGTGAAAAAAGAGAACGTACAGAATTTAACCAAATTTGGTTTATCTCACAGATTTTAAAGAAATTAACTCAAATATGAAGTTTTATGAATATTTCATGAAGATTGAGAAAATCCTGGGCTTTAACTATGATGACTCAGCATAAATTCACAGTTTACAGTATGCATAGTTTACTTAAAGCCCTGAATGCAAAATAAATTCATAATATATGCATATTTGTAAGTTAAATTGTTTAGAAGTGCTTATATTTACCCTTCGCAGTCATTGAAACTCATAAATCCTTCCTGAAAATTATTGGTGGGGTGTTTTTGTCCTGTCGATAACCCAAAAGTAAGCCGTAACGCCTAAATCTGCTTTTTGTCACCATGCATAAAAATACAATCTAGAAATACAAAAATATCTCAACAAAACTTACAATAGTGTGTTCTATCCTGAATATGTACTAAATATTCTATATTGCTAGAAGCAGCAGAATAATTTAGAAATTTGAGGCCCCAGGGCAAAAACAAAGAAAATTGCCTACCCCTGGGTCATAAAACAAATAATTTAACTTGTAAATGCTATGATTTTATGATTTTAAAGGTCTTTATATAGAAAACAATAACTGTGCTTGGAAGTTATGCAAAAATTAGATGTTAGCAGTCATTTCTATAAAATTTTAAGTGAATTTATACATCAGACTGGTATCTGCATACATACAACTATTGCAAATATGGCTTTGTTTTAACACTTCTAGCTCATATATTAGCTAAATTATGTCAGATATATGATTAGAGATGATACTGTTGTGACAAGAATTCTAAACTGACCATTTGAGGCAGAAATTGTGAACTTTCATTGACAAATAGGCATACAGTAACATGTGGACTGGAGACACAGGCAGGATTTGATACTTTATATAATCTTGAATGTTGGAATGATTGACTGCTAAACATAACATTTACAGTATTCTGAAATGCTTTCAATATGTTATCAGAACAGTTTTAAACAGGTTCTAGGCATTTCATGTCAGAAAACATGCAAATAGGGTAAGCTGGCAATAATTAAAGTCTTGTTTTCAAATTCTTTAAAAAATTGAATCAGGGGAGGGGGTATCAAATGAAAAGTAAAAGAAAACTTAGAGTTTATGCAGTAATTTCTTTAAGGCTATAATTCTGATAAATAAGTATTAATGTGAGAAAAAGTGTTTTTAGAGAGTTTTCTATTGGAATAAATGTTTGTATATTGGGTGAAAAAAGAGAACGTACAGAATTTAACCAAATTTGGTTTATCTCACAGATTTTAAAGAAATTAACTCAAATATGAAGTTTTATGAATATTTCATGAAGATTGAGAAAATCCTGGGCTTTAACTATGATGACTCAGCATAAATTCACAGTTTACAGTATGCATAGTTTACTTAAAGCCCTGAATGCAAAATAAATTCATAATATATGCATATTTGTAAGTTAAATTGTTTAGAAGTGCTTATATTTACCCTTCGCAGTCATTGAAACTCATAAATCCTTCCTGAAAATTATTGGTGGGGTGTTAATTTGTCCTGTCGATAACCCAAAAGTAAGCCGTAACGCCTAAATCTGCTTTTTTGTCACCGCGGCATAAAAAATACAATCTAGAAATACAAAAATATCTCAACAAAACTTACAATAGTGTGTTCTATCCTGAATATGTACTAAATATTCTATATTGCTAGAAGCAGCAGAATAATTTAGGAAATTTGAGGCCCCAGGGGCAAAAAACAAAGAAAATTGCCTACCCCCTGGGTCATAAAACAAATAATTTAACTTGTAAATGCTATGATTTTATGATTTTAAAGGTCTTTATATAGAAAACAATAACTGTGCTTGGAAGTTATGCAAAAATTAGATGTTAGCAGTCATTTCTATAAAATTTTAAGTGAATTTATACATCAGACTGGTATCTGCATACATACAACTATTGCAAATATGGCTTTGTTTTAACACTTCTAGCTCATATATTAGCTAAATTATGTCAGATATATGGTTAGAGATGATACTGTTGTGACAAGAATTCTAAACTGACCATTTGAAGCAGAAATTGTGAACTTTCATTGACAAATAGGCATACAGTAACATGTGGACTGGAGACACAGGCAGGATTTGATACTTTATATAATCTTGAATGTTGGAATGATTGACTGCTAAACATAACATTTACAGTATTCTGAAATGCTTTCAATATGTTATCAGAACAGTTTTAAACAGGTTCTAGGCATTTCATGTCAGAAAACATGCAAATAGGGTAAGCTGGCAATAATTAAAGTCTTGTTTTCAAATTCTTTAAAAAATTGAAACAGGGGAGGGGGTATCAAATGAACAGTAAAAGAAAACTTAGAGTTTATGCAGTAATTTCTTTAAGGCTATAATTCTGATAAATAAGTATTAATGTGAGAAAAAGTGTTTTTAGAGAGTTTTCTATTGGAATAAATGTTTGTATAGGTTGCACTTTGTAAATACAGCTGTTTCTCAAACCACGCCTCTTTTGGGGAGATATAGAATATTCATAGATAGTTAATTTTGTTTACATACTGGTTCCCAGTTATGATCTCTAGGTTTCATCTCATAGAGACATAACTTGGGAATGTTACCAGTAAATATACATATGCATATTGTCTATATAGAAATCTGTGGTAATCCTACAGTCAAGGTAGGGATAGTTAAGAAATTTAGTGTAAGTTTAAAATCTTAGAAGTTCGGGGCATATAAACGTTGAAAATATGCCGTACAGCCCTATATTTTGACCTTTGAAAAAAATTGTAGTGCATATGAACTTTCCATTCTAGGATATGATTTTTTTCAAAACTTCATAGTAAAAGTGGTACAGTTTTAGCTGTAAAAGGAGTTCCTATGGGAAATTGCATTGTCAATATTTACAGAAATGCAACCTGTAGATAAGCGACTTTGTATAGCTTGTCCACTCTAACTTATGCCAGTATTATAAACATATAAGCGTAAACTTCAAGTATATTTTAACTGTTATATAGTTGTACAAATGAGCAGTTTTGACATCTTAATTTGTAAGCAGACAACAAATACATGAGTTGACATCTTATTATTTTCCCACACATAGCATTTTTCGCGTTTGATCTGAAGTTAATAAAAGATGAAGATTATTACATTATTACCTTGAAATGGAAACAATAATTTAACTTTCGTTTCTAATTCTTCTTCCGTGTTATCTTTCCTATTGTATCTGTTTGTCAACAAGGAGGCCAAAGAACATGCACCAATTACACTGCTTGATCGAAATTGTTCTCCATCAGCAGACAGGTATACCTTCAAATTAATTCAAATTAAAAAAAAATATGAAAAAATTCGTAAGGGTTCCGCGGAACCCAGTGTCTCGCCTACTTTTGCTGCTAATCACAGGCTCAACAAAAATGGGGAAAAAATTATTAAAAAATTTCCTATAGATACTATCTTTTGATTGTAAGAAGCTTCTGTCCAAGTTTGGTAAAAATCCAGAATGGTTTATGAATCTAATAAATGTTTTAAAAACTTTAACTACAGACTGTATGTAATGTTAACTGTTAATGTTAAAGTCCATTTATAAGTTATATACGGAAAAACAGGAAATAAATTTTTACAAAATTTCCTTCTAGATACTAGCTTTTGATCATAAACAAGCTTCTGTCCAAGTTTGGTACAAATCCAGGATAGTTTAAGAAAGTTTAAAAATTTTTTAAAACTTTAACCATAGAGTGAATGTAATGTTAACTGGAAGAAAAACTAAGTCCATTTATAAGTAATAAACGGAAAAACAGGAAATAAATTTTTACAAAATTTCCTTCTTGATACTAGCTTTTGATCATAAACAAGCTTCTGTCCAAGTTTGGTAAAAATCCAGGATAGTTTAAGAAAGTTATTAAAATTTTTAAAACTTTAACCACAGAGTGAATGTAATGTTAACTGGCAGAAAAACTAAGTCCATTTATAAGTAAAATACGGATAAATAGGATTTTGTTTTTACAAAATTTACTTCAGGATACTATCTTATGATCATAAACAAGCTTCTGTCCAAGTTTGGTAGAAATCCAGGATATTTTAAGAAAGTTATTAAAATTTCAAAAACTTTAACCACAGAGTGAATATTTGTGGACGCCGCCGCCGCCGACGACGACGACGGAATGTAGGATCGCTATGTCTCGCTTTTAGGACAAAAGTCGCAGGCTCGACAATAATGACAAAAGATGTTAATAATTTTTCTATTACCAACTAGACACGTTTTTGTAACAAATCTACCTGACGAAAAATATTCAAAAATTTCAAAATTTGTATACATACGAATCCTCGTCATATTCTAACCCAGGCAAAACAATGAGCTGAGGTAATGTTTATGTTCTGTCTATTAAGTAGTTAATTTGTGAACTCTTACTGAGATGGTATTCAGGCGACTTGATTTTTAAATTAAATTGAAAAAGTATCATTAATCTATTAAAAGCATTATTTCCATTTTCACAAGATATTATTCTGTCTGATGTCAGTAAAATTCATGACTTTGGTACTGAAGTTTCCTGCATTTATGGAACAATTTTCAAAAACTACAAAATAATTTTCTTTAAAGACCTTCACACTGATATTTGAATGTGACTAACAGTCTTTCCAAAATATATTTTGGCACAAGATGTCTTATGCAAATGAGGATTTTTTTTAGTAATTCTGTTGCTAATTTATGAGGACAATAATGTAAAACTACCCTTTTTGCAAGTTTATGAAAAGCAACTGTGTAAACTTATCGATTCTTTAAATAAACTTATTCTAAAAGGTTACCAATTCAACACTATAATTAGATCTTTAAATATTATTTTTATTGGTAGTAATATTGAATTTGTTATCAGTAAATTAAAATCAAACTAAATATTATTTTTATATACATATGCACATTCATGGCTCTATAATCTGTCGATACTGTATCTTGGCATTACACAAGGTCATGTCTTTTTCTCTGACGGTTAATGACGCCTTTACACTAAATCCACTGGATGTTGGATGTGTACTGATTGATATTTTAGTCTTAGATGCATGATTTTTTATTAGTTGTTATTGGCTTTGATTTTTTTTTTAGTTGTTATTGGCTTTGAACTAGCTGTTAGTAACTGCGAGTACTCTCAGATCTGTACTTAATGTCTTTTTGTTGTGGGGATGTATAAGTACCCTGCCACGTCCACTCTGTGATTTTGTTAGATGTATTTCTGCTTTGTATCCATCTGATTAGTCAAGCCCTTTTCAACTGATTTTTTTTTTGTTCTTATGTTGTACTGTTACATCACTGAAGAGACATTGATTGTCGAAATGCGCATTTGGTGCAGAAAAATTGGTACCGTTTATGTTATTACACCACTGTCCCAGGTTAGGGAAGGGTTGGCGCCTTCAAACAAGTTTAACCCCGCCAAATTCTGTATGTGCCTGTCCGAAGTCAGGAGCCTGTAATTCAGTGGTTGTTGTTTGTTTCTGTATATCATATTTTTTGTTTCGTTCATTATTTTGTACTTAAATCAGGCCGTTAGTTTTCTCGTTTGAATTGTTTAACATTTGTCATTTTGGGGCCTTTTATAGCTGGCTATGCTGTATGGGTTTTACTCATTGTTGAAGGTCGTGCGGTGACCTATAGATGACAATTTCTGTGTCATTTGGTCTCTTGTGGAGAGTTGTCTCATTGACAATCATACCACATCCCCTATTTATATATATATATATATACATACCAGTAGACTGCAACATTTTCTTTAACTTTTTTTGTGAAAACGAAAATAAAAATCTGAGGATTTACGTACATATCAGACGAATATTTCAAAACTTACCTTTATTGCTTATGGAAACCCCTCTTGGCAAATAATGAAACATGTCTAGTGTTATAGAATTAATATGCATAATAAATATCAAATTATCTAATATTTGCTGCATCTTGTAGTACTCATTTTGCTAAATACCGCAAATGCCTAGCCGCCCAAAACGAACTTATGAATGAAGAAAAGAATATTAATAATTTAATGTTGGTAAGTATATAAATCTATCAAACTTGCTATAACGTTTATGTAACTTGTTACCTGATAATTAAGTTCTGGCCAAATTGAAACGTGATTTAAAAAACAATCCAGTGCTAAACCAACAGTCATCCAAAGTTTTTTACATGCTTCTTTAAAACTAAGATATAAATCAATGTCTGTTCGGACAAAATACTCTAAAGACTCATTCTGTGTTGATATATACATATAAACCTGAAAGTAAATAAAAAGGACATGAATTAAAGATCAAAAGAAAGCCACCCAATGTAGACGTATTGATAAGATTTAACTTGGTTTACAAGCTAGGACCAATTTGGCTGACACCTCCGTCTCAGGTTAGGGGAGGATTGGCCTCCTGAAACATGTTTCATCCCGCCACATTCTGTAAGTACCTGTCCCAATTTAGGAGCCTGTAATTCAGTGGTTGTCGTTTGTTGCTGTATATCATATTTGTATTTCGTTTATTCCTTTGTACATAAATCAGGCCGTTAGTTTTCTCGTTTTCATTTCGGGGCCTTTCAAAGCTTGCTATGCGGTATTGTTTCTGCTCATTCTAAAAGTCCTATAGTTGATAACTTTAACATCATTTCGTGTTTTATTTGGCCTTTAAACTTTTTTAATTAGAGCGTCACTAATGAGTATTTAATAGACGAAACGCGCGTGTGACGTTTAAATTTATTAGCCTGGTATCTTTGATGATTTTTTTTTTTTTTTTGTCTGTAAATTTCCTGTTTTCAAAATCCGGCTCAGCGAATCGGTATAGTTGAAACATTAAGGTTCATTTTGATATTGCATCATGATCAGCATGTTTTCGTCCTCGTGAAAGGTGTTTTAATTGTGCTTACAAAAATGTTGCAAAATCCTCAGAAAAGTAGACCTAAAACAGTTTGGCTGATCTGATAAAGCCTTCTAGTTTTTCATATTTTCAAACGTTTTATATATTTGGTTTTCTAAACTTTTGGTACTGACCGTTTTGTTGACCGGAAATCGGAATAATACGTTTCGATCTAATACTACCTTGAGGTAATGCTGCTGCTGAACTTTCAGTCATGAGGTTACCATTCCGTCCAGGAGCCAGTGTGTGGGTAATGTAAAGACTTGATTGAATGATACATTTCGTAATTGTTACAAATACATAAGGCATTGATAGCTTTATCATATTTTGACTGGATTGTTTTGAGCATTTTGGTTTAATGCTCTTAAACGGTTTTTTTTAATTATTTGGTTGTTTTTGGCTTCAAGAACTTTGGTCTCCAACATACACACAGAAGATTTTCACAGAAACACATTCCATGCGCACAGAAATCGGTATTTTACATTAAAAAAAATCAAAACAACACGTTATAAATTTCAAATGTCCGAAGCGCTTTTCTTGATTTACCTTCATCAGGAACGATTAAGGCCAAATATTTGGAAGCCAAGGATATTTAAGAACCAAAACAGTTGAAGAGCTATATGACCACAACACTAGCAGAACATCACCCCACTTCATTGAGAGTGGTTATAATAATGGAAATTTAACCCAATTTGCACAAGTATTTACCTGGTGTAACTTGTGTGATATAGAAACTTAACTGATATCTAAATGAGTCAACAATTCAGAAAAGGTTTCATAAAAACGTAAGGTGATCAACTAAACAAATGAGGGGGTATTTTTTCAATCTGAAACTCGTCCTACATTACTGAAAGGAATTAACTCAAACTATCATACTTACTCATTCAAGTATTAACATTTTTCATCATTTTTTAACAGTCAACTTTCAAACTGACACAAAATGACGGTTTGTCATATCTATCCACAAACGAGTACCCCGGTATATGTCTTCAATCCAAATAAAATTCACACCTAATCTGAGTACATTTCATAATTAAAAAAACAACAACTTCATATTTATCGACAAAAAATTCTTAATGCTTCACGAATTGTTGATAAATATTATCATGAAATAGATGAAGATCGAACGCTTGCTTTTGTAATTTTATAAATTATAATCTTAAAATAAAAAAAAGAATTATCTATAAAATTTGGCATTTGAATTTTCATTTTAACACCATCGTCTTACAAATCGCTATCAGAAAATATAAAATATAAAAATATAAAGTAATTCAAAATGTATATTCACACATTTATCAAAAAGGACTAGGTAAAATTCGACAGCATTTTAATTCTTTTAATGTCTTCAGTTGTATCATATTCAGCAGCGCATATGATTGTAATTAGATTATACCAGTTCATCAAGACAAGCTCATGGTCATCAAATGTCATTTCATATCAGAATTACTTATCTGTAAAACTTACATCATTAATTCGTAGTAATATGCCAGACCTCCATCCATAATAGTAATTATTTACATATTTATAAACAAAATATACAGCACCAATATATCTTTCCAAACATCCTGGTGGTAAACCCTGAGGAAATGATACTTTTAACTTCAGTTGTATATCAGATGTCTGTAGGTCTTCATACCAGTTTAAAGACTGTAAAATGAATATCATATAGTAGCTGTTTTATTTATTACGTGACTTTAAGTGTGCACAGCTCACATGATGGTCATTATTTGCATAAATATCGATCAATGTTATAGATTGCTAAATGAATTATCATAGAATTATTTAAGAGCAAAAACAAAAAGACCTAAACAGAACAGTAAAAACCGGCTTACGGGAGTTGCAACCATACGTTTAGTACACTTGCATTAAACGTGAGATAAAATACCAAGCGCCAATCAAAAATCATAATTAGAAACAAATCCACTACGATAAAAAAAAAAAAAAAAAGCCGACAAGATAAACAGCAACAACAAAACATTACAAATAAAAACTAAAGAGTGAGCAACATGAACCCTACTAAAAGCCGGTGTGAACTCGGGTGCTCCGGAAGGGTGAGCAGTTACTGCTCTACGTGTGACTACTGTCATGTTACTCATTTCAAGGGAAAAAAACGGTGATTAGTCGCATTGGTTATGTCACAACCTAGGAAAAAAGGACGGGATTGTGGTTATAACAAGTGGAACATATCCGTGGTCATCTGTGAAAAGGATATTACTTTTAATGGTTAACCAAATCATATTGGCGTCTGATAAATTATCGAAGGAATGACTTCTACTTTACCATTTGGAAAGCTTGATGCAAGTAGTAACCCTATATGAAGGAATCGTCATAATAAACGCAAGCCCTGGAATATCGTATCAAGTGAAAGAGATATACTCCATATGCAGGCGCTGCTAGAACGTTGCTGCCCAGAAATGGAGAGTTCACACTAGTTAAATTGTAATAATCTCTTTTGTCGTAATTCTTAGCTTTCCACCAACCCATAATCGATAAATAAAAGTTACAGTAGTTTACCGATGTTCAAATCTCGTAAATTGATAAGGCAGAGACAAACCAAAACAACAAACAGAAACTGAGGGAATTGCATGAACTCTAAAAAGCGCGAAATAGTGTACGTCGACAGAGTAAGCGTCTACTGCTATGTATGCATCACCCGCCATTATAAAATGACAAATTTCACAAAATATGATTTGGTTACTAGGCGGATAGTGCCCTCGGGAAATTACTTTTCTCATACCTATTGATTGTTAGAACATATAATACGATCTACTAAAAGTTACCGGTTTTAAGTCGTTCATTCTCCCCATCAATAAGAGAGACATTTGGTCGACTGATGACAATTGGGGGTAATCTATTAAACTGATTACATCACTAAACATGGACATCTTTTTATAGGGCATCAGAAGACCAAATCTTTCCATCTCAGTAGATACCAGTAAAATTTGTTCTTTATTAGACAATAAGTCCTGTAAATAGAATTCAACACCAATTAAATAGGCTTTTACGCATTATTGCAAAAGCTTCGGACGTATGCAATTTATAAAGTGTTTTTCTTTTCATTTTATAACAATTGTAAACTACCCTCTAAAAAGGTATATTTTCCCATGGTATTTATGACGAATAGACATTCTTATTAAATAAAAAATTATGAAAAATTCAAAAAGCATTACCGCCTACGGTAAGCACATTGATGGATGTAAGCAGATAATAATTAACGTTTCGTACAGTTTGTTATTGTGATAAATAATGTACCCGAAGTTACACATAGTACTAATACAATTTAAGAAAGATATCGTAAAAACTACCTGCCATAGAAGTGGTAGAAGACATTGTCGAAGTAATCCATTAATTGGAATGTCTTCTAAAACTTTGACCAAAGACTCCCTGTCTGGTCTGTCTTGATGCCAGAATCTGTTTGGTGCAATATGAAATGTCTTGTTACAGCTGTCAATATGAATAGCATATACAAGTTTTAGAAACAGCTGCGGATTCACGCAGATGAATTCACCTCCGTCGTTATGGTAACATCCATGCTTGAGTATTATTCCCTAAAATGATATCTCAGTGTTATTAACTCTTAACAGATCAAAATGTGATTGGAAAAGAAATGTCTATTTTTTCTAGTTTTATAATATATAATTCCAAACATCTAGCATTTTGTTTGACCTAAATGAAAAAAGTTATTAAAGATACATTTTTATACAGTAATAAAGTAAGCCAGCTTGTGTTTTTGTATACACAGGACCTATCAGTGGCGCTCGCATCAAACATAGATTAAAAAGAGAGGCGAAGGATACCAAAGGAACATTCAAACTCAGGTCAAAAATAAACTGACAACGCCATGGCAAAAAACAAAAAAGACCTAAAGAAAAACAACAGTATACAAAACACAACAAAGAAAACTAAAGACTGAGCAACACGAACCCCACCAAAAGCTGGGGATGATCTAAGGTGCTCCAGAATGGGTGAGCATATCCTGCTCCACATGTGGCACCCGTGGTGTTGCTGAAGTAAGTACAAACCCGGTGATAAGTATAATTCAGTTGGAGGAAGGAGGAAGTAATTACAAGGCTGAAGAACATAAAAAAACCTTAAAAACCTAAAAAATCCAAAAATATGTGGCAAATATTTTGTTCACCAACGCCTGAAAGACCATAAATATTTTGAAAGATTTTTTGCATGAACGCTGAATATACAGAAAATGACCGCCACACAAGCGCGGACTATTGGGTTGGTGTTACCAAAATTATTCCTATTTATATTATTGCATATCGTATATTTCAATTACATTACGAAAATACCAAACTTTTGGAACAATTACCTGTGCGGTTAAATGGTTCAACGTATTTCCAATGTTGACTGGTGCCACAATATTTTGATATTCATGTATAGAACTGAATACGACATCCTTTCTTTGTTTGAGTACAGTATTTTTTACTCTTGTAAGATCGTCTATTTCTGTAATCACTTTGTCTTTTTCTTCTTTTAAAAGAGTTGTTAATATTGTCAGAAAACCCTGTAAAAGAGTGAAATCAGTCTTGATTTTTTTTATAATTTGGTAGTAATTATGTCTTTGTGCAAAGAAATAGTCTGTTCTTATAGCAATACATCATAATGAAGATTTATTGTATGTCATGTTTATGTTTTTTTATGTCTGTCAATTTCAAGTATCAACATGTAATACTTACTTTGGTCATTTTTTATTTTAGTAATCTTACAAATTTATATATATCTTGAGCGCGAAGTGCGCCCTGTAAGCAATATAGATGCATTTCTATGTTTATATGAAGGTTCAACAAATATAAAAAATATAAGAAGATGTGGTTTGCCAATAAGACTACTAGCCCACAGAGACCAAGGGATGAGGATACTAGCCCACAGAGACCAAGGGATGAGGATACTAGCCCACAGAGACCAAGGGATGAGGATGCTAGCCCACAGAGACCAAGGGATGAGGATACTAGCCCACAGAGACCAAGGGATGAGGACTAGCCCACAGAGACCATGGGATGAGGACTAGCCCACAGAGACCAAGGGATGAGGACTAGCCCACAGAGACCAAGGGATGAGGATACTAGCCCACAGAGACCAAGGGATGAGGATACTAGCCCTCAGAGACCAAGGGATGAGGACTAGCCCACAGAGACCAAGGGATGAGGATACTAGCCCACAGAGACCAAGGGATGAGGATACTAGCCCACAGAGACCAAGGGATGAGGATGTAAATTACTTTGTTTTCGTGAATATATTAAAAGTTTCATTGTTTTATTGTATTTCACTTTTCGGAACCAAGAGACTGCACAGGAACCAAATACTGTGTGTATGTCTTTTTTCATTATTAAAATAAACATACGACTTTGGCTCATTGTTAGAAGGTTGAAAATCAAACCAAATGTTTTGATGTACGTTTAAGAAAGTATTACACAGAAATGCGTACATGTATATTCAGGAAAAAGCGCGAATTGCCGGGACATTTGTTAACTGCTTAAAGAAAACTCGAAGTATTTGAGAAACATTATACATTTACACCCAGACATAGTTTTGGGTAAGAGAATTTACTTGCATTGATAGTTTATAAAATTGAAGCTTTTCATTGTATTTTTTTCCTTTTCATTGATGTTTGACCCGTTTTTTATTTAATATAAACAATGTTTTAAAGTATGATAAAATTTTCGCAGTTTTATTTGACACACGTTTTTCTCTATAAGGAATAATTAAAATGTGAAGTTTATAGAAAATTAAACTAACCACAACTTAAGTTTACTTACTGGTGTTGACTTTGCTTGAATGCATTAAGACCTTCATCAAGAGCTTCAAAGGTTTGCACTGTTCGTTGTATGACATCGGATGTTGGACTTGGTGATATATTTGCAATAATAACATGTTGAATACCCTGGATAAAGAAGAAAGTTTTCTAACTATTTTTACATCTATTTTACTGTCAAATTGATAATGATTAATGAGGGTATTTCCTAGAAGGTTAACTTGGTAATCTTATTTTAAAGCAACGATAGTTATCTCATAAATCGATTAACAAATCAAGGTAACAAACCAAAAACTGAGGGAATCACATGAACTCATAAAGGAGCAAGAACGGGTGTGTCGACAGGGTAAGCGTGTGCTAGGCATGCATCACCCGCCATACGAATCCACACTCCGTCAATAGCTGTGACAGTAAAAAGCATAATTTAAAAACTACGATTAAATTTCAATGACTATAGATAATACTTGCATGCAAGCAACGTTTTAAACATTCTATGGTTAGTTAACTGAGGAAGCAAAAAAGGTTAAAACGCGTCATTTAACATAATCTTTTTGGACTTTTTTTTCTTGTTTTTAAAGGCAACCATTATACTTATCTTTTGTATTTTGGGGTATTAAAATCATTTCACACAGTCACGAGACTAAAATGTTTCCTTTTGTATTTTTCCTTTTTTTATCTGTAGTAAAATTCTCCAAACAAAATCATCTCAGGCGTTGCATGTGTCTATCGGCACTTGCGTTGCTGTGAAATTCACTAGAAAGTGCAGCCGTCTGCATTAGACTAGAAGAATTTCGATATCAGCGTATAAGCTTTCAGCATCTGCAAGCATTTTTAGCTCACCTGGCCCAAAGGGCCAAGTGAGCTTTCTCTCCTTGGCGTCCGTCGTCCGTCGTCGTTAACTTTACAAATCTTCTCCTCTGAAACTACTGGGCCAAATTTAACAAACTTGGCCACAATCATCATTGGGGTATCTAGTTTAAAAATTGTGTCCGGTGACCTGCCAAACCAACCAAGATGGCCGCCATGGCTAAAAATAGAACATAGGGTAAAATGTATATTTTGGCTTATAACTCTGAAACCAAAGCATTTAGAGCAAATCTGACATGGGGTAAAATTGTTTATTAGGTCAAGATCTATCTGCCCTGAAATTTTCAGATGAATCGGAGAACCTGTTGTTGGGTTGCTGCCACTAAATTGGTAATTTTATGAAAATTTTGAAGCTTTTGGTTATTATCTTGAATATTATTATAGATAGAGATAAACTGTAAACAGATGCTAGCCCACAGAGACCAAGGGATGAGGATACTAGCCCACAGAGACCAAGGGATGAGGACTAGCCCACAGAGACCATGGGATGAGGACTAGCCCACAGAGACCAAGGGATGAGGACTAGCCCACAGAGACCAAGGGATGAGGATACTAGCCCACAGAGACCAAGGGATGAGGACTAGCCCACAGAGACCAAGGGATGAGGATACTAGCCCACAGAGACCAAGGGATGAGGACTAGTCCACAGAGACCAAGGGATGAGGATACTAGCCCACAGAGACCAAGGGATGAGGATGTAAATTACTTTGTTTTCGTGAATATATTAAAAGTTTCATTGTTTTATTGTATTTCACTTTTCGGAACCAAGAGACTGCACAGGAACCAAATACTGTGTGTATGTCTTTTTTCATTATTAAAATAAACATACGACTTTGGCTCATTGTTAGAAGGTTGAAAATCAAACCAAATGTTTTGATGTACGTTTAAGAAAGTATTACACAGAAATGCGTACATGTATATTCAGGAAAAAGCGCGAATTGCCGGGACATTTGTTAACTGCTTAAAGAAAACTCGAAGTATTTGAGAAACATTATACATTTATATCCCGTGCCGGAGGGAGATATGAAGATTTGTTCACCCAAGAATATTCATATTTCATGAGGGCTCTGCCCGAGGGAAATATGATTTTTCGAGGGTGAGCAAATCTTCATATCTCCCGAGGCAAAGGAAAATGAATGTTTTATTCCACTGCCTATGCTTTGTTTACTATCTATACATTAAATATTATTTTGCATACATTTTTTTTTCTTATCCGCTTGTTTTTGTAAGTCAAACTAAACACGATTTACCCATTGATAAACAGTAAGGATCAAAATTTAATTATAAGTCATTTTGTTTTATCGTCTGAAATAAATTTGAACATGATAATAGCTATCGCTATTTTAAGAAGAATAAGAAGTTCAAAACGTTATGTACATTAACCGCACATAACGTCACACGAAGTAATCCCGACATTTCAGAGGGGAATATTATCCTCAGAATGGAATATGAAGATTTGTTCAATGACACGTGGGATAGTCTCGAGCAATCAAATATTGATTAAACTATCAATATGTTTAAACAGTGGAATAAATTCATTTGACAGAACTTTGAAAACACGAATGCACTACTTATATAGCGATCAAAAGCAAAATTTTCTCATTTCCGGAACAATACAAATTTTGGTTTCCCCCTTTTCATTATTTTTACCTTAATCTGTCAATGTTAATTTTCATTAGCTGTTTATGGTGCTTTGTCAAGAGATAACGAAGAAGAAAGCAAACATATTTGGACATTCAACATACTGAATAAAAGGATCAGGAAATGCAATCAAAAGTGAAAATTCACTGAATCAATCATAATAATGTGGGATTGATCTTTATAATACATGTTCATTCCCTTATATTTCGTATAATATCGATCGTTTTAAATTTAGATTGATGTTTAATTTACTTACCTTTTCTTCAGCAGTATGTAATTTGTGGTAAGTTCTTGGAGTTTCGTTAACTCTGAAATCAAGTATAAAACACAAACCAATGTTATGTATTGAGTACTTGATCCTTGTGTTTCATCGGAAATACCAAGGTATATGAAATTTTTCTCTCCCACTGGTTTACTTGATATTGCATTGGTATTTATCTCACATGACAACTAGTACATTCTGAACGCTTTCACGTAACTTTTCTATCCGCGGGGGTTCGTGTTGTTTTTTTACTTATTTTTCTGCGTTGTGTTAAATGAAAGTTTTATTTCTGAATGTCCGTGATATTTCTATCATAAATAGTCTTGTTTATCCTCTGTACTTGGGGGAAATTTTAAATTCCACACCCAGACATAGTTTTGGGTAAGAGAATTTACTTGCATTGATAGTTTATAAAATTGAAGCTTTTCATTGTATTTTTTTCTTTTTCATTGATGTTTGACCCGTTTTTTATTTAATATAAACAATGTTTTAAAGTATGATAAAATTTTCGCAGTTTTATTTGACACACGTTTTTCTCTATAAGGAATAATTAAAATGTGAAGTTTATAGAAAATTAAACTAACCACAACTTAAGTTTACTTACTGGTGTTGACTTTGCTTGAATGCATTAAGACCTTCATCAAGAGCTTCAAAGGTTTGCACTGTTCGTTGTATGACATCGGATGTTGGACTTGGTGATATATTTGCAATAATAACATGTTGAATACCCTGGATAAAGAAGAAAGTTTTCTAACTATTTTTACATCTATTTTACTGTCAAATTGATAATGATTAATGAGGGTATTTCCTAGAAGGTTAACTTGGTAATCTTATTTTAAAGCAACGATAGTTATCTCATAAATCGATTAACAAATCAAGGTAACAAACCAAAAACTGAGGAATCACATGAACTCATAAAGGAGCAAGAACGGTGTGTCGACAGGGTAAGCGTGTGCTAGGCATGCATCACCCGCCATACGAATCCACACTCCGTCAATAGCTGTGACAGTAAAAGCATAATTTAAAAACTACGATTAAATTTCAATGACTATAGATAATACTTGCATGCAAGCAACGTTTTAAACATTCTATGGTTAGTTAACTGAGGAAGCAAAAAAGGTTAAAACGCGTCATTTAACATAATCTTTTTGGACTTTTTTTTCTTGTTTTTAAAGGCAACCATTATACTTATCTTTTGTATTTTGGGGTATTAAAATCATTTCACACAGTCACGAGACTAAAATGTTTCCTTTTGTATTTTTCCTTTTTTTATCTGTAGTAAAATTCTCCAAACAAAATCATCTCAGGCGTTGCATGTGTCTATCGGCACTTGCGTTGCTGTGTGAAATTCACTAGAAAGTGCAGCCGTCTGCATTAGACTAGAAGAATTTCGATATCAGCGTATAAGCTTTCAGCATCTGCAAGCATTTTTTGATGCAATACTTTTTTGTCTCGCCTTGACGGAGTCAAAAGCGAGACATGGGTATGCTGTTTCCGACGGCGTCGGCGTCAACAATGTATTAGTTTGTGATAAGGTCAGTTTATGAGGAACCACTAGTGGTAGGTCAATGATATCTGGTATGCAGTTGTATTAGCATTGGCTTATCTCATTTCACTGTAGATAATTTGGCCACACCCCCTCAGTCATGGACTATTGACTTTGAAACTTTTGCTTAGTTTACATGTTAAAGTTTGTGATTAGGTCAGTTTAAGGGGAAACACTTATGACAAGTCAAATATATTTGGAATGCATTTATATAAGCATTGACACATCTCATTTCCATGGACCTTCAGTCATGGTTCATTAACTTTGAATTATACATTTTAATGTTTGATTTCAACATTTGCATTTTACAATCAAAATAACAAAAAGGCGAGACATATCTCTGTGTTAACAATTTATTATTTTCATTACACTGATATCTATGTATTAGTATTTGTATTGTGTAATATCGATAAGAGTTAATTTTTTTTCCATAAAAAAATTTCATCATGTGTTTTTCTCTGTTTTAAAAGGTGAGCGTTGACTTTACTAAAGACTAATTTAAGCCGAACATATATTAACGTGAATGTCCCAGGTCATAAAAATGATCTGTTATTATATATGCTTGTATCAGTGTTTTTGTTCTTTAAAGGAGTTGGTGTAAGTGGCAGATTATTTTTTGTATTTACATTGTCGAAGGCCGCACTGGCCTATAATTAATTAAATTTATTTATTATTCATTTAAACCTTGGTAGATAGTTGTCCCATGGGGAATCACATTTAAACCTTGGTAGATAGTTGTCCCATGGGGAATCACATTTAAACCTTGGTAGATAGTTGTCCCATGGGGAATCACATTTAAACCTTGGTAGATAGTTGTCCCATGGGGAATCATATGACATCTCATTATTTTATATATAGAGCTGTTGGTCTATTGTTGATATGTTTATTTTGTTTTGAGATTTTATTGTATTGTTGAGTTACAGTCTCACTGTCGAATATTCCCCTCCTCCTTTCGTCCATATGATATACTTTTGAATATGAAAGTAGTTATCGCCTTGTTGCCTTGTTGCTAACTTTTTTGCACGTATTTCAATTAAAACATAGTGATAACAGTGTATATTATCAATCCTTAACATTTTGTTATCGTTCTCTGATCCTCACATGTCAAAACATACCTTGAAAGCAAAATTTCTCCATAGTTTGGCAATCTTTTCCGTTGCTTTAATGTCTGCATTATTAACGATGATGATAACAATGGCACACTTGTTTATAAAAAGTTGAGATATTCCTTGGCTTAGCTGTAAAACATTTATCATTGAAAAAACATAATATATTCCTTTTCAAAGATTTTAAATGTGATAATACGTCATGTTTATAAAGAAAGTGTTTTCAGTGTATATAAAGTGCGAATCCACTTAGTTCATTTTCACTGTTGTATGCGAATATGTCTATTGTAGAATAAAGGATGATGGGAAAACTGCGTTTGTTTACATTTTGAAAATACAAAATAATAGATTTGAATGTATGTTTTAACAGAATTTCATTAGAATATAACTTTTCAATGTATAATAACAGTATTAAAGTCCAAAAAGTGTTATTTAAGCAGCAGAATCCATAATATTGTTTACTGAATGCGATTCATTTTAACTATAGATGCGATGAATTATCACTGTAAGTGCAATCATTTCTGATGTGGAATTCTTGAAGTGCGATGAATTTTCATTGTCGTTTTATATGATTTTCGACATACAACAAATGAAAATAGTTTTAAATGACTTTAAGATTGATGATATTTAAAATTGGAAATGCAAGCTAGTCGTAGATGCTTACTTGAATATACACGGGTATAACCACGTTCATATCATGAATATTCAAATATTGTTGGTGAGTTTGCTATTAGCTTGTCATGGATCCGAAAATTTACTGGAGCAGAACATCCATGAATATAACGTTTTCTACGACGAATTTCTTTGAAAAGTTTTATAACTCGCTTAAAAAGCTTTGAACATTTGTCACGCCTTGTCATAGATATTTCTACCGTATTGATAGGATTTTGCACAAAGAACAGTACAAGAAACGGTACTAAAGAAAGAAAACAAACTACAAAGAGAATGAATCGTACAGTGTCAAAATTCTGAGGTCAGTTTTTCAAGTAAATGTCTTCAAGTAAAATTAAAACAACGGGTTTCTCATTCGTTTTATGTATTTTAACAACAACAAAGCACAAAATACACGGTCGCATTTAGTGAAGGAGCCAACCAACTATGCTCTTTGTAGTTTGATCAAAGAGAAAAAGAGGGACGAAAGATACCAGAGGGACAGTCAAACTCATAGATCGAAAACAAACTGACAACGCCATGGCCAAAAATAAAAGACAAACAGACAAATAATAGTACAGATGACACAACATAGAAAACCAAAGACTACAACACGAACCCCACCAAAACTGGGGTGATCTCAGGTGCTCCGGAAGGGTAAGCAGATCCTGCTCTACATGTGGCACCCGTCGTGTTGCTTATGTTATTACAAATCCGGTAAATAGTCTAATTCGGTAAGTCACATTCGTGAAAAGGGAGGGTATTGTAGTTACGACATAAGGAACATATCCGATATCATCTATGAAACGGTTATTCCATAATGGTCAACCAACTCGTGATGGCGTCCGTAAAATTTACGAAGGGATGATTTCAACTTCACCATTTGGAACTCTTGGTTTAATAGCTTCCTTGTGAGCATCAATCCTCTATCAAGGAAATAATGATAGGAAACACAAGCCCAGGAATATCGTATCAATTGGGAGATATATACTCCGTATGCAGGCGCTGCTGGAATGTTGCTACATAGAAATGGAAAGTTCACAATTGGGAATTTGAAATCATCTCTTTGTCATAAAGTTTTGTTTTCAACCGACCCTCATTGTCAATTTCTAGATGTAAGTCAAGATATGAGGCAGACTTAACTGTATCTGTAGTATCCTTTATCTCTAGTTCGATGGGATAGATTCGTTCAACATAGTCACCAAATTTTGTATTATTTAGTGAGAGAACATCACCTATATAGCGGAACGTAGAGTTAAAGGATATTGCTAACTTCTTATCTTTCTTCCTAAGAAGTTTCTGTATGAAGTCAGCCTCATAATGATAAAGAAACAAGTCGGCAAGAAGAGGGCACAATTGGTTCCCATTGGAATTCCGACAGTCTGTTGAAAACACGTCCTCCAAACGTAACAAATATGTTGTCAATCGAGAAATCAAGCATCTTGATAATGTCAGTTTCAGAGAATTTTTGTTTGAATCAGAGTGATTCTTTACAAAGTAGGATTTATCCTCCCAAGACAAGATACTTGTATCTACGTTCCCCATTCTTTTAATGAAACAAAGTAATACCAACTCTTTCAATTTGTCTTTTAGTTTGGAATGGGAATACTTGTGTAAAGTGTAGAAAAGTCAAATGTTTTAATACTATTGCAAGATGAGAGAGTCTTAGATTGTATGTACTCTAAAAGATCTTTGGAATTTTGTAGTATCCACATCTGATTCACGCCACCTCTAGAATAGGTAGTTTCAAAATAACTTTGGAGCCCGGCTTTGATTGCTGATAAAATAGATGTTAATAATTTAGAAAGAGGTTTCGTGGAGCACTTGGAAGACCCAGCAATATACCGTTGTTTGTAAGGACACTTATGTAGTTTAGGTGTCCAATACAGTGATTGAAGATCCAGTTCTTCATCTTTGGTTGAAATTCCAAAGGAACATAGAACAGATCTATGATTATCCAGGATTTCCTCTTTGGTAAGTGTCGTGAGGGTATATGTTGAGTTTCCAAGTGAATTGTCAATACCTAATTCATTTATCAAGCAGTCTATGTAATGATATTTACACACAAAACGATGTTGTTTGGGGCTTTATCTGCGGGGACAACAACATATTTGTCATGGAGGTAGGACAAGTGTCTTGCAACATTTGGGTCTTTAAAAATTGACGTAGCGTGGGTATTGATATGCCCATTTAGTTTCTTAATTCGGATTTGTATCAACGACCTCACAGCCTTAATCCATTCGGAAAGAGTATCTACGTCTTCTTTCTCGCGTTTAGCCCATTGCCTGGCATAATCCTCGACTGAATCCATCAGTATTTTGAAGTTGTATTTCCAATTGATGGATTTAGGCTCACGATATTTCGGACCTTTGGATAACAAATTTCGCAGGGAAGTGTTATTGATAATGTTGAGGTCTCCGGTAATAACATGGCCAGCCGGATTATATGTGAACTGGGAACTAGCACTGGTCAAGTTTGAGTTACACATAGTGTTTGTTTCGCGATGTTTACAGGTAATTCACAGACCGGTCTATTTAAAATAGTCATATGGTGTTCATGTAATATAAATGATATACAATGCTGCCAGGAGCACTAAACTTTGTTTTTATAAACATTGAATACTTAACTGAACAGTTAGTCAATTAGTCTTTGATGTAAATATAAGAACGGTATATCTACCAACATTGCTTCGCGGTGTAGCGATTAACGTCCGGAATCAACTGTACGGCGGTTATACCCCGTGGTATAGAACCATTTAAACATGTAACAATAAACTGTTTTCAATATTTCTTTGTATTCTCACAATTGCGTATTGGCTTATTTGTAACACCGACTTATAAGAAATTCAAGCATATTTAAGGTGACTCGACTGTTGCTCGAACTTTCTTTACTGTATAAGATTTATACACAATGGCATGATAAATATCAATTATCCAGACATCCAAGCGTTAATTGTTTGTGCAAGATGAAAACGTTTCCACTCATTCAATCTTGAAATGAAGATCGTTTTATGAATGTTCTTTGTTATCTCAAATGCATCCATTAGAGCTATTTTCCTAACGCTTGTAGTTTAAAGGTTTGGTTGGCTTGCTTGTTTTGTTTGTACAAACGTTTGCTCAACCTTAATTACAATGCTTATGCAACATTTACACAATCAAGGCCAACCACACCTTTTAAATACAAGCATTAGGAAATTAGCTCTAATGACGTTTAATCTATTTGTATGCGATGTAGATTTAGACCGAAACAAACTTTGCTTTTCCGGTGACGTGGATTGGCTTAACTGTCCGAAATATATGCATTTAATGATGACGTGTCATAGGAAAGAATAAATTTTATCTTACATATAGATCAGGACAAATCATTTGAGAAAACAGAATTGACTATATTAGCAATAAATACCATGTTTAAGGAATTTATTGATATATTACCTCAGACTTTCACTCACTAAGTATGCATATTTAATCAATCCTTCTGACTTCATAAATTTTGTTGGAGAGTCTGCTGAATTAAGACTTTATATAATGAAAATTAATTAATTTCTTTCTGTGAAAATGCATCGCATATACAATAGAAATGTATCGCCCTACAGTGAAAATGAAAGTCTAGTATCATTATTCGACAGTAAACATGAATCGCATAACGAAAACAGCATAGTGGAAATTGATTCAATATCAACAAGCTGAATAACAAAACCTGTTTTAAGTTAAACAACATTAATAATTATGTTAAAAGGTACATTTTCTGCAAATGAAACTTAACTGCTACTTTTAAATCTCTTGCACGCTCTGTTCGTGAACTATTCTTAATATTTATTTATTTGTGTATCAATTTCTGGATGGCTGTAGGCGCGATGAAAACCTGTCCGCATCTCATACCTATATCATGAATTTATAAAACAGTACACATTATATATTATTTCTTATTTTATTAAAAATCTTGAATTTGTCGTCTGTTTATTTATCATTCTACATCAGAAATTCATCACGGATACAGTAAAATGACATTTTAGGATTCGCACATTACATATACTGGTTTTATCAATTAATTAATTTCCATCACAGCTGTTTGGCTCTATTTATTTATGTTACCTGGTATTGCATCTAGTTACACACTAAAAAAAATAAAAATAGAAAGTACTCTTGAGAAATACGTTTTGCCAGAATTCGAACCTGTCAAACCTACGTAATCACTGTAGATAAAGGAGTAAAGCCAGTAACCCCAATAAACGGCCCTGTAAGGGTGCATTTTTCAAATTCCAATTGTTTGAGTAAATCTACTGTGTATGTATTGCTAAATGTTTCATTTTTCAAAGTATGATAAGAAAAATTGTATATCGGCTTCATAAATTGTACATGTATCAGCTTGAAATAGAAATTGATTTCATTTAAGTCTATTTTTCTAGAAATTCTTCATCTTTTTCGACCTTATTTTATTTTTTCATATATGGCGTCACTTCTGGCCCATTAAAATTTTGGTTGAAACGTTTATGGTATGTACAAAATATTTCAGCAAAAATATTTGTGGATGAGGGATGGCGCCACTGTTAATATTTCAGAAAACTGTCATAAGGGAAATGCTTTTAAATAAATTTCAGCTTTTGACTCATTGATAGTTAAAGCGATCTATTAGAGTTTTCTAAATTTATAAAGAAGGCAAAACAAAAAGAAATTAAGAAACATGGTACAGTCAGTATTCTTATAGTGAGTTTTCCTTTCATATCGTCGTAAATTGTTTGCATTTCAAAATGAGGTCGCTGTTCAAGACCATGAAAAAGTAAAGTTGCTGTAATTGGAACTTTCCAGTCAGATTTTTATTCCAAATGGGCATTCTACAGTGAGTGTTTCCGAAATGACGGCACACATATCTACCCATTCTTGTGCCGAATTTGACTCGTACGTGGTGAGGCAATAGATACCGGAATCTAAGTTGAATATGCCTATATTTCCGCATCACCTACCATCTTTTAATTCTTTTAAGAAAATATATTACAACAAACGTTTCAGTTTTCAGTGTCGTCTTTAACGATGAGGCTCTTATTTAGAAAGTAAAACAACCCCGATTCGTTATTGACTTTACTATAGTTTGCTTGATACAGCAGAAAATTCATTACCATCATGTATCTTCAAGAAAACACAAACAGTTGAGCAATGATCAAAAATATTTTGCTTGCGGCATTGAAAGCTTTTGTCTTGCTGGTCATTTATCAAATACTGTCGAGACCAACAACAACTAAAAAGTCCGATTGAATGCTAAGCACGAGGAACAAACAAACAAAAAAGACGTTAAAAGATTGACGACAACAAACATGGGCTTAGGTCACCATTGTCTGAAGGAGTTATGTACGGTTTGGTAATGTATATATATATTTTTTAATGATTAACACATAATGAAAAAATGTTTCCTTTAAGTTTCAGACGATAAAAAATTAAAGTTCACACATAAATCATTCATGCCAGTTTAAAAGAATACCTTTTTGTCAGAAAAATTCCAGATTTCACAACTTGCTATTTTGCTCACTGAAATAAATATCTCAATAAGTAAGTATGTCATACAATTAAATATATATTCATAAATATGAGCCAAATGAATATTTTAATGTGTAACTGATTGATGAAGACTATCTTTTCAGTCTATGATTTTTAAAACATTCTTTCACTTAAGATTTTGGTTGTCCCATTTTCACTTTTTTTTTAACTATGTTAAAAAGTCAAATATCAGTATTTGTTGTTCTCGATTTCATACAAACATCATTTCTTATGTACACGATTGGGACAATAATTTGTTTAAACGTATATTGAAATAAGAACCACGCCTTTTTTTATTTCTTTGGTCAACATTTCCAAGTAATTTAGAGCTCATTCTAATGAATGGTATTCAGTCATTGTTAGGCCACGTACATTGACTATTACATCTCTATTTTCAGATGGAAAGATATCGTCCCTAACGATATTAGTTGCTATCTCATTGAAGCACTCCCGCCTCCATTTTCATTGCTCTTGTCTTCTAATTCTTATCTTATATATACGAACTGCAATAGTATGTACCGCAGCGAAGCTGTTAAAAAATAGATCTGATTATTTATGTGTGATTAAGGTAAGTAGTCATTACTAAGAATTAAAATATTTATTTCATTGTATATTTCTTGAGAACTAGCTTCAAGACTTAAGAGAGAATTTTGACCTTTGAATATAATAAGGTTTGTAATCAAAAGAGGAATACTACTTTGAAATGACCTTCTCCGCCAAGTTTGATATAAAATAACATGATAATGATTTTCTAATAGATAATATCCTTACAAGGTAATGTATAAATTTCAATCTCCTCATCAACAAACACAGTTGTACCATTTTTGTCCTTTGAGTTAGAGGATGTACTTATATGACCTTTATCGTATTCACTTAAAGTCAATCGGATTAAGTCTTGTCTATCAGAAAACGTTCCACCAAACACGAAAACATTCAACCTGAATAAAAAAAAAAAGAAAAAATAGCGTTCCAAATTTTAGTATTTACTAGAACACACCCGCGCGGGTTCGTGACTGAATTAAAGTACCTTTGCCTTTTTTTAGCCTGGATTTTAAGTATTCGTATTGTCATCTGATAAAGTCGTGCTGATTGTAAGGTGCACAGTTTTCTCTGCTTTCAAAATCTTTCTGTTTGAACCCGTCCAGGTTTTCTTACAACAATAAACTTACTATAAACTAAATATAATTTTTTAACTAATCAACCCAAATTAATAGTGGTATTTAGGTGGAAGAACACAGACTTGTTAAATAGTGTACTATAGTGTAACATAGATATAAAACAACTACTAGAAGAATTCCAGGTTCTCCTGATAGAGGAGGGATTTACAGAAGGTAACAGGTAACACAACAACCGGAGACTACGTGTGACATATACTATGGGTATCGGTATCGGACTCGACCCGGAACTTTTTAATCATTGGTAATATTAATTATGTAAAAAACAAAAGGGGCTGGAATGGTGTAATTTTTAAACAAAACCATTGTCCTATATAAGTTATTTATAAAGTTGAATTCTTTGATTCGTCGTGTTTACGTCATGCCGGCTAACAAATTGGACCTCGTTATTTTAGTGGTATAGATTATTTATTTATCGCGAAAATCTTGCAATTTGTGACAATAAAACCAACAGCTGACGCCATTAAATTTAATTAACATTAGTAAAAAAAAAATTAAGTCAAAGTGCATACATTTCAAAGCAATGTAATATTTTAGCTTCATATTTACTAAGCTGTGAGCTGTACTTGATTGAGAAAATTTGCATCAAGATTAGTACACGAGTCAGGCAAGTATGTTATGTTTTACACTTTACAAGAGTAACACGGCGAGTGTCCCATGAAATGGATCTGGAGTACCTGAGTTGACCGTTTTTATTACTCAATCATCAGTTTTCTTTGTGGTATATTTTTTTGAACTGCTGTTTGTTTTTTCATCGTTTTGGGGCATAGTGTTGTCTATTTTTTTTCGAATTATGGTTTTGAGTTGCTCCAAATTTAGGAATAAGAGCAAAGACTTATCTTTTCGGAGTCAGAATAATTTATCCGGGTAGGGACATGTCTTCCTGTAGATGTTTATCATGTGAACTAGCAAGGTAAAACATCCGACCGGGGGTATTGGTCAGGTACAAAGCAATGTTCGTGTACATAATAACATTGGCATGACATAGTTGCCAGTGGACGTTAAACACCTATCCATCTATCAATCGAAAACTCAAATCATACAGTCGTAGGAATATGTAACTTTGAAATAACATTTGCCCTAGACAGTATATGTTTGTTCCCTTGAATTAACTTGGCACATTCTCTGTTTTCTTATAATACATCTTTTATTACATTTTGAAAATTAAGAAAACAAGATAATGATGCAATATAGCAAAAACACATGCTTTCACCAAGAAAGAGTAGATTATGTCAACATTTCGATAAAAAGGAAGAAAAATTCTTAACTAGCTTTATAATATGTAGCAAACATTATTTTACCCTCAGAAATTTTCAAAAAAGTATTAAAATATTAGCCCTGCAAACTGAGCGAATAAGACGTATTTAAACATGTTTAATAATTCATTTTAATATGTAATACACGAATATGGCATTTCGTTGTAAGTGTTTGTTCTTAAACGCACAATAATGATTTTAAACAGTGTTCATTGTCATAGTGAATTTTGTTTATTAAGGTAAATATCGTTTTTATCAATTAAACTACAAATTAACTGTCTATTGGCGTAGATCTTAAAATATTTCGTGATTTTAGGTGTTGACTTTTGATGTGATATTTCGTCAACGCATTTTTCCATATGCTCATTCTAAAATATATCGCCGCTAAAGTTTTTCTTCATCTCAAAATGATTTTTGGTGTTGACATTTGAATGTGAGGTGATATTTTGTCTCCGTAATTTTTCCATATACTCACCAATGAAACTGTGCTGTACATTATAGGGTGTAAAGAAATATTAAAAGAGGGTGGGGGTAATATCGATATAACAGATAATCCATCAGTCACCTTTACATAAATTGCATACAATATGATTTTAACAAAGTTTTTTTTTAAATTAATAAAGCAATTCATAGCATTTTTCCTTTGATTACATCATCTTCGACCTTATCATACAAACAAAATAACTTACCTGTCCACGACATCAACGCTGGATTCCATTTTGTTTTAATATTTTACGTGAATAACATGTGTAAACAATCGAGATGTGGAAGATATTGTTTATCTTTGTAAACACCTGTCGGTTCTCAAATGAAATGAACAAGATTCTTTAAACGGACAGCTATGTAAATACTTCATATCTTTATTTAATTTAGAATTCCAGATATCTTATGTGTTTTCCTAAACATGAACCGTTGCCAGCATGGTAAATCTCTGCCAACAATATTTGTGGTAATTTCCAATTTCCAGAACTTCCTATTGTTCCTGTAATTGCTCATTAAAATTTTATGGTCGATATTTTGTGAGGTTTTGTGTTTACTGTTTAAAGGTAGAATCAGGCTCTTTCAGAGATACAAAAAAATCCTTCCTTTAAAAGTTTAATCAAAGATAGTACATAAACTTTGATGGCATCCGTTATTTGTTGTAAGATTTAAACATTCATTGGATATTCTGTCGAGGCTTCAGCAATGCACGGTATTTATGTAAGTTACTATTCACGACTTGAACATATTGTATTCTTTAATATGAGTAATGATCAAGCTATTCAGTTATAAACGACACTTAAAAACACATATCTACAAGTCCCACTCTTAAGATTCCTGACTGTGTACATGCAAAGTGAAGTTTTAAGAGACCTCGAAATTAGTTATATTCGTAATTAAAAGTAATAATTATATATCAAGATTCTATTATTACAAATGAGAATTTGCAATGATGTATTCCAAGAATAACAAACAACAGTCACTAAAAACTAAAGATTGAACAAAACGAACTCAATCAAAAACGGAGGTATCCTCAGGTTATATAATGGTATATAGGAAAAAAATCAGACAAATGCCTATGCTGTATTATATTAATGGTTCGGATTTTCGAAAATAAGATTTTAGTTGGAGTCATACTTGGAGATTGTCATTAGATTGTTGTACCTGCAATCCACTTCTCTTGACTCTAGAAATTGATAATGTAGGTCAGCTCTCAATTGTTAATTTTCAATTTCTAAATGACAAAAATTCCAACAAAACCTGCATATGGATTATTTATCTCCCAGTTGATGCGATATTCGATAGCTTGCTTTTCCTACAATGATTCCATTGATAGAGGGTTGCTGCTTACAAATAAAAACTATTAAACCCTGTGTTCTATGTGGTAAAGTTGAGATCATCTATTTGAAAGTTTTACGGACGCCATAAGTTGGTTGACCGTTATAGGGTATCTGTGTCACAGATGACCACGGATATGTTTCAATTGTTGTAGCTTCAATCCCGTCTTCTAAATTTTACACGATTGTGACATCACCGAATGAGACTTATCACCAAATGTGTACTAACGATGAGAAACATGACGGATGGCAAATGTGGAGCAGAATCTGTTTACCCTTCCGTAGCACCTGAGATCACCTCTGCCATTTGGTTGGGTTCGTGTTGCTGAGTCTTTTGTTTTTTCTGTGTAGTGTTTTGTGAATTGGTGTATATCTTCTCGTCGTATTTCGGTTTTGCAATGGTGTTGTCGGTTTCTTTTGGACCTATGAATTTGGATTGTCTCTTTGTTATCTTTTGACTTTTTTTTCATTCCGAACAAACCACAGAAAAGAATATAGTCAAACTAAAATCAACATTTTTTCATCCCGTGTTTGGTCTCTTCATTAAAAGTGACAGTGAGAAACCTTTAGATATTCTCTTTTGATTCTCCTGTTTTGCAACTTAAATTCACCAAAACTTGTTTCACCCAACTATCTAGTACAGTTCCGCATCCATCATGTATTTATTTCTGTTAAAACCAGATTTCCCGTAACATATGTTTTCTCCATTCCAAATCCAATGAACTACTTTATGGATCTGAGCTACAATTAAATCATTCAGAGAGGCTTTGCAATACTTTTTTTGTGTTTATTACTAATTTGAAAAAAATAAGTATTTGCTGAAATTTATAAATACTGTGTTGTCTATCGTCAAGCGTAAAAAGATAGATAACTCTGATTGGTCTTTAGAACAAAAAAAAGATATCGGACCTCTGTAATTCATCTGTCAGTGTGTAAACAGAAGTAGCTTGATAAAGAAATAACACTAATAACTAAGCAATTAGTGGAATATGGATTTTTTTCTGGTTTTCTGCAAAGTTTTAGATGTAAGCTTCTTATATCTGAGGGGAGTTACACCCGAAGATATATGAGAGGATTACATCTGATTTACATAGAATAAATAAATAAATATTTTATCTTTTCTCTTGTTCTAAAAAGAGCAATAAGTTTTGATAAAACAGGAAAAGTTTCATTATCTCAAATTTCTAGATGCAGTAACACTTTCGGAATATGTTTTGTAGTTATGAATTTGGAAAGAAATTTTAATTGCGTCTATTTTTCTTTCATCAAATTGATACCTTATCACTGCTTTTGTATGGCAATATGAATCGCTGTACTATCTTGTCTTTTTCTGTTTTAATTGCCAAAATCTGAACTTTTTGCTAATAAATGATAACACTTCTATGTATTAGATGTAAGCTTCTCATATCCGAGGGGCGTTAGCCCGAAGATATGAGACGCTTACATATAAGTAATAAATAAATATTTTATTTTTTCTCTTGTTCTAAAAAGAGCAATTAGTTTTGATAAAACAGGAAAAAGTTTCATTATCTTACATTTTCCAGATGCAGTTACACTTTCAGAAGATGTTTTGTATGGATTTGGAATGAAATCTTAATTTCGTCTATTTTTCTGTCATCAAATTGATACCTTATCATTGCTTTTGTATGGCAATATGAAGCGCTTTACTATCTTGTCTTTTCCTGGTTTACTTGCCAAAATCTGAACTTTTGCTGATAAATGATAACACTTCTATGTAAGTAAATAAAGATATATGAATGATTTATAGTTCGTTCAGATTTTTAAATGCATTGTGATTATCGAAGGAAATTGTCAGCATGTCCCATAAAAATGTGAATGCATCGATCATATGTTTATTACATTAACAGATTAAGACAATCGTGAAAAAATGCTAAAATTGTAATTTTTATACTGCACAAACTATAAATAGCATTTTCGATGAAAACTTATTCGACTTGTGTATATTTTTAAGAAGAGTACAAGTTTACATTTTAAGAAAGTGCATATTACTTTCTTTGGCTTTCATCCGTGTGGACAAACTTCGAAGGGGCAATACAGGGCCTTGGCCATAAAAGAGTCTACGACCGGATCAAGGCCTTTAACCATTCGAGTTAGTTTAGACATTGAAATGCTGGTCCCTTTCCAACACAGGGATGTAAGGTCATCGGACATTCACCCACAGTACACTGTATGCAAACCAACAGTAGTAGTTATAAGTAGCCACACTGTACACAACATTAAATTGATCAGTGTAATCAACTGATAAATATTACCCATAACTTACTGCAGACATCTTATGGCAGGTGGATAAACGAGGATATTAACCTGACACTTCCGTCCAGCTTAACCATTACTGCAAATTGTATATTTGTAGTCATTTATTTTTAATAATCATGACAAAATGAAAGCAAATCTTTCACGCTCGATGATGTAATATATCATCTAATTGGTGTTTTTCGTTGGGATAAGTATTTGTTATATGAATTCTCTAAACAATTGTCAGACGCATAATCATAAATCATTATCAAATGGAATTGTGGCCGATTGAGCTGCAGATGAAGCAAAAAGAAAATGCATCAACTTGACCAGTATATTAAATTAATATTAACGTCCTTTATTAAGTTGCAGCACTATTGCTTTTTATTACTCGAAAGATATAATTTTCCTCCATATAGAATTAATGATACAAAATTGTCCGTTATTCATAATCGTTGGCTGGCCACTAGTCTCAAAAGAAGTATTCTCTTTGGGTATTCTTGTTGATTGACGTTCATCTCAGAAGACCGAAAATAGAATAAAGCAGTTAAAATTATCATATGTACCTCTTGACTTCTTTTAAAACATCTTTTATGACGGTGGCTTGAATAGAAATAAGGAGCATCATAGGAGGTTTGTGGAATTGAAATCTGCTAATCATCACAATAAGGTGTTGCTGAACTTTTCTAGTTGAGAATCCTTGCTTAACTCTTAACTCTCGTGTGTGTTATCTTGTACCAATTTAACATGATGTATATTATGATGATCATACTGGCATTGGCGTATGTAACACTTTAGGGGGACACGAGTTTAATAGTTGTGTTGGTGCAAGAGCAAATCTTTGATTAAGACTTGAAATCCTCAACATATGCTTCAAAATCTTCTCATAGCTGAAATACAATCGTGTAAAACTTCTCTTATTGTAACATGGCGATACTAGTAGTATGATATGAGGAAACCATACAAAGGGTGAATTAAAAGCCGACTTAAAGCAAAGTTGACCTTAGATGGATTTTGCTATCCTTTATTAGGTTCCCTTTAGGTGATAAGCTCTCAAGTATTCAAGTAGTTATACATCATTTGCTTTATATTTTTAAGGTTAAAGCGTTCCTGATGGATGTACACCCAGGAACGCAGAAACATGGTTTTTTTTTTTTCATTTTCAAGCACTTCTAGTCTCCGAATGTATCATCAGCTCAGTGGTTAGTGCTTCGGAATTGGCATGATTTAAAACAAACCTTTCTTAAAAAGAAGTTGATCAAGTTTAGATTTTTTTTAACTAAGGTTCCTATTCCGTCGGGCAAAGTTAATCCAAGATGGATTTGGCGATATTGTTTATTTTTCTTTTGGTCATAACCTCCTCACTTATTCAAGTTGTTTTACATTCTTGACTTTTTATTGGGGAGCGTTTCTGATGAACGTAAATCCACTATAGCGCTTCGCGGGACGCATCAAAGTTCTAAAGTGTTATTTTTATTTACCTCTGACATTTTAAATAATCTTCTCACTGATGTGTAGAAGCTATTGCAGATACATTTTTAGAAAAGACAAGATACTTGTTGTACAATGTGGGCCTCTCTCCCTAGCTCTAAAATATTGATACTCTTTCATTCTATTGTAAAAATTGATGTATACGCCGTGGAGAAATCTGACTAACAAACAAATTGATTCGTAATTGAATAAATTTATATATATTGAGGATAATCACATTTCAAAAATACTTTAGTAATAAATAAAAACTTTTAATATACGCCAATTCAAGGATAACTATTCGCATAGCATTTTTTGTATGTGTGCTGGTCGACAGAGCAGTCAATAATGTGGTAGTGGTATTTGTATGTGTGCTGGCCGACAGAGCAGTCAATAATGTGGTAGTGGTATGACGTATGTGTGCAGGCCGACAGAGCAGTCAATAATGTGGGAGTGGTATTTGTATGTGTGCTGGCCGACAGAGCAGTCAATAATGTGGTAGTGGTATGACGTATGTGTGCTGGCCGACAGAGCAGTCAATAATGTGGTAGTGGTATTTGTATGTGTGCTGGCCGACAGAGCAGTCAATAATGTGGTAGTGGTATTTGTATGTGTGCTGACCGACAGAGCAGTCAATAATGTGGTAGTGGTATTTGTATGTGTGCTGGCCGACAGAGCAGTCAATAATGTGGTAGTGGTATTTGTATGTGTGCTGGCCGACAGAGCAGTCAATAATGTGGTAGTGGTATTTGTATGTGTGCTGGCCGACAGAGCAGTCAATAATGTGGTAGTGGTATTTGTATGTGTGCTGGCCGACAGAGCAGTCAATAATGTGGTAGTGGTATGACGTATGTGTGCTGGCCGACAGAGCAGTCAATAATGTGGTAGTGGTATTTGTATGTGTGCTGGCCGACAGAGCAGTCAATAATGTGGTAGTGGTATTTGTATGTGTGCTGGCCGACAGAGCAGTCAATAATGTGGTAGTGGTATTTGTATGTGTGCTGGCCGACAGAGCAGTCAATAATGTGGTAGTGGTATTTGTATGTGTGCTGGTCGACAGAGCAGTCAATAATGTGGTAGTGGTATGACGTATGTGTGCTGGCCGACAGAGCAGTTAATAATGTGGTAGTGGTATGACGTATGTGTGCTGGCCGACAGAGCAGTCAATAATGTGGTAGTGGTATTTGTATGTGTGCTGGCCGACAGAGCAGTCAATAATCTGGTAGTGGTATTTGTATGTGTGCTGGGCGACAGAGCAGTCAATAATGTGGTAGTGGTATGATGTATGTGTGCTGGTCGACAGAGCAGTCAATAATGTGGTAGTGGTATTTGTATGTGTGCTGGCCGACAGAGCAGTCAATAATCTGGTAGTGGTATGACGTAAATACTACACTGAAGTTCTTAAAAATAATATTATAAATTGTTCTACATTCAAAGCCGTGTGCTCCACGGATAGTCAAATAATAGACAATCATATCATAACCATCCTTGAATGTCTTTTGCACGTGCTTTTGACGGTCCTTTCAATTCGGTTGACAGTTATGGCTTTTCAAATCCCTACACAATCTTATCAAACAGAGATTTTCTTATGTAACTTGAAATATATGATAACAAATGTATTTGCTGCAACTCATATAAAGCCTTCTTCTGTAATGAAAAAGGAAAAGGTGCTAGATACACTTACTGGAACTGTGATGAAATGACCGTTTACATTTAATTTTTTCGTTGACAACATCTGGGTATGTTTCGGCAATAAAGTTTACCTACAGGTTATGCGTATTCCTATGCGCATCAAATGTATCCCTTTAATAGCAGACTTGGTTCTGTATTGTTAACTTGTCTCTCGTAATTCTATTAGAATGGCATCTATAATTTCTCTGTAATTTAACCGTAGGGTATTATTAATAGTCAGACGTAAATTAACTCCATGTATGTACTTTTGTCTTATGTTAGTTTTTTTTCGTGCTTCGTGCCGATCTGACAAGTGTTCAAGTTTCAAGAGTTTTACAATTTACTGTTACACAATTGTCCCAGGTTTGGGGATGGTTGAGCACCCACAAACATGTTCCACAACATGTTCCTGTACTAAGTCTGGAGACCATATCCAGAAATCAACGCCACTTTGCTTATTTGAATATTATACTAAAGAAATCGGATACGGGTCACGGAAATTATATTGAAATGATAGGGAATTTTGAAAAAAAATGTCTGTTTTAACTTTAATTTAAGTGATAGACAGGTTGCAGGGACAGAAAATAAATATACACAACAATATACACCATTTAAACGAAACATAATGACTGTCGTTGCAAAAATCTAGGTTCCTGAGCTATTTTAAAAATCGAAGCGAGAGGCTTTTAACATTGCAGTATAAAATACAGGCTAAAATAGCTGAAACGTCAAATTTGCAAACTTCGTGTTGAAAATTGGGTAACAAGGTCATTACAAAAATAGGTTGCGGGGATGAAACTTGAAACTTGAATGTCCAAAGAATAAGCAAGTCCAAACCTTGTATGTGTAGTCGTTGAACTCTAGGTTCCCACGTTAAGTTAAAATGCCCCTATTTCAAGAAGAATAAACTTACGAAAACACGAAAAATTCACTAGATTCGCGTTCATTATTTTGATTTTGACCGCCTGACAACTTTACGGAAATATCAGAGTGATTATAAACAAGGACTCTGTGACGGGCAACTTATAATATCCGTGTTTTAAAGATTTTAATGATATTAAGCCAGTCCAGTTCAAACTATTATCACGTGGTACAATTCTCATTTACATATTATGAATATTAATTAGCAAAAGTACTACTAATTTCTGGCTATGCTGTTATTCTGTGGTTTTCATTTATTGTTTTTTAGCATAAGTTAGGCCTTTGGTTTTTGTCGTTTGAATTCTTTCGAATTTTGTCATATTTTTAGCCAACAAAAGAAAAGGTACATGATTATTTTTTTAACAGTTTTATTTTCTGTTTTTAGAAAGTGTTTTATTGATTAAAACTTAATTGTGGCGTTACATATATAGAAAATACACCCTTGCACAAACATGTTTATCACACGAAGTCATTATATAAATAACACATAGCTGAGAGGGTGATAGAGAAGATTGTTACCCCGAGAAAACATTGTCAACTGAGGCTAAGCAAAGGTTGACAATGTCTTTTCTAGGGGTAACAATCTGCTCTATCACCCTCTCAGATATGTGTTATTTAATTTATTATACTAAATGTTCTGTTATTACTGTCTATTAAATTTCAAATTCAAAGTAATCAACTATGTCGCCTTGTACATAACAATCATCCGTATTTATTAAAGCGCGCACTTGAGCAAGGGTCTCCGTGAAGGGTAATAGAGTATTTGCCATGGGATAGTATATAAATAACACATAGCTGAGAGGGTGATACAGCAGATTGTTACCCCGAGAAAACATTGTCAACTGAAGCGAATCCAAGGTTGACAATGTCTTTTCGAGGGGTAACAATCTTCTCTATAAACCTCTCAGCTATGTGTTATTTAATTTATTATACTGAATGTTCTGTTATTTCTGTCTATTAAATTTCAAATTCAAAGTAATAAACTGTGACATCTTGTACATAACAATCATCCGTATTTAATAAAGCGCACACTTGATCAAGCGTCTCCGTGAAGGGTAATAGAGTATTTGCCATGGGATAGAGTAAATTGTCTCCCTCGTATTAACCAATCAAAATCTGGCATTTTGACATGAAGTATAATGATATATTGTAGTGCTCTCAGTAAGAATCATTTTGCCATATCGAAACCGTTTAAAGTATGCATTAGGTGTGGTACAGTTTAAAATGGGCCTTTAAGACGCTGCGTAACAAATTAATGCATCCAGCGAGACGACAGATAGACTGGTACCTTTGAACAGTTGCTAATCGCTACTATGGAGGAATTTAACACCATAACCCTTACTTTATCATCCAATAGACTGCATGTGTCGATGCGACTAAGATTAGAAGCTGCATGTAGTTACACCAGGAGAAGGTCATACACGATATTAACTAGATCCCGCAAAATGGTATTTCCTATATTAGAAATTTTCTCCGTCCATTTTTTCTACACATATTTTTGTTTTTTTGTCATACTGTTGGTGTTAACTTAGCAACATTAGAAGCATATCGGAAAAAGCCTGATTGCTTTCCATTACATGGAATACAAAAGGATCTGGAAAAGTGAAATTAAGAGACTATACACAAAGTCATACACAACTAGCTACGTATTTGCATATAATTCCTAGTATGAATCATTGATCCGTTGAAGAATACCAGAATATTCTACGGTTAGTAGAATTTAGCATGCAAAAGTGCATACAAAATGCATTTGCAAATATACACGATGGACATATATGCCTGTAAGAGTAGATATGCTAATGCAAGAACAACCTGTACAATCTAGCCTTTCAATTTGTGCCACGCATTTCCTCTGCGGCAAATTCGTTTCTTTAGTATTAAAGATGAATATCCATAATCAGTTGTTTCTTAGTAGTAGGTAAATGGTGTTGAAAGCGTGCGATGTCCTGTTTTAAGAGAGAACAACGCTCTAAAAACACATTAAAATCATTTCACTGCTCGTAAATGGTTTGTAGCAAACTTTCGTACTGGCCTTCAAAATTTGCCAAATATCAATTGGTCCTTCCAATTTAAAAAACTACTTAATTAAACTAATCATTAATTGGTTTTCGTTCAGAATATGCATGAAATAGTTGCCACCGGACGTTGACGGGTTAACAGTTCTCCGCTTATCTGGGACCCGAAAGCGATAAAATACAAACCACTGCCAGTTCAAAGTTAAAATTTTAAACACTATATCGTCCCAAATATGCGTAGATTGTCAGGCAGTAAATAGTTAATCGGCCAACTATAGAAGGTTATATTTTATTTTATATTTGATATAACCTTGACCTGCTAGACAGGGCATTCACAGGATAGCTTTTAAAGGCCGATTTAATATGTATCCATTTATTCCCACAGACGTAAATTTAATCTTTTAAAAAATAACCTGTACTTGAACTTCTTCATTTGAGCATTACTGAATGTTTGTTGGTTTAATTCATTTACACGTATCATTTCAAGGGTAGTAGCAAAAGATATTTAATCCCCATCGGCAGTTGAATACAATAGATTACCCGTTGAAGGAGTTATTCTAGTAGTATATGATAAACATGCATCGCTGTTTCATTTAAGATACCTTTTTCTTTTCATTATGTAAAAACATTGAAAAAAATCCTATTTAGAAAATCACTTCTCATTTAGTGAACTAGAGACAAGAGTAGTTCTTAACTTTCAAAAAACCATGTTATAATACGAAACCAACTTAAAATACAGGCTGCAGTTCACAGGTATGTTGTACCCATCTTTTCAATAAAATACATCTTAGAGTCAAAGGAAAATAGTAAATTTTACAAAAATATGTCTCAAATTACATTAAGTTCATGGCCAGTTTATCGTTTTGTGCGAGAAATGGTAAAATATGCAGGTGTCTCAATGTTTTATCTATCATAGTATGAGATATTACGTTATATCTTCATTGGATCTGTTCAATCGTGCAAATTCTGAGATACCTCACAGGAGTTTTGAATTGATCCTTCTTTTTGTGATTACGCTTTTTTTTTATATTTATTTAATATTTCAACTTATTTTCCCTTATCTTATGAGATGTTGTACATATCCATACAAACTTATCTTATGAGATGTTGTACATATCCATACAAGCTTATCTTATGAGATGTTGTACATATCCATACAAACTTATCTTATGAGATGTTGTACATATCCATACAAACTTATCTTATGAGATGTTGTACATATCCATACAAGCTTATCTTATGAGATGTTGTACATATCCATACAAGCTTATCTTATGAGATGTTGTACATATCCATACAAGCTTATCTTATGAGATGTTGTACATATCCATACAAGCTTATCTTATGAGATGTTGTACATATCCATACAAACTTATCTTATGAGATGTTGTACATATCCATACAAGCTTATCTTATGAGATGTTGTACATATCCATACAAGCTTATCTTATGAGATGTTGTACATATCCATACAAGCTTATCTTATGAGATGTTGTACATATCCATACAAGCTTATCTTATGAGATGTTGTACATATCCATACAAGCTTATCTTATGAGATGTTGTACATATCCATACAAGCTTATCTTATGAGATGTTGTACATATCCATACAAGCTTATCTTATGAGATGTTGTACATATCCATACAAGCTTATCTTATGAGATGTTGTACATATCCATACAAGCTTATCTTATGAGATGTTGTACATATCCATACAAGCTTACAATAACAGTGTTTTATACGTCCTGATTTTCTACTCTGGAGAATAAGAGGAGGGGCATTACATATAAACTCCAGTTATTGTCATTGTTGACCTCTAATTGTTTTTTAACAATGGGTTGCTATCCGATAGGCGTACATCCAACATCTCCTTTCATACAGCCTTGCCTCATTTTGCTGTTATGTTGAAGGTGATTTAAAGTTTTGAAATAAAAATTAAAGTTTTATGACGACTTATACTATTGGTCATTCTCCAAATGAGAGCACCCGATTGAATAAAAATTGTTAATACTCTCATACGAAGAATGTTGAATGTTTTTTTTTTTTGTTTGTGGTAACTTGGTTATTCTACAGGCAGGTAACAATTTATTGGAAATGAAATATGCCCGCTTCTGCCCATGTTTGTTTACAAGAAATGTGTGAATGGACAGAAATTACTGCTCACGTGAAACTTGAATGGTTAAATATCAGTCGTTCGGTTATTTATACCTTAAAAGAACTTAAAACTAAATAAGAACGCAACATACGATGATTTAAATTTTGAAGTTCACAAGACATATTTCTCGCTTATGTACCAGAGCAAAAAACAACGAGACTACGAGAGGTATGAAATTGCCGATTAAATTTTTTCTTCCGTAAAAAATTATCACAAACAAATACGATCGTTTCCCATCATGAACATAACCACACAGTGGTTCGTTAGAGATGATCGTTCAATATACATTCATATCTAAATGTAAATGAAATTCTACGAATGTTGATAATTTAATAGCGTTAAAATTCTTAAGTAACATGCTTTATAAGACAAACACATTTTAAAAACTTTTAATAAAACTTTAAGTCTCAAAAAAAAAATATTCACGTTATTATACTTACTTTTTTTGCACTTAGTATTGTATGGCACTCTGTATTGTATGACAATTGCCAGAAGAAAGTGTCAACGTTGCCACTTGATTAGGTGAAAATGGACAAACAGCGTCATTACAATGTTTAAGTCTTCTGTTGAAGGATCGTTTATCAATAAAATATACAAGTCGTTAAAATTCAGTATTCGTAGTAACGGATATAGCTACTTACTTAACTGTGTGACAGTTTCAAGAAACATTTTCCCATTGTAAACTTTCTATTTCTTTGTAGCAATATAAAAATATATGTCTCCCGGTTCCAAAGCTTGCGTTTTCTATCATATTCTCTCTAATAAAAGCTACTTACAAGAAAAGCTATTAAACAAAGGGTTCTTAATGGTAAAGTTGAAGCAATCTTTTCGAAGTTTACGGACGTCATCAATGATTTGAATATTGAACATGTGTCACAGATGACTACACAAACGATTTACTTCAAAAGATAACTAATATTTGATATCCATATTTTATTTTGATATACCCTGTTTTATACGTTAAATAGGCTTACATTGGTTACACATTTGCTATATTAATACCTTGACTAACAAATTCCTTAGATATAAACTTTGTTCAAATGATATTTTCAAAAGCATAAAAAATAACCAAATACTAAAGCATTGGTACAATTTGTTTGTCAACATAATGTTAAACAGTCCAAATGGTATCCGCTATGTCATCTATAAATAGTGCATGTTGAAGTCCATCTGTTCCCGGTAACCATAGTGACGATTAAACCAGCTTCTCAAAATTTACTTATCTTTGGTATGGCGACAAACTAGAACAGGTACATGGGAATGATGAACAACAAAGTCACTAACACTTCCAAGTAGTGTTCTACGGAGTTTGCCCATTCCACGAGTTCCAGTAACAATAAATGTTGCTTCATGCTTCTGGGCAAACTCGCAAATGGCGTGACCGGGTTTTTCTGCCGATTCTACGAAGAATTCAGCTTCAACCTAAAAGAAAATTGATAACTATTAATAATAAATATGATAACTTCATAAGAACGTTTTAAAAAATTCAGAATTCTAGGTCTGGCACGAGGTTGGTGTCGATTTACATTTTGTCATATCGATTTAAATTCATCGATATGCACCCTTTGCACTTTTAGACACGCTTTTAAATTCAAGCACACAATTGGCGGAAATAAGAATATAGAAAATTCGGCATTCTATTAATTTAAGGTTCACTATACTTTATGAATAGGGTTCATAAATGGCTAAGTTTATGTTAGGGTTTGTTCTAGGTTAGCGTTAGGTATAAGGGTTAGTGGTAGTTATGATCAGATTTTTTCAACTGACGATGAAAGACAAAAGACATTTAACAACAAAAACAGAAATGTTCCAGGTAAATGTATGCTAAGGAATCTCTGTTCTAATAACGTGAACAAATCAGGATTCCTGAAATGTTAACTCGAAATTTACTATCTTGCGTATTGTTTATTGTCAATGTCCAACACGGAATTGTTGAAATTATGTGCCAAACGTTTGTATATGAACTCGCGATGCGTTCTTAAAAAATCAGAGTTTGATTAACATATTTGCGTTAAAAGTCATCTATTTCAATCTATTCAATACTACTATTTTTGCACGCTTAAGGAGAAGATACGTGACATAATTACGCAATAAAATGTGGTCACGCACCGAATTCGTATGATACTTTTTTGATGGCATTAAAAGTGGAATATGCTGATTGTTAAAATCGTTTTTGCTGTGACATAATATAAATCCATTGTTAATTGATGGGTCAATGCAATTATGTACAACTCCATTTCCCTAGTCAGATATTGCTATCATTTCTTTTATGTTGTTATGACTCATAAAGTTTGTGTTGGGTGTCGAATATCAAAATATTTTGGCCTTAAGCGTTACGAACGAGGCCATATTCATTGAAATATGTGACTCGGAAAATGATATTGTTACGATTTCACGTTACTTTGTACTTTTAAGCGTATGTTTCTATATATGGGCAAGCATACTATGCTAGCTTCTCATTTAATCTGTCTTGATTGCTTCTTATTGATAAAAACTCGTTTAGTTCGATTACTAGAAGTACTGTAATTAGTTTTTGAATAATTTAGTACCAAGACTTTTCTGGCTTTAGAGTAGATTTACTTTGTTTTGCATATTTTTCATCGTATATATACATTTCAGTGACATGTTGATAACTGTTAACTACTTGTTTTACATAAACGTATACATAACATAATATATGTACTTACATTATCTGCATTAGCTTTGGCTATAAATTTGTCCTTTAACTCGGAAGTTTTTGCATCAGCCTCTCTTTGACATTCTAGAACTCTCCCTGGACCTATTTAAGACAATTCAAAAGATGTTAAAAACAATCAATCGATAAACCAATTTAAAACCAGTGTTTCTAACAGATACAGCTATTTTATACACTTTTTTATATATGTTTCAGAAAAAAAACAGAAATAAAAGGTACTGTTGCCCATAGTCAAAGACTAAAACCGATTCCTGACATATGTAATTTATGAAGCTGGCTTATTATCTTTTTTTTTTGCATGGGTTGATTTTAATGAAATTCTCTCTATGGATATCACATAGTTTGCATAAAGCTTCTTTGTTTGAATCGTATATTTCTTTGACTTATAGATTTAACAGTACATTGCATCTTTTCTTCCATTTTTGGGTGCTGTACCGTATCTGAATCCATTTTTTTTTTATTTTGAAAAGAAAGAAAGAAAAATACAATTCAACAAACTTTTGTTACGCGTCTGGGCTCTTTGATGCAGGAAAAGTTTTGACCATAAACTATCTATGAAAGTCAAATGTTTTAATAAGATCCACATGACCTATGCAGTCATCTCTTAGAACCCATTTATTACAACCACAGAGAAGTACAGTCGTATTTTCAGCACAAAGAACAATGATTGTCTCATATTTTCTGTTTTAAATAGACCATCTTGACTTACTCATTGTAGTTGCGTTAATGTAACTTTCAGGACTATGTAGAAACAGAACTTTGTTTCCGGCTTGATGGAAATTCTGGACATACCCTAAAAAATATATGAAAAATACCCTTTATAAATAACTATCATTATACAGTAAATAAAATTACATTAGGAAACTTTCCCTTCCTACACTCCCAACACAATTTCCTTTTGAAACAAATTTACAAAGTGGTAAAACCGTTTCCTCTTTATAAACTAAAAATAGATGGAAGTAAAATTTTCATCGCGTTCAATTGCTTAACTCCTTTTTCGTATAATAAATTTTGTCTGATACACTTACATGTTAGGTAAATCAAAGTACTGAAGTACTGAACATCGGATGACCGCAAGTTCTTGTGGATGGTCACAAGCACTTGTCTCAGAAAAAAAAATCACATCTCTATACCTGAAAGTGAGGTTGATGTACAGATATATTTTTTCTCTGAGACAAGTTCGTGCGTAGATGATAAATAAATGACAGGGAATTCAACCTCATCGTAATAACTATTATATTGTAGTGATACAAATCAGTATACTCTGGTTTGTTGTTATATATTATATTAATATTTGTATATTACAGTTACAAGTATATAATCATTCTATTCTACTATATTAATAATAGTGCAGTGCAAGTGCATGGTGGACACTCTTCCGTAATAATTCGATTTTTCTAATAGATTGGATTTCAGTAGGCATTCAGATTTTCCCGCAAAACGTTCTATCTCCCATGCAGAGTTATCGGTCCTTGAGAGAGCAAGGATCGATAACTCTGCATTGGAGATTGCAAACGTTCTTGAGATATTCTTCCGCATGCGTTAACCAATTTTTCTGTACGTGTGCATAGATATTAAAGATTTTTTACTTATATGTATATTTCTAACGATAAAACATTTTCATATTATTAATTTATGTTTTAAAAAAATATTTTTAGGAGTATCCATTGAAAAAATGAATTTATGACAAGCGATAAGGAATGTTATTTTGCACTCGATAATGTCCGCGTATTTATCATGTTTATAGATCGGTTACAATCCCAACACGAAAGTTACGTAATGGAAATCTAGGCGACAGCAATACACCGGAATGCCCTCACGGTCATCCGATGTAAAAATATTATGTCTGATCTTCTTTCATTTACGATATGGTGTTGTTAATTGCTAATGTTGGGTTTTAGTCATACCATATATTTTCGTCCAGTAACCTTTATTACAATTTGTACTACACTACAATCGATTCCTATGATAACGCTTACATTAAAAATTTGATAATTTTCTCTATATAAGATGTATAATGTTTGTCTTTGTATGAACAATGCGACAAGGACGGGCATGAAGGCGTGTGATTTTATTTTCTCTACAGATCATCAAGAAGAGACACTATTGTATCTTCCACACCACCTATATACAGAGGTTACTTAATCCTCTTCATATGTGACAATACAAAGAGAAAACTCACCCTTTTCTCTTTGAAAAATCTCCAAATATTCAATTCATAAAAAACCAGGTAAGAGAAGTATATATGTTCTGGCATGTTATGTTATAACACAATGAAGTGCGAACCTAGGTAAGTACAATACGGCTACTTTTGATAAGTACCACCATTAAAAGTAAGATTATTCACCTGGATAAACACAAATTAAAAGATGTCAGATCGTCTTCTATACGTGTATATGTCAGATTTGTTACCTATTTATAATCTCAACTATAAAAAAAATACAAATGTAACACACCATGCAGAGTACAATTTATTCTTTCCCACATCAACTTGAGAAATCAGATCGTCTCCTCCGTTTTTTCGGTGGTAACTTTACCAAACAGGATTTCTTAAGGTAGTTTTCTCATTATAAACATTAAAATCACCAACACCACCACCACCATAAAAGTAAACTTATTTTGTTTCTTTTTATAAATATAAATCCCAGAACAAAAAGTAAACATACTTTATTTTCTTTTAAAAATATAAACCCCATAACAAAAGGAGTAAAACGTTTCCTTCGTAAAACACAAATTCTAAGTCTAGTGTGTATCAGGCACGTTTTATTATTGCCTTCTTGAAAAAGGTACCCTCATCTCAAAGCCAAAGGGAGCCTCATCATTATTCTATTCGCGTACTTATTAATTTATTTGTATTTTTGCAAGCTTTTAGTTTTGAGACCGCAATCTTTCATACGTGTGCGACGTTGAAAGTATTTCCAATCGCATTCAGCCTAGAGATAATACATATACCAGTAGCAAACCTGCAGGGTCCTACAGGCTTCTACAAAGAAATTCGTATTGACCTAACTATATCTGACAAGCTAATAATTAAATGTAATATTTGCATCTGGATAATACTTTGAGTGGTCTATATATACAACGACTAAACGACTAGGATTATACCTGACATGAATTCTAGAATGACATCAAGTGACAGCTTAACTATGTTTCTAAATACTGTCTGGAGTTTAATGCCAGACCAACTCCAGTATGATGTGACAGTGACTGCTTCACAATCATTCTTGTGGTTATGAGAACAGTATAAAGTTTTATGCATAAAAAAAGAATAAAAATATGAACATCAAATCGCTTGTAGTAAGTGTTTATTGTAAGCTTTGTTTACTAACCAGTACAATAAATAAAGATAATACTTTATAAATTTCGTGCGTCCGAAGCGCTTTATTCTGTTCCTTTATCAGGAACGTGCGTCCGAAGCGCTTTATTCTGTTCCTTTATCAGGGACGTGCGTCCGAAGCTCTTTATTCTGTTCCTTTATCAGGAACGTGCGTCCGAAGCGCTTTATTCTGTTCCTTTATCAGGAACGTGCGTCCGAAGCGCTTTATTCTGTTCCTTTATCAGGAACGTGCGTCCGAAGCGCTTTATTCTGTTCCTTTATCAGGAACGTTCAAAACTAAAACATTTGAAAGCTAGGGGTGTATAAGTACGTAGAAACGATAGGGGCTAAATGACAACAACAAAAACATTTGAAAGCTAGGGGTGTATAAGTACGTAGAAACGATAGGGGCTAAATGACAACGACAAAAACATTTGAAAGCTAGGGTGTATAAGTACGTAGAAACGATAGGGGCTAAATGACAACGACAAAAACATTTGAAAGCTAGGGGTGTATAAGTACGTAGAAACGATAGGGGCTAAATGACAACAACAAAAACATTTGAAAGCTAGGGGTGTATAAGTACGTAGAAACGATAGGGGCTAAATGACAACGACAAAAACATTTGAAAGCTAGGGGTGTATAAGTACGTAGAAACGATAGGGGCTAAATGACAACAACAAAAACATTTGAAAGCTAGGGGTGTATAAGTACGTAGAAACGATAGGGGCTAAATGACAACAACAAAACATTTGAAAGCTAGGGTGTATTAGTACGTAGAAACGATAGGGCTAAATGACAACGACAAAACATTTGAAAGCTAGGTGTATAAGTACGTAGAAACGATAGGGGCTAAATGACAACGACAAAAACATTTGAAAGCTAGGGGTGTATAAGTACGTAGAAACGATAGGGCTAAATGACAACAACAAAAACATTTGAAAGCTAGGGATGTATAAGTACGTAGAAACGATAGGGCTAAATGACAACAACAAAACATTTGAAAGCTAGAACGTAGAAACGATAGGGGCTAAATGACAACAACAAAAACATTTGAAAGCTAGGGGTGTATAAGTACGTAGAAACGATAGGGGCTAAATGACAACAACAAAAACATTTGAAAGCTAGGGGTGTATAAGTACGTAGAAACGATAGGGGCTAATTGACAACAACAAAAAAACAGAACTAAAAAGAATAGCCAAATTCATCTAACATCGACTTAAACCAACAGTTTCAAAAATATATTTGTTTAAATATACGATTTTTATGGCGTTTTAATGATCGTAATGTCTCTCCCTATGTTTAACAATTAGATTTCTTTATTCAATATAGTATAGTCTGTAAGTTGATTTTACCCCTTTCATTTGTGTTATTCAATAAAAAAAAATATAACGCTACCGGCATCCAGTAAATAATTACGCTGATCTAAAAAAAGGGGGGGATTGAAATTTCGATGAATTATGAGGAATGTTTTTTAGTGTTGGGATAGAAGCATTAGCGAAATAACAGCAATTTAAAAACGGATCCTTAGCTTATGTTTACCAATTTCATGTAGGGATTTTGTGTCTTGAATATATGCACTCTATCATTCTTTCCACAGAATGCATGTGTCCATATTGTAGAACGGATCTGAAACGCAGACCCGTTCTAAGTTTACATCGAACTATACGTAGACTGGAGTTTAATGTCGCGAAAATGTTATATTTGCCATTAGTGAGGTTAACGTGCATGACTGCTCAAATATATCAAGTTTTTAAGATATAAACTTAGTATGAAATGAAATGCACTGTTGATCTTCGCTTTGTATGCACCGCAATATTATTCAAAACCTTATGAAACACCTTCTACGACATTTTTTAAAGATCGCACTGGTTTAAACACGCCATTATAATTGAATTCATACAGAATATATCGCCAGAAATTCAGTAAATAAATGTATTTGGTTCATGGAACTATGCGTGTCTCTAAACCCAATAACATTTAAAAATGACAAAAATACGAGAAAATTCTAAATACTCTCGGAACCCTACATGCTACTTCAAATCGGAACTTTATCCAGAAGTATCTACCATTTTAAGATTGATCCATCATGTCAATGAACCAGAAAGTAAATGTGCAGTTAATACGTTTTTACAGCTTCTAATATTTAAGCTATAGACATAAGGACATAAGACTTGACAGCCGTCTCAACTTCACACGAAGAATAGATAATCTGTTTCATCTACCTTTAAACTTAGATCCTCAAGTTAGATATCAGTTGAAAACTGCGAAGCCCCAGTCCATTCCAAATGAAGAAGCAAATATGACCCATTTGTTTTTCAATACAAATATATATGTTACTTTGAACGACGAACAAATTCTTGTTTAATTCAACACAAGTTAGGGTTATAGTTTGGTGAGCAGACCGAGACATGAGAGGTTGGACAGGGATAAGGGAAGAAGGGGCGGGAAGATGGATTATTGGGAGGGAAGTGAGAATCAGAAACCTCCCTTTCCATCCCACCCAGAGAGGGAAGCTTGGCTTATAGCAGTATGGAAGGGGAATAGGGGGTAAAAGGGAGGGAAGCCGTGGGAATCAGGGACCCCCTGCACCTCCTCGTACATGTAAATGTCAATTTACTTGTCTTAATTACTTTTAAAGCTTGAGCAAAATTCAGACTAAATTCGGCAAGCAAATTTAATTAATTATTTTTTATTTCCAATTTGGTAACAAAATGACTTGACAATTATTTCTTCTGCCCGATAAAATATAATATTCATCTTATATAATTGTCCTTTACAAGATATGAAACGGGTGAGAACTTTTGAGACAAAGAGGATAGAGAGTGAAACGTCCATCAAATCTCCCTTGGTGTTTGCAGTAGTGGAAAACTTTCAGACATTTTGAGTGTTCAAACACTATTCGTATGTTACCTGAGTTGTCAGTCGAGTGATTCAGTACTTAAAAGTATACCCTTCAAGTTTTGAAATTAATTGGTTTGTGACATTTGTATTTTACTTTTAAATTAATATCTGAAAGTCTATAAAAAATCAAAACGCCTCTAGCTAAACTGAATTCAGATTTATAATTTTTGAAAAATAATGCATGAAAGCTTTAGACATGCGATCATAATTATAATCCTTGTGTACGTGATGTGTAAAATTACACTTTGTACCACACATAACATTTACCATAGCATATATATATATACTATACATAAATATGCATACATCGTGGTTTGTTTTGAATAGAAATTCAAAACAAAGTCAATTATTGCAATAAAAATTCTAGAATTTAGAGCAGGATGGTCCATGAGGCATGATGCGGAAACTGCGAGTTGATACCGGCATTGATGTGTGTGTGTATATAACAAATCGACATCCATGTGTCAGGCGAGAAAATGGGGGGCATGTTGTCATTAAGGAGAGGGAGGGCTACTCATTGTCCGAATCCGTTACCTTCCTGCTGTTCCCTAGAAAATGCACGATTGAACAAATATGCGTCATGTGCATGTCAATGGCTACTCTACCTGGTCGATATTAAAATTCTTGAAATATTTCGCATAACTACATGAACAACGTGACCACTACACGTTTCATTAGAATTTAGACACAGTATAGTTGCTATACTTACAGTTATATGCATCTTCAGCAAACTGACTTCCATCTAAACACATAACAACTTTCGCCATGTTAACTATAGTTGTTGACTGATAATATATTAATAACTGACCCAAATCTGTACTACGTTTATTTCCACACTTGGATAATCACTAACAAAAATTTCCACTCGGTTATCGTCTTTCAAGATGGAATTTTAAAATTGTTAAATAAATACTTATTTGGAGTTGCAATATTTGAATACTCGAGTTTATAATGGCGAAAAATCAATGCGTAAATTATAATCATATATTGTAATATTGAAGTATCGATCAGATAACGTTATCTTTAGAAAATTTTGGTCTATTGAAAAATAGCTAAAATAATAAAACTTGTGCAACATTTATTTAAAAAGAAGTCTTGTTCCCGTATGGTAGGCCAGAGCTGTGCTGATTTTTTGTTTGTTTTGCGTCCACTTACTATAGCTTGGGTGTTATTTTTGGTGGCCTGAAGTAAAAAACAGACACTTAAAAAATAAAAAATCAGGAAATCAGGAAAATAAAAAAAAATCTTTCTAAGGGGACACTTGAATTATGAATGGCCTAAATCCTTAAATAAATATAAATAATTTGACATTGGCATTGACACTAACAATACATTATATAACATTGAACTAAAATTAACTCTAACACAAGTTATCGCAAGAAAACACTGTTTCTTTAGACACAACTTACATAGTTATGTATTTGAATGTAGCTTGCATAAAATTATATACGCAGTTAAATAAGAGTAATTACGATTTACATTTAACCATGATATACATGATATACATGATATACTTCCCCCATTTAAATATTGTAATATAACCTATTGTGTACAATTGTATTATCAAACTGCGGAGATATCTATTATAAAGAATAGGACAATAAAGAGGACATGAAAAGGTCACCATATCACCTTAAAAACATAGAAATACCAACATCGTAAGGCAACTTAGAATAGATAGGCGACAGTTAATGGTCAGTATGACATTCAACTAGTGACAAAAATTGTACAACACTTCTATTAAGTTAACTAATGACATCTTATATAAAATATTTTTCATATTATGTATACAATGATGTATAGGAATTTACATAGATTATACTGTTAGTTTGGCATTTCAGCTATTTAGTAAGAAGTGTCCCTTGAAATATCAGATTATGTGTTTTATGAGTTTTCCTCAGAGCCTTGTTGAAAAATTTCAGCATATTTAAAAGGGATTTGGTTTATACAGTGTCATTTAAACAAAAAATTCAGAAAATGTATTAGTCACAGAAAGTATTAGTGTGTGCAAGCTGTCATTGAATCTTGATGTTTGACTCGCAATTTTGTGAATACAAATTACAGTAACTGAAAATTGTGGGGTGATGGAAATAAAGCTTACGTTTGTGCAACAGGGATTTTGTACGCGAATAAAAGTTGCACATTCGTGGAGTTAAATGATTAAAGAACTGAATGATGTAGGTTCTATCTACTTGAAAAAGAATCTTTTACAATTTTGAGACAGAAACTTGCCGCCCCAAATCTGGATCGGCAATTGCTATGTTTTTCATATGATATGAATCGGGCTCTGATGTCCACGGCCCCAACAAGTCTTATAAAAGGCTGTCAGTGGTCACAGCAAGTTCAGACTAGAAAATGCAAGTAGTTCAATTTGGACCAAAATTAGGCCTTAAATAATAGAAAATGTAATATGATAGAATTAAATGTTGAATATATGTACTACCATCAAACATTGTCATATTCTTTTCGTGTTTTGAACACCAATGAAATGACAGAAAATTTTGTAAAATTTGAAAATAATTATTTATTACGTGTACCCAAAATCTTGACGTTTGACTCGAGTTTTTGTAAAGAAATAGCATTAAACACAACCTATACCGAACAGAACTTGCTTGACTGAACTCTGAAAATCAATTTTGTATATACTATACCGAACAGAACTTGCTTGACTGAACTCTGAAAATCAATTTTGTATATACTATACCGAACAGAACTTGCTTGACTGAACTCTGAAAATCAATTTTGTATATACTATACCGAACAGAACTTGCTTGACTGAACTCTGAAAATCAATTTTGTATATACTATACCGAACAGAACTTGCTTGACTGAACTCTGAAAATCAATTTTGTATATACTATACCGAACAGAACTTGCTTGACTGAACTCTGAAAATCAATTTTGTATATACTATACCGAACAGAACTTCCTTGACTGAACTCTGAAAATCAATTTTGTATATACTATACCGAACAGAACTTGCTTGACTGAACTCTGAAAATCAATTTTGTATATACTATACCGAACAGAACTTGCTTGACTGAACTCTGAAAATCAATTTTGTATATACTATACCGAACAGAACTTCCTTGACTGAACTCTGAAAATCAATTTTGTATATACTCAATTAACGTTAGCACTGAACTTTTCTTATAAAGGCCGGACAAACATACTGTCGAGTACACTTTAGACTTGGTCATGTCAAGCTAAGATTTTACGAATAAAGGATCGGATTTTCTTATGAAAGCATTGTTTGGAATCTATTTAGTGAAATGGGGAGTGGTCATTATTTTAGACTAAACAATTAGGAAACAAGTAATCGAATAAGTGTTATACATGTAGTCTCCGAATATTTACAAATGCTTCAAAAAATGATTTTATTTTTTTCACATTTTGAAGTATTCCCGGGGTTTCTATCTTTTAACGGATATGAAGCTTCTACCCATCCGGTTCAGCTGAGTTCGCATCGGATTGTGGTTGGGGTTCATACTACTCGCAGTCAAGATATAAGATATAAATAAACAAAATCACCTTGTCCACAGAATTTCATTTATTTATTATTATCTATTTTTGTTTTTTGTTTTTCTTATTTCATTTTTTGGTTCTCAATTCTATTTTCTTTTTTTGTTAATTGTGTTGGGCTTTTTTCCGACTGTGTGCAAATGCCTCATATTACTAATACCTTGAAGATAGGTTCACTGAACTGTACATTCTCTGTAAAATTGCAATTGTTATATTATTATATTATGTAAAGGAGAAGACTTCATCATAAGTTGGTTAAACTTGTGTTTACTATGTAAAGAAGAATTGTTTTAAGACTTCATCAGAAGTTGGTTAAACTTGTGTTTACTATGTAAAGAAGAATTTTTTTAAGACTTCATCAGAAGTTGGTTAAACTTGTGTCCGATCCTATTTGTCTCTTTGAGCGAATAAAATCGTTATAAACGAAAAAAAAAAAAAAAAAAAAAAAACAACAAAACTAGCGGTCTTTGGTTTTGTAGGCTATTATTTGACCTATCATTTTTCTTTTTGTCAGGTTCTTTGGCTAATGAGTTTAATTCCCACCCTTTGTATCTTCTCTTATAAAGTTACAAATAAAAATATATATATGTTGTTGCAATATAAAAGTTTAAAAAACACAAACAATTTCAATTTTAATCACCGTAAGATAATCACACACTTATTACGAACGTAATTAAACATGCCAGTATACTTTTATTGAAACTCTTCATCATGAATGTTGATGGGAGGCCTATCATTTACTACAGACCAACTTAAAGGAAAATCACACCCGCACTTCTGATCATGAGCATTGATTTATGTACATTTGAATTCCAGACAATAATAAAATATATCAGCAATGATGCTAAGCGAAAAAGTTGAATATTTCACAATACATATACTAATAAATGTTAAATTAATACTTAAAACAGTCTTAAAGCGTATTCTTGAATTCTTTTGTGTCTGAGTTATATATATATAGATATGGAATATGTTAAATTCTGTAAAGATATGATTAAAGGGAGATATTAGGTAAAGTCAGCAACCCAACCACAATAAGTCACCAAAGAAGACATAAAGTATTCAATGTTGTTGAAATTGTGAATGAAGACAACGGTTTACCAAATTATGACATCAACACCAAATTCTGAATAGACGAAAAATGATTTCTTCGACCAACATTGTTCAGGACAAACGCGTGTGGTTTTTGTTAAAAAACTAGTAATATTCGATTACTAAACTTATGACTTTGATGATGCGAAGAAACAAACTAACAGTTATTAAGTAAATGTCAGGGTATTATTATTATTCAGGAAACACACTTTTTGTTATGTTCATATCATGTTATTGCAAATCCATGAAGATTATCTATAGAGAAAAATGATAGACAACATAACAACTATTTTGATTTACTGGCGATCACAAATTGCTTTGTTTATTATGATAGCCTAAATAGGTGTAGCTTGCATTTTCTGTTTTGCTATGACAATGTTATTCTAAGGCTGCGTCAATCTACGGTTGTACGGATAATGTATATACTAAAATGACTCTATGGCTCCCTTTATTTGTGTTTCGACTCTCAACTCTAATTTGTGTATGTGTGGCGATGTCTCTAAGGTTCAATGTTTGAAAGATGACTATCTGAAATCATAAAACTTGTAGAGAATTGCAAAACAATAATTAATAATGTAATATGCCTATTTTTGCATTTATTCATGCTGATTGTGTGAAATACAACCATGCCCGCGACATGTTTATTTAACAACGTGTGCCATGGACAAATGATATGGTTACATAATATAATCTGTTCTATTCTTTGTTACATTTATGATAGTGAATATTAATGAAAAGTTCGCATGTTACAGTTATTTTAATATCCGACATTAATTCAATATATCCTTTTGGAAACGATCATATCAATCAATTAAGAAGTATTGAGGATTCCGTAAATTGAATTGCCACCATTTGATTTATAGGCAATAGGTCGATAATTGGTATGATCTCTTCGGACATTCTGTTTCGCTCTTATGTGGTCGCCATCAGTTACTTTTTTTAGTTTTTTTTTTATTAAAGAATAATATTTGTTGATGTCACAAAACTAGGGAGTCAAATGATTAAACTTGTGAATTTGTATTCGAAATTTTGTTTTTTATAAATAGGAATATTATAAACTGCTCTCTGAAATCCAATATTGCCTTAAAACGAATGTATTTTAATACCTTATATCTGTAAATAGTAAATACCATGTTTAAAATCCATTTGTTAACCTAACAAAATGAATGTAATGAATATGATAAAAGCCATATTAATTTTCTTAAGTTCTTCCACAAAATTATCGTCAAGAGATTCGTCCAAGTCTTATTGCCTAGTATTTAATGAAATTGTTGACTTGTATACATCCAACCATCATCAGTTATTTCCTAGATAACTGAATGAAGAGCGTGTCATCAGAAAAAAAAACTGTTAATGTTACAAAGTGATTGAAAGTGTTCCTTACATGATTGGAGAGTAAATTTAAAGTAGTCGATCTAAGGCAATTACCTTTTGTTTTACATAATGTGAAGATTACATCAGGTAATAACGTGCCTTAAATCCTAGGTTACATCAGGCAATACCGTGCCTTAAATTCTAGGTTACATCAGGTAATACCGTGCCTTAAATCCTAGGTTACATCAGGTAATACCGTGCCTTAAATCCTAGGTTGAATAAGTTGAATCAACGTACTGTATTACGAAGTGACAATGGTCGTGGAGTCATATAAATTGTAGCATCTTCAGTTAGAACTATTAATGTAGTTCTTTTGATAGGAAAGCTACGACATCACTAGACACAACCTATCTCAACAGCCTTTGAACAATTCTTGAAGATAGATATAATTTTTGGTGATTTTTACGAAATTCAACGTTTTGGTTTATATCTCCTCAACTTCATTGAAAGTGGTTTTATATGGTGGCCATGATTTGATATAGATAAACTTTCTATATCTGGCTCTGATAGTTTTATTTGAATGAAAGAAGATAAGAGATAGATTAACGTCAATGAAACAACAACCCAACAATATAAGTTAACAAGAACAGAAAATTGTTAATTTTAGAGTCGAGGTTATATGGATGAAAAGTCTGAATTTTGGTAATTTGTCTAAGATAGACAAGTGCACCAATACTGAAGAGCAGTTATGAATCTTGAAAAAAAAATGTGCATCATGTAATTCATTTCTTGCTTTTTGATTGAAATACTTTTCGATTATCTGTTGACGAAAAATTCACTTCATTGAATTAATGTTACATAATTGATATTGGACCAAGACTTTGTTGAGTCATAAAAAATATCAAGGATTTATTCTAATGTACTTGCATTGATTTGTTCGACGTTGATTACTATATCAAATATTTATTAGATGTTACAGGGAGTTTTTGTTTAAAGCAACACAAAATTGTTTTAACACATTTAGCTTTCGCGAAATGGTTTCGAGATGACAAATTAAGCTTGTGCTTGAAGCCGTTGTTTCACTCCTTAGAAACTTCTTAGCCAATTTATACTAAATAAAAATTAGTATTATTATTGTTCTCTACATATTTATTTTGTATTGAACACAAGCTTTAAAATAACCAAATGTTTTACTTCTTTTCCACATCAGTGTCTGTGCCAACTTTTTACTCCGTGTTTGTGTAAAACCTTGTCAGTCATAAGTCGTGTATAACCTCTTTAACAACCATTAAAACAAGTAGCTATTTCTTTGATAAAAATAAGACTGACTGTAAGGATAGGGGAAAAACTGATATCAAATTAAGCTGTTCAATTTTAATGATATCTTGGATTTCATGTCTGTTGTCTGTAAACTCTAGATAAACTAATCCTATCAGGATATATAATATAGGTCTTGATTGAATCTTCTAATTTATACGAGATTGATTCTGAAGACAAAATGTAACTACTTTCTTTCCTCCTTTAATTCGCTTATACTTTTGGAAAATCCATTATATCATACTTCAAGGTACGACAGCTATAATCTACTAGTCAGCATTATAGAAAAATCCAAGGAATAATAATTGTATCAGCTATTGCTGTTAAGGAAGGCATTCAATAGGATTTGAGACGGTGATATAGTATATTTGTTTTTACTATTTATGAAACAAATGAGCAGCTTAACAAATATAACATATTGCAAGTTTCGTGTCTTGTTCTATCGACACTTCTCGCTTAACATATGTTATTTGTAACGGGAACATCAAAAACTAACAATACGACAGAAGAGACAATTTTTCGTTCCCTATTGATAATTTCCCCATTTTTAGACGGTGATTTTCCTTTGATCCCTTCTTACGATGTATTTATTTCCCAACTCGTTCGTTTTGCTCGTGTCAATAGCGACGTTTTTAGATTTCAATGAACGTAATATATGTATTCCCGTTTCCATTCTCAATTCTATAACTGGTAAATTCTTAAGTCAGGGATTTCGTTACCATAAATTACTTAAAACTTTTACTAAAGTCTTACATAGATAGAAAAATTTTATTTCGAAGATTGGCTGTATCCGTAGAATTCTAATTAACAGCGATATATCACATCCAATTTTACGGTAATGATGTTTATAGAGCATTTAAATTTAGATATAATCCATTTAAACTCATTGATCTTTTGAATAACTTATTCTTAAAGGATAGTAGTTTAACACCGTATTAAGATTTTTTTAATAGTTCCTATATGATTTGCATATTAGGGAATACGTTTATTTGATTGGTCGAGAGGGCTTCCGGTAGTTGCTCTTGAAGTTATTTATTTTTCGATAGACGACGTTGACGGAACTACTTTTTGTAACAAGTGTAAACAAGATGGCGGCGATGATAACACAAACCAGGTCGACGTTAAAAAATATTTATTATCACTTCGCTTCGTCGTTTAATTACATAGTAAGCACAAAACATTCAGGTTATCTTACCAATGTTGTAATTAGATCTTTGAATACAGTTTACATTGGCACTAATATCGATTTTGTCATCAGCAAATTAAAACATAACTAAATTTGTATTATTTTCAAACGGGATTTATAAAGACACACAACTGCGAGTACTCTCAAATCGTACTTTCTTGTTTATTTGACCTGTTGATACTAATTGTAAAGCTTTTTTGTTATTTAATGTTATTCAGGGTTATATCTGGTCTATATACCAGCTATGATAAGTGTTTGGTATTACTATTATTGATTTTTGATAGATAAAAACATAACTGATAGAAAGGAAAATGGAAACGGGGAATGTGTCAAAGAGTAGAAAACAGCCCAAGGCCACCATACATTTATGATTATTATGATCCTACATCATGTGGATATTAGAACTTATGTTTTGGCATTGCACAAGGTCTTCTTTTCTCAGGCTGTTTATGACGTCTTTACAGTAGTTAGCTAGCTAGCTTTCAGTAGCTGTGAGTACTCTTAGATCTGCATGTTGTGTCTTTTTTCTTTTAAGTTTGTTCTGTTTGTGCTTTGTGCCGATCTGACGAGTCAAGACATTTTCAACTGATTTTACATTTTGATTTTATTTTGTGCTGTTACACCACTGTCCCAGCTTAGGAGGCGGGATGGGCGCTCACAAATGTGTTTAACTCCGCCACATTCTTTATTTGCATGTCCCAAGTCGGGAGCCTGTGATTCAGTGGTTGTCGTTGGTTGCTATCTGACATATTTGTTTTTCGTTTATTGTTTTGTCATATATCAGGCCGTTGTTTTTTTTTCTTTTAAATTGTTTCACTTTGTTATGTCTGGGCTTTTTATAGTTAGATTCGTTTTGGATAGTTGTCACATCGTCAATCGTACCACATCTCCTGATCTATATTAGACAAATTTGAAGAGTTATTGAGGTGTAACGACAGATATAAATATAAATGTTTTAAGAATAAAAGTCAACGGCGTTAAAACGCCACTCAACCATATGTTTAGAAAATAAGCCAACCCGATGTCACGATTGCCAATCAATTACCTGTTAAAACGTACCGACAGAAATATACGCTGTACGCTATTGATGCGGAATTATAAGGAGAAATATTAAAACTTTGGTCATGAATTTTGACATGTTATCGTTAAAATGGTAATATACATAAAAAGGGCAAAAAATCAATGATAAATCTACCTTATATCAAGATAATGTTAGGAAGAATAAATGCATGCGTGCAAAGATTTCTCTTATTAAAGGTTTTGTATCACAAATTTGAGTTAACTTTATTTACCATTCAACGGCACAACAGTAACAAAAAATTGGAATTGGTTAACCTCTTCACCGCATTCTTCGTATACAGTTATGAGTTTACTTTTTAAGTTGAACGCAGAAGATTTATGCATTGTATATTGTTGTACTCGAACATGATGATAGATGAGCAGCTTTGCATAGGTATACAATCTTTACATTTTGTAATGGTTTATTTTAATTCTATCATTTCCTTTTCATGTGTATATTTACTATATTATAAACATGCTGTAACAATTTGCGGAAATGTTTCCTGATTCTTTTGAAAAGTTTCTCAGCTTAAAAACTTCACAAACAATATTTATCTTTCAACAACTTGTATTAAATCAAACACTTAAAAATGTTCTCATTTAGATTAGTTAAATCAGTTTGCTCTCACTCTTGTTTCATTTTTCTTTCTAATCTTTAAAATGAGCATTTCTCCTGTAATTGAAAAAGATATATTCAACTAATTATTTGAAAAATAGGTTGTAAAATACAAGTTTGATTTCTTTCTTTTACTTTTTTTATTTATACATTGTTACTTTCCATCTATTATAAGTACTTACCTACTTGATGTCCCCCCCTCCATACTCCCGGTATATTTTCTTATCTCTTTGCTTTTGTTAAGTATTATAACCCAAAGTGTATTACTGGGGTATAGAACTTCCGTGTCGACAGTAAAACGCTTGCTTAGGTAGGGCGTCCGTTTGGCTGTGCGGGATGCATAAATACACAGCCATGTCCAGTCGGAATGGAGAGAGACGTTAAATTTGATGCCAATAACAATAACTCCCTTATGTGTCTGTTGGTGACCTTTTGCTAGGCAAAAAATACTCTCCTTGTCAAATACATTTCCAGTGGCAGTAATATTTTCTCGACCTTCATCTCGGTCGTATTCCTACCTCGCAGGAACTAGTGTCAAGCTATCCAGCAATTCTCATCCTGCAATTCTCGTTATAAAAATCTATCCTGCAATTCATCATGCAATTGCGTTTGGAAAACTACTTGAGCGACAATTTTATTTTTCTTTAAAATCATAGTTTTTGACTTTTTTTTTGTTCGAAAACAAGATTTATATAGAAAATTAAAGAATTTGTATATCACATTAACAGAATTCTAAATTTAGTTTGCAAATTTCTAACTCATATTTACGGTTTTGTAATTAGCATTTACAATATCAATATCATGATGACCATTCAAACAAAGTATTATCTGTTAAGTCCAAGATGTGATTCGTATAAACGCATGTTTAACCCACATTTGCGATTTTCGAAACTCATATTAACGACAAAAAATATAGAATTTTGATGTAAAATAAATGTTTTCATGGTATACCTACAACACAACTTCTATTTGAAACTGGGTCACCCACTTGTTCAAACCCATTGTCCCGACATTTCTGTATGGCTAGGGGTTATAGACTCTGCTTTAATAAATAGCTATTGGGTAGTACTACAACAAGGGGGCAAAGATTTTCTGGGTAAGCATTACTAGAGGACGAAAATTGCGTCCGAAACATAGAAATAAAGCCAAATTCGATAAAATACGCATTGGGGGCACCCATTTTCAGACCGATTGTCTCGGTAGTTTTTTATGGCTAGGCATTATAGACGCTGCCCTTAGGAATAGCTATTGGATAGTACTACAACGTGAGGGTAAAGAATTTCTGGGGTAAGCATTCTTAAAGGCCGAAAATTTCGTCCGTAACACGGAAAAAAAGTCATATTTGATAAAATATGAACTGGGATCACCAACTTGTTCTAAAACATTGCCCCGGCAGTTCTGTATGGCTAGGGATTATAGACTCTACTCTAATAAATAGCTATTGGGTAGTACTACAACGAGGGGGCAAAGAATTTCTGGAGTAAGCACTACTAGAGGACGAAAATTGCGTCCAAAACATGGAAATAAAGCCAAATTTGATAAAATACGCATTGGGGGCACCCACTTTCCGACACTTTGTCTCGGTAGTTCTTTATGGCTAGGCATTATAGACGCTGCCCTAAGGAATAGCTATTGAATAGTACTACAACGTGAGGGTAAAGAATTTCTGGGGTAAGCATTCTTAAAGGCCGAAAATTTCGTTCGTAACACGGAAAAAAGTAATATTTGATAAAATATGCACTGGGGTCACCCACTTGTTCAAACCCATTGCCCCGGCAGTTCTGTATGGCTAGGGATTATAGACTCTGCTCTGATAAATAGCTTTTGGGTAGTACTACAACGAGGGGTTAAAGAATTTCTGGGGTAAGCATTACTAGAGGACGAAAATTGCGTCCGAAACAAGGAAATAAAGCCAAATTCGATAAAATACGCATTGGGAGCACCCACTTTCCGACCCATTGTCTCGGTAGTTTTTTATGGCTAGGCATTATAGACGCTGCCCTAAGGAATAGCTATTGACTAGTACTATAACGTGAGGGTAACGAATTTCTGGGGTAAGCATTCTTAAAGGCCGAAAATTTCGGCCGTAACACGGAAAAAAGTCATATTTGATAAAATATGCACTGGGGTCACCGACTTGTTCAAACCCATTGCTCCGGCAGTTCTGTATGGCTAGGGATTATAGACTCTGCTCTTATTAATAGCTATTGGGTAGTACTACAAGGAGGGGGCAAAGAATTTCTGGGGTAAGCATTACTAGAGGACGAAAATTACTTCCGAAATAAATACGCATTGGGGGCACCCACTTTCCGACCCATTGTCTCGGTAGTTCTTTATGGCTATGCATTATAGACGGTGCCCTAAGGAATAGCTATTGGATAGTATTACAATGTGAGGGTAAAGAATTTCTGGGGTAAGCATTCTTAAAGGCCGAAAATTTCGTCCGTAACACGGAAAAAAGTAATATTTGATAAAATATGCACTGGGGTCACCCACTTGTTCAAACCCATTGCCCCGGCAGTTCTGTATGGCTAGGGATTATAGACTCTGCTCTGATAAATAGATTTTGGGTAGTACTACAACGAGGGGGCAAAGAATTTCTGGGGTAAGCACTACTAGAGGACGAAAATTGCGTCCGAAACAAGGAAATAAAGCCAAATTCGATAAAATACGCATTGGGAGCACCCACTTTCCGACCCATTGTCTCAGTAGTTCTTTATGGCTAGGAATTATAGACGCTGCCATAAGGAATAGCTATTGAATAGTACCACAACGTGAAGGTAACGAATTTCTGGGGTAAGCATTCTTAAAGGCCGAAAATTTCGTCCGTAACACGGAAAAAAGTAATATTTGATAAAATATGCACTGGGGTCACCCACTTGTTCAAACACTACTGCCTTGGCAGTTCTGTATGGCTAGGGATTATAGACTATGTTCTAATAAATAGCTATTGGGTAGTACTACAACGAGGGGGCCAATAATTTCTGGGGAAAGCATTACTAGAGGACGAAAATTGCATCCGAAACATGGAAATAAAGCCAAATTCGATAAAATACGCATTGAGGTCAACCAATTTCCGACCCATTGATATTGATAATTTTTTTGGCAGTCATACTGTGAAATGGCCTTCCATACTCTCGGCATCCTGTAAAGTAGTTCCTAGAAAATAGCAATATGTCTAAGTTAAATGAGCAACTGATATTATCTGTATTATAGCAAATGTCTTGTAAAACAAAACTGAAAGAGTGTATTACGCATGTTTTGTGTAAGTGGCTTGCGCTTGATATAAATAAGATTGTAGGTTTATTTTTTGTAATCAATGTATGGCAAACAAAGAAATCATCAATTATTTTACTTCCGTTCAGTTGACCCCAATGCGTATTTTATCGCATTTGGCTTTATTTCTGTTTCGAGCAAAATTTTCGGCCTTTAAGAATGCTTACATCAGAAATTCTTTACCCTCCTGCCGTAGTACTATCCAATAGCTATTCATTAGGGCAGCGTCTATAATCCCTAGCCATAAAGAACAACGGAGACAATGGGTCGGAAAGTGGGTGTCCCCAACGCGTATTTTATCGAATTTGGCTTTATTTCTATGTTTCGAGCGAAATTTTCGGCCTTTAAGAATGCTTACCCCAGAAATTCTTTACCCTCCCGCTGTATTACTATCCAATAGCTATTTATTAGAGCAGAGTCTATAATCCCTAGCCGTACAGAACTGCCGAGGCAATAGGTTGGAAAGTGCCCAATGCGTATTTTATCAAATTTGACTTTTTTCCGTGTTACGGACGAAATTTTCGGCCTTTCAGAATGCTTACCCCAGAAATTCGTTATCCTCACGTTGTAGTACTATTCAATAACTATTCATTAGGACAGCGTCTATAATCCCTAGCCATAAAGAACAACCGGGACAATGGGTCGGAAAGTGGGTGCCCCAATGCGTAATTTATCGAATTTTGCTTTATTTCCATGTTTCGGACGCAATTTTCGTCCTCTAGTAATGCTTTCCCTAGAAATTATTTGCCCCCTTCTTCTAGTACTACCCAATAGCTATTTATTAGAGCTGAGTCTATAATCCCTAGCCATACAGAACTGCCGAGGCAATAGGTTGGAAAGTGCCCAATGCGTATTTTATCAAATTTGACTTTTTTCCGTGTTACGGACGAAATTTTCGGCCTTTTAGAATGCTTACCCCAGAAATTCTTTATCCTCTCGTTGTAGTCCTATCCAACAGCTATTCATTAGGGCAGCGTTTATAATCCCTAGCCATAAAGAACAACGGAGACAATGGGTCGGAAAGTGGTTCTCCCCAACGCGTATTTTATCGAATTTGGCTTTATTTCTATGTTTCGAGCGCCATTTTCGGCCTTTAAGAATGTTACCCCAGAAATCCTTTACCCTCCCGCTGTAGTACTATCCAATAGCTATTTATTAGAGCAGAGTCTATAATTCCTAGCCATACAGAACTGCCGAGGCAATAGGTTGGAAAGTGCCCAATGCGTATTTTATCAAATTTGAATTTTCCGTGTTACGGACGAAATTTTCGGCCTTTTAGAATGCTTACCCCAGAAATTATTTATCCTCACGTTGTAGTACTATCCAATAGCTATTCATTAGGGCAGCTTCTATAAACCCTAGCCATAAAGAACAACGGAGACAATGGGTCGGAAAGTGGTTCTCCCCAACGCGTATTTTATCGAATTTGGCTTTATTTCTATGTTTCGAGCGCAATTTTCGGCCTTTAAGAATGTTACCCCAGAAATTCTTTACCCTCCCGATGTAGTACTATCCAATAGCTATTTATTAGAGCAGAGTCTATAATTCCTAGCCATACAGAACTGCCGAGGCAATAGGTTGGAAAGTGCCCAATGCGTATTTTATCAAATTTGAATTTTCCGTGTTACGGACGAAATTTTCGGCCTTTCAAAATGCTTACCCCAGAAATTATTTATCCTCACGTTGTAGTACTATCCAATAGCTATTCATTAGGGCAGCGTCTATAAACCCTAGCCATAAAGAACAACGGAGACAATGGGTCGGAAAGTGGGTGTCCCCAACGCGTATTTTATCGAATTTGGCTTTATTTCTATGTTTCGAGCGCAATTTTCGGCCTTTAAGAATGTTACCCCAGAAATTCTTTACCCTCCCGCTGTAGTTCTATCCAATAGCTATTTATTAGAGCAGAGTCTATAAATCCTAGCCATACAGAACTGCCGAGGCAATAGGTTGGAAGGTAGGTGGCCCAGTTTCAAATAGAAGTTTTTAAGTCGGTATGCCATGAAAAAATTATTTTATTTCAAAATTCTTTATTTTTTAGTCGTTATTATGAGTTTTGAAAAATTGCAAATGTTGATTAAACATGCGTAAATACGAATCACATCCTGGACTTAACAGATAATACTTTATTTGAATCGTCATAATGATTTTTTTTATTGTAAATGCTTATTACAAAACCGTAAATATGAGTTAGAAATCTGCAAAACTAAAGTTAAAATTTTGTTAATCGGATATACAAATCTTTCATTTTCTATATTAATCTTGTTTTCGAACTTAAAAGTCAAAAACTATGATTTTAAAGAAAAATAAAATTGTTGCTCAAGTAGTTTTCCAAACGCAATTGCCGGAAGACGAATTGCAGGATAGCTTTTTATAAAGAGAATTGCAGGATGAGAATTGCTGGATAGCTTGACACTAGTCTCGCAGGACCTACCTACTGTACTTATTGGTAATTTGTTCTAGCCCTGAACATGCATGCAATATCAATCAATCAATCAATCAATCAATCAATCAATCAAGTAATGTAAACTATTGGTTGAAATACGTTTTTGTTAAATAAAATTAGGAAGTTTGCAATTTATATGGCAGATCTTGTAATCCATTTTGCATGTCAAAAGCCTAATTCTGAAAAATTAAAATGACACAACTAGACTGATTATCAAAACGCATACAACCGGCATAATTATTTCATTGATTTGAAGTATAGTTAAGAATAAGATAAAAATGAGAAGATGTGGTATGGTTGCTAATGAAGCAACTATTCACCAAATAATGTAGATATAAGCAACTATCGGTCACCGTACGGCCTTCCGCAATGAGCAAAACCCGTAACGTATAGTAAGCTATAAAATGCCCCGACAGAAGCTGTTTTTTATTGAATGCAAAGAAAGTATAGACAGGGATTGGAACCTATACTTTTTCTCTCCAACAATACAAAAAACGGACATCATTAACCAAATAACAAAGCGGACCATAATGCTGTTACACAAAAATGATTGATTTATTGCATTACTGGGATTGTGAAAACATAATAAAATAGAAAATGGAAACGGGGAATGTGTAAAAGAGACAACAACCCGACCAAAGAGCAGAAAACAGCCCAAGGCCACCATTGGGTCTTCAACACAGCGAGAAAATCCCGCACCCGGAGGCGGGCTTTAGTTGGCCCCGAAACAATAAGGTATACTAGTTCAGCGAAAAATAAACCTATTACATGTAAATAACAAAACTTTGTTCAGCATAAAATAAAAACTACCTTGGTGTGCATGACACATCTTTATGGTAAATTAAGCTCGAAGTTTGAGAAGCAAACTATTTCAATGACATAAAACAATAGAGGCATGAAAAGAAGTTTCTAACCAGAACAATCAACGCAGTTTAATTGGCCGTTGAATTAACCATTAAAACAAAACAAAAAATAGATGAAACATTCGAAATGAATTATACCAAACATATTATGATTAAATGACATCATGCTTTTTTCTATTTCCTATCTGAAATTTATTTGTGTTGGTAGAAATTCTATGGTATCTGATCAGTATTTTCCAGAAAATTACATAACATTGGACACACCAGTGACTAAAGCAGATGTAACAATCAAAGTTACAACAGACTTCATCGCAGGAAATCAATTTTATTTGATTAACTACACGCAACATAGACATATCAATACTGAATCTGTCATGATTTCATAATACGATAGATAACTTATTTCCAAGAATAGCACACAACAAATGTTAGCAAGTAAGTATTTGAAGTTCTCATTTAAAAAGGATAATCAAACTGTATTATTACTTCAAACTTTCATGGCTTTTACCATTTGCCTTTTAGAATTTACATTATTTTCTCCCATGAATAGTTATACGAGAATAAAAAATATCAAATTGATATTATTTAAGTTAGCCGTACTAAAACGAAATGCAAATCTACAAGACTTGAGTAAATTTTCAATGTTCCCAAGCATTCCTCATTTACTTTTGTTTTTTTTCATTGTTCTTGTTTTGAGTTTGTTTTGTTTTTGCAATAGTTTTGTCTTTCCGACTTGTAGTTGCCCCTTGACTTTTTGTGCTTAATTTCATAAAATTATAATGATAATGACTATGACGATTCGTAAAATTTTAAATCGCTTATGACATTTCTATCCACATATATATGATATGCCTTTATTGTCAAGATTCGTTTTACAGATACACTTTAGAAATAACTCCAAAGAACATTTATGAATTTATCAATATTTGATAATACAAGATAAATTGTAATTAACTTTCATTATGATTGATTTGTTGCATGTTTGTATTATTAATTGAAACCATTAGAATTATGTAATGTTTCATTCTTATTCTCTCGAGACTATCTGTGACTATTATTATGCATATTTCAGTTCATAAATGTACTTCTAAATCAAATTTCCGATCTGAAGCGTGCAAGTTCGAGGAAAAGGTATGGGGTATGGAAATATTTTTGCTTTATTGTTACATGCAATAATCATCATTTAGATTAATATCAACTATTGAAAAGTAAATGAATAATCCCTTGAAAATTATCAGCTTTACGTGGTGTTTGTCTCTAAACGAGGCCTCGCGATTTGCATACGGCATCATACTTCCGGTTCAATTAATGACGTTTTGAAATAATTTTTTTATTCTTCTCTCACAATGCAAAATTAGAGTTCATTTTCCTTGGCTAGCCTGGTTACTTAAAATCAATTTAAGGAGTTTCTATGGAAAGAAGTGTCTATGTAACCTGCTGAAATTATAACTACTTGCATCACAATACTTACATTAAAGTTATGTTTCATAAGAATCCGTACTGTTGATTGGCTGACAAAAGTTATATTTTATTTCTCAATAAAATGCTACAACATTCATGACTGCAAGTGCTTCCCATTACAACGTCACAAAATGCATAAGAAAAAAAAAAACCAAAAAAAAAAAAAAAAAAAAAAAAAGCTCAATGTAACTCATTATTTCATAGTTGTAGCATATAAATGTAATTATAAGAATTTAATACTACTTTTTGTTATTTTACAGGGTTGTAAAAGCGTTGATCATGGCGGCACATTTTAATTATAAAGCGCGGAATAAAATGTACTTCGGTCAAAGAGAAACAAGCAAACAATAAGTAAAAGAACTTATAACCAGCAAAAATTGCGATAAACTGCATATAGGCGATCACAAGTGTACAATGCCCTATTGTTGGTAGTCGGTATTTTTTAGACCTTATAACAGGATTTTTCAAACTCATTTTTATGATTTTTTTGCATACAAGTTTTCTATTTTCAGCTAAAGTAGCTGCAATTTTTAAAGGGAATGCCTCCCATTATACGTCTTTAAAATGATCACAAAAAATGCAGTCATGTTGAATGACATTTGGAATGGAATCATAAACAATTATTTTATTCCAATTAATTAATGTATTCACTTCTCAATATTTGAAAGTAGTAGGAATTATACACGATATCAAAATGAACTTTCGTTGATTTTACCACTAGGTTCGATTTAAAGTAACAAATTCCATGCTAATGGCCCTCGGTGTCATCATGAAAAGGTGATGACCAAATGACGGCTAGGTTTGGTAATAACTTAAAGTGGTTTCAGAGGAGACAATTTTTCACGAAGGACGTTGTGATGGAAAAATCTCACACTTAAGGCTAAGCAAGGTTTTGAATTGGCGCTAGGTAACTCAGTCAACCAATAGGATGAACTCATTGTTCAAAAGCTTAGATGGAAGATCACAAACAATCACTAGAATCAATGTTTCTTCGATGTAAATTTTTACGGTAATATATATGGGCTTGTTTTCTTGTATACACCCACACCTTCTTATTTCATCCTCACCGTAATCTTACTGTCTTGCTTTTTATACAATTAAAATAATTTAAAATATCCCTTTTACTTTCATCAGAAAAAGATATTTTCATATCTTCGAAATACACAAAGTTATCAAGAAGCTTTATTTTTTTTCAGTACTTATTTTTAAATGATTTTATGATATCGACATCATTACTTTGAGTATGACAATTATTGTCAATGCTATCCTGTTTGTTTGATCATTGAACATTTACCACTACAAGAATGTTTAATTTGCAAGTCAGACTCGGCAAATGATGCGTTCTGACGTCAGGCGGATTTTTTTGAAATTTTGCTTTGATAAAACATTCCAGATATTGGTTCAATTTCAATTTTAAAATGTCACACTGTAGCATTCAATTTTAAGATATATCAGTAGATATGTAACATTACGAATGTCTTTCCAATAATACTTTTTTAAATTTCTATGTCGTGTTTTATTATTCATCCTAACTCTCCGAGGGCAACAAAAATAATTCTTTCAAATATACAGATAAAGACTACTTATGTTAGTGTATCATGATTGAAAGGTAGATATTAAGGCTGTATTACAGATTGCATGATTTTTTATTTCGGGATCTCATGAAGCCTAATATTTAGAAAGTTAATGTAGTATTTCCAATGCTATCAGTCTTTTATTGCGTCGGTCGACTATTCGATAGGGACATTATGTAACCGATTATACATTAAGCTTTACACTTTTTCTGCAATATCCATACATATAGTTGCCATTTTGATTGTTATGATGTCAGGGAAACACTTTTCTTGAGTGGCGTTGCCTGACAAGCAGCTATATAAGGTTACTTTGTCTAACATATCAGACAACAGGAGCGGGAATATATTCAATTTGCTTCCCAAATCCTGTAATATCTGTTACTATCTCTTACAGAGGTCTGATCTGTAAATTTACCGATTGTGTTCTATTCCCGAATGTGAAATTTTTACTCAGTGTATGGATTTGCATGGCTGGTGATGTGTGCATCGCATGTGCTGCTCACCCGGTTAAGCCCTTTTGGAGTTCATGCAATTCCCTTTTTGTTTACCTTGATTTGTATCTTCATAGTTAGTTTATGAGATTTGAACTTCCGAAAACTATTGATGCCTTTAATTTATAAGCGAAATTAGCAATGGTAGCTTTACAGTAAAAGTGTCTTTACTCCAAAGAGAGAGCACCGCAACAGAACAAAAAACGAAAAGAGACATCTAGATATCAACTGTATTCTTCAGCATTAGATACATGGCTAAAGGGCTGCTCAAGGTCTAAATAGCCGAAAATATATACAAGCTGAGAAACAGATACTACGAAAAATAAAGTAGAAACTGTCTTTACTCCAAAGAGAGAGCACCACAACAGAGCAAAAAACGAAAAGAGACATCTAGATATCAACTTTATTGTCATAGACACGTGGCTATAAGGCTGCTCAAGGTCTAAATAGCCGAAAATCTATACAAGTTGAGAAACAGATACTACGAAAGATATGCAGTCATCAACATTGTTTTAAGGATATATAAAATAAAAAATAGGTACCATTCCTGGCTTAAGACATGCACATGCGCGGGGAATGGCATAACTAGTTTGATTCTTCCTTTCAATATAGGTCAATTAAAGGTTCATAGGTGTACACTAAAAACTATCATAGAAAGAGACAATTTTTAATATCAGTTTTATATATGACAAAAACGAACCAGTAAACAATACCTTTAGTAATGTGCTTGCGTACGTAATCAAGATTCCTATCAAATTGTCCCAAAACATATTTAAGTATGAATGAAAAGTCAATCAGATTGTCTGCATTTAAATGAAATGTGTCTGCTATTTGAAAGAAATAATAAATTTTTGCAAATCAAAATGATATTTTCTGTCTATATTTCCAGAGTCACTGTGACATTTATGGCTAGCCATAAAAGCAGGTTCAACCCACCATTTTTTCTTAAAATGTCCTGTACCAAGTCAGGAATATGGCAGTTGTTATCAAATAGTTCGTTTCTATGTATGTTGTTTCTTTGTTTTCCTCTTATAGTTCATATCTTTTTTGTACTTATGATCAGCATGTACTCGTCTATTTTATTTTAACCAAGCCTGAATTAATTTGAAACCAATGCTTTTATCAGCATCAAATTAGTTGATTACGACAGATTGCGGGAATCATGCAACTGTGATTACATAACATCAGTCGAGTTAAGGTGGATAGGGGTCTTTATTAATATCCATAGAATTTTTTAATAATTTGTCAAAATGTAGTTTTTATCATGCTTTTAAAAAAAATATAATAAAAAGTATGGATCACCGGGCTTTTTTTCACGCTACAGGTTGTGCAAAATTGTCAGATTTTATATAGAATATGCATGGAAAACACAATTTTGTGTGATAAAAAGAAAACTACACCATAGAGTTGTAAGATAAAATTTGAGAAGATAGCTCTAATAATATGCTTTAAGATAAGAAAAAGAAAAATTGGGTTACCGGACTCGTTTTCTTGCTTCATAATAAAATAGGTAAATTCATAAAATACAGCCGTAAATATGATAAAACAATTTTCTATAGTTACACGAAAAGTCTTACACATGAATTACATACTACTCTCGAAATTTGCACATTTCATTGAAAATATAGACCGATTGTTATCTGCTATTTCAAAATCGAAGATGGAGGAAGACACCCTAGCTACCTTAAAGGTAATATCTAGTTTCCGTAATCTAATCACCATTCCTTAATAAAAAAAAAAAAATATATATACTGAATTACGTTTTAAAATACTTTATTCACCCAACATGCTTTGATCATTGAATGCAACAGAGTACATATTAAAACATTACTATCAAACAGTTAAATGAGTTAAGAAATTATCATATATCTACCGCTAATGGTCGACTATCATGTATCCCGAGGGTACCATAGTCAATGATTTAGTGCTAGCATGATTGAAATGACACAGTTTGTCTTTACGATTCTGGTTGATACAATCTAAATCTACGGTCGCAACTCCTTCCTGCAAAGTTGGTCTAAATAGTTTTTGCCGTTCTGTTTAGACCCTTTTGATTGTTCTGTTTAGACCGTTATTGCCGTTCTGTTTAGACCCTTTTGATTGTTCTGTTTAGACCGTTATTGCCGTTCTGTTTAGACCCTTTTGATTGTTCTGTTTAGACCGTTATTGCCGTTCTGTTTAGACCCTTTTGATTGTTCTGTTTAGACCGTTATTGCCGTTCTGTTTAGACCCTTTTGAATTTTGTGCTCTTTGACGCTTATGTTTTGCTTTTCTAATTTTGGTGTCGATCGTACCACATGAAGGTAATTCCCAGTAAAACGTATTGTTCGTACGGAATGATATCATCTGGGTGTTTTCTACAGTTGTACTGCAAGATTATCTCTTAAATGGAACTTAACTTTATACTTGATGAATAGTTCGCAATCGTGACAAGTTTAGATCCTATTTGTAAGGCTACATATGAATGTAACTTTTTATATAAACCGGAAATAAATGTACTTCTTCGTAATTATATTGATGGGTAACTGTTGTTAACAAATCTTTCATATGACACTGAAAGTAACTTATATAAACAGGAAGTAGCTGTTTTATTTTATATTTCATACAAAATTATCTAACGACTAATAAGATTTTTACTGATGGAATAAAAGCTTTCATGTGTTACCGGGAATGGTTTGATATTGATCTGAAATAGCCATTTTTCTTCATTGTTTCGACGATTTGTTAGATTTAGTGTTGTGAAGGCTTTCATGTGGTACTGAAATGTCTTTGTATGCATTGGTAGAATGTATAATATCCTTCTGGAACCATAAAAAATGACCTACCAATCTTAAAAAAAAATGGATTTAGTGTAATGATAGCTTTTTATGGCGGACGAAGGAACCATTCTAACTGGAAGCAACCATTTTTACCTTTCATCTTGAATAAGTAATTGTTACCGTCTTTTAAAATCATACATGAAATTCGGGCTTTTGTTTTAATAAATTTGACTGACAAATTCAATTCCAATCTCATATTGATTTGAAGTTTCCTTCACTGTTTCTCAGAAAATTCTTAAAAGTTCATGATCGGCATTTTAAGAGGTATGTTTTGTTTGTTTGTTTGTATATAATTGGATAATTTCATTATTTCATGCTTGAAATTTGAAATATGACTTGAAACATTTATTCAGAAGCTTACAACACAAATAATTAACATTCATACAAAAACTTTCCTGAGAAATCAAAGTTTAATGAATAGAATTTTAATTTTTTGCAGATTACAGCGCCGGTATGATAAGCACCATAACATCTGGCCCCTTTAAAACCCCAAATTAGTAAAATTCTTCAAATATTTCATAATATTTTTTGATCTATTGATAAATATATATGATTGTGAAGCCTGGGAACATAAATGTCAGTTGTGAACAGTCAACAGCCTGGACAAAAACAAATACGAAAACACAAACGATTGTGTACACCATACATATGGCTTTACACAGAAAACAAACTTTTTATATTTTGTGATGTGCTGCGTTTGCCAATAAAGGATCATTATTATATTTTTCTAAATTCTGTATATTTATATATGATTTTACTATAGGATATATGCATTTTATAACAATTCAAGAGATTGAAAGCAGTTTGTTCTTCTTTAATGAAAATCATCTTGTCAATACAAACTTTCGTCAAGTCTTATATTTCATGATATTTGAAAGTTTGTGATCAAACAAACCTTTCAGAATAGATACGATAAAATAAATGTCTTCAGACGACGTCTTACGCTAGAGAATACTCCTAAGTGATAATACTTTCATCAAGACTCCCTTGTCTCAACTTCGTAACTAAATACCTTGATGTTTTTGCTTTCTGCGTGAAGCCAATTTCTAGAAGATATTTTACAATAAAAATATATATATTCTATATCAAAATCAGAAGATGTGGTGTGCTTGTCAATGAGACAACTATCCACCAAAGAACAAACGACGTGAATAGTTAGATATCATCATTAGATCTTTAAAAGTAAGCAAAGATGCCTCTGGTCTTTGTTAGTCTTGTGTGTTTTTTTAATTTTAGTTCATTTATATGTTTCGGAGTTTAGTGTGATGTCCATATTCACTGAACTAGTACACATTTTATTAAAGGGGCCAGCTGAACCCCACTTCCGGGTGCGGGATTTTCTCGCTGTGTTGAAGACCCATTAGTGGCATTGACTTGGATGGAGAGTTGTCTCATTGGCACTCATACCACATCTTCTTATATCTATATTTTGCTGTTTTCTGCTCTTTGGTCGGGTTGTTGTCTCTTTGACACATTCCCCATTTCCATTCTCAATTTTATCATCTATAAGCTATGTTTTGCCTTCATTAGACTTTTAACAATAAGCTAAAAACATTCCAGAATGTAAGCTATGTTTTGCCATTTGAAATCAAAAGGTTAAACATCGACTTACGGTATTATTTCAGTCAATAGCTCACCTGAGCCTAGTCCGTGTTTATAGGTACTGATGTAACTGATATAAAAAAAATAAAATATTATAAATGTTGCTCTTACCAAGATGAATTAACTTTTCTAAGTGAGTATGTCCTGCATAATTTTCCACTCCAGCAAGAAGATCGAAATATACGTATTTAATTATTACTATTGGCATTGAATAATGATAAAAAAATAATAATTAATTATTATTATCTATATAGTAAGGCTATAGTATACTGATCCCTTTATGCAGTATATGTTGCATGTTGTCATCATTTCAAGATACTTGGCATTATCTTATCCCATGTGTATGTGAACAATTGAAACGCATTGAAACAAGCTTCAACAACAAACTTTAAGAGGTTGGACTTAACTTTTTTTGCTAGATTGGTCCGTTTGTTCATGACCTACACTTTGTATATTTTCAATTAACAAATGAGTTACGATCGTTAAAATCTTTATAAAAATGACTTTTTAAAGCATTTTCCCCTCATGAATATCAATGCATTATGATAAGCAATAGTATAATTAAGTTTTCTGTTTCTTCCTTAATAACTGTATAATTTAATTTCACATTAATCGATAAGACTTGTTTATGCATGGCCTTCACGACGAGTCAAATCATTCAATAGATATATTAAGAGATCACGGTTTGTCAATACCATATACAAAGCACCAACTTCCAATAAAGTGTAAAATAAGACGCCAATTTAAAATTCTTGTTCGTGGTATTAAAGCAGAATGACATTATCAAGGGTAATTTCTTTAGTTCTGCAAATCTTAGTATAGAGTAAGATAATAAATTTTAAGTCAGTTTGGTTGCAAAACATTTATAGTTTTGTTGAATGACAGTTATATTCTTCTTAAAGTAGAATGCAAACCATGATTCCGGAGACGTCTGTCGCGACTTATATCTGTGACACTAAAATAGACTTTCTTTAAAAAAAACAAAAAACTATGGGGTTAATCTATCAAGAGAAGACTAGTCAAACAATGTTTGAAAATAATTCAAGAGAATACTTTCTTCTTGTTTAGACTTGTTTTCGAACGTCACTAATGAGTCTTATGTAGATGTAGACGAAACGCTGTCTGCAGTACACCATACTAATCCTGGAACTATGATGAGTTTTTTACACTGTTTTTTAGTGTGAAAGCAAGACGATTCATAAAAGTCTTAAACTACTAAATAATCTAATAACGTCAATAAGATCTCTTGACTGATCTAGCAGGATGATATGATTAACATCATGTCTTGGTAAGAATATTTCCTCAGTGACTTGACAATTTAGTTCTCGAGTTTAAATGCATTAAAGACTCCAACTCAATCATAAAATGTACATATTCAGTTTTTTTATTTCCAGATGACAAATTATAGTTATGCAATATCAAATATATCTTGAAGAATGCTTTTACTGAAAATAGAAAGTCTCCAATAAAAATATAACACTTTTATATAGCTGAGAACGTTATTAAATAATGTTTTGTGTCTATAATACTTCGGAGAAAAAATGCAACTTAATAATGACTGTATTACATTAAGATATTAAAAGCGATATCAATTGGTTTTGGTACTTTATGCTTATGGAACTAATCATAAAAGAAGACGATATGATTTTTCTATTTGAAACACTAATAGATGACGCATTTATTTAGTAGTAAAAGTGCATTGGCTATAAGTGGAAAGGTCTTAGTTTGGTCCAGATTGCATTTTAATTTTTCTTTGGTACTTTTCTCAAAGAACAATTATAAGTAAACAAAAATTACGGTAAGAACTTATGAGTTGAGAGTTGGAAATGGTGCAGCAAAGCATACCTGTGTTGCTCAAATTAGATTTAATTCTTAACTTCGTCAAAGGAAGAACTTTCCCGTTCTTGTGTGTTGATCTTGCCATAATATGTTCTTTCTGTGTGATCTCATTAAACGAAACGAACCTTCAAAGCTGTCGAAATTGGAGCTATTATAAATCTTTGCAAACACATGTGAAAACAGTGTTTTTTTCCTTTAGTACAATGCTTTTTATTTCTCATTCTATCAGAAAAAACTCACTAAAGATACCAGGTTTATAATTTTGTACGCCAGACGCGCGTTTTACAAAAGACTCATCAGTTGCACTCGAATCAAAAAGTTAAAAGGCCAAATAAAGTACGAATTCGAAGAGTTTTGAGGATCGTAAGTCTGAAATGTTTTGCCAAATGCAGCTGAAGTAATCTATTCTTGAAGCAGAAAATCAGGAGAGTGTTCTTGCTTTTACATTCACATCATTCCCTTCTTCCCAAATAACGTTCTTCTTTAAGGAAAAAAAAAACACACACAAAAAAAAAAAAAAAAAAATACCAGAAAATGACAATTTGTCTTGACCTCGTGATATTTATAATCGCATGTTTCAACACACAAGAGTCATAAATTTCATACATACTTTAATTAAATATAAAGTTTATTGATTTGAATTTTGTAATAATAGTGCTTTTTCATAATCTGTCTTTGGTAGTATCAGTTTTTCATTAAGAACTTTGTTAGTATTAGTTTTTCATTAAGTACTTTGTTAGTATCAGTTATTCATTAAGTACTTTTGTTATTATCAGTTTTTCATTAAGTAATGAACGTCCGTTAGCCAAAACACATGTTTCAATATATACAAGTGACTGGGAACAAATGTTCATATTTATACAGTAACTTTAACTCGCTTTGATCAATCAGATCTTAAAGATTGAAACAAACCATGCTTCAACTATAATGTTGAGTGATTGTGGTAGCATAGTTACGTCAACATCAAAATAATGATTTGCATAATCTTTTGAGAAATGAACTGACTGTCATTACGTAATTCACACTGTTTTTTACTTATAAGTTCTTTCAGTAGTCAGTTTAGTTTGAAACGTGTCAATTTTTAATTACTTTGCGTTGTTTGACTCAACAAAACACAATAGTCAGTAATCACTTTGGAAAGTACTGATACGGGATTCAGTATGTACTTTTATTACTAAAATTGTTTGGTAGTTTGGAATTTTGTAGTAACAGTTTTTGACAGGTCTTATATTACGTGAAGTAGATATTTTTGCAATAAATACCCTAGAGGTTTCATTATAGAAACAATGGAAATCTCTGGAAAACTATTTCTGGTTTACGGGATCGGTAGTACAAAAACTCTGCTTCTCTTTAAAAAAAGATATACTGTATTAGAGTCAAAACGCGCTACTGGCGTGACAAATTATAAGACTGGAGTTTTCTAGTAAATCCTGCAAAAAGAACATTCATATGAATCACACTAAACCACAAAGTTCAACGCTATCACGAAACTCATTTGTATGAAATGAAACCTCTAAAAGAGAAAACAAAAGTTGTTTAATTTTGTAATAAATCTCAATTATTATTGGTGATAAACTTTCCCTTCAACATTAAATTGGATTAAATATTTGATGATTTTTTTTCTAGAAAAAAAAAGCTTCATACATCTAATATATCATCTGACTTAATTTTTGGTCTGATTATTAAGTTAAACTTAGAATGAACTCTCAGGGTAAACTCTCAGAATGGATCTTTTTTTCTGAAAAGATAACTGAAAATTTGAAATGTAAATTATTCCCCGAAACGCTTCTTAAACATAAATTGATATTGGAAGCACATATTCTGTGAAAAACTAATGGCTTAACAAAAGATAATTTAAGGTGTTTTTTAATAAATTCAGTACAAATATACGCATACACCATGAAACAATCAAGTTTTTTTTGCAAAATTGCTGTCCTTATGAATGGCATAACAATGTGAAATTCTTGCCACAATAGAAGCAAAAGGTGATAAGGTGTAAGAGTAACTACTGTCAATAAGAGATGTTTTAAAGTCTTCTTTAGACGAGTCGAAAAACATTGTTTGATATTTATGTCCAATGCTTTCGAATATTTGTTCACTAAAAAGCTATTGACATACAAAAACATTGAAATATCAACATACAGATATAAATGTCTTTTCTGCATACATGTGATAATTTACTAAAACACGATTGTCTCAGTGTAAACATAGCTATTACATTCGTTAAAAATACAGAGAATCTATTGTACGTTTGTCTGTATAGATGAGTATATCATAACGATTTAAAACTGCTTTCTGGACCCTATTTTTGATAGAGTCGACGTTTTGTTTTGTTCGATTACAGGAACAAACGTACCAAAGGTCAAAGATAAATTTGCGTTGTTTTTTGTCCATATTTTATAGATAGGTGTTGGGGGTACGAGGAACATGATCTGTAATACAAAACATATTCTGAAATTAATGTAGAATATTTCAGTTGATAGTGTTCATAATGGAAAATTCCTTTTTTTTGGATTGTCGAATTTAATTGAAAGTGTTTATATTTATAGTAAAAATATTGGACTTTTGTGATAACTTCCTGATGTAAAAAATTAATATTTAAGTTGATTTAAAACAAATTCAACCGATTTTGGACAATTTCATTGAAAGTGCACTGTTATTCATATTTATTTGAAAAGGAGCAAGCGTTTCGAAGACACGTTTTAAAGACAGTCGTCTTGAATATGCCATTTACATGATCATAAAAGATGGCTATATTCTCGAAGAAAAAGAGGTCACTGACTTGCTCAAGTCTTATAAAATGTGTTTATAATTATGATCGTCGGTCTAAATTAAATCATGTTTTCGAGGAAAATGCTTCTTAAAACAATGCAGGTGTATTTGTCAGTTACTTTTATTTTCGATGCGTTTGATTATTGTTATAATGGTTCTTGACAGCTCTGAAAATTACCCAGAAATTACAGTACAAATTAGAATAGAGGTTTCACTATACAAGACGTCTTCACAAATATGCAAATAACACACGACTTTAACATTTGCATTACAAATTATCATAAACTGTAGAGTGAACATTAAATCTCAAGTGTCCAGATAAACGTTGTTCAGAACTGCAATGAAACTTAAATGAAATATTTAACAATCTTCATAAAATGATGATATATGGCAGGCTATATTTTCAATGTCGTCTGCCGAGTTTTGATAATTTCCTGTTAGGGATATTGAAATATATTCCCCATGACTTTTCCCGTCGAATCGAAAGAAACCCGTTTTGAGGCTGGAAAATGTGGTTCCGATTTGCTGTTTGAGTGTTTAAATACGATGTTTCGGTGTTTAAATACACAGCCACATTAAATAAATTTTCCTTAGCTAGCTTGGTTACTTAAATTCAATTTCACGGAGTTTCCATGGGAAAAAGTGTCTTTGTTACCTGCTGAAATCATAACTACATTGTACTTGCATCACAATAATTACATTAAAGTTATGTTTGATAAAAATCCGTACTTTTGATTGGCTGACAAAACTCGCGAGGCATTCCAAATTTATATTTCATTTGCAACATTCATGACTGCACGTGTTCTCCATGAGAACGTCACAACAATGCATAGGAAAACAAGCGAATAACTCGATATAACTCGTTACATTCCAGCTCCTTTGTTCTAACAGAGGTAATCTGAGTCGGATCTCCCCTATCAGATCACCCTACCTTGAGTTTCTTTGTTCTACATGCTTTCTTTTGTTCTGTAACATTTTGGCGGGAATGTCGAACACACAATAAAACTTAGAAATATTTTAGCGGATTAAAGACTAACTTTCAAAATTATGTAGAAAACAATCCACTAAATTTCCAGTGTCTAAGCGGGGAATCGAACTCAACACCTTTAGCATATGAAGCCACGATTCACACCAGGACGACTGGGTACAAACTCACTGTTAATTTTACATATTTAAACGTTGTTTTAGGGGCTCATAAAGGGTATATAGTATATAGTAATATATGAAGTATATAATATGATTATTGTATGGCATTCTGAACTAGATGTTAAGAAGCGTAAATATTTTTCATATAGTCTAGAAGAGCTGGAATGTAAAATAGTTATCCCACTCGGACTTGGTGTGTCAGTGTAAGATCACCCTCCGGCCTGCGGCCGTCGGGACGATCTTACACTGACACACCGCGTCCTCATGGAATAACTTTTACTTATTACATTGTTGTAGCATATGAATGTAATTATAAAAATTAAATGCTTCTTTTTGTAATTTTATAAGGTTGTAAAAGCATTAGTCGTGCTCACATTTAAATATAAAGCCCTTCCGCTTTACAAAATGAACTTCGGTCAAAAAAGAAACAATAAACAAATAATAAGTTAAAGAATTTATAACCAGCAAAAAAAAAAAAAAAAAAAAAACGAAAATAATACAAAAGAAAACTGGAGACCCATAATTCACAAATAGATCAATATCTATCGCTTCAATAAGCAAATGGTGTATTTCTGAACAGAAAGCGATATTTCTTAGCAGTTTTGTCGCCAAAACTCATGTATGCGATCACAAGTGTATCAATGCCCTGTTGTTGGTAGTCGGTATTTTTTTAGACCTTATACATGTAACAGGATTTTTCAAACTCATTCTTTTGAACTCGTTTTTTTTTAATTTTTTGTTTATGAATTTTCTATTTTCAGGTACAGTAGCAGCAATTGTTGCCGGTAATTCATACCATCATACGTCTTTAAAAGGAACAAAAAATTATCATTCACTTATAAGTTTGGTTTCAGTTGGAGCAGGATCTTGTTCCAAAAAAAGTACCGATTTGTTTGTCGAAAGTTCTGGCGTTCGTAAAGTCTTGCTGAATGACGTTTAGAATCATAAACAATGATTTATTCCAAAAATAATAAATGCATTCTCTTTTACATATTTGAAAGTAGAGTTGAAAGGGTAAGCAGATCCTGCTTCACATGTGGCACCCGTTGTGTTGTTCAAGTTAGTACAAACCCGGTAAGAAGTCTAATTCGGTAGGTCACATTCGGGAAAAGGGGACGGGATTGTGGTTACGACATTAGGAACATATCCGCTATCATCTGTGAAACGGATATTCCATAACGGTAAACCAACTCGTGATGGCGTCCGTAAAACTTACGAAGGGATGATTTCAACTTCACCACTTGGAACTCTTGGTTTAATAGCTTCTTTGTGAGCAGCAACCCTCGATCAAGGAAATCATGATAGGAAATACAAGCCCTGGAATATCGTATCAACTGGGAGATATATACTCCGTATGCAGGCGCTGCTGGAATGTTGCTACATAGAAATGGAAAGTTCACAATTGGGAAGCTGAACTCATCTCTTTTGTCGTAAAGTTTTGTTTTCAACCGACCCTCATTGTCAATTTCTAGATGTAAGTCAAGTGATGTGCTTGCGTACGTAATCAAGATTTCAATCATTTCCAAATTGTCCCAAAACATATTTAAAGGATAAATGACAAGTTCATCAGATTGTCTGCATTAAAATGAAATGTGTCTGCTATTTGAAAGAAATAATAAATTTTTGCAAATCAAAATGGTTTGTTCTGTCTGTATTTCAAGATTCATTGTGACATTTATATTACATAATCAAATAATGCGTCGAACGTATCATACCTTTTTATATTTATGATCAGCATGTACGTGTCTATTTTATTTTAACCAAGCCTGAATTAATTTGAAATCAATGCTTTTATCAGCATCAAATTAGTTGATTACGGCAGATTGCGGGAATCATGCAACTGTTATTACATAACAGCAGTTGAGTTAAATGCATTATCTAGTTTCCATAATCTAATCACAATTCCTTAATAAAAAATACTGAATTACGTTTTAAAATTACTTTATTCACCGAGTATGCTTTGATTATTGAAAGCAGCAGAGTACATATTAAAACATTACTTTCAAACAGTTGAATGAGAAATTATCAAACATCTACCGCTGATGGTCGACTATCATGTGTCCCGAGGGTACCATAGTCAATGATTTAGTGCTGACATGGTTGAAATGACACCGTTTTTCTTTAAGATTCTGGTTGATAAAATCTAAATCTACGGTCGCAACTTCTTCGTGCAAAGTTAAGATTGAAATAAACAATTAATGTCCCAATAGGCGACAATGATAGCCTTTTTCGAGATACAGACTTTAGAAAGTTGATTTTTTAAACGAAACCTTGCTAGAATTAAAGAAAAGTTATTAGGACAGTATTTTTTGGTCCAAAAAATATAGGTTCGCGTTGCTTTTCTTAGCGTAATTTGTACTTATCTCCCATGCCTATCAATTTTGCACTTAAAAATACGTTTCCATCCTAGCGTTTAAAAGACATCTCAGTTCCGTTAGGGCTAAGGAAAATAATTTATTTGGCCTTTGGTATAATGCAGAATGCACGAAGTCTCTAATAACAAAATCATAAATCGCTACGCCCATAAAATCTAATGGTGTATTGTAACCTATTACGGCCGGTACACACGATAAAAATTTTATTGTAAGACTTGAATTATAATACAGAATCTTACCGTGTGTACACCTTTAATATAGTGTATTATAATATATATTTAGAATCTTATAATATTGCATTAAGGATAGATCATGTTCTATCCTTCATACAAATCTTAGCTGAATCTTTATCATTATCCATTCAAATTGTTTAAGTGTGGGGTCATATGTATGCACGTGTACTATATCAAATGCATATGATTCTTGCAAAAATGGTTGACTTCACAAATAGATATCTTGAACAACTTAGTTTTTGGAGGAGAAGAAGGCACAAATTACCTTGATAACTTTAAAGCTACTTGGATTCCTTCTCAACCCATCCAATATTGCACGATCAACCAAATTCTATATTACTCCTTGTGGTCAAACTTCTTGACCAACATTTTCTTTTAGCTTTTTTTTTCTTTCAAAACATCATTACAGAAAGATTCTAAGTAATAGAGACTGTTAAAACACACTGTCTTCTATGCATACATGTAGGGAAATTGTACAGGAAAATTATAAGCATTATTATTATTTGTTTACAAACTAATAAGATTAACGATCTTTGCGTGTGTACAAGAGTCTTATAATACAAATCTCTTATAATGCAAATCTTATAATACAAATCTTATCGTGTGTGCCAGCCTTTAGACAGTTTTGGCCGTTCTGTTTATAGCCTTTTGGTTTTGTGTTTAGGATCTTATTGATGTTCTTTTAAGACCCTCGTTGACCTTACACAGTTTTGGCTGTTCTGTTTAGACCCTTTTGGATGTTGTGCTCTTTAACGTTTATGTTTTGCTTTTCAAACTTTTGGTGTCGACCGTACCATATGACGGTAATTCCAGTAAAACGTATCGTACGTAAGGAATCATATCATATGGATGTTTTCTACAGTTGTACTGCAAGGTCAACTCTCAAATGCAGCTCACCTTTTATTTGATGAATAGTTCGCAATCGTGACAAATTTAGATCCCATTTGTTGTTTATTTAATTAAGGCTGCAGATGAAAGTAACTTTTTGTATAAACCGGAAATTAATTTACTTCTCCGTAATTATATTTATGGTTACCTAACAATGTTGTTAAACAAATATTTCAAATGACACTGAAAGTAACTTATATAAACAGGAAGTAGCTGTTTTGTTCTATATTTCATACAAAAGTATCTAACGACCAATTAGCTTTTAACTGATGGGAAAGAAGCTTTCATGTGTTACCGGGAATGATTTGATATTGATCTGAAGTACCCATTTTACTTCATTATTTCGACGGTTTGTTAGAATCAATGTTGTGAAAGCTTTCGTGTGGTTCTAAAACGTCTTTTTTTAGACAGGTAGTATGCAATATCCTTCTAGAACTATAGAAAGCTACGTACCAATCTTAGAAATTTTTGATTTAGTGAAATGATAGCTTTATATGACACACGAAAGAACCTTTGTAGCTCGAAGTAGCCATTTTTTTTCCTTTTTATCTTAAATAAGTTATTTCTTTTGTCTAAAAATCATAAATAAAATTCAGGTTTTTGTTTTAATAAATTTGACTTACAATTTCGATTCCAATCTTATTTTAGTCCACCATTTCTCAGAAAATTCTCGAACGTGATTGATCAGGATTTTACAATGTTAGCGATATCTTTTTTTTTGTTTGATTATAACTGGATAGTTTCATTGTTTCATAATTTCTATTTAAAATTGAATTTGAAACATTTATTCAGAATCTTACAACACAAATGATTACATGCATACAAAAACTTTGTCAATAATATTCCAAAAATAGAAAAATTCTTCAATCATTAATTTTATAATTTGTTAGATCTATTGATAAATGTAAATGATTATAAAGCGGTGGCAATTAAGAACAGAAATGTCAGTTGTGAACAGTCTACAGACTGGACAAAAAATATACGAAAACACAAACATTTGTGTACAAAATACATTTGGCATTACACAGAAAACGTGTTTTTATATTTTGTAATGTGCTGTGTTGGCCAATAAAGGATCTTTTTTTTTAATTCATTATATTCCTATATATGATTTATCTATAAGGTAAATGGAATATGTGACTAAAAGCAATTTCTCCTTCTATATAAGAAATCATCTTTTCAAAACAAACTTTCGTCAAGCCTTATATTTCATTATAATTGCAAATTTGTTTTAAAACAAACCATTCAGAATAGATATAACAAATAAATGTCTTCAGACTGCGTTTAACCCTAGAGAATACCCCTAAGTGACAATACTTTCACCAAGACTCCAATGATAGATATGCATCTAAACTTTGTAACTACATACATTGATTTTTTTGCTGTCTATGTGAAGCCAATTTCTAGTTGTCATTTTACAAATAAAAGAAGAATGTGTCTGAGGACACGAATGCCCCCGCACCAGCTTTGCAATTTTCCATGTTAAAAATGGGCACAACTCCAGAACGGTAAATGACTTACAACCCAAGTTCAAATTTTGTGTGTGTGTTGTAGTTCTTAGCATTGTGTAGGAGTTTCATCAAGTTTGGATGAGACACACTTATGTTAGAGTGCTGAAACGAAAAAAAAATGCAATTTTCCAAGTTATAAATGGGCTTAATTCTAGATAAGTAAGTGACTCACTGCCCAAATTCGAACTTCGTCTGCTAGTGTTTGTTCTTAGCATTGTATATGAGTTTCATAAAATTTACATGATGCAAACTTAAGTTAGAAGACGGAAACGAAAATTGGACTGACGGAAGGACGGACGGATGGACGGAAAGACGGTCAAGGTAACACTTAATGCCCACGTTGTCTACGGCGGGGGCATAAAAATTACAAATATTTTATATCAAAATCAGGATATGTGAAAGACTTTTCAATGAGACAAATATCCACCACAGAATAAACAACGTGAATAGCTAGAGGTCATCATTAGATCTTTAACAGTAAGCAAAGATCTATACCAGATGTAAGCTATGTTTCGCCATCATTAGACTTTAAACATGATCAAAAATCCATACCAGAAAGTAAGCTATGTTCTACCATCACTAGACCTTTAACCATAGGATAATAACCCATACCAGAAAGTAAGCTATGGATGTGGGTAGTGGATGTAACTGATATCTGAAAAAATAGATTAATCATACATGTTGCTCTTGCTGAGACAAATTTACTTTGCTATGTGAGTATATCCTGCATCATTTTCATATCCAACAGGAAGATCGAAATCTAGGAGTTTAATTATTACTATAAGCATTAAATATTGTTAAATTATCATCTAAATGGTAAGGCTATAGTATACTGATCCCTTTATGCAGTATATGTTGCATGTTGTCAACGTATCAATATACTTGGCATTGTTTTCTCCCATGTGTATTTCAACAATTTGAAACGCAATGAAACAAGCCTCAACAACAAAATTTAAGACGTCAGATTTAACTTTTTTTGCCTAGTTGGTCCGTTTGTTCATGACCTACCCTTAGTACATTACCAATTAACAAATGAGTTCCGATCGATAATCTTTATAGACATGTCTTTTAAACATTTTCCCCTCATAAATATCAATGCATTATGATAACCATGCAATTGTATAATTCAGTTCTTTGTTTCTTTTCTAACAACTGTAAAGCTTAATTTCACAATATTCGACGAGACTTGTTTAGGCATCGCCTTCACGACGAGTCAAATCATTCAATAGATATATCAAGAGATCGCCAATACAATATACAAAGCACCAACTTAACATAAATTGGCATACTGTAAAACATGGTATGGTACGATGGTATGGTATGTGTTATGGTATGGTGGTATGGTACGAATACCACCATACCATGGTATGCATGAATGGTACCATGGTATGGTATGATGGTATGGAACAAATTACTATATCATGGTATAATTTGATGGTATGAAGCATGGTATGGTTTTTTGAAGTAGGAAATTTTGAAAAGTTAATTAAGGTAATTTAAAACTTGATTTTTTTTTAATTTGCTGATATTATGTATCTGGTTTATTTTTGAAAATAAATTATTACTTAAAAAAGAAAGTGGATATGGACAAAACAGATCACTTACATACAGTTGTGAACAGAAAACAATAGAAAACCCAATTTAAACATCTCAGATAACCATAAAGTTAAGATAAGATAAATATCATGTCCCGGCTTGACACATTGAAAATTTCTGTGAATTATTCTTTCAAATTTTAGGAAGTGCTGCATATCTTATGATTATAATCTAGATAATGTAGTTAACGTTTTATTGCTTAACCTTCTGTCAATGACCAACTATTATATTGTTTTGAAATATGACACTTTTAACAGTTGTATATTCTGTCTACATGTATGCCCAAGAAATCACATTTAAAAAATGTGAATAAAAGGAATGCACCCCATGCAGCAATTAGAAAACACCATACTTTCAAATTAAACTGTCACTCATATAATACTATGTTATTTAATAGATACCACATGTTTTTACATGTAAAATTGTTGCATGAAGGAATAGTTTATACACAATATCAATCAAGGAATGTGTCTTTTTTATAATGTGCGATTTTTTTTTAAACAACTTTATTTCAATATATGATTAATTGCAAAACTGGAATATTTTGTATACAATATTTAATAATAATTAGATATCCAATTATATCTTGAATCTCAGGATAAACAACAGCAAAGAATACTGTCCAAAAAAAAAATCAAACATAAAAAATAAAAGGTTGTCCATTACACATGTGTCTGTGCATTTTCTACGACTCTTAAAGTTTAACAGTTTTTTGTTTTATTATTCAGTTTGATAAGTAATAATATCTGTCATCTTATCAGCATGGTAAGCTCTTCTTAAACATTTCATAATAGAAAGAAGATATGCAATTTTCACTCTAAATGTGGTTACTTGGGCAAAGATGTAGAACTGTAGAAATGACTGTTTGCTTATGGAAATATAGCATCAAATATACTATAGCGGAGGTATGCTGTTTTATAAAAACGAAATTCATAATTGTCTTGCCATGTAACGTTAGTCATAGTGATCCTAATATTGTAGTGGCTAGAGCATTCTGTTACTACATGTGGAGGCTATATTGCATTCAACTTGTCTGTATGTCAATCTATTCGTCCATGTTTCCCCCAAACGTTTCTCATGTGCTTCTAAACTTAATAACTTATATTTGGTGAGCAACTTATTAATCTATTAAAGTGTTCATGCTAATAGGAAAACTGAAAATTCCCAAAAGGAAAGAAACCGATAATTTTGGCCATTGTGACAAATTTGTAGACCCTGTCTTGTGATCATTATTGCTATTAAAAGTTTCGCTTTATCTATTATAGTTTTGAAGATAATAAGCAAAAATGTCAAAAATTGATAAAACTCATCATTAAAGGGCTTTAACTTCTATAACTAAATCTTAAAATATTCCAGCTCTAGTACAAAACAGGGTCAACATTCATATCTATTTATCTATGCTGGTCCTGAATATGCATTTAACTTGCCACTGAACGTTAAACAACCATCTATATATCCATGTATTTTAGCCATGTCAGCTTTGTTGGTTGACTGGCATGATCAAAGGTTACACTTAAAAAAAATAAACCAATGTTATTGTGGCCAAATTGGTTCCAATCATTGGCCTAGTAGTTTCAGAGGAGAAGTTTAAGTTAACGGACGGCTACGTACGACGTACAACGGTAGCCAAATGATAAGAAAAGCACACTTAACCCTTTGGGTCTGTTAAGCTAAAAAACAGACAAACAATGATATGTCCAATGCATGAAATAGTTGAGAAGCCAGAAGTGCATAACTAAAGTTTTTATAATTTTAGTCATTTTCTTTTGTATGTCAGAGGCAGGTCCAGAATTTCAGCTAAGGGAGGGGCGCTACATGCTTCATTTATTGGTTCTATTGATTTTGATAACTGTGTAATGAGATGGTGACCCACAAGATCATACAATCAAAATTTCAGACAATATTGAGAATAGATGTTTTTATACGACCACAAAATATTTTGGGTTCGTATTATGTTATGGCGATGTCTGCGTCTGCGTCTGAAGACATTTTGGTTCGCAGACAATAATTTAGGATAAGTGTATGGATCTGTATGAAATTTTAGCACAAGGTTTCATACCACAATAGGAGGGTTGGGATTGACTTTGGGGGTTATTGTCGTAGCTGATTTGTAAATAGGGGCCAAAAAGGGGCCTAAAACAATTATTTGTCTGGTTTTAAGACAATAACTTGAGTATAAGTGTATATATCTCTATTAAATTTTAACACAAGGTTCCACACCACAATAGGAAGGTTGGGATTAATTTTGGGGGTTATTGTCATAGCTGTTTAGGAAGTAGGGGCCAAAAAGGGCTTGACAAAAACAATTATTTATCTGGTTCAGAGACAATAATCTGAGTGTAAGTGTATATATCTCTTTTAAATTTTAGCACAAGATTTCATACCACAATAGGAAGGTTGGGATTAATTTTGGGGGTATTTGTTGTAACTGTTTAGCAATTAGGGACCAAAAGGGCCCAAAACAAACATTTTTCATGTTTCAGGACAATAATTTGTGTATAAGAGTATAGATTTCTATGAAATTTTACTACAAGGTTCCATACTTCAAACGTAAGTTAGGATTGATTTTTGGGGGGTCATGTCCCAAACCGTTTAATAATTAGGGGTCGAAAAGGGGTAAAAAAACAACTATTTTTCTGGTTTGCAGGCAATAACTTGAGTATAAGTGTATGGATCTCTATTAAATTTTAGCACAATGATCTGTTTTGTCTACATCCACTTTTTTTTAGTAATATTTTCTTTTCAAAAATAAACCAGATACATTATGTCAGCAAATTAAACAAATCATGTTTCAAATTACCTTAATCAACCTTTCAAAATTTCCTACTTCAAAAAACCATACCATGCTTTATACCTTCAAATTATACCATGGTATAGTAATTTGTACCATACCATCATACCATATCATGGTGCCATTCATGCATATGGTGGTATTTGTACCAAACCATACCATAACACATACCATACCATCGTACCATACCATGTTTTACAGTATGCCTCATAAATTGTGTAAGATAAGGCGCCAATTTAAAATTCTTGTTCGTGGTGTTAGAGCAGACTGACATTATCAAGGGTAATTTATTTACTTCTACAAATTTTGTTTGAAGTAAGATGACAAATCCAACTCAGTTTAATTGCATAACATTTATTGTTTTGTTGAATGACAGTTATATTCTTCTAAAAGAAGAATGCAAACCATGATTCCGGAGACGTCTTGTCTTTTCGCGACTTATATCAATGACACTGAAATAGACTTTCTTAAAAAAAAATACGGGGTTAATTTATCGAGAGAGAAAACTAGTCAAATTATGTTTAAAAATAATTCAAGAGAAAAATTTCTTCTTGTTTATATTTGTTTTAACGTCACTGAAGTATCTTATGTAGACGAAACGCTCGTCTGGCGTACACAATTTTAATCCTGGTATCTATGGTGAGTTAATTTACATGGTTTTTTTGTGTGATTGCAAGACGATTCATGAAAGTTGTAAACTACTAAATAGTCTAATAACGTCAGTACAATCTATTGACTGAACTAGCAGGGTAATATAATTAACATCATATCTTGGTAAGAATATTTCCTCAGTGACTTGACATTTAGTTCTCGAGTTTAAATGCATTAAAGACGCCAACTAAATCATAGAATGTACATATTTAGTTGGTTTATTTTTTTATTTCCAGATGACAAATTATAGTTTTGCAATATCTAATATATCTTGAAGAATGCTTTTACTGGTAATAGAAAGTCTCCAATAAAAAAACTTTTTTTATATAGCTGAGAACGTTATCGACTGTATAACTGTTTTATGTCTATAACACGTGGAAGAAAAGAACTGCAACTTAATATATAATGACTGTATTATATTAAGATATTAAAAACTATACATTAGTTTTGGTACTTTACTTTTATGGAACTAATTGTAAAACGAGATGATATGGCTTTTCTATTTGAAATAGATGACGCATTTATTTAGTGGAAAACTCACCAAAGATACCAGGCTTATAATTTTGTCCCCAGACGCGCGTTTTGTCTACAAAAGACTCATCAGTGGCACTCGAATCAAAAAAGGTAAAAGGTCAAATAAAGTACGAATTTGGAGAGCATTGGGGATTGAAAATTCTGAAATGTTTTGCCGAATGCAGCTAAAGCAATCTATTCCTAAAGTAGAAAAGCTGGTGATTTTTCTTTCTTTTACATTCACCTCATTCTCTTCTTGCCAAAATAAGATATTCTTCAAGTCAAAAAGCACACACTAAAAACTGAGAAACGACAAATAGTCTTGACCTCGTGATATTTATAATCGCATGTTTCACCACACAAGAGTCATAAATTGTTTACTTATTTCTATTAAACATAAAGTTTATTGATTTGAATTTTGTAATAATATTGCGTTTTATAGAATTTACGATAAAGACAGCTATTACTTCTTGTTGGTATCAGTTTTTCATTAGAATCAAATTCATAATAGTGTAGACGAGACCATTCTTTGGCGCGCTCAATTCTCCAATTGACTGGATCAGATCAGGTAACCGTTTGTCTGTTACGCCTACTTAATACGTTGTTTTTACAAGGGACATTTAAACGCACGGGGTCACCAAAGGTTTCTCAACGCCCGAAAACAAGTAACGCGAAAAAAATTCGACAGGCGTATTCATTAATATGAATTTGACATTCTTCACCGACAATCGAGAATCAAATTATTTACCATACCGCAAGTTCTTTAAACATTAAAATAAAATTTCATTAGCTTCAAAAGTAGTAATGAATGTATAAGCAATAACCTTTTTCGGACTTAAAAGCGATTTTACAATTGTCGCTTTCTAAAATTTGTACTGGCTCTTTGTATCTTTTAACTTTTATCTTGTCTAAAAGTATTCATTTTTAGAACAAATGCATGATAACTTTAAATCGTAGTGCAATTAAAAAAAAATGAAAAAATATATTTTCGGTCGGTCTTTTTCGTACTTGCAAAATATATGACAGTAAAAAGCATTTGTTCGTTTCTTATGAACTTACAGGAACAATGTTTTTTTAATCTCAGTGTCGTATTTCTTTTTATCCCTGATTCTAAATTGATATGAATTAGTTTTTTTCACCTTTTTTTCTGAATGATTGAGGTATGTACCCTCCGAAACATAAATACATTTAATCAGGACGGGTACACTATCATTCATTGGCATACTAACGTTTCCACTTATATAATTGTTTGATTGCATAATAAGCAATATTTATTGACTTGGAGAATTGACCAACCCATTGAATGGGTTGCAATGCATGATGGACTACTACGTACTTTATCGAGAACACGCGTGTTTTTCAGTGACCTACAACTCACTTTTTTTCTTTTATGTCTACGTATAATAAAGCATAAGTTTTATGCTCAGATTAAAATAACAAACAGAGAGCTGATGAACTGTAACACCTGATAATTTGTAGTTTATTAGACAAACAAAACCCTGTAACAGTGTTACGACCTATGTTCTACTACCAAGATATTATGAACACATTATTTAATGCATGGATAGATTTAAAAAAAAAATGTAAGTACAATTCTTAATTAGATTGTTGTGATTCAACTGCTGCAGTTAACAGGTCGGGACATTTCCAGAGGCGGATTTAAGTGGAAAAGGAGGGGGTATGGAGATTCATACATGGTTAATGCATAGACTTTTTACATGTCCTACTGCTAACGTTGTCTAGTTTGCCCCCACCCCTTTTTCCTTTTCAAAACACTGGATATGTATCTGATTTCCTTATACGGATATGCAATATTAAGCATTCTTATGCTTCCGCCAAAACATGTATCAGTGTTTGTTTACAAATAATGCATTTTTTTTTCTGGGCAATTGACCGACCAATCCACTGAATGAGTTGCAATGCATGATGGACTACTATGTGTTTACAGTTGTTTATAACTGTATGACATACAACACAATGTTTAACACATTCCGAAAAAGAATTCATCTTGATACCTTTTCTTCATTTGTGTTTACATTCATGGTTAGGTACAAAATAAAAATCGACATGTTTTACATTTAATATATTTTTCTATAATTTAATGATATTAGCTCTACACATTTATTGTTATTTCAAGTGAAACTGTTGGGTGTGATGATAAAAAGAATGTTTAAAACAAATTCCTTTTAAATTTTGTTGAAAGAAAGTTTATTTTTATGTATCGAAAAGTGAAATAAGTGATTATTTAAATCCCCACTGGAAGGCCTCTGACAGACTGAGTGAGCGTAAAATCATTGTTATCGATAGCCGATGACAAACAAGTTAAAGGTAAATGATTCGATATTATTAAAAACATAATCATGACGGTTATCCACACTGTTATGGGACTACCTCTAAGTAGTGAACGTCAGTTTGCCAAAACACATGTATCAATATGTACAAGTGACTTGGAACAAATGTTCATATTAATACAGTAACTGTTACTCGCTTTGATAAAAAAACCTAAAAGATTGAAACAAACCATGCCTCAGCTATAATGTTGAGTGATTGTGGTTATGTATTCAAACAGGCATAGTAACGTCGATTTGAATAATCTTGTGAGAAATGAACTGACTGTCATTACGTAATCCACATTGCTTTTTACTTATCAGTTCTTTCAGTATTCAGTTGATTTTGAAATGTGTGAATTTTTATGGGAATCACAATAATTAGTAATCACTTTGGAAAGTACTGATACGGAAAATAGTATGTATTTTTTACTAACATTGTTTGATAGTTTGGAATATTGTAATTACAGTTTTTGACAGGTCATTTTACGTGAAATAGATATTTTTTGCAATAAATACTCAAGAGGTTTCATTACAGAAACGATGGGAATGTCTGGAAAGCTATTTCTGGTATACGGAATCGGTAGTACAAAAACTTTGCTTCTCTTTAAAACAAATATACTGTGTTAGTCTCAAAACGCACGTCTGGCGTGACAAATCATAAGACTGGAGTTTTCCTGTAAATCCTGCAAAAAGAACATTCATATGAATCACAATAAACCACAAAGTTCAACGCTATCACAAAACTCATCTGTATGAAATGAAACCTCATCGAGTCCAAAAGAGAAAAAAAAAACTTGTTTAATTTTGTAATAAACTTCAATTGCTATTTGTGATAAACTTTCCCTTCAACATCAAATTGGATTAAATCTTTGATGAAATGTTTTCTAGAATAAAAAAAGTGTCATATATCCAATACGTCATCTGACTTAATTAATGGTACCATTTTTACATTAAACTCTCAGGGTAAACTCACAGGATGGATTTTTTTTCTGAAAAGATTACTGAAAATTTGAAATGTAAATTATTCCCCCAAACGCTTCTAAAGCATAAATTAGTTTCATTAAAAAACATTAGTTTATTTCTTATGGTACAAAGATTCACTATTAAATCTAAAAACTTTACAAACTAATAATTCACTCAATATACTTGTAATCATTTTATCTTATTAGTTGCATTTAACTTTTCTTTTTCATTTCATTATGAAACTCAACTGACATTATCACTATTTTTATTATGTAACAGAGCAAGTAGTTTTGATTTATTTGTGTATATTGTATCCAATTTAACAAGGAGACAGATTAACAAAAGCACTTGTTGCTTGTTTCTGAATCCTATTTGTGAATGTGAATATATTTTGTAAATTGAATAATTCATAATAAAATATTGTTTACACAAAGCATAATTTGATATTGAAAGCAAATGTTCTGAGAAAACTAATGGCTTAACAGAAGATAATTAAACGTGTTATCTTTAATAAATTCAGTACTTGTATACACATACACCATGAAACAATCAAGGTTTTTGCAAAATTGCTGTCCTTATCAATGGCATAACAATGGGCAATAACAGATGTTTTAAAGTCTTCTTTAGACGAGTTGAAAACATTGTTTAATATTTATGTCCAATGCTTTCGAATATTTGTTCACCAAAGAGCTATTGGCATACAAAATAGTATACATGGAAACTAAGAAATTGGTTCTATTGGGAGACATTGAAATATCCACATACAGATTTAAATGTCATTTCTGCATTCATGAGATAATTTACTAAAACACGATTGTCTAATTGTAAAATAGTTATTACATTCTTTAAAAATACAAAGAATCTATTGTACATTTGTCTATTTAGATGAGTATATCATAACGAAATAAAACTGCCTTTCTGGACCCTATTTTTATATAGTCGCCGTTTTTTATCCGATTACTGGAACAAATGTATCAAGGGTCAAATGTTTTGCGTATTTTTGCAAATTTGCGTTGTTATTTTGTCCATATTTCAAAGAAAGGTGTTGCGTGTCCGAGGAATATGATCTGTAATACAAAACATATTCTGAAATTTACGTAGAATCTTTCTGTTGATAGTGCTTCAAGTGTCTGTATTTATAGTGGATAATTCCATTTTTGTACTGTCAAATTTAATTGAAAGCTTCCAATTAATGTTTTATATTTCAAGTAAAAATATTGGACTTTTATGATAACTTATTAATGTAGGAAATTTATACTTGAGTTGATTTAAAACAAATTCAACCGATTTTGCACAATTTCATTAAAAGAGCACTGCTGTTCATATTTATTTGAAAAGAAACAAGCGTTTCGTAGACACGTTTTAAAGACAGTCGTCTTGAATATGCTATTTACATGGAAATACAGGAGATTTTTATATTCTCGAAGAAAAAGATGATATTGTGTCTGCTCAAGTCTAGTATAATGTATATAGTATTATGATCGTCGGTCTAATTTAAATCAAGTTTTCCAGAAAAATGTTTCTTAAAACAATGCAGGTGTGTTTATCAGTTACCTTTATTTTCGATGCGTTTGATTATTGTTACAACAGTCCAATAACACTACGTAGAAGATCAAAGACTGAGGTACACGAACCCAAGCAAAGCAGGGGAGAACTCAATTACTTCGAAAGGGTAATCGGTTCCTGCTCAACTAACACGAGCTTACTCATGACAAGTACAAATTCTTGTGATAAGTCACATTATGAAATGTCACAAACGAAGAAAAATGATCGTATTTGTTCCAACAACAAGTTGGGAAAATCCGTGGTCTTCTGTGACAATATATAACGGTCTACGAAAAATAAAGCAAATAATTCAATCAACTATTATTCTTTCTAAAATCTCGACAAGTAAAACCAATTTTTTAAAACATCTTTCACTAACAGCATATATATTAGTGAAAATTTAAAAATATGACAGTTGTTACGACATATAAATCAAAAGCTGCAGGAAATATTGCAACAAAACAAAACAATATCCGGAAAAAAAGGATAAAACAAGACTTTCACATTTGCATTACAAATTATCATAAACTTTATTGTGAACATTAAATCACAAGTGTCCAGATAAACGTTGTTTAGAACTGCAATGAAACCAAATTGAAATATTTAACAATCTTCATAAACAGATAATACATGGGTGGCTTCATTTTTAATGTCGTCTGCTGAGTTTTGATAATTTCCTGTTAGGGATATTGAAATACATTACCAATGACTTTTCCCGTCGAACCGAAAAAACCCGTTCTGCGGCGGGAAAATATGGTTTCGTTTTGCTGTTTGGGTGTTTAAATACGCTGTTTCGGTGTTTAAATACACAACCACATTAAATTAAATTTCCTTGGCTAGCTTGGTTACTTACATCAATTTAACGGAGTTTTTATGGGGAAAAGTGTCTATGTAACCTGCTGAAATTATAACTACTTGCATCACAATAATTATATTAAATTTATGTTTCATAAGAATTCGTACTTTTGCTTGGCTGACGAAAATCGCGAGGCATTTCAAAATTATATTTCATTTGCAATATTCATGACTGCGCGTGTTTCCAATGACAATGTCACAACAATGAATAGGAAAACAAGCGAAAAGCTCGATTAAGTTATTTCATTGTTGTAGCATATGAATGTAATTATAAAAATTAAATGCTACTTTTTGTAATTTTATAGGGTTGTAAAAGCATTGGTCGTGCTCACATTTAAGTATAACGCCATTTCGCGCTTCATACAAAATGTACTTCGGTCAAAAGAGAAATAATAAACAAATAATAAGTTAAAGAATTTATAACCAGCAAAAAATTGCGATAATAATACAAAAGAAAACTGGAGACCCATAATTTACGAATATATCAATATCTATCGATTCAATGAGCGACTGGTGTAATTCTGAACAGATAACGATATTTCAGAGCAGTTTGGTCGTCAGAATTCATGTATGCGATCACCCTATTGGTGGTAGTCGGTATTTTTGGACCTTATAACAGGATTTTTCGAATTCTTTTTTTTAATTTTTTGTATAAATTTTCTATTTTCAGGTACAGTAGCAGCAATTCTTGACGATAATTCCTACCATCACACGTCTTTAAAAAGAACACAAAATTATCATTTACTTATAAGTTTGGTTTCATTTGGAGCGGGAACTTGTTCCAAAAAAAAAAGTACTGATTTGTTTGTCGAATGTTCTGTCTTTCGTAAAGATTGCAGTCATGTTGAATGAACAATGATTTATTCAAAAATAAGAAGTGCATTCTCTTTTCCACATTTGAAAGTAGAGTTGAAATTATACACGATATCAAAATGAACTCTTGTTGATTTTACCACTATATTCTATTTATAGTAACAAATTCCATGCTAGTTGCCATCGATGTCATCCTTATATTAACGATGTAACGGTGATGACCAAATGAAGGCTCTGACAAGGTTTGGTCATAACCTATATTGGTTTCAGATGAGACAATTGTTCACGACGTTAAGTTATGGAAAAATCTCACACTTACATCTAGAAATTGACAATGAGGGTCGGTTGAAAACAAAACTTTACGACAAAAGAGATGATTTCAGCTTCCCAATTGTGAACTTTCCATTTCTATGAAGAAACATTCCAGCAGCGCCTGCATACGGAGTATATATCTCCCAATTGATACGATATTCCCGGGCTTGTGTTTCCTATCATGATTTCCTTGATAGAGGATTGCTGCTCACAAAGAAGCTATTAAACCAAGAGTTCCAAATGGTGAAGTAGAAATCATCCCTTCGTAAATTTTACGGACGCCATCACGAGTTGGTTGACCGTTATGGAATAACCGTTTCACAGATGATATCGGATATGTTCCTTATGTTGAAACTACAATACCCTTCCTTTTCACGAATGTGACTTACCGAATTAGACTATTTACCGGATTTGTAATAACATAAGCAACACGACGGGTGCCACATGTGGAGCAGGATCTGCTTACCCTTCCGAAGCACCTGAGATCACCCCAAGTTTTTGGTGGGGTTCGTGTTGCTTAGTCTTTAGTTTTCTATGTTGTGTCATCTGTACTATTATTTGTCTGTTTGTCTTTTTATTTTTGGCCATGGCGTTGTCGGTTTGTTTTCGATCTATGAGTTTGACTATCCTCCTTTCGTCCCTCTTTTGGTATCGAGAAGGTTCTTTTTAATAGACGCTAGATGACTACGTCAACCAATAGGGTGACTTCATTGTTTAAAAACTTTCGTCAAATTTTAAGATGGAAGATGACAAACAATTGCTAGATGCAATGTTTATTCGATGCATATCTTAACGAAAATATATGGGCTTAGATATAGGAAGATGTGGTGTGAGTGCCAATGAGACAACTCTCCATCCAAATAACAATTTATAAAAGTAAACCATTATAGGTCAATGTACGGCCTTCAAAACGGAGCCTTCGCTCACACCGAACAACTAAAAGGGCCCCAAAATTACTAGTGTAAAACCATTCAAACGGGAAAACCAACGGTCTAGTCTATATAAAAAACGAGAAACGAGAAACAAGTAATTGTTTTCTTGTATACACCCAAACACTCATATTTCTTCCTCGCTGTATTATATCTGTTTGGCTTTTTATTCAATAAATATACTCTAAAATATCCCTTTTACTTTCATCAGAAAAGGTTATTTTCATATCTTCGAAATACACAAAGTTATCAAGAAGCATAAGTTTTTTTTAAATATATATTATGGTATTGACATCATCACTTTGAGTATGACAATTATTGTTAATGCTTTCCTGTTTGTTTGATCATTGAACATTTAACATTACATGAATGTTTAATTGCAAGTCAGACTCGATAAATTTTCATGAGTGCTGACGTTAGGCGGACTTTTTGAAATTTTGCTTTGATAAAACAATCCAGAGGGATCATTTATAATTTTGAAATGTCACACTGTTGCATTCCATTTTAAGGTATATCAGTAGATATGTAAGATTACAAATGTCTTTATCATAATTTTTTTTAATTACTATGTCGCGTTTGATTATTCATCCTAAGTCTCTGAGGGCAACAAAACAATTCTTTCAAATATACGGATACAGACTACTTATGTTAGTGTAGATCATGACTGAAAAGTAGATATTAAAGCTGTATTATAGATTGCATGATTTTAATATTTCGGGACCTCGTGAAGCCTAATATTTAGAAAGTTAATGTAGTATTCCCAATGCTGTTAGATGCTATCAGTCTTAAACACATTATATTCCGTCGGTCGACTATTCGATAGGGACATTGTGTAACCGTTAATATCTACATTAAGCTTTACACTTTTTCCTACAATATCCATACATAAAGTTGCCGTTTTGATTGTTATGATGTCAGTGAAACAGTTTTCTTGAGTGGCGTTGCCTGACAAGCAGCTATATAAGGTAAGTTTGTCTAACACATCAGACAGTAGCAGCGGGAATATATTCAATCTGCTTCCAAAATCCTGTCATGTCTCTTAAAGAGGTATGATTTGTAAATTTACCGATTGTGTTTTATTCCCGATTATGAAATTTTGACTCAGTGTATGGATTCGCATGGCTGGTGAAGCGTGCATATCAGGTGCTGCTCGCCCGGTTCAACTCCTTTCGGAGGTCATGCGATTTCTTTAGTTTTCTTTATTTTTTTTACCTTTATTTGTATTGTCTTAGTGGGTTTAACGGAAAACTACTGATGCCTTTAATTTATTAGTGAAAATAACGATGGTAGCTTTTCTGTTGATAAAAGTAAATAGTTTTTTTTCTTTACTCCAAAGAGATAGCACCGCAACAGAACAAAAAAAAAAAAAAAAAAAAAAAAAAAAAAAAAAAAACGAAATGAGACATCTAGATATCACCTGTATTGTCATCTTCAGCATTAGGCACGTGGCTATAGGGCTTCTCAAGGTTTAAATAGCCAAGAATCTATACAAGCTGAAAACAGATACTTCGAAAGAAAAAGTAGATACTGTCTTTACTCCAAAGAGAGAGCACCGCAACAAAATAAAAAACGAAAAGAGACAGCTAGATATCAACTTTATTGTCATCGTAAGCATTAGACACGTGGCTATAGGGCTGCTCAAGGTCTAAATATCCTAGAATCGAAAAAAAGCTGAGAAACAGATACTACAAAAGATATGCAGTCATCAACATTATTTTCAGGATATTTAAAAAATAACATGGATAACAGCTACTTTCCTGGCTTAAGACATTCATACTAAAATGGAATGCCATAACTAGTTTTGATTACTCCTTCTTCCTTTCAATATATGTCAGTTGAATAGCAAAAGGTTCATAGGAGTTCTCTTAAAAAGCAATCTCAAAAAGAGATATGTTTTAATATCAGTTTCACATATGACAAAAAAGGAACCAGTAAACAATACTTTTAGTGATCTGCTTGCGTACGTAATGAAGATTCCAATCGTTTCCAAATTGTCGACTATCATGTGTCCCGAGGGTACCATAGCCAATGATTTAGTGCAGACATGATTGAAATGACACAGTTTGTCTTTAAGGTTCTGGTTGATAAAATCTAAATCTACGATCGCAACTCAATTGCGCAAAGTTAAAGCAGGTTCACACGGTAAGATTTGTATTACAAGATTTGAATTATAATACAAATTCTTACCGTGTGTACACCCTTAATACAATGTTTTATAAGATATTTAGAATCTTATAAGACTGTATTAAGGAAAGAACAATGATATGCTCTATCCGTAAAACAAATCTTAGCTGACCCTATCCAAAATTTTTTTTAATATAGGGTCATTATGCACGTGTACTATACAAAATGCATGTGGTTCTTGCAAAATCGTTGACTTCACAAATAAATATGTTGAAAACTTAGTTTTGGAGGGAAAGAAGAAGGCACAAATTACATTAATAGATTTAAAGCTACTTGGATCTTCCTTCTCAACCCATCCAATATTGCGTGATCAACCAAATTTTATATTACTCCATGTGATTAAAGTTCTTGTCCAATCAATATTTTCTTTTAGCTTTACTTTTTTCAAAACATTACAGAAAAATCTAAATAGAGACTGTTAAAACACACTGTTTTCTATTAATAGGGCAATTGACCGGAAAATTGGAAGGATTATCATTATTTGTTTACAGTCTTATAAGATTAAAATTTGCGTGTGTACAAGAGTCTAATAATACAAAACTCTTATTATAAAAATACTATAATACAAATCTTATCGTGTGTACCATCCTTTAGACAGTTTTTGCCGTTCTATCTATAGCCTTTTGTTTTTTGTGTTTAGAATCTTTTTGCTATTCTTTTTAGACTCTTGTTGATCTTACACAGTTTTGACCGTTCTGTTTAGACCCTTTTGGATGTTGTGCTCTTTAATTGTGAACTTTCCATTTCTATGTAGCAACATTCCCGCAGCGCCTGCATACAGAGTATATATCTCCAAATTGATATGATATTCCCGGGCTTGTATTCCCTATCATGATTTCCTTGATAGAGGGTTGTTGTTCACAAGGAAGCTATTAAATCAAGAGTTCTAAATGATGAAGTCGAAATCATCCCTTCGTAAATTTTACAGACGCCATCACGAATTGGTTGACCGTTATGGAATATCCGTTTCACAGATGATAGCGGATATGTTCCTTATGTCGTAACTACAATCCCGTTCCCTTTTCACAAATGTGACCTACCGAATTAGACTATTTTCCGGGTTTGTACTAACATGAGCAACACGATGGGTGCCACATGTAGAGCAGGATCTACTTACCCTTCCGGAGCACCTGAGATCACCCCCAGTTTTTTGTGGGGTTCGTGTTGCTTAGTCTTTAGTTTTCTATGTTGTGTTTTGTGTACTATTGTTTGTCTGTTTGTCCTTTTTTTTTTTGCCATGGCGTTGTCAGTTTATTTTCGATTTATGAGTTTGAATGTCCCTCTGGTATCTTTCGCCCCTTTTTAACGTTTTATGTTTTGCTTTTTCAAACTTTTGGTGTCGATCGTACCATATGAAGGTAATTCCAGTAAAACGTTTTGTACGTGCGGAATCATATCGATCATCTGGGTGTTTTCTATATTTGTACTGCAAGGTTAAATCTTAAATGCAACTCAACTTTATATTTGATGAATAGTTCGCAATCGTGACAGTTTTAGATCCCATTTGTTGTTTATGTAATTAAGGCTACATATGAAAGTAACTTTTTGTATAAACCGGAAATAAATGTACTTCTCCGTAAATATATTCATCGGTACCCAACAATGTTGCAAAAAATCTTTCAAATGACACTGAAAGTAACTTATATAAACAGGAAGTAGCTGTTTTATTTTAAGTTTCATACAAAAGTACCTAATGAGTAATTAAATGAAATAAAAGCTGTCATGTGTTACCGGGAATGATTTGATGTTAATCTGAAGTAGCCATTTTTCTTCATTGTTTCGACGATTTGTTAGAATCAATGTTGTAAAAGCTTTCATGCGGTACTAAAATGTCTTTGTATAAAATGGTAGTAGGTAAAATCCTTCTAGAACCATAGGAAATTAATTACCAATCTAAATTTTTTAGATTCAGTGTAATGATAGCTTTATATGGCACACGAAGGAACCTTTGTAACTGGAAGTAGCCATTTATTCACTTTTATCTTAAATAAGTTATTTCTATTGTCTAAAAATCATAAATGAAATTCAAGTTTTTGTTTTAATAAATTTGACTTACAAATTCGATTCCAATCTTATATTAGTCCACTTCACTATTTCTCAGAAAATTATTAAAAGTTCATGATCGGGGCATTGTATAATGTAAGAGATATCTTTTTTTTTTTTTTTTTTTTTTTTTTTTTTTTTTGGATATAACTGGATGATTTCTTTATTTCGTGATTGCTATTTGAAATAGAATTTGATATACATTTATTTAGAAGCTTACAACACAAATAATTTACATTCATACAAAAACTTCGTCAAAGTTTATTGAATAGCCTTTTAAAATGTTACAGATTAAAGCGCCTATATGACAAACAACATAACATCTGGCCCCTGATATTCCAAAAATAGAAAAATTCTTCAATCATTTTATAATTTTGTTAGATCTATTGAGAAAGGTAATTGATTATAAAGCCGGAGCACTTTAGAACAGAAATGTCAATTGTGAACAGTCAACAGCCTGGACAAAAAAATGTACGAAAACAAACGGTTGCATTACACAGAAAACGACTTTTTTATAATTTGTAATGTGCTGCGTTGGCCAATAAAGGATCTTTGTTATTTTTAATTCATTATACCAAGGATTTGAATAGTAAGAAGGATTGGAATCTCGTGGACTTTTGCATAGACTGTATTATAATGTGTTATGCAGCGCGAGATTTTGTGTGATTACCCATGGTACATTTCGAAGATGCTCAGGGTGCCTTGATGAATATTTGCATCGCCTAAATATCTAGATAAACGTTATATAAGTATTACAGTCCATATTTATTGAATGTTATGCATGAAATAAGAAGTTTAAAATAGTTCTGGTGCAATTTATAAACTTTAACGATTGCAGTACGAATACACGGTTCCTAGAATGAATTTGCATGTTTACCCAAATAACCTCAACCTATCCTGCCTAATGGGCGGTTCACACATCATTTTCTATTTCATACTCCTCCCTCAAAAAACGGAGATGAGTGATAAAAGTTATATTTTCTGATAGATATATGATTATTACAGATCTTGAGTAAAATTCGTAGTGTTGAATGCATTAGTTTTCGTTATTTTTCCGTTTCCTTGAGTTAATTACCACAAACAGGGGCGCATCGTAACAAAAATGGGGTGGCTTAGGAAAAATCATTAAAGTTCTACAATCGGCCGAGAATAATGTTCACACATGTTTACATACGTCAAACATTGGTGCTAAATTGCTTTGAAGAAAGATCAAACCGCTAAATAAGGGAATTGTGATATCATTCTTGCTTAAAAAATCAATGTGGTCCTGAGATGAATCGTAACGTACCAGGCTCAAATTGGGAGGGATCCAGTTTTCATTTTAATCTGATACTTCCTTCCTGTTAGAGAAATCGTTGTTGACAATAAACCATGTGAAGGTTTACATTAGTGTTATCAAGGCTTGGGTAATAGAAGAATCCCTAGATTTATCTTTGCTGACGTTGAAGGGGACAAAGCATGGTTGGTACTCTTTTCCAACGTATAGCCAAATGTTTACCAGCTGACCCGAACTTAGCTGCGGAATTCTAGCTCATAGGTCCATATGATATTTTTTGACAATTTGCCGACAATGAGCTACGGTTCCGCAGCTTACCCGAACTTTAATTGTGAAAATACAAGTGAACCCTATATTTTTTTACTGACATGGCTACCTTAACACGGCTCATTATTCTTCTCCTCTCATCCCACAACCATGCTAGCCAATACTTTAATCAAGTCCAGTTTACGAAAATGTATGTCCATATCAAGATAACCCCAGACAAAAACATACAAGACATTTTCAGTTGAGTACTATTAAAAGCATGAACATTTCAAATGCACATGCGCTCATACCCCACATCTCGTACATGTAAGTCGTGATGCTTATGTTGTACATGTAACATCACAGTAACTTGAGTAAGAGAAGATTATTCAATAACATCATTTACGTCCACTTACCTATGGTCAACCGACTTAACTCATTCTTAAAAAGCAATTTAGATTGATCTTTACATATACGCTTGACGGTTATTTGGTTGGTCTGGTAAGTCTGTTTATTTAACTTTAACAAGTCAGGAATATGACAGTTGTTGTCCATTCGTTTGATGTGTTTGTACTTTTCATTTTGCCATTTGATTAGGGACTTTCCCTTTTGAATTTTCCTCGAAGTTCAGTATTTTTGTGATTTAACTTTTTAACAAAGTGAACAAACTAAACAGACAAAATAACTGCCCGTGGGGGTACTGTGTTTATACATGTATTAATAGTTTTTGAAACAAAGTTCCAAAGTTAACACAACTATTTTATCTATATAAATACATATACTGGTACCAGTCCACCAGTTAAAATTACCCCGCCTATTATCATATGCACAATGTACATGTATTTAAAGTGTAGTTTTGTAATTTTCGGATAAGCACCGTCAAATCAAAAATGTGAATTTTTACACTTTTCTTGTAGACAGTGATATTGAAAACTTTATATTTGTTTTTTTTTTTATTGCCACTTAAATATTGCACAATTTTATTATTTTTCAGTATGCTCCAAAATGTCTTAACTGAAGAAAAGAAGAAATGTCCCATCACAAAGAAAGTCCCCAAAACAGCTTAAGCAGTTGTGTGCCAACAGCAGTTGACCATACGTACACTAATCATGTGGACTTACAAACAGCATGCCTTCAGAGAGGAATAGACTTGAAAAATTTTGCAGTGATCGCAGAAATTTAATCAATTCACACACAGCCAGATGTTGAAGATATAAAACTCGAAAAGAGCAATAATTCTAACCCTGTAAGTTTAACAATGCCTTTTGAAGATTTAACAACTAGTGTACACAAATACCTAAGTACATCATATACACTTAATCAAAACTGTGACTACCTTCAAATTATCCAGTTGAACCCATCTACAGGCACTCGATCAAATGTGACTTTTGACCAGAACTTGGCTCTGATTACCAATTATGGAAAGATTTACAAACAATATTTCATTGGATCATTAACATTCAATCTCTTTATCAAAACTTGAGAGCTACCCTGTGTTTGAAGGGAACTTTGCTAGTGACTTGATAGATGTGATACAAGTTGAAATGGATGTCTATATTTTAATGTAAAAATAAATTATTGAATATCATTTATCAAATTCCTTTACATGCCAGATTCATTTAATATTCTGCGAACCTGCTATAACTTCTTGGTGGTGAGTGTAGATTAATTATTCTTTCTCCTGCCATTGCCTTAATTAGTCCAGTTTTTCATATAAATATGTGTGATTAATGTCTATGAGTACATGTAGCAAAATAAGGAGACGTGAAATGATTCCATATGAGACAACTATCCACCAAATATCAAATGAAGATTTTAGCAACTAGTACTCTAGATGTATATCATCGTACACAATGAGCAAAACTCATACAGCATAGCATGTTATTGAAATTTCTCACATGAAACCAACAGCCCAATACACAAAACATCAATGTGCAAAAAATCAGTTTTTAGACAAACTTTAAAGTAAAGACATATAAGAGTAAGGAAATATGGTATGATTGCCAATGAGACAACTATCCATCGAAGTTCAAATGAGGTGGATGTAAGTAATTATACAGTCTATCTTTATTTCATATCATGATAGACAAAAGTCATAGTGTTTTACATGTACATGTATGCTATAAAGTCAATACAAGCCAAAAATGTTCAAAAAGTATATACTGTTAGATAATGAACATGTTAGTTATCATGTTTACCTTGACATTATTCATAAATAGCTACACCTAGCATACATGAAAAAAAAGTAAAATCACAAAAATACTGAACTCCGAGGAAAATTCAAAAAGGAAAGTCCCTAATCAAATGGCAAAATCAAAAGCTCAAACACATCAAACGAATGGATAACAACTGTCATATGCCTGACTTGGTAAGGCATTTTCTATATCTATTTGCAACTATAATGAAATATAAGACATGACGAAACTAAAGTTTGTTTGTGAAAGTTACACACAGAAAAGTCCGACTTATTAAAAACTTTGCCCTTAATACTTAACGTAAACCAGATGAAGCTTTGCTGCTGTTACTTATCTTATTTCTTTCAATACATGTGAAAGCATACCAACGTACAGTCAGAAAAAGATGAACCAAGTCTTCTGTAATAGATGACACCGTATCACAAGTTTCTCTTTTCAAGATAATGTATGTATAATACTTAACAATGAAATTAGTGTTTTATCTAGAACTGAATAAGGGCATGATAATTTTCATGATAAATAATTCCATGATTGACTATTTGAGAGGCTGTTATGACAGAGAGCTGATACTATAAGGTTGACCTATTAATTTATGCACAATTGTTTCATGTTCTCTGAAAAGAAAAGAAAAAAAATGTATCACTTGGTTTCCGAAGACCCCTTCTGTTCTGTTTGTTAAACTATTTCCCACATGCATGTTATTAGTACAATTCAAAAAATTTGCTTGCAGTGGATAATTTATAACACACTGAGTAATGTTTCTTCAATGCCTTTATAATGAAACCGGCTACATGTATATAATACACAATGCAGTAATTCTTCTTGAAATGTGTGGTCAGTTCTCAAACTATGTAATTGGCGAAATAGCAGCTCACAATCACTTGTTGTGGTAAAAGTTCAGCTTGCCACAAAAATGGTTTCGCACCTATTTCCCGAAATTGAAAGTTTCGGAAAAGCAAATTTGCATAAATATAGCAATTATGTCATCATTTACAAGAATGAGATATTTTTTCAATGTTTTGGCAATTGACTGAAATTAAAGATTTACAGAAGTTAACATATAAACACATTGTTCTTCCACATTTAATTACGCTTTTTCATCAAAAGTAAACACTTTAATTACGCTTTTTCATCAAAAGTAAACACTTTAATTACGCTTTTTCATCAAAAGTAAACACTTTAATTACGCTTTTTCATCAAAAGTAAACACTTTAATTACGCTTTCTCATCAAAAGTAACTTGAGTGGGAGTCAATAATAATTACATTTACGAATGATTAAAGTCCCTTACCATCACAACAATGTCTATACGTAACAAAAACAAGATAACTCGATACATGTGTACAAAAAATTACCGAATAATTGTTCCGATATCGTAAGTGACAAGTAGCAGTGGCGAGTAGCGCGAAGTCTCGCCGCGTAAGAGAAAATAATAAATCATGAGATTTCAATCCTTCTTACTATACAACTATACAAATTCTTGATTATATTCATATATGATATTACTATAGGGTATATGGCTTTTATAACCATTCAAATGATTTAAAGCAATTTCTCTTTCTTTAGTGGAAATCATCTTTTCAAAAGAAACTTTCGTCGTGTCTTATAATTCATTACAGTTGCAAATAGATATAACAAATAAATGTCTTCAGACGGCGTATAACCCTATAGAATACTCCTAATTGACAACACTTTCATCAAGACTCCCATACATTGATTTTTTGCTGTCTACGTAAAGCCAATTTCTAATAGTCATTTTTTTTTTAAATTACAAATATTCTTCTTCAAAATCAGATGATGTGAAACAATGAGACAACTATCCACCACAGAACAAACAACGTGAAAAGCTAGAGGTCATCATTAGATCTTTAACAGTAAGCAAATATCGATACCAGATGTAAGCTATGTTTTGCCGTCATTAGACCTTTAAACATGAACAAAAACCCATACCAGAAGGTAAGCTTGAGATAGATAAGTATCGTCAGAAACTAAGGGCGCTCGTGCCGTTGTTAATGCAAACATCAAGGACGTCATAGTCAAAACAGCGATAAACAGATTACCAATGGTCTTTCAAACTCGAGGATGTTTCTCGGCCATATCTCATCTCAGGGCTGTCGCCCTTCGATGAGATAATAGCTGAGAAACACCCTCTCGATGGACAGGACTTGATACTCGAAAATATTAGGCAATGACGTCATGTATTAGTGTAGCAACGTCACGTGCTCAAGTCCATCCGCGTCAATTTATCAATGAAATGCACGCGACTTCGTTCATACAACCGAACAACTATCCAAACATTTTGTACGCATAAAAGAAGTTTTACTTACTATTTCATTTTACTTCATATTCTTAACCAAAAAAAAAAAAAAAACATACAGTTAAGACAAATTGTCGATAAAAAGAATAATGGTATTTTACTTTTTTATACTTATTTCATCAGCTCAAATATCAGCTCGCCCTTGCGGGTTCGCTTTATATTCTTCCTGATAAAGTGCGTATTATTATTATTTTCAGCAAAATAGTGAGACTATATTTTTTTAGATAATTTTTCCAGTATATTTGGCATGGTGTCAACGTTTCTTGATACATGATATTTTTAACAAATGCAAATTTTCTTAACCTCATGTGTATATGAACAAAAGAAATGCGACCTAGGGTGGATATTTAAACAAGCTTCAACAACAAACTTTAATTTTTATAGTTTGTTCTTATGGTGTGCTGTTACGCCACTGTCCCTGGTTAGGGGAGGGTTGAGCACTAACAAACACATTCTTTATGTGCCTGTCCCAAGTCAGGAGCCTGTAGTTCAGTGGTTGTCTTATTTGTTTTTCGTAAATGTTTTGTTATAAATTAGGCCGTTAGTTTTCTCAATTGAATTGTTTCATTTTTTTCATGTCGAGGCCTTTTATAGCCGACTATACAATATGGGGTTTTCTCATTGTTGAAGGCCGTACGGTTGCCTATAATTGCTAACATCCACTTCATTTGAACTTTGGTGGATAGTTGTCTCATTGGCAATCATACCACATCTCCTTATTTTTATATATAGACGTCGATTTTTTTTTTGCCAAATTGGTCCGTTTGTTTATGACCTACACTTTGTTCATTACCAATTAACAAATGAATTCTGGTCTTTTTAAACATTTTTCCCTCATGAATGTCAGTGCATTATGGAAACCATTTGTAATATAGTTTGTTTCTTTTCTAGCAACTATAAAGCATAAGTTCAGAATATTCGTTGTCTTCATTCTGAGTCAATTTATTCAATAGTCATTATCAAGAGATCACAGTTGGTCAAGCAATACCAAATTCCGATAAATTGTGTAATTTAAAATCCTTTGTCATAATGTTAAAGCTAAATGACATTATCAAGGATTATTTAGTTAGCTCTGTACATCTCCTTATAAAGCAAGGGTAGTAAATTCCAAATCAGTTTGGTTGCATAATATTTATCTTTTTCTTGAATGGCAGGTCAATTCTTTCAACAGAGGTATGCAAACCATGATTCCGGAAACGTCTATATTTTTTGCGACTTATATCTGTGACACTGAAATATACTTTCTTTTAAAAAAAACAATGGGGTCAAATCATGAAGAGAAAAAACTAACTATGGGTTAAATCATTAAAAGAAAAAACTAACTATGAGGTTAAATCATCGAGAGAAGAAACTAGCTATGGGGTTAAATCATCGAGAGAAGAAACTAACTATGAGGTTAAATCATGAGATAAAAACTAACTATTGGGTTAAAGTATCGAGAGAAGAAACTAGATATGGGGTTAAATCATCGAGAGAAGAAACTAACAATGGGGTTAAATCATGAGGGAAAAAACTAACTATGGGGTTAAATCATCGAGAGAAGAAACTAACTATGGGGTTAAATCATCGAGGGAAAAACTAACTGTGGGGTTAAATCATCGGGAGAAAAAAATAACTGTTCAAATAATTTTTGAAAGTAATTCAAGAGAATAATTTCTTCTTGTTTACACATGTTTTCGAACGTTACTAATGAGTCTATGTAGAAGAAACACTCATCTGGCGTACAACATTTCAATCCTGGTATCTATGATGAGGTTTTTTTACACCTTTTTAGTGTAAACGCAAGACGATTCAGTTAAGTCATAAACTACTAGAAAGACTAATAACGTCAATACGATCTATTGACTGATCTAGCTGGAGAATATGATTAACATCATGTTTTGGTAAGAATATTTCCTCAGTGACCTGACATTAAGTTCTCGAGTTTAAATGCATTAAAGACACCAACTAAATCATAGAATGTACATATTTAATTTTTATTTCTAGATGACAAATTATAGTTTGACAATTTTGCAATATCAAATATATCTTGAAGAATGTTTTTACTGGTATAGAAAATTCTCAAATAAGAATATAACACTTTTATCAGGCTGAGAACGTTATTGAATAACTGTTTTGTGTATAACACTTCGAAGAAGAGAACTGCAACTTATTAATGACTGTATTACATTAAGATATTGAAAACGATATAAATTGATTTTAGTACTTTATTTTTATGGAACTAATCATCAAATAAGACGATATGACTTTTCTATTTGAAACGCTAATAGGTGACGCATTGATTTAGTAGTAACCGATCTATGGCTATAAGTGGAAATGTTGTAGTTCTGTCCAGAATTTTAAGTTCTCTTTGGGACTTTTCCCCTAGAGAAATTACCAGTAAACAAAAATTACGGTAAGAACTTATGAAATGAGAGTTTGAGATGGTGCAACAAAGCACACCTGTGTTGCTCAAATAAGATTTAATTCTTAATTTATCCCAAGGAAGAACTTTCCTGTTTCTGTGTGTTGATCCAAAAAAAATATGTTCTTTCTGTGTGACCTCATTACGTATTTTCGCCTTTGTCACTACACAACAATGGCAATACTAAAGAAACATGACGTCATAATTTAATTTTGATCAATGCAGAGACGAGATAAAGTGACTCAGACGTTGATTGTGAATGTATAAATCGTTTATAATCTTACATGATTTGTCAATTTGAAAATGAACCTTCAAAGCTGCAGAAATTGGAGCTATTATAAATCTTTTGCAAACACATGTGAAAACAGTGTTCTTCCTATGGTTCAAAGCTAGTTATTTTTCATCGTATCAGGAAAAAAACTCACCAAAGATACCAAGCTTATAACTTTGTACAAAACTCTCATCAGTGGCACTCGAATCAAAAAAGTTAAAAGGTCGAATAAAAGACGAATTTGGAGAGCATTGAGATGTTTTGCCAAATACAGCTGAAGTAATCTATTGCTGAAGTAGAAAATCCGGAGATTTTTCTTTCTTTTACATTCACCTCATTCCCTTCTTCCCAAATAACGTTATTCTTTAAGGGAAAACAAAACACAAAAAACACCAGAAAATGACAAATAGTCTTGACCTTGTGATATTTATAATTGCATGTTTCACCACACAAGAGTCTTATTTTTTATATATATTTCTATTAAAGTTTGTTAATTTGAAATTTGTAATAATAGTGCTTTTTCATAATCTCTCATTAAGTACTTTGTTAGTATCAGTTTTTCATTAAGTACTTTGTTAGTATCAGTTTTTCATTAAGTACTTTGTTAGTATCAGTTTTTCATTAAGTACTTTGTTAGTATCAGTTTTTCATAAAGTACTTTGTTAGTATCAGTTTCATTAAGTAATGAACGTCCATTTGCCTTCAATATGGTCAAGTAACTGGGAACAAATGTTCACATTAATACAGTAACTGTAACTCGCTTTGATCAATCAAACCTAAAAGATTGAAACAAACCATGATTCAACTATAATGTTGAGTGATTGTGGTAGCATAGTGAAGTCAAGTTCAAAATAATGATTTGCATAATCTTATGAGAAATGAACTGACTGTCATTACGTAATTCACACTGTCTTTTACTTATAAGTTCTTTCAGTAGTCAGTTTAGTTTGAAACGTGTCAATTTTTAATTACTTTGCGTTGTTTGACTCAACAAAACACAATAGTCAGTAATCACTTTGGAAGTACTGATACGGGATTCAATATGTACTTTCATTACTAAAATTGTTTGGTAGTTTGGAATATTGTAGTAACAGTTTTTGACAGGTCTTATATTACGTGAAGTAGATATTTTTGCAATAAATACCCTACAGGTTTCATTACAGAAACAATGGGAATGTCTGGAAAACTATTTCTGGTTTACAGAATCGGTAGTACAAAAACTCTGCTTCTTTGAAAAAAAACTGTATTAGAGTCAAAACGCGCGTCTTCCGTGACAAATTATAAGACTGGAGTTTTTCCAGTAAATCCTACAAAAAGAACATTCATATGAATCACACTAAACCACAAAGTTCAACGCTATCACGAAACTCATTTGTATGAAATGAAACCTCATCGAGTCTAAAAGAGAAAACAAAAGTTGTTTAATTTTGTAATTAACCTCAATTGTTAATAGTGATACAACATTAAATTTGATTAAATATTTGATGAAATGTTTTCTAGAATAAAAAACAAAAAGCGTCATTCATCTAGTACATGATCTGACTTATTATTTGGTCAAATTACTACATTAAACTTAAAATGAACTCTCAGGGTATACTCTCAGAGTTATTTTTTTCTGAAAAGATTACTGAAAATTTGAAATGTAAATTATTCCCCCCAAACGCTATTAAAGCATAAATTGATATTGAAAGCAAATATTCTGAGAAAAACTAAATGGCTTAACAGAAGATAATTTAAGTTTTTTTTTAATATATTCAGTACAAGTATAAACATACACCATGAAACAATAGTCTTTTGCAAAATGCTGTCCTTATGAACGGCATAACAAGACTATACAAGACGTCTTCACAAATATGCAAATAAAACACGACTTTCACATTTGCATTACAAATTATCATAAACTTTAGAGTGAACATTAAATCACAAGTGTCCAGATAAACGTTGTTTAGAACTGCAATGAAACCAAATTGAAATATTTAACAATCTTCATAAAATGATGATATATGGGTGGCTTTATTTTTAATGTCATCTGCTGAGTTTTAATGATTTCCGGTTAGGGATATTGAAATATAGTCCCCATGACTTTTCTCGTCCAGCCGAAAGAAACCCGTTTCTGAGGCGGAAAAATGTGGTTTCGTTTTTCTGTTTGAGTGTTTAAATACACTGTTTCGGTGTTTAAATACACAGCCACATTAAATTAATGTTCCTTGGCTAGCTTGGTTACTTTAATTCAATTTAACGGAGTTTGTATTGAAAAAAGTGTCTATGTAACCTGCTGAAATTATAACTACTTGCATCGCAATAATTACATTAAAGTTATGTTTCATAAGAATCCGTACTTTTGATTGGCTGACAAAAATCGCGAGGCAATCCAAATGTATATTCATTTGCAACATTCATGACTGCACGTGTTCTCCACGACAACGTCAGAACAATGCATAGGAAAACAAGCGAAAAGCTCGGTATAACTCGTTATTTCATTGATTTAGCATATGATTGTAATTATCAAAATTAAATGCTACTTTTTGTAATTTTATAGGGTTGTAAAAGCATTAGCTGTGCTCACATTTAAATATAAAACCCTTCCGCGCTTCATACAAAATGAAATTCGGTCAAAAGAGAAATAATAAACAAATAATAAGTTAAAGAATTTATAACCAGCCAAAAAAAAAAAAAAATAGCGATAAAAATACAAAATAAAACTGGAGACCCATAATTCACAAATAGATCAATATCTATCGATTCAATAAGCGAATGGTGTATTTCTGAACAGAAAGCGATATTTCATAGCAGTTTAGTCAAAATTCCTATATGCGATCACAAGTGTATCAATGCCCTATTGTTGGTAGTTTCGAACTCGTTTTTAATTTTTTTGTATATGAGTTTTCTATTTTCAGGTACAGTAGTAGCAATTGTTGACGGTAATTCATACTGATTTGTTTGTCGAATGTTCTGTCTTTCGTGAAGATTGCAGTCATGTTAAATGACGTTTGGAATCATAAACAATGATTTATTCCAAAAAAATTAATGCATTCTCTTTTACACATTTGAAAGTAGAATTAAAATTATACACGATATCAAAATAAACTTTTTTTTATTTTACCACTATGTTCTATATATAGTAACAAATTCCATGGTAGTTGCCCTCGGTGTCATCCTTAGATAAACGATGTAACGGTGATGACCAAATGACGGCTCTAGCAAGTTTTGGTCATAACCTATATTGGTTTCAGATGAGGCAATTGTTCACGACGGACGTTAAGTGATGGAAAAATCTCACACTTCAGGTAAAGCAAGGTGATAATAGTTTTGAGATGGTTCTTTTAAATCGTCGCTAGGTGACTACGTCAACCAATAGGATGACCTCATTGTTAAAAAAACTTCCGTCAAATGCTAAGATGGAAGATCACAAACAATTGCAAGATGCAATCTTTATTCGATGCAAATTTTAACGAAAATATATGGGCTTAATTGTTTTCTTGTATACACCCACACCCTCTTATTTCTTCCTCGCCGTAATCTTTCTGTTCGTTTTTTTATACAATAGATATAATCTTACCTTTTACTTTCATCAAACGAAAATGCTATTTTCATATCTTCGAATTACAATAAGTTATCAAGAAGTTTTTTTTAATATATATTATGGTATTGGCATCATCACTTTGAGTATGACAATTATTGTTAATGCTTTTGTTTGTTTGATCACTGAACATTTAACATAACAAGAATGTTTAATTTCCAAGTCAGACTCGACAAATGATGCGTTCTGACGTCAGGCGGACTTTTTTTGAAATTTTGCTGCTCATCCGGTTTAGCTTCTTTTGGAGTTCATGCTATTCCCTTAGTTTTAGGGTATTTTTAACCTTGATTTCTATCTTCTTAGTGGGGTTATGAGATTTGAACATCGGAAAACTACTGATGCCTTTAATTAATTAGTGACAATATGAATGGTAGCTTTACTGTTAATAAAAGTAGATATGGTCTCCAAAGAGAGAGCCGAAACAGAACAAATAAAGAGATGCGCCATGAGCGCATGATATGCCCGTCGCTTTTTCAACAGATAAAGTTCCACAACTCCTCAATGTCATATCAGAAATTTTTTTTAAAAAGATAAAGGGAAGTTATTTTAATAGATGTAAACCAGTTACCAAAGTTTCATGAAAACTGCTCAAAGCATTTTTGAGTTATTGTCCGAAAACTTTTTTATGAATAAAATCCCATAACTCTGAAACGTAAAATCTAAAATTTATAAAAATAAACAATTCACCAAAAATTCATGAAAACTGCTCAAAGCATTTTTGAGTTATTGTCCGAAAACTGGAAAATCACCCTTTTTTAATGAATAAAACCCCATAACTCGGAAACGTAAAATCTAAAGTTTATAAAAATCGAAATCAGCTTACGTAAATAGATATAAACAATTCATCAAAGTTTCATGCAAATTGGTTAAAAAGTTTTTGAGTTATTGTCCAACATGTTGACGACGGACAGACAGACAGACGGACGGACGGACGGGCAGACGGAAGGACAGATTGACCGACGGACGGACGGATAACGGTATACCATAATACGTACCGTAAACGGACGTATAAAAACGAAAAGACATATCTTCCTATCAACTGTATTATCAACTTCAGCACTAGACAAGTGGCTATAGAGCTGCTCAAGGTCTAAATAGCCGAGACTCTATACAAGTTGAAAAACAAATACTACAAAAGATAGGCAGTCATTAACATTATTTTAAGGATAAAAAAAGATACAGATAACAGCGTCTTTCAAGGGATAATAGCTTCTTTCAAGGTTCCTGGCTTAAGACAAGCACATTGAAATGTAAGGGGAATGGCATAACTAGTTTTGATTACTCACTTCTTCCTTTTGATATAGGTCAATTAAAGTGCAAAATGTTCATAGAAATACGCTAAAAAATCTATCTCAGAAAGAGATATTTTTTAATATCAGTTTTACATATGACAAAAAAGGAACCAGTAAACAATACCTTAAGTGATGTGCTTGCGTACATAATCAAGATTCCAATCATTTCCAAATTGTCCCCATACATGTTTAAAGGATAAATGAAAAGTCCATCAGATTGTATGCATTAAAATGAAATGTGTCTGCTTTTTGAAAGATATAATACTTTTTTGCAAATCAAAATGGTATTTCTGTCTATATTTCCAGAGTCACTGTGACATTTATGTTACATGATCAAATAATGCGTCCGACGTATCATACTTTTTTGTATTAATGATCAGCATGTACTCGTCTATTTTATTCTAACCAAGCCTGAATTAATTTGAAATCAATGCTTTTTTCAGCATCAAATTAGTTGATTATGGCAGATTGCGGGAAGCATGCAACTGTGATTACATAACAGCAGTTGAGTTAAATGACATAATCTAATCACAATTCCTTAATAAAAAATACCAAATTACGTTTTAAATTACTATATTCACCCAGCATGCTTTGATCATTGAAAGCAGTAGAGTACATATTAAAACATTACTATCAAACAGTTAAGTGCGTTAAGAAATTATCAAATATCTACCGCTGATGGTCGACTATCTTGTGTCCCGGGGGTACCATAGTTAATAATTTAGTGCTGACATGATTGAAATGACACAGTTTGTCTTTAAGATTCTGGTTGATAAAATCTAAATCTACAGTCGCAACTCCTTCGTGCAAAGTTAAGGCCGGTACACACGAGAAAATTCGTATTATAAGACTTGAATTATAATACAAAATATTACCGTGTGCAACCCTTAATACAGTGTATTATACGATATTTAGATACTTATAAGATTGTATGAAGGATAGAGCAATGTTCTATCCTTAATGCTAATCTTAGCTGACCCTTTATCTTCATTCAATCAAATTGTATGCACGTATTCTATATCAAATGCATGTGGTTCTTGCAAATATAGTTGACCTTACAAATAGATATGTTGAAAAACTTTATTTTAGGAGGAGAAGAAGGCACAAATTACTTTGATTGATTTAAAGCTACTTCAAGCTTTCTTCTCAACTCATCCAATATTGCATGATCCACCAAATATTATACTGCTCCATGTGATCAAAGTTCTTGTCCAACATTTTCTTTTAGCTTTCCGTTTTTTATTTTCAAAAACATCATTACAGAAAAAAGTCTAAATAATAGAGACTGTTAAAATACATTGTCTTCTATAATAAAGGCAATTGACAGGAAAATTACTTTATTATTATTTGATTACAATCTTATAGAATTAATCTTTGCGTGTGTACAAGAGTCTTATAATACAAAACTCTTATAATAAAATTCGTATAATACAAATCTTATCGTGTGTACCAGTCTTTAGACAGTTTTGGCCGTTCTGTTTATAGCCTTTTGGCTTTTGTGCTTAGAATCTTGTTGCTGTTCTTTTTAGACCCTTGTTGATCTTACACAGTTTTGGCCGTTCTGTTTAGATCCTTTTGGATGTTGTGCTCTTTAACGTTTTATGTTTTGTTTTTCAAACTTTTGGTGTCGAGCGTACCACATGAAGGTTATTCCAGTAAAACGTATTGTTCGTACGGAATCATAGCATATGGGTGTTTTCTACAGTTGTGTTGAAAGGTTAACTCTTAAATGCAACTCAACTTTATATTTGATGAATAGTTCGAATAATCATGACATTTTTAGATCCCCTTTATTGTTCTTTTTAATAAAGGCTACATATGAAAGTAACTTTTTGTATAAACCGGAAATAAATGTACTTCTCCGTGATTATAATGATTGGTACCTAAAAATGTTGTTGAAAAATCTTTCAAATGACACTGAAAGTAACTTATATAAACAAGAAGTTGCTGTTTTATTCTATATTTCATACGAAAGTATCTAACGTCCAATTAGTTTTTAACTGATGAATAAAAGCTTTCGTGTATTACCGGGAATGATTAGATATTGTTTCGACGATTTGTTAGAATCAATGTTGTGAAAGCTTCCATGTGGTACTAAAATGTCTTTGTATGACCTGGAAGTAGGTAATATACTTCTAGAACCATAGAAAATTACTTACCAATCTAAAAATATTGGATTTAGTGTAATGATAGCTTTATATGGCACTCGAAGGAACCTTTGTAACTAGGAGTAACCATTTTTTTCACTTTTATCTTAAATAAGTTATTTCTATTGTCTAAAAATCATAAATGAATTTCAGGTTTTTTGTTTTAATAAATTTGGCTTACAAATTCGAATTAAATCTTATATTAGTCCACTTCATCATTTCTCAGAAAATTCTCGAACGTGCATGATCGGCATTTTACAATGTTAGAGATATCTCTTATTTTATTGGGATATAACTGGATAATTTCATTATTTCATGATTGCTATTTAAAATAGAATTGAAAACCTTTAATCGGAAGCTTACAACACAAATAATTTACATTCATACAAAAACTTCGTCAAAGTTTAATGAATAGCTTTTTAAAATATTACAGATTAAAGCGCCTATATGTAAAGCAACATAACATCTGGTCCCTGATATTCCAAAAATAGAAAAATTCTTCAATCATTTCATAATTTTGTTAGATATATTAAAAAAATGTAATTGATTATAAAGCGGGGGCACTTTAGAACAGAAATGTCAGTAGTGAACAGTCAACGGCCTGGACAAAATATATACGAAAACACAAACGGTTGTGTACAAAATACATATGGCATTACACAGAAAATGACCTTTTATATTTTGTAATGTGCTGCGTTGGCCAATAAAGGATCTTTATTTTATTTTTTTAATCCATTATATCTATATATATTTTACTATAGGATATATGGATTGTATAACCATTCAAGTGATTAAAAGCAATTTCTCTTTCTATATTAGAAATCATCTTTTCAAAAAATAACTTTCGTCAAGTCTTATATTTCATTATATATATATTATCATGAAATTTCCAAGTAAAAAATGGGCATAACCCCAGAACCGTAAATGACTCACAACCCAAATTCAAACTCTGTTCTTAGCATTATGTATGAGTTTCATAAAATTTGGATGAAACAAACTTAAGCTAGAATGCTGAAACGAAAAATAAAATGCAACTTTCCAAGTTATAAAGGGCATAGCTCTAGAACGGTAAGTGACTCACTTCCCAAATTCGAACTCTGTCTGCTAGTTTTGGTTATTAGCATTATGTATGAGTTTTATAAAATGAAAGACGGAAAGACGGACGGAAGGACGGTCAAGGGTAACACTTAAAGCCCCATGAGATTACAAATATTCTATATCAAAATCAGGAGATCATTAGATCTTTAACAGTAAGCAAAGATCTATATCAGATATAAGCTATGTTTTGCAATCATTAAACTTTAAACGTGAATGATCAAAGACTCGTACCAGAAAGTAAACTATGTTTTACAATTAGAAATCGAAAGGTTAAAGATCGACTAACGGTCTTATTTCGGTCAATTGATCGAGCCCATTCCGCATTTGTGGGTATTGGATGTAAATAAAGGCAACAGAAGTATACCCTGTTCAATAGTCATAATTCGATTAAGCAAAAACAAATCCGGGTAACAAACTAAATTCGAGGGAAACACATCAACTATAAGAGGAAAACAACGGAACAACAGATACACCGAACTACAACAAAAGCAGACGCCAACATACATAGAAACGGACTGTAGATAACAACTGCCATATTCCTGACTTGGTACAAGACATTTTAAGAAAAAAATGGTGGGTTGAACCTGGTTTTATGGCTAGCCCGACCTCCCGCTTATATGGCAATTTAACTGATATCTAAAAAAATATTAATTATACATGTTGCTCTTGCCGAAATAAATTAACTTTTCTATGTGAGTATATCCTGCATCATTTTCATCTCCAACAAGAAGATCAAAACTACGAATTTGATTATTACTATTAGCATTAAATAATGATAAAAATAATAATAGTAATGACCATTATTATTATCTAAGTGGTAAGGCTATAGTATACTGATCCCTTTACGAAGTATATTTTGCATGCTGTCAACATTTGAAGATACTTGGCATTGTATTATCCAATGTGTATTTTAACAATTAAAACGCAATAAACAAGCTTCAACAACAACATTTAAGACGCCAGACTGAACTTTTTTTGACTGGTTGGTGCGTTTGTTCATGACCACATACACATTAACTTTCAATAAATTGTGTAAGATAAGGCGCCAATTTAAAATTCTTGTTCGTGGTGTTAAAGCAGAATGACATTATCAAGGGTAATTTATTTAGTTCTGCAAATCTTAGTATAAAGTAAGGTGATAAATTCCAATTCAGTTTGGTTGCAAAACATTTATCGTTTTGTTGAATGACAAGTATATTCTTCTAAAGAAGAATGCAAAACATGATTCCGGAGAATCTTGTCTTTTCGCGACTTATATCTGTGACAATAAAATAGACTTTCTTTAAAAAATAAAAAATAACTATAAGGTTAATTTATCGAGAGAGAAAAAAAAACTAGTCAAATAATATTTGAAAATAATTCAAGAGAATAATTTCTTCTTGTTTATACTTGTTTTCGAACGTCACTGATGTGTCTTGTGTAGAGGAAACGCTCGTCTGGCGTGCACAATTTTACTCCTGGTTTCTATGGTGAGTTAATTTACATGTTTTTTAAGTGTGATCGCAAGACGATTCATGAAAGTCGTAACTACTAAATAGTCTATTAACGTCAATAAGATCTATTGACTGATCTAGCAGGATAATATGATTAACATCATGTCTTGGTAAGAATGTTTCCTCAGTGACTTGACAATTTAGTTCTCTTTTTTAAATGCATTAATAGAGACCTGACATGAAATCGGGTTTTTCTTTTATTTTCTATAATTTGGCTTGAAAGACGTTTGTGTTAAGGTTTGTTTATCTACATGTTACCCGTTTCGTATATATAGGTCAATTTGATTGACATTTCATTGACCTATGAAATATGCATAGCGACAACAGGCTCTCGAGCCTGTGACGTCACTGGGACTTTACGATCATTCTGATTGACAGCATCAATTACTCATCATTATCATTAGCAAAAAGAATCAATATACGTTTTCGTGGGACACTGACATGAATGCAGACCAGCCATGGTGTATTGTGCAGTTTATGGGTGCAACAATGAAGCAAAGAAAGGTACTGGTAGCAGTTTTATTTTTCGTTTCCCAGCTGATGTTCAACTCTGAAAGGCCTGGACACATCATTGAAGAAGGTGGAACACTGTACCTGGACCAAACCACAGATTATGATCGGTGCATTTCTCCAAGCAGAGCTACACAAAAGATCCTGAGATGAAGGTACAACTTGGATGGTATACAAATTAACTCTACGTCCCGACGCAAAGCCTGACGTACCTGTACCTGACACCGATAATTTCAAAGATGGCGAGAAGCTGAGCATCCCCACCAGGAGAGGTGCCTTTGAGAAACGCCGAAAAGCAGAGGTAAATTTTGTTTTCTACGGCATTTTATATTTTTGTGTGTGTTTATTTTTTTTTTTTTTATATGTCAGGTCATTTATACATCATTTAACATTGATCGTGGTTTATTATTGCACACAGCTTCACCAGTAATTTTGATTCAGGTGTGCACGCCCCAGGTGTGTGTACACGCGCCATTGATCGGCTGATCACGTTGTTGACAAGGTGATAAATAATTCTTAGGTTTATTGTGAATTTGACATTCCCACCAAAATGTTACAGAACAAAGGAAAGCATGCAGAACAAAGAAACTCAAGCTAGGGTGATCTGGTAGGGGTGGTCCGTCTCAGATCACCCTGGTAGAACAAAGGAGCTGGGATGTAATGGTAAAAGAAAAGTCTCCAATAAAAAAATACCACTTTGATATAGATGAGAAGGTTATCGAATAACTGTTTTGTGTCTTAAACACTTCGAAGAAAAGAACTGCAACTTTATAATGGCTGTATTACATTAACATATTAAAAAAAATATAAATTGGTTTTGGTACTTTATTTTTATGGAACTAATAATGAAATAAGACGATATGACTTTTCTATTTGAAACGCTAATAGATGACTCATTATTTTACAAATTGCTATGGCTTTAAGTGGAAAGGTCGTGGTTCTGTCCAGAGATTACATTATAAGTTTTCTTTGGTACTTGTCCAATCAGTAAACAAAAATTACGGAAAGAACTAATGAGTTGAGAATTTGAAATGGTGCAGCAGAGTATACCTGTGTTGCGCAAATTAGATTTAATACTTAATTTCTTCAAAGGAAGAACTTTCTGATTCCTGTGAGGTTGATCTGCCAAAATTTGAAAATGAATCTTCGAAACAGTCGAGCCTAGAGCTATTATATGTCTTCGGAAGCACATGTGAAAACACTGTTCTTCCTTTTGTACAAGGCTATTTCTCATTGTATCAGAACAAATTTCACCAAAGATACCAGGCTTATAATTTGGTACGCAAGATGCGCGTTTTGCCTACATAAGATTCATTAGTGGCACTCGAATCAAAAAAGTTAAAATGTCAAATAAAGTACGAATTCGGAGAGTATTGAGGATCTTAAAGTCTAAAATGTTTTGCCAAATGCAGCTAAAGTAATCTATTCTTGAGGTAGAAAATCCGGTGCTTTTTCTTTCTTTTACATCCACCTCATTCCCTTCTTCACAAATAAAGATAGTCTTAAAGTAAAAAAAAAAAGAACACTTATAAAAACCAAGATAAATGACAAATAGTCTGACCTAGTGATATTTATATTCGCATGTTTCACCAATCAAGAGTCATAATTTCTTTACTGATTTCTATCAAATATAAAGTTTATTGATTTGAATTTTGTAATAATAGTGCTTTTTCATAGAATTTACGATAAACACAACAATCTCTCTTTGTTAGTATCAGTTTTTCATTAAGTAATATGATTAAGTAATATGTTAGTATCAGTTTTTCATTACTTAATGAACGTCCGTTTGCCAAAAGATATGTATCACTATGTGCAAGTGACTGGGAACAAATGTTCATATTAATACAGTAATTAGAACAAACCACGCTTCAACTATAATGGTGAGTGATTGTGGTTATGTAGTCAAACAAGCATACAGTTTCGTCAAGAAGTCTTGTGAAAAATGAACTGACTGCCATTGCGTAATCCACATTGCATTTTACTTATAAGTTCTTTCAGTAGTCAGTTTTCAATTAGCTCGTGGATTGGGACTTAGCAAAACACACTTTGGAAAGTACTGATTCGGAATACAGTATGTACTTTTATTACTAAAATTGTTTGGTAGTTTGGAATATTGTAATAACAGTTTTTGACAGGTCTTATTACGTGAAGTAGATATTTTTTTAATAAATACTCCAGAGGTTTCATTACAGAAACGATGGGAATGTCTGAAAAGCTATGTCTGATTAACGGAATCGGTAGTACACAAATTCTGCTTCAATCTGAAAAAATATATGACAAATAATACAAGGTTAGAATTTTTTACGACTTTTAACCAGTAAATCCTGCAAAAAGAACAGTCATGAATCACACTAAACCACAAAGTTCAACGCTATCACATAACTCATTTATACGAGTCCAAAAGAGAAAAAAAAACTTGTTTAGTTTTATTGTTATTGGTGAAAATTTTTCCCTTCAACATTAAATTGGATTAAATCTTTGATGAATTGTTTTCTAGAATAAAAATAGCTTAATACTCACAAAATGTCATCTGACTTAATTATTGGTATCATTATTACATTAAACTTAGAATGAACTCTCAGGGTAAACTCTCAGGATGGAATTTTTCTTCAAAGATCACTGAAAATTTTAAAAGTTAATTATTCCCCCCAAACACTTTTAAAGCATAAAATGAAAATGAAAGCAACTATTCTGAGAAAACTAAATGCCTTAACAGAATATAACTTAATACATCGAGGTTAAAATTAATTACTACTATACGCATCGACCTTGAAGCAATCAAGTTTTTGCAAAATGCTGCCAACTTTGCACATGTTCTTAGAAATGCCATAACAATGGGCAACTCAAACCACAACAGAAGCAAACAGCAATAAGAAGAATCTTTTACTACTGTCAATAACAGATGTTTTAAAGTCTTATTTAGACGAGTTGATTTTAAGTCCATTGCTTTCGAATATTTGTTCACCGAAGAGCTATTGAAAAACAAAAACGTATACATGAAAACTCAAAAATTGATTTTATGAGGTGAAATTGAAATATCTACAGACAGATTTTAATGTCGTGTCTGTATGTTATGTGGTGATATACTAAAACAATATTTTATTAGTGTAAACATGTCTTAAATATGGCATTTACATGAAGATGCAAGATTTCTATATTCTCGAAGAAAAAGAGGTCATTGTGCTTGCTCAAGTCTAGTACAATGTGTTTATAATTATGATCGTTGGTCTAATCTAAATCATGTTTCAAGGAAAAATGTTTCTTAAAAACATGCAGGTGTGTTTATCAGTTACCTTTTTTTTTCGATGCATTTGATTGTTGTTATAATAGTTCCTGACAGTTCCCGAAATTACAGAGAAGTTACAGTACAACTTAGAATAGATGTTTTACTCTACAAGACGTCTTCACAAAATTGAAAAAGGGAGAATATACCAAGAGGACAATTAAAATTCAGAATCCGAAGGAAGACAGACAAAATCATGGCCAAAAGAAAAAAATATTAACACACGCACAACAGTCTAAGAAATACTACATAGAAATTCAAAGATTGAGGAACACAAACCCAACCAAAACAGGGGCGATCTCAATTGCTTCGAAAGGATAAGCGGTTCCTGCTCAACTAACACGAGCTTACTCTTGGCTAGTAAAAATTCTTGTAATTGTGATAAACCGTATTATAAGATGTAACAAAAGAAGAAAAGAGAACGCAATTGTGCTACAACAAATGGGTATATCCGTGGTCTTTTGTGAAAATATATATTCTATAACGACCGACAAAAAATAAAGAAAATAATTCAATCAACTATTATTCTATCTAACGTCTAGACAAGAAAAAAACAAATTTTAAAACATCTTTCACTGACAGCATATATATTTGATGGTTGTAAAACAAAGTACGAATAGATTCGTAAAGTTTTGTAAATATGACAGTTGTTACGACATATAAATCAAAAGCTGCAGGAAATATTGCAACGAAACAAAACAATATCCGGGAAAAATGCAAAATAAACACGACTTTCACATTTGCATTACAAATTATCATAAACTTTAGAGTGATCATTAAATCACAAGTGTCCAGATAAATGTTATTCAGAAACGCAATTTAACCAAATTGAAATATTTAAAAATCTTCGTAAAAAAGATGATACGCGTGTGGCTATATTTTCAATATCGTCTGCCGAGTTTTGATAATTTCCAGTTAGGGATATTGAAATGTATTTCCCTAGACTTTTCCCGTCGAACCGAAATAAACCCGTTCTGAGGCGGGAAATGGTGGTTTCGTTTTGCTGTTTGGGTGTTTAGATATGCTGTACCGGTATTTAAATACACAAACACATTAAATCCGATGCCTCGTGAAGCGAGAGTGCCACGCTCTCTACACTTTAAAAAACCTTGTAGAAACTCTTTGAGGGGTCAGTATGAGGCAAGTCAAATTTCTGTTCCAATCTAACAAACCTTCTTTTTCAAGTGGCTATCCAGAAATTAAAGACCGTCATCCTGGTCGATCCACTTTGCCTTTTTTTTTATTTGTTTTATTTCTGCATTAAACATTTGCCACTGTGCGTTAGGAAAACACACCATTTAATCAAACAATTTGTAATGTGGTTCTATTTAACCTTTATAAAAATGCTAATGTTTTTTTCTTCATCTATAGCTGATCAATTTAAGATGATGACTAAAGCAAAAATCCCAATGGTCAGGGTAATGTGAATGTGATGTAAATGAATTGTGTTTATATTGTAATAATGATTAGTAAGAAATGATGTTATGAACCCTGACAAATCACGACAAACCTTATCTTCCTTACTATAGAGATATAATAATAAATGCGTCAGTGAACAAAACAGTGGCATCAATCACAGTAAAACATACATTTAGCACGTAAAATCAATTTCATTTCCGCTGATTACCCACACGCAATTCTAAAAGTAAAGATATATCAATGCGCAATCGGTCATAAATTAGAATTTGATACTATAACAACAAAAAAGCAGTTAAGATTTGTTGAAATATTATGTTTATCGAATGAGAACTGCAATTGCAACGGTTTGTCTGATTTAAAGACCATAAACTCATCAATACCGTCTGGTCAAACAGGCAACTGAACATAAAATAATTGCATTTAAATCAAATGCAAATCTTCTAATGTATTATTATGGTTTAGCTGTAAAATATTTATCAAAGCTACCTAAAAAAATCCATTTGACCATTATGTTCAACATGTCAATTTAGTTTAATCGATGTCCAGACAAAGTACTTAAATCATCAGGTGATCTATTATAATTAATTCGAAGTCTTAAAAAAATCATAAGACAAACATCACAATATTTATGACTTGTGAAACGTCATATCTTAGAAAAATTTCTTCACATTTCAACTAGACCACAACGTTTAGGGACCCTTTAAAATAATTTTACGTCTCGTGAAAGCTTACCAATATATTGTATATTAAAACATTTAATACATTATTTCCTGAGACGGTGATAGTTCGCAGTTAAGTTATCATCCCTGTGGTTATTTTGTCACACGAGATCTTAACATTGTGTAAGACTGAGAGGTTATGAATTTGTTAAGGAAATGGCCGAAATAGCATCCAGCTGCTATTTTTAAAAAAAAATTGGAAAGTCACCAGCAACTCTTTTCCCACTACTAGTAATTGCAAACATCAGAGAGAGAAAAAAAAAGAATTCTTTCTTCAGAAAATCTATAAATTTTGTTGATAATCGTATGAAATAATTCAAAAATAATTCAATATGTTTTTATGCAAAATCATTCTACTGAAACGATATCTAAACTTAAGAACGAAATAAATACTCTAGGAAAGCGTGTTGTGCATGCAACCGATGACAAAAGCAGCCAACAATGGTGTAGTTGTTTGTACTTTGTTAGTACTTTATTTACATACTCAAAACTGAGATTTCCAATTCGAATCCTTTCATACCTACAACTTCTACTAAGAATAAGATAGTAGATGAACATGCTGTAACAACGACTAAATTGAAAGCTGATGCTAAACACCACAAGGTTCCCACTATGTATTACCTTCCTATATTATACCAGTACATTGAACCTTGTCAATTTCGTAATATATCTGACTCAAGTAAATGTTGTACTAATGGTTCTTCTGACTTATGTTCTTACAACCGTTAAGGAACTCGTTATAAATACTGCAACAAAGCATATGATAATAGTAGAATTAACTATTTATGGAGTGTGAAAAACTCTTTAAAAGTCTTAGATCAGCTACGATCCTTTGAAGGTCAGTTTGCATTAGTTGAAAGTTGTGATTTGTCTACCCTGTATACTACAATACCAATTTCAACTAAAGGAAGATTTGCTTTTTGATAAAATGGTCTTTTGATGAAATAAGGTGTAACAATATCTGTAACAGTCGTTGCAATTCCTTTTAGAAATAAAACTTACATCAAATACACAAATTTGAGATACAAAGAAATGTTTCAATCCATTAATTGATTGATTGATACTATGTATGTTCCTTTTAAAGATAAATTATACCGACAAGTGATTGGTATTCCGAAGGGAAGCAACTTTGACCCCTAAATTAGTCAAAACTTTTACTAAATTGTATTTGAATCAGTTTGGAATTGTACTTCAAATCTGTCACCTTTACTTGATGGATGTATTGAAAAAGGTTATAATTATACTGTTGTTCAATCGCTGCGACTCGTATTTTTTAGGGATATACATCAATTTGCTAGGTTAAACTGTGTCTTTTGTTTGTCTGTATATTTTTTGTGTGCATTTTACAATTTCATGTGCATGTTATCATGTTATCCCGTATAGTTTGTTTTGTGCATTGAACAATATCATGTTATCCTGTATAGTTTGTTTTGCATTGTACAATATCATGTGATCCTGTAGAGTTTGTTTTGTGCATTTTAAAATATCATGTTATCCTGTATAGTTTGTTTTGTGCATTGTACAATATCATGTTATCCTGTATAGTTTGTTTTGTGCATTTTAAAATATCATGTTATCCTGTATAGTTTGTTTTGTGCATTGTACAATATCATGTTATCCTGTGTAGTTTGTTTTGTGCATTGTACAATATCATGTTATCCTGTAAAGTTTGTTTTGTGCATTGTACAATATCATGTTATCCTGTATAGTTTGTTTGTGCATTGTACAATATCATGTTATCCTGTATAGTTTGTTTTTGTGCATTGTACAATATGATGTTATCCTGTATAGTTTGTTTTGTGCATTGTACAATATCATGTTATCCTGTATAGTTTGTTCTGTGCATTCTAAAATATCATGTTATCCTGCTATTCTGTATAGTTTGTTTTGTGCATTGTACACAATATCATGTTATCCTGTAACGTTTATGACTTTGCATTATGATATCTTCTATGTAATCTAAAATAAGTATGGCGTGATTTGTAAACATCAGTTTAAGTACTTTGAGCTTGTTTTCAGTACCTGTATGCATACCTGCCCCTTACAGGTTTTTATTGTGAGTTTTTTTTATGTTCATTTTTTGACAATCAAAATTAAAAACTTGAGGGTTGAGATATTTAGTTTAACCCTGTTACATCTTTCTGTGCTTATCCATAGTTAGCAACCTCGTCAGTATTATTGCATATTTCATATCTTCCAATGTTTTTCGCTATTCGGAGAATTTGTGTGTTAATGTTAGATCTATGATCGTTTCCATTCAATTTGTTAACGACTTAGGACGATTTACAGCTGTGCATATTGTATCACCCGTCTATTGTTAAAGACCTTTTATTTATATCAGATTTGTCCAGGACACAATCATGCCAATAATCATATAAGTTATATATACATGTGTGTGTTCTGATGTCATAGATTTTAACGAACGTAATCAATGCATCACTGGGAAATTATTGTGTCAGGGATTTCGATACCATAAATTACTTAAAACTTTTACTAAATTCTTTCATAGATACAAAGATTTGATTAGTAAATCTGGCTGTACCTGTAGAAAACTTATTAAAAATGGTATTTCACATCCTAAATTTTACGGTAATATTGTACTTAAAGCGAGGAAATCACTATGTGATCCGTGTAAACTCATCGAACCTTTAAACAAACTTATAAGTAAGGGTTATCGTACCAATATTGTAATTAGATCTCTGAATATAGTTTACATTGGCACTAATATCGATTTTGTCATTAGCAAATTAAAACATAACTAAGTTGTATCTTCTTTTGAGGCGGGATGTTTAGAGACACACACACGTTATTTTTTATCTCTTAAGAAGTAGCTCCTCACTATCCTACTACCTGTCGATACATTTATTTTTGGCATTGCACAAGTCATGTCTTCTCTGACTGTTCATGACGTTAAAATACTAAATCCCTGGGATGTGTTTTAGTTGATTTTAGTCTCTGATGCATGATTTTTTATCATTAATTGTTTTTGGCTTTTAACTAGCTGTCAGTAACTGCGAGTACTCTCAAATCGTACTTTCTTTTAATTCGACCTGTTGATACTATTTTTAATACTTTTTTGTTATTTTATATTAATATGGATCTTGTCTGTATACCAGCTTTGATTATTTGGAATATCTACTAATTTTCACTTCTTCATACTACATTTGTATGAACATCAAGATTATTCTCCTTTAATCTGTACAGGGAAGTTTTATTGTTGATATTTACCCTTATGTATCTAGTGTTAAATTAGGTATTTATATGACAGACCTTTCTTGGTATTCCTAATTATTGGAAGATTTTATATAGACAGAAAAGTATACCTGAAACGACAAAGTTATTTTTATTTACCTGTATATATTATGAAAACCGGTTTTTCAAAAGTGATTATTTTCTAAGAGTTAAATATTTCGCGGTGGTGTATTGCCATGGCTTTATTTGGACTTGTTTGTTTGCTTTTGGCCTTGAATGTTTGTCCCTAATATTTTATTAACTATGTATTTACTTTCAGGTATCACAGATCGAATTTATTCGTTCATAGTGTGTTAATTTACGTTTTGATTGAGTTAAGCCTTCCAATTGATGTTTTATCGTGTGTTTTCTATGTTGTGATGTTATACTATTGTTTCAGAAAAGGGAGAAGGTTTGGTACCATTAAAACGTTTAATCCCGCTGCAAATGTTTGCACCTGTCCTAAGTCAGGAATCTGATGTACAGTAGTTGTCGTTTGTTTATGTAATTTATACGTGTTTCATGTTTCTCGTTTTTTATATAGACTAGACCGTTGGTTTTACCGTTTGAATGGTTTTACACTAGTACTTTTGGGGCCCTTTATAGCTTGTTGTTCGGTGTGAGCCAAGGCTCCGTGTTGAAGGCCGTACATTGACCTATAATGGTTTACTTTTATAAATTGTTATTTGGATGGAGAGTTGTCTCATTGGCACTCACACCACATCTTCCTATATCTATGTAGTTACATTCAAGAGTAAGTGTCAACTCAGGAACATGACAAAACCGGTCATAATCGGTACATTGTGTTTTTTTTTGTCTTTTTGCTTTGCTTTGTGTCTATCTGATGAGTGAAGCCACTACCAACTTACAGTTTGTTCCTATGTTGTGCTGTAACATCATCCCAGGTTGTGGGAGGGTGCAGCGCTAACAAAATGTTTCAGTGATTGTTGCTGGTTGCTGTTTATCGTTTATTGTTATGCAAGAATAAGTCGTTTTTTTTCTCTTTTGAATTGCTTCAGATTTTGTTTTGCCGGGGCCTTTTATAGCTTACTATACGGCATGGGTGTTTCCTCTTTGTTGAAGACCGTATGGTGACTTATAATAGATTTCATTCTCGTCATTTGGTCTCTGTTGGATAGTTGTCTTATACCACATCTGCTTAATCATATGTAATATCAGGTTAACAAAGTCTATATGAGAGATACAGGCCGCCAAGTCACCATGACGGCCATAGAACTTGTGAAGTGATAAGTTCAGTCGTTCTAACTCGTAACTCTGATGGAGCAGTTTTTGAGTTAAGAGTATACTTCTGAGTTAACAATTGGTGAAATCACCATAATGAGATCAAGCTCTGGCATATCGTATAAAGCAAATAAATGTGAATGTAGGATGCATTGGTACTGAGGCAACACATATTAAAAGCTTGGGCTAAATATTGACATATCGTTATGAGGAGATTTATTACTCAAGAGACATCAAAGTGATTTTACAATTATCAGAGTCAACCGCCTGAGTATTATAACGTCTAAATTAATGATTGGTTATATCGAATACGATCAAATCTGACACCATAGCTTAAAATCACATTTATGGTTTGATTTATATGTTGGTAACGGATTGTTCGTCATTGTGTTAACAAATAAAGTATTCAATGTGAATAGGAAATACCATAGCCCGTCGTTGTATTCACATATAAGTATTCATTGTGAATAGGAATTTTATACTTTACAATAAACATTCACAGTAAAGTATTTTCTAAATGTCAGCAGTTGCGTTGAATAATGGTATCAAGGACATGAAGAAGTATTACTTTGATAACTTATGAAGTTAAAAAAATAACTTGTTATACGTAATTAAATTAAAGAGGTAATCCAAAAGTAAAACATATTCAATAGGTTCAATATCAAATATACATAAGATATGGAAAGGATGACCAAAGAATGCTCACAAAATGTGAATTAAGAATTTAAGAAAAGAATATGCAATATTTATTAAAGAAGTACAGGTCAAGGTTTATTGGGGCTGCACCGACTAGTCGACAATGCAAAATAGTAATCTATCTGTTTGTCTATTGGTCTGTCCATCCGTCAGAACTTTTGTCTATAATGATGCCAAAAGAAAGATCTGTTTTGTTCTAGGATTTCAACAGAAATCGATATATATGTAAAATACACTATTCCAACAAATATTGATTAAGAAGATAGGAAACAATTGTGATGAATTTTTGAAAAATCTAAAATTTTGCCAATGAGACAACTCTCCATCCAAGTCAAAATTTAAACCATTATAGGTCAAAGTACGGTCTTCAACACGGAGCCTTGGCTCACACCAAACAGTAAGCTATAAAGGGCCCCAAAAATTACTATTGTAAAACCATTCAAACGGGAAAACCAACGGTCTAATCTATATAAAAAACGACATAATTGACAGACACAATTAGGAACCATAACAATCATGATCCGTGATCAGAAGTCGCATAAACGACGGAGGAAGGACGGGGTTGTGGCTACGACAAACGGAACATGTATACTTCAATTGGTCATCTTTGATACAGATATCCTGAAACGTACTTCAACTTTATCATAAAGAACCTCTTGTTTAGTAGCTTCATTGATGCAGCAACCCTCTATCAACGAAATCCAGATAGGAAATGCAAAGTCTTTGATAGTATATCAACTGCAAATTGACTAATAACGACATACAATTACCAATTATAATCATTGGACTAAAGTTATCCATGTCCTTAAAATTACTCTGAAGTTCTTGTTATTGTATTAGATTAAATTGATACCCAATTATACCGCTCGGTCGACACTTCTGTTGGTATACTCACGAGGGTATCACCAGCCCAGTAGCTAGTACTTCGGGACTGCCATTGAAATACAGATATTGTTCTATTGCATTTTGCCATAATAATACAATTTTCGAAATGTTAAAGTTAGAAATTATTGTATTATGTTTTGGATTTTCAAACATTTTGTCCTCGAGCATTTACGATAGGCATTAACTGTCGCAATGCGTATCTGATGCAGTTAAATTGGTACTATCTTTGTTACTACTAACACTGGGTCAATACTTCTGCTATAAAAATACGAATATTATTTTACTGAAATGTGATGCTATGAAATTTTGGAAATCTGATACCCTTGAAAGGTTTTCCTATACTTTTGGTCCTTTTTAGTTTTATTAATTTTTTACGTTTGTATGAGGTTTTGGATTCTCAAATATTTTGGTCTCGAACATAACTGAGAAGACATAAATTGTCGAAATGCACGTCTGGTGCAGTAACATTGGTACAGTTCACGTCTGGTGCAGTAACATTGGTACAGTTCACGTCTGGTGCAGTAACATTGGTACAGTGCACGTCTGGTGCAGTAACATTGGTACAGTTCACGTAACATTGGTACAGTTCACGTCTGGTGCAGTAACATTGGTACAGTGCACGTCTGGTGCAGTAACATTGGTACAGTGCACGTCTGGTGCAGTAACATTGGTACAGTTCACGTCTGGTGCAGTAACATTGGTACAGTTTATTATTTTTCTACTTTAAATGTAAATAAAATGAACAAGTTAACAGACATAAATCAGCTTCATATTATCATTTTTATCAACATTGAGCGTAAGTCCAAATAGTTTTTTCAAATAGTATTACAAAACAAATGATCTAAAAATATTAAAATGGTGAATATACGCAGAGAAATATAGGTATTGGAAGTTTCTGGTTTAATTCTATACATGTATCAATTCTCTCTTCTGATAATTTAATAACAAGAAACAAAGAAATAAAGAATTTTAATATTTTGTTTACAAATTTTCTATTTATGTCTTCGAGGTCGAGGGATTTAATTCCTGTCACGTGACATTTGTTTATGACAATAATTACTTACAACCGTGTATTCAGTTTTGCATTTTTTACATGAATCACAAGAAAGACATGCAAGTAAGTATATGACAGACTTGAAAAAAATAATGAAAAGTTCGCAAGGGAACTCATTAGTTTAAAATCCTTTTCTCCAAGATTGGCAAAAATATGCAGGAAGTAATTTATATGTATAAATAAGTCAGTACAAAATCTTAAATTTAACGTTATATGCGTGCAAAATAAAATTGTGATATTAATAATACAATGCGCGATTATGTATTATTTCCTTTATTTTTTCATTAAAAAAGGAAACAAGCATATAACTAGAGACATCGATCGTCAGAAAAACTGATAAAATGTGTCCTGTTGTCATGGAATCTAACAAAGAAACTCTTTAGGACATTCCTTGATCTTCCTTTAATTTAGACAGCTGAAGGTAACATAAGAAAGGCTCGAACATAATTATTAAGTATATGTCAATTTAGAGAGCTTGCGATGATATTTAGCATTAACTGTTAAAAAAAGGACAATTGAGTAAGTGATACACTTGACAAAATATCAAAAACTTAAAATATATTTAACACTTTATAAATTTGGCGTGTCCGAAGCGCTATCACGAATCAACCTTTTACAGGAACGCCGAACACAAAAAATTAAAATCCAACGATGTATAAAAAGTTGAATACTTTAGCAGCTATATGATCAAAAGGGATTTAAAAAGAATAGTCACATCCACCTATGGTCAACTTAATTAGTCTGAACGAGTTTAAGCCTTAGTTCCTAAATACATCTAAATTTATTAACAGAAAATTTATGAGAGGTATGTCATAAATCATGTCAATGCTGAAGTACTTACTCCTGAGCTTATTTGTGCCTCCAAGAGAATTTTTTTATATACAAGTACTTGTCTTAATTCCAATCTTTTTCATTTAGAAATGGAATCAAGCATAAAGGAAAATGTCAGAAATAACGATAAAGTTTTTGCTGCTGTCTTGGAATCTGACATTGAGATTCTTGAGTCGATTGTTGCAGATGAGAGTGTATCTGTTTTGGAAAAGAAGACAAAAGAAGGTTGGACACCTTTGCATGTTGCAGTTATATTTTCAAAAGAATGTGCCGTCAATTTTCTCCTTGACCATGGATGTAATGTTCATGTACAAGACATAGATTTGAAAACACCGCTACACTGGGCAGCGTACAAGAATGTGTCTTTACAAATTTTCGAAAAAATATTGCATGTTGCACTTAAAACGGAGGGTGCTTTAGAAACAAACGATGTTCTTGGAAGAACACCTCTACATTATGTATGCATGAATAAACCAGCTTGCGATGAAGAAGAAATTATATCTAATTTTTGTATTGAAATAGTAGAAAAAATACACTTATTACTAAGTTTCGTCGGTGATATCGATTCAATGGACAATGAAGGTAATACTTCTTTGCATTTATTGTGTTGTTACATTCATAATTGTGTACAATCGGAGGTTGTAGATCATAAATTGATTCCAGGGGAATTGAAAGAATTAAAATCCAAGTCTCTATGTGGTTTTATTACAGAAATGTTCATGAACAAAAAGGCAAATATATGCTTACCAAACGAATATAAAATTACTCCTTTTCACCTTGCTTGTAAATTTCTCTGCGTTGAAATGATAAATGTAATGTTATATCAACATTCCGTTTCGACTTCAGTAATGGACATATGTGACACACCTCCGATGTCCATGGTGTTCAGTCATGCACCATGTACATGTAAATCTCTTCCATACAATATGCAGCAGTCGGACTGGTTCTATCTCTCTGATCACAAGTCACGATTTGAGGACAGTCTACGCCCTGTCTTAAAGCATATGAAGCTATATATAAATAATACTAAACGTGTGTCTGGTTCTACAGCCCTGCATCTCGCTGTTTTAGATATGAAATGCTCGTCTAACGTTGTAAAGGGTCTATTGGAATATGCTAAAGCTGATCCCAATGCAAGAAATTTTCTTGGTAAAACTCCCTTACATTATTTGATCCGAGGAGAAATAATTAGTGTACCTGGTATGATGAAGGACGTAATGCAAAAAAACTGGCAAAATAAACTAGCTTTGTTGTTTAAGCACGGTGCTAACATTGAATGTCAAGATGTTTTTGGATTTTCTCCTTTACATGATGCCTCATTGTGTTGTGATGTAGATTTTGTTACCTGTCTTATAGAAAACAACGCCAATGTGTCTATCCGTAACAAACATGGAGCTACACCGTTCCACCTTCTTGCTATTAATACGAGGAAAGAATTAGACACAGATCTTAACGATTTCAGTACAGCGCTTGACATACTATTGAAAGCTGGAGCTAACATCAATGATCAAGATTTGTACGGCTCGTCAGCACTACACTACGCAGTATATGGCGGCAATAAAACTATTGCGTTAAAACTTTTGGAAAAAGGAATAGATGATGGTTTAAAAGATGTCGAAGGAATGACTGCTTCAGATCTCTGTCTTCTTGTTAACCGTGTTGAATTCAAAAACTTCTTAGCTGAGGGAGTAATACATTTTGACGATAAACTAGACGTGTTTTTAGAAACTGTCCATATCAATGATGTGTCAAAGTGGTTAACTTGCAACATTGCAAAAATGACTCTTAATGACGAAAAAATCCTTCATTTACTGCATTCTTCTCAAAATAGCTCTTTATCAAACAAGGTCTCAGAAAACATTATTTTAAGACAACTTCTTGATCTCATGAAGTCGATGTTTATTGAGGTGGAACGTCGTGACAAAAGATTTAAAATTTCAATAGAGCTATCAGGGAGCACAAGAGAGGGTACGAAAGTTGACGCGCCTGACGAGTTCGATATTCTGTGTTTTCTTGATAATTTCGAAAGTCTTTGCGATGTTGAAGAAATCCGGGAAACATACTATGTACAATGTAGGGATAAAGAGGGTGAACGAAATCAATCATATAATGAGTTCTTTAACGAAAACGGTCTCTTGATGGGTAATCGGATTGCAAAATTATTTTACCTTCTTCTAAAAGAATGTCTTGGAATACCATCTGTTTGGAAATTTGCACCTGGATTATCAGCAGATAATGTTAACTTTGAATTCCCATCAGCAGAAGACTTCCCAAGTATTCTTTGTCTACATTTCCTTTACACTGATGCAAAATATAAAGAGATGCCATTAAGCTGTGATATCGTACCCGTAATACGTCAGAGACGTTGGTGGCCATCTTTTTCGAAAAAAGACGGAAGATTAAATACAGAGAGCATAATGGAAAATGGTTGCATGGTTATGTGTAGACCTACCAAGCAGGTTATGCTTTCTGGTGAAATAGTTACATTCCTTACACATTTTAAAGTTTCAGTGTACTTGGCCGAATTCTGCATAATGCAATCTCTTCCCAAAGCCGTGGTAGACGCATACAAATTGGCAAAGATTCTCCTAAAACAGAAACACTTGTATCCTCCATTAACGGATATTTCTCAGCAGGGTATGTCATCTATTATGTCGAAGATTATGTCATTATTGTTTAGATAAAATACTTTAATTACCGTATAATTGCACGATCACGTCACTTTGTAAGAGTTTAGAAAGTTATGTTACAAAGTTCCGAATATGTCAAGAATAATTCGCATTGCTTAGGGGTTTTTCTAATGTGTATCTCATTATTGTATGATTTTTTTGGTAACCTGAAACAGACATATAATTTTGCTGACAGTAAATCGTGTTATTTTTTTTTTTTTTTCAAAACAGCGCTGCTAGTATACATTTTACTTATTAAAAACAAAGACTGCGCTGATACATTTTTTTTTTTATTTTAATAGAAATGAGCAGTAACGAGGAGCAGGGTATTGACCTATTCCTGTCAGCTATTCATCCAATGATGGGAATGTTCAGTAAAAGAAATATGATCACCAGCTATGAATTAAAAAACGCTTTGTTTTATGAGCTTGATTCGGAAACTAACTTACCATGCTTACAGAACAAAGATAATTTGGATATCAAGATGACTAGAGAATGGACAGTGCGAATTTTTAAACGTGTTCATAGTTTCATAGAGAATGGCTGTTTCCAACCCTATTTCATGCAAACATTATCCATCTTTCCAGTACCATGTAAAAATTCTTTGAACAATATTGAATGTATATTTTGTAATATGATTGTTGCCATGTTGGATGGTAGTTTGAAAGAGAATGATATAAATATGAAAAGTAAGAAACCATGTGAGTAGTAACTGTATGCTCATAATTCACATAAGGGAGAGCCTATGGTCAAGTCACTTGTTAAAGTCGAAAATGAAAAAGGTATAACAAAATCTACCAAATAGAATCTTTCAGTTGTTCATAAGATCTATGCTGTCAGGTATCAGTTTTAGTATATTTAAATTATGTTTTCATAGTTTATTAAGATATTAGACTATTATAAAAATGGCAAAAACTGTCAAAATAACCTCACTTTGAGATATTGTAATTGTTCCACTATTTTGGCTCTTAAAGATTCTCCCTTTATTCATAGACATCCAGTCACAAAACTTTTTACATGTTTTATAATTTTACAAATCTCAGGACTTATTTGTAGCTTATACAGTATTTATCTGTTTTGCATTCTCCTAACATCATGATGAATGGTGATCATTAAACTGTTTCATTATACTTCAATATCGTATTTCTTGCCTATATGTCATTTTCTGTACAGTAAAGCTGGTTTTAATTAAATGTTGATTGCACTCAGACATTGGTCTGCATATGTGGCTTATAATGAAGCATGTATTGAATTTGAGATTCTTAATAACATTGAGAATGGAAACGGGAAACATTATATCTAATGATTTGATTAATGCGTTTGCCATCAATAACTAGTGCATTTTTCATTGATTTGAATTTCATTTTCTGTTTTTCCTTTATAACTATGAATGTTCTTAATAAATGTTTATCACGTTGGTTTGACTTTAATCCAAATGTATCACCATTTGAACAACTGATGGTGGTCTGTTTATACTGTCTTGGTGTTGCTACATTTTATATATTTGGTTTCTTAAATCTGTTCTTGGTTGAATCCTTTGGAAGTTATTCAAGAAACACGTAATATCTATACTATTAAATGAGAAGAATTCATTTTGTGTGTCGTTTCTCCTCCTTCCACAATAAACTTATCATCATGCCTCTGTGTCCTATAGGTACCATGCATAGTTGCATTTGTCATCCTTGCTTATGATTATTTAGTTTGGGTTATTTTGGGAGAAAAACGAAAATAAAAGGCGTCCGGATATTGTTTCCGTCATCGGACGTACTTTTAAGTAATAGACAAGACTTCCGTTTAGGAGTGTTTTAAAATTGCATATAATTTTCAGTTTACTAAGGCATAAATAACGTGTATTTGTAATTTACTATCAATTTCAAGTTTACTATCCATGGCATTTTACTATCAATTTCAAGTTTACTATCCACGGGCGAAAATAATTGAAAATAACGGAATTCAGAACGGACTTTGAAAAAAGGGAGAGGGCTAACAAAATTGTCCTGTCCCCAAGTACTTATGACTTTTGATCACTTTCCTGAAATTCTCCAGTAATAAAATCTTTTACAAAACTTCATCCTACAACAGTTTACATACTTTCAATTACATTCTAAATGCCCACAATTTCGCGGGTGTGTTCTAGTGATTACTAAAATCAATATCACCCGATATAATTTTATTCATTGTTACCATTTCTTAGGTTTCATTCATTTTATGCATACAAAATTGATTATTAAGACTGTAAAGTAAGTCTTGTCAGCTAAACAGTCTAGTCTTCTTGTTACTGAAGATCGCTATTGCAAACACAACTTCAAGTATTAATTTAATTTTAAGTCTTGCTATTTTAATTTTCGAGATCTAGCGTTTACGTTTTGTCATCTGATAACAATACGCCTGTACATGAAGGTGCATGGTATGCGAACACTGCCATGTAACGGTGTTTTGCCTCCATATTCAAGGTATTCGATAGCATTTAAATTCATGATACAACCATCTAATTAACTAACTAATTATTCGATGACTTTTCAGTATTATTATTTGTTAAGTACACAGGTTAGTATTCATCTAAAGCTTTGTTACTATATATCCTGGTAATATTACCATCATCATTAAACAAGAATCCTAATTGGCTATCGCATTGATTCGATTTGTCACTTTTATTCCAGATATCCTGGTCAATAACACTTTCTGTCAGATGATTAGCAATGAGTCAACATCAATACAATACACAACCATACAAACAATCTTCTAAATATATTCCAAGCTGTATGCAAAATTTATCATGCTGAATTTATGTTCGAACCTTTCGAAACTTGTTAATAGTGTTCTTATTCTTAGGGAATAATCGTTGTACAAATTGTTCATTAAAAATATACAAAAGCTCTTATACTTGGTAAGACCATCACAGTTAAAAATCAAAAACAATACCTTACAACACACTCTCAACAGTAAAACACGTCCCGCAGTCTTTGTCAAAGAATATGTTTATGAACAGGAAACACAAGGAAAATATACCTTGGTTTACAGCAATTTTATTTTCAACAACAAATTTCTAAAATTTCGACAATTTTTCATGCAGTAAGTATAATTAATCATACGGTAAAAGAAACTTTACGTGAATATACATGGCGTATACCAGCAGCATATTAACCGAAACAAAACTATAGTTCATAAATACTTTAGTATTGTAGAGAAAGATGTGATTGCTGCTGGCAAAAAAAACAACTCAACTCATGGTCCCGTGAACGGAATTGCAAGTGATACTGCAGAATTCTTTTTTTATTAACCTTTTCTGTAGAGCACCACGTTAGTGTTTCGTTTATCTTAGTCTTATTCAGTCATTTGTTATCCTTTTCCAGCAAATATTTCGTCTTAATAAAATGAGGAAATGTGGTATGATTGCCAATGATACACTATCCAACAGACCACCATACGGCCTTCAACAATGAAAATAACCCATACCGTATAGTTGTTCAATAAAATTATTAAATTCTTTGTTTAATTCTTTTTAAGGAAAAATGTTTTCTTCCTACTTACGTTTGAAGAAATGAACGAACAGATTGTTAGCAATTTCATTTATATTTAAACAGATGATCGGGTTTTTTTCATAGCTGAAACTGCCAAATGTTCTTGTACTACCCGGATCATTTCGGTTTCCCTGTAGAACTTTAACGGGATGTTCATCATAGCAATATCGTGTCCTTTTCAAAATTATAAAACTAAATAATAAATGCTGAAAGTACTTGGTTTGACAATGACTATGTGTTGTTAAAATTTACTCAAGAGTACTGTTTAAACCTAAATGTATTTTATATAAAAATAAGGAGATGAGGTATGATTGCCAATGAGACAACTATCCACCAAAGTTCAAATAAAGTGGATGTAAGCAATTATAGGCAACCGTACGGCCTTCAACAATGTGAAAAACCCATACCGTATAGTCGGATATAAAAGGCCCCGACATGAAAAATATGAAACAATTCAATTGAGAAAACTAACGGCCAAATATATAACAAAACAATTAACGAAAACAAATACGAAAGACATGAACCAACGACAACCATTGAACTACAGGCCCATAACTTGGGACAGGCACATAAAGAATGTGGCGGATTAAACATGGTTGTGAGCGCTCAACTCTCCCTAACCTGGGACAGTGGTGTAACAGCACAACATAAGAACAAATAAACAATATGTATCTATTTCATTATTTGGTTTACCAGTTACCAATATCAGACCGCTTCAGTGGTCTCGTGTGCGGGAGGTCGTTATACCAGTGCATGTGCTCACATTGGAAATGCCATGTTATTATATGATACGTAGTCGTAACATTTAGCAATGACTACGAGCTAAAATTAATTTACTACAAAATGACATGAATAACATGTACCTAAAGCGCTTTACTCCCACTTATGTTCTGCTACTGAAAAATCATTTTTCTTATTAGCTATAGTACCATAACAATGTATTGATTCTTCCATTAGTTTCATGGTTTCGTTATTAAACATTGTAACAAGTTGCTGTTCTGTAACATTTAATCGATGTAATAAAGTGAAGTGAGAATTTGTTTTGTTACAAATGGACATTTACCAAAATAATGTCTTAAGCTTTTCGAAAACTTAAAACATACATCATTATCTTGGATGTAAAATTGCTAATTTCAAAGCCCTAATGACCAACAAAGGAAGAGCTAAAATGAGATTTTGAATAATAACTCCAATCAACTCGTAATAAACGTTTTAAAAAAGCGATTCTTATTCTAAGATTCGAAATATGAAAGATGATAAATAGGTTTCACGAAAAGAATTTACATCCATCACTGATCATTTAGTATTGATACTGTAGCATCAATTCAAAACAGCTAAACATATTTCGAAGCATTGGTTATTTTACTTTTAATGCTAACCAAGTGCTTCGCGTTAAATATGAGCTTCAAACGCAACAAATCTCTTAAGTAATTTTATCAATAGAAGCAAAGTTTAAGTAGCAGTTCTGTTCAACCCACGTTTGTTAGTAAATGTCTTAGTCATTATCGTAGAAATTAACCTTGTCGAATATGTTGTACTCAAATTAAATATAAAGAATAAAAAAAGAATATGGTGTATCAATTCATGGCCCAAAACCACAACTTGCACACGAAAAACCAAAATCTCTATCGTTGATATTCATATCTAAGTAACAATGGGGCCTTCAATATGGAGCAAGCACTCTCAACTCACTGCAAGTTCAAGACGGCTCCTAACACCCATTTAAGCGGATTCTTTGATTGGTGTCGATTATGCTACTGTACATCTGTGCATTGAAGAACTCTGCTGCGCGGTAATATCGACAAATTACAAGCTGTTAACATACTATATATATATTAATTTTTCTGTCCACCGCGCGCGGAAGTAGTCAAGAAGACATTATTATATTTTCAGGGGTTGACAGGATACACGTAATCGTTATAAATTTTAACTTCACGGTTCTTATGCAAGCAAATTTAATAAACAATGATTTTATACAGTTGGGTTTTTTTTTTTTTCACCTTACATAGGGCTTTATTTCTGATCTTATTTATGTGTACACAATTCTAAATCTACATATGTCACCTTTATCAATATTAGGAAATCCGTTTGGACGATTTCATGTACCATTATGTTTTAGAGGTTTTAGTTTCAGTGTCGAGTTGGTGTATAGTATTAAGGGTTGTCTGAGAGAAATAAATCATTTTTCTGATAGATTAACTAAATTCAAAACAAATATGAATATAGTTAACATATATATTTTATTTAACTGAGTAAATTGATCGGAATGTGAATGATACATATAGACCTAAAATTCTTTTTGGTCTATCACAGTCATGACATTTGCGCGGGAATTTCTTTCATTGACATCGTAAATTTACTTTGGATTATTGTTATCTTTAAATATAATGTGATAGAATTTAATGTGATATTATTTGTCTCTTCTTCTATAGTACATAGTTTTACGTCAGGTTTGTACACATGAGGTCTCTAGTCTAGTCAGATCTGAAGTATACATGTACTCATTCTCAATTTTATTCTTCATATCCCATCCCTTCACCTACGTCACCCTACTCAGTCGCTCCGTACTTCTGTTCGTATCACTGCTTTGCAGTTGGAAAGCATTTTGTACGTCATACATTTGTCATATGAATTTGTACTATACATGCTTTTTCAATGGAAATTGTGACGCCACAATGCATTCTTAATAGCACGAAAACCCATGAAAAGAGGATATATATACATTTGTCAACCAAAATTTTTCAGCAAAGTCATAAAAGAGGGACGAAAGATACCAGAGGGACAGTCAAACTCATAGATTGAAAATAACATAGAAAACTAAAGACTAAGCAACACGAACCCCACCAAAAACTGGGGGTGATCTCAGGTGCTCCGGAAGGGTAAGCAGATCCTGCTCCACATGTGGCACCCGCCGTGTTGCTTATGTTATTACAAATCCGGTAAATAGTCTAATTCGGTAGGTCACATTCGTGAAAAGGGAAAGGTATTGTAGTTACGACATAAGGAACATATCCGATATCATCTGTGAAACGGTTATTACAGAACGGTCAACCAACTCGTGATGGCGTCCGTAAAATTTACGAAGGGATGATTTCAACTTCACCATTTGGAACTCTTGTTTTAATAGCTTACTTGTGAGCAGCAATCCTCTATCAAGGAAATCATGATAGGAAATACAAGCCCGGGAATATCGTATCAATTGGGAGATACATACTCCGTATGCAGGCGCTGCTGGAATGTTGCTACATAGAAATGGAAAGTTCACAGTTAGGAAGCTGAAATCATCTCTTTTGTTGTCAAGTTTTGTTTTCAACCGCCCCTCATTGTCAATTTCTAGATGTAAGTCAAGATATGAGGCAGACTTATCTGTACCTGTAGTATCCTTCATCTCTAGTTCGATGGGATAGATTCGTTCAACATAGTCACCAATTTTTGTATTATTTAGTGAGAGAACATCATCTATATAGCGGAACGTAAAGTTAAAGGATATTTCTAACTTCTTATCTTTCTTCCTAAGAAGTTCCTGTATGAAGTCAGCCTCATAATAATAAAGAAACAAGTCGGCAAGAGGAGGGGCACAATTGGTTCCCATTGGAATTCCGACAGTCTGTTGAAAAACACGTCCTCCAAACGTAACAAATATGTTGTCAATCAAGAAATCAAGCATCTTGATAATGTCAGTTTCAGAGAATTTTTTGTTTGAATCAGAGTGATTCTTTACAAAGTATGATTTATCCCTCCCCAAGACAAGATACTTGTATCTACGTTCGCCATTCTTTTTAATGAAACAAAGTAATACCAACTCTTTCAATTTGTCTTTAAGTTTGGAATGGGGAATAATGTGCGAGGAGACCCTATCAAGCTTGAATTCATCTAGCGTTAAAACTGTTTTAGGGAGGTGAAAAATACCAGCAATAGAACGATAAAAAAAATAACAATAAAATGAACAAATGTAACTATAAATATTTCGGATAACAGATTTCCTTCATCAGTATGATCACGATGTAAAATGAATCTTATCAATCTATTCTGATTATAAAACTATAGCAATCTTGAATTCTATACAAAAAAAAACAGTTTTACCAGAACATAATAGAGACGCTAGTACAATTACAAAATTTCCAAACAAGGCGCAACGACATACCTGAAATAAAAATAGTAATAATTTGCGATATGAGCTTGCACAACATTAAAAATTCCAAAGGTGACGACAGTTAAGATGTTACAACAACTGCGTGGAAATACATACACAATAAACAGCACTGACCGATCTAAGCTAGTATAATATTTCAAATTTGACAACGGTAGAGTAATTAAAACAGAGGTTGCGTATTTAAACACCCCCAAATAAATAGCAGTTTGATAATGATGAGAAAAATAATTGAACGTGACTTTTACATCCCTCCCTAATGAATAGAACCCTGTAATTATAAAACTAGTATAATAAAAAATTCCTTAAAAATGTAGGAGTCCAGTACAGAAGCCGGAGTTACTGGAAACAAGTGATGGCAGGAAAATAAGTGATGGCAGGAAAATGAGTGATGGTAGGGAAAATGAGTGAAACATTCTATGTTTTTTCATTTGTGCATTCTGGGAAAACTGTCCTTAGCTTTCTTATCCAAAACCTTTCCCGAGCAAGTCTGTCGGCCCTTGACCAACCCTCATTGTGGTCTATGATTGTGATGGTAAGGTTTTTGAGATCAGCTTGGGCGTGCCCAGGTGATCTCAAATGACGACTTACGGGAAGGTCGGGCTTGCAGGTGTAGTCACTTCGATGACCATTCATGCGTTTGTTGAATGGCTGTTCTGTCTCGCCAACATACTGCATGCCACATCGACACTCAAGAAAGTATACAACGTTTTGGGTTTTGCAAGTTACATTACAAAATATATTGTACACAGACCCAGTGGAGTGGCAAGTAAATGTTTTGAGTATTTAGTATTTGTTGGCAAGTCAGACATCGTCTGTTACCACACGACTTGCACCATCCTGCAGTTGAACCGTTTTTATTAGAGGAGACGTCAGCTCTCACAAATAAGTCTTTCAGACTTGCTGGTCTTCGAAAAGCTAAGACAGGAGGATTGGGAAAGATCGTGGATGATTTTGGGTGCTCAGCAATAATTTGCCAATTGGCACGGATCAAACGTGAAAGGTAAGTGAAGGCAGGATTATATGTTAAAACAAACGGAACTATTTTGCTGCGACTCTTCTGTTTGTACTGTAACAGGTCATTGCGGCTGTTATTGTTGGCACGCGCAAACCCCTTATCTATGTCCCATTTTTTATAACCTCGGTTGGTCAAAAATCCGCGAAGTTCCTGTAACCGTTTAGTGACAGCCTCCTCAGAGGAGCAAATCTTCTTTATTCTGAGAGCTTGACTGTACGGGATACTTTTTGTAGTGTTTGGGGTGACAGCTTTGGGGAGAAAGGTACTGATGTTTATCTGTAGGTTAATAGTAGAGGTTTGTTGATATGACACCGTCCTTTATAGATGTAGTTATGTCTAAGAAAGATATTTTAGAGTCGGAAATTTCATATGCAAATTTAATTGACTTGTGGGCGTTGTTTGCATGTCTGATAAAATCATCCAATTTTTGTTGGGATTCAATCCATTTCATATCAACATCATCGATGAAACGGAACCAAGACAGAGGTTTGGATAAAGATGTTGAAATAATTTGTTTCTCTAATTTGCCCATGAGAATATTGGCGTAAGACGGTGCCATTTTCGTCCCCATCGCTGTCCCGTTTATCTGTAGGCAATGCTCACCATTAAAGGTGAAATTGTTGCATTTCAGAAACAGAGTAAGCAGCTGGACTAAACATTCGGTAGGTGGTTCTAAAGTGTTGCACGAGTCCCATATTTCTTTACACGATTGTATTCCGCCATCATGAGGTATGTTGGTATAAAATGAGGTGACATCTAAAGTGACAAGGAGGATTTCCGGAAGAAGAGGGTTCATGGATTCCATTTTACGAAGATAATCTGTAGTGTCTTGAATGTGAGAAGGAAGATTTTCTACATGAGATCTTAAATGAAAGTCTACGAATTCTGAGATTTTCTTATCGGGTGGCCGTTTGCGGATACAATGGGTCTACCAGGGTTATTAACCTTGTGTATTTTGGGAAGAAGATACAATCGACCAGGCTTGGCGTTCTCTGGTTTTAAATATCTGATTGTATCCATGTGTATCTATGTGACCATCATTGTGCATGGTTTGTAATGCAGTAATAATTCTGGAACTAAACTCGGAAGTAGGGTCATAGTCAAGCTTCTTATAAAATCTCTCATCAGAGAGCTGACGCTCTGCTTCCGCGATGTAGTTAGCTTTGTCCATTATCACAACGGCACTTCCCTTGTCTGCTGGTTTTATCACAATATCATCTCGGTTTCTCAGCGATTGTATGGCTTTTTTCTCGTCAGAAGAGGTGTTATAAAACGACGAGTACTTGTTGCTAGCTAGATGAAAATATTCATTTGGGAGGGATGTAAAAGTACGCAGTCACGTTCAATTATTTTTCTCATCATTATCAAACTGCTATTTATTTGGGGTGTTTAAATACGCAGCCTCTGTTTTAATATTCTACCGTTGTCAAATTTGAAATATTATACTAGCTTAGATCGGTCAGTGCTGTTTATTGTGTATGTATTTCCACGCAGTTGTTGTAACATCTTAACTGTCGTCACCTTTGGAATTTTAAAGTTGTGCAAGCTCATATCGCAAATTATTACTATTTTATTTTTAGGTATGTCGTTGCGCCGTGTTTGGAAATTTTAGAATTGTACTAGCGTCTCTATGATGTTCTGGTAAAACTGTTTTTGTATAGAATTCAAGATTGCTATAGTTTTATAAACAGAATAGATTGATAAGATTCATTTTACATCGTGATCATACTGATGAAGGATATCTGTTATCCGAAATATTTATAGTTACATTTGTTCATTTTATTGTTATTTTTGGTAACATATATATATATATATATAAACCAAAGAAGTATACATGTACTCATTCTCAATTTTATTCTTCATATCCCATCCCTTCCTACGTCACCCTACTCAGTCGCTCCGTACTTCTCGTATCACTGCTTTGCAGTTGGAAAGCAAGTCCTTGGAAACGTCCGTTGTCGTCAAGCTCTATCAGCAACAATAGCAGGGGGAATTAATTAGGTGGCGCTACAGTCGTCGGTGACGTTAAAAAGTCCGCGAAATCAATCGGCTAAAAAATTGACGTTTAAACAATTTTTTCAACTTGTCATGTTTTTATTATAATTGATTTTTAAAGTTTGTAGGTTTTGTGAGCAATATAGTTTCAATACGACATAGAAACATTGTCCAAAATAACTTTTATTTGCTATTTCTTTATCATGTCCGTTCTAAAAATTATCAGCCATCTTTTTTGTTCGCCAAAAACATCAAATTTAGATAACTTGACGTTTGCGTATCCAAATTCGGAAAAGGACGGTAAAAATCTTAAATGAAACCTGGTAGCCTATTTCAAATTTCTACACAATTATGAGGCCATCATTTTTACTCGAATACGACAATTTTAGTGACCACCAGTCATGCCAATTTGTAGCTGGTTTTGGTTGCGTTTCTAGTTTAAACAGTGAATGTTCATCTTCTTTTCATTGTACCTGTTTCCAAAGTACTCTAAAATTTTATTAGAGATGTGAATGAAATTGTGATTAAAGGCTGCTGTTTTTCACAATTCCATACGATACTTCCATTTTAAAGTAACTAAAAACCCTTCTTGATCCCCTACACAAATATTGACGGTGACATTGTTTTCTTTTTTCAACATACGTCATATAACGTTAACAAAATATGTGTCAGGGTCATGTGCATTGTGAAAATTTACACATTGGAAAAGTGAAACTTGAGTTTGAAAATGTACGTCTTTGAATATTTCATTCATACTGGAAACAAATCTGACAAATTAATGATAGCCTTTGGATGGACAAAAACACAAAAAAGTAGCAAGAGAAAATGACTTGCAATGAAAATTTCTGGAGGAAAAAACATTATGAAAAAGGAAATGAAGGTCAGTTAATAAACGTATTTACACTTTTGGTATTTAGCTATATTTTGCCTCCGAATGACCTTAGATCTACTCCGAATCACCTTTTGACGTCAGGCAACAATCACTTTTTAATTGTGACGTCAAATGTTTTGAAATATGATGTGATTTTACGTAATGGCGGACAAATTTGCATACAAGTGTAAATACGTCTATTATATTTATAATTTCAATATAAGTTAAAAACCTTGATTATTTAGTTATCTCTTTACTAAATAAGCTATAACGTCACGGTACCCAAATTGCACCGAGTATACCCAAATTGCACCTATTTAGCAAAAATAGCAGCGGAAATCTTACAAGATTTCCTAGAGACTAAACAATTTGTATTTTTATGATTTGATACTATGCACGTCTTTCAACATAGGTAAAAATATTTAGATATACACAAAACGTTCACAGTATTTATCAACAGATGAAGTGTTTACTGAAAAGCAATGAACGGAAACGTCGCCATGCGACGTCATCAAAACGTCATCTTTTAAAATTAGCAAATACAATATGTTACAAGTATCCATTTCTTTAAAAATGAAGAGTAAGCATGGACTAATATCTAATTGTTCAAAATATTTGAAAAATAAACAAAAGCTCTGTTATTCGACTTTTGACGATGCGAATTTAAGCATGGACGCAATTTGGGTACTCCTCATTACAGAATCTTTGATGGTTTGGAGGTCAGTTCAGACCAATTTTTCTATGATTCCATATGGATTCAAAATTAAATTGGTGAAACCATATAGTAAATAATGATACATCTACAAAATAAACACATAATAAAACTTTTGTCTGAAGCATAAATAAACGTAGGTTAAAAACTAGCTTAGATCGGTCAGTGCTGTTCATTGTGTATGTATTTCCACGCAGTTGTTGTAACATCTTAACTGTCGTCACCTTTGGAATTTTAAAGTTGTGCAAGCTCATATCGCAAATTATTACTATTTTTATATTAGGTATGTCGTTGCGCCGTGTTTGGAAATTTTAGAATTGTACTAGCGTCTCTATGATGTTCTGGTAAAACTGTTTTTGTATAGAATTCAAGATTACTATAGTTTTATAATCAGAATAGATTGATAAGATTCATTTTACATCTGTTTATATTTCATGAACTCTGTTTAAGATTCATTTACATCTAACTCTTAACAATCCTCATTGACTATTCTTTATACCAATATCTGTTAGCCATTTAGGGTTGTTTGCATTCAAAGTTGAGTTATAGTGGGTTTATTTTGCGAAAAAGAACTCAGTTTCCCGATAGTTAACGTTTTCTTTATATTTTACTGTGTCAAAATAACCTAAATATAAAGGACAGTATATAGTCCTAAAAATGGTATATCACGATCTACACATTACTTTTTAGCAGGAAAGACTGCCATTGGAGTATATCACCATTTTGGAATATATTAATACATGTATAGAAATACCGTTGAGTCTGTTCCCAAATGCCTCCACAATTTGGAATATATTAATACATGTATAGATGTACTGTTGAGTCTGTTCCCAGATGCCTGAGATCCACTTCAATATTTATTATTTATTGAAAATAAGTGGAATCATCTTTTAGAAAAGTTGTACTTATGGTAATGAATCCCCCTCCCCCTTTATAAGTTAAAAAGGCTACATCTGTTTTCCTTTTTAAAACTGCAAAATATCCCCATTTTTTTTGGGGATGTTCCCAACCTGTTTATTAGTGGAATTGTGAATCAGGCCATTACTCCTCAATTGTATTGATGCATACTTTTCATGTCGGGACAGTTTTCCTCATTTCTGAAGGCTGTATGCATGGTTGCCTATAATTGCTATGTTATTTGAACCTCTGTGGATAGTTGTCTCATCATGCTCATTAGCAATTATATATATTACATACATGTATTGTAATTCTTATATCTATCCATCCTTTAGAAAAATTGTTTCGAATGTAATGAATCCCCTCCAGATCCCCCTTTATAAGTTGAAAAGGTTACATCTTCTTTTAATCTTCTTTAGAACTTTTTTTTGGGGGGAAGGGGGGTCCCAACCTGTTATTTATAAGTTGTAAATCAGGCCATTACTTTTCTCAATTTAATTGTTGCATATTTAACATGTCTGGATGGTTTTTTTCTCATTTATGAAGGCTGTATGGTTGCCTATAATAACTTTGTTATTTGAACCTCTGTGGATAGTTGTCTCATTGGCATATGATATATACTGATTTTTATATGGATTGCAGACCTGAAAAGATGTTCAAAGTTGAATATGCTGCAAACTTCAAACAACCTACTACAACTTAATTACCATGAAACTGTTGATCAGAACTTATTTCATCCCAGTCCTCATACATGTACCACTATCAATCAACAGAACAAATGCAAATAATTATGATGTCATGAAAGGTTTTTTAATAAATGTTGAATCTTTATATCAACATGAACTGAATCAATATATAGTCTCAAACAAAGACAAAATAAGGAAAAATATAGCGATTTTTTAGAAGAATTATTATGAAATGTATTAGCAATATTTAAAATATATTGTTTAAAATATTTTGAGTTTTAGGTTCCACCTACCATTTTAGAAAACTGGGATTTCATTGCGGCTAGTCTATTAGAGGGGTATTTCAGTGCTTGTAGATATGGAATCTTATTTTATCATGAAGTCAGATTTGAACATCGACTTGAGGAATGAAGGTGGAGTAAAGACCGAATGTCAGTTTTAGTGTTATATATGTATGTCAATTTTACTCTTATATATGTATACATATATTATTGATTCAGTGGTGATGGTAAATAGACACTGACAAGTCTTAGATAATATTTTATAGTTTTGAATGTTTCTTGATCAGTTAACTAAAATTAGGTGGAGGTATGTTCTTATTTCCGACAGAAGGGCACTCAACCTATATCAATTTGTGCATGAAGCGATTGATAGTTGCTAGATACTGAATGCTTTTACCACAAATTTGTGAAAGTTTTAACCGGTAAATACGATAATAAAATTCATGTCTTTTTCAGGACTTCTGATCCAACCATGTAGTATGGCATGTTATTGAGATATGGTTTTGGTCGATGGATGTTCATGAAGGACCTGTAGTACAAAGTATATCACTGGATTGAGCTCTTTGTCTAAGTGTATTATGAAAGTGCTTTGCTTTGAGCTCAGTTCATTGTTATGCAATTCATTCTTTGTGAAATAAAGATTTGACAGACAACTCTCATGTACAAGGAATTGTCAAAGAAGTATCCATTCTATGTACAATGTAAGTAATAAGGAGATAAACGCATTTTATTTAGATTTGAACCAAACATTTTTTGTCCAATGTAAGTAATAGGGAGATAAAAGCATTTTATTTAGATTTGAACCAAACATTTTTTGTCCATTAGCCAAATTTAAAAAAAGCACAAATTTACCAAACAATGCTACTCGTGCTACTAGCAATATGATGCTAGGTTGTTTTGTTACACTTTATTTTTATACATATGTACTGCCTACTGACGACTCAGTCCTGAGTGTAAAGGGTCATTCAGTATGTTAAAAAGACCAAAATTCATAAGGCCTATCTGGCCTAATTGATTTCTAAAACTATGTTTCATTGTACATGTTCAACATTTATCATTCATTTGTTTATTTCTTAATTTGTGTGGATTAACAGTAAATGTTAATTACTACAGTAGTACTACACTTTCATACCACAACAAAACTGCCTTACTGTATTGGTATCACTTATATTTGTATCCATATAACAAAAAAAACAAAAAAAAAAATTGAAAAGAGAATATTTTTGCAATACCTTTTCATATTGAATACTATGACTTTTTAGATCTTTAGACATATTAAGTAGACGTTCATATCCACTTGAAATTTTATCAGATGACTTCTGTAGCAGATATGAGTCTTTGAAGCATACTCACAAAGGTTCTTTTGTTGATATCATTTTCATACTGGTCAAAACTTTTTTTTGCTTTGACCAGCTTTGGAGGAGATATTTTCAAAGAATTAATAAAAAATAACACAGAGGTTTGCTTTCTAGCTCATCTAGCCCCAAGCATCATGTCAGGCATTGTCATTACTAAAAACAATTAAAAGTCTTCTAATCTGAGAAACAATTTCGACATTTAAACGGAATATTTTACTTATGATACTGATGATCCACCACAAAGTAATATAAATAGAACCAAACAAATAATAAGCAAATACATGTTCTCAGATACCATCTCCCATATAAAAAAAATCACATTATGAAAAAATGAACCTATTATGTGTTCTTCTCCTAGCTACAAAATGTATCCAAAATCAAAGACGTGGAACATATTCTATCATAATCATTTTATAATTAATGCAATTATTGTCTCTTCCATGCCCGTCTTGAACATAAAAAACTAAATATTAAATAAACAACAGTCCTAATGCTCAGGTTGGTTGTCATTGTGTAACACATTTAATAATATAGAACCCTATGGGAAAAACATAGAACTTCTTTTGTCATATAAAACACTGTCAAACATCCAAACATACTATCCACACTGATCTGTGTCCACACTTGTATAATAAGAAATAAAACAAACATTTTGGCAACCATGGGGCATATCATAATTTCTTATGGAAAGGGGATTTAATCCATGTGAACTGCATAAAAAATCAATAAATAATCTTTTCGAGTAATTGAAGCTCGTATATTTTCTGTGAATTCATAATTCTTTTTTCCTATAAATCTATTAGGAAATAGCTGTCAGCAGCCTTTTCGAGTAAACTTAATAACAATGCCCTTGAGTTAACATATTACAATGCTTGGGTAATACTTAATGAACATTGTAAATACATAATGTAGTAGGAGTTGTATAGCAAACGTAAATGAGACACCGACCCAACAAAATTTGTTAAATACAAAGACCAGTTGTCATTATTCCTTACAGTATTTATATTAGACAGACATCAAGCTTAAAGGGGCATTAGCTACGAGATGTAGAAAAAAATAAAATATGATTTTTTTTTTTTTGTTCAATCATAAATGAAAGTGAAATAGTGATTATAATAATTCGCTTTTAGCAGCCAGTTTGGTTCAGTTTTGTCAAAATAAGCAAAAACACATCGCTAATGAATTATTCACTTGCAAATGAACAATTCGACCTCATTGAATCCATATTCATGTGAACTTCAATTGAACCCCTTAGCTAGAGATGGGTTACGCATGAACTAGGCGTGTTCAGCTATTAAAAAGAAAAGAATGTCAACATTGGAAGTGAAACAAGGGCAAACTATTTGGTTGACTGATTCGAACTCATTCTTATACAGGTAAAAACAATTATTAACATATGTTTGAAACCTGCAATATGAAATCAAACAGATCTAGAAAAATCCAATTGCACGAGTTCGCAATCTATTTATATCTATGTTTATGTTTATGTTTATATCGAGTTATATGACCGTCGGCAGTCTTCGGGGTCACCTCGATGGTTAATGAGATGGCGTCTAGACTACAATATACACAAAATGCTGACATAATTATCGAGTCCGTGCATCGTAAATTGTTTATTTTAGACTTTTTATAATTTGGATATACGTTTTAGTATGTTATAAATAAAATATGAGAATTTGAGTCAAATCGGTGAACATGAATTTGACAGCTAATGCCCTTTAAGTCATAGGCTGTAAATCGAATTGAATATCAACAAATTTTGAATAAATTCAACTGAGACCGTGTAAGAGCTGACATAAAAAATATCACTAATTAAATGCGCTGATGAGACGTATGACTTAGGACATGCACAAAAACATTTTAGGGATGGATTGAACAAATTATGTGAGAACTCAACCGTCAAAACTATCTCGATTGTTGGATGAAAATATGAAATAGATATAAGAAGATGTCGTATGAGTGCAAATGAGACAACTCTCCATCCAAGTCACAATTTGTAAAATGAAACCATTATAGGTCAAAGTACGGCCTACAACACGGAGCCTTGGCTCACACCGAACTGCAAGCTATAAAGGGCCCAAAAGTGACTAGTGTAAAACCATTCAAACAGGAAAACCAACGGTCTAATCTATATAAACAACGAGAAACGAGAAACACTTATGAACCACATCAACAAACGACAACCACTGAACATCAGGTTCCTGACTTAGGACAGGTGCAAACAAATGCAGCGGGTTTAAACGTTTTGATAGGCACCAACCTTCACCCTACCTGAAATAATAGTGTAACATCACAACATAGAAAGACACACTTTAGTATCAATTGAAATGGCTTAACTCAATCAAAAGACATATTAACAAAAACAAGTGAACATACACTGACCGAATACATTTGATCTATGACACAATTTAAATACAAAATTAATAAAGCAAGGGGGTTAGATGTTTAACAATATCAGAAAGACAACCATAACCTTAGACAAAATGCCGCCAAATAAAATAACGTACACAGGTAAATAAAGATAATTTTGTTGTAAGGTATACATGACAAAAAGTATGATAGAAATTGAATAATTAAAAAGTATTTTATTCAATAATATCGGTATTAAAGAACACAAAACCATAGCTACAAAAATACTATATCATACCTCACTAAAACATTTACGCAGTTAATGAAGGCAATGCTGAGGTTCTTTATCGGTTGATAATGAAATAACGCCTTCCTACAATCTGATATAATCCACTTTAATTCTAAAGAGATTTTACACTTAAACGTCAAAAATAGTAAAACATGATATATTCTGTTATATCTGCTTTATTCGTGTAAACCTTAGTTAGTAGTAATAATGGTATAGAGAAGAATATAAAGCAATGGCCATGGTATTTCAGTTTAATTCCTGAAACATTTATAATATCCAATGTAGGTTTTTCAATCAATGTAAAAATATATGCTCTTATGCCGTGTTACGTCTTATACTTCTTTTTACTTGGCAATTGAATGACTGAATTGATAAAATATATTTCATATTTTGCATTTAACGAATTCGTGAATTTAATTCGTAATTATTTTAAAGTAAGGAATATATCTCCCTCGTGCAAAGCTCTGATTCTTAGCCCGGCTTTGTCTATACTTTTTTTTTTCTTTTTTGGTTTATAAGCTCTTCATTTTTTTAATAAGCTTTAGATTTTTAAATGTTATGACCTCGAGCATCACTGAAGAGACATTTACTGTCGAAATGCGCAACTGGTGCAGATAAATAGGTACCATTAATGCTATTTCATGAATGTTCATGAATTCGTAGTTTTCTTAATCAATACGATGTGCATGCAACTTCAAATCTCATGTGAAAGATGAGAGTGAAAAGAAATGAAGTAGCATGACTTCTAATTAAACTGAGATCAGGTGTGTTGTCAGAGTTGTAAGCCATGTTAACTAATATTCCATGTTGCTTATTGTCTAATCTGTCCTTGTCAATCTGATTGAAATACAAACAGATCATATGTCCACGATTCGTTAACAAGGGAAAACGAAGCATGAACGCAGAATTTTTACTTTAATCAGATTGTATTTTCTTATGAAATATTGTGCAATGAATATTTTGGAAGATGCTTAATTGTAAAGTAAAGTATTAATCAACCAGATATTTTCGCAACAAACTGCAGCTTGAGGGTAATAACATGGGTTCACATGTCCTCAGGAGCCATTAGCTCACGTATCTTGAGCGCAAATCCCTACCGATGGAGCCCTATTATTGTAGTCTGGAGCCTTTAAACAGAGGAGCCCGGACCCCATTAGTTGGACCCTTGAGTCTAACAATAAAATTAAAATGGAGCCCAGATCCCGTGTTATCTCCCAAGTAGCTCATATCTCTTCATAGCCTTGGTTTAGATTCAATATCTTTATTTTTTTTTCTGATTTTTCGTAATAATATATAAAGAACATTTCTTTTTCCATTGTAATTCGTTTCCGATCTAACAATCTGGTATTAAGCTATCTGTTTCATATGCGTCTAAAACATTAAAACATTAATTTGTCAGTAAAAGTTTATTAAATGTATTGCCTTTACATATACATATTGTATTGTTTATTCGTTGCATACTTCCAAAGGCAATAGTTTGTCTTATTACTTAAATTTTCGTGATGTCCAATAACCGTCTAGATCGACTAGAGTAAAGCAGAATGAAACCGAAAACAATATGATCAAAGAGGAAAATACGAAAAAATAACAAAACAAAACATATATATTTAATCTATGCTTTTATGCAATTCTTTAAGACCAATTTGCCCATTCATTAGGACAACATTTTAATTTTAAGCATTGTTTACTAAAATCATTGATGCTCCTTTCACAAAAAATCTTTTGCCAAAAATTTATCGTAAGTTATACTTAAATGTTTAAAAATTATCAGTAGTTTTACTCGTAAGATTTTTTGTGAAATGAGCCGATAATTTTATGACAGATTAAACGTATCATATCGGATCTTTTTATATTTTTTTTTAACATAGATGCCTTTAAAACACACATGCCATTCGCATCAAATATAAATATTAATAATTAGATCTATGCAACTGGAAAGCCTTACTACTGCATTTCATTTATAAGTAAAATATTGCAGCGAATTAATCTTCTAATGTTGAATATACATAATAATCAATGAACTGTACGAAAATGGTCCAATTTTCCTACAATTAATTTGATTGTGACCAGTGATTTCCTGTCTATTTAGATATAGGTTTGTTGTGATTATAAAGTTACTGTATTTTAAGGGGTACTATTTAAGGTTTTGTTATTATTTATTTACCTCATATGCTCCTTCCAAGACATGTAGCGGTTATCAGTGAACATATGAGAGATAAGAGAATTTAGAATAAATCAAGAATCAGCAACAAGAAAAGTTTTATATACTGAATATTTCCTAGTATTTAATGAGACTGTTGCTTCGTGTACATCCATCTCGTTTTCTCTTTTTTATCAACTAATTGTATACAACGTTCCATTACATTCTTCTGTTTATGTTACTTGTTACATTTGACTAATATGTAGGATTTTTTTATTTGATTTTGGTGTTTTAACGCCACTTTTGAGCACCGCTTTTGGGCTATTTCGTGGCGGCCAGTTTTTATTGGTGGAGGAAGCCGGAGTGCCCGGAGAAAACCACCGACCTTCGATAGGAAAACTGACAATCCTAGTCAATTAAGATTGGAGTCGAGTGCACCCGCACGAGTGGGGTTCGAACTCACAACCTCAGTGTTGACTGGCTAGTGATTACAGTAGTAACTACTTAGACCACTCGGCCACCGAGGCCCCTAATATCACTGGTGTTAAACTGATAACGGTAACTGCAGTTACGGTGATCCCAACATGGCGGAGCCCAAAACAGGTAAAATCGTCTTTTGTAATTTCTCCGTGTACACGCATTGTTTTAAAGAATTACTCAGCCGCTAGGTTGATATATACGGTATTGTTGTATGTGTGTGTTCTTAATATCATATGTGACCTTGTTACCGAAATAATAGACATTGAAAATTTACGGAAAATCATCGTTACTCCAAAAGAAGATAATCGTAACTTGTGGACAAAGAACTTGAAAGATAATCGTAACTGTATAAAATATGTCTATGATCATAGTAACTGATTTTGTCAGAAACCTCTGCTAACGGAATATTCGATTAAAAATGTTGTGTAAAGATAACAACAAACACGTAAACAACATTCGTGATCAAAATATTTTTCAACATAAGGTAAGTTTGCAATTTTTCATGATCATTTATACTAATATTGGTATACTATTCGGGACAACCACATGTCAGCGATATTAAGAATATAATGCATCCTAATTTGTAATTTTGTAGAAAGGTTCGAACCACTGTGCCCTGAGTCTCCATGGCTGAAGAGATCGAAATAAGTATTTTTTTATAATTTAATAAGGTCTCTCAAAATATCAACACATGTAAATTGCAATAACAATATGAAGTACCAAAGTCAACAAAGTACACAAAAAAAAGTCATAAAACAGAGCACTCAAATAAGTCTAAAAATATTGCAAATGGAATTCTACCGTAACAACTTAAACTATTTAACTTTATCGTAATCTCATTAAATATTAAATTCAAAACCCGAAATACACTCTCTAACTCAATTATTACTAGAGCACGCTGTGGAATTAGACTCTATATTTAGAGGGGCTAAATTAGATAAAACAGGACAACATAAAGTAACGAAGAATCACCCTGAAAAATAAAGCATATCGGTTTTACTCAAACGAAGTTGCAGTGTCTTATTCAGACATCTGGGTATAATAAACTCGTATGCCCTTAATAATATAAATAAACAACGGCGGTTTTATTCAAACCAAAATGTTGATTATGTCTTATACATGCCTTTGCATTATACGATCATGCGGCCGAAAAATAAAATATCTACTTTATATACTGATTACAGGTAAAGAAATAACAACTTTAATCAAAGCGTTCTTCGATACAAACTTGTATATAAAGGTGTACTCGAAAATACTTTAATCTATACATCTATTGAGTAATACCGAGAATAAAAGAAAAGCTTTTAATCATTTATCTTATGTAAAACACCGAGAGTCCTTACTGATTAACCAATAAAATCAACTACACTTTTAGTTTACCCTGGATACGAACATGTAAGCAAATAAAAACGACGAAAATAAATTGAAACTAGGAACAAGCCATACTACACGTAATTTTGAATATAAAAACGATTCTGCCACAATGTCTTTATTTAACACTCTTAGTAACTTCATTTTTCGTAGGTTATATGCACTATGTGTTCTTTTATGTCTAGTGCAGACGCAGTATTGCCGCACACCTTTAACTACACACCAAAGTAACTAATTCAACATTCAGATTACGAAAAAAGTGTTTGAGAAGGAACGAGATTCACAGGAAAATAAGATACCGTGACCTAAAGCATATCTTTACTTGAAAACGAACGTAATTTAAACAATAGTTTCCATTAATAATGTGTGAAAATGGAAAATGTTTGCCTCTCCTTGTTCATGATGAACATTTACCGTAAATTATGACTTGTAAAATATAAAACTATATCTACAAAGCAAAAGTAAATTAGTAAATTATTTACTAGTTATCAAACATTCAAACACGATTTATTTAGTCGCCCATCAGCATATAAAAAGTTACGATCATCACTGACAAGTTACTATGATCATGTACAAGTAACGACTATCTAATAATCAAGTTACCACTATCATAACAAACAAAATTCTTGGAGTTACGATGATCTTCCGTAAATTTTCAATGTCTATTATTTCGGTAACAAGGTCACATATGATATTAAGAACACACATACAACAATACCGTACATATCAACCTAGCGGGTGATTAATTCTTTAAAACAGTGCGTGTACACGGAGAAATTACAAAAGACGATTTTACCTATTTTGGGCTCCGCCATGTTGGGATCACCGTAACTGCAGTTAAGGTGATCAGTTTAACACCAGTGAATATGTAGGAAAGATTGTCGGTAAATTGTGTAAACTAACTGGCAGAACAAGTACGACAGAAATGGTTTATTGGTAATTATGTAATTTTGGCGGTTTTTCTTTACACGGATTGATTGATCGTATGACTAATTGATGCCATTACAATAAAGAAAACAAAAGTCTTTCTTTTTTAATATAACTTAATTTTTATCTAAGCCGATACAAACTGAAAATTTGCAATGTTCAGAAAACGTGAGGTTTTGTCAGATAAGGATTTTTCCTGGTAGAAAATATAGATATCTACACATAACTGATAGTTTTCAATATACCGATCAATTCTTGTTTTGCCTAAGAATATTTAACTGCATAGCACTAGGAACTAACAAATATTTTCGCAGTTGTAGAAAAGCATAATATTTCTTTTTGATTTTAAACTTGATACTCTTATTATACAAGTCATTGTCCTAACATTCCTCTGTTGTATCATAACAACCAAAGGCGGTAATATAAATATGTATCTACTGTTGAACCAGTGGAATAAAATGTTGTATCAGACGCTAATATAAACAGAACCAGTGGAATAAAATAATTATACTTACAGGTAAAAGCCCACAAAGAATTCTCACTATTGTCAACAGCCATGACAACAATGCGTTGACCTGATTCCACCTGTTCCATCTCAGCCATCGTTGAGATTTGTTTGTCTCTTTTTTAAATCCTTAAAATAAATATGATATTGTATCTGTATCTCCGACTCGAGAATGAAAACGTTAATAGATCATCAAAGATACTAAAAATTTTCACGACAAATGTGTCCTTAAAATTGCTAATTTCACAAATCGATGGCTATTAATTTCATAACCTGGCAGCGAAGGTGTATAATTGAAACAACTTTTCTGACAGACGATTCCAATCTCTCCGGAGGCATTTACAGAGATCAATACGACACGAGAGGTTCCAATAGTAAGACTCGATGAAATTATGTTAGAATTAGCTTCAGTTTCCATCCATAACGTAATGATGAAGGATTGACTTTACGGATCATCAAAGCTAGCAAGCTATTGGTTAGGAGGAAGGTTTGTCTAAGCTTTGACAAACATGTATACTTTGTACCATGATTGCAGAATTAGTCGTCGCTGGATTCTTTAAAGAGTTTCAAGCTGTATGATATAAGGATACAAACAGTGCAATAACAATTAAATTGATTAACTGCTTTCAATCAATGAAAAAAATTGCAGTACTAACATGGAAAAGACGTGCATTATGATTACGATAGTGAATCGACTTTTTCAAATAGCTCTTTGCTATTAATATGTTTGATATTAAAATAGAAGTGATTAAAACTTAAATTATTTATCAGAATTCCCTAACGATTATACATAATTTATGTGAGCATGCAAAAGCTTAATCAAAATGATATGTTCTTACAGAATTGTATTGTCTCACGCAATTTCAAAGTTGCATTGGCATTGATTTTTCACATTCTTGATAATTTCTTCTTTTAAAAATAAAAAAACACATACAAAGAGTGCCGTATTTGCGTCAATTTGCTAATGAAGTAAACATAAATCCATAACAGGAAACAGTGTGGACTGAAAATTGCAATTAAGATTCATATTTTAAAAGATCTCTCTCTCTCTCTCTCTCTCTCTCTCTCTCTCTCTCTCTCTCTCTCTCTCTCTCTCTCTCTCTCTCTCCATTGTAGTAGGTAATCAAAAGCACAATCGTATGGTAATGTGTAATGATTGTTTTCTCTTATCTAGATAAAAGTAAATAGTTTCTGTTAAAAACTTTGCAATTAGAAGCCTATCATGGTGGATATTGATAAATCTTTCTTTTTAGAATCTGTACGTGTTCAAATGCAGTGTAACTAACAATGATGCCACACTTTATAGTGATTTATATAACTTAAGAAATCTTGTTAGTGATTTCGTGTCAACAATTGTTTTTACATGCTATGCTGCACATTTTTTCGTAATTGTTCATTTACATAGTAAAATTTCTATTGCTAGAATTTCTTATTATATCACTGATGAGTGCCTTTTATTTGACCTTTACATTTCAATCTTAAAGGAAAAATATTAAACACTACGATGGATTTTTATAAAGTATTTTTTTACTTTTTACTTTTTAACTTTTACTTTGTCTATTTGCCTGTCGTATGGTTGTCTGAAATCAACTTTCAAGAAAACGTTTATTCATATCTTAAACTGAATAAAATTTCATTTACGTTACGTCACATATTTTGTAAATCTACAGTTCTACATGCAAAATATTTATACTGACCGTGTATCATAAAATATTTTTAAAGCAATATCAACTAAGAATAATGTCGTTCCAACTTAGCAGCTGCTTATCTTGACAAACTCATGTTTAAAGAACATAATACATCAAAGGATATACTGATAAATACAACAGACCATACCAACCGCCAACAACCGACCAAGGAAAGACATACAAACAAAGACAAACCACACCAACCGCCAACAACCGACCAAGGAAAGACATACAAACAAAGACAAACCACACCAACCACCAACAACCGACCAAGGAAAGACATACAAACAAAAACGAACCACACCAACCGCCAACAACCGACCAAGGAAAGACATACAAACAAAGACGAACCACACCAACCGCCAACAACCGACCAAGGAAAGACATACAAACAAAGACAAACCACACCAACCACCAACAACCGACCAAGGAAAGACATACAAACAAAACGAACCACACCAACCGCCAACAACCGACCAAGGAAAGACATACAAACAAAACGAACCACACCAACCACCAACAACCGACCAAGGAAGGACTTACAAGCAAACACAGACCACACCAACCGCCAACAACCGACCAAGGAAAGACATACAAACAAAGACGAACCACACCAACCACCAACAACCGACCAAGGAAAGACATACAAACAAAGACAAACCACACCAACCACCAACAACCGACCAAGGAAAGACTTACAAGCAAACACAGACCACACCAACCGCCAACAACCGACCAAGGAAAGACATACAAACAAAGACAAACCACACCAACCGCCAACAACCGACCAAGGAAAGACATACAAAGAAACACAGACCACACCAACCGCCAACAACCGACCAAGGAAAGACATACAAACAAAGACAAACCACACCAACCACCAACAACCGACCAAGGAAAGACATACAAACAAACACAGACCACACCAACCACCAACAACCGACCAAGGAAAGACATACAAATAAAGACAAACCACACCAACCGCCAACAACCGACCAAGGAAAGACATACAAACAAAGACGAACCACACCAACCGCCAACAACCGACCAAGGAAAGACATACAAACAAAGACAAACCACACCAACCACCAACAACCGACCAAGGAAAGACATACAAACAAAGACAAACCACACCAACCGCCAACAACCGACCAAGGAAAGACATACAAACAAAGACAAACCACACCAACCACCAACAACCGACCAAGGAAAGACATACAAACAAAGACAAACCACACCAACCACCAACAACCGACCAAGGAAAGACTTACAAGCAAACACAGACCACACCAACCGCCAACAACCGACCAAAGAAAGACATACAAAAATTACAGACCACACCAACCACCAACAACCACCTGAGGAAAGACATACAAGCAAACACAGACCACACCAACCACCAACAACCGACCAAGGAAAGACTTACAAGCAAACACAGACCACACCAACCGCCAACAACCGACCAAAGAAAGACACACAAAGAAACACAGACCACACCAACCGCCAACAACCGACCAAGGAAAGACATACAAGCAAACACAGACCACACCAACCGCCAACAACCGACCGAGGAAAGACAAACAAACAAACACAGACCATACCAACCACCAACAACCGACCGAGGAAAGACATACAAACAAAGACAACCACCAACATTCGACCGAGGAAAGACATACAAAGACAACCACCAACAACCGACCGAGGATAGACAGACAAACAAAGACAAACAACAACAACTGACCGAGGATAGACAGACAAACAAAGACAAACAACATCAACCGATCGAGGAAAGAAAGACAAACAAAGACAAACAACAACAACCGATTGAGGAAAGAGAGACAAACAAAGACAAACAACAACAACCGACAGAGGAAAGACATACAAACAAAGACAACCACCGACAACCGACCGAGGATAGACAGACAAGCAAAGACAAACAACAACCGACAGAGGAAAGACAGACAAACAAAGACAAACAACAACCGACTGAGGAAAGACAGACAAAGACAAACAACAACAACCGACCGAGGAAAGACAGACAAACAAAGACAAACAACAACAACCGACTGAGGAAAGACAGACAAACAAAGACAAACAACCGACTGAGGAAAGACAGACAAACAAAGACAAACAACAACAACCGACAGAGGAAAGACAGATAAACAAAGACAAACAACAACCGACAGAGGAAAGACAGACAAACAAAGACAAACAACAACCGACCGAGAAAAGACAGACAAACAAAGACAAACAACAACAACCGACAGAGGAAAGACAGATAAACAAAGACAAACAACAACCGACCGAGGAAAGACAGACAAACAAAGACAAACAACAACAACCGACCGAGGAAAGACAGACAAACAAAGACAAACAACAACAACCGACCGGGGAAAGACAGACAAACAACAACAACCGACTGAGGAAAGATAGACAAACAAAGACAAACAACAACAACCGACAGAGGAAAGACAGACAAACAAAGACAAACAACAACCGACCGAGGAAAGACAGACAAACAAAGACAAACAAAAACCGACCGAGGAAAGACAGACAAACAAAGACAAACAACAACAAACGACTGAGGAAAGACAGACAAACAAAGACAAACAACAACCGACTGAGGAAAGACAGACAAACAAAGACAAACAACAACAACCGACCGAGGAAAGACAGACAAACAAAGACAAACAACCGACTGAGGAAAGACAGACAAACAAAGACAAACAACAACAACCGACCGAGGAAAGACAGATAAACAAAGACAAACAACAACAACCGACTGAGGAAAGACAGACAAACAAAGACAAACAACCGACTGAGGAAAGACAGACAAACAAAGACAAACAACAACCGACCGAAGAAAGACAGACAAACAAAGACAAACAACAACCGACTGAGGAAAGACAGACAAACAAAGACAAACAACAACAACCGACCGAGGAAAGACAGATAAACAAAGACAAACAACAACAACCGACTGAGGAAAGACATACAAGCAAAGACAAACAACAACCGACCGAGGAAAGACAGACAAACAAAGACAAACAACAACCGACTGAGGAAAGACAAACAAAGACAAACAACAACCGACTGAGGAAAGACAGACAAACAAAGACAAACAACAACAACCGACCGAGGAAAGACAGACAAACAAAGACAAACAACAACAACCGACTGAGGAAAGACAGACAAACAAAGACAAACAACAACAACCGACAGAGGAAAGACAGACAAACAAAGACAAACAACACATACTTTATATATACTTTTATCCATTATGTAAGAGTCAAATATTTTCTTATGTGTTTTTATTTTTTTTCCATCTCCTTACTCTTATGTGTACCCATTGCAAATAGTAATATGTATTTCACATATCGATTAAAAGGTTGTCAATTTCATATTTTGCGAAACTTCATCCTTTAAAAATACTCAAATTTCAAGTTATAGTATACGATCGAGGTATCTTGACATTCAAAATAGGGGATCCGATTCCTATTGTTAAGTTGTTGGATGATCGAAGTTCAAAGTGTACCACTGATATCGTTTTTTAATATTTTGGTGACGTGGAATGTTTTGGTTTAAAATTATGATATAGTGATACAAATATGATGTCATATGCCATTATATCTGATTAAACAAGAAACCGAAAATGCACGTCCAAGGTGTTTTAACTTTAGATGTTTTAAACTGTCCATTTTTCATCAATGAGATTTATCTGTAAAAGCAACCCAACTTTATAAAATATTTGATTTTCGTTATGGAGTTCCTGGTCATTTTTACAGTTTCTCTCAAAATGGTTCAACAGTTTAACTCAGCGATAAACTCATCGTAGAAACCAGGCTTAAAGTTTTGAAGGCCAAACGCGTGTTTCGTCTACAAAAGTTAAAAAGGCCAAATAAAGTACAAAAAGCATTGGGGACCCAAAATTCCGAAAGGTTTTCAAAAATAAAGCGAATGTAATTTAGTCCTGGGTAGACCATTATTAGTTTTTCGAAGTATTCAATGTTTTGTAAACAGTTTATTTATAAGTATGACCATATCGATGATAATGCATGTCAACAGAGAAATGCTGACTACTGGCCAATAAGAGCCTCACTAACATGAATATATTAAGGTCATTATAACCCTTTGAGATATAATTTATCGATAATTGTGTACAGTTAAAGTGCTCCGATATTTGTGAAATAATTATTTATGTAATTTTCGAGAAATATCGTGATTATTCATCTAAAACTAGAAAATCTTTCTCTCAAATTTGCACAGTTGCTTTTGTTTCTGCTGGAACAAAAGCAAGTTATTATTATCTTTACATTAATATCTACGAGTAAGAAATAACGGTTGTACTTAAATTGAAAGATTAAAATCACTGGGGAAAACTTGAAAACACTATAAAACATATAAACACAAAATGGTTGTCAATCCTGACTTGTTACATATCCACTTGAAGTGATGATACAACTCATCAAAGATACCAAGTTTATAGTTTGGAACAAATTGGTTTATAATTTGGTGTAAGCCAGGTGTTAGGGTACAAAACTAGAAAATTGAAATAACTAGTTCATTAATCATAATTACGTAAGCTTTATCATAATTATGTAGCTTTACGTTCCGGTACATAATTGATCTACTCTAACCGAAAGTCAGTTACCTTCAAATACTAGTAATTGATATCACAGTTGTGAAACTTTTGCATAATATATAAAAGGAACCTACATCCAAAAATAAATTGACATAAGAGTCGGTTGAGAACTAATATTTACTACAAAAGAGATTATTGCGATTCTCAGATCGTAAACTCTCCATAACTGTGTAGCAACATTTCAGTTGATATGCGTTCTATGGCTTGCGTTTCTTATCTTGATGGAGGTAAGCTATCTTTGTCAAAGACGTCACATATGACCACAAATATTCTCCACTTGTAGCCACAATCATGCCAATTGTCATCAATCGTAACACCATTGAATGGGACTTTTCAAAGAAGGTTACACGCACCATGACGAGTTCCCACTAGTGGAATGGGAATCGCATACCCTTTCGGAACAATGAGTTCACGCAGGTTTGGTGGGGTTCTTGTTGCTCAATCTGTAGATTTTTGTGTAGCGTTTTGTAGGCTGATTGTTTGTCTTTCGTCCCTCGTCTTAGGGTATAACTGGTTATACAATTTACTTCGATAATTTCCAGAATAAGAAATTGTATAACTTATTTAAAGTTTTTTTTTTTTTTTTTTTTTGGATAACCAACATTAATTATTGTAAAACAGATGTACATAGATTTTTGAAATACGTTTAAAGGCTGTCAAAATATGTATATTGCGTACTTGATTAGCAAATGATATATTTAAATCAGCACCAAAGATTGAAGATAGAAATATGATAACACAATGATAAACCATTGATTGGCATTTTAAAAACTCGCCTAAAATTATTATGACATCTTACAAAACATCAGCATTATTAAAAAAAAACACACATATCGGGGAAGGAAGTGAGACAAAATTCAATAGTAAACAGTTTTGTCTGATTATTGCTTTGAGCTATCTATGTTTTCGTATTGTGCATACATAGCATGCGTTTGGCGCACATAATTTTAAGCAAGATAGCCAGTACTGACATGAAAATAAGGATATTGTTTGATTGATGAAAAAAATCATCTAAAATTAAGGAATATATAACCAGGAAGATTTGGACACATGTGAATTAGAAATAAAGCAAATTCAGACATTATATTTTAAGTGCTAAAGTGACAATTTGTTAATCCGTTTATCTAACGTTTTGCATTCTTTTGTGTTTAATTAATTCTATTGTTAAATATATGTTTGTCGTAATGGAAACCACCTTGACGATAAAAGGTTAATCCGTTGGACACTAATCCTTTTCTATAGATACTGTTTTTTATATATACTTTTGTATGTTATTTTGCGGTTAGTTTAGGTCTTAGGTCTGGTACTGTCTGGACCTTGCTAATAAAGTTTAAAGTGTTGGTATTCCGTCTTTGAATTACTATAGCCGGAAAACTCCCGGTTATAAATATATATCTCCTTCACAAAAAGCTCTGATTCCTTGTTGCCTGATTTTATCGATACTGTTAGTCTGGTTGATTCATTTCTTCAATGATTGAATTAGATTTTGAATTTTCAAATATTCTGGCCTCGAGCATCACTGAAGAGACATGAATTGTTGACATAGGCATCTGGTTCAGTAAAATTGGAACCGTTTATGTCGTTATTGTTTTTATTAAGCCTTGTATCTTTGTTGAGTTTAATTATATTTTGCAACAGAAAATTAATCCTCCGTCAGAGCAGAAAACTACTAGTAACTTTATCAAGTTCGGCAGGTAGGACAACGAACTTATGTTCTTGTTAAAAACCGAAATTTCTCTATGTGATTAATTGAAACCAAAACAGTTTAGGTATTTTGAAAGTGAAAATCCTTTTTCTTTACCAATGTCTTTTCACATGTCTGTTGTCCAATTGTCCTTTCAAACAAAAACATCTTTGAATGTAAAATATCAAACTACATTATACAACATTTTCAATGTTTCTGTTGAGTAATATACAAAAATATATAACACAATTTGATGTGTGTTGGGTGCATCTTCAACTATCAGGACACAATTTCTAAAAATCTAAAAGAATGACTGTTTATTAAGAAATTGAGAAAATCGACCTTATTCTAAAAACAATAAGAAATAATTAAATAAGACAACAAGTATAATATTCCTACAATCGGTTTTTATCGACATCCGTTTCATATGGTGTGAACACTTCAATAAATGACTTCCAATAGAAGATTTTTAGAAAGAAAATTAATGAGTGTTATTCAAACAACAGCCGACGATGAGGGGATACAGTATAACATGGAAGATATCATGGAATATCAATCTTTTAATTCATATCATCAGTAAGGTAATTCAGAATAAAAATAAAAACGAATTGTCTCGAGTGAAATATTTCTTTGATTTGTCAGGCCACGATATGTATATCAAAATTGTTTCATTGTAAACAAATAATGCACTGAGAATATGTGAAAAAGAGACTTGATTCGAGTCCACACAACAGTCAAATGATACGTACACTAGCTAAATAAACTCATCATAGATACGAGGATCAAAAAAGTGTAAACCCGACGAGCTAAGCTACAGAGGCACGGTGATTATTCTTCTTCTTTTCAACTTGACCACAGGACATCATGGACAAAATTAATTAAAATGAAAAGATGTACGTTACGAATAATAGAATATCTGAAATAATTTAATGAAGGGATAAGTCATACTTTGCAGCAAAAAGTTGTTCTTTTAGCCGAATTGTTTCTTTATTCGAACGAGGTATACCTAATACGAAGGCTTCTTAGGAAGAATGAAAAGAAGCTTGCATTATCCTTTAGCTTCGTGACGTTTCGCTATAAAGATGATCTCCTCTAAACGAATACGTAAAAGTTTGATAATTTATAAAGAAAAGAAAAGAAAGGAAGGATACTACAGATACACTTACGTCTGCTTCAAGTATAGAGATCAAAGGAAGGATACTACAGATACACTTACGTCTGCTTCAAATATAGACTTCGATCAAAGGAAGGATACTACAGATACACTTACGTTTGCTTCAAATATAGACTTCGATCAAAGGAAGGATACTACAGATACACTTACGTCTGCTTCAAATATAGACTTCGATCAAAGGAAGGATACTACAGATACACTTACGTCTGCTTCAAATATAGACTTCGATCAACGGAAGGATACTACAGATACACTTACGTCTGCTTCAAATATAGACTTCGATCAAAGGAAGGATACTACAGATACACTTACGTTTGCTTCAAATATAGACTTCGATCAAAGGAAGGATACTACAGATACACTTACGTCTGCTTCAAATATAGACTTCGATCAAAGGAAGGATACTACAGATACACTTACGTTTGCTTCAAATATAGACTTCGATCAAAGGAAGGATACTACAGATACACTTACGTCTGCTTCAAATATAGACTTCGATCAAAAATTTGACATTGAGGGTCGGTTGAGAACTTAAAATTACGACAGAAGAGATCATTTCAATTTTTCTAATTTTGAGATCCCATATCTGTGTAGTAGCACCAGCACAAAGGGGTCTATTAAGACGTCAGTAATTTGCAGATGTTTAAATCTCGTTTATGGATTAAGACGAGACAAACCAAGGTAACAAACAAAAACCGTAAGGGAATTGCATGAACGCCAAAAGGAGCGAAACCGGGTGCATCAACATGATTAGAGTCTCCTGCTAGGTATTCACACCTGTCATGCAAATCAACCCTCGGTCTAATTGTCACAATATGGAGTAGGACAAAATCGGTAAGATGACATATCAGACGATTATACTGGTATCTAAGATCAAAGACAAGGAAAACATGTCGCTAGTAAGTTGAGACACCAACACATCGTATCGGTCAACCAATTCGTTATGGTGACGGTATACATCATACAGTTGATACGATATTCAGGGCATACTTCTTGATAGAAGGTTGATGCTTAGAAAGAAGGTATTAAACCAAGGGTCATCATAACGAAATTGAAATAAATTTAATGAAAATATTCTTCCTTACAGATCGAGGGTAAACAATCCCCTTAATATAGGTAGTGCAATTAAGTATTTACCAATGGTTCTCATGAAATATATACTAGGTTCCTGCCTCATTGCACTGCTTTACGATGAACTGGAAGCCAAACTGACACCACATCTGCATTTTATTTAGTCCGTAATGCGGTAATGAATTCATAGCTTTCTTTGGTAAACTTTAAAAAAAGTTTCACTTACCCTAAATAACATGCCAGCTACAAACTAACTTGTATTTTTATCTATGATATGTTTTACTACGCAATTTATGAAAGGAGATTGCTATAGGAATATGTTTTCTCAGAATTCAATTTTTTTTGCCTGATACATTCGTTTTAATCGAATGTGTATTTCATTTCTTAATTCCCTCGTTCATTTATTTGTTGGTCGATTGCCAGAAAAATAATTTCTTGTACGTTTTATTTGGTTCAATAATTGTACTGACTATGAGAGAACACCTCTGACCTCTGAAGTACAGTTATGATATGAATTACATACCTATTTAAAGCTCTGTTATATTATTCAATGCACTATTCATTACTGTACTTTTATATCCTTACATACTTTTTTACTTTATTTCTAAACTTATCCTTAAATCTTAAGTTATATCTTAACATCTTACATCTTATTTTTTAGTTGTAGTTGTAATAGAAGATATTCTGACTTGGAAACCTTTCAATGGAAAGACTTAATGAAGAGAAATGTTTTCCGAATAAGAGAGTGGACCCACTAGAATTTTCAACAGTTGCAATGCGATTTCTTACTTCTTACCAAGGCTGTGATGATTTAATAAGAAATTTATCAATAAACAATAGTTTTTTTTTTCACTAAAAAATGTGTATAAAAGTGCCTATAATATTTTCTAATTTTTTGAAAAAAAAAATTATTTTATAAATAGTATCAGCGATATCAAACTAATAAAAATAGTACTTTCATTATGTTATTACTACCACTGGGTCGATGCATCTGCTGGTGGACTGTTAGTTCCTGAGGATATCACCATCTGAGTAGCAAGTACTTCGGTACTGGCATGAAAATAGGGATATTGTGTTATTAAAATTTGCTGTTACACAATTTTAGAAATTATTTTGAATTAATGAATATATCTCCCTCTTGCAAATCTCTTATTCCTTGCTCGGCTTTGACTTTACTTTTTTTAGTATCCCTCATGTTAGTTTACCTAATAGTTAAGGGAAGCACTATTAGGTAAAATATAACTTATTCATAATATTAGTATCTATAATATAATTAATTTCACAAATATATTTAATAAATCATATTGAATACACAAACAGATCTTTTGTTTTTTCTTTCCTTTTTTTTATACATAACTTTTCCGGAATCCACTCCGTTATCGATATGATCATATGATCCGTGTTCCATTTAAAATTGGGGCACAGTGCCCGCTTCAATAAACATGTGCGCTATCGGATGATCTCGAATGTGTCTAAATATTCTTATTATAAAAAAGGATTTAACTTATTTGATAAAATTTGGTGAGTATACAAGTTTTTTTTTTTTTTTTATTTTTTTTATAAGTTTTCTACTAATCTATTGTATGCCGACATGTATATGTATTGCACAAGTTAAATTATTCATCTGAGAATACACATAACACAATATTTCTCTACACTATAGATTAATAATCGTGATGATACATGTATATCTTTTTTTTTGTATAATGTTTGTGAATCACACTTTATGAAATCTAAAAATACCGTATGTTGCATGTCGTGACTCATGCATGGTTGAACATGCTTACAAACATATCTCAGAAACATGCCGACATGCATGGTTGAACCTGTAAATAAACATGACCATATTTGGCCTGTACACAAGTAACAATTTTGCATACAATGTTCTGTACTTGCTATATGAGTAGTGTTTCAAAACATCTAGATTAATTCTGATTCATTTGATACGTTTTTTAATAACAAAAATAACAGTAAGATAATTCTAAAAACAAATAGATTCATTGAAACGTATCAAATTACTTTACTTTTTGTCCTTTATAGTTTGTAAGCTCTTCATCTTTTTTTATAAGTTTTTGATTTTCAGGTATTTTGGCTTCGAGCATCACTGAAGAGACATTCATTGTCGAAATGCGGATCTGGTGCAGAAAATTGGTACCGTTAATGTTTTTTTTTGTCCACGAAAACTTCCCACAACAGCCTGCTATTTAAAAAAAGTAAAATGAAAAAGATAATTATGATAAAAGTAGAAAATATACTTTGCAGTCCTTATGGAATCAAAAGATATATTTTTAGTCTTAAACTTAAAAAAACTTTTGTTCGAAGATGTAAAGCGCATCTACAAATCAGTTCAAATGATAGAAAAATACTAACTGTTGCCCTCATATGTATTTTGTCATTAAACATAACGACGAAAATACCCAAATTAATTTCATGAGGTAAAAATAAGCCAATTGGTAAAAAAAAAGTGTTGGGAGATTGTGAATAAAGGTCCCTGTTAAAAAGAACAATATTGTGTAATTTTAAATTAACTATCAGTTATAACGTGCAAATGCATAGTATATGTTGTATGCTCCTGACACAATAGCTGTATTATTATATTATTTATTTATGTACTTATATATTATTTATTTATGTATTTCTCTGTCCTGAATGTTCTTGCATTTATTTGTACTGTATTCCTGTCACGTAATATGTCATTTTAGCGGTATTTTAACATTGCCATATAAGCGGGAGGAATGGCTAGCCATAAAACCAGGTCCAACCCACCATTTTTTCTTAAAATGTCCTGTACGAAGTCAGGAATATGGCAGTTGTTATCACATAGTCCGTTTCTATGTATGTTGGCGTTTGTTTTTGTAGCAGTTCAGTGTTTCTGTTGGTCCATTTTGTTTCCTCTTATAATTGATGTGTTTCCCTCAGTTTTGGTTTGTGACCCGGATTTGTTTCAGCTAAATCGATTTATGACTATTGAACAGCGGTATACTACTATTGCCTTTATTTATGAGGAAGAACGACCGAAATTAATCCTACATAAATATTACGGTCACCATCAGACATTGGTTTACCAATACGAACATATAAGCAAATGTTGTCGCGGTCTTAGATCTTTAGATACTATAAAAGCTGTCTGATCTGAAATTTGCCGTTTATGTTTTATTCAATATTGCAACATTTTGACTGACTGTGGCTTCGCATATGCGACTGATGCATTAATACAATCTAATTAAAATTCAGTTTATCGTAACTCGGTTGCTCTATATTTTAGTTAGCTTGGCATTGATAGCGATTGATTCCCTCGCTCTTATTTTTTGTATCTTGATTTGTATATATAAAATGGATTTACGAGATTAAAGCATCGGTAAATTTATAGAAGATATCAATCAATAGCTAACAGTTTTTCTAAAGCATGACTAACAAAACTGAAGGTTAATTCTCATATCAGTCAGGCACGCTGTATTCATAGTTTCTAGGAAACTTAATATAAATATAGGTGAAATAAAATGAATACAAATTCACTTAAGTAGTCCGGTTTTCATTTTCTTAGCCTTAATCTTGTGTAATTTCTTCTATTGATTAACAAAATGTATAAACATTGTAAGGTAATGAGACATTTTAATTACTTGACTACCTTTCCTTAAATGAGGCAAAATTTAGAGAAAAAAATAAATATTCAAGACAAAAATATGAACTAATAACCACTTATTACAAAGTTAGCAACATTTTTCTACAAAATATATAACTAACAATATGTACTTTATAAATCGTCAGTAGTGTTTTCATCTAATCTGTGCTCCCTTCTGAGAAAAACGGTAACATAATTGCATTTGTTAACTAAATTGAAGGATAATAAGATAAATTGACTAAAACAGAGGGTTAATATCATTAATACAAAGTACACACGAATTCCTCAAATTCATTATTGTTGACAGAAGATGTGTGGTTCCTTAGATAAGTGAAATAGCAATTGTTGTTGATCTATTTCATTCTTTGCGATTATAAAAAATGAAAAACCGAAACATGTTTACTTTCGTCTAACTTTGTTTTTGTTGGTAGCATGGAGTGCGGGATTTGAAATGGTTACCCTGTTACCTCCGTCTTGTTTTACTTTCTAGTGCTTATATAATCGAGAATTTCTACCGAATGGAACAACTGAAAATGGCAAGATTCAAAGTGACTGATCAACTTACAACATTTCCTGCAAAAATCGGCATACTAGTAACCCGTTTTTCGTTGTTCATAAGAGAAATTAAAATCTGGGTCTATGGTGCTAAAAGTAACTTTTGGTAAGTTAAACCCTTTTTATGTTTAAAGAATATTTCCCCAAAGTGTTTCTGATGAAATTTATTTGAGAAAAACTGCAAATTTCTGACGGTAACTGGTCCTCAACCAGAACTGAGAAAAATATACACGAGTAAAATAGAATTATATGATTATTTCTGCCCAACAAAACAACGTCGTCTTAGTTGGTCTTTTATGGCAAATATCTTATCAGTATCGCTGCACAGTTTTGTTCCTGTTTGTGTAGCATTGTTCTTTTTTCAGGCTAAATAATATGACACTTTAACTATATGTATTCATATTCACGGTATGTATAGCGTCCGGCCGGAATCAAGTTTTTCGAGTGATTTGATCGGATTTTTTCAAGTGTTACCATGTTTTTTTCGAGTGAATATGATAAAAAAAAATGTAGACACACAGACTTCCTTTCTGGTAAGACGTTAAAAAGATGCTAGAACATTATATTTAATATCATAGAAGGTAAATTAGTGTTTGTGATATAAATATATTATCAACCCTATATTATTTTGTTTTAAAAACGTTTAATTCAGCCTTACAATGCTTTATTCCAAAAATATAGATTAAGCCCATTTTAATGCACATACCAATGCAAACGTTAACGGAAATACATACATGGAATCTATACATACTCAGATATACAGACACTGTACAAACATTCTTGAAATGTCCTTGTATTTTCGAGAGCAGTACGGGTTTTTCGAGTGCATCCTTGATTTATCGAGTGAAAAAAAACAAAATTCCTGTGGCTTAAAATGTAATATGTCAGTGCATTTACGTTTAAAAAACAATGAAAAGGTTAAAAAAAAAGTACTTTTCAAAGCACGTAACAATGCATTAAACCAGTTTGATAATGCTGTATTCATACGTACATTTCATAAAAGGCATCGTCCATTTGTATTCAGATATCTTCATGTTAGTGTACCTATATGGATTTCATACAGTGAATATTTCGTGAAGTAAACAATCTTTATGTGAGCTCAGACATGTTGGAATGAGACGTTCATACACATGGTGTTAAAGCGGGTAAATGTGTGTTTTTTTAAATGAAAATATATCCTTAATGTTTTATTTACTGTTTGTCTTGATGATAACATGTTTTATCGTTCTAGAAATTGAAATCAAGAACAATGTTCATATGCTCTTACTGTGATGATGAGTCTGATCAAGCGTATGATATACTTGGTCACATATAAATAAAAGCACCATCATAGCTTTATTTCCATCATAAATTAAAAATATATATATATTTGTGACGTGTACGCATATTATATACACATTTCGTTTGTTTTTATCATTTCAAAAGGATCGCATTAAAGCTTACAGATTATTTATTTCCTTTTAATCAAATATATTGGATAAATCCCAGAGTTTATCATCAGCTCAGTAGTCAGTACTTCGGTACTGAAATGATTTATAACAAACATTTCTAAACTTGTTTACCTCCATGGGGGACTGGGAATAGAAATATGGTCACTTAAGTCCTCTTCCGACCTGCAGTAAAGCCCTTGCTGTGCGAGATGCTCAAGTACGCAGCCACGTCAGGTCAGAATGGGGCGTGTAGAGAGTGCCACGCTCACTGCACCTTAAAAACCCTTGCAACAGCTATTTGAGGGGTCCGTAGGTGGCCTGTTGCAAGGCAAAATTTCTGTCCATATCCAATATACCCTAATTTTCAATGGAAGCCTAAATTTTCCGACTTTCATCCCGAAACAACTATCATATTTGCGAATTAGCAGTAAATCAATCTCATCCTATGTAATATCACTCGAAAAAACGTGATCTACACTCGAAAAAAGTGGACTGATTCAATCGAAAAAAACACGATCTCAGCCGGACACTTTATCTACCGCGATGTTGGTTTGGTGCAAAGAATGTAATGTGATATTAGAAATGTTTATTCCTTTGAATATTCCTCAGCAATTAGATAAACTCGTCTACGGAACAACTTATTTAAATGAGATTAAAGGTATACAAATAAGTGTTAAAGGTTCAAGTCGTCTAGGACCCTTAGGTTCGCATAGGACATCTTAAACCAATTTTGCAGAGTGAAACTTACATGATTATCAATTATCAAAGTGTGATATAAAATTCCGAAGAAAACAATTCAAGCTTTATGGAATTATATTAACCAGCTTGAAGCAGTTGTGACCGATAAAACTTGAAGAATCCAGATGCTTGTATACACTTTACTACTACTTAGCTCACTGGCATAATGACAAATCTACTTACTTCTTCATATAATAAATCTAAAAAAAAATTTCATAATTGCATTTACAAGTAAGATAAACAAAACTAACACGGGTTATCACAAATATAAGCTACTGTTTTAAACAAAGTTAGTGGAAAAATTCAGAGTAATAAACAATCTTATTCTTCTTCTTAATAATTCAAAAAGTTCCATTTCTGTAGGTATTTTAATGATGATCATCAATCTCGAGGCATTCGAATTATATGTTGAGTTGTTTAACCCTCGTAACCATTTTATTGAAGTATTGGCAATGTTAAATTATGCATTTATCGTATTTAACCACGACTATAAATAAAAAGTTGTGTGTTTTTTTATAAGTTGTTAAGAACTGCTGTCCTTTCCTGAGCACCTGAGTTCAACCATTTTAACATTTTCTCCATTTCTTCCTCTAATGATATTTATTGTTCCCTTGGTATCCTCACCTTTTTGTTAATTGTTTCATTCGATTTTTTCTCAACACTTCAACAGCGGGAAATGATGCCTAAAAGCAATAGTTTTGTAACTAAATTCATAACTTGTCATTGCAAATACATCAATACAAACACAGTGTTAAAACAATTTCTAATATAATTAAGAAGCCAAATAATTTACAAATGAAATTGAAATGAAATATACTTCATATGGATAACGCCAGAATTATGGCAATCACTTGAAATGTTGCATCGTGAAAAAATGAAGTATAATTCTTAAGTTTTAAGATAGAGGTAAGTTTCGAACTATGAAAATGGCTGATTTTTTGTATATTTAGAATGAATTTATTTATTTCAGAGAGTTGCATTTTGGCTTAAAAATAAAACGCATTTTAATATGAAAAAAGGAGATGTGAGTACAGTTGAACGGCAAACGCCTGAATCTGACAGATAAAGGTCAATCTATCGACACAAAAAGTACCCGTATGTAAAATGTTTACGCCCATAAACAGCGCCACCTATATTTTTTCGTCGTCGTCTTTGAGCACGATGTTTCGTTCTTTAGGAAATTAAAACTTTAAATTAACTGAAACATAGAAAAATAAGTATAAAAAACATATTTAAATATATATTTTACATGACTAACTATGTATGATATGCTTGCAATATGCGCAATGTTCTTTAATTCCACATTGAAAACGAGTTTGTTCCGTATGTTAAAATGGCGGATTTCAATGTTTACATTTTTCATCAAAGCTGACACACATTCGCATCCAATCATTTATAAGCAATTTTGTTATTGTTTTTTGAAGATAATCCAATGACATTTACAGCCATGGACCCTGTAAAATTTGTTGCACACATGATCATACAAAGCGTTATGTTCATATGTGTCAGAAAAAGGATAGATTACCTGCATATTATAAATATGTAGAGGGACATCATACTATAGAAGATGATGATTGCATTTGCAGGAAATGTGATGCAAAGTTAACAAGAGACAGTCGTCTCTTGAGCGTTGATGTAAGACCCCCTGCTAAACGCAGAAGTCTAGAATCCAGTGATAGTGCAAGTAATGCACCAGATTTATGTGTCTCTATTTCAGGTTCATGTTTCCTTTCATCTTTACATTGTGATAAATCATATAGGGTTGCTTCGGTCGAGTCCTTCAAGTTTAAGACTTGCTTTAAGACTTGGGACTCTTCTCGGCAGCCACCTCCTGATTCCAGTAATGTTAAGGTTACATTATGTGAGCATCATTATAGAGAGTATCAGAAATGTGTTCATGATATAAACTGTTGTATATGTGACAAATCTTTAAAATATTCAAAAAATTGTTAACATATCTCCAGATAAACATGACCATTTCAACCTGTACATTACAGAAGAATTAAACGTTGAAAAAAAATAGAATCTGAAAGCATGATAGTATGTTTGAGTTTCTATAGATCATACAACGTGTTTTCAAAATCTACTTATTTCACATTAATTCATGCTCAGTCCGATGGATTTTTAGTCGATTGTTTACAGGAGTTTGATGAGATTGATCTTAAATCAGTTGACGTCTCAAAGATTTATTTTGTTTCAGGATGATTCTGGCAGAAGTTGTAAACAAATTTTTGTCATATAAACCACTTTTACTGCAGTCTTTATACTCAGAATATTGTGGACATGTCTCAAAATTGTGCAACAGTTTAAACATTTCATTAAATGTTGAGAGTGAAAATAGAATTAAGCATGATATTACGTGGATTTTTAAATGCTTAAGTCATGCTTAGGTTCTGCACTTCACTATTGGGTGCCAGAGAGTTTGAACACAGGTAGGATGGTATATAGAGTAGGTACAGACTTCATGCGCTGTGCACATTCACAGCTTAATGGTCATAAAAAAAGTATTGATGAACTTCAAGCTGTGAATAAGGCCTTGCAAAAAAACTTGATGACTTGTCAGAAAGTTTGCAGGCAATGACGAAGATTGAATGTCTTGATGAAATATTAAAAATCACCAGACAGTGTATTAAATCATATGTTTCTTCGAGTGTTAATTCTTCTGAACTACCTGATATTAGATGCTTTGATGTGCATGAAGAGATACAGAAGCTTGACCCTGTTGTCTGGAATTTCATTTATAGACTTACTGCAAATGAAATTGAGGAGAAAGAATTGCGCAGAGATGTGTTTTATTCATGGGAAAGCAGCTATTTGGGTATGGATGATTCATATTTAAAGATTATTTCCTAGGCTTTTTATTGCAAGCTGCATTTTTAATGATCAAAGTTCTAAATGTAGTCAACCACTTCATTTGCTTCTAAGTGATTTCTTGGACAAATACAGTGGTTCAGAACTTTTAGCAATTAGTAATCGACTTGGTGCAACTGTTTCGAAGGAGTCACTGAAGCGTTTTATTAGTAGTAGGTGCATTCAGCTTGATAAAGAACCTTGTTTGTTAAGTTCAGACGGTTTCACTGTTGCATCTTTTGACAATTTAGATAAAAACCAAAAGTATGCTATAGTTGAGACCGGAGCAAACAAATCAGGTTTTCATGGCACGTCTATTCAAGCAGTTTCACCAAAGCCGAGTGTTAAGCATGATTTTACGTATGTTCCAAAGCCATCTGAGCCTAATTAATCCGATCAGAGTGCTTCGAAAACCAGTATAAAATCAGTATCTAGGAGTATTCCATCTGATTTGATTAAAGCCTTAAAGGAACCTGAAGACAACATTGGTGAACCTTCAAACATTAAAGTAAATAGGTTTACTCGGTTATCTTTAGATGATTTTTCTATATCTTAGGGGGAGAAAGTTGCGTAGGATAAACATGTGTCAGATTTGTCTGCGTACTGTTTCTCTAAATCAGTGTTGAAAACGAATCATATTGTAGTTCCTGGTCTTAAGGCTTACTTAGCATATGACTGCAGCCAGACAGAGGTTTCTGAGTTTCACTCAATTGCAGTTTTGGATGAAACAGCTGACTATAAAGCTACAGTTGAGTTAACACTCAATATTTTGTATGACAAGTTCAAGGTTGGAACTAAGATCAACTATTTAGTTGTAGTTGGTGATGGTAAGTCTTATGATATTCTCATTAAGCTTAAATCAGAATATGGTAATGCACTAGATTGGGTTTTGCCATACCCATACCCTGGAGATTAGCATATTCTGAAAAACCTGCTAACAGTGTTTATTAATATATACTATGATGCTGGCCTGAAATAACTAGCTGTCAAGTTTCATCATGGGGCCACCCTTAAGGTATTAACAGAGTGCATTAGATTTCCCATGACCCACCGGTTTTTATCACATGTTTGGGAAGCCATGTTCAGATATCAGGTAGATTCGTTCATGAGGTCACACAGGTCACCAGGTGTTGCTTGTTTTGATAATGATTTTAAGGAAATCATTTCTGTCATTTTGGAAAGTGCTGACATTACAGTTAGTAGAGACTGTAATGGGAATCTTGAAGGTGATATTCAAGATTTCAAGGTATGGTCTGGTTTGGAACAGAAGGATAGGTTTTCTATGATATTGCAAGGTGTACAAGTCGAATTCAATGAATGGCATAAGAATTCAAGTGATCAAAGCCAGACATTTCGTTTTTTGGGATAATTTCATTCATGTAGACTTTATGGCATACCTTGGTCTATACCTTGCCATTAGGGAACAGAATTGGGATTTACGAAATGCTTCGCTGAAGAACATATCTTGCCTTTTCACTGCTTTTGACAGGCATAATTACATGCGTATGATTCCTTATCACTTTGCCGACCTACTTACATTCCCACTCGATGTCATACACCATTTTAAGGCTGGTTGCTCTGCAGTGTCTTTGTCTGGGGATAATTTTTTTTCAGTGGCTCTTGATGAGGCTCATGAGATGGAGATCAACCTCAAGACCAAAAAGGCAATAAACACCTTCAGTTTACCTTCCTTGACTACCATGACATATTATCTGCCTTACAGAGCTGAAACATTGCATAATATGAAAGTGAAGTTAGATATTGAAAGTGGTCAGTCAGGTTAACGCTAGGAATTGTCAAAGTCTAACATTCATAGTGAAAAGCAGACCATTTTCAAATAAGTGGAAAAATTGAAGATTTCCTCACTATTTGTTGACGATTTGGTATGTAATCTTCATCACATACTTACACACACCACTGCTACTAGAGACCAGGCAGATTCCCTTTTGAGGTACAGGTACTATGGAAGTGAGGACATGAATAATTATATTCAGTGTTTCTTGATCAGAGTCTCGGATATTTCGGTTAAGCAGCCACATCGGAAAAGGCGAAACCTTAAAACCTTTTCTTCTTCTAAGGTGACTGTTTATAAGCAGAAGAAAGAGATCAAGGATAATAAGACTGTGATCTCTTGTTAACGCAAGCAAATAGCTTTTTCAAAACTCTCCTCAGAACCAGTTACTGATCTGGATCAGTTTTTGGCTTTGCCTAGAGCTATTTGTGATGCGGAAGGCATTCCCATTAAAGGTCAGAAGTCATTGTCCATTCATCATTTTAGGTCATGCTATCCTAATGCCTTCCTCTCTGCTTTACCCACAGAGACAGGACTTACTGCAGTTATACTAGAAGGCATGTTTATGATTAACTCCAACCCAGCCCCTCAGCATAAGACCTTTGGAGATTATACTAAGTTTATATTTGACAGGTGGATTGTTAGGTCATATAAGCAGTTTTCTGCTTCAGAAATCCATGTTGTGTTTGATCACCCAAACAGGCATGGTTGTAGTCCGAAGGATGTGGAGAGGTCACGAAGAGATAGTAGTGTTCAGGCGACTGACTGCTGTGTTGAGTTCAGTAGTTCATGAAGGTCTTTTGCTGCCTTCCAGTTGGAGGTCTTTTCTAGCCAACCGTGAAAACAAGAGAAACTTAGTGAATTTTTGTCCTATGAGTTTTTAAGACTTGCATTGTCATTTTTCATAGATGGTTTGTGTACTGTCATTACAGCTGGTGGTTTTGATGACGACAACCGTGACAAAGCACTTGGGATCTCTTCGCTTCACGTTGGTATTGTAGAGTTTGCACAGCTGTCTGCAAATCACGAAAAGGTGATACACGGGTTTGGTTACATGCGTCTCAGACAGCTGCCAGTAGAGTTATTATTTATAGTCCAGATACAGACACTTTTTTCATTGGTCTCGCTATTGTTAAATCCCTTAGGAAGTCTGTTTATGTACAGACTAAGGAGACTCCCTATGAGAAGACATTTTTAGATATGATGAGATTCCTTTCACTTCTTTCTCATGACCTCTCTCTGCAAGGTATACAGGATATTGAATAATGCATTCAGATGTTGTATATTTGCAGTGGGTGTGATTTTGTGTTATTCTTCCATGGTTGTGGTAAGAAAGCATTTTTAGATGGTTTTTACCATAATGCACAGTTTATTGCAAGTGATTTGAACCTTTCCACTCTGGATGAAACTGGGCTATGTTCATTTTATAGATTGGTAGCATCAGTATACTTTGCTAAACATAGACCTGCTTTTCGGCCATCTGCTTCTATTAGTGAATTCTATAACAATATTGAACTGGGCGACGGATTAGAAAGTCACACAGCATTGGTTAAGGTCATACGTAAGCATATGTGGGAGCGTATACAATCTGAGGATAATATGCTCCCCAATTCTGATGCTTTACAGCTTCATTGGGATAGAAGTTTTTAGGTTGCCAAGTACTGGAAGCAAGCACTTGATTATTCTATGCATTTAGAACCCATAGACAAATCTGGTTAGATTATTAAAAACACAATTGTATCTGTAGTTTGGGATTCTGATGTAAACATAGATAAATGGAAAAAACTATTAAGTGGTACACCAAGGGTTGCTCTTGCAAAAGTGATTGTACCACTAATAGATGCAGTTGCAAAAAGTCTGGTCTTAGTGTTGGTGGTTATTGTAGCACAGGTTGTAAGTTTCAGAACTGTAAGAACATTGCTAGTTGTCAAAAATGAACTTTCTGAGTTGTTTGATGAATTATTATGTTTTTCTGATGTTGAGTTAGATGCTTGTAGCGATATTGATTCTGTTTCTAATTCTGATGAAGGTGAGGATGAAGTGCAAATTGTCCCGTCTCACCCATCAGAAGAGTTTCAGCAATATTGGGATACTTTTGAAATTTTAACAGGTGAGCTAGTACCAGATCTGTAAATCTGCCGAGTATTTCCTCGCACCTTACAACTGACTCATTTTGTTTAAAGACCCTTCCAATACAACCATGCCCTGCTGTTTTTATATAACACGAGGATTTTGCAGTTTAGTCCCTTTTCCTAGCACAATACGGTGTATTTAAAAATAGCAGCCCCTGAGTACATGAATGAATGTATTGATTGATCGATTGATTGACGTTTAACACCACTTTCATCACTGTTGGGCTTTTTCGTGGCCGTCAAATTTTGTTGGTAGAAGAAGCTGCAGTGAACCACTGACATTCACAGTCAATTAAGTAAATGAATGTAAAGTCCATGAAAAATTGCTTTCCAGCGTACATTTCTTGTCAGATGTTAATGCAATCTACATCAAAGTTTTATATCAGTTACGTTTCCTTCAAGTTTAAAAAAACAGTCCTATTCAATAATGTTCCCCGAAGTGACTTCCTTGGAAAAATAAGTTTATGCAAAAGCATCGTCAAGCATACACAATTGTTAAGATTGTTTTTTAAAATTTATATCAAAAGTTTATATCTTATATATTAAGTTTGGAAAGTGAGATCTGAAGGTTATTTCTATTATCATTTCAATAATAACATCTATTTATGATAAAATACATTGTAACATGATAATTATATATAAAATAAGGAGGTAAGGTATGAATGACAACGAGACAGCTATCCTCGTGCAGTGGATTTAAGAAACTATCAGTGTCAGTATGGCATTCAACAATGAGCAAAGCCCGTACTGTATTATCAACTTAAAAAAAAACAACATATGAAACATTGCTGACTGAAAAGAAATTCTCTCCCTGTATGTATATAAATGTGGTCAGCATTCCTGAAGTATAAATATTAAATTTTGCAATAATGGTTACTTTAAAAGTCTCTTATCTAAACTATGCACACATAGTTCATATAGTTACAACGAAATATTCTTTACATACTCTAATATTTGATATAGCATATTAGGTCATTTTCTGGTGTCCACTTAAGATTGCTACTTAAACAAAGCCCTTTATTTTATTTTATTTTCTTATCGTATACACTTTTCAGGTGTATTCAGGGTAAGTATAGTTAATTTATTATAATTATTTCATAAATAATGAGTAATTTAGATTTAGTTACTATTCAAGTACCAGTGAAACATAATGTTCTGGTGCTTGGACAGCTTTGTTGCTCGTTTGGGAAACGATGTCTCTCGAATTCCTTCTTTTAGACTTGATTTTGACCTTGATCAGGCTGTAGTTCTCTGTCTTGGTTTCAGGTGGGGGATGGGGGGTGTTGTCAGTCACCTTATAGAAGATATGTCAGAGAGACTTACTGACGAAGGTACTAAACGTTTTTATTTTAGTATCAGAAGGGCTATTGGAAGTATTTACCCAGAATGGTAGTTCAATGTAATAAAAAGAAGTTCTTACTGTCTGCATATGCCTAACTAAGTACCTAGTTGATTATGTTACGAAGTTTTCGTCTGTCATATGTCTATTGTCCTTGACCTTGTTTTTATGGTTAAGTGAATGCTCGAAGAATAAACTCACTTCTGCTTGATAGGATAACTATATTTGGTATATATATATAGGTTCCATTCAATATGTACATGTCTATATTTGGTGTATTGAATGAATGTAAGGTGTACATTTCCGACTTGCAGGTTTCATCCTATCGTGACTTTAAACTTGTAGGGTTCATTGTTCAATGTTTTGTTTTTGTTGTTTTGTCTCTATTTTGTATATACTACATTTGGTGTATGGAATGACGAAGGAATACATGTATGTCTGGCAGGTTTCATACAGCCTTGACTTTATTTTTCATGGTTCATTGGTCAATGATAATTTTTCACTGATTTGTCGGTTTATCAGATACTATAAGCAATTATAGGTTAACTTTATTTGGTGTATGGAATGATTGTAAGGTTTTCATGTATTGTGTTTGGTTTAACTCCTTTGTTTATCTGGTATTGACAGCTCTGGAGCTTTGTGATGAAAAGCCTTGTGATGAGGTGTAAATTTTAAAAAAAACATGCATTTGTTAAATTTTTCAATTAATTTTAGCCCCTTCTACCAAATTTTGATTACAAATAAAATTAAATTTGAGTTTTCATCAAGATTTATAAGATAATGAATAAGGAAATGATGATAATAAATGAACAAATTATAATAAGTAAATGTCATTTCACTTTCCTTAATAAATCCAACAAATTTTAAAGAAAGACATCAGTGAATTTGGTATATAGGAAACATCTAAGATTTTTTTTTCTAATATAAATTAAGTTATCTAATTTTCTTTATTTTTGTAAGTTATCTGGTTAAATCATTTTATTTCTGTTTTTTAAGTTACTTGAGAAATATGGGTTTGTTAAAACAATATTCAATTTGGAAGAAAAATTATTAATAATCGGCTTTTAACTACCATACAACTTCATGGAGAGTGGTAGATCATTGTCTACCATGGTTTTTATGTTGTTGGGAACAGTTTTAAAACATTTCATTCTGTTTATTAAATGCTATTAAAAAAATTGTATTGATTATAATTAACTATTTATGGGTTATTTGAAACTAATGACGGACGAACTTTTGAAGAAATATATGGAATAGATGGAACTTTGTTGTTATTAAATGTCATGAAATGAAAAGGAACTTGATTAAAAATGTATTGTCCAGAACATGCATGAAATATTTGCCACTGGATGTTAAGCAATCAATCAATAAATAAAATGTACAACTTCATGGAGAGTGGTAGATCATTGTCTACAATGTTTTTCATGTTGTTGGTAAAACATTTGAATTTCGTTAAAACTAAAATAATCTGTGTTATGGTATTACTTAGTCCGTCATTGACTTCTTTCGTGTGTAGACTCAATAATTTAAGGGCATACGAAAGTTAAAGGGGTGGTAATGTAATCGCTAACATAAAATGTTATTTTTTTTGCGACATATGGAAATGAATCATTTTTTGAAAAAAAAAACTTAAGTAGAGAAGACATTCAAAATGTTTTTTAAATACATCTGCGTTTATCTTTTAAAACAAGAAGTTTTGGTATGTTTGCAAAGATTAAAGAAAAGAAATGTCCAAGAAACCAAAAATTCTAGTCAATGTCCAAAATTAAAACTCCATTTATCTCTAAAAATTAGCACATGAAGCTTTATATTTGCATTTCAAATTTGAATTGACTGAAGGGAAAAATAGCTTGTATTCAAACTTTCGTCAAAAAAATCAGTGTGGGATCAAAACTGTATCGTATGCCCTTCAAGTGTTTCTATACCAATTTCAGCTAAATATATATTGGAAGATCTAACTCTTAATGTTTTTGATTTAGGAACAAAAATGAACCATTTTAGTCAATTTAAAGATGTTAATAAAATTCAAGCACAATTTTTAAATTCATAGCTTTTTTAATATTTTGAGAATGAGTGTTACTAATGATTTTGATGAAGGAAAGAAAAACAAGAAAAGAGCTTATTTGCAACAGATTAACAAAGTGTAATTTTACTCCTTTAAATTCCAATTAATTCATAATAGTACATTTTTTTCTCCAAATTGCAACGGTTGTATTATGCTCCTTTGATGAAACATTGTTATCTTTTGGCTATGGAGGGGTGTGTAGATTAACAGTTATTTTATTTGAAGATTGAGTGTTAAAAATATTGCAGATGAAATCATTATTTTACATTAATTTTTAATTAAAATTCCCAATATCCCTTTTCATGTACCAACAGGAATATAATGATGATTTCATTTACATTTCTTTAATTTATGTATCAGAGAGGTGGCAATGAAATCACATTTGGTTACTTAAATTAATTTTAAAGTTGGTTTTTGTCTTGTCTCTAAAGTGTTCAAGGCGATACAAAGGCGTGCTGTTTCCGGCAGGGTAAACAAGTTTGTGAAAGTTTGTAATAAGGTTAGTTATCTTAGAATAATAATAAGATGCTCATTAAAAAATAACAAGATTAGAGTTGGCAGGAAATGGCCACAGCATTTATTAACAGATATGATATATGTACTATGTACTACTATATGAAATGCAATTTGTGATATGAACTAAAATTCACTGATAGAAATGCATATGTTTCTTTGAAAATGTTGTATGATGATCGCCGAATATGTTCGAGGTGGCAGACCATATATGAAAAGGGAAAGTTCAAGATAAGCTATTAACCCTGGAAATCAGAGGCTAATGCTATCATACGATTTAAATATGTTATCTAAGCGCAGCGAAATCTGCCAAATTGACGGTGCTGCGACAATTTTAGCCTTCGGTTAAAATTTTCGTAGACCCGTCAACCGCCAATAAAATTTGGGGGAGCTGCGCGTAGCTGTGCCATTTCAAGCAAAATTTGAATGAAACATCTGATAAATGAACAAAGTATAAATTGTTAAGTAACAAGTAAGGAATTATTTACATTATTTATAAAACAGCATCAATAACGCTGATGTTTCATTTAAACTAATTACAAAGATCATAATATGAGCAGTTGTAATATTTACAACTATAAAAATTCAAAGTGTAGAATAGTCGTTTGGAAAAGAAATGCCACCCGTCTTACTAGAAATAATTGTTTCTAGGGCTCCCTGGATTATATTCAGAAAAATGTCTTTTCCTATCTTAGTTAAATGCACCTCATCTTCTGCTAGGAACTCGTGTTTAGTTTTTATGTCAGGATATCGAATGTAAGAGCCTCCATGCTTTGTCATGTGGACACCAATGGAGCTGTTTAACCGACGCCTGCACTTGTCCATACAATTCCCATTGGTTGAATACCGCCACTGCAATCTTGGTAATACTTGAGACCAAATTAAAGTCGTTTCAGGCAATTTATTTGATAACCATGACATAAATTTAACAAGCTGGTAATGTAAGTAACCTAGTTTGATAATACCGATATCATTTCCCCCAATGTGCACTATAATATAGCTGGGATGATCTTCAAATCTCAGCATTATTCAAATGCGACTCTTCATCTGAGAGAGTTAGTTCACCGGTACCTTGCCACCAAATACTCACTCCCAACCTATTCAAATCCAAATTAGCTCCTCCCGGGTGTTGCCTTGCTTCCACAAACGCATTCTCAATAATTGACGACCCAACAATCAAAACCCTTATAGGAGAATCTGAAACTAACAGCAATATACAATGTACATAAACAATTAAACGGGAATTCGTATGTAACGCAAATATGCACCCGATTTCCAACGACCTAAACTTTTAATCTTTTCGTCGGATAACCCTTCAATGGCACAAGCTGTAGCCATACCTTTTCTGAATGAGTGAGACGACCAACGAGCGTTATCAATACATAAAGCATGTAGTGACTTTTTGAGTATTGCAGAAAATTGGTATTTAGTCAAAGGTTTACCGTCAAAATGACAAAATAGCGGTCCACCTACTACAGGACTATCTCGCAAATAGCAAAGCAATAAAACAACTGGACAAATACATTTGTCTAATTGCTCCGGAATGTGTATAGTAACCCCTCTACCAAACTGATCGGTCTTAGATAAAACCAAATGAATTTCTAAATAATTATTGTAAATTTGGACATCATTCATGTTTAAAGCATGATTTGAAGAACATGTATTGCTCATATTTTGAACTGTCAACTCCCCGACCCTAAAAAGAACACGAAAGGCCAAGGAAAAACCGCCTTGAATAGCCTAGCCTCGTATGCAGGACTGCAGATACACGACAATATTGACCAAATACGACGCAATAACTCTCTTTAAATAGGCAGTCTAGTGTCCATCTGAGGCGACCTTGAACGCTTTACACCATCGATCATTTTCCTTACGATAAACTTTTGAGTATAGTCTTCATAATCATTTAGCTTCGTTGTACAAACTTAGGCTTGATGTGTACGAATTAATTGTTGAATGAGCGAGTCCCGATTTATACATATATGCAATAAAAGCAACAATGTCATGCAGGGACGCAGGCCATACATTTGCAAGAACGATATCTTTTCTGAAACTGTTAAAAAAATTTAAAGCCCTGGTATACAACTTTGCTGTACTAGGAGCTACCGGATTGTTTATCAAAAAATCTACTTCAGTTCCGAAATGACCATATGAAACTCCACAGGAATGTCTGATGGAGTTTTATCTCATTCCGGGGCCAATGTACGGAAACGGATCACCTGAAAACGAGACAAAGAATCTGCAATTGCATTACCTTCGCCTGGAATATGTAACGCTCGTACCTGAATATTTTTACTCATTTATAACAATACTAGAGGACGAATTAACTTCATTACGTACTTCGATTTTGATGTTCGCTTGTTAATTATCAAAACTAGTGCTTGGTTATCTATTCTTAATAAAATTTTCTTGTTGCTAAATTGAGGGGACCAAATTAACATAGCCAATAATATAGGCACCAGCTCTAAAAAGGATATATCGGACATGAACTCCTTATCCCTCCACTCGACAGGCCATCGAAACTGAGACCAATGCTTGGCAAAATAAGCCCCACAACCAAGAGAAGCATTTCCAGAACTATCAGTAAACAGCTCAAGCGTATCACTTGACAACCAGACTAAAGCATCAGATCTCAGCTCTTGATTAATTTTTACATAATAATACGACTTTCCATTGTCGATATAGGTTTTTTGGAAAATGGACCCAAAATCCTACCAAGTTTGACCTCGTCCTGCAACTTTGCTAATGTTTCGGACTTGTGTATTTCTGCAGACGCCAAATTTTTTGCGGTAGTAGAAATACGTGGACCTTCATATTGTACCTAAATCCAAAAGTAAATCCCTCAAGCAAGAGCTGGGCATCCACCCTGTTTGTATAATCCCCAAGATACTTGTTTAATTCAATTGTGTTTATTGGAGTCCAACCTTTATCCCATAGGTGACGTACAAGATTGGACTCTGAAAGTAATACATCTAAATTCTATACAAAATTAACAATATGAACAATGTCATAAAAATTTACTTGATATCTCTTTAAGATACAAACATAAAAATTGTGTCACAACTGTAATTGCATTCTTCTAAAGAATCACTTCATATATTGACCAGAATACAATTTCGTATTGATGGGATACTGCACCGAGTTTCTGCCACGTGCCTAAAATCTCGGTCTAAACTGAGGTCTAGGTTGCTGAAATCTTGCATTTCCGCCTGCCCTATTAGGAAAAACGTTTTGTCTGGGGCACTGAATAAGTGGGTGCTGATCAAAACATCTTAAATAAGAATAGTTATAAGAACATGACTGATTCACGCATTTACCTTGGTAATTGAATGCGTAACATTTAAAGCGCCCCGTGCTTATTGGCGCATTACTAATAGAAGACGGAGGATACATATAAAGCAGCCATAGCTCAGGGTCAACAACAGCCCAAGAACCAGGTGGATCCTGCGACATTCTGAGGCGAAATTGTTCATCGTACGATTTCCACCCTAGTGTGCACCGCTTAGCGCCTAGCCGAATACTATGCATGTACTTGAGTAATTCTTGAAATACATGCGGGTGTGCAGTACAATATATACTTATATACACTAAAAATGCGTCTGTCCAGTTACCTATGGTGTCATTTTTTTGTTGTTGCTGTCGTGGTTGTATTTAAAATTCTCCCTGTGAAATAACGACTTTAGGTTTATCCCCTGCAGAGGCTTGTGAATTAATTAACAGTAAGGCCAGGTCAGTATATTCTCCTGCAATTATTTTTTGTCGTAAGCTTACAGGGATATTTCTAGCCAGGTCATCACTGGCCTTACTGCACAGAAATGGGGTTTGAAAAACTGGAAAATTACCTGATTGCGTAATGGGTTCCGTAGAATTAGAAGTAGCGGTTGTGGTGACCGGAGCCATAGTCATAAACTCTGAACTAAGTGAAGTGGTCGCTACAGGACTCTCTGAAGATCTGTTAACACCCACATCTCCACCAACTTTCGGACGCAAAACAGTTCTCTTAAACGCTGGAGCCGCATTGTCGCATCTTCCCTTAGGCGCCACCCTCTTCCTACCAGATGCTCTAAGCATTTTAAACTGAAAAAGACAAGCTATGAAAAATTATGTAAATATATATATATATAAATATGATTATATATGATTTAAAACAATGTAAAAGAAACACACAAAAATTTGCTGATTCTGCTGTGGCCGATCGAGTCTCAAAGCACGAGAAAAAAATTTAGATTTGCCATCCACCTTAAACAAACAATATTTGCATTCTGAAAAAATTCAAAAATCTAGCTATCTCCACAATTTGATGCGTCTTCTGTATTTTTCCAAATTAATGTTAAAATTCAAATAAAGAAACTTGGGCTAGATATAGACTAATTCAAAATGTCAAAAATCGAAAACAAAATTTAGAAATAAACTATTTCTCTCAGGACGCAGACAATCACTTGCGAAGATCGATAATCCAACTAAAAACCAAATATTATTAATAACTGACGAAGTAGTATAACGGACACGGTGGCATGAGCACAACCGATAACTGATTTAAAATTTAGATTTTAAATCCTATTAATTTGATAAAGTTTGTGATGACAAAGGTTACTTTATTTGGATCTACTGTTAAAGTTTGGGTAATGTCAGTTTTAAGGAATTAAATGGTATGCAGTATATCCCATTTTCATGGAGCTTATTTTGACTTTTTCTCTGAGTCATGGTCTGTTGACTTTGGAAAAAAGAGACAAAAGATACTAGAGGAACATTAGAACTCATAAGTCGAAAATAAACTGATGAATCTTGTAAAAAAGTAAAGGACCTAAAGGCAAACAAAAGTATACAAAACACAACATAGAAAACTAAACACTATGAACCCAACCAAAAAATCTGGGTGATCTTAGGTGCTCTGTCAATGATATTGTATGCAGTTGTATTAGCCCAGCACATTGTTTTTCAGTGAAGATATTTTGGCCTTGTCCACTCATTCCTGGTCTATTTACTCTCAAACATTTGCTGAATTCATGTGTTTAAGTTCATGATGTGTGTTTCAAGAGGAACCGCTTACTATAAGTAAAACTGGTAAATGATATTTGGCTCATTGAATATTGATTTGATGAATAGTTTACATGTTAAAATTTCAACATTTGTATGTTACTATAAAAAATAGGCTAGACATTTCTCTACACGTCAACAGCTTATGTACTGTCAGTTGGTAGTCTATACTAGACACTTCAGTCAAATCCAACATGCAAGGTACAAGGTTTTAAAATGGATAACAGGGAAGCTTTTGTATGATAAATCAAAATGAGTGAAAAAAGATGGAGAAATGGTTTATTTAAATAAGGAGATGTGGTATGATAGCGATTATGACTTTCGACCAATGTTTAAATGACGTTGATGTAAGCAACTATAGGTCACCTTCAATTATGAGTGAAACCCATACTGACAGTTTGGCATACAAAAAAATAAACATCAGTTAATTTATTTATCAATTCAAACAATCTCCTGTGTCCTTACTTGGAACAGACACATAAAAAGTATTGCAAGTTAAACGTTTGTGAACCCTCAAAACCTGGAGTTTGTGTTTTGCTTAACTTTACAGATTACTTAGTACCTGATTGGTACCAAGCACAAAAACAAGTTACAAAACAAGAGACATTACGCTTGCATTATAAATTTAATAGGATGAACGGATCATATCATATTTGCCTTTAGGTTTATATGACCCGTTCATCCTATTTTGACTCTTCAAAATTCAAGAGTCTATCATAAATTGAGGTAAATTGTATGGCTTTCCAAATACCGTTTCGATTCCTAACATCACTGAAGAGACATTAATTGTCGAAATCCGGATATGGTGTACAAAAACCTTTGCACCTTTTGTTTGCGGTATATCATCTTTTCCGCAAGTTTATTGTTTTCTGTTTAGTATTATATTTATAATTAAGATCCATTTATTACATCGGTGATCCGTTTATTTGGCAATCGCCAATGGCAGTCAGCAGGGTTTAAGAACATCCGTTGTTCGACCTGTTAGAATATACTTTTTCACTTTTTTGGTCTTTTGGAAAATGTTGTTTGTGCTGTATTTATACCCCTCTAACAAGATATATATATATATATATATATATATTCTAAAAATTTGCACAACGATACTAATATAAGATGGTATTATACGAAGATGTTGTTATTAAATCGTGTTGACAAATATTTCGGCTTAACAAATAGCCTTCTTCGGTGTCAATATATATATATATATATATAGGTAAAAAAAATAAGGCTGAAAATGCACCAAATATTTGTATTCAATATGAATATTCACATTTTGTCTATTACAATATAACATTGTACATAATGTTCTCCATAGTATCCTCCATAGTATCCTACCGGTTTCACTGTTTTTAAGTACTTGTCTTTGTAAGAATCATGCAGGTTCCTGCTGATGGGCGATTCATGACCCTCTTCAAATGTCTTTATATTTTGTTTATGAAGAAGGTATGGTATGAAAATAAGTTTCATATATTATTTTTTCTTTTGAACCTTGGTTGCCATGGAAACCATCCTTACAAAATTTTGCCAAAATACGTACAAAAGTAGCCTTTGAAAATTGAAATATAAGGGATTTTAAAGAACCATTGAAATAAAGTTAATCAATACAAACAAGTATATTTACACTATTGACAAACAAAACCCCAAACTATACAAACACATTAAAATTTTGAATTTACTACATAGTTTGTTTCCATAGCAACCATTTAAAATGTGTTAAATTCGAAAATGAAAAATTTCAAAACTCCTAAATTTTAAATCTGTTTATCTCCCAAGACCAACAATACAATTACATGTCAGTGACAAATTTTGAAAGACAACATTCTATATATTCATAAAATAAAAAGAAAGTCGTGTGTTTTTTTTCTTTAAAAAATATTTTAGTCAAAATTGTCAATTTTACCAAAATTCAGATTACCAAACAGATGAATAATCAAATATTTTGAACTTAAAAGCTAAAATATTCCATATGTATGTGCAATTCTGACACACATTTCTTAATTTTAAACTAGAATATATGATAATGAAGATATACTTGTTCAAAATGAAAACTCATCACTCTTGGTATGGTGCACCCCTTTTTTGGAAAAAAAATCATTTTTTTCAAAATTATAAAATTTGTTGAAAAAAATGTGGAATCTTATTGTGTTTACTTGTGAACTAAACATTTTAAGAATTTAAGCATAACATTACTTCTATAGTTATATGTAAGATTTCTCAGAAGTTTGAAAAAAATGGTAATACGCATAACTCGTTGTCGTGCCTGGGATTGATGCTGTTAGTGAAAAAGAATAATATTGAACTCCAAAAACATTTAAGTCTGTGTATAAAAATAAGAGGATGTGTTGTAATTGCCAATGAAACAACTCTCCGCAAGAGACCAAATAACATAGAAATGAACAACCACAGGTCATCGTACAGCCTTCAACAATGAGCATAACATGATTGTCTGTAAAACAAATCTTAATGAACAATTGAAAAAAAAAATTGCCCTAGACTAAGATCTGCTAAACAAGAATGCACACCCTGAAATGTCTGGTTGGTTTTATTTATCAATGAATTACTTTTGAAATTCTGTTATATAAAGATTTTAATACAAGTATCATATTAACTTAACATTATCAATGTTCTAAGAAAATGAGGTCTGGGTAAGATGAACTATGTCAGACAGACGAAAGAGAGAGAACGGAAACGAAAAATTCAGCAATTTTTCCATTTTTAAAGGGCATAACTCATTAACAGTACAAGTGACACCAATAGAATTCAAACTAGATCTGTATTTTATGGTAATAAGCATTGTGTATAAGTTTCAAAACATTTTGTTGTGGCTAACTTAAGTTAGAGAACGGAAACAAAAAAGTGAGCAATTTTTCCATTTGTAAAGGTGTATAACTCTAGAACGGACGTACTTACGAACAAGGGTACAACTTAATGCCCCCTTCGCTACGGTGGGGGCATACAAATTCTATGTGTTATATCTGAGGAAATATATACCAACGATCTATCTTAAACTGTGCAAGACTTTGTCAATGTTTGTATGGTGTGTGATGGAAAAGGACAGCTTGTCTATCAGTTTTTTTTTTAAATAACCTAACTGAATTATTATTTGTATAAGGCAGAGTTATCGAATCTTTATAGTTCTCAAAACATATTCTCCTTGTGGGCCTTGAGAAAATTTGCTGGTCCTAACTAGTATATACTGTTTTGATTCTTAAAACCTTAGGACCACCATGTGCAAAGATCATTCATGGAATTTTGCTCAATTTTATCAATTGTTATATTTACACATTTGTATGCCCCTGCCGTGGCTGAGGGGGCATTAAGGTTTACCATTGTACGTCCCAAAGTTGGTTTCTGTTCTCTAACTTTAGTTTGCCTCAACCAAATGTTATGAAACTTAATCACATTGCCTATTACCACAAAACACAGACCAAGTTTGAATTTTGGTGGTGTCACTTTAACCGTTCTAGAATTATGCCCTTTTACAAATAGAAGTATTGCTGTATTTTTCGTTTCCGTTCTCTAACTTTAGTTTGTCTTTACCAAATGTTATTTAAATTATACACAATGCTTAAACCACCATATACAGATCAAGTTCGAATTTTGGTGGTGTCATTTTTACTGTTCTAGAGCCATGCCTCTTTACAAACGGAATAGAATGCTCCGCTGGGCGCAGCTTGATACGACCGCAGAGGTCAAACCCTGAACAGTTGGGGCAAGTATGGACACAACATTCAAGCTTGATACAGCACTGAATTTGGATTGTGATTAAATATTTGACACAGCACAGGTTTCTGACACAGAATGAATGTGGTCTAAGAACTTAAAAATTTTTAATTTACCTATTCAAACCACATCATTATTATTTTCTTTTATATATAAATCAGAAATAACCATTTTAAAATGGAAAATTTTAAAGAAAAAAAAATCCCCCCAAAATTTTTTGAACCCCCTTATGATTCATCACCCCCAAACTCAATCCCAGCCTTCCCTTTGTGGTATGGCACCTGCAGTACAATTTCAGAGAGATCCATACACTTGAACACAAGTTATTGTCTGGAAACTAGAAAAATACTTGTTTTTTGGCCCCTTTTTGGCCCCAAATTCCTAAACATTTAGGGCAATTACACCCAAACTCAAACCCAGCTTTCCCTTTGTGATATGGAACCTTGTAGTACAATTTCATAAAGATCCATACACTTACACACAAGTTATTGTCCTGAAACTAGAAAAATGCTTGTTTTTTGCCTTTTTTGGCCCCTAATTCCTAATATTTTGAGGCAATTACCCCCAAAATCAATCCCAGCATTCCCTGTGTGATATGGAACCTTGTGGTACAATGTCAGAGAGATCCATATTCTAACACACAAGTTATGTCTGGAAGTTACAAAATGCTTATTTTGGCCCTTTTGGCCCCTAATTTCTTAACTGTTGGTACCATAACCCCAAAATCAATCCCAACCTTCCTTTGTGGTATTGAACCTTATGGTAAAATTTCATAGAGATCCATTAACTTAAACTAAAGTTAGAGTGCGAAAACCAATGTGTCTTCGGACGACGACGACGACGCCAACGTCATACCAATATACGACCGCAAAAATTTTTTGCGGTTGTATAAAAAGTTGCTGAATTTTTTGTTTCTTTTTTGTTTCTTTAGTTTGCCTCAACCAAATGTTATGAAACTTTTACACAATACTTATGACCACAAAACTTACATAAAGTACACATTTGGTTAGTGTCACTTTTACTGTTCTGTCATGTCCGTTTATAACTTTTATGATATGCAAGCGGGAGCATCATCTGTGTCCAATGGACACATTCCGCATTTATTTCAAGCTCTTTTACATAAGTTAGATTCATTATATATTAGAATAGAAAGAACGGTTCTGTAGTTTTTCTTCAATTTCAATTTTGAAACAGTTAAATCGACATAGTGACAAATAAGTGTTTGCATAAAGGCTTCGATACATGTCGAATTACATGGGAGGGTACAGCCATTATGTGTACATAATCTGACTCTGCGCAATAGTATACTAGTCAACAAAAGAAACAATACAAGGCAATGTATTAAATTTTCCATATATAATGAAATTGGAACACTGTACCAAACTTAATAACTGTCCCATTGGTCTAATTTTTACAGAGTGTTATTTTCTTATCAAAACCACTGATTTATTATAATAAGACAAAAGACCGATTTTTTGTTTATGTATTTTTTTTGCCAAAAAAATAATAATCAATATTAGAACTTAAAATTTTAAACTTAAACATGGTCTGCTTAACATTTTGATTGCCATCCGTCCTTGTGTCCATCTGGCTGTCCGTGTGTCTGTCTGTCTGTCTGTCTGTCTGTCTGTCCGGTCCTTGCAGCGCTCTCACATGTACAAATCTTGTCAGATCTTTACGAAACTAATACTTTAGGTTAATATAAGCAACATCTCAAACAAGTTATATGAGCTGCGTCGGATAGAAATCGACCTTATGCACATTAATATCAATATATCTGTTAACCTATCTCGGGATGAAAAATCTCTACGGAAAGTCTGTTACTGTTTGAAAATTGAGTTGTTATAAGAACCCTACAAAACAGACTGACATTTATCTTTTATTTCGTATTTGAATGTTCCATAATTAATCAAAGTCGTATACATGTACACGTATATGTGTACTTGCATAAGGTCGATTTCTATCCGACGCAGCTCAATTATATTGGTGGCCAATCGACTCTTTAGGAGTTATTACCCTTAAAAATATTAAATTTATGAAAAGTGGCCTCGTTAGCGCTCTCGAGGGTACAAGTTGTTTATTTTTCATTTTCAGTATATTTCTGATAGAACGGACGTAGTTTTTTAGTTCACCGTTCCATCACTTGGCGTCCGTCGTCGTCCATCCGGTGTTAATTATTTCAAACAACTGCTCTAAATCCACTGAACCAATTCCAGCCAAACTTAAGCTGAATGATCCTTTGGATATCTAGAATAAAGTTTGTGTTTTATTTTCTATTTTGTCAAAAAACATGGCCGCCATGGCTAAAAATAGAACATAGGGGTAAAATGCAGTTTTTGGCTTATATCTCAAACACTAAAGCATTTAGAGCAAATCTGATGTAGGTAAACATGTTCATTAGCATGATTAGGTCAAGTTCTATCAGCCCTAAAATTTTCAGATGAATCTAACAACCCATTGTTGGGTTGCTGCCACTAAATTGGTAATTATAAGGAAATTTTGCAGTTTTGGTTATTATCTTGAATATTAAGATCTTCAAATCAGTTTAATGACCAAAATTGTCAATTGACCCTTAAGGAGTTATTGCCCTTTAAAGAATTTTTTCACAATTTGTTCATCTAGTTTGCTTACTTTAAAAAATCTTCTCCTGAAACTGCTGAATCAATTTCAGCCAAACTTGGGAGTATTTAGTATAAATTTTGTATTTTATTTCCTTGTAATTCAAGAAACATAGCCACTATGGCCAAAATGGAACATAGGGGTAAAATGCATTTTTTTGCTTTTGAAGAAAATATGACAGATACAAAAAAACATTTAACTGGAATTTTTAAGCCACTCATTGATATATATTGAAAAGCATAAATAATCATTGATGAAAGATTTAACCAAAAAATTACAGGTGATCGATTCAGGCTCTTGAGAGCCTCTTGTTAGTTCAAATTTAAAGACAGTCTGAGACTAAGTTTTTTTGACATAGACTGAAATAAAACTTGGACAGAGGCTAATTTTCAAGACCATGAAATAGCATCTAAAAAATTCAATTTGCACAAAACAAGTGTATTTCATGTATTTAGGGACGCAGCAATCCTTCATTCAGTCATCAGCCTTTCGGCTGTTTTCTGTTGTTTGGTTGGATTGTTGTCTCTTTGACACATTCCCCATTTCTGAAAAAAATCTAATATCTAAAAATGGGGAAGGAGGTACTACATGTATCATTGTCCTAACCCTATGAAGAAATTTCATGCTTCAATGCTCAAAATGTTCAGAATTTAATACCATCTTTCTTTTAATTTTTGATAAATTTTAAAATTTTGAAAAAAAATATTTTTCAAAAAAAGGGGGCACCATGCCCAGAGAGAAAAGTTTCATTCTCTACCAACATATCTCTATCAATAATATATTCTCATTTATAATTACTAAATTTGTGTCAGAAATGCACATATAAATGGAATGATTTAGCTTTTTAAGTTCAAAATGTTTGATTATTCATCTGTTTGGCAATCTGAATTTTGGTGAAAATTGACAATTTTTGATTAAAATTATTTTTTTAAAGAAAAAAAAACACACGACTTTCTTTTTATTTTATGAATATATAGAATGTTGTCTTTCAAAATTTGTCAATGAAATGTCATGGTATTGTTGGTCTTGGGAGATAAACAGATTTAAAATTTAGGAGTTTTTGAAATTTTTCATTTTCGAATTTTAACACATTTTTAAATGGTTGCTATGGAAACAAACTATTTGGTAAATTCAAAATTTTAACGTTTTTGAATAGTTTGGGGTTTTGTTTATTAACAATGTAAAAACCCTAATTGTTTTTATTGATTAACTTAATTTCCATGGGACTTTAAATTCCCTTATTTTAAATTTTCAAAAGGGTCTTTTTTCACATATTCAGGCAAAATGTTGTTTTGAAGGTTACCATGGCAACGGGCAATATTCAGGGAAAATAAAGACAGAATTTTACCTATCTACCAAAGTTCTTATGATATAGGGCCAAAAAAATTACTTCTGTGACATGTCATGAATCACCCTCTGCATGATTTTTACAAAGACAGGTACTGAACGTCATAGTATAGTACAACGTAGGTACTATATAAAACGAAAGTGAAAGTACACAATTAAAAAAGAAATACCTTCCAGATTCTCGATTCATCTATTTAATTTCGGACGGTATTTCTTAAAATAATTTTCTTAATTAATTCTCATTGGGTTCCGTTGTATTATCTGAACACTGATAAAATGGAAAAATGAAGAAATTTGGATGATTTGATCCAGCGCATCTATCAATATGTTCGCTAAGCACTTTTCTTGTGCTCGGCACTCGAATTTGCTGTCTATGTACTGTCATACGTTTTCTAATGGTGTTGCCGGTTTGTCCAATATAATTTTCTTGACAACCCCTGCAAGTGATGATGTATAGCAGATTTTCCGATGCACATTCCGATATGTTAATAGAATTCAAAGATTTACTCAATGAAATAAACGAGAACATTAAATTTACTATGGAATACAATAGCAACCAATTACCATTTTTATACATTCTTATCATAAAGAACGGAACCAACATAGAAACCGATATTTTCTGTAAACCGACTGATTCCAAACAATATCTACTTTTTACATCATGTCATCCAAAACATACTAGGGTCAATATACCATATAACCTAGCTAAACGCATATGTACTATCATTTCAAATCCAGAATTAAGGGATACAAGATTAAATGAACTAAGATACATGCTGTTGGACCGAAAATACCCGAAGAGAATAATTGATGACGGTATAACTAGAGCGAAATCTTTTAACTTACAGGAATTACGGAAAACTAAACCACATTCAAAAGAAAACGTGTTACCGTACATTTCTAATCACAACCCGAGAAATAATGAAGCTTTCAACAATATACATAACAATATACCATATTTACAAAACGACCAAAGGATGTTGAAATTATTAAATTCACACAAAGTAATTAAAAGCAAGCGGCAACCGAAATCATTAAAAAAATTATTGACTCGCGCAACATTCCAAACTGAAAATAGTCAACCAAAGGTACAAAAATGTGGACGACCAAATTGTGAATCTTGTTTATACTTATCCGAACGAACAGAATTCGTCTTTAAATCCGGACATATTTTCAAAATCAAGAACAGTTTTACATGTGCATCGCAAAATCTGCTATACATCATCACTTGCAGGGGTTGTCAAGAAAATTATATTGGACAAACCGGCAACACCATTAGAAAACGTATGACAGTACACAGACAGCAAATTCGAGTGCCGAGCACAAGAAAAATCCCGCTTAGCGAACATATTGATAGATGCGCTGGATAAAAAAAGAGGGACGAAAGATACCAGAGGGACAGTCAAACTCATAGATCGAAAACAAACTGACAACGCCATGGCCAAAAATAAAAAAGACAAACAGACAAATAATAGTACAGATGACACAACATAGAAAACTAAAGACTAAGCAACACGAACCCCACCAAAAACTGGGGGTGATCTCAGGTGCTCCGGAAGGGTAAGCAGATCCTGCTCCACATGTGGCACCCGTCGTGTTGCTTATGTTATTACAAATCCGGTAAATAGTCTAATTCGGTAAGTCACATTCGTGAAAAGGGAAGGGTATTGTAGTTACGACATGAGGAACATATCCGATATCATCTGTGAAACGGTTATTCCATAACGGTCAACCAACTCGTGATGGCGTCCGTAAAATTTACGAAAGGATGATTTCAACTTCACCATTTGGAACTCTTGGTTTAATAGCTTCCTTGTGAGCAGCAATCCTCTATCAAGGAAATCATGATAGGAAACACAAGCCCGGGAATATCGTATCAATTGGGAGATATATACTCCGTATGCAGGCGCTGCTGGAATGTTGCTACATAGAAATGGAAAGTTCACAATTGGGAAGCTGAAATCATCTCTTTGTCGTAAAGTTTTGTTTTCAACCGACCCTCATTGTCAATTTCTAGATGTAAGTCAAGATATGAGGCAGACTTAACTGTATCTGTAGTATCCTTTATCTCTAGTTCGATGGGATAGATTCGTTCAACATAGTCACCAAATTTTGTATTATTTAGTGAGAGAACATCATCTATATAGCGGAACGTAGAGTTAAAGGATATTGCTAACTTCTTATCTTTCTTCCTAAGAAGTTCCTGTATGAAGTCAGCCTCATAATAATAAAGAAACAAGTCGGCAAGAAGAGGGGCACAATTGGTTCCCATTGGAATTCCGACAGTCTGTTGAAAACACGTCCTCCAAACGTAACAAATATGTTGTCAATCAAGAAATCAAGCATCTTGATAATGTCAGTTTCAGAGAATTTTTGTTTGAATCAGAGTGATTCTTTACAAAGTAGGATTTATCCTCCCAAGACAAGATACTTGTATCTACGTTCGCCATTCTTTTTAATGAAACAAAGTAATACCAACTCTTTCAATTTGTCTTTTAGTTTGGAATGGGGAATACTTGTGCAAAGTGTAGAAAGTCAAATGTTTTAATACTATTGCAAGATGAGAGAGTCTTAGATTGTATGTACTCTAAAAGATCTTTGGAATTTTTTAGTATCCACATCTGATTCACGCCACCTCTAGAATAGGCAGTTTCACAATAACTTTGGAGCCCGGCTTTGATTGCTGATTAAATAGATGTTAATAATTTAGAAAGAGGTTTCGTGGAGCACTTGCAAGACCCAGCAATATACCGTTGTTTGTATGGACACTTATGTATTTTAGGTATCCAATACAGTGATGGAAGATCCAGTTCTTCATCTTTGGTTGAAATTCCAAAGGAACATAGAACAGACCTATGATTATCCAGGATTTCTTCTTTGGTTAGTGTCGTGAGGGTATATGTTGAGTTTCCAAGTGAATTGTCAATACCTAATTCATTTATCAAGCAGTTTATGTAATGATATTTACACACAAAAACGATGTTGTTTGGGGCTTTATCTGCGGGGACAACAACATATTTGTCATGAAGGTAGGACAAGTGTTTTGCAACATTTGGGTCTTTAAAAATTGATGTAGCGTGGGTATTGATATGCCCATTTAGTTTCTTAATTCGGATTTGTATCAACGACCTCACAGCCTTAATCCATTCGGAAAGAGTATCTACGTCTTCTTTCTCGCGTTTAGCCCATTGCCTGGCATAATCCTCGACTGAATCCATTAGTATTTTGAAGTTGTATTTCCAATTGATGGATTTAGGCTCACGATATTTCGGACCTTTGGATAACAAATTTCGCAGGGAAGTGTTATTGACAATTTTGAGGTCTCCGGTAATAACGTGGCCAGCCGGATTATATGTGAATTGGAATATATCATCCAAATTTCTTCATTTTTCAATTTTATCAGTGTTCAGATAATACAACGGAACCAATGAGAATTAATAAAGAAAATTATTTTATTAAGAAATACCGTCCGAAATTAAATAGATGAATCGAGAATCTGGAAGGCATTTTTAATTATGTACTTTCACTTTCGTTTTATATAGTACCTACGTTGTACTATATTATGACGTTCAGGACTAAATAATAATGTCGCTAATGGACGTTACCCCTGACGACGTCGCCAGCAACCATATCCTTGAAGATCTGTTAAACAGTGAAACCGGTAGGATACTATGGAGAACATTATGAACAATTTTATATTGTAATAGACAAAATGTGAATATTCATATTGAATACAAATATTTAGTGCATTTTCAACCTTATTTTTTTTCCTTTTTTGTGCACAGCGTGGACAAAATTTTAAAACTTTTCAATTTATGGGGAACACATATATATATACATCTACGAGCATTGGGAGTTTCCAACAGCTAGTTCATAGCAAGAGTTGAGGAAAGTTCCTCACAAAGCAATTTCTCTCTTACAAAAGTTGGAAGTTTTCATAAACCTGGAAGTACATGAAAAAATGCAATATTCAACCATTCCATCTCTACTTCTGTGTAATAAAATGAATGAATATGAATTATGGAAAAACGATTGAAGGAAACTCCGAAATAAAACTGCAATCATTACTTTTACTCGAATTTACTGTTTTACTGAACTTGCACTTCCTACGTTGCGTGTACCGAGTTATCTCCCTTTGATCTGCGCTTCGCCACGAATAAGATGATCCCAAATTCGTATCCGGGGAATTTGGGATCAATAATGAATAAAATAAGAACAAGAACATGGTTTTACTTCATATTTAATACCCCTCCATACGTTACCAAACCTATTTAAGGAATAATTTGGGATTTTCCGTAGACCTACGCAAATTTTCCCAAAAAAATTTCCACTTCCATCGTCGTTTTAGAATACTTTTACAACACCTTTCATAATTAAGTATACAGAATAATGAAGCTTATTTACTCAAAATTTGGACACTGCAAGTTTTATTTATGTACGAGTTACAATAAATGACGATAAAAAAAACCACGACGAGTTCACAAAAAAAACGGTAAACTTTGACCTTTTATCACGACCAATGTCTTGACCTTAGACGCCATTAAATCGTTTGCCGTTCAACAGAGTATACATCATTGAGAGAGCAACCTTACGACAAAATAACCATGTGACACATATAGTTCCAAATAACTTTAGACCTATTTATCACAACTGACAAAATGGAAGAAATCTTGACCTTAGACGCATAATCATTAAATTTCATAAACAAAATTGTCAAAATGCAACAGAATTATCCTCAATACTGTAAATATTTATCATTTCTCATCGGCAACCATATATTTCGATATTAAAACTGGTAGTTTATTTTGATTCTAGCATCCCTGATGAGTCTATTGTTGACGAAACGTGCGTCTTGCCTACGAAATGATAAATTATAAGCCTGGTATCATTGATGGGTTATTTTAAAGAAAACTGGTAGTGCAAGAGTGAACCTGCAAATATGGAAGAAGCCTTTCGAGGATTAACCTTCCTAGAGCATTCAATCATCTGTTGTGTCTAGATTAACAGTATTGATAGCAACTAAAAACAATCAAAATTGCAGATTTATGTCCTTAAAAAACGGATATTGCCTTGTGGTTTATGTTGTAAAAGTTAATGAAATTCCTCATTCACGTTGACATGTTTTGTTTAAATGTGTACTTTACGATATTAAATGGACATAAGTCGAACCATCAAAATCTTCATTATTCTGTTGTTATCAAAATGAAATGAAATTGTGTCTAGTGGTGCAATAAATCATATGCAATTGAACTAGACATCTAACAAATACAGCAGACATAATAAATTTAAGCTGCTGCGATAAGATGTGTTTGAACATGTAGCGTTGATAGTATTGGGTACTCGATAGTCACCTATCTTTCATTTTTGGGATAACTGCCAAGCAATCTGTAAACTTTTACCATTGACTCTCTTCCAAGGCTCTCACATTAACCGTTTTGTGCTTTACATTCAGGAACAACTCAGATTCTTAAGATTGTCCTGTTATAAAAAGTAAAAACAAACAAACAGATTGAATTTAAACAACTTTCCGTTAATTTTCTTCTCATAATCATCATGTTTTGATATCTCCCTTTTTTATTTGCGTTTATTTTTCAATACAGAAAATCAGAATTAAGCATATTTATATTTAGAGTTTTATACATTTAGAATCACGTCAAAGGGGGAATTCCGCGGTTTTGTTAAAATGCGAGAGTGGTTCTGAATAAAACCATTTCTGTCAGATAAGTACTGAAGCGGTGTTTGTCCTTATATGTTACCGTTATGAAACTTTGATATTGAACTTCCTTAAAGAAATGGAGAACCGCAATCAAGGACGTATAACTGACATATAATATACGTCCTTGCTACAATTGACCTCAATCAAATCATAATTCTAACGGTTTATTTACGTGATTAAGCGCATGCGTAGTTTTCTTGACCTCGAGGGATATCAGACTAAATGGTTGATCTTGATTCCCCACTCCATTGATTGATTTGAAACTTAAGAGATCCTTTCTGTGTCTATCTGCTATTTAGGGTTATTGTTGTTGCATGATTTTAAATCATGTGCAACATTTAAATAAAAAAATGTAGTCAACAACGTAATGGAAGAATTAGAACACCCCTTCAGCCAAAATGGAGTCTTCCATATTACAAACGTTAAGAAACTACATACCACTCGTTGCTCACCGTTGATCAAATGCTGTTTAAAAAGTCAAATTCCTTTAGCATGTTGTAATATTTAAGTAATTATCAGAGGTGTCTATTTGCTATTATTCCTGTTTTGAGTAGATCAATAATGAACTCGGTTTTTGATAGATTGTAAACATGTGGATAGACTATTTCATTTCAGTCAGGGGGTATACTTTTGGATAGACTATTCCATTCAAGTCAGTGGTTAAAATCTGTTGAAAATGACTTGTAATAATCAAAAACAGTGTCCAGAGCAAAATTTAGAAGAAGAAAAAATGCATTTGTCTGTGTAGAACTTGTAATTGGACTTTGTTGGGTAATTTTGTTGTTAACTTTTAGTTTAAAAATTAAAATTAAAGGTTTTCAAACATCAATATGACTATTCCAAATTTTCCAAATTTCATGGAATTTTATTGTACTACCTGGATTGGGTAAAATGAGTCTGTTCTTCATGATCAAAAGACAGTATCCAGAGAAAAATTTTGAAAAATATTTTTTCATGCAATTTTTGTAATTTTTTTAGTATTTTACTGATAAATGTACTCAGTTATTCGTAATGGGGGAAAAGTAATTTAGATATTAATAAATTGTTAGTATTTGTATCTTCATCAAAATTTTATTGAATGTAATGACCATTGGACATGATCAAGAATATCATCTGAAGAAAAAGGTTGATTATTTCATACTGACGGTCAATGACAATAGCCAACGCAAGAATAGAAAAAACTCCTGTACGGTACTTATAATTTGGTACGCTAGAAGTTCGTTTTGGCTACATAAAACTCATCAGTGGCACATGAATCAAAACAGTAAAAAGGCCAAATCAAATACAAAGTTGAAGAACATAAAAATCAGGGTTTAGAATTTTTGTTAAATTGAATTGTGCAAATTGATGTCTTAAAATTTATTTTAAGTTCGAGATATATGGGTATAAAATTATCAACATATGTCGACGGTCATTATCTTTGCGGGTTATTTATTTTTTCAACTCAATTGCATGAAAAAATTGTAGCTCGAGATACTGTTTTTCCAAAAGCTTTCATTCATGGTAGAATTTACAATCTTGACCACGGACATCATTTAAATGTGTGCAGTTTTGGAAGACGTCTAGGATTTTAACATTTTTGGCCATATGAATCCTAAACCCATAGAAAGAACAGATTGACTTTTTGTGTGCTTGTAAAAATGTATATTTTTGACACTGAGTATGTGGGATTGATTAAATTCAGAAGGAATATCTTTAAAATGAGTGGGTTTGAATTTCCAAGAATCAAGCAACTGTAGAGCAAAATTAAAACACAATAATTGCTTTGTTCCTGTATAAATATACACTTGTATCAGAGATTGGCTATTTTTTAAAGTTGAAAAACTATATTCAGATTGAATCAAATGGAGAATACATGTGCAGTTCAATTATTTTTGAGAATAATACTAATATCAATGAAAGCAATGGCAATCGCATTCCTCAGAGCAATCATGCTCTTTTATTTGGGGAAGGGGGCATTTTTATTCAACTATTTTTCTATAACATATTAATACATAAACAAGAATAGTTTTTTTCAATCTCATTGTCGTATTTATTTTGGTCCCTAATTTTCTATGGAAACAAACCATTCCTTTTTCACTTCCCTTCTTAAACAAATTTTTTTTTTTTCCAGAAATTTTAAATGAAACACTTTATTTATAATTAAAAACATGCCCTTTAAAATGAATGGTACTTTCTTTTTTTTAAAGATGGAATGAAAAATCGCAAGACCTGTAATCTGCATGCATGTAAATCGCTTTCAAGATTAATCTGCATTCGAATCTAAAGATATTAATACCAATGTAAACCAAAGCAAGAAAAGAAAACGCTTAAAGCCTTTGAAACTGAAACTTGATTAACAAATCGTACTTTGTAAAAAATTACTGTGATTCAACAAAAATTTCTCTGAAACTGACATTATCAAGATGCTTGATTTCTTGATTGACAACATATTTGATAAGTTTGGATACGTGTTTTTCAACAAACAATCGGAATTCCTATTGGAACCAACCTCGACTTGTTCCTTTATTCATATGAGGCTGATTTCATACACGAACTTCTTAAGAAGATTGAAAAGAAGTTAGCATTTATATCCTTTAATTTCACTTTCCGCTATAAATATGATGTTCTCTCGATAAAAAAATCAAAATTTGGTGATTATATTGCACGAATCTATCCCATCGAGATAAATTAAAAGGATGCAACAGATTCAGTAAAGTCTGCTTTATATCTTGACTTGCATCTAGAAATTGACAATGAGGGTCGGTTGAAAACAAAACTTTACGACAAAAGAGATGATTTCAGCTTCCAAATTGTGAACTTTCCATTTCTATGTAGCAACATTCCAGCAGCGCCTGCATACGGAGTATGTATCTCCAAGTTGGGTTGAAAACAAAACTTTACAACAGAAGAGATGATTTCAGCTTCCAAATTGTGAAATTTCCATTTCTATGTAGCAACATTCCAGCAGCGCCTGCATACAAAGTATGTATCTCCAAGTTGATATGATATTTCAGGGCTTGTGTTTTCTATCATGATTTCCTTGTTAGAGGGTTGCTGCTCACAAGAAAGCTATCAAACCAAGAGTACCAAGTAGTGCAGTTGAAATCACCCCTTCGTAAATTTTACGGACGCCATCATGAGTTGGTTGACCGTTACGGAGTGTCTGTTTCATAGATGACGACGGATATGTTCCAACTACAATCTCGTCCTCTTTCCTCCGAATGTGACCTACCGAATTAGACATATTATCGGGTTTGTACTTACATGAGCAACACGACGGGTGCCACATGTGGAGCTGGATCTGCTTACCCTTCCGGAGTACCTGAGATCACCCCAGTTTTTGGTGGGGTTCGTGCTGCTCAGTCTTTGGTTTTCTATGTTGTTTTGGTACTGTTGCTTGTTTGTCCTTTTTTTAGCCATGTCGTTGTCAGTTTATTTTCGACTTATGAGTTTGAATGTCCCTTTGGTATCTCTCTCTCTCTCTCTTACGTACTATCTATGCTAATATAGGTCAGGAGATTTTAAAAGAGTTTGTATACTATATGGTATTAAAACTAGTATAATGTGCAAAATTGTTTTTACATTGAGAAATAAATAAACAAAAATGGCTAACATCACTGTTTGTTTACTGAATGTGTTAGTAATTTGTCACTTGAAAAAAAAGCTAGTAGTAAAGATAAGAAGATAGTTGAATGTCGGTGCCAATTGCATAGCGAAAATGAATGTTCTAGACTATTACATCAGACCTCAAGAAAAATCGCTTTAATAATCGATGCAAATGAAATTACGAAGTTCTGTGTGGGGTGATGACTGATTGTTAATTATATTTTGTAGCTAATAGTTTGGTCAATATGCACTGCGCCTGCATATACTTTGTTAAATAATAGACCTACGGATGGTTTATATCAAGATCCCTCCCCGCCAAAAAAAAAATTAGAAATAAATAAAAAAGACCAAGCAATCACTATTAACAAGGTTATTTGATATGGGAATAACCTAAAATATTACCTCAGTACCGCTTATAGACTTCATGAATAGAGATGTACAAAACAATAAAAATATATTCTAGTGTAAAATGAGAATCATGATTTATCATTAAATGTTGAACATGAGATACACAAATATGCGTTCTAAAAAGACCATGAAGAATTCATTAAACGTTAAATGATGCGTTAACATCGTTAATTTGGTAGAAAAGAATCTTTCTAAATGTCAAGCTTTCCTCTCATGTTAATCGTTTGCGGACCTTGTGAAAGAATATTTAATTACTGGAAACGTTATCCTCACTAAATAAAGATTTATTATTTCATGAACAATAATGAACGAAAAACAAAAAAGTAACCAACGAATGGAACCAGACCAATGTGTTGAATTTATGGGGTTGGTAGAAGTACTCAGAACATTTCATCATACTGCATATTGTAATGAGTTTCAGATCGAATCTCAGTAACAGATATATACTAATTAGCACGAAATAGCCATTTAAAAGAATTTCAAGAAATAAAACAATTACAAGTGACTAACATCTGGATGTAACGGGGTTACCCAGAGTTTTCTCCCACCTTGATTAAATTGCAGTCTATTGTCCCAACTTGATTGCCTAGCCATAGACTGCTGACAATCAGTATGAATTTGATCAATCGCATTGTGTTTTCACGTAACTATGCTATAAAACAATGATACATGTGGTTTATGTAACACTGAAAACATTTTACGATGTTGTTTAGGATTTCTTTTGAGAGTAAATTCAATAATATTAGACAGAAAAGATTTCTAATTAAAGAGGTAAACCCATAACAGTGTGGACAACCTTAATACTTATGTTTTTGATTATACTGAATCATTTACCTTTAACTTGTTTGTCGTCGGCTATCGATTACAATGATTTTACGCTTACTCAGTCTGTCAGAGGCCTTCCAGTGGGGATTTAAGTAATCAATTGTTTCCCATTTCGATACATGAAATTTAACTTTCTTTCAAGAAAATTTAAAATATTCTTTTTATCATCACACCCAACAGTTTCACTTGAAATAACAATAAATGTACAGAGCTACTATCCTTAACTATAGAAAAATATATTCAATGTAAAACATGTCGATTTGTATTAGAAAAAAAATCTTAAGTTTGTTGGGTTATTTCACAAAAAATATCTTACATAGAATAAAATACTTCCACATTTGGAACATTTAAGAATAATCTACCGTTTATTCAATGGGTAAGATTTGTTTCTGAAAAGAGCTCAGGATAACGAAATGTCATCCTATTTTTGCATGGCACATCATTTGAATCGTTCAGTCATTTAGAAGACTCGTACGGTCAGTTTGCTTTGGATAATCAGCAAGCATATTAAACTACTCAATTCTCTCTATTTCTAAAAGTATATCTGAATAGCTAAAAGACTTTTGTATTTGTATAATGCTTTATGTAAAGGGGAAACTGGTACAGTTTATTAGTAGCAAAAACAGAAATTGGAAATGAATGAATAAATCAAACCTTAAAAGAAGTAACAAATAAACAAAAAGAACCCTATTATTTTTTATTTTTAGTTCATTTTACGGAAATTTGACAATCGCTTTCCTAATTTTACTGGATTACTGAAAAGTATAGCGACTCCCATTTTCGGAACCTGGATGCATCATTTATTTGTCTTTTGAGTTTTTATGTCTTTATCTTTGTCAATTTGCTGCTGATTCATGAACGAATATATTTAGTCTGTGTGTTTCATCCTGGTTTTAGTTCGGGTATTTCGCTTTTTTCGTGAACGAAAGTCTGAATTTTCTTTGTTTATATTCATAGTATTAGTGGCTATGGTTCGAGTATTTAAACACCTTTTACATATATGTAGCAACGAAGTAATTGTTCATGCGCGAATTTGAACACAGAACAAAACATTTTGTACCATAAATGTAAACACAAATGAAGAAAAGGTATAAAGATGAATTTTTTTTTCGGCAATGTGTTAAAAACTGTGTTGTATGTCATGTAGTTATAAACAATTGTAAACACATAGAAGTCCATCATGCATTGCAACTCATTCAGTGGATTTGTCGGTCAATCGCCCAGAAAGAAATGCATTATTTGTAAATAAACACTGATACGTACATTTTTTTTTAATCTATCCATGCATTAAATAATGTGTTCACAATATCTTGGTAGCAGAATAATTAACCAAAAGCCTCATACTAAACATATTAATAGTAACACATAGGTTATAACACTGTTACAGGGTTTTGTTGACGTAATAAACTACAAATTATCAGGTGTAACAGTTCATCAGCTCTCCGTTTGTTATTTTAATCTGTGCATATAATTTATGCTTTATTAAAGGTAGACACAAAAGAAGAAAAAGTGAGTTGTAGGTCATTGAAAAACACGTGTTTTCGATAATGTACGTAGTAGTCGATCATCTATTGCAACCCATCCAATGGATTGGTCAATTCTCTAAGTCAATGTATATTTCTTATTATGAATTCACACAATAATATTAGCTGGAACGTTAGTATATCAATGAATGATGATGTACCCGATCTAATTTAATGTATTTGTGTTTCGTATGGATACATAAATTTTTTAAGCGGTCCTCAATCATTCAGGAAAAAAGGTGAAAAATCTAATTAATATCCATTTAGAATTAGGGGCAAAAAGAAATACGACATTGAGATTAAAACATATTGTTCCTGTATGTTCATAAGAAAAAAACTAATGCCCCCCACACACACACACAAAATGAATTCAATTAGATTAAAATAAAACGCACTCTCAGAACAAATAAGTGGTACGTGCGTAATCATGAATTCAGGAATACGGTTCTGCAGCCAAGCATGGGTTTTCATCAAGTAAAGTGGTTAGCAGAAAGATTCCAGTTTCCCATTAATTAAACTATAATGTATTATTCTGAATAATCTAGTCTGAATACTGAGTCAGTTAGTAGAACGTTGGACCAACTAATTTGAATTCTAGCTTTCAGTTAAAAAAAAAATAATTTATTCAACAATTAATTACATTGCGATAATGAAGTTAAAGATTCCTATTTCATAAAGTAAATGCAAATTGTATTAAGCTAGGTCCAAATACATGTAGCTTTTCATTGTCCTATATTTTGTTAGTACGAAAAAGACCGTACGAAAATATATTTTTTGATTTTTTTTAAATTGCACCACGATTTAAAGTTATCATGCATTCGTTCTTAAAATAAATACTTTTAGACAAGATAAAAATTGAAAGATACGAAGAGCCAGTACAAATTTTAGAAAGCGACAATTGTAAAATCGCTTTTTAAGTCCAAAAAAGGTTATGCTTTCACATTCTTTACTACTTTTGAAGCTAGTGAAATGTTTAAAGAACGTGCGCTATGATAAATAATTTGATTATCGACTGTCGGTGAAGAAGGTCAAAATATTCATTGTTTATCAATACGCATGTAGTAATTTTCGAGTTACTTGTTTTCAGGCGATGATAGACCTTTGGTGACCCCGTACGTTTAAATGGTTCCTTGTAAAAACAACGTATTAAGAAGTCGTAACAGGCAAACGGTTACTGATCTTATCCAGTCAATCGGAGAATTGAGCCCGCCAACGAATGGTCTCGTCAACACTGTTATGAATTTGATTATATTTCAATTGGTATGCAAGTCACACAAAATTGCAATAAAACATGGAACAATACTGAATACGCTCGACCTTATACATATAACGATTTCAATTATAGGTTCAGTTTCTTCTACGTACAGCCATTCTAATATTTCAAAGCTTTTTCAGTTTCAGTATAGGTAAATGATTTCCTTTTTACCTGTTCGGATGACGTATCTGATTTATATTTCTACTGATCGTTCCTACTTTTGGTCTTCTTTCCAACGTTGATACGCCAGTTTCTATTTGTGCCTTAAAAAGGTAAAACCAAACTGCTTTAAAAATGAAATCAAATTATTAATGTACACATTCAAATGAAAATTCAACTATGATTTTTTTTTCTATTTATTTATATCCTTTGAGTGTTTCGAGAACGATAAATCTCACGTGCCAAATCTGTAAAAAGCAAGTTTTTGCTTTTGTCTTGATATTTAAAACTATAGACATCTGTCTCCTTGATTTAAGTACTCATTCTAATTTCTATGCATTTTTGCAGCTAATGAGTGGAAACCGATTACTTACCATGTTGTAATATCTACTGTAGGCATACTCTCAAGCTCCCCGGTTTTGTAAAAATTATTATCGGTACGTGCAACATTGAGGGGACCAACAAGGGTATTAACGACTACTAAATACAATATTTATAATGTTAAATATTTCAAGTGCAGATAAGTTATGTGTTTATGTTGTTTTTGTTTTAGGTATATCGAGTTTGTTTTTTAATGGATGTATTTTTATATTTATGCAACCTATTTAAAGGCGGATTCAGTCATCGGAACCACAAATCTTAAAATAGGATCATAAGTGTATGAATTAAGTGATAGATATAAGAAGATGTGGTATGAGTGCCAATGAGACAACTCTCCATCCAAGTCAAAATTTATAAAAGTAAACCATTATAGGTCAAAGTACGGTCTTCAACACGGCGCCTTGGCTCACACCGAACAGTAAGCTATAAAGGGCTTTCTTTTAGTCCTTCAGCTGATTTTCCTTAAGCTTTTATTGACTTTCTAGGTAAAAGTACTCATCATACTCAATTATGAGAAATGAGTTTTTGCTCGCATTTTCGTCTTGTAAAACGGCACGAAATCAATATTAACAAGCTGTTAAATAGGTTTCAGTAGGCAATCTAATTTTTAGAACTAGGTGCAAGTGATAGCGTAATTCAGATTTTTGTTTTCAAATCGATTATATTGAAGATATTTGTTGCAAACTTCCAGGATAAACTCCATCAATCAGTGTAATTAAATTATATATAGATAACTGCTTCATATGTTGCTTGTGTAACATTTAGCGATGTTGTTCTTTTTAAAATTGAATTTGATATCAATTAGACTTACATCAAATGGACGTTGGAAAATAAAATCTTGTGGATATAACACGAACGAAACAAATCAAAAGCAACAAAACAGATGAACTGTCTAATAAAAGCAAATAAACAGACTAATAAAAACAGACGAATACTAATCACCACCAAAAAAAGAAATTTTACATGTAGCTTTCACATTAATAACAAACATTTTGTTTAGCCTTTATTTCCCATCATTTGAACAGGTTTTTTTTCACATTTACCTGAGTCTACTATACCACAGTAATCTCAGATTTTACCTCATTGTCTATTGAAATTTCCTATGTCTTTGTTTCAGATTGTCTTTTCATCTTGACGTACTGTGTTCTTATTGTTGTTGTGGTCTGCAAATTATTAAGATTAATTTGTATTATTGCACTTATATATAAAAACTTCCAAAGACCTGACGAATATCTCATAATTCCAACAAAAAACTAGACAAACTATTTTGTATCAATTATGTATTTCTTTACAAAAATCAGATTTTAGCGACATTTTAACTAGTAATGTGCAATATTAATTTCCTTTGTAAGAATTAATATTAAACTGAAACAAAATAATCTCTTTCTTTCTCTAAAATTACTGCTGTGATATGTTTTCAGCTACCATACATTTGTATTATTTCCAATGAAAAAAATTGGCATTGCTGTAATAAATTTGTTCAATAACATATTAATTCTCTCACATTATGCAATATAAGAAGGTTTCGAAAATTTACTTCATCATTTGCAAATGATATTAGATTAGACTTACATCTTTTATATTAAACTGTTATTGATTTATGTACTTAACTTTAATTTGGATTGACATTTTATTATTCAATAAATTTCAGTTAAATCATAATAATGTTATTTTACGGTTCATAGTCAATTTAGTTTAATGAATCTTGCATAAATCTATAAAAAATAAAGTGATGTGTTATGATTGACAATGGTAAATACTAAAGACGAAAGGATAATGCTGTAAAGTACTACAGGCCCCGACCGTAAGGCCTCTGCATATATATCACTGATGTATAAACACGTATGTCTAGAAAGCTTTCATGCTTTAGGTTTCAGATCCAGAAGAAATGTTACATGTTCTTGCATCTGAAATAATGCTGAGCAATTCTTCTTTAGTTACTTAGTACTAATTTTCGATCGACATACGATGATTTCATACTATTGCATACCTGTACTATTAAACAGAAAATAATAATTAAGTGCAGTGGATATAACAGCAGTTTAGCAACTGTTGGTGCGTGAACAAAAAATGCATGAAGCTAATATCCATTGTGATATTGTGTATGGAAAGTATTAACTTTTTCATGAGTCCTTGGAAGTATAAATGTGCCTGTATGTATATTTTTTCCTGATTCTTGAATCTGCTTATATGAGGGTATCAGATGGAATAGCAACAAGACGGTATTTCATATCAAAGAACGCCGTGTCTGCCAAAAGAATAAACAACTTTGTCAAGGTTCCCCATACGGAGTAAAAATTATATGATAGGATAACAGTGCAAAAAACAAATGTTTCTAGAGTAACCTCCATCATGTACGTTCGAGACAAAAGTTTGGAAAGCAAAACATAAAAAAATGTTGAAAGCATAAAATAAAAGTGCCTCATCACAACAGACAAAACCGTCATAGGCCATCTTTTCCCGATGGAGTTGAAACCTTAATACAGTTGCATAGATTATGATCATGATCTTGTGAACCCAATATAAAGAATCTTCATCTGATTAAGTATACATAATTGATTATTTTTTTATTTCTATTAATGTCAAGGATAAAAGATCAAGGGTCAGGGTCAAAAGTTTGGGAATGTCAATGAAAATGAAGAGAGGATGATCTACTTTTATTTGCATTTTGACGATCTTCATCTAGCTTTTAATAAAATTGATATACATCAGAATAAAATGGTTCGTATGGATACAGTGCAAGTCAAAATCACACATACTTACCATGAATAGATAGTGACTCCTATCAGTATTCACTGTCTCGAGATGATTGTACAGGCTAAGCAGATAAAAAGTTAATAAAAAAAAATACAGAAGCATCATGGATACAGTAGTCGATTTAGCTATCTTTATGGGTTTGTAGTAGATGAAACAAATTTTTATGTCCAGCTTGTATGTTTTCATTTTCATGGATACAATACATTCCCCAAAATCTTACTCCATTTATAGGCACTGTGACCTTGACCTTTGGCCTACTAACCCCAAAATCAATAAGGGTCTTGTTCTTTCCTAGGGTAATTTTCAATCTAAGAGTTTTAATTTAAACATTATGAAATAAATACTTTCATCCGCGAACCAAAGTTTGACCGATTTCAGGTTACAATTAATGGCGATCTGAAAATCACTGGGGTCTTCTCCAATTCATAGACCATTACCATACCATCTTTGGCATCACTTTGAGATATGGCTCAAAATATAATGTTCGGAAACCGAAATTTTACCGGGTACTCATAATTCGGTGTATCAATTTATAACTGATGTGAGCTTGACTGTTGACATATAGTGACCTGAATAGCTAACAGAGTCATGTCCACCCCATTGTGTAATTATTATCGTACATTGACAAATAAGTGACGTTGGTCAAGTTTATGATTGTCAATATACAAAGGTGGATCCAGGAGCCGAGCGTGGTGAGGGGAAACCATTTTTAGATGATTTGATGCTAAAAAAATTATTTATAAATCGTGAAAAGCATGCCATAATGATATTTTTTGGCCAATAAAGGGGGCTTTCGCAACTGATATAATATAACTATATTGTATACTATCTTAAAATTTTATAAGAAACGAGAAAACAGAGACATCTGCCAAATTGGATGGATGTGAATTGGATTATCATGTTTATTTTCAAAATTCACATTGGTATTTTGGTTTCGTCGGAATGCGAGACCAAGGGATGCAAATTCTCGGCTTGAACTATTTGTATAAAATCCAAATAAACTCAGACTGATCATTGGTGTTGTTTAAAGCAGCTGTAACATCAGATGAATAAGCTCATGAAATGACTCATCTGCTCTATCAATAGTCACGTTTTCTGACATCTGAAGTAATTAAAAAAAAATATTTTGGTGTTAGAAATGTTTAACAATATGATAAATTTATACATTTTTGGGGAAACGTAATATTATAAGAAAGTTGAGTTTTAGACCCCCCCCCCTTTCCAAAAAAATTTAATCACCGAAATCCAAATTTTCTTACATTTCATACATATATATATTATAGTAAGAGGTAATCATTACAAAGATATAACTTTAAGCGCCAATCACGCATTTACTTTACAGACTCTGTAATCTGATAAGTTAGGCCCTTTAAAACTGATTTTTATAGTTTGTTCTGATGTTGTGCTGTTACATCTCTTTGGGGATGGGGTGAGGGGTTGGCCGCCATTCTATATATGTACCAGTCCCGAATCCAGGAGTCTGTAATTCAGTGGTTGTCTCTTGTTGCTTTATATGATATTTGCTTTCGTTTTTTTTTTTTTTTTGTATATATATATCAGGCCATTAGTTTTCTCGTTTGAATTGTTTTACATTTCTCATTTCGGGACCTTTTATAGCTGGCTATCCGGTATGGGTGTTTTTCATTATTCAAGGCCATACGGTGACCTATATTTGCTAACTTTTATGTCATTTGGACTCTGATATAAAGTTGTCTCATTGGGAAATTTTACCTGGTAAATGGCCACTTTGTTTGTTCTAAATAAGACGTAGATACTGTGACGATAATATGCTGCAAACCAAATTTTATTTACATTGAAAATACATAATTGTTATATAAGATTTATTTCAAATGTTAATTTGAAGTTTCCTTGGAATTTGAACTGTGAAGTGTGCCTTCTCAAGTGAGAAAACTTGCATTTCTACGAGTAACACAGAATATATAGTAGAAGAAAATTTGGCGGGGTTGCATGCACGATTTGTTCGTGCAAACTAGTATAGACTAAAGTCTTTTTCTGACTGTCCGTCAATGAATTAATGAATGAATGAATGAATGAATGAGTAAATACTGTAAACATAGCGTATAGTATAGTAGAGCATACTACCTTTACTCTTTTGATAAATTGATTTGGTGACACAATCATACCTCTTCTTATTTTGTGCACTGAGGTATACGTATAGCATTATAAAAATATATACTCCTTATTTCGAAAAGTTCCCGTTTAAAATAAATTTTAACACGACAGGTTTGTTTTACAAAAACATATATATTCAATTTCTTTCAACGGACAATGTTATGATCCGTATTAACGTTGCTTTTTATAAATTTATGGTTTCAAAACGAAACAAAACCGGGTCCTATACAAAGACAAAACTGGGACCTTATGTAGTAAACAACATTGACGAAACCGGGTCCTTCCATTTTGATATGACTCATTTCTTTCGTTCCATGCAAATAAATACAAACATTGAGATGCTCAAATTGACCAGTCTGGCAAACTCTATGTTTATATCTTTCTTTCCGTACAATCTGCACAATTTAACGACAAATTAAAGAAATTCACTCAATTCATCATTTTGACGTGCCTTTTTACTTATTTCTCCTTTTAATCTAGAACGGTTGAAGAAAATATTACATCTCACAATCGAAAATAGTTAAATGCGTATTTATATTCTACAATATAATAAAAATAACAAATAGATACAGAAATCCTACCTTTTCTCTGTCTGTTGATGGTCCGTCACAGTACCGTATATTAGATACTATTGAGTCCGAACATTTTTGAGACACAGTGCGAACGTATGAAACGGATTTCCGTTAGCAACGATATGTTTTAAATTGAATAAATTTTAATCAGATTACTCGAGACCAAAAGTATAAGTAGCCAAAAACTCAAAACGTTTGAGAATAATTAAACCAAAAATCATAAATAAAACAGCTACAACTGTTTAATGACAGTTTTGCTGGAGCGACGTTTCACCTTAGATGTAGGAATTTTGCATATTGTCTTAACTGGACTTTTGCATATTTTCTTAAGTGGACAATTGCCTATTTTCTTATCTGGACAATTGCTTATTTTCCAAACTAGACAATTGCATATTTTCGTACCTGGCCATTAACAGACAAAAGTTATGCCAATACTGAAGCACTGGTTACCAGGTGCATGATACCTACTGGGACTGAAAGTCAACCAACTGCTATACCGTCCCACGAATATTGAAAGAAACCATGATACATGACACGTTTTCCTGGAAAACCTTAATTTGTAAATAAAACAGTTTGGGAAGCAGACACTATAAATCTTTTGCTTGTGAGCATTAAAACCAAAAGGGTCAAAACTTAGTCCCTTTTACCGTTATCTATGTATTGCATAAAGAATAAATAGACATGACTTACTATGGTACACCTAATTTCTGTTTGTACAAGGTTATTTGATATGAGAATATCTAAAACCTTATTTCAGTAGCGCTAAGTATTCATGAATAGAGATGGAAAAATAAACAACATCATAGTCTTATATGATAATCAAAATACTTTGCTGAAATGGGAATCTTGATATATCATTAAAAATTACAAATGAGATACGCAAATATGTGTTATAAAAAGACTATGAAGAATTCATACAAATACAAGATGTTCATAACACGTTAAATGACACGTTAACATAGTTTATTTGGTATAAAATAATCATTCTAAATTACAAAAGTTGCTCTTATGTTAATTTTTCGAAGACCTTGTGGAAGAATATCTAATTACAGGAAATGTTATCCTTACTAAATGAATATTTATTATTCATATAAGTTCATGAACGATAATAAATGAAAACAAAAGTAGTAAGTAGTAACCAACACATTTGTTATTGGCCATTTGATACCAGATCAATGCGTTAAAGTTATGGGGTTGGTAGACGTAGTTAGGATATTTCATCATACTGCATATTGTAACAAGTTTCAAATCGCATCTCAGTACCAGACAGATACTTATTAGCACGAAAAACCGTGTTTTAAAGGAATTTCAAGAAAAAATTTAATAACGAGTGACTAATTTCTGAATGTAACTGGGTTATTCAGAGTTTTCTCCAACCTTGATAAAATTTCACTACTGAGTCAATTGTCACAACAAGATTTTTTCCAAGCCATAGACTGCTGACAACCTGGATGAATTCGGTCAATTGCACTGTGTTTTCATGTAATTATGTTTTCATGTAACTAGGCTATAGAACAATGATACCTTTGGTTTATGTGACATGAAAATATTATACGATGTTGTTTAGGATTTATGAGAGTAAATTCAATAACATTAGACAGTAAAGATGGAGATAAGATTTCTAATTATATTTAAAAGAGAGGGACGAAAGATACCAGAGGGACAGTCAAACTCATAGACTGAAAATAAACTGACAACGCCATGGCTAAAAATAAAAAGACAAACAGAAAATAGTACAGAAGACACAACATAGAAAACTAAAGACTAAGCAACACGAACCCCACCAAAAACTGGGGGTGATCTCAGGTGCTCCGGAAGGGTAAGCAGATCCTGCTCCACATGTGGCACCCGTCATGTTTCTTATGTTATTATAAATCCGGTAAATAGTCTAATTCGGTAGGTCACATTCGTGAAAAGGGAAGGATATTGTAGTTACGACAAAAGGAACATTCATATTGTGTTAATTTACGTTTTTGATTGAGTTAAGCCTTCCAATTGATGTTTTATCGTGTGTTTTTCTATGTTGTGATGTTATACTATTGTTTCAGAAAAAGGGAGAAGGTTTGGTACCATTAAAATGTTTAATCCCGCTGCAAATGTTTGCACCTGTCCTAAGTCAGGAATCTGATGTACAGTAGTTGTCGTTTGTTTATGTAATTTATACGTGTTTCTCGTTTCTCGTTTTTATATATACTAGACCGTTGGTTTTACCGTTTGAATGGTTTTACACTAGTACTGGGGCCCTTTGTAGCTTGTTGTTCGGTGTGAGCCAAGGCTCCGTGTTGAAGGCCGTACATTGACCTATAATGGTTTACTTTTATAAATTGTTATTTGGATGGAGAGTTGTCTCATTAGCACTCACACCACATCTTCCTATATCTATATCCGATATCATCTGTGAAACGGTTATTCCATGGTCAACCAACTCGTGATGGCGTCCGTAAAATTTACGAAGGGATGATTTCAACTTCCCCATTTGGAACTCTTGGTTTAATAGCTTCCTTGTGAGCAGCAATCCTCTTTCAGGGAAATCATGATAGGAAATACAAGTCCTGGAATATCGTATCAATTGGGAGATATGTACTTCGTATGCAGGGGCTGCTGGAATGTTGCTACATAGAAATGGAAAGTTCACAATTGGGAAGCTGAAATCATCTCTTTTGTCGTAAAGTTTTGTTTTCAACCGACCCTCATTGTCAATTTCTAGATGTAAGTCAAGATATGACAGACTTATCTGTATCTGTAGTATCCATTAGCTCTAGTTCGATGGGATAGATTCGTTAAACATAGTCACCAAATTTTGTATTATTTAGTGACAGAACATCATCTATATAGCGGAACGTAAAGTTAAAGGATATTGCTAACTTCTTATCTTTCTTCCTAAGAAGTTCCTGTATGAAGTCAGCCTCACAATAATAAAGAAACAAGTCGGCAAGAAGAGGGGCACAATTGGTTCCCATTGGAATTCCGACAGTCTGTTAGTATGCAAGTCACACAAAATTACAACAGAACATGGAACATGAAGAACAATACTGAATACGCTCGACCTTATACATATAACGATATCAATGACGGTTTCAGTTTCTTCTACGTAAAACCTTCTGATCTTTCAAATCTTTTTCAATTTCAGTATTGGTAAATGGTTTCTATGTTTATCTGTTCAGATGACGTATCGATTTATATTCCTACTGATCGTTCCTACTTTTGGTATTATTTCCAAAGTTGTAACGACAGATTTTATTTGTGCTTTAAAAAAGAAAAACTATACTGCTTTAAAAATTATATCAAATTATAAATGTACAAATTCGAATAAAAATTAAACTATGATTTTTTTTTTTTTTTTTTTTTTGTTATTTATTTATCTCCTTCGAGTGTTTCGAGAACGATAAATCTCACGTGCCAACTCTGTAAAAAAGCAAGGTGCTTTTTGCTTTTGTCTTGATATTTAAAACATATTTGATATTTTAGACATCTGTCTCCTTGATTTAAGTTCTCTTTCTAATTACTATGCTATTATACAGCGAATGAGTGGAAACCGATTACCTTCCTTTTGTAGTACTTCTGTTGGCATAATCCCAAGTTCAACGGCTTGGTAATAATTGTTCACGAGCAACATTGAGGGTACCAACAATGGTATTAACTACAACTGATTACAATACTTATAATGTTAAATATTTCAAGTATAAATAATTTATGTGGCTTTTTTTTTTTTTTTTAGATATATCGAGATTGTTTATCAACAGTTGTTTTTTTTTTTTTTTTATGTTTATGCAGCCATGTTTGAAGGCGGATTTAGTCATCGGAACCACACATCTTAAAGATGATCATTAGTGTATGATTTAAGAGATGTTTGCTAACTTTAGTCCTTCAGCTAATTTTCCTAAACTTTTTTTCAGTTTCTTGGTAAAAGTACTCATCATACTATATATTATGCGAAATAAGTTTCTGATCGCATCTTCGTCTTGTAAAAAGGCACTAAATCAATATTAACAAGCTGTTAACTGGGTTTAAGTAGGCAATTTAATTTTTAAAACTAGGTGCAAGTAATAGCGTACTTCAGTTTTTTGTTTTCAAGCCGATTATATTGAAGATATTTGTTGCAAACAACCAGAATAAACTCCATTAATCAGTGTAATTAAATTATATAGATAACTGCTACATATGTTGCTTATGTAATATTTACCAAAGTTGTTCTTTTAAAATTAAATGTGATTATATTAAATTAGATTTACATCAAAGGTAGGAAGAGAAGTATAAACCTAGTGGATATAACACCAATCGATACAAATCACAAGCCACAAAACAGATGAAACAGATGAACAGACCAATAAAAACAGACGAATACTAATCACTAACAAAAAAAACTAAATCTTTTAGTCATACGAACTCGCATCTAAGCCGAAGTTTATATTAGGAGCCGGTCCGGAAGGGTCCTGATTTGCATGTGTCATCTGCATTGGTATGCATTCAGTGCTTGTTGTTTTAAATATAAGTACGGAATTCTAAAACATGTTGCCATTTTATATAAGTTTTTCTACTGATATTTTATTTCCTATCATGATTTCCTTTATAGAGGGTTGCAGCTCACAAGGAAGCTATTAAATCAAGAGTTCCAAGGGGTCAAGTTGAAATCATCCCTTCGTAAGTTTTACGGACGCCATCACGAGTTGGTTGACCGTTATGGAATATCCGTTTCATAGATGATACCGGATATGTTCCTAATGTCGTAACTACAATCCCGTCCCCTTTTCCCGAATGTGACCTACCGATTTAGACTTATTACCGAGTTTGTACTAACATGAGGTAGCAATGCACAGTTAGGAAAAAAACTTAAATTGACACTCATAATTTTCAACCACCCTCTTTCCTTCCTTTCTAACAAATAAGACTTAATATTTGTGTTATGCATGTGTATATTTATGGAAAGAGCATCTTCCATAGATTTGATTTCCAATAGTTATATTGATTGATTGTTGGTTGCTTAACGTCCAGTGGCAAATATTTCATGCATATTCAGGACGATCCAATAGTTATAATGGTGAAATATAATCTCTTTTTGGTGTAACCATGGCAACAATCTGCAATTATTTGATACAAAATATTGCAAAAATTGGGGTGAAAATGTCACAAAAGTCTCCAAAATTTGGTCCAAAGGAGAATTTTAATCCATTAGAGTGATATCTTTCCTGAAACCATAGACATTTATTTATCAAGAGGTCCAAAAAAAAATAATGTCTGCTCGTTTTTCCATAAAATTGAATTGAAAAGATCGACGGTCAAATCTTTGTTGAAAAACACTACAATAATTTCTGGACCTGGGCGGTACGGATGTGAAAATACGGACTGTCAAACAGAAATAGGGCCTATAAAACATACTAAAGACAATCTAGATGTTCATATAAACCCACTTGGAAGGCTATATTATCGTGTTGCTCAGTCTTTAGTTTTCTATGTTGTGTTTTGTGTACTATGGTTTGTCTGTTGATTTTTTTTTCTTTTTTAGCCATGGCGTTGTCAGTTTATTTTCGACTTATGAGTTTCAATGTCCCTCTGGTATCTTTTGCCTCTCTTTTACTAAAAATGATATTATGATTATTACTATTTAACATGTAGTTTTTACATTAATAACAAAAAAAAAATGGTTTAGCCTTTATTTCCAATCATTTGAACAGTCTTTTTTGGTATAGAACCACTAATTCAGGCCCGGTCAGAAAGAACATACAAGAAAGTAGTACATACTTAAAACAAAATAGTTCCTACGCATAGCTGTATCTTTGTCAATAGGCGAAATATTTGGGTAGTTTTGGTATCAAATGAAGGCGTAGGGACTTGGAATCACTATAGAACCCTTGTTGAAAGTTTCTTTTGAATAATAAAGCAGTATATAAATTTCAATAGGAGGGCATATTTGTTGTTCAGATCAGAAGTATCTGGTTTTGTACTATCAAACTTCCGGGAACCAGTACGCTCTAATATGCAATTAATGGTATGTTGAAATTTTCAGCACAATAGATATAGGAAGATGTGGTGTGAGTGCCAATGAGACAACTCTCCATCCAAATAACAATTTATAAAAGTAAACCATTATAGGTCAATGTACGGCCTTCAACACGGAGCCTTGGCTCACACCGAACAACAAGCTATAAAGGGCCCCAAAATTACTAGTGTAAAACCATTCAAACGGGAAAACCAACGGTCTAGTCTATATAAAAAACGAGAAACGAGAAACACGTATAAATTACATAAATAAACGACAACTACTGTACATCAGATTCCTGACTTAGGACAGGTGCAAACATTTGCAGCGGGATTAAACATTTTAATGGTACCAAACCTTCTCCTTTTTCTGAAACAATAGTATAACATCACAACATAGAAAACACACGATAAAATATCAATTGGAAGGCTTAACTCAATCAAAAACGTAAATTAATACACTATGAACGAATAAATTGATCTGTGATACCTGAAAGTAAATACATACTTAATAAAATATTAGGGACAAACATTCAAGGCCAAAAAGCAAACAAACAAGTCCAAACAAAGCCATGGTAAGACACCACCGCGAAATATTAAACCCTTAGAAAATAATCACTTTTGAAAAAACCGGTTTTCATAATATATACAGGTAAATGAAAAATTACTTTGTCGTTTTAGGTATACTACTTCTGTCTATACAAGTCAGGATAAGGTATAGTTTTGACATGAAATAACTGCCACTTTGTTTGAACTTAAGACAAAGTAGCCATTAATGCTTGAAGTTGCATAATTTAACATATAAAGTAATGGGGCTATGAATTAGTGGTTTTATACCTTTTACATTTACCTGAGACTACTTTAACACAGTAATCTCAGATTTTACCTGATTGGCTATTGAAATTTCCTATGTCTTTCTTTCAGATTGTCTTTTCATCTTGACGTACTGTGTTCTTATTGTTGTTGTGGTCTGCAAATCATTAAGGTTAATTTGTATTATTGCACTTATATATAAAAATTTCCAAAGACATGACAAATATCTCATATTTCCAACAAAAAACTAGACTACTATTTTTTAAAATCAGATTTTTAGCGACATTTTAACTAGTTTGCAGTTAAAAGTGTCTCGTGAAATATTAATTTCCCTTCTAAGACTTTATATTAGATTGAAACAAAATAATCTCTTAATTTTCTCAAATTACTGCTATGACATGTTTTCAGCTACCATGCATTTGTATTATTTCTGGTTAAAAAAAGTTGTCATTGAAGTAATCAATTTGTTCAATAACATATCAATCCTCTTATGTTATGCAATCTAAGATGTTTTCGAAAATCGTTATATCACCGTTCATAGTCAATTTAGTTTAATTAATCTTGACTTCATATAGGAACTTCTTAGGAAGGAACAAAAGAAGTTAGCAGTATCCTTGAACTTCACTTTTCACTATATAGATGATAGTCTCTCACTAAATAATTAAAAATTTGGTGACTATGCTGAACGCATCTATCCCATCGAACTTGAGATAAAGGATACAACAGATACAGTTGAGTCTGCCTCATATCTTGACTTACATCTAGCAATTGACAATGAGGGTCGGTTGAAAACAAAACTTTACGACAAAATAGATTATTTCAGTTTCCTAATTGTCAACTTTCCATTTCTATGTAGCAACATTCCAGCAGCGCTTGAATACGGAGTATATATCTCCCGGAGTATATATCTCCCAGTTGATACGATATTTCAGGGCGTGTGTTTCCTATCATGATTTCGTTGATAGAGGGTTGCTGTTCACAAGGAAGCTATTAAACCAAGAGTTCCAAGTAGAAATCTTCCCTTCCTAAATTTTACGGACGCCATCACGAGTTGGTTGACCGTTAAGGAATACCTGTAACACAGATGACGACGGATATGTTCCAATTGTCGTTACAACAATCCCGTCCCTTCCCCTCGATGTGACCTACCGAATTAGACATATCACCGGGTTTGTACCTACAAGAGCAACACGACAGGTGCCACATGTGGAGCAGGATCTGCTTACCCTTCCGGAGCACCTGAGATCACCCCAGGTTTTGGTGGGGTTCGTGTTGCACAGTATTTGGTTTTCTATATTGTTTTGTGTGCTGGTGTATGTCTGTTTGTCTTTTTTAGCCATAGCGTTGTCAGTTTACTATCGACTTATGAGTTTGAATGTCCCTTTGGTATCATTAGCCTCTCCTTTGCATAACTCTTATAAAAAATAAAAAGATGTGGTAAGATTGACAATGACAAAAGCAACTATACACTAAAGACGAAAGGACAAGGCTGTAAATTACTACAGGCCCCGACCGTACGGCCTCTGTATATATATCACTGAAGTATAAACAAGTATGTGTAGAAAGCTTAATATGACTTGGGTTTCAGATCTAGAAGAAATATTACATGTTCATGCATCTGAAATATTGCTGAGCAATTATTTTTAGTTATACAGTACTTATTTACCATCACTTTGACATATGGCTCAAAATATTTTGTTCGGAAACCTTAAATGTTAGCGGGTACTCAGATTTTGGTCTATCTATTTATAACTGATGTGATCTTGCCATTTGAACTATAGTGACCTGAATATCGAAAGGGGTCACGTCCACCGTATTAGATTTAATGAAACCAAGTTTAAGACATTTTTTTTTCTTGAAAGATTATTGATAGATTAAAAAATCGTTATGAAACTAAGGTTACATATCCCTGGGCAAAGTTTAAGAATCAAATAATTTGTTTTATTTAAAGAAAACATGCCCACTAAAAAAAATGAATGGTAATTTAATTGGAAAGATCGAAAATGTGTAAAAATTGTAATCTGCTTACATGTAAAGAAAAAAGAATCAAAGAAAAGATCATTTCTTTTAAAAATAAAACCAAAATATCAAATAAAAGAGGGACGAAAGATAAAGATCAAACTCATAGATCGAAAACAAACTGACAACGCCATTAAAAAGACAAACAGACAAAAAATAGAAACCATAGAAAATATCAACCCCATAAAAACTGGGGTGATCTCGCTCCACTGACTGTTTTATAAATAGATTCGGTAAGTCACATTCGTGAAAAGGGAAGGTAAGTTACGACATAAGGAACATATCCGATATCAGTTGTTATATAACGGCTGATAAAATGGATGATTTCAAAATTTGAACTCTAGCATTCTGACTGTTTATAAAGATAAGGAAATTTTAAAAAAGTTGATATGCTATATGGTTTTTAAAATGTCTAGATTGCAAGATTTTCGTTTTACAGTGAGAAATAAATTAGCAAAAATGGTTGCATCACTGTTTGTTTACTGGATGTGCTGTTAATTTTTCTATTGAAAAATATTCTATAGTAAAAGAAGAAAGTTAAGTCTGTCGGTGTTAACCCATAAACAAAAAGAATGTCCTAGACTATTTTATCAGACCTCTAAGAAAATCGCTTGAATAATCGATCCCAAATAAAACTGCTAAGTTCTGTGTGGAGTGATGGTTGATTGTTAATTATATTTGTGAGCTGATAGTCTACCCAATATGTACTGTGCCTGCATATACTTCGTTAAAAAATAGACCTACGGATGGTCTATAATGAGAACCCCTCCCTGAGAATGACTGAGAAAAGTGCGAAACACTTAACAACTGCTTAAAATTTTATCTGTCCAAGAGCTATAACTCTTTTAAAGTAAGCAATACGTAACGAATCTAATAAATCTGACATTCCGAATAAGTTGCTATGAAAGCACTTGTTTAGGGATTAACAGGTTAGGATTTTCAGGACAAAAAATCAGTAAGAAGAAATGAAAGTCTTTATGTCGGACCAACAGGTAAAATTTGCAGTTATACCTGTTTGATTTTCTCTATTAACAGAATAGTTGTCTGATCTGGAAATTTACCGATTGTATCCTATTCCCGATTTTGACATTTTGTCTGAGAGTGGACTCACATGGCAAGGGATTACATATATAGAAGTAGACACTTACTGCTTCGAGCACAATGTCTCAGTTTTCTGAAGTTCATGCTATTCCATCAAGTGTTTTTTGCTTGATTTGTATCTTCTCAATTGATACATGAGATTAAAACATCGGTAAAATACTGTTGCCTTTAATTAAAAATGATGACAATTCCATTCCTTCTACATTATATTTGCCTAAATTTTTAATATCTTGTTGATGAGATTCATTGAAATTTGGGATGATCTTTTATTATTATTGCATCCAACAAATGATCAAAAGGTATTGTACTGACCTCAGCGTGAAAATTATTGGAGCAATAAATTGGCTAAAGAACGTATTAAACCGATTTCCGTGAGCAACGATATGTTTTCATCTTTTGGGGAATAAACTTAATCAGAATACTCGTGAACAAAAGTCAAAGAAGCCAAAAATATAAAACATTTGAGAACAATGAAACTAATAATCATTAATAAAACAGCTAAAACTGTTTAAAGTCAGCTTTGCCTGAACGAGTTTCATCCTAAAATTTAGGATAATTGGATATTTTCTAAACTGGACAATTGTATATTTTCTAAATTGGACAATTCCATATTTTCCTCACTGGACATTAACAGACAAAAGTTATGCCAATACTGAAGCACTGCTTACCGGATGCATGATACCTAGTGGGACTGATAGTCAACCAACTGCTATACCGACCCATGGGTATTAAAAGAAGCTTTGATACACGACACGTGTTTCTTCAACAACCTTTATATATAAAGGTAAATACAATTTCGGAAGCAAACACTATAAATCTTTTGTATGGGAGCATTAAATCCAAAACTGTTAAGATTTAGTCCTTTTAAATGTTACCCATGTATTGTATAAAGAATAAAGTAGCACGACTCACTGAAGTTCACCTAATTTCTGATTTTTACAAGGTTATTTGATATGGGAATACCTAAAACCTTATTTCAGTAGCGCCTAGTATTCATGAATAGAGATGGACAAAATAAAAAAAACTTGTATAGCTTTATATAATTAAAATAGATAATGGTGTCAAATGAGAATCTTGATATATCATTAAAAGTTATAGATGAGATACCCAAATATGTGTTATAAAAAGACCACGAAGAATTCATAAACATACTAGAAGTTCATAAAACGTTAACATCGTTTATTTGGTAAAAAAAGAATCATTCCAAAGTTCAAGCTTTCCTCTCATGTTAATCTTTCAAAGACCTTTTGGAAGAAAACCTAATTTCTGAAAATGTTTTCCTATCTAAATAAATATTTATTATTTATCGAGTTTCATGAACAGTAATGAACGAAAATAAAAATAGCAACCAACGCATATTGATCTTGACTATTTGATACCAGATCAAGGCGTTAAATTTGTGGGGTTGGTAAATGTACTCAACTATTTCATCATACTGCATATTGTAATCAGTTTCAGATCGAACCTCAGTTCCAGACAGATACTAATTAGCAAAAAGTAGACGCTAAAAAGAATTTCAAAAAAATATTAAATTACAAGTGACTAATATCTGGATGTAACGGGGTTATTCAGAGTTTTCTCCCACCTTGATAACATTTCACTACTGAGTAAATTGTCACAACAAGATTTCTAAGCCATAGACTGCTGACAACCAGGATGAATTCGATCAATTACACTGTTTTTTCATGAAATGATGTTTTCATGTAGCTAGGCTATAGAACAATGATACATTTTGTTTATGAGACATTAAAAACATTATACGGTGTTGTTCAGGATTTCTTTTGAGAGTAAATTCAATAACATTAGACAGAAAAGATGGAGATAAGATTTCTAATTATATTACAATTAGTATACAAGTCACACAAAATTGCAATAAAACATGGAACTTGAAGAACAATACTAGTAATGAATAAGCTCGACCTTGTACATATAACGATATCAATGACGGTTTTAGTTTCTTCTACGTAAAGCCTTCTAATCTTTCAAATCTTTTTCGGTTTCAGTATAGGTAAATGAATTATTTTTATTCGTTCGGATGGCGTATCTGATTTATATTTCTGATTGTTCCTTCTTTTTGTCTTATTTCCAAAGTTGTAACGACATTTTCTATTTGTGCTTTAAAAAGGTAAAACTATACTGCTTTAAAAATGAAATCAAATTGTTAATGTACAAATTCAAATAAAGATTAATTTTTTGTTATTTATTTATATCCTTCGGGTGTTTCGAGAGCGATTATTCTCACTTGCCAACTCTGTAAAAAGCAAGGTGCTTTTTGCTTTTTTTGTCTTGCTATTTAAAAATATAGACATCTGTCTCCTTGATTTAAGTACTCATTCTAATTTCTATGCACTTATACAGCGATTGAGTGGAATGCGATTACTTACCTTCTTGTAATATCTACTCTAAGCATACTCCAAGCTCCGCGGTTTGGTAATAATTATTACCGGCACGAGAATATTGAGGGGGCCAACATGGTTATTACCAACTACCGAATACAATACTTATAATGTTAAATATTTCAAGTACAGATAAGTTTTGTGATTTTTTTTTTTTTTTTTTTAGATTCATCAAATTTGTTTATTAATGATTGTTTTTTATGTTTATGCAGCCATGTTCGAAGGTTGATATGGTCATCGGATCCATAAATCTTAAAAATTATCATTAGTGTATGATTTGCCGGTACTGGTAAGTGATGTCTGCTATCTTTTACTCCTTCAGCTGATTTTCCTTCAGCTTTTATTGAATTTCTTGGTAAAAGTAGACATCATACAATACATTATGCGAAATGAGTTTCTGCTCGCATCTTCGTTTTGTAAAAAGGCTACAAAATCAATATTAACAAACTGTTAACAGGGTTTCAGTAGACAATTTAATTTTTAGAACTAGGTGCAAGTAACAGCGTAATTCAGAAATTTGTTTTCAAATCGAGTTCATTGAAGATATTTGTTGTAAACAACCAGGATAAACTCCATCGATTAGTGTAATTAAATTGTATATAGATAACCGCTTCATATGTTGCTTATGTAATATTTAGCGCTGTTGTTCATTTAAAAACAATTGATAATATTAGATGAGACTTACAACAAAGGGAGGATTGGAAATATCAATCTTGTAGATATAACACGAACGATACAAATCACAAGCAACAAAACAGATGAACAGACTAGTAAAAACAGATGAACAGACTTATAAAAACAGATGAACAGACTAATAAAACAGAGGAATACGTTATATAGATAGAATGGATAAGCGTGGATTCTTGAAAAAGAAACCATGAGCCCGGAGGGCGAATGGTTTGTTTTTCATGAATCTACGCTTATCCATTGTATCTATAACTTAAACTATTGTGTTAATTTCTTTTCAAAATTAAAGCCTTTTTTTAATTAGAAGGTATTGTAAGTGAGTTTAAATAACCATGTTATCGTGTCCAACGATGCATTGATAAATCTCAGATCACAATTAATTGGTTAACAAAACACAAATATAACACTTCTACCTTTAAAGACATTTATATTACCAGGCATATGAATATTATCTGTTTATACAAAATAAGACATATTCGAAATTATTTCTAATAAAATTGAAAATGGAAATGGGGAACGTGTCAAAGAGACAACACCCCGACCAAAAAGCATATATAAAGTATATATAATAAGTATGTTATCGAAATTTTTCTAGCACTCTAGGCACATCACGATTTTCTCGCATAGGAATTTGCGAACAAACCTTTGTAAAATTATGTAGTAAAACAGATGAAATCATACTATATTTATAAAACAAAAATTGACAAATAGAATGTAATCATTTTTGTTTCAAACATGTGAAATAGCCAATAATAATTAAAAAAAAAACGGTAAAAACTCGCTATTATTACAAAAATATCCACTATAACATGCAAAATTAGAAAAAAAACAGGATAACTTAAGAATTGGAACAACAGAGAGAATACAGGGATTCGAACCTAAACCGACAAATCCCTATCTTTGACTCATTGATGTTAACCATGCTAACCTCGCGGCTTCCAACTCATACTAGACGACTGCCTATTGTGTCTATATAAAGGTACAAGCCCTGTGTGTCCGATGAACCGATGTATATCAGATGTTCATTTAAATATATAAAATAGACATCTATAGTGTAACCCATTGGTAGCCGAGAGGTTTAGTCGATGTGTTGATGTCAGTCACACATAACAGATTTCAAGGAAGGGTTCGATTCCCAGTGAAGGCATAAAAAAATTACAAAAATTAAAGGTAAGTTTTTAAATTAATTCCATTAGTGAACAGAAATCAGTAAATTAGCCAATTCAAACTTAATGAAATTAGGCACACAAAGGAAACAATTGAATATAATTTGGTGAGTCAATTTCAGCGGCAGATTTAGGAAGCGTTGATTCTAGAAAAAGAATCCACGGTAAATGAATAGGCTGACGTCATCACAATGGTTTAATGATCACCAACCAAAAAAAAAATCTTTTATCAATTCGATTTTGCATCTAAGCCAGGGGTTATATTAGGAGCCAGTCCGGAAGGGGTCCCGATTAGCATGCGTCACCCGCATTTGTGTGCATTTAGTGCTTATTGTTTTAACAATAAGTGTTAAATGCTAAAACATGTTGTTACTTTATATAAATTTTTCTACTGATATCTTATTTCAAAAGATATTATGATGATCAGTATTTTACATGTAGCTTTCACATCAATATCAAAAACTTTGTTTAGCCTATATTTCCCATCGTTTGAACATTCTTTTTTTACATTTACCTGAGACTACTATAACACAGTAATCTCAGATTTTACCTTATTGTCTATTTAAATTTCATATGTCTTTCTTTCAGATTGTCTTTTCATCTTGACGTACTGTGTTCTTATTGTTGTTGTGGTCTGCAAATCATTAAGGTCAATTTGTATTATTGCACTTATATATAAAAACTGCCAAAGACATGACAAATACCTCATAATTCCAACAAAAAACTAGACAAACTATTTTGTATCAATTATGTATTTTTTTTAACAAAAATTAGATTTTTAGTGACATTTTTTAAACTAGTTTGCAGTTAAAAGTGTCTCATGAAATATAAATTTTCTTTCTAAGACTTTATATTAAACTGAAACAAAATAATCTCTTAATTTTCTCAAATTACTGCTGTAACATGTTTTCAGCTACCATGCATTTGTATTATTTCTGGGAAAAAAAATTGGCATTGCTGTTATAAATTTGTTCAATAACATATTAATTCTCTCATATTATGCAATATAAGAAGGTTTCGAAAATTTACTTCATCATTTGCAAATCATTTGGGAAACTTCTATGCTACCATGTTTTGATTTATGTACTTAACTTCAATTTGGATAGACATTTTATTTAAGAAATAATTTTTTCATGCCATGCTTTATGCTCATTTTAACATGGTTAGGCATTATGTTTGTCAATATCTTTATACCAAGCGTTAGCGAGGTGTAAAATATTGACAAATATCATGCCTACCCATGTTAAAATTAGCATAAATCATGGCATGATAGAATTATTTCCATTCTGATAGGAATATTTAGAACTTTTGTACTTCGAAGCGGATCTTTGATACACTGTCAACGTATATTGTTCCGCCTTACAGAAGTTCCATTGGAAACTTTGTTATAAACAATGTCATAATATCTGTTCCTGTTGGAACAAATATTCTATACCATTTATTCCGTTAGGAACATTTACTGTAATATTTATTCCAGTGGAAATAATATTCCAGAATATAGTTCCCATTGGAACTTATATTATGAAGGAACTTCTATTCCGTGACAACACATTCAAAAGGAAGCCATTTTGATTTGATGAAACAAAACCGTTGTAGAAAATCAACAGTTGAACGATAAAAAATTTACATATATACGTAAACTTACTTTTAGAATGATATTATTTAATTTCCTAGGGAGCAACACCAACACAACTGACCATTTCGACCTCCGGCGTTGTTCAAAATACAACTGACGTTGCAATTTCAATTGTGACGTCAATCACGTGCAGCCCATGTTTTATTGTTATTAGAACATGGCTTTGTTTCCAAAGCGAAAGAAGAACGTCATATTAGAATATTCAATAAATTTCAGTTAAATCATATTAATGTTAAACAAGAGAGTTAATTGGTGCACGCACCAAATATTACGGATCATAGTCAATTTAGTTTAATGAATCTTGCATAACTCTATAAAAAATAGAGTAATGTCTTATGATTGACAATGGTAACTACTAAAGACGAAAGGATAATGCTGTAAAATACTACAGGTCCCTACCGTATGGCCTCTGTATATATATCACTGATGTATAAACAATGTTTAGAAAGCTAATATACTTTTGGTTTCAGATCCAGAAGAAATATTACATGTTCATGCATCTGCAATAATGCTAAGCAATTCTTCTTTGGTTATACAGTATTAATTTTCGATCGACATACGATGATTTCATACTATTGGATACCTGTACTGTTAAACAGAAAATAATAAGTAAGATCAATGAATATAACAAACTTTGTCATTAAAACTGTGTATACATTTTGATTTAAGCTTTTTAAGTAATGGTACAAAGAACAGCAGGATAACAACTGTTGGTGCGTGAACAAGAAATGTAGGAAGCTAATATCCATTGTGATATTGTGTATGGGAAGTATAAGCTTTTTTTGAGTCCTTGGAAGTATAAATATGAGTGTATAGGTTTTCCTGATTCTTGAATCTGCTTGTATGAGGGTGTCAGATGGAATAGCAACAAGACGGTATTTTATATCAAACAACGCCGTGTCTGCCAAAAAGAATAAACAACTGTGTCAAAGTTCCCCATACGGAGTAAAAATGATGATAGGATAACAGTGCAAAAACAAATGTTTCTAGAATAACCTCCATCATGTACGTTCGAGACAAAAGTTTGGAAAGCAAAACATAAAAAAAATGTTGAAAGCATCAAATAAAAATGCCTCATCAGAACAGCCAAAACCTTCATGGGCCATCTTTTCCTGAGGGAGTTGAAACATTGATACAGTTACATAAATAATGATCATGATCTTGTGAACCCAATATAAAGAATCTTCATCTGTTTAAGTGTACATAATTGATATTTTTTTGGTTTCTATTGTTACGCCAGAAAATCGCCTTTTAATTGTAGCCAACAAAAGACACACATCAGTAATAAAATGAAACAAGATTTATTATACACAAGTCTACAAGAATATTACATAAAAAGAAATGTCAACTTAACTGTCAAAATATATGTCCAATCTTTTATCTTTTCTTTATCCGGAAATCTTCACGGAAATCCACAGAATATTACGTCCAATAGGTCACAATTTAATATGATGTTGTTAGTAAATAAAAGTGTCAATCCAACTACTGAGAATGTTGATGTCTATCGATGTCTAAGTCTATCTATGTCTATCTATGTCTAAGTCTATCTATGTCTAAGTCTAACTTTAGGGTCTGCATTCTTATATATATATAATCAAACGGAAACTTCTAGACAACGCTAGAAATATAAATTACGCATCTTTTGTTATGATCATTCTGGAAACGTTATGTAAGTGAAATAGAAAGTTCTAATCATTCCATGAGTATGAATGATTGTTCCAGTGAATTCTAAACTTCATAGTTGTAACACAATGTATATTATTTTGTACACAATGTATAAAATAGGCCACACAAAACAAATTAGGCCAACTAAATAAATATGATAGTTACAATATCATAACACTATCAATGCCAAGGATAAGAGATCAAGGGTCAAAAGTTTGGGAATATCAATTAAAATGAAGAGAGGATGATCTACTTTTATTTGCACATTCACAATCTCCATCCAGCTTTTCATAATAAAATTGATATACATCAGGATAAAATGGTTCATCTTGATAAAGTGCAAGTCAAAATCACACATACTTACCACGAATAGATAGTGACTCCTATCAATATTCACTGTTTAGAGTTGATTATACAGGCTAAGCAGATACAACGTTAATATAAAAAAACAAAATACAGTATTCGAATAGCTATCTTTATGGATTTGTAGTAGATGAAACGAATTGTTATATTTTTTTTTTTTTTTTTTGTCTGGATACAATATATTTCCCAAAATTGTACTTCATTTATAGGCACTGTGAAATTGACCTTCGGCCGACTAACCCCAAAATCAATAGGGGTTTTGTCCTTTCTTAGAGTAATTTTCAATCTAAAAGGTTTATTTAAACATTATGGTATAAATACTTTTATCCGCAACCCAAATTTTGACCGATTACAGGTTACTATTTGCTGGCGACCTGAAAATCACTTGGGTCTTCTTCAATTCATAGACCATTACCATACCACGTTTGGCATCACTTTTACATATGGCTCAAAATTTCGGAAAATAGCTTGAATAATCGAACAAAAGTTCTGTGTAGGGTGATGGTTGATTGTTAATTATATTTTTGAGCTGATAGTCTACCCAGTGTGTACTGCGCCTGTATATACTTCTTTCAAAAAAAATTATTGACCTACGGATGGTACATATTCAGAACCACCCCCTTCCAGTAACCCCACCCTTAAAAAAACACACACACACACACACACACAACAAAACACAACAAAACACTTAGCAATCACTAGAAACAAATGGTTAACATGAAGATCCTAAAAACCTAAACTTCTCATAGTTTAACCACATGTCAAAAACTATTCTTATGATAGTCAATAGAATAAAATGTAAGTATTATGTAACTAATCTGATAAATCTGACGGCACTTGTTTATAGATAAACAGATGAGAATTTTTAGGACAAAAAAAAAACTGTTAGATAAAATGCCGGACAAAATGGCAAAATTTGCAGTTATACTTTCTTTGACTTTTATTTTAACAGAATATTTGTCTGATCTGCAATTTTACCGAACACTTAATCTTCATTATAAAGTAAGAGAATAAGACAAATGTGTATTTGAGTTAAGCCTTCCAATTGATATTTTATAGTGTGTCCTTCTATGTTGTGATTTTATACTATTGTTTCAGAAAAGGGAGATGGTTTGGTACCATTAAAACGTTTAATCCCGCTGCAAATGTTTGCACCTGTCCTAAGTCAGGAATCTGATGTACAGTAGTTATCGTCTGTTTATGTAGTTCATACGTGTTTCTCGTTTCTCGTTTTTATATAGATTAGACCGTTGGTTTTCCCGTTTGAATGGTTTTACACAAGTAATTTTTGGGGCCCTTTTATAGCTTGCTGTTCGGTGTGAGCCAATGCTCCGTATTGAAGGCCGTACCTTGACCTATAATGGTTTACTTTTATAAATTGTTACTTGGATGGAGAGTACCACATCTTCCTTTATCTATATGCATGAATTTTCATGCGGCGCAAAGGATGACAATAATCATGTTTACCCCTCCTTGTCACTATTATACTAAGTATAAATTAGTAAAATAGTCTCAGGCCATCCAGAAAATGCAATACTGATTATTCTATTAATAATATTATAAATAAACGGATGTTTTATCTCTCCATTGTGTAATGTTTATAGTACATTGACAAATGTTTAAGATTTTAGTGACGTTGGTCAAATTTATGATTATCAATATACAAGGGAGGATCCATGAGCCGAGCGTAGCTAAATGCTAAATAAATCTGTTATAAATCGTGAATAACAAATTACAAATCTTATATTATTTTCAACATTGGACATCTCACTAACATCTTCCCCTTATCCTCAATAATTTCAAGAAACTATACAGACATAAGTTTATTCCCGATATTCCCGGGCTTGTGTTTCCTATCATGATTTCCTTGATAGAGGATTGCTGCTCACAAGGAAGCTATTAAACCAAGAGTTCCAAATGGTGAAGTTGAAATCATCCCTTCGTAAATTTTACGGACGCCATCACGAGTTGGTTGACCGTTATGGAATAACCGTTTCACAGATGATATCGGATATGTTCCTTATGTCGTAACTACAATACCCTTCCCTTTTCACGAATGTGACTTACCGAATTAGACTATTTACCGGATTTGTAATAACATAAGCAACACGACGGGTGCCACATGTGGAGCAGGATCTGTTTACCCTTCCGAAGCACCTGAGATCACCCCCAGTTTTTGGTGGGGTTCGTGTTGCTTAGTCTTTAGTTTTCTATGTTGTGTCATCTGTACTATTATTTGTCTGTTTGTCTTTTTATTTTTGGCCATGGCGTTGTCGGTTTGTTTTCGATCTATGAGTTTGACTATCCCTCTGGTATCTTTCGTCCCTCTTTCATTATTTAAAAGGGGGAAGGGTGGCATTACAATATTGTATACCATCTTAAAATTTATAAGAAACTATAATCCGCCAAATTGGATGTATGTGACTTGGATTATCATGTTTATTTTCAAAATTCACATTGGTATTTTGGTTTCGTCGGAATACGAGACCAAGAGATGCAAATTCGTGGCGGTTTAAACTATTTAGCTAGCTATAAAACCATTTAATCTACCATTTTCTACATAAGGAAATGCCTGTACCAAGTCAGGAATATGACAGTTGTTTTCCAATCGTTTGATGTGTTTGAGCTTTTGATTTTTTCATTTGATAAAGGACCTCCTGTTTTGAATTTTCTTTGGAGTTCGGTATTTTTGTTAACTATAGTTGCTGATGGAAAATTGTCTCATTGGCAAATTTAACGGGGTAAATGTCCATTTTGGTTGTTCTAAATAAGACGTAGATATAGTGACGATAATATGCTGCAAACAAACTTTTATTCACATTGAAAATATATAATTGTAATATATATTTATTTCAAATGTTAACTTGAAGTTTCCTTAGAATTTGAACTGTGAAATGTGCCTGCTCAAGTGTGAAAACGCGCATTAGTAAGAATAACACAGTATATATAGTACCAGAAAATTTGGCGGGGTTGTTTGCACGATTAGTCTTTTCCTTACTGTCCGTCAATGAAGTAAGGAATGAATGAGTGAGTAAATATTGTAAACATAGCGTATAGTATAGTAAAGCATACTAGCTTGACTCTTTTGATAAATTGATATGGTGACACAATCATACCTCTTCTTATTTTTATATCATTACATGATATAGTTTAGTAATCAAACAAACATCATAATGTTATAAAAGATTTAATGTAAGTGCATGCTATTAATAAGATAAGTGCAATAATGTATACGTATAGCATTATAAAATGTGTACTCCCTATTTCGAAAAGTTCCCGTTTAAAATAAATTTTAACACGACAGGTTTGTTTTACAATAACATATTATATATATATATATATATATATATTGAATTTCTTTCAACGGACAATGTTCAGATCCGTATTAATGTTGCTTTTCATAAATTTCTGGTTTCAAAATGAAACAAAACATGGCCATATACAAAGACAAAACCGCGTCCTTGTGTAGTAATCAAAATTGACAAAACCGGATCCTTCCATTTTTATTCCATGTACATAAATACAAATAATGAGATGTTCAAAGTGACTAGTCTTGCAATCTGGATGTTAATATCTTTATTTCCGTATCTTTCTTTGCGTACAAGGTGCACAATTTTATGAGAAAATTAAACAAATTCAAGGCAAGGTTCACTCAATTTATCATTTTGACGTGGCTTTTTACTTATTCTCCGTTAATGTAGAACGGTTGAAGAAAATATTACATCTCACAATCGAAAATAGTTATATGTGTATTTATATCAATATCATAAAAATAACAAATAAATAAACAGAAACCCTATCTTTTCTCTGTCTGTTGATGGTCCGTCACCGTACCGGATATTAGATACTATTGAGTCAAAACATTTTTTTGCCGTGGTAGTTTAGACACAGTGAGAATGTATGAAACTAATTTCCGCGGATATGTTTTTATTTGAATAAATTTTATCAGATTACTCGAGACCAAAAGTATAAGTAGCAAAAAATCTAAAACGTTTGAGAACACTTAAAACAAAAATCATAAATCAAACAGCTACAACTGTTTAATGTCAGTTTTGCTTGAGCGACGTTTCACCTTAGATGTAGGAATTTTGCATGTTGTCTTAACTGGACAGTTGTATATTTTTCTTAACTGGACGATTGCCTTTTTTTCTTAACTGGACAATTGCATATTTTCTAAACTGGACAATTGCTTATTTAATTAACTGGAAAATTGCATATTTTCTTAACTGGACAATTGCTTATTTTCTAAACTGGACAATTGCATATTTTTTGAACTGGCCATTAACAGACAAAAGTTATGCCAATACTGAAGGTGTATGATACCTACTGGGACTGATAGTCAATCAACAGCTTTTCCGTCCTATGAGTATTGGAAGAAACCAAGATACACGACACGTATTTCATTTTTAAGGTAAAACAGTTTGGGAAGCAGACATTACGTCTTTTGCATATGAGCATTAAAACCAAATGGCAAAAACTTAGTCCTTTTAACCGTCATCTATGTGTTGCATAAAGAATAAAGGATCGCAACTTACTGTGGTACACCTAATTTCTGATTGTACAAAGTTATTTGATATGAGAATACCTAAAACCTTAATTTAATAGCGCTTAGTATTCATGAATAGAGATGGAAAAAATAAACAACATCATAGTCTTATATGATAATCAAAATACATTGTTGAAATGGGAATGTTGATATACCATTAAAAGTTACAGATGAGATACGCATATATGTGTTATAAAAAGAATATAAAGAATTCATACAAATACAAGAAGTTGATAAAACGTTAAATGACATGTTAACATCCTTTATTTGGTATAAAATAATCATTCTTAATTTCAAGCCTTACTCATGGTAATCTTTTGAAGACCTTGTGGAAGAATATCTAATTACTGGAAACGTTATCCTAACTAAATGAAGATTTATTATAGATAGAGTTTCATGAACGATAATAAATGGAAACAAAAGTAGTAACCAACGCATTTGTTATTGACCATTTGATACCAGATCAATGCGTCAAAGTTATGGGGTTGGTAGACGTAGTTAAAACATTTCATCATACTGCTTTTTGTAATCAGTTTCAGATCGGATTCAGTAACAAACAGATACTAATTAGTCTGAAGTAGCCGTTTACAACAAAATTATTATATATAAATTTACCTCTGTACGTTGTTTTATTTAACGCCATTTGTTCCCAAGTTAGAGTTGTCTTTTTGACACTATTCCTACATCTGTTTTATAACTACCTGTTACGTCTATATTATATAGGCACCTACGTTTTAATATTGTATTTATATTGTGTCATAGATCAAACTCATTCGTTCAGTGTATGTTTACTTGTTTTTGTTTAAATGTCTTTTTAATCGAATTCAGCCATTTCAATTGATATTCTATAATGTGTCTTATTATGTTGTAATGTTACACTACTGTCTCAGGTTAGGGTGAAGGTTAGTGCCTGTTAAAACGTTTAAACCCGCTGCATTTTTATGCATCTGTCCTAAGTCAGGAGCCTGTTGTTCAGTGGTTGTCGTTTGTTGGTGTTGTCCATAATTGTTTTACACTAGTCATTTTGGGGCCCTTTATAGCTTGCTGTTCGATGTGAGCCAAGACTCCGTATTGGAGACCGTTCTTTGACCTATAATGTTAACTTTTTATACATTGTGACTTGGATGGAGAGTTGTCTCATTGGCACTCATACCACATCTCTTATTTATGTTTAAAAGAATTTCAAAACAAAATTAAATTACAAGTGACTAATATCTGGATGTAGCGGTGTTATTCGGTTGTCTCCAACCTTGTTTAAAAATATTGTCACAACTAGATTTCCAAGTCCTATACTGCTGACAACCAGGATTAACTCGACAAATCGCACTGTGTTTTCATATAATTATGCTTTCATGTTACTAGGCTATAGAATAATGATACACATGGTTTATGTGACATTGAAATCATTATACGATGTTTTTAATGTTTTCTGTTGAGAGTAAATTCAATATCTTTAGACAGAAAAGATGGAGATAAGATTTCTAATTATATTTCATTTAGGATGCAAGTCACACAAAATTGCAAGAAAACATGGAACAATACTGAATACGCTCGACTATGTACATATAACGATATCAATTACAGGTTTAGTTCCTATTTTTGTCTTCTTTCCAAAGATGTACTAACGGTTTCTATTTACGCTTTTAAAAGGTTAAACAAAACTGATTTAAAAAGGTAATAAAATGATAAATGTATTAACTTCAAAAAAAAAATGAAATGAAGATTCTTTTCATTTATTTATCCCTTCGGTTGTATCGAGATAGAGAAAAACAATCTCATGTGCAAACTCTGTAAAAAAAACAAGGTTCTTTTTTCTTTTATCTGACTATTTTAAACTAGGTATCTGTCTTCTTAATTTGAATACTAATTCTAAATGTTGTGCTGAAATCTACACATAACGGCAAATGAATGGAAACCGAGTATCTATACGTTTGCCATGAGACCTATTATTAAATTGTCTTTTATCAACAATATTCATGATATCACAAGTAGAAGTTTTAGATAGGTTGTCCCATTATATTGTCATTTAAACCCAGGGGATATGCTGTCTGCAGTCGTTTAATCCAAGACTGTTCGATAATTTTACGGGAATCTTCAAATTGTTTATTTTATTGCCCTTGTTGTTTGTGGATCGTTTCGGGTGGTTGGAATCTTATAAATGTAATATTCTTTTTTTTTTTTTTTTTTTTTTTTTTTTTTTTTGCTGATTTGCGTCTACTGTCTTTGTGCTTCTTACGAATCTTTTAAGTTGCAAATTGTAACTGATTTTTACAGTTTGTTCTCATGTTGTGCTATAACACCATTGATTCAGAGTAGAGTTGAGCTCCATAAACATGTTAAACCCTACCACATTTTTATGTACCTGTCCCAAGTCAGGAGCTTGTAGTACATTGGTTGTCATTGGTTCAGGTTTGTAATACATGTATTTGTTTTTTGTAAATTGTTTTGTTATAAATAAGTCCGTTAGTTTTCTCGTTTGAGTTGTTTAACATTTTTCTTGTAGGCCCTTTTATAGCAGACTATACAGTATGTGTTTTTCTCATTGTTGAAGGCTGTACGGTGGCCTATAATTGCTTACTACCTTTTCATTTTAACTCTGTTGGAAAATTGTCTCACTGGATTTCATACCACATCTCCTCATTTTTTTATATATCCAAATAAAGTTCCCTGAAGTCACAAAAAAACTTCCCCCACTTTAAGCTCTAGATCAACTACTGATGTTTTATTGAACGATAATATAAGTAGGAATTGTACGCATGTATTTTTGTTATAAAGAGTAAAAGTATTGAGAAATGTTATGGGGTTGAAATTTTCATGTCCTTAGAAGGAGGGTCTATAATTTTATTTTCCGTCCTCAAGGTGAGGACTTGAAAAGAAATAAGAGAAATCCAATTGTTTCCTCCAGTCCCTCCCAATGAAAGAAAATGGCCAGTCCCTTAATTATGGTTAATTTGTATTATTGCACTTATATCTAAAGTGATTTAAAGTGACATTTATAATGGTCTGCAGTTAAACTATTCATTCTTTTTCTAAAACTTAATGAACAATATGATAGCTAGACGATGACATTCAAAAACAGATATCTTTTAAATTCGGAAGATATCAGTAGGTTTCCTTAAGTATGTGACGTTTTTTCTAAGATACAATTGTCATCCAGACAATTACTCCCTTTTAACACAAAATACGACCATTCTAAAATACTGCATGTTAAAGATTTAACAGTAATATTAGACTAAAACAAAATGATCTCTTAATTTTCTCAAAAATATAATAGAATTACTACTGTGACATGTTTTCATGCCATGCATTTGTTTTATTTCTGGTTTAAAAGTCGTCTTTGCTCTCATAAATGTGTTTAATAGAATATCAATTCCAACATATTATGCAATTTAAGGATGGTTTTCAAATTTTATCTCATCATTTGCAACACATGTGGGAAATCACTATGCTCCCAAATTTTGATTTTATGTACCGTAGTTCTATTTGGATTGATATTTTATTATTCAATTAATTTCAGTTAATCATATATCACGTTTCAAAGTCAATTTATTATACTGATTCTTGTGCACTCTAATGTAAGGGACCATAAATTGCACCTATTTTGACAGGTTTTTTTTTTTACCTACGTTATTTAAGATCCAGGCAAAAGTTTCCTTTCTGTAATTATATTGTAAATGCATCATTGTTTTCTTATAGTTCCACAAATTGAATTTTGAATCCATACTGAATTATAGAAATATTTGAACTGTCCTTCAAACGACTAAAGATTCTGTAATGAGGAGTACCTAAATTACACCCATCCTTAAATTCACATCCGTGAAAATAAAAATAACTAATGTTTTGTTTTATTTCGCACATATTTAGAACAATTTGACAATAGTCCATGCTTACTATTCATTCTGTCAGGAATGGGTGCCTGGGACATATTTTAATTGCTTTTTTTCAAAAGTTGACTTTTTGTGGACGTTTCCGTAGATTTTACTTTTTTTCATTGGATACTTCATCTGTTGATATATAATGTGACCGTTTGTGCATATTTAACGACATTGAAAGACGCATAATGAAAAATTATAAAAATTCAAATTATTTAATCTCCAAGAAAACTTGTAAGATTTCCGATGCTTTATTTGTAAAATAGGTGCATTTATATGCATTGGTTTTCAGATTTAGAAGAAATTTGCCATGTTCATGCATCTGAATGCTGAGCAATTCCTCTTTTTTAGTATACAGTACAAGCCTTAAGTGCAATGCAAATAATGAAATTTGTGATTGAAACTGCATACAAATTTTGATTTACGCTTTTAAGCAATGGTACATAGAACAGCAGGACAGCACAATTTACTTTGGTTCGTGAACAATAAGTAATGCTGGAATCTGATTTCACTGTGGTATTGTGTACGGGAAGTATAAATTTTCAGTATGAGCCCTTGGAAATAGATCTGTATCTGTATGTGGGTGAATGGGTTTTCTGTCAGATGGAATAACAACAAGATGGTATGTTATATAAATCAACACTATTTCAGCCAAAAAGAATAAATAACTTTGTCAAGTTTCTCCATACTGAGTAAAAACAATATGATGGGATTTCAATGCCAAAAGAACAAACGTTTCTGGAATAACCATCATCATGTACGTTCGAGACAAAAATTAAGATAGCAAAACATAAAAAATAATTTATAAAGCATAAAAACAAAAATGCCTCAGCAGACAGCCAAAACCGTCATAGGCCATCTTTGCCCGAGAGAGTTGCAACCTTACTACAATTACATTGATACTTATTATAACCTTGTGAACCCAATACCAACAATATTCATCTATTTTAGTAAACATATTTAAAAAATTGTTAATTTCTGTTGATGTCAAGGGTAGTGACCAAAGATTAACATAAGATCAAGGGTCAGAGTCAAAAGTTTGAGAATGTCAATTAGAAAGAAGGGAGGATAATTTACTTTGATTTGCATTTTGACAATCTTCATCCAGCTTTTCATAATTAAATTGATAAACATCAGAATAACGGTTCATATTTATAAGATGCATATCAAAATCACCCGTTCTTACCACGAAGAGATGGTGACTTCTATTAATAGACTCTGACTATTATGCTTATTAAGATAAGGAGATTTCAAAATAGTTTATATGCTAAATGGTATTTAAACCAGTCTAGAGTGCAACATGTTTTTACAGAGAGAAATAAATGAATAAAAATGGCTTGCATCACTGTTTGTTTAATGGATGTTCTGTTAATTTTTCGATTGAAAATATCCTAGTAGTAACGAAAGAATATAGTTAGGTCTGTCGGTATCAATTCCAAAACTAAAATCAAAATGACTGTCTTAGACCTCATAGAAATCGCTTGATTAATCGAACCCAAATGATAAGTTTTGTGTGGAGTGATAGTTGATTGTTAATTATATCTTGGAGCTGATAGTTTAACCAATATGTGCTGCGCCTGTATATAATTCGTTAAATGAATAATAGACCTAAAGATAATACATATTGAGACCCCCCCATAAAAAAAAACACAAAAAAAACAACAAAAAATACCAATTACTTATTATAAATAATTGGTTAACATAAAGATGCAATCAATCGAAACTACTCATAGTTTAACAACATGTTAGGAACTATTCTAATGATAATAAATAGATAAAAAGTGCGGAACATTGAACAACTACTTGTATATGTTTAAGAGCTATAAAAGTAAGTTATACGTAATTAATCCAATAAATCTGACAATCCTGTTCAGAATAAGTTGCTATGAAAGCACTTGTTTGTGGATTAACAGACTAGGAGTTTTAGGACCAAAAAATCCGTTAGACAAAATGAAAGTCTAATGTCGGACAAACAGGAAAAATTTGCAGTTACACTTTTACAATTTTACAGGAAAGTCGTCTGATCTGCAAATTTACCTATTGTGTCCTATTCTCGCTTTTGACGTTTGCCTGAGTGTCGATTTGCATGGCGGGTGATGCATGCATAGCAGGAGACGCTTAATTTTTCGACGCACAATGTCTATCTAGTTTGAAGTTCATGAGATTTCCTCTGTTTTTCTTTTTTTTACTTGATTTGTATCTTCTCAATGGATACATGAGTTTTACAAACAGACCAAACGTATGCCAATACTGAAGCACTGGTTACCGGGTGCATGATGCCTTTATGAGACCGATAGTCAACCAACTTCTAAAACGACCCATGAGTATCAAAAGAAACACGACACTGGTTTCTGGAACAACCTTCATATATACGGTAAAAACAGTTTGGGAAGCATAAACTATATTGCACGCATTAAAACAAAAAGGGTCAACATTTAGTCCTTTTAACTGTCATCCATGTATTGTATAAAGAATAAAGGAACATGACTAATTTCTGATTTGTACAAGGTTACTTGATATGGGAATAACCTAAAGAATCATTTCAGTAGCGCTTAGAATAAAGATGGAAAATATATACACTAACATAGCTTTATATGATAATCAAAATGCATTCTTCAAATGGGAATCGTGATTTATCATTAAAACTTATAGATGAGATACACAAAAATGTGGTTTAAAAAGACCATAAAGAATTCATAACAGAGAGACGAAAGATACCAAAGGGACATTCAAACTCATAAGTCGGAAATAAACAGACAACGCTATGACAAAAAAGAAAAAGATCAAATGACAAACAATAGTATACAAAACAAAACAGGAAAAACTAAAAACTGAACAACACGAACCCCACTAAAAACCGGGATGACTTCAATTCGGGTAAATAAAACGTCAAATGAAACGTTAACATCGCTTATTTAATATAAATGGGTTCTCAACTAAAATTTTAAATTCTCACGAACGATTTTTTAAATGAATTATATGAAATAACATAGAAGTAGCATTTTTATTTTGTAAAATTCTAATTTTGTTCAATTCTATGAAATATGTGTCGCATTTTTTTTTTTCCAAGTTTCATTTTTGATACTAGGGCATCTATTTTCAGGCATTAATGCTGTTTCAAAGTTAATTTCTGTTTTTAGAATTAAAATTTATCCCGGGTCCTGATTTTTCAAATACAGGGCGTTGTGACATCTAAATGCAGGTGAGATGCCAAAAACCTTTCATGATCGGCTTTGGCATTTTTTTCCTTCCAGATGCTGGCATCCCGAATATTCCGGCTGCTGGCATCCCGAATTAACTGGATGCTGGCATCCTGAATTGGCTGGATGCTGGTATCCCGAATGACCGGATGCTGGCATCCCAAACTGTAGGAGTGCAGTCATCACAAACCATCCGATTGCTGGAATCCAACAAGTTCTGTATGATACTGTTTGCCGAATGTCTATACTCCAGTGGTTAATTACGAATTTCGAGTTCACAAAATGCGTCAATTTTATACTTGAAAGACCCTAAAACCGTTTTTGAAATAAAAAAAAAAAAAAAAACTCTTGAATGTGAAGTTGAAAACAGGATTACTTTGTTTGTAAACTTATATTTGTTCTACCTAACAGAAGTTCCACTGGAAACTTTGTTATAAACAATGTCATAATATCTATTCCTGTTGGAACAAATATTCTATACCATTTATTCCGTTAGGAACATATACTGTAATATTTATTCCTGTGGAAATAATATTCCAGAATATTTTTTCCTTTTGGAACTTATATTATGAAGGAACTTCTATTCTGTGACATGTTTACTTTCTTATTTTTCGTTCACGATGATAACTTCCTTGACATGATTTTGTTTTTGGCAAATCCAATGCAAAAATATAACGCAAAAAAAAAAGCATAAACAATTTTTTTCTACTGCTTGTTGTTTTCCTCCCAACACTATGTAAGATGACGTCAGGGAGGTTATGACGTAAGATGTGATTTGCAATCATGCGTAGATATTCAGAGACTGTTAACATGATGAGGAATGAATTTATAAAAATTACTTCTACTAATATTCTTGAAAGATAATTATCGGTCTAAAAACAGAAAATGCTTTATTCTCTTTGTCAGTCATTTGTTCTTTTTTTTTTTCTGATGTAGAATACGATAAACACATGCACCATTTGCACAGGCACTTGTCTCAGAAAAAAAATTTCTATATACCTTAATATAACGCAAGGTACTTAACTCGCGGTTTTGAAAATGTCAGCTGGTCGCGAAATTCCGTTATATAGATATAGGAAGATGTGGTGTGAGTGCCAATGAGACAACTCTCCATCCAAATAACAATTTATAAAAGTAAACCATTATAGGTCAATGTACGGCCTTCAACACGGAGCCTTGGCTCACACCGAACAACAAGCTATAAAGGGCCCCAAAAGTACTAGTGTAAAACCATTCAAACGGTAAAACCAACGGTCTAGTCTATATAAAAAACGAGAAACGAGAAACACGTATAAATTACATAAACAAACGACAACTACTGTACATCAGATTCCTGACTTAGGACAGGTGCAAACATTTGCAGCGGGATTAAACGTTTTAATGGTACCAAACCTTCTCCCTTTTTCTGAAACAATAGTATAACATCACAACATAGAAAAACACACGATAAAACATCAATCAAAAACGTAAATTAACATGCCGATTTATCGGTTGTCAACCCCACTAAAACTTGTTATGTCGTAAATCTAATTTGATTTTTCTACAAAATGGTGTATAACACGTCTACTTTTGTTGTCGGAATCATCTGAAGCAGGCCTACCCAAGTATGTCAATCGTAATTATTTTTCAAAACTGCGAGTTAAGTACCTTGTGTTTTATTAAGGTATATAGGAATTTTTTTTCTGAGACAAGTGCCTGTGACTATTTGTCTGCGTTATTGCGGCAAATCCATACCGCATGACGTCATTACAATTTTGTTTGAAATTTGTGAAGTCGACATGGTTGCAATGGGTAGGAAAAAAGACACTTTTTTAGCTAGTACATATACAATATATGTACATTGTCGAAAAATATAAAATCTATTTGTATGAGCTTTTGAAACAGGACGAAAAGCGAGGCTCGCCGAGCTTTTCTCCTGTTTCGTAGCGAATACAAATAAATTTTATATTTTCCGACAATGTACATCTATTGTTTTTATCCTGAAATTTACACCCAACACTTGAAACTTTAGATGTTAAAATCTAAATCATTCTCTCTAATTTTTCAAAGAAATCGAAATAGTTTAAATGCGGACCGCGAAGAGGACCCCAAAATGAACTGGTACGCAAAAAGAAATATCCACATTACCGCTTGCTCAAAATGGAAGCGAGATAACAGGAGACTTTATTTGTACAAGTACAAATAAAGCAAAAAATTATTTGTGTACCTGTTATTTGTATAATAGTTAGCTGACTGCAGGATAAACTGCAATTTATGATCATTTTAATATGACAGAAATGAAATAGGATGTTAGTCATACAGGTAAGTAAAAATTGACTGATTTTGCTTATTTTTTCCATTCAGTATAATGGGTTTTCGTGCTATTTAGAATGCATTTTGACGTCACAATTTCCATTGAAAAAGCATGCATAGTACGAATTCATATTAAGTACGAAAACATATGATCTGACGATATACGACCTGCATTTCAATGATTTGAAACCATGAAACTGTTTACGTAGAAAAGCAATAGCTGGATAATCAAGACGGCAAATATGATCAAATATTGCAGTTGAAACGATTGGGCAATAATGATTTATACCAATCGGGAAATCCTCGGAGTCCAGGTCCTCGGGGGAGGGGGAGGGGAGGGGTTGTACTTCGAGCCTCTTCTAGTAGTGTAGAGCATCTGAGCAATCCAGTACCCCACCCTTTTCATATATTTTGAAAATATGTACCCTCTGCATGATTATGCTGGTAAATAGATTTGACAAAAATGTGGTGCATGTGACCCCCCCCAAGCAAACCAGAGACTATTGTTATGATATTGTAACTATCATATTTATTTAGTTGGCCTAATTTGTTTTGTGTGGCCTAAGAATGTTTTCATTGTTTTATACTGTGTACAACATAATACACATTGTGTTACAACTATGCAGTTTAGAAATCACTGGAACAATCGTTGATACTCATGGAATGATTAGAACTTTCTATTTCACTTACATAGCGTTTTCAGAATGATCTCATAACAAAAGATGCGTAATTTAAACATCTACAATTATCTAGAACTTTCCGTTACAAGTATTTAAATGCAGACCCTAAAGTTAGACATAGACATAGATATAGACTTAGACATCGATAGACATCAACATTCTTAGCAGCTGGATTGACACGTTTATTTACTAACAACATCATACTAGATTGTGACCTATTGGACGTAATATTCTGCGTGGATTCATGAGAAGATTTCCGGATAAAGTAAAGATATATATTTTGACAGTTAAGTTGGCATTTCTTTTTGTGTAATACTTCTTGTAAACTTGTGTATAATAAAACTTGTTAAATTTTATTATTGATTTGTGTCTTTTGTTGGCTACAATTAAAAGGGGGATTTTTCTGGTCGTAACACTATGTCTTTACGATTAACCACCAGCTTTAAGCCATGGCCAGTAAAAACTTCCGGTGAGGGACATAAATTTGTTCACCACCAGCCCTACGACCTATACCAGTAAAATTTATCACTGCCGGTAAGAGGCAAAGTATAAGAAATTTGATTTAAGATTGATTTTCGGTCTAGAAAATCAAGACGTTTTTCGAAAACTAAAATTGTCCTGAAAAGATGCCTCACAAGCCATATATAACAACAAAGAATTCATTAATTACTGATTTTCAGGTTTGTAAGAGAGAATTTTCCTCCGACCAGGAGACAATCAAGTTTAACTGAAAGTTTCAATGTTTTGTTCGCATATTAATTTCAAGGATCTGAAGGGAACGACCATTTGAAATTCTTTGTTAGGGGTTTATCGGACAAAATATTCATTTTCACCTGATAATATAAAGGCTTACTAATACTAAGTCGGTTGGTTTAATAATTCATTTCACTAAAACTATGGGGGTTATAATGTAAGGAATTTTTACAACCATGAGCAGTCATTTTCAAAGTTATGAGGAACGCAAGATATTTTCAACATTAATACTGCACGAATATCTACTTTCACAGTATTGTAATGTTACAACGAAGACTTATTGTTGATAATCTTTAGTATATTTGCAAGATTTTTAATATGCATAATAGACTCAATGATTGCTAATGGCCACATTACAAGACCTGAGTGGCGAACCTGTAACTAACTGAGAATGAAATACTAATGAGGTGTTGTATAGTTGCCAATGAGACAACTGTCCACTATAGTCCAAACTGATGAGAACGATTTCTTCAAACTTTTTGTCGGTTAAAATATTTACATGTATTTAAAACTAGCACTGTATTTCATTTCTCGTTTCAGCATTTTTCAAGCAGTGGTTGTACCTTTCCGGTTACTATTGATGTGTTGTGTATTATGTATTGTAACACTTTATAGTCACTGGACAGGTTAAACATAGGCGACGAAACATCCAAACAGCACCAGATCATCTGACGTTCCAGCTAATTAGTAATAAATGATAAAAGAAAATTGGATATCTCCAGTTCGTATAACTGATTTTTTAAGTAAAAGATTTACGTACCGGTAAATATTCAATACAGAAAAAGATACAAGCTTGATACTAGTATTGTAGTATTAAGAAAATGTTAGTTTTATGAATGAAATGAAGATCCTGATATGATGTACCGATGTATGGGAAATTGCATACAGCAAGTCAAGTGATACTGACAATATCCAATACGTACAGATGAAAATGGGGGTTTGTCAATGACAGGCTTAAAGACTTCATAATGGAGCATCTAAATAAAGTACAGTCACCAATTCAAATTGTACAGTGTATGTCTATGATAACTTGATATTATTTCAGCAGACTAGCTTTCAGTACTATTATCTCTGAGCACACTTTGGTAGAATACAATATTGTTTATTATTGATTCGTTGTGTTTTAATTTGTTTTTTTTTTATCTATCACGACGTTCACCAGTTTTAGATTCGTTTGATTTTTCTATATATTTCATATATAAAAAATGAACACAAAATATTCAACTTTTTTTAAGATAATAGATTTTCAATTGAACGGTTGCACTTCAGTCACCTGTATGTCATGGATCATGATTTGGTTTAACTTTTGATTGTTGATTGATTGATTGTTGGTTGCTTAACGTCCAGTGGCAAATATTTCATGCATGTTCAGGCCGAATTAATAAATTAACAATAAACACAATAGGTAGGTCCTGTCAAGGATGAAGGTCGGGGAAATTTGGACTGCCACTGAAAAAAATGAGGGTATATAGAATAGGGACAGGCCACATACGGATCCCTCAAAAAGGGTTTTGAACGTGTAAAGAGCATTGTACTCTCCCTACACGAGGCATTGAATTTTACGTTCCCATTTTGACCAGACGTAGACTACTTGTACATCCCGCACAGCCACACTGACGCCCCTATTTGGCAAGGGTTTTACTGCTGCCTGTGCTGGTCGGAAAAAAACAAAGAGTGGCCAGTCAACCTTGGGGTGATCATAATTTGGTTAAAATTTTAAAAAAATTGCATCATCTGGGGCAAAGGATGCTGGCATCGAAATAAAATGCTCAGATGCCAGCATTCGAAAAAAAACGGATGCCAGCATCTAAAGAAGATGGAACGGATGCCAGCATTCAAAGAAGACGGATGTCAGCATCCAAAGGAAATGGATGCCACAATCCAAACGAAATGGATGCCAGCATCCAAATGAAATGGCTGTCAGCATCCAATTTATAATATGTCTAGACAGTTTTTACTCACATCTGGGATGTCAGCATCCCAGAGATTAACATCTGATTTTTTTAATGGAATGCCAGCATTCAAAAGAAATGTGAATCTGCATGTATATAGTTGGGATGTCAGCATCCGAACAAAAGGTAGGTCAAAGTCTATATATATATAAGATGCCTGCATCCAAATGCTGATGTGCTCAATATGGAACTTTATAAAGCAATCTCAGCATCCTACAAAGATGAAGATGACTTTTCCTTATATTTTTGTATCATCTGCCAGCACATTTTGAGACTATTCTATCTATAGAAATAATAGTGGTTTATTGTATAAAACAACCCCTAAACTACAAAATTTATTGATATAATTACACAGGCATCACATATTTTTAAGAACCAACTCATTTTTTTTTCAGCAGAATCTGTTGTCCATAGAGATGAAATGAATCGGTATGATTGAAATAAGAATAGCATATGTTGATACTATAAAAAAGACAATTTAAAAGAAAATTGAATAAAGACACAGCTTTTACCCGGAACATGGTAAAAGTTCGTAGAAAATAACACAAAATGATCATAATTATTCTAAAAATATCAATAATTTCTATGATAGCATACGACAATTTTAAATTTTAGTTGAGAACTCGTTTATAAAAGAATCCTTCCGAATTTCAAGCTTTCCTCTCTTGTGTTAATCTTTCAAAGACCTGGTGAAAGAATATCTAATTACTGGCAATGTTATCCTCATTAAATGAATATGTATTACATGTACTTATATAGGTTCATGAATGATAATAAAAACAAATAGTAACCTACGTTGTTCTTGACCATTTGATAACAGATCAATGCGTTAAAGTTATGGTGTTTGTAGAATCATGCTGTATACTGTTATTCGTTTCAAATCGCAACTCAGTACTAGACAGATACTAAACGGCATGGCGGCTGAGTAGCCGGTAAATAGAATTTCAAGAAACTATTAATTACAAGTGACTAATATCTGGATGTCACGGTGTTATTTAGAGTTTTCTCGCACCTTGATTAAATTGCAGTCAATTATCACAAAACGATTGCCATGCCATAGAGAAGAATTCGATCAATCGCACTGTGTTTTCATATGATTATTTTTTTCATGCAAATGGGCTATAAAACAATGATACATGTGATTTATGTGACATTGAAAACATTTAACGATGTTGTTAAAGATTTTTTTTATAGTAAATTCAATAGTATCAGACTGAAAAGATGGAGACAAGATTTCTACATGTTCTAATTATATTTCAGTTAGTATGCAAGTCACACAAAATTGCAACAAAACATAGAACTGGAAGAACAATACTGAATACGCTCGACCTTGTACATATAACGATATCATTTACGGTTTCAGTTTCTTCTACGTAAAGTCTTTCTAATCTTTCAAAGCTTTTTCAGTTTCAGTATAGGTAAATGATTTTTTGTATTTGTTCTGATGACGTATCTGATTTATATTTCTACCGATCGCTCCTACTTTTGGTCTTTTTGTCAAAGTTGAAACGACAGTTTGTCTTTGTGCTTTAAAAAGGTAAAATTAGAAATAAGGAGATGTGGTATGAGTGCCAATGAGACAACTCTCCATCCAAGTCACAATGTGTAAAAAGTAAACAATTATAGGTCAAACTACGGTCTTCAACACGGAGCCTTGGCTCACACCGAACAGCAAGCTAAAAATGGCTCCAAAATGACTAGCGTCAAACAATTCAAACAGGAAAACCAACGGTCTAATCTATATAAAAAAACGAGAACGAGAAACACTTATGAACCACATCAACAAACGACAACCACTGAAACAGTTTCCTGATTTAGGACAGGTGCAAACAAATGCAGTGGGTTTAAACGTTTCAACAGGCACCAACCTTCACCATAACCTGACTGAAATAGTAGTGTGACATTACAACATAGAAATTAATCTGCTTTACAAATAAAATCAAATTACAAATGTACAAATTATTATTTTCCGGTTCGCCCCATAGCACACATCATACTAGAACAAAGACTCTTCAACTCGTATCGATCTGGGAATAATGACTGTTACCTTGTGAACTAGTTCAAAATTGACTAAGTATGTAGGTTGGACAAAATAATGGTTCATTTCACATCACGTCAACATATTCTCGTCCTGGTGTGCATGTAATATTTGCCACCGGACTTTAATAACCATTCAATCAATCGTTTCTGTTTACTAGTAGATGACGAGTTGAAACTGCTGTTATTATTAAAAAGGACATATTTTCCAGTACATGTATTACATTTTTATTTATTTACAAAAAACATGTTATACATAGATTCGATAATTCGAAGTCGTTTCTATATGGAAGGCTATACGAATGGTTGATTGTAAAAGCATTTAAATAAATTGTTAACTCTAACTTGTTTTAGGCATAGACCATATGATTTTCTGGGGAGGAGGGGCTGGGTTTTTGAAAAATAATCTGGCCTCTATTTTGACCAAAAAAAATCTGGCCTAATCAGCAAGTATGACATGTATGATGTTGAAAAAAAAAATATTCTTGCTTTTGATTGACTGAAAAAAAAAAAAAAAAAAATTCTTGCTTGGTTTGCATGATAAAAAAATCTGGCTTGATATAAAACCCAGCAACAAAACTCCACATATATTATAGTATTGTGTTTATGTTTATTGTTTGTTTTTATACATCTCCTTTGCTCAATACAAAATTGAAATACTAGCATATGTAACAAATCTCCATGACATGTATGATGTTGAAAAAAAATATTCTTGCTTTTGATTGACTGAAAAAAATTCTTGCTTGGTTTGCATGATAAAAAAATCTGGCTTGATATAAAACCCAGCAACAAAAACTCCACATATATTATATGACATCGGACTCGGACTTTCTTTAACTGAATTTTAATGTGCGTATTGTTATGCGTTTACTTTTCTACATTGGCTAGAGGTATAGGGGAGGTTGAGATCTCATAAACATGTTTAACCCGCCGCATTTTTGCGCCTGTCCCAAGTCAGGAGCCTCTGGCCTTTGTTAGTCTTGTATTATTTTTACTTTTAGTTTCTTGTGTATAATTTGAGTTTAGTATGACGTCCATTATCACTGAACTAGTATATATATTTGTTTAGGGCCAGCTTAAGGACGCCCAGGTGCGGGAATTTCTCGCTGCATTGAAGACCTATTGGTGACCTTCTGTTGTTGTCTGTTCTGTGGTCGGGTTGTTGTCTCTTTGACATTCCCATTTCCATTCTCAATTTTAAATCAAAATAAGAATTAAACTATGATTATTTTTTTAATTTATCTATCTCCCACGAGTGTTTCGAGAACGATAAATCCCAAGTGCCAACTCTGTAAAAAGCATGTTGATTTTTTTTTTTTTTTTTTTTTTTTTGTCTTGCTATCTCAAACTATAGACATTTGTCTCCTTGATTTGAGTACTCATTCTAATTTCTATGCCATTATACAGCGATTGAGTGGAAACTGATTACTTTACTTGTTGTAAAATCTACTGTAGGCATACTCTCAAGCTTCCCGGTTTGGTAATAATTATTACCGACATTACCAATATTGAGGGGACCAACAAGGGTATTAACGACTACTGAATTTAATACTTAAATATTTCATGTATAAATAAGTTATGTGTTGAGGTTTTTTTTTCCAGATATATATTAATATAAAAATAAGGAGATGAGGTATGATTGCCAATGAGACAACTATCCACCAAAGTTCAAATAAAGTTGATGTAAGCAATTATAGGCAACCGCACGGCCTTCAACAATGAGAAAAACCCATTTATATAGTCGGCTAGAAAAGGCCCCGACATGAAAAATATGAAACAATTCAATTAAGAAAACTAATGGCCTAATTTATAAAAAAAAGGCAATCAACGAAAAACAAATATGGAAGACATGAACCAACGACCACCACTGAACGTCAGGCTCCTGACTTGGGACAGGCACATAAAGAATATGGCGGAGTTAAACATTTGAGTTTGTTTATTCATAGATATAAGAAGATGTGGTATGAGTGCCAATGAGACAACTCTCCATCCAAGTCACAATTTGTAAAAGTAAATGGTTGCTTTTATGTTTATGCAGCATGTTAGAAGGCGGATTTGGTCATCGGAACCACACATCTTAAAGATGACCATAAGTGTATGGTTTAAGAGACGTCTGTTATCTTTTAGTACTTCAGCTGATTTTCCTTAAGCTTTTATTGACTTTCTTGGTAAAAGTACTCATCATACTATACATCATACGAAATAAGTTTCTGCTCGCATCTTCGTCCTGTAAAAAAGGCATTAAAAGAGAGGCGAAGGATATTAAAGGGACATTCAAAATCACAAGCAGAAAATAAACTGACAACACCATGGCTAAAAAGAAAAAGACACACAAACAATAGTACACAAAACAAAACATAGGAAACCAAAGACTGAGCAACATGAACCCCACAAAAATCTGGGGGTGATCTCAGGTGCTCCGGAAGGGTAAGCAGATCATGCTCTACATGTGACACTCATCGTGTTTCTCATGTTAGTACAAACCCGGTGATAAATCTAATTCGGTAGGTCACATTCGGTAAAAGGGGACGGGTGGTAGTTACGACAATTGGAACATATCCGCTATCATCTTTGAAACGGATATTCCATAACCTTCAACCAACTCGTGATGGCGTCCGTAAAATTTACAAAGGAACGATTTCATCTTCACCACTTGGAACTTTTAGTTTATTAGCTTCATTGTGAGCAGCAACCCTCAATCAAGGAAATCATGATAGGAAATACAAGCCCGGGAATATCGTATCAACTGGGAGATGTATACTCCGTATGCAGGTGCTGCTGGAATGTTGCTACATAGATACGGGAAGTTTGCAATTGAAAAGCTGAAATCATCTCTTTTGTCGTAAAGTTTTGTTTTCAACCGACCATCATTGTCATTTTCTAGACGTAAGTCAAGATATGAGGCCGACTAAACTGTATCTGTTGTATCCTTTATCTCAAGTTTGATGGGATAGATGCGTTCAATATAGTCACCAAATTTTGAATTAATTAGTGAGAGAACATCATCCATATAGCGGAAAGTGAGGTTAAAGGATACTGCTAACTTCTTTTCTTTCTTCCTAAGAAGTTCATGTATGAAGTCAGCCTCATATGAATAAAGGAATAAGTCGTCACAGTTGGTTCCCATGGAAATGCTGATTGTTTGTTGAAAAACACGTCCTCCAAACGTGACAAATATGTTGTCAATAAAGAAATCAAGCATCTTGATAATATTAAAGGCAACAGTAGTATACCACTGTTCAATAGTCAAAAATCGATTTAACTGAAACAAATCCAGGTCACAAACCAAAACCGAGGGAAACACATTAATTATAAGAGGAAAACAACGTAACAACATAAACACTGAACTGCTACAAAAACAAACGTCAACATACATAGAAACGGACTATTTGATAACAACTGCCATATTCCTGACTTGGTACAGGACATTTTAAGAAAAAATGGTGGGTTGAACCTAGTTTTTTTACTAGCAAAACCTCCCGCTTATACGACAATGTTAGAAATACCGCTAAAATGATAACATTATGTGACAGGAATACATTACAACTAAACGCAAGAACACTCATGACAGAGACACACATAAATAAATAATATTATAGTACATTACAACATGTAAACCACAGAATAACAATGGCCACCTCTCATTTACTCCACAATAGAATTATTCGAGTGTATCAACGCCACAAAAAGTGACGTCACAGTTAAATTTATAAAAATAGAGTATAAAATTGGGATTAAGTTTGTCATGGTGTTATTTTATGTATTTTCTAACCGTTACAACAATATTAATATAGAATTGTTGGCATGATACGGGTTATGTTCTTCTCATATATTTTATGATTGTATGATACTAAACCCCTAACGGGAGAGATTGTACTTGATTTTCATATGATGGAGACATAATCTTTCAATCAGTTTAATTGTGGTCTGGAGCTGGCGTGTCAGTAACGGCTAGTAGTCCTTTGTTAATGTATCTATCATTGTCATTTTGCTTAGTTTCTTTTGTTACTTATTCTGACATCGGACTCGGACTTCTTTTAAACTGAGTTTTACTGTGCGTATTGCTATGTGTTTCTTGTATTCTACATTGGCTAGAGGTATAAGGGGAGGGTTGAGATCTCACAAAACATGTTTAACCCCGCCGCATTTTTGCGCCTGTCCCAAGTCAGGAGCCTCTGGCCTTTGTTAGTCTTGTATGTTTTTTAATTTTAGTTCATTTATATATTTTGGAGTTTAGTGTGACGTCCATTTTCACTGAACTAGCACACAATTTTATTTAGGGGCCAGCTGAGGACCACCTCCGGGTGCGGGATTTTCTCGCTGCGTTGGAGACCCATTGGAGGCCTTTGGCTGTTGTCTGCTCTTTGGTCGGGTTGTTGTCTCTTTAACATATTCCCCATTTCCATTCTCAGTTTTATTGTTTTAGGAATGGTGTAATTATTTGTATTTTCTAACCATGTCGGTTTTTCTTCTAAATCAAAACTGTAAAAAAAAAATAATCCTGTGCATATAGTAGCTTTAAACTAAAAATCATACAAATGAACTATCTGATTAATTATCTAACCTTTTACATACATGTAGAAAATAAAAATAGAATTCAAACCACAAATGATAAGACATAACACAATATTTAACCAGAACTACAAACAAAACATCATAACTAAATACATGAATGTTGGATGTATAAATACCGAGACATGTCTAATAACAATGTGAATTCACACTCGGGAAAACAGTCATATTCGGGAATAGGTCACGTTCGGTACTTAGCAGACCAGTCGACGTAGAATGTAAACCACAATCTAAGACGTGATAAAAATGTCGTTAGTTAGTTTAGACACACACGTCGTATAGATCAATCAATTCGTGATGGTGTCCGTAAAATTTACGGAGTGTCATTTTTAATCTTTCCTCCTCATAACTCTGTTTAATGAGCACACTCCTGTATATGAAGTCCTTATAGTGTGAACATGCACGAGCATAACGTATCAACTGAGATATGTAAACACCATACGATGGGACAGAAGGTATGTTATACTGCTGAGAAATGGGAAATTGATAATTGGGAAGTTGAAATCGTCCCGTTTGTCATAGATTTTAGTGTGAAGTCGTCCATCTGTGTCAATTTGAGGAAAAGATCAAGGTATGAAGCAGTCCTTCTAGTATCAGTAGTATCCTTAATTTCAAGTTCACTGGGATATATGAGATGTAAGTACTGACTGAAATATGGGTTATTCAGTGATAGGACATCATGAATATATCTGAAAGTAAAATTAAAGAATTTCGCAAGGTGCTTTTTCTTTTTGAACTAGCTAATGTCAGTTTCAGAGAATTTTTTGTTTGAATCAGAGTGATTTTTTACAAAGTACGATTTATCCCTCCCTAAGACAAGAAACTTGTTTCTACAAAGGCCATTCTTTTTTATGAAACAAAGCAGGACTAATTCTTTCAGTTTGTCTTTTAGTTTGGAATTTTTATTATATTAGACTAGACTTACATCAAAGGGGGTGAGAAATATAAATCTAGTGGATAAAACACGAACGATACATATCACAAACACCAAAAAAGATGAACAGACTAGTAAAACAGATAAACAGACTAATAAAAACAGACGATTACTAATGAACAACAAAAAATCTAAATCTTTTAGCAATACCAACTCTAAGCCGGAGTTTATATGAGGAGCCGGTCCGGAAGGGGGCCTGATTTGCATGCGTCATCCGCATTGGTGTGCATTCCGTGATCATTGTTTTAAATAAATATGTCAATAATTTCTAAATAAGTTACTATGAAAGCACTTTTTTATGGATTTACAGGTTAGGATTTTCAGAACAGAAAATCTGTAAGAAGAAATGAAAGACTTAATATCGGACAAACAGGCAAAATTTGCAATTATACTTGTTTGATTTCCTGTTTTAACAGAATAGTCGTCTGATCTGATTGAGTCCTATTCCCGATTTAACATTTTGTCTGAGTGTGGATTGCATGGCTGGTAATACATGAATAGCAGTAAACGATTACTTTTTCGACGCAAAATGTCTCGCTTTTCTGAAGTTCATGCTATTCCATCAGGTTTTTTAGCTGGATTTGTATGAATTAAAATTGAAGACAATTCCATTTCTTCTACATTATATTTGCCTCAAATTTAATATCTCGTTAATGAGATTCATTTTAAATTTGGATGATCTTTTATTATCATTGCATCCCACAAGTGATCAAACTGATTTCAGCGAGAAAAATAATTGGAGCAATAAAGTTTTCTAAAGAACGTATTAAACCGATTTCCGTGAGCAATGATATGTTTTTATTTAGAATAAACTTAATCAGAATACTCGATACCAAAAGTCAAATAAGCCAAAAATATAAAACTTTTGAGAACAATGAAACTAAAAATCATTAATAAAACAGCTAAATCTGTCTAAAGTCAGCTTTGCCTGAGCGAGTTTCATCCTAAGATTTTGGACACGCCTATATTTTCTTAACTGGACAATTGCAGAGTTTCTTAACTGGACAGTAACAAACAAAAGTTATGCCAAGACTGAAGCACTTGTTATCGGGTGCATAATACCTACTGGGACATATAGTCAACCAACTGCGATTCCGACCCATGGGTATTAAAAGAAATGTGTTTCTTGAACAACCTCAAAACAATTCCGGGAGCAAACACTATAAATATTTTGCATGCGACCATTAAATCCAAAAATGGTCAAAACTTAGTCTTTTTAAATGTCACCGATGTATTGTGTAAGGAATAAAGGATCATGTCTTACTATGGTACACCTAATTTCTGATTTGTACAAGGTTATTTGATATGAGAATACCTTAAACCTTATTTCAGTATCGCTTAGTATTCATGAATAGAGATGGAGAAAATAAACATCAGCATAGTTTTATATGATACTCAAAATACATTGTTGAAATGAGAATCTTGATATATCATTAAAAGTTATAGATGAGGTACACATATATGTGTTATAAAAAGACTATGAAGAATTCATACAAATACAAGATTTCATAAAACGGTAAATGAAACGTTAAGATCGTTTGGCATTCTAGGAATATTGGTCCTCAATACTACACAACTTCGTATTTTGTTTGGTCGTTTTAACTTTTTTTTATTCAAGCTTCACTAATGAGTCTTTTTTAGACGAAACGTGCGTTTGGCGTACAAAATTCAATCCTTGTATCTATTGCGAGTTTATTTACAACCACTGGGTCGATGCCACTGCTGATGGAGTTTTTTCTCCCTAAGGGTTTCGCCAGCCTAGTAGTCAGAATTTCTTTGTTATCATGAATTATTATTGATATGGTCATAATTTTTACAAAACTTTGATTTTCCTTTTAATACTAAGGATTTTCTACCCCAGGAATAGATCACCTTAGCTGTATTTGGCATGCTATATGAATGTTTGGTCCTCAAAAGAGAGGCGAAAGATACCAAAGGGACATTCAAACTTACAAGTTGAAAATAAACTGACAACACCATGGCTAAAAAAGAAACAGACAAACAATAGTACATAAAACACAACATAAAAAACTAAAGACTTAGCAACACGAACCCCACCAAAAAGTAGGGGTGATCTCAGGTGCTCTTGAAGGGTAAGCAGATCCTGCTCCACATGTGGCACTCGTCGTGTTGCTCATGTTAGTACAAACCCGGTAAAAAAGTCTAATTCGGTAGGTCACATTCAATACTCTTCAATTTCGTACTTTGTTTAGCCTTTTTACCTTTTTTTTATTCGAGTGTCATTTACGAGTCTATTTAGACGCAATACGCATTTGGCGTACGAAAAAAATTCAATCCTGTTATCTATGATGAGTTTATCATTTGGTATAAAAGAATAATTATAAATTTAAACTTCCCTCTCATGGTAATCTTTCCGAGATCTTGCAGATGAATATCTAACTACTGAAAATTTTATCTTCACTTAATAAAGATTTACAGATAGAGTTTTATGAACGATAATGAATGAAAACAAAAATAGCAACCAAAGCTTGTTGTTCTTGTACATTTGATACCAGATCAATACGTTAAAGTTATTGGGTTGGTAAAAGTACTTAGAACATTGCATCATACTGCATATTGTAATTAGTTTCAGATTGCATTTCAGTACCAGACAGATACTAGTCAACATAAAGCAGCTCTGAAAAAGAACACAAGGATATATTGAATTAAGTGACTAATATCTAGATGCAACTGGGTTATTCAGAGTTTTCTCTCACCTTGATTTAATTACAATACTGTCACAACTAGAATTCAAAGCCATAGACTGCTGACAACCAGGATGAATTCGATTAATCACATTGTGTTTTCGTGTAATTATGTTTTCATGTTATAATGATAAACGTGGTTTATGTGACATTGAAAACATTATACGATGTTGTTTGGGATTTCTTTTGAGAGTAAATTCAATAACATTAGACAGACAAAATTGCAACAAAACATGGAACTGGAAAAATAATACTGAATACGCTCGACCTTGTACATATAACGATATCAATTACTGTTTCAGTTTCTTATATGTACAGCCTTTTAATCTTTCAAATGTTTTTCAGTTTCAGTATAGGTAAATGTTTTTTTTCAGTTTCAGTATAAGTAAATGTTTTTTTTTTCAGTTTCAGTATAGGTAAATGTTTTTCAATTTCAGTATAGGTAAATGTATTTCAGTTTCAGTATAAGTAAATGTTTTTCAGTTTCAGTATAGGTAAATGATTTCAGTTTCAGTATAGGTTAATGTTTTTCAGTTTCAGCATAGGTAAATGTTTTTCAGTTTCAGCATAGGTAAATGATTTTCAGTTTCAGTATAGGTAAATGATTTCATTTCTATCTGGTTGGATGACATTTCTGATTGTGTCTTCTATACTGATTGTTCCTACTTTTTGGTCTTCTTTTCGATGATGTGATGACGGTTTCTCTTAATGCTTTCAAAAGGTAAAACAAAAGTGGTCCAAAAAAGTAATAAAAATATAAATGTACAAATTTTAAAAAATGAAATTATTAATAAGATAATTTTTTCGTCTGTTTATCTCCTTCGAGCGTTTCGAGATCGAAAACTAAATCTCACGTGACCACTGTCAAAAGAACAAGGTGGATTTCGTTTTTTTCGTTCTATTTAAAACAAGGCATCTGTCTCTTTATTTGAATTCTCATTCTAAATCTTGTGATGAAATCTACAAAGACTGTTTTACTTCATGTATAACTTTATCATAACGGCTAATGAATGGAAACTGCTGAATACAATTCTTAAAATGTTTAATATTCCAAGAATATATAAGTTATGTTGGTATTTAGATTTATCAATTCAATTTATTTATCTGCATGTTGACAGTCATGTTTGCATAGTGGATTCGATTATGAACCATAAATCTTAAAGTTGATTATACATGTATGATTCAACAAATATTTGTTGGGTTTTAGTCCTTCGGCTGATTTTTGAAAGATTTTATTGAATTTCTTGGTAAAAGTTCTTGTCATACTATACATTGTGTGTAATAAGTTTCTGCTCGTATCTCCGTCTTGTATGAAGGTACATAATATTAACTAGCTGTTTAATCGGTTTCGGAAGAAAATTGAATAACAAATGACTTCTATTTTGCAAGTAGTTTAGCTTTATTAAGATTTTTGTTTTCAAATCGAATTCATTTTAAGTTATTGGCCATGACAGAATTTCAATACCCTGTCATTGCAGACAACCAGATACACTCCATCAATCGGTGTAATTAAATTATAGAGAACCGTTACATTTTGCTAATGTAACATTTAGCGATGTTCTTTGAAAATTAGATGTGATGATATTAAAATAGACGTAGAAGATACAAATAAGTTTAAAACATCAAAGGGAGCATGAGAAATCATATGATATAACAATAACGATACAAATCACAAGCAAAAAAAAACATATGAACAGACCAATAAAAAAAACACGTGTACTAATCACAAACACAAACTTCTTGCATCTAAGCCGGGGGATGTTATATCAGGTGCTGGTCTGGAAGGGGGTCCTGATTCGCATGCGTCACAAGCATTGGTGTGCATTCAGTGTTGCCACTTTGTGTAAATTTTTCTATTGATATTTTATTTCAAATGGCTCATATACTTTTAAACAACTTATTTTCGCAAATACTAGTACTTTATTTTGAGTTTACCTCTTTTTAGCCGACTTCGCGGAGATGTATTTTTGCAAATTTCTAATTTGTATAGATGTATTTATGTCAGGGAAAATCCACTATTAAATAATCATGACGATTTATATACGTGTTATTTTTCTACTCGAAAGTCTAAAAATTAAATCGCTCGCGAAAATAACTTTTTTCAAACATATTACCTGAGACTACTATAGAACACAGTTACGGCGTCTCAAAATTACCTCTTTGTCTCAGGATGATGCTTTTCTGTTTTTCTGTTAGATTGTCTTCAACAAGTTTTATGAAGTATGTGACGTTTTTTTTTTTTTTTTTTTTCCATACTAGTAGAATTGTCATCCAGACAATAACTCTTTCATAACAAAATACGGTCAATATTTTGAAATACTACATGTATATGATTTAACAGTAATATTTGTCTGAAACGGAAAAAAACTCTTATTTTTTGTTAAAAATATCATATATACTACTGCTGTGACATGTTTGCAGTTATCCTGCATTTGTATTATTTCTGAAAAAAAATGCTGTAAAAGATTTATTCAATAATATATTAATTTTCTCATATTATGCAAACTAAGGGTCGTTTATAAAATTTACTTCATCATTTGCAAGTCATTTGGGAGATTTTTATGCTACCGAGTTTTGATTTATGTACCATTATAAAATTTGGATTCATACTTCATTATTCAATTAATTTCAGTTGAATTATATTCATGTTATATCACGGTTTATAGTCAATCTTCCATAATGATTATTGTATGCTCTATAAAAAAAGATGTGTGGTATATGATTGCCATTGAGGCAGTTTTCACTAAAGACGAAAGGACAAGACTGTAAAATACTATAGGTCCCGACCGTAACATCTCTGTATATATCTTCTTCTTAAGTTGCACGTTACATCGATGTTTGATGATTACATACTATTACATGCGAGTGTTTGCGTTAAACTATTTTTTGAGTCTGCTAGCCTGTGGGTATCAGATGGAATAGCAACAAGATGGTATGGTATATAAATCAACGGCGTGTCAGTCAAAAAGAATAAATTACTTTGTCAAGATTCCTCATACCAGTTAAAAAAAAATATGATAGGATGTCAGGTATACGCTCGAGACAACAGTTTAGATAGCAAAATATAAAATAATGTTGTAATTATTTCAGTTGAAAACCCAGTGTACATAATTAACTAGAGGCTCTAAAGAGCCTGTGTCGCCCACCTTGGTCTATATGAAGAGTGACAGTCTACTAACTATATAGGCAAAATATGACTTTTTAATAGATCTTGCCTTGCTGATCATTTTTGTGATTTCAAGAGTTTTTTTATCTATTACAATTTAAATCATATAAGGCATAACGGAAAAAAATGTTTCTCTCTAAATATCATAGTTTTCATGAAAATAGGCAAAAATGAAAAAATGGTAAAATTTGTCATTTATGGTCAATAACTCCTAGATAAGAATTTGTCTAACAGTTTTGACGTATATGGACAATTGGTAGAGCTCATTATTCTGAACATTTTGCCCCTTTCAGATTTTCTCTATTTATAACGGTTCAAAAAATAATAGACAAAACTTACCCTAATGATGATTGTGGCCAATTTCTGTTAAATTTGTCTCAGTAGTTTCAAAGGATAAGATTTTTGTAAAAGATTACAAAAATTAAAAAAAAATTGTAAAAAATTGACTATAAAGGTCAATAACTCATTAAAGGGTCAATTGAACATTTTGGTCATGTAGACTAATTTGTAGATCCTACTTTGCTGAACATTATTGCTGTTTACGGTTTATCTCTATTTATAATAATATTCAAGATAATAACCAAAAACTGCAAAATTTCCTTAAAATTACCAATTCAGGGGCAGCAATCCAACTACAGGTTGTCTGATTTGTCTGAAAATTTCAGGGCAGATAGATCTCAACCTGATTAACATTTTTACTTTGTCAGATTTGCTCTAAATGCTTTACTTTCAGAGATATAAGCCAAACACTGCATTTTACCCCATGTTCTATTTTTAGCCATGGTGGCCATCTTGGTTGATGGGCAGGGTCATCAGATACATTTTTTAAACTAGATACCCTAAGGATGATTTAGGCCAAATTGGGATTAATTTGGCCCAAAAGTTTCAGAGGAGAAGATTTTTGTAAAAGATTACAAAAAATTACAAAAAATTGTGAAAAATTGACTTTAAAGGGCAATAACTCCTTATGAGGTCAATTGACAATTTTGGTCATGTTGACTTATTTGTAGCTCTTACTTTGCTGAACAATTTTGCTGTTTACACTCTATCTCTATCTATTATAATGTTTAAGATAAAAACCAAAAACTGCAAAATTTCCTTAAAATTACCAATTCAGGGGCAGCAACCCAACAACGGGTTGTCTAATGCGTCTGAAAATCTCAGCACAGATAGATCTTCACCTGATGAAAATTTTTGTCAGATTTGCTCTAAATGCTTTAGTTTTAGAGATATTAGCCAAAAAGCTGCATTTTACCCCCATGTTCTATTTCTAGCCATGGCGGCCATCTTGGTTGATGGGCAGGGTCATCGGATACATTTTTTAAACTAGATACCCTAAGGATGATTTAGGCCAAGTTTGGTTTATTTGGCCAAGTAGTTTCAGAGGAGAAGATTTTTGTAATAGTTTACAGACGACATCGACGGACGACGGACGCCAAGTGATGAGAAAAGCTCACTTGGCCCTATTGGGCCAGGTGAGCTAAAAATTGGTTGATATCTATTGATGTCAAGGGTAAAAATTAAAGGTTAATATAAAAGCACTGGGTCAGGGTCAAAGGTTTGGGAATGTGATTAACCTAAGCTTCTTGAAATTATTTCGCTGATAATTTTTGCTTTTTTATGTTTCTCTCTAATTCCTTTTTAACAATTTTGACAATACTGACCGATTTGTAGATCTTATTGTGCTGAACATATTTGCTTTATGACTATTTCTCTCTTTCTATTATAGTTAGTGCAAAAATGAAAAAAAAGTAATCATTCAAGGGCAATAACTCCTCTCAGGGGTCAATTGGCTATTTCAACCATTTGACTTATTTGTAGGTCTTATTTTGATGAACATTTTGGTTTTATATTGTTGCTCTCTATCGATCTTTGTTTCTGCAAACAAACTATCATAAAATGGATAAAGATAGTCATTCAGTGGCAATAACTCCTAAAAGGCGATGATTGACATTTCGGCCATGTTGACTTATTTGTCAATCTTATTGTGTTTAACATCTTTGCTATTACAATCTTTCTCTATCTATAATGGTTGAGGCAAAAATGAATAAAAAAATGGATAAAACAAGCTTTCAAAGGCAATAACTTCTGTAAACAGTCAATTGGCTATTTTTGGCCAAGTCGACTTGTTTGTAGATAGTACTTTGCAGAACGCTTTTGCTCTTTAAAATTTTTCTAGATCTATTATAGTTTCTGCAAAAAACGCAAAAATGAGTAAAATCAGTCTTTAAATGGCAATAACTCCTATAAGGGGCTAATTGATGATTTGTCCAACAATTTTACTATCAAGAGGTACTCAACTCTAGTTTTCTATATAAAAAAAAATCAAAAATGGTAAAAATCATCTTTCAAAACCAATAACTATTTTAAGGGGTCACTTGACTATTTCTGCCAAGTTGACTTCTTTGTTTTGCAGATCTGACTGTTCTGGTCATTTTTACTGTTTAAAATTTCTCTGAATCTGTTATAGTTTTCAAGAAAAACCAAAAACTGCTAAATTTGAAGAAGAAAAAACTACATTTCCTGGGCAAAAGTCAAAACTGTGTTGTCTGATTTTTCTGAAAATTTTGCAGGAGATAGACCTTGACTTGCTGATCATTTTTACCTAGTCAGGCTTGCTCTAACTGCTTTCATTTTTGAGATATAAGCCCAAAAATTGCATTTCGCCCCTATTGTCTATTTTAGGCAACAGCAGCCATGTTTGTTAATGGATCAAATCCTTGAATACAATTCTTAAACTAGATATCCTCAGGAACATTTATGTAAGGTTTGGTAACATTTGACCAAGCAGTTTTAGAGGAGATTTTTTTTAAAAGTTTATAATGACGGACAAACAACAGCTCACGAAAACAGACGGCATGCCAAGTGAAGAATACATCTGACATGGCCTCATAGGCCAGGTGGGCTAAAAATGGAGAGGCCCTCACAAACTAGTTTAACTTTGCCACATATCATTTAGGGAATTGCATTTTTTGTTATCCTGTTTGCAGTCTTTGATAGCTTTACTTTATTCACTTCTTTACTTAACTCAGGCCTTTTTAGATCTTGACATGTATAGACACCTGTGTATTGTTGTAGACTGTTTATTTGACCTCTAAATGTAGTTTGGTTTTAAGTTGTTGGTTTGCTGGCTCCTTGATATATTACCCACATCTGATTTTTTTTTATTTTTAAACACTGACTGCCCCAATATAGCAATAGTGCTGAAAGTGATGCTAAACACCAAAAATCAATCAATTAATCATATTTTTATTCATATGTATGACATAGATGATTTCGGGTCCAATGGTTGATTCTGTCAAAGATCTACCTACTTACCAAATACATCAAAACTGCCAGAAGACTTCTTATACGAGTAATTGCCCATAAATGACAATTAATAACATGTCTCTGTATCTTGAAAACTATAATAGATAGATAGAAACTTTTAAAGCAAAAATAATCAGCAGGACATGATCTATAAAAAGGTCAACAAAACTCAAATATTGAGTTAACCCTTTTTAGAATTATTGCCCTGTTAATGAGGATATTTACTATAAAGTGGCCATTGTTGAAAATACAGATGAGTGGCCCATGTTCATTATTGGCTCTAGTTTTCAATTTAGTTTTCAATTTATTGAGTACTCAAAAAAGAAAGTGCTTTTGCTGAATATCAAAGCATAACAATTAATATCCATGCCAAATTCTATACATGCCTGTCCCAAGTCTGTAATACAGTAGTTGTAGTTGGTTGCTGTCTATACATGCCTGTCCCAAGTCTGTAATTCAGTGGTTGTAGTTGGTTGCTGTCTATACATGCCTGTCCCAAGTCTGTAATTCAGTGGTTGTAGTAGGTTGCTGTCTATTCATGCCTGTCCCAAGTCTGTAATTCAGTAGTTGTAGTTGGTTGCTGTCTATACATGCCTGTCCCAAGTCTGTAATTCAGTAGTTGTAGTTGGTTGCTGTCTTTACATGCCTGTCCCAAGTCTGTAATTCAGTGGTTGTAGTTGGTTGCTGTCTATACATGCCTGTCCCAAGTCTGTAATTCAGTGGTTGTAGTTGGTTGCTGTCTTTACATGCCTGTCCCAAGTCTGTAATTCAGTGGTTGTAGTTGGTTGCTGTCTATACATGCCTGTCCCAAGTCTGTAATTCAGTGGTTGTAGTTGGTTGCTGTCTATACATGCCTGTCCCAAGTCTGTAATTCAGTAGTTGTAGTTGGTTGCTGTCTTTACATGCCTGTCCCAAGTCTGTAATTCAGTGGTTGTATTAGGTTGCTGTCTATACATGTTTGTCCCAAGTCTGTAATTCAGTGGTTGTAGTTGGTTGCTGTCTATACATGCCTGTCCCAAGTCTGTAATTCAGTGGTTGTAGTTGGCTGCTGTCTATACATGCCTGTCCCAAGTCTGTAATTCAGTGGTTGTAATTGGTTGCTGTCTATACATGCCTGTCCCAAGTCTGTAATTCAGTGGTTGTAGTTGGTTGCTGTCTATACATGCCTGTCCCAAGTCTGTAATTCAGTGGTTGTAGTTGGTTGCTGTCTATACATGCCTGTCCCAAGTCTGTAATTCAGTAGTTGTAGTTGGTTGCTGTCTTTATATGCCTGTCCCAAGTCTGTAATTCAGTGGTTGTAATTGGTTGCTGTCTAGTATACATGCCTGTCCCAAGTCTGTAATTCAGTGGTTGTAGTTGGTTGCTGTCTTTACATGCCTGTCCCAAGTCTGTAATTCAGTGGTTGTAGTTGGTTGCTGTCTATACATGCCTGTCCCAAGTCTGTAATTCAGTGGTTGTAATTGGTTGCTCTCTATACATGCCTGTCCCAAGTCTGTAATTCAGTAGTTGTAGTTGGTTGCTGTCTATACATGCCTGTCCCAATTCTGTAATTCAGTGGTTGTAGTTGGTTGCTGTCTATACATGCCCGTCCCAAGTCTGTAATTCAGTGGTTGTAGTTGGTTGCTGTCTATACATGCATGTCCCAATTCTGTAATTCAGTGGTTGTAGTTGGTTGCTGTCTATACATGCCTGTCCCAAGTCTGTAATTCAGTGGTTGTAGTAGGTTGCTGTCTATACATGCCTGTCCCAAGTCTGTAATTCAGTGGTTGTAGTTGGTTGCTGTCTATACATGCCTGTCCCAAGTCTGTAATTCAGTGGTTGTAGTTGGTTGCTGTCTATACATGCCTGTCCCAAGTCTGTAATTCAGTGGTTGTAGTTGGTTGCTGTCTATACACGCCTGTCCCAAGTCTGTAATTCAGTGGTTGTAGTTGGTTGTTGTCTATACATGCCTGTCCCAAGTCTGTAATTAGTGGTTGTAGTTGGTTGCTGTCTATACATGCCTGTCCCAAGTCTGTAATTCAGTGGTTGTAGTTGGTTGCTGTCTATACATGCCTGTCCCAAGTCTGTAATTCAGTGGTTGTAGCAGGTTGTTGTCTATACATGCCTGTCCCAAGTCTGTAATTAGTGGTTGTAGTTGGTTGCTGTCTATACATGCCTGTCCCAAGTCTGTAATTCAGTGGTTGTAGTAGGTTGCTGTCTATACATGTCTGTCCCAAGTCTGTAATTCAGTGGTTGTAGTTGGTTGCTGTCTGTCATATTTGTTTTTCGTTTATTGTTTTGTCAAAATCAACCCATTGATTTATTTGTTTGTATTGCTTCACATTTCGTCATGTCAGGGCCTAAAATAGCTGTCTATACAGAATGAGTTGACTCATTATTGACGACCGTATGATGACCTTAAGTTGCTCAAATCCACTTCATTTGGACTCTGTTGGATAGTTGTCTCATACCACATCCTTTTATTCTATTATGAATCGCATAATTCACGTTTTTCCAGTGAAGTTACAATCAGCCAAATAGCATTTTTCTGATGGAGTGTTTTTTTTCCATATTTGTCAAATTAATAATAACAAAAAATGTTTTTCAAATACTGAAATCATTATGGAGTGAAAAAAAAGCCAAAATTTACATATTTAGTATTTAATGGCAATGTGCTACACCAGTCAACAATCAATTAACAAAATTCAAAATCTCATAAAAAAACAAATTTCCAGATTAATTTCAATAAAATGTACATAAACAAATGTATATACATGCAATTATACAAATACAATCTTCAAAATTGGTATAGCTAACAATTATCAATGACATTAATGAAGAAATAGCAATGATTTCCATATACTTCAATCAATTAAGCAAATATACATTTAGTTTTGTCTACTGAATATTTCATTTGTAAAAATATCAGCCAAAAACATCTCCAGACTTACCAGTAAATAACCTTTTAAATATATCATATATAATTGTAGTTCTGTAATACCGGGTAAATTAGATTCAATATTAAAATGTGTCACAAAAATATGTATAATTCTTGGCATTTAAATAAAAATGCATACTTACATTGTAATCATCAATGATAAGGTTACAAGTTTGTTAACTTCACAGGCAAATTACAAATAGAATTGAAAAAAAAACCAAAAAACAAAATAAACAAGTCTTTCTAAGAGCCTGAATTGCTCACCTGGAAAAAATGTTTAATATCTATTTTAAAAATTTTTCGCAATCAAAACCCTCCTTTATTCAAATGGCCTCCTCTCAGAAGTCATCATAATATCAAAGACCACAAAATATTATTTGTAGATCTCAATTTGGTTGTTAGCTCAACTGGACCAAGGGCAAAGTGAGCTTTTCTCATCACCTGTCGTCCGACGTCCTCTGTCTGTCGTCATCCTTAAGTTTTACAAAAATCTTCTCCTCTGAAAATGCTGGGCCAAATTTAACTAAACTTGGCCACAATCATCATTAGGGTATAAAGTTTACAAAAATGTGTCAGATGACCACTGGATAAATTGCAAGTTTTGGATATTAACTTGAAACCCGCTATAAAAATAGAGAAAATCCGATAGAGGCAAAAATGTTCAGAATGATCAGATCTACCTATTGTCCATTTACATCAAAACTGTCAGACAACTTCTTGCCCTTAAATGACAAATATTGCCATTTTTTTTTCATTTCAGCCTATTATCTTGAAAATCATATACATGTAGATAGAGAAACTTTAAACAGATAAAAAGGGATCATCAAAAATCTACAAATTAGTCAAATGTTTAAAATCGTCAGACGACTCCTTACTGGAGTTATTGTCTTTTAATAATGATAATTTTTATCAATTTTTTGCATGTTTGCCTATAGCTAATATCTGAAAAACTATAATAGATAAATAGAAACTTAAATAAGCAAAAATGATCAGCAAAACAAGATCTACAATAAGTTTGCAACATTGAAATCTTCTGACGACCCCTGCAGTTATTACCTTTTAATAACTATTTTTACCAATTTTTGGCATTTTTGTCTAATATCTAAAAAACTATTATAGATAGATAGAATCTTAATTAAATAAGCAAAAAAGATCAGCAAGACAACATCTACAAATAAGTCTAATGGCAGAAATTGTGAGTTTAATCCTTATTGGAGTTCTTGCTCTTTAGGCTACTGCTCTGGTAATAGTTTCTGTTTATCTGCTATAGTTTTCCAGATAACAGACAAAAATTAGTCAAAAATTGTTATTTAAGGGCATTAACTCTTCTAAGGTCTGATGGTTTCAGTCTATGTAGCAACTTTGTAGATTGCTTATGGTTTTTCCCTTTCTATTATTATAGTACCTTAGATAATAGGCAAAAAAACACAAATATAAAAATCAATTATAAATTGCACTAAAGGGCAATAACTGATAATTTTTCTTTCCATAAAAAACTTGCTATTAAAGAATAAAGAAAATTTTTTTTTCATATTTACATAATTGTTATTTTGTGGGAAAACTCCTTTCAAAACACCATTTACGTATAGATGGATGATGTAATGCATTGACAGTAAATACAACCCCAAAATGTTTTTCAAAATGATTATGAAGGTATATAAAATGCTAGAAAAGGTGAAAATAAAACAACTGAATTCTAATCCAACATTTAAGTACTAGTCAGATCTGGGAAAAAATTGCAAACCACTATACACAAGTGACATCATGAAATACTAATGTTACCACAAAATGAAAATTTTTACAAAAAAACATGTGCATGAATGATTTATTCTATAATAATAATGGTTCATAATTTTTCACATCTAAATGTTTAACTTTTTTTGTTATTAAGAGAATTTAGTGTTGATTGCAGAACTATGAATATTTTTGTTTTATTCATTCACTAATATTATAAACATAGGAAAAGATTGCACATGTGACATATCATATAGATGCTGACTGTTGTTGAATACTGTATGTTCACCAGTATCTTTTGGATATTTTTGTTGTTGAGTTGCTGTCTTATTTGGGTATACACCACATTTTTTGTCCATATTGTCAATAAAATAAGAAGAAAAAAATTACATATGGGAGATAACCATGGAAATCTGTATGAGATAATACAACAACATTTATACAAATTACATGTTTCAAACCTAAATGTAAACAACATAATAATAATTAATTTACAATTGTAGCAACAATGTTATTGTAACATTTCTACGTTTATTTATACAGTGAACATTTATCAATTCAACTGTGTTGTTCCCAAGAAACATATTAGAAGATATACGAAGATGTCAACAATTTTCATATCTTTGGCCAGTGGTAAATATTCTTAGTATGGACCTTGTTGCATGTAATTTCTTTCTGTTATTTTAACATTTAACAGAGTACTATATGAATAACAAAAGGACATATAAATTTGTGATGACTGTTAACTCCTTATTCAAAGTAAAGCTGAACTATTTAGTGTATTGCCAATATTGGCCTGATTTTAAGATTTCTGTTTTATAGCATGTGTTTCAGATCTATATTTAGCTGTGTATATTTTTATTTTAAATATTTACAAACAAGTGGATATTAATAAAACTTTCATCCAACATACAAATGTAGAAATATAAATCTACATTGGAATTAGCTGGCCATTTTTACATTTATCATGATTAATACAACAATATCTGAAACTGTTTAAGATTTTCTTCCTAAAGCAAACCCCAAATATAAGGAAAATAAAAGTGAACATTAACACTGTCACTCTCGTGTTGTAATCATCTTTATCAACATAGAAGAAATTCAAATTGATAAAAGTATTATCATCCTCCTGGTTATGTTTCCTCCATTGTTTTCCTGCGGCACCAAGTGGATCTGGAATGATTGCCTGATCAAAAGGTCCATGTTGATTTTGTATTATCCATGCTTTGTCCACCACACCATTGTCCATAGCTTTATTAGCAGTCCAGAATAAATGTGTGTCATTGAAAGCTTTGACTTTACCATATATTTCCATCTCCATTGCTGAAACAACATTGGCTGACCAAGGTCCACCTGGCTTAGAGCTAAATTCAGTCAAATACTGGTTGCCAAGAGAACCAACAATTAAATGGATTGTGGCTCTTGGATTCCTATTATTGAATGCCAGAACTTTATTTTTATAAACAGGATAAGTTCTCTCATATAAGTGCTGATGTCCACTTATAAAGAGATCAACACCATTCTTGTAAAACACATCCTCAAGCCTATTTCTGATAACAGAATCAAACTGCCGACAATCTTCACTATCATCATTAACACTACAATACATTGGTCTATGTCCCAAAACAATTATCCATGGATGCTTGCTCCGATCCTCATTTACTGCTGCCAAATCTTCTTCAAGCCATTTCATTTGTCTATCAATATTATCTTTATCTAGAAAAAACACTTCAGTAGATATGCAGACAAAATGTATCAGGCCAGCATCTAAGCTATACCATAACTGGTACATTGGCATTGGCCAACCAGCATTAGGAGTTGAAAACCTAAACCTATAATGGTCTTTACTCCCGGGAAACAATTCATGATCTCCCGGAATAGTCATGTATGGCACATGAGCTGCCATTGGTTGAATTGCATTAAGGAATTTATCTCCCCTTTTCCCTCCATCACTACCAAGATCATATGCAATGTCTCCTATGTGAAAGATAGCACTATATTTTTGTGGATCAAGAATGACTTCATGTTGCAGAAACTGAAGGTTTGCTGAAAGTAAACCAAGATCTCCATAAATCATGTATGTCAGAGGTTTATTTACATCTGGAATGGTAAAGCTATATTGGCTGCTTGTAAAATCTGAATTCTGTCCAAAAACCTTGTAGAAATACTTTTTACCAGGAGTCAGATTTGCAATGTACACCCTGTGGAGATATTGACATCCTAGTGGATTTCCTTCGAAATGGATTGTCTCCCCTTTAATAGCCTGAAATTAGAAGACAGTCAGTGAGATAAAGATCTAAATTGAATGCTGGTTCACATCTTTTATTCATAAGAAAAAAAAGAAAAACAACTTTCCGAAAAATATGGCAATGTTACTGTGATTATCATATAGTAAACCATTAAAATATTCTTACCAAAACCACTTTTATGGCTAGGTGCTAAAGAGAACAAAATTGTTGGTCTGGACAACAGTCAGATTCCTAGATTAACCATGCAATGGGTTGGGTGCTGACCATTACTTAATGTTTAAATATGTATAAGAAATAATCATTTTACCCTTTTAATGTGCTTTTTTCTCTTATAATTTTGTACTGAAACCCAATATCATACATATATTACATTTGACATAAGACGGAATAAATTGTCAACAATAATAATTAAAGAACCTTACATTTGTAAGTGAGTAGGCTCTGTCCCATACGCAGAATTTGAATTGGTTAAATGTTAAAAAAAAAATGAGTTTCTGGAAACCCCTTTTCTGCACTAACTGCATTTTATTTTCAGGAACTTAGACCTCGCTTAGTATATCTAGCATATTTACTTTTTCATTACCCATAGAAGGCTTTATATGAATTGCAGCAAATTGGATCAGATATTTTGTACACACCCTCATAGTGGACAACACAGGTTATCTATCGATCAGATATTTTGTACACACCCTCATAGTGGACAACACAGGTTACCTATCAAACATGCAAGATTGTGCTTGTCTTATCAATTCTTACAGGAAAAAGATTTGTTAGTTAGATCTGTAATATCAAAAAGAACATACAACAATGACCGTTTGTACAGTACAGTTAAATCTTACAACCTTATGAATATACACGTCTGTTACACACGTACTGTTGATATCCTCAACTTTAAAGGAAGCAATCATTCCCATTTTTCGGAAAAAAAACCAATGCAAGCTTGTATAAAACTACTGTTAGATAGGTAACAGGTAAGGTGGATTTGTAATAACATGAATTACAAAAATAAGTTCAAATCTTTAAATAGGTGAGACATGTTGCCCATCATACATGTATATATATTTTTTTCTGTTGTTTTTGTGTGGCATCTATTGTTGTTGTATTTGCGTATAGTCTACATCATTATTGATTCAAAGGTATTTGATCATGAAAAACAAAAACAAGTGTGCTGGTAAAAACATTGTGGAGATCATTTGTGGCAAATATAGTCGTACTGCCAACACAGAGTAGTCTATTCTTTGAACAAAGCACTGTTTTAAAACAAATAGTTCTAATAAACTCTATATACAATGTAGATTATCACAGTAGCATTTTATTAGCCATCAATTATATCATCAGTATTATATTGATGGAATGGTAGTAACTGTCTATAAGGGACAATGCAGAGTGTAAAGTGGATGATAATTATTAAATTATTACGTTAAACTATAAGGGACAATGCAGAGTGTAATTGGGAAATATTACTGTTTTTAAGTTTTATAAAACATATTCAAATATTTATTTTAGTTTAAGTTCGAGTTGGATCTTGTTATATAACTGTGAATGTACCAATACAGATAAATTAAAATACATACAGATAACTTGATTTTCAACTGTTTTATATTAAATATCTTGCATGTCTGTACACTTCATTCCACTGATTAAAAAATAAATATCTGGTAGCAGCATAAATATTCAGTGAGATTATCAACAAACTTATCATTGGCGACGCTTACGTTGAGGCAACCAAGGCAGTTGCCTCAGTAAAAAAAAAAAAAAATTCAAATTTAAAAAATTTTCTTTTTTAATCTTTTAAACAATTTTCACAAAATACAGCAGACTCGCTCCTCAACGCTTGTAATAGTAATTTTCAGTAATCTAAATATGTGGGAGTCAAAGAAATCAACACAGTTTAATTAATTATTAATTTTGTGTGAGAATAATTTCTAGTATATGAGGGTCTGGGTGGGGTTTACAGAATACAGAAAATGCCTGAAATTATCTTCAACTTAAAACAATTGAGATTTAAAATGGTGCTTAAATATAAATTAAAAGAATGGAAAATAAAAAAATTATGGCCAAAAAGAATTAAAAACAAATATTTGAAGACCCCCATTCAAACTCTCATATATATATAACAAGTAAAGTCTAAAATTGAAACATCGTTGTGTGTTGACATTTTCCCCTTTGTGTAGTACACTTAGTTTCATTTACTTTGATACATATTAAAACAAAAAATACATTAATCAACATGCACAGAAAATAATTTGTTAGTTGTTCTCAAGTTTTATCTTCGCTCATTTAAATTTGTAGCTTTTCAATAGCAGGGAATTTTAAATGTTCGAAGGAGTCATTAATTCCAGCAACATATATAGTATATGTCTGTTAGTTCATATATACGTCAGTTTCTATATAAAAATTTCAACCAAATACGCATGTGTTTTTTTCTTACTTAATCAAAAATGGTGCTAGCGTGATGTCTGATAATGTTTCTGGTATTAAAACCGCTTAGAGCAAATCCAACCAAGAACATATTAATATCATCATTGCAGAGCACAGGTATTGAATCTTGTTGTTGTGTCCACTTGTAAAGTGCTAGCTGAGACCAGGAATTTGTTTGATATTATACATCAGTTTACATTGTTTCTTGGTGGATTCACAGCTGTATTGTTGGCTTACTGTGTCCTTAATGTATACCCCATATCCATCTCCTTTTATTCACAAAGAATTTAAAATCTGGGAAGTTCACTGAAAGGATTCAATTTGAAATAGTGGTAAATGTATTTGAGAACATTTATGTGTTCATCTGAACATTGAAAATGATGTAGGTACCAGTAATCAATAAATCTGTAGAACTTAGTGTAAGGCATACTAACACTATTATGATAAAATAAAATAAAACAACTGCTATGATTTCTAATAGATTCTTCTTGTTCAAATAGCAAAACCTCAGACCCCCTGCCTCTGTTATAACATTGCCGGCTCCGGCAAAATAGCCTCTTAGTTGCTATTGTACCAGCTCCAACAAAATAGCCTCCTAAGTGCTATTTTGCCGGCTCAGGCAAAATAGCGATTTATATAGAGTTTTGCTATTTTGTCGGTCTTATTTCAGATTTTTGTTCAGACTAAATGAAATAGTATTTTTAATGAAATCATTGACGTTCGAAAATGATAGACTACACTTGAAATGACTCATATGAAAGCTAAAGCAGGTTTTGAGGCACTCTGAAAAGGACAACTATGTGCAACTGTGGAAACGTGATTCAAGGATTATAAAATATATGAAAACTACAGCATCAAACAAAACCGTTAATAACGATATAGTCTATGGTGCAATACAGTACTGCTGTATTCATGGCGCAAAGACCACAAATCTTCATCAGTTACTTTATCATTACATGTACATGTATCTTCTTTTTTTATCTTGCAACCGTAAATAGATTTACGAATGGCGACACACATTTGAGATGACAAGCAGCATAGAAACTCATATAGTCAAAACTTGCGAAATTGTCCGTCATTCAACATCTTCCAATCAATTTAGACCAAACTTGGTGGACACTTTGCACTAACAAGTGCTTTCTAAATATGTAATAAATAATATTACAAACCTAAAATAACAAATAAAAAAATAATTGTGTTATTCTCACTAATCAACAAATCATAAACAACCTATCCAACAAGTGTTATGACTTGTGCTGTTCATGTCTGCCGAGTGACAGCATTTTTCTTGTGCAAGACTAAAAACTGCACCAAAAGCAAAGCACTGCATGGTTTTGTAACAGTTGTAATTTAGCACTTTGAAGTTGTTGAGTTTTTCTTTTAATTTTAAAACTCATGGGATATTTCTATTATAATTTTGATTAGAATATCAATTTTAACATGCACACTTAAAATTTACTAAAATATTATATTTTTAGAAAAGACATATTTGTTTGTCTTTAAAGTAACATTTAAAACTTATGGGACATTATAAGAATATCAATTTTATATAGATAAGAAGATATGGTATGAGTGCCAATGAGACAACTCTCCATCAAAGTCACAATGTATAAAAAGTTAACAATTATAGGTCAAAGTACAACCTTCATAACGAAGCCTAAAAAAGCTATAAAGGGCCCCAAAATGACTAGTGTAAAACAATTCAAACAGGAAAACCAATGGTCTAATCTGTATAAAAAAACGAGAAATTAGAACTACCTATAAACCACACCAACAAACGACAACCACTGAACAACAGGCTCCTGACTTAGGACAAGTGCATGCTTTGCTTATGTATATGTTTTTTTAGAAGATATTTTTTTTAGATATTTCATATTAACATGTTAAAGTGTATGTCTCTACATTTCTTTCTTTTTCGTAATCAATATACTGAAAAATCTGAATTGAGACTGGCAAAATAGCAAAACTCTATATAAATCGCACAGGCACTTGTCTCAGAATTTTTTTTTTTTATATATACAAAAAATTCTGAGACAAGTGCCTGTGATAAATCGCTATATTTTGCTGGAGCTGGCAAAATAGCCTTAGTGCTATTTTGCCGGAGCCGGCAAAATAGCCACTGCCTAAGTTTATACTTCAATCAAATAATTTCAGGGGCGGATCCAGAACCTCGATGTCTGCGGGGGAACCATGAAACCAAAATTAAAGATTTGTTTAGATATGTTTATATGCGAGTGTGGGTGGTGGTGGTGTCATGTACTCGGGATGATGGTGGTCTTGTGGGGGGTCGGGTCTTCTTTTCTATATCTTTTCATTATTTTTGGGTCCATTTCTTTCTACACTTTTATTTGCTGCCAATTGTCCTCTATTCTATATAGTTCATCCCACCTTAATCTATTTTCAATATTTTTTGGGCCCATTTTTTTCTAGTCTTTACTTTTTGACCATTATTTTCTAATCTGTAAACCCCATTCATACCCTCATTCACAGTAAACTGTTCATACCCTCATACATGGTAATTGAAACAAAACAAAATATACACATATTACTGTACTATAAGTAGGTTTTCTAAAAATACAATATCACTTTATTAATGATTATATATAAGGTACAGACCATTCATGTTTTGTGGAGGGGGAAGGTTTTTTTTAAAGGCAAATCGTTGGTTTCCATAAAAAAATAAGCGGAAAAGAAACACGACATTTAGTTTTAAAAAAAAATGCTGTATGTATAGAAAAAAATCATTTGTTGTTTAATAGAGTCCGAAAAAGACTGTTCTGAGAAAGACACATTCCCCAGAAACCGTATACAATGTGAGTGTTTGGTAATTATAAAAGATGTATCTTATATCAATACTAAACATTCTTGACACTAAACATCTATTTTTACATATTCTTTTAAGAACGATTTTAGTTGGTAATTTCTTTCCTGATCAGAAGATTTCACTTGTTAATCGATCTTGATCCTGTAATATTGTATTAGAAACCAATAAATATATTCTTATTAATTCCAATCAGCACTGATGTTCATGTACATGATGTACATGTAGTTTTATACATAAATGCTTTTGGATATAGACATTACACAAAGGTGTCAATATTTACACACCCATCGATAAGTAGTCATAAATCATGCATGTTGAAGCTGGGGTTAATTAAAGACCAATTTAGGAAGTCAAATCAAGCTGTGTCTTGATTTTTTTATCTATATATCTAGATAAGCAGATACAGTAGCAATAAAACTATGTAAGAAAAATTTTTGGTGACCCCGACTTGGGGGGCAGATGCCCCTTGTGCCCCCGGTAAATCTGCCACTGAATTTACATAGGAAATTATAATTATCTTTTAGCAGCGTAGGTATTTGAGAAATCATCAACAAACTTAATTATACATTTTACAAGACAACAAAATAAATTAAAAATCAGGGCAAAATGGACCCACGGCGAACGGGTGTAAGGGCGAACTGAACCAGTGCAAACAGGTAGTATGGTGGACGTGAATCAGGTAAACGGACTCAGATTTGTCGAAATGGAGGGTACGAAATAACTATATTACGAAATATTTTTGGAATACCTTTGCATTTGTGTTTCCTGTATAATATTCTGCGACTGATGAATCATTGTTTCTAGTCGACCATAAAATAATTATGTCAGTTAATCGCTGACCAAAGCCAATGTGGATTTGTTGTGGTTCATTTACATTGGTAGCTGGTTTTGGCTTTACAAAGTTTCCCCTGCAAGCAGTTAATACAAAAATGAAGTATATCAGCCATATCAGTTTTGAAGAATGCATTATTTGTTAACTGAAAATAAAAAGCACATCAAGATTGCTGGCATTTGAGATATATTCATAGTTGAATTTTTTTTTAGCTTTTTTATATACGTCAGTATTTATCCCGGAAGTCAGTGAGGATTCGGGTTTGCGCTGCATTTTCCGATGATAATTTTGTTCAACATTTGAAGGTAACAAAAAAGTCGAAGAAAATTTTCTTTGCTAACAGATGTTCTGTTTGCAAGATATTTCTTCATTCAGAAAACGTTTAACCGGAGAATTGACTTAAGAAAGACCTTCCAGTAAAAAATTCCGGATTTAATTTTCCTTGACACCGGTTTCGATTTCTCAAAGACACAGTCACAGCTATTTAGTTTGCTATTTCAAGTATTTGCCAGTAGCTTATTTTTGTTTATCGAACAATTGTCATGTGATGAGTGACCAAACCTTCTATTCATATATCAAAGATACAGTTACGTCAGACAATATCTTTTCAGTGTTTCAGCAAGTGAAAATCGTAATTTTATCCTGGTTAAAAATTGATGTTGGAGATGTGCAAAGCACCATACTGCTCTTTTTATTAGCCTGGTTATTGTTCAACATAATCCTTATAAAGATTGCATGGTCATTGTATGGTCAGCACATTTGTGAGAAGTTCTTAAGACAGGGTTAGTAAAAAAGACAACAGAATTTTCGTAGATTCTATCATATTAATTGGAAACAACATGAGAACAAACTATAAAAATCAGTTGTATAAAAGGGCTGAACTCATTAGTTCGATACTAAGCAGAAAAACATATACATGTCACATGCTATAACAAAAAAACAGACCGGATGTGTCAGGGTATTTACACATCCTTGGAACAAGAAAGATGCCAAGTACAGATATGAGAGTACTCGCAGTTTATGACAGCTAGTTCATATACAATAGACAATATTTTATTGGCACAAATGCATTTACAATAAATGTTAATGACTGAATGGATAAACATGGTAGTAAAATGCAAACAATTATGTGATTATAAAATACATGTATAATGAAAATCCATTGTAATACATGTAGATTACTTCTCGCATTAAAATAATTTGTTACGAAATAGGAAGATTTTTTTAGTGCCATGTAAGATTTATTATTAAGTATAAGCTTTATTTTATATTTATCGCACAAAGGAGTGTTACTTTTTTTGGTAATTTTGGACTTTTTGAATTCAAAAGTCTCTCTGATATTGGAGTACCCTCTACAATGTAGTAGCATGTGCTGTTCATTTTCAATTTCACCACTTTTGCAGATTTCACAAATTCTTTGACCTATATACATTATTTAATTCATATACATGTTATCCTTTTACAAGTGAAAGGTAGTACACATATTGGTTACAATGGTTTAGCAGTATTTGGCTAAATAAAAAGACTAAATATCAATAGGTCTGATCATCATGATTATTGAAAATGATACTGTAATTTCCAGTATTATTTTTAGGAGATTTGTTTTATGGGACTACAGCAAGATCTGACCTTCACTTAAAAAGAGAATAAAGTCAAACATCAAGATGTCAGCCATAAAGAAGTTTTTTCAGAAGAAGAAGATGGATTTTAAGTTTAAAAAGTATGGTGAGGGACATAAATTAGATGAGCCAGTACAAAGACCCCCTCCTACACAAAGGTCTGTATCACAACCAAGAACCAGTAGCCAATCACCAATTTCTCCCAGAGGAGATGCTTCTATGACAGAGGAGAAGAAACGGGCAGCAGCTGCAGCACTGGCAAGAATGGAACAGAAAGAGAAACAATCTAAACAAGGTACATGTTCAGTAATGTTATGCTTTGTTGGAAATTTACTTGTTTAGTTGTACTTTTTTAACCTTCTAAAGTTTTACACAGCTAATGCTAGTACATGTTAAGATATATATACAAGTCAACATTTGAAAGATAAGCAAGACAGTCAGGTGTACTACTTGTACAAGTAATTTTTATTTACTTGAAGAAGTAATATTAATATACTTATATAAGTAAATTTGTAGGATACTTATACAAGTGTATTTTATTTACTTGTATAGGTAAAAAACAAAATGGCTTAGTTATGTCCCTAAGACATTCAGATTTTTTTACTTATATAAGTGAAAAAGTCATCCTATCTTCTTTTCTTGAATTCTTAGGACTTCTTTGCTCTAATAGAATTTTAAATTGTCTGTCCTTTGCAGATGTCTTAACTAATCATTTAAGTGTAATTTCATGGACAATGAAAATCTCATTTGTCTGTTATCTTCAGAACACTGCTCATTTACAAGCCCCAAGGCGCAATTTTTGAAGGCCTTGCGCAAATACTTAAGATCTTTGCGCGATCAGTTTCTTTGTTGAATTAATGAGATGAAACATTGAACTCTAATCAAAAATTATGAGCCAACCTGGGAAAAATCATTAAAGGCATGTTTTTACATCTCAAAACTTGAGAATTTTTGTGGGATTGTAAAAAAAATTTACTTATACAAGTGAATTTTTGAGAAAATTAAGGGGAGATTATTCAAACATTATAATTAACTTATATAAGTATATTTTTTTTACTTCTTCAAGTAAATAAAGATTACTTGTACAAGTAGTACCCCTGCGTGCAAGAAGTAAATGTAGATGTGGGGTTGCTGTCAATAAGAAACACAATGACACAAAAAATAAAAGCATATAGAGGGTAACGCAGTCTTACCAAAAAAGACAGACATACATGTGTATAACGCTTTAAGCTGTAAATCATCCAGAGTTCATAAAAATTGTAAACAGATTAAACAGAAAGTATCTTATATCTGCCATCAACACCAAATTCCCAAATAATAGGAAAACTGAGATATATGATAAAAGAAAACCACAGGCAAGGTTCCTGACTTTAATGTAACAATTGTTTTTATACGACCGCAAAAATATTTTGCGGTCATATATTGGTATGACGTTGGCGTCGTCGTCGTCGTTGTCGTCGTCCAGAGACATATTGGTTTTCGCACTCTAACTTTAGTTTAAGTGAATGGATCTCTATGAAATTTTACCATAAGGTTTAATACCACAAAAGGAAGGTTGGGATTGATTTTAGGGGTTATGGTACTAACAGTTAAGGAATTAGGGGGGACATAACTTGTGTGTTAGTGTATGGATCTCTGACATTGTACAACAAGGTTCCGTATCCAAAAGGAAAATAAGCATTTTGTAACTTCTAGTTTCAGACATAACTTTTGTGTGTGTTAGTGTATGGATCTCTCTGACATTGTACAACAAGGTTCCTGTATCAAGGTACCATACCACAAAGGAAGGCTGGGATTGATTTTGGGGTAATTGCCTCAAAATTTTAGGAGTTAGGGCCAAAAGGGGCAAAAACAAGCATTTTCTAGTTTCAGGACAATTAACTTGTGTGTAAGTGTATGGATCTTTATGAAATTGTACTACAAGGTTCCATATCACAAAGGAAAGCTGGGTTTGAGTTTGGGGTAATTGCCCTAAACGTTTAGGAATTTGGGGCCAAAAGGGCCTAAAACAAGCATTTTCTAGTTTCAGACAATAACTTGTGTTCAAGTGTATGGATCTCTCTGAAATTGTACTGCAAGGTACCATACCACAAAGGGAAGGCTGGGATGAGTTTGGGGGTAATGAATCATAAGGGGATTCAAAAAATTTGGGGGAGGGATTTTTTTTTTCCTTTTTTTCCTTTTTTTTTCTTTAAAATATTCCATTTTAAATTGGTTATTTCTGATTTATATATAAAAGCAAATAATAATGATATGGTTTGAATAGGTAAATTAAAAATTTTCAAGTTCTTAGACCATTCATTCTGTGTCAGAAACCTATGCTGTGTCAAATATTTAATCACAATCCAAGTTCAGTGCTGTATCAAGCTTGAATGTTGTGTCCATACTTGCCCCAACTGTTCAGGGTTCAACCTCTGTGGTCGTATCAAGCTGCACCCAGCGGAGCATTTTATTACATGGTCTTATCACCATAATCACTCCCCCTTTTAATCTTGATCTATCGGCAAACAAAAGATACTCTAAAGAACATATATACATTAAATGTATAATAAAAATCAGTACAGGAAATGCACTTTACTATAAAACATGGGTATAAGATTGATTAAAGCAAAATTTTACCTGTACAGATGTTTTAGTATTCAATGGAGGTTAGATCATGTAGATACATGTGAAGTAATGTTTTGCCTTATAAAATGAAGAAAATTACAATAAAAAAAATCGAAAATCAAATCTGGAATCAAATCTTATTTGAACTTATAGACTGCAGATATAAATATAGACTTTTAACAATGTACTGTTAACCTTAAATATTTCATAATATTAAAAATGAAAACATTTCATGAGGGCAATTTTAGAATTTTTTGCACTTGGATAAGGATTATTTGAATTTCATTTGGTTTTATGGAAGCTTCAGTTTGAAATTATTATTGCAATATCATAAACTTATTTGCATATTTGTGTGTCTTTTATACATCCAAACTGTTCATCATTGTTCATTACAACCAAGATAACTTTCTTTTTGATGTTTCAAAATCAAAGTTGAAACATTAATCCTGCAACTTAATTGTGCTTTATTTGATTAGAAAATTTCCCACTTTTAAAGTCCTGTTTCTTCAAGAAAAAAGCTTGAGTACTTTACTGTATCAAAGAATGATATCAGTCTCTGAAAGCAAGTAAAATTCAGTTGACCGGCTGCTGTCCTTCACTTTACGCCCAGGACAAAGTCTTAGGTTTAGGATTACTGGTAGTCAGAAAAATTGCAACCCCTGCTTATTAGTTTGTCTCAGTGAAGTTAATGAAGGTCTGTTGGACTACCCTTGCTGTGCAACGTATACATGAATTGTTTTTTAAACTCTGACAAAAAATTTCATGCTCAGGAAGATTTATAAAAATTCAAGGTATCGTCCAACAGGAAGCCACTGTTTGCCCAGCAGATCTGAAAATTGTTTACAAAGTCCAACTCAAGATTAAAAAATTGCAGACCAAATATCAAATCATTCCTTAATCAGGTTAATACAATATGCCGGTCATTATTGAAGGTTGGTAAATGTGTCAAAAAAAAAAAAAAGAAAATTTTTTCTGTAAATTGTCCAGGATAGCAAAAAAGATATTTTGGAAATGATTCACATTTATATATGTAGGACTCTAAAGTGCGATGGGGACGCTAAAGTATGATGGTCACGCTAAAGTGCGATGATCTGCGCAAGTATAGACGTAAGAAACGTAGTTGGATTATGACGTAAACAGTCGTTTATACAAACCAAAAATGAACATGCTGGAAGATATTTGATTAACAACTTTTAAACCAAATGTCCATGACCTAATTAATTTAAACCTGACCCTGCTTTGTCGGCTAAAGCAAATGTGTTTTTTTTTGGGGGGTGCTGGAAGCAGGACTTGTGTCCTGCAGTCGACCATTTTACTATGTAGATACAAAATAGTATATGCATAGGTATCCTGTATCCTGCTTCTATTCGAAGTGAACGGATACATTAAATCATTGTTTACTTGCAGTTTACTTTGCGGTCCCCATTAAAATATTGTCGATTTTATTGAAAAGTAACGTCAGTAAAATAAAGGTACATGTTTTCAAGTGTAAATTATAAATTGTCGGCTAAAACATAGTTTGTATATTGTAGGAGAATATAACATGTATTTGTACTCGCTACGAAAAAGGAGAAAGCTCGGCGAACATTGCCTTTCTCTAGCATTTAAATTAAAGTTTGTACAAATGAATGTTACTTATTCCCACAATGAAAGAATTTTGTATTTGTAATTTACAATGACGACTGTAAGGTGAGGTGTGTGAACGGCAAGCTACACCAATTATCCAAATATTTATTACGCCCGAATTGTTAAAAAATCATTTACAGGAAATATAGTATTTTGTGACACCTAATTTACCTTTTTAGCAATTATTACGTGGTCTGTCTTCTAAATTTAGAAACAATCACTTAAGCCTTCCGGTGAATTATAAAGCCTGTCACATATGTTATACCTTAGCATACAAGCTTTTAAAGAAGACAATTTTTTTAACATGCATGTACTTTAACGTTTTAATTTACCTGTATATATTATGAAAACCGGTTTTTTCATAAGTTATTATTTTCTAAGGGTTAAATATTTCGCGATGGTGTCTTGCCATGGCTTTATTTGGACTTGTTTGTTTGCTTTTTGGCCTTGAATGTTTGTCCCTAATATTTTATTAACTATGTATTTACTTTCAGGTATCACAGATCAATTTATTCGTTCATAGTGTGTTAATTTACATTTTGATTGAGTTAAGCCTTCCAATTGATGTTTTATCGTGTGTTTTCTATGTTGTGATGTTATACTATTGTTTCAGAAAAAGGGAGAAGGTTTGGTACCATTAAAACGTTTAATCCCGCTGCAAATGTTTGCACCTGTCCTAAGTCAGGAATCTGATGTACAGTAGTTGTCGTTTGTTTATGTAATTTATACATGTTTCTCGTTTCTCGTTTTTTATATAGACTAGACTGTTGGTTTTACCGTTTGAATGGTTTTACACTAGTACTTTTGGGGCCCTTTATAGCTTGTTGTTCGGTGTGAGCCAAGGCTCCGTATTGAAGGCCGTACATTGACCTATAATGGTTTACTTTTATAAATTGTTATTTGGATGGAGAGTTGTCTCATTGGCACTCACACCACATCTTCCTATATCTAAGCCCTCGAACCTTACCATATTGATCCATCACACTTTAGCGTGTTATACCATTGTACTTTAGCAATCAAACAACCATCGTACTTTAGTGTGAGACATTATCGTACTTTAGCGTAGACCATTGCACTTTAGTGTGACCATCGCACTTTAGAGTAACATCGCACTTTAGAGTCCTTCATATATATGTGGATTGCCATACATGGAACACTGACACAAAACAGGCCTTAATCTGAGAATGAAAGTTATATTTATGATTAATATTATAAAATCACCATAAATGTTTTTTTATGCCCCACCTACGATAGTAGTAGGGGCATTATGTTTTCTGGTCTGTGTGTCCGTTTGTTCGTTTGTCCGTCCGTCCGTCTGTCCCGCTTCAGGTTAAAGTTTTTGGTCAAGGTAGTTTTTGATGAAGTTGAAGTCCAGTCAACTTGAAACTTACTGTAGTACACATGTTCCCTATGATATGATCTTTCTAATTTTAATGCCAAATTAGAGTTTTGACCCCAATTTCACGGTCCACTGAACATAGAAAATGATAGTGAGAGTGGGACATCCATGTACTATTGACACATTCTTGTTATGACATTTAATAAAAATATGGACTTTGTTTCAATGTTTGAATTGTTATTTCCCCTTGGACATATGATGTTCAGTAGTTGTCGTTTGTTGATGTAGTTCATAAGTGTTTCTCGTTTCTCGTTTTTTATATAGATTAGACCGTTGGTTTTCACGTTTGAATGGTTTTACACTAGTAATTTTTGGGGCCCTTTATAGCTTACTGTTCGGTGTGAGCCAAGGCTCCGTGTTGAAGACCGTACTTTGACCTATAATGGTTTACTTTTATAAATTTTGACTTGGATGGAGAGTTGTCTCATTGGCACTCATACCACATCTTCTTATATCTATATATACAATAAATAGACTATGTTTTAAATGTTTACATGCATAATTGAAAGTTGAGTATGCCTGCAACAGGAATGTAGTCTGAATTTTCACCTTTTTCCAGATCATCTAAGAAAAATGAATTGATTTCAAAGGTAATTGTTGTAGAAATATGATATTTTGTTTTATTAGTCATACATGGAAGAAGACTAGCAGTAAATGTATATTATTTTTACTGAATGATTGAGGGATATATATATATTATCAATTAACTGCATACTTAGCTACCAGTTTGTATTTTGTATATATATGTTTCCAGCAATGTATTTATAGCTTTATGTTTTTTTGGGTTTTTTTTTACAGATGAAAACATAATGTCAATGAAAGCTAGAATGAGAAGAGAGATGGAGGCAGAAAAAAAGGCATCAGAAAAAATGCTAGCCCAAGCCCAAGCCATGCAAGGACCAGTGGAAATAGAAAAAGATCATTCTCCTGTGATACCACATGTTTTATATACCTGTCCAGATATTGGGCCAGCAGTGCTTCCAAAGGATGAAATAGATGCTTATATTCATGAATTCCTTCTTAGTCAGCTTGCTGAAGAGCCAGAAATGTCTTCTGCAGTTATGATACAAACTTTAAACAAAGACAAAGAAAAAGTTAGAATCTGTGTAGAAACTTTAATTAAATATTTAGACAATATTACAAATAATCCTGGTGAGGAAAAATACAGAAAAATAAGGATGTCAAATAAAGCATTTAAAGAAAGAGTATCTCAGTTAAATGGTACAGACGAATTCTTACAAGCATGTGGATTTCAAATTAAACAACTACCATTTGAAGATAATGAAGAAAACTTCTATGTAATGTCGGGGGAAACTGCAGAAGATGTTGAAAGACTCAGTGGATTAAAAGAAGTTTTACGTGCAGCTGAACCAATACAATGTCAACTTGATCGTGCTTTGAAAGTTTTTCACCAATCTTCAGGTTCCTCCAAATTTGACATTCCGGAAGAATTTTACTCTATAAATCCTGAAGAGCTTAAAAAAGAACAACAAAGAAGACAGGAAGCTGTGGAAAAACTAGGCATGTTACGTACCAAAGCAATGCGTGAAAGGGATGAAATGAAAGAGCTACGTAAATACCGTTTCACTCTTATACGAGTAAGATTGCCAGATGGTATTCTTATCCAAGGAATATTCAAAGCTAATGAAAAATTATCTTGTTTGTATGATTTCATACGATCATCATTAGAAAATGACTGGATGCCATTTGTTTTACAAACAAGCAATGGTAGTAAGTTGACAGAAGAGACCAAAACTATGGCTGAGCTTGGTTTATGTCCTGCGGTAGTGTTACATTTTGTATGGGATGAATCTATAATGAAGGATGTGCATGCTGCACAAGGGGGAGGAGCTACAAGTTCTATTCTGAAACCAGATATCATGGCTCAAATTCAGTCATTATGAAACAGCAGCAAGAAAGTTCTGTTCTAAATTATCATACATATTCAGTCTCTTATTACAAATTTACAACAATATTCAAGAGAATATTATAAAATTAATTTTAAATTATAATTTATTATACATGTTAATTGAGAATTTTTTGTGACATACAGTCAAACCTGCTACAAAATCACTTCTATTACATGAAAATTTGTCTTGTCCGTTCACCTTCTTGTCCTGCTGTAGAAATACATATATCATATTATATATTTTACTCCTTAATTCAAAATTCACCTCTTTTATAAGGTCAGTTTTCTCTGCTTCCAAAGTTAACTTTTATATGCAGGTTTGACTGTACTTATCGATATGGAAAAGATGAGAGGATTAGTAACTAGCTTGCATTCCTTGAAGTAGTTGTACATGTATAATTAATCTGGTCATTTTGTTCCTTGATAAATAATATAATAATAGATGCACAAATTATTTCTGAATTTCCAGTATTATATTAAGTTATTCTGATACAGAAAAGTGCATTTAATTTAACTTTGCAGTATGGAAAAAACTATTTTATTTTCAGATGCTGATAAAATTATTAAAACAGAAAATCATATTCTACAAAAGAAAATTTATCAGAATTTTGAGAAATATTTGGTTTTTATTGTCGAGCCTGTGACTTCTGCCGCAGAAAGCTCGACATAGGGATATTGATCCGGCGGCAGAAGACCTGGATGCTTCATACTTTGTATATAGATGCCTTATGTTATGAAGTTTCCGTCAGTAATATGTCCATTGTCCTTGACCGACCTCATTTTGATGGTTCAGTGACTACTTGAAAAAAAAGTTAAATATTTTGTAATGTTAATTTCTCTCTTATTATGAGTAATAGGATAACTATATTTAGTATGTGCGTACCTTGCTAGGTCCTCATGCCTGTCAGACAGTTTTTATCTGACCTCAACCTCATTTCATGGATCAGTGAACAAGGTTAAGTTTTCGTGGTCAAGTCCATATATCAGATACTATAAGCAATAGGTCTACTATATTTGGTGTATGGAATGATTGTAATGTGTACATGTCCAACTGGCAGGTGTCATCTGACCTTGAACTCATTTTCATGGTTCAGTGGTTAAAGTTAAGTTTTTGTGTTTTGGTCTGTTTTTTTTATACTATATGCTATAGGTCAACTATATTTGGTGTGGGGAAATATTTTACGATGTACATGTCAGTCTGGCAGGTTTTATTTGACCTTGACCTCATTTTCACGGTTCATTGCTCAGTATTAAGTTTTATATAGTTAAGTTTGTTTCTTAGATACTATAAGCAATAGGTCAACTATATTTAATATTAATGCATAGATTGATTGTAAGGTGTACATGTCTGTCTGGCATGGTTCATCTGACATTGACCTCGTTTTCATGGTTCATTGGTCAATGTTAAGTTTTCCTGGTTAAGTTTGATTCTTAGAAACTATAAGCAATAGGTCAACTATATTTGGTGTATGGAATGATTGTAAGGTGTACATGTATTTCCAATTTGGTTTATCTAACCTTGACCTCATTTTCTTGGATCATGATAAGTTTATGTGATACTCGTATGCAAGCTTTATATTTAGGACTATCAACATAAAATCAATGCTCAGTAAAGCAGGCGAGACATTTCAGCATGTGCACTCTTGTATAATATTCAAAGCACATTTATAGGGATACATCATCATCAACAGAATAAATCTTTAACCTGGTGCAGGAGCTGCTACAAGTATGTCAAATTTTAGTGATAAAAGATTCACAGACATCTCAATTAGATATTGATTTTATAAACCATTCTTAACCATGTTAACAGAGTGGGTATATTCATTATAATTAATTGCACCATTCAGTGGAATACAAATTTTAAACACTTAGGAAAGTCCAGGATCATGGATGAACTCTTTTGATATTTTTAAAATTATAATATATACATATATTGTATAAAACTGCAAATCATACACCTGACCAGTTGCTGTCACTGTCAATTCATTCAATCAATATACTTGTTATTTTTACCTTAATACTGGTCATTTTCTTTAACCATATTAACACTAGACCTTATGGAAAAATATATATTTTTCAACATGTCCTATTTAAAAAATACTGTTCAAATCAATAACTCATTGAAACAGTTTACATCAGTTTTGGAATGATTTAGAATGTCTTGTTCTGAATGAAAGCAATGGCTGACAGTGTACAACTATTCATGGTGGAATCTTAGAAAATACAGTTTAGAGGGGTGGAAGGACCTTTTTCTGGACAACAGATTTGGCTTTCATTTTTGTGGGAGTTGTGAATTTACATTTTATATTGGGACTCCAGGAATCAATGAAAAATTTTGGGTGGTCTGGGAAAGAATGCTTATTATTTACAGGACATCAGGATTCAGCATTTTTTTTTTTCATTTTTTCAGGAATCCAGGATGACACCCCCTCCTACCCAACATTTTAAAATCTCTGAAATGGCAGAATAATCAGAACCAAACTTGGGTCTGTATTCCTACAAACAACTTTCAGTGCCACAATAGATCCCTGTAAATAAGATATCATGCAGACATGCCTTGTACAAAAATGTAATATATGCTGGATGTAAAGTTAATACACTTCCCTGTTAACACATTCTACAGGAAATAGTACTGTAGGTTATCAAGTTTCCATCCAACATTTAACACTTTTCGTGATTGAATACTATTTAACAAGAGTCTTATTACTATATGCTGTATAGTTTCTTAAGCTTTTACAGTAGAACATATGATGTACACATGGTAAAAAACTAGTTTTTCTTTTTCTGAATAGCAGAAGACTATGTTCAAAGTTTTAATAGTGTTTATAAAAATTTTGCGCCGAAGGGGGCATTTAGTGATACCCTTGTCTGTCCGTACATCCCAAAATTAGTTCCTGTTCTTTAGTTTGCTTCAACCAAAAGTTATGAAACTTATACACAATGCTTATTACCACAACACACAGATCAAGTTCGAATTTGAGTTGCGTTACTTTTACTGTTCTTGAGTTATGTTCCTTTATAACATTATATGCACGTGAGGGCATCATCTGTGTCCCATGGACACATTCTCCATTTATTTTTAAATACACTGCACATGGTTCCAATTGTTGTATTAGTATATCATTTGTTATATGCTCTGATTTTGTTGTGCAAATGATTTGAAAAGGTATGTATCTACATATGTTTAAAATTGAATAAATTGTTTCTGTTAGAGTAATTCTTGTGTTGCTATATGAATATGTACTGTCTTAATCTAATTTGCCCTCTTAATTTGTGAAAATTTTACCAGACAACAAACAAACTGATCATAGCTGCTTAGTGATGGCAATAACGTTCATACACCTTATCGCTATTTGTCCGCCATTACTGGATATCACACAGGTTCCCGTAAAATTTTGACGTCATAAAACAAAATATCTGACGCCACAATGGAAAAGTGATTGTTGTATGCGTCAAAAGTTCAAGCGGCCGGGTCAGCCGGGATTAGCGATAAGGTGTATTGTCTGTTGGCCTTAGTGATGAAGTTTGTTACATCAATCAAGACATCTCATCATTTACTGGTACTAGTTTCCAGGATATCATATGCTATATATTAAACCCTCAAATCAATTGCATTTTTGTTATCAAACCAACACTAAAAGTCCATCAAAGAAATTTACAGAACATATCAGAAAGCTTAGTATTCTTAATATATAGCAAGGGCCTAAGTCTCAGCCTGAATTGTCAGTATGAATCAGGCACATGGCAGGTGTACTCAACTCCAATCTTTATTGACTAGGATTTTCAGTTTTCCCACAGAAGGTCTGTGGTTCTCTCTGGGCACTCTGGCTTCCTCCACCTATAAAAACTGACTGCCACAAATTAGCACAATAGTAATGAAAGTGGCACTAAACACCAATCAATCAATCAATCAATCATTGAACATATAACAGAACTTTAATATTTAATTGTTTCATTTTAATATGTATTGACTAATAATACAATTTCAAAAATAGCACTTTTGTTCTCAAATTAAGTAAACATTATTACCACAAAAGGAAGGTTGGGATTGATTTTGGGGATGATGGTCCCAACCGTTTAGGAATAAGGGGCCTTAAACAAGCATTTTTCTAGATTCAGGATAATAACTTGTGTATAAGTATTTCGATTGCTCTGAAATTGTACCACAATGTTAATACCACAAGTAGAAGGTTGGGATTCATTTTAGGGGTTATGGGGCCAACAGCTTAGGAATAAAGGGCCAAAAAGGGGCCAAAAAACAAGCATTTTTCTAGTTTCCAGACAATAACTTGTGTGTAAGTATATGGATCTCTCTGACATTGGTTCCATATAAGAAAGGGAAGGCTGGGATTGAGTTTGGGGTTAATTGCCCCAAACATGGAGGAATTAGGGGCTAAAAAAGGGCCAAAAAGAAGCATTTTTCTAGTTTCCAGACAATAACGTGTGTTTAAGTGTATGGATCTCTCTGAAATTGTACTAAAATGTTCCATACTACAAAGGAAAGGCTGGGATCGAGTTTTGGGATTATTGCTCCCAGGGGGGTTTCAATAAGTTGAAGGGGGAGGGGGATTTTTTGTTTACAATTTTTTTAAGGGATTCATATTTTTTTTTCAAAAGTTTTAAAATTTCGAACTTTTGAAGTTTCAAGAAGAAATCTTTAATTGCACAGTATTGTGCAATATATTTGTAAGATCTTTGACCACATTTATTTTGTGTCAGAAACCTATATTATGTCAAAAATTTGATCACAATCCAAATTCAGACAGTATCAAGCTTGAATATTGTGTCCAAATTTACCCCAACTGTTCAGGGTTCGACCTCTGCCGTCGTATCAGGCTGCGCTCAGCGAAGCATTTTATTCTGTATTGACTTACCAAAACACCTCTGTGTTGGCAGGTGTGCCAATGGATAGTATAATCATCTAAAGGTAGATGAAATATTTTGGAAAGGTAAATGAAGGATGTGGGATACACAAAAGTGCATTTTTAGATATTACTGGCATACTTAACCTGATAATCACCTGGCAAAAAAAATGCTATATTTATCATTCATACTCATAAAATATTATGATGTGTTGCTCTGCCTCAGCAGTTGTATCAAGAGACAACTGAACATCACTGTGTTGGTGACAATATTAATAAGTGATGTGGTGTATATATCACCAATGACAGCAATGCAACAATTACATTGAAAAGAGGCAGCTATCAGGTTTTTGTCGCAGGACAAAGGATAACAAGGTGGCATACACTTATTATACAAAGCTTTATATTTCACAAAGAGAATATATGGATGCTTTATACCTTGTATGCAGATACCTTATGTTCAGAAGTTTCTGTCTGTCATATGTCAACTGTCCTTGCCATAACTTTCATGCTTCAGTGACTACTTGAAAAAAATTAGTTTATTTATCATGTGAAATACTCATTTGTTATGAGTAATAGAGTATAACTATATTTGGTATATGGGCTTCTTGCAAGGTCTGCCAAACAGCGAAGTCTTACCTAAGCCAGCCCCAAATAAACTGGCTTTAGTCTGACTAGATTAACCGGACCTCAACCTCATTTCATGGATCAGTGATCAGTTATGTTTTCATGGTCAAGTTCTATCTCAGATACTATAAGCAATAGGTTGTAAGGTGTACATGTATGTCTGACTTCATTTTCATGGTTCATTGGTCAATGATTAGTTTTCATGGTTTGCTCAGTTTATCAGATACCGGTACTATAAGCAAAACGTCAACTATATTTGGTGTATGGAATGATTGTCAGGTGAACATGTCTGTCAGGAAGGGATCATATGACCTTGACCTCATTTTAAAGGTTCATTGGTCAATGCTATGATCTGTTTCTCATGTAATAGAAGTGATAGGACCACTTTATTTGGTGCATGGAATGATTTTAGGGCGAACATGTCTATCTGGCATGGTTCATCTGACAGTAACCTCATTTTCATGGATCATTGATAACGTTAAGTTTATGTGATTCTTATAGTAAAACCTTCATATTACAGACTTTCAACATAAATTCAATCAAAAGTAAAGCAGGCAAGACATTCTATGTGTGTACACTCTTGTTCTTAAAACCAAAGACTTTAAAATTGGTATTTGCTGCTTCTCTGCTAATCATGCAGCATTAAAGAGTAAGAGCAAAAACTGGTCGGCTAAGGGTAAGAATAATGTATATGGGTAGGAAAAGATGCCTTCTTGCAACTATTACCTTGTAAACTAGCATGTTAAAAAATCAGGCTCAGCTTGTTGGTCTAGTACAAAGCAGGGTTAATATTCATATTACATTAACTTGTTCTCTTCCTGAATGCAATTAATTTGCTGCTTGACATTAAACAGCCAGCCATCCATCTTCATCATCGAAGACTGTAACTCAAGCACTGAATCGCTGGAGCTGCCGGCCAACAAGGCCTGCTGCACATGTACTTCCCAAAATTAATAACCAGATTTTTAGTAAGAAAGCCTGGTTAAAAACCAAAAGACAACTAGAGGTCAGTAAGTGGTATTCATTAGATAAGTATCTAAACAATACATTAATCACTACACTAAATTGTCTGCAGTCTAAACAAAGTTATAAAAAACTCCATCTTAGATCTGCCATTTAACACCATATTCATTGTAAACTATCCAAACCAAAACTTTTAACCTGTTCACCAAACCCCAAAATCTGGATCATAATCCTGATTTGGTACATATTTTCCTTAGTTCACATCATAATGAATATATGTTAACTGAGTTTCAAGTTAATGTTACAACAACTTCAATAGACTACCTTAAACCCAAACTTAACCCTGATACAGGACAGACAGCTGGATAAACAGGAAAACATATTGTTCCTCTACTATTGTAAGAGGGTCATACAAATTAACAAAATACAAGCACTGAAAAAGTTTCCCACATGAATATGGTGGGTTTAGCATAATTTTTTTTTATCTTAAACCCTCTCTTTTTATATACATCAGCAGAATAACAAAAGATGCATGAAAAAAAAACATACAAGAAAAAATCATTAGAAGAAAAGCACTTTACTTTATAATACAATTGTAACAGTATAATAGATAAAAAAAAAAAATTCATACAATCAAAATAATTATAAACAATACTGTATCAAAGAAAATTCACAGACCTTTACTGAATACAAGATCAAAGTACTTAAACCCCTGCTAGTATTAAATCATACAGGCCTGCACTCTAATGTTAGTGTGTGTTCTTCAGGGGAAGCAATAACTATAAATAAAAATCTTGTGCTGCTATTAAACTGACAGCATGTTTGTTGAGAGAAAACATTTTTATTTCAAAGGTTCAAAATTCTAGTATTCTTGGAGGGATAAAAAAAACATGTACTTTTGTTGCTTATCTTTCACCTGTATAAATGTGAATAAATATTGTAATTATTTAATTTCAAAGCTTGTGCTTTGCATTTGACTTTTCATCTCAATAAAACATAATACAAATTCTGTGTTGAAAGACAAATTGTGAGGATTTCTGTATGGATATTGATATATAAATGTAAATACAAATATAAAAGGCCCTACAAAATTAATCTTAAGCTTATGCGGTCATTTGTTTCTAAATTTTTAATGTGACTAGGTGGCACTGTTTTTTCTCATAATGTCCCCAGAATAACTCAAACTTTGCTGATTTACAAAATATTGCTAACTCGTTTTAATGAAACATATATGCATCTTCAAAACGAAATTATCAATTCCTCTACATTTAGGTCCGTTCGCACCACAGAGAGTCAAATCGTTAACAAGCATACCACTGCCACTACCCAACTTCAAGCATCTTCCGAACATTTGAAAGTCCCTACCATGTACTGGTTACCGAAATTACACAAAAAACCATTTAAATTCCGTTTCATCTCCGCATCGAGTAAGTGTTCTACTACTAATCTATCAGTTCTTCTAACTACCTCCTTACTACTATCAAAGAACTGGTTATTAACTTTTGTAATAAAGCTTATGAAAATAATGGTATTAATTATTTTGGAGTGTTAAAAATTCTTTAGAGGTTTTAGATAAAATACATGCTTTTGATGGTCCTTATAATTCTGTTGACAGTTATGATTTTTCTACTCTGTACACTACACTTCCACACAATCTTATAAAGAAAAAGTTTTTGTATTTGATAAAATGGTCTTTCGAAAAATCTCATTGTAATTTTATTTGCTGTAACTGTTTAAAGCCTTTTTCTGTAACGAAAAGGAAAGTATGCTAGATACACTTACTGGAAATGTGAGGATATGATTGAAGCTTTAAATTTTCTGCTAGATAACATTTATGTATGTTTCGCGATAAAGTGTATCATCAGGTAGTAGGTATTCCTATGGGCACTAACTGTGCCCCTTTAATAGCAGATTTATTTCTATATTGCTATGAATCTCAGTTTATGACCAAACTCAGTAAAGACCCATCATTGTTATATTTAGTTGATACATTCAACAATACCTACCGTTACCTGGATGATATTTTTCGTTAAATAATCCAGAGTTCTCTAAATATACTTCGAAATTACCCAAAAGAACTTACTTTAACTAAATCTAACATAAACAGCAGCAGTTGCCCTTTTCTAGATTTAGACATTTCAATTTCTAAAGGAAACTACATACTAAAATTTACGACAAAAGAGACGATTTTTCATTTCCTATTGTTAATTTTCCATTTTAGACGGCGATGTGCCTTTGGCTCCATCATACGGTGTTTATATATCCCAACTCATTCGGTATGCCCGTGTGTGTTCTGATGTCATAGATTTTAACGAACGTAATCAATGCATCACTGGGAAATTATTGTGTCAGGGATTTCGATACCATAAATTACTTAAAACTTTTACTAAACTCTTTCATAGATACAAAGATTTGATTAGTAAATTTGGCTGTACCTGTAGAAAACTTATTAAAAATGGTATTTCACATCCTAAATTTTACGGTAATATTGTACTTAAAGCGAGGAAATCACTATGTGATCCGTGTAAACTCATCGAACCTTTAAACAAACTTATAAGTAAGGGTTATCGTACCAATATTGTAATTAGATCTCTGAATATAGTTTACATTGGCACTAATATAGATTTTGTCATTAGCAAATTAAAACATAACTAAGTTGTATCTTCTTTTGAGGCGGGATGTTTAGAGACACACACACGTTATTTTTTATCTCTTAAGAAGTAGCTCCTCACTATCCTACTACCTGTCGATACATTTATTTTGGCATTGCACAAGTCATGTCTTCTCTGACTGTTCATGATGTTAAAATACTAAATCCCTGGGATGTGTTTTAGTTGATTTTAGTCTCTGATGCATGATTTTTATTATTAATTGTTTTGGCTTTTAACTAGCTGTCAGTAACTCAGTACTCTCAAATCGTACTTTCTTTTAATTTGACCTGTTGATACTATTTTTAATACTTTTTGTTATTTTATATTAATATGGATCTTGTCTGTATACCAGCTTTGATTATTTGGAATATCTACTAATTTTCACTTCTTCATACTACATTTGTATGAACATCAAGATTATTCTCCTTTAATCTGTACAGGGAAGTTTTATTGTTGATATTTACCCTTATGTATCTAGTGTTAAATTAGGTATTTATATGACAGACCTTTCTTGGTATTCCTAATTATTGGAAGATTTTTATATAGACAGAAAAAGTATACCTAAAACGACAAAGTTATTTTTCATTTACCTGTATATATTATGAAAACCGGTTTTCAAAAGTGATTATTTTCTAAGGGTTAAATATTTCGCGGTGGTGTATTGCCATGGCTTTATTTGGACTTGTTTGTTTGCTTTTTGGCCTTGAATGTTTGTCCCTAATATTTTATTAACTATGTATTTACTTTTAGGTATCACAGATCAATTTATTCGTTCATAGTGTGTTAATTTACGTTTTGATTGAGTTAAGCCTTCCAATTGATGTTTTATCGTGTGTTTTCTATGTTGTGATGTTATACTATTGTTTCAGAAAAAGGGAGAAGGTTTGGTACCATTAAAACGTTTAATCCCGCTGCAAATGTTTGCACCTGTCCTAAGTCAGGAATCTGATGTACAGTAGTTGTCGTTTGTTTATGTAATTTATACGTGTTTCTCGTTTCTCGTTTTTTATATAGACTAGACCGTTGGTTTTACCGTTTGAATGGTTTTACACTAGTACTTTTGGGGCCCTTTATAGCTTGTTGTTTGGTGTGAGCCAAGGCTCCGTGTTGAAGGCTGTACATTGACCTATAATGGTTTACTTTTGTAAATTGTTATTTGGATGGAGAGTTGTCTCATTGGCACTCGCACCACATCTTCCTATATCTATTAGAGGTTTAACTTCATTCTTTGGTGTAAATATTTCATCATTTGCTCTTAATCACTAAAGCTTGTATATCCATGACATTTGTGCCTGTATGACCAATTAGTATCAAACATTCTTCACTTATTTTCCCAAATAAATTAAATGTGTCATTGTTTCGTAAGTAAGTCAACGCATCCATATTATTGTCATTACATTTTTGTATAAATGTTTGATCTATCACTGCACCAGCAACTGGAGTTGGTCCATCTATACCGTCTGTTCCACCACTCAGAAATATTAAATCAAAATTAGCTAGAACTGATGTATCATTACGACATTGTTTGTCTATTTCCAAAGCACAAGCAACAACCATCTCCTGATTTCTTCCTCCTATTCCTGAACCTTTAACTTGCACTGTTGTCTCCCCACCAGTCAGAATACATATGGGTTTTTTGATATTATAAGCATGTTGAGCCAGAGCAACTACCTTTTTCAAAGTTTTCTTTGGAACCCCTTTTGTCACCAGATCTAATTCCAACTGAACATAGTCACTACTTTTTGGATTTGATACTTTGTACCCAAATGAAAGTGCAGCATATCTTGCAAGCATTCCAAACATTACACCAACTTTACTTGCCTCACCATCAAGAACAGAACTTAAAATAATAGGCAGGAAACCAAGTTGTTCTGCTTTCATGGAGGCTGCAGCCAGCGCCATTTTGTTATTTCCAACAATAACATTTTGAACATGTTCCCACTGTGTTCCTCCAGTGTATTCCATAGAACCTGTACTTTTTGTAGTTTCCCTTGTACGTCTTATAAGAAGAGTGTTAATTGATTCTGGTATTTTGTCTTGTAAATTCAATTGTTTAAGAATCATCAGACATTGTTGTGGGGTAGACTTGTCAGCCACTGTTGGACCACTGCTGATTATCTCAAGCTTGTCTGCTATAACATCTGACACAATCAAGGCAATGACCTTCAAAATACACAAAACTGGATTATAAAGTTTTAATTTTTACTCATTAACAATTTAAGCTTTTAATCATAAATAATAAAATAAAAATGTATTGTTGTACAACTTTTAGTTAGTTAATCTCTAAGTCCTTAGTTGATAGGATTTTATTTTTTATTTAAGTGAAACGTTCATGAGCATCTGTACAATAAATATATTTTACAAACAGATATGCTGACATCTTAGTTTTAACAATAAACAAATTATATCATTATGATATCTAAACTAGAAATTCTCCATAATACACTTGGCGAGTGCTAACATGGGCTTGGTCTGTTGCCCTATCTAATTCAAATTATTTCAAATAAAGTATTGTTTAAATCACATTAGAATAAGACAGGTAGCTACAATGGAATTCCTTTTATTCATGTTTCTCCAACATTTGATAATTAGACTAAAACAACATTAGGGATTAAAGGGTCCTCTTAAGGACTGGCATCTTGATATTTACCTGTAATTCACCTGTTTCAGTTCTCAACTAAAAAATATTGTTAAAAGGGATATTTTTAAAGATTTATTGTAAAATATTAACAAAACATATTTTTTTTTATATAGTTTTCAAGATAAGATATAATCAAAAGTAGATATAAGCTAGCACAGTGATGTAAATTTTAATTTGACTTTTTTTCATATTTTTATCTATTTTCCATAATAATGTATTAGTGATTACAATGTTGCGATCTTGAATAAAAATAAACATTTTATATTATGAGAGCTTTTAAGAATTTATATAGCTTGAGTCATTAAAGCTTATATAAAAGTATCAAACACTGCTTATAATCAAAGATAAGAGTATATTTAAATTTCTAAGTCAGCTTGCATTAATTGTCCAAAGCTTACGTGACAAATCGAGAATGCTTGTAGCTCACAATTCAACAAGCCAATTCCTACAGTTAAACACCCAACAAGTTCTAGTTGTAATGTACCCAATTTTGTATTCTCGTTTTTTCGTGGAAAAAGTGAACAGATATACGACTGACTTTTCTATCTGCTTAAGACAGCATGCCAAGAACACTGACTTCGGCTCTTATTATTTACTGATAGAATGACCAAGTAGATGATTATATGGTTCTTCGCACTAGAAGACAACAGCTTTAGATAACTATATACGTACATAAAACTTCGTTGTTGTGCATCGTTTTAGATTTGAATATCTACATAACACAAATATAAAAACATATCAAGTAATAGAATAAATTGCTTAAATGAGGTACACTCAGTGAACATTTCGATTTTTTATGTTATTTTCAATCAAATTCATTTTTTTTCAAAAAATCATTTTGAAATTATTTCTTGATAAACTTTTATGAAATTTTCAAAGTTGAAGGAAAAATGTTTGAATTTTCCTTGTTTATTAATGGTTTGTTGAATAACTTTTTTATTTTGTAATTCAAACACGGATAAAAATAATTACGTAACATTTTCTGGTTATATTCAACCAAAAATATATAAGAAAAACCAATTATTGTAAAAAAAAATGTTTTGTTAATGTTTTAATATATATGATCTTTAAAACAAAACCCTTTTTTACAATATTTTAGTTAAGAACTGAAACAGATGAATTACAGGTAAATATCAAGAAGCCAGTCCTTCAGAGGACCCCCTAATTCCTAATGTTGTTTTAGTCTAGTTATCAAATGTTGGAGAAACATGAACACACCTTGAAATCATCTTCCTTCCATCTTCATGGTGGTAGACAAAATAAATCTTATCAAGTTATACATTTTTCATAAAGTGTAGGAATAGGTTCTTATAATTGTTCAAATTTTAAAAGCTGTATACTTAAACTCATTATAGAAACACAACAGTTTTTGTGGTTTTTGCAAGTTGGTGTCTGACTAAAAGAAGACCAGGAAGATCTAGATTTGACCCAGACAATTAGACTTTCTAATATATTTTTAAAAAACCAACATTTCAGATCTACAATATGCAATTTGAGGTTATGTTTTTGTTAACTGTTTCAAAGACGACATTTGTAGATAGACTCAATTATGATATTTTACCAGTTTTTAGCTGCAGTTCAAATCAAGTTAACAAGTTAAAATCCATTTTTAAGGTCTATTTCCTTCTAAAAAAACATGGATCAACCTGGATAATGGCAGGAAATTAAGACTGCCATTGGGAATAAAAGTATTTCATTGTTGAGGGCTGTACAGTGACCCTTTAGTTGCTAACATCTACGTCATCTGGTCTCTGGTGGATTGTTGTCTGATTAGCAATCATACACATCTTTTTATTTTTATGTTCGATGCAACAGAAATTTTGTCTTGCAAAAGGCCACCTAAAAAATACTGTCAGATAAGAGTTGTTGCAAGGGTTCTTTAACCAGCAGAGAGCTTGGCAATCTCCCTACATAATGCATCTTATTTCATATCCACATTCTAATCAGACGTGGCTGTGTATTTTTACAACCGGAACAGCAAAACAGACACACATATTCAATCATGGGTTTTATTGCAAATGGGAGAAGTCCAGGTGACCATATTTCTCTACCGAAGTCAACCTTTGGGGTGCAAGTGTCTTTGTTTCCCTGTCAGAAGGTTAAATTCTGCATAAAATCTGAGGGATTCCATACAGTGTGTCAAAAAAAACTTATCAGAGATACCAGGCTTTTATTTTGTACGGCAGGCACGTGTTTCGTCTACAAAAGACTCATCATCATCAGTGACGCTCAAAAAAGTTAAAAGACCAAATATAAAGTATAAAGTTAAAGAGCATTAGGGGCCAAAAATTTCAAAACAATAGTTGTAGATAAACCAAAAAGATTTATAAACTTATACATATATACCAAAATAATTGGTTTTCAAACTTATAAAACTACTGTTTAAAACACATTATACATGTTCATCAATTATTCATAAAGGAAAATTCTGTAAAATTGTATTCTTAATTCTATCAAATACTATAACTGATCAATAGTAAAAAAGCAGAAGATGTAAATACCCTGGCCTTTTGAAAACCCAAAATATAAAGTAATCTGAATATTATTTTATTTGGAACGAGAAAAATTTAGAAGAATCTTATAAAACCACACCTTTGCTGGAAATGCTTGTTTTGCCAAGCCTCCACCTTTCAAGACTTCAATATTTTTCCTGAGAATATTAAGCTCATCAATAGTGGCTCCATTTTTAGACATAATTTGAGTAAGTTCCAATTCTTCCTCCAGTGTAACTGGTGGTATTGGCAATGGCAACAAAGCAGATCCACCTCCTGGATTAAAAAGATAAAAAAAAAAGAAATGTCTGTATACATTTTGACTTATTGTGTATTCTACATTTGTTTTCTAATGTTCTCAAGAATAATGTTCTTACAATAAAGGTACGTGCATATGATATATTTCCCTCCAATTTAAGATACAACACTATATTTATATTCCCACCTTGAGATGTCACATTGTTCTATCTATCATAATTTGAATATTGAAATATAATGATATGGAAAAATTTATGTTGTAACTTTTTGCTTTACTATAGTAAATGTTTATTTTCGGATTTTTTGTAAAAGTTGCTATTTTATTGTCTATTGAGGTACTATTTTGGTCAATTATTCATTTCAAAATTTCTTGGTATTTTACAAGCCATGGTTGAAAATTTCTTCTATATTTACAATCTGTCAGTCAGGGAGATTTGTGCAAGTAAATTTTATTCAGTGGTATGGGTACCTTATTTTGGAAGTAGAGTTATCACCCTTACACATCCATATTTGTTTTACTTACTGTGAAAGTACTTTAATTCGTGGGTATCAATTTTCGTGGTTAGAGCAAAAGTTACATGTTCGTGGGTTTTTAATTTCGTGGATTTTAGTTTTCTAAAAAAAAAAACGAATAGAGCGTAGATTTGAAGCCATTAGAAACGAAGGTTACAAATTGTCTCGATTGAAGGAAACTGCAAAGTAAACATTTAAATTATTGCTCCCGTGTAGTGATGACACTAATTAACCTGAGATCGAATGATCAACAGATTAAAGACAATCAGAGGTTTTAATTAGGCCATAAACATGTCACTTACAGAAAACAGTTACATAAACAAATGCTTTAAATGTACATTGAATTGTAAAATTAATTCTTATCAAAAGCAAGCCCAGCATGAAATTGTTATTTCCCGTACAAGAATTATGAGGATATAATAAATGAACACTTTATCATAGCATATCATCACCAGAAATCTGACTTTCATCGATCAAAAATATTTTTTTTGAGAATTAAAAGATCAGAAGTTGTACAGTTTAGGTTTTTAAAGATTAAATGTGTATAATCCTGCCTGCAGTTGTAGTTCATAGTGCATTTGCCCCAGACTACTATTATAGTAGTCTCAGATTTGCCGATATTCATTGTATTCTCTAGATCATATCGGTAGTCAAACCTACATGGGAATCTTTTCATGTCATGATTTGGACAACAGTTGTTATATTTCGTTGGACACTTAAATTCGTGGATAAAGTCATCCACGAAAACCACGAAAATTGGTTCCCCACGAATAAAAGTACTTTCACAGTATATATAAGAAAGTCATATTTTTCTCTTCTGGTCAGCTTCAATGGTTTTCTTTCATATTCATAAAAGAACAGTTTTGTGGAGACTGCATATCTCATTTGTCTGTAATTTTTGAAATATTGACTATTTACAAGCCTCCAGTGAACATTTTTGAAGGCCTTGCCACTTAATCAATATAGTTTTTTGTCAAGTTACTGAGATCAAAATTTGAACTCTAATCAAAAAATATTTAACAAACCAGAAAAAAATATTTAAGGCATATCTTTTGACTTTCCATCATTGTCCAACACTTGAGAATATCAGGGGTTGTGAAGAAAAAAAAATTACTTAATATTATAAGTTCCAGGAAAGGTGTATTCCAGTAGTATATATATGGTTCTTTTAAAGAGGCTCTAAGAAGCCTGTATTTTTTATGTTTGAAAATAAAGATATACACCTATTAACATAGTATACATGTCTAGATAAAATGGATTTTTTTAACTGACCTAAGAGATTTCTGAGTAATTTATTTACAGCATTCCTTGCTAAATTATGCATAACAGGCAAACATTTTTAAAAATCTACAAAATAGGATTGAACAGGATGTTTTGGCTAAAATATTATTTATTTCAAGTCATATATAATTTCATAACATTATTGCCATCTTGAATGAGGAACCATTTCCTGCATGTTCAGTTGAGAAAATGAATGACTTGCATAAACAGATATAAATTATGGTTCAAGAGAGGACTCAACTAAGCAAAGTATTATTAAAGAAGAACTCATCATTTGCAAATCATAAAGCAGACCAGTGACAAGACTCACAAAATATTTTCTTTTAAAATATACCTGATATCAAAACAATTAGGAGATCCTTTTCTTTCAGTTTAGAAACCAAATCCTGAATTCTTACAGCAGTTTGGTACGAACTTTTATCTGGCATATTGTTTTAGATCCTTCTCTGACCTCTATTTTGCTGTTAGAATCGAGTAACATATCACTGCAAGAGATTGTAACATTAAAAACTAAATTGAATTTAATAATGTTTTTTTAATTAATGAAGACACACTTTTTATATATTAATTGTATATGCAGGGTAAAACTAAATGAAACAAGAGTACCAAACATCCCAATAAAACAAATCAAATAGGGTCTTCAATGAAAGACAACCATTCATAGTGTATACATGTTCTTGTTTGTTTCAGGTTAATACAATAAATATAGCATTTCATACTATCACATGTGTGCATGATCAACACATTAACTAGCCTATCAAATTACAAAAGAAGCATCCATTATACTTATAATTACATTTTATGCCATAACCATGACATTATTTCTCTGTCCATTGTTGTGAAGTAGAGCACATGCAGTCATAAATATTGTATTTTGTTGGGAAATAATTTTTTTAATGCCTCATGATTATAGCCTGCAATTCAAAATTACGGATTCTTATGAAACATTTATGAAATTATTTCAATTTATAATTTAAGAACTTGCATTAATATAAAATTAGGTTATCTCCCCTTCTCATGTTTCCCATCTGTAAATGAAAATGTACTAAGGGTTGTTTCAGAAAAACAAATTTTCCTAGCTGATGAAAAGCTAGTTCATATCATTATAGGTAAAGTACTGGTAAATGTATATAAAAATACATCTTCCTTTACAATAAGGAATACATACACACTAAAATGAAAACCAATCGTTTAACCCCACCACTTTCTATTTGTACCTGTCCCAAGTCAGGACCCTGTATTTCAGTAATTTTCATTCATTCATGTCTGTCATATTTGCTTTTCGTTAATGGATTTTATGATATATCAGGTCTATTTCTCAATTGAATTGTTTCACATTTTTCATGTCAGAGCCTTTTAAAGCTAACTATATGGTATGGGTTATTCTCATTGTTGAAGACAGTACGGTTGTCTATAATTGCTTACATCCACCTCATTTGAACTTTGGTGGATAGTTGTCTCATTGGCAATCATACTACTTCTCCTTATTTTCATATAAACATTTAAATATAAGTCTTTTATGGAAGATGTGTGTCACCTGCCACAATCTTTATTCCATTTCTTACTTCAGTAGATTTATCAATGTCAATTTGTTGATAAGGCAAACCTAGGGAATCAAAAAGGTCAAAAAATGAAATACCAATTGCATAGCTGTAGTTACTATGAAAAGATAATATGCAAATATTTGGCATTCCTGTTCAGTTGAGAAGGAGCAGTTGTTGATATGAGATTTGCGCAATTGGAATTTCTGTTTTTGGCTACGGGAAAACCCAAAAATAAAATTAATTCAAAAATAAAATTTCTGCTGTAGGAGGAGTTCATGGATTCGAAAAAATTTAAACACGCTGAACATATAAATCTTTTTGGCTATGGATATATAATGTATGAAATCATTGTGATTTAAAATGGGAGGTTTACAACTGCATTTTATACAAAAGATTTCGTCATTTGTTTGTTCTTTGTTAGGTTATTTAAGAGAAGCTTCAGATTTACAAAAGTGATGTCATGACCAGGATAACAATGCCGAAAATTATGTATGATGGATGACAATAGACAGTGTTCAATATGTCAATACTACAATACAAAAACAAAATTGATCATAGCATTACACTTACAGCTTGCCAGCGTCTCTGAAATTTTGCTGAATTCCTGTAGGTACACTAATAATACCTCTAACTATATGCTGTGATAACGTATCATCTACTGCCCTGGCCATCCCCAATACAGCCTTCCCAAAACCAACAACATAAATATTGTTATCTACTTTATATTTTTGTTCCTCAATGACCAAATTTTTTCCATTGTGATCCAACTGTATATGATTCCGTATCAACTGATGGGGTAATACAGAGTTTACAGCAGATGAAAATATAGACACTACATCTTGATTAGCCATCTCAGAAGTGTCCTTTGTACAACTGATGTATGATGAGAATTTGTAAAAATTCAAAGTCAATCCATTGACTGGTAAATGTGTCAATACTCTAGGTTGTCTGTGCTGTGAAATGAATTTACATACGGGACAAAGCCAACTAAGGTACCTGTTTAATCAAAAAGAAAACAAATATATATTTTTATAACAATGCCCTTTTTTATTTATTGGTATGATATAAATGAACACACTAGCAACTTCAAAGCATTTTCGAACTGACTGACTTATCCCTTATCAGAAAATCCACTTCAGTGGTGTTTCCACAGCAAAACTTGTCATGCACCCACCAAATTAAAATTTTATGTAACCTTTCACATAGTATGTAAACCTCACTTTTAGTTGGTACTAATCCTCAAAAGAATGTTTTTCATGTTTTGACAGCCTGCACTGATTACCCAATGAGACACAACATAATTACTAACTTGCACATTTATTTTATATAAACAATTGTATTGTGTGCATATTTTAAATTGACTGATTCAGAAATGTAATGAGTTATCTTTCTTGCACTAGTATGTTGTGTACTTAAGGATCCACCTTTATGGAATTGTATATTTGTTATTTGTTCAACATTTCAAATGGATTCAACTATATGATAAAGAATCCCACAACCTAGGCTAAGAGAAATTAATACAAAAATAGCCAAAACTAAAAAAAATGATTATGAAAGATGAGATTATTAATCTTTGCATCAAAAGTAATGTTTGGATCTCTGCAATCAACTGGGGTAAAAGAAATATAAATATTTGATAGTGTTTGTCTGAAATAATATTCCCAAAAGGTATACTTGATTTAAAATATTAGTAAAACAATTTCTTTCCAAAATATTCCTGAGCAGAATATGTACTCAATCTTTTCATGCTCAAATATTACCTAATATAAATTAGCACATATTTACAACTTCTCGTCCAATCAAATTGCTTGAATTTGCCTTCTAATTTTCATAGTACATACTTTTTCCGTGTACTAAGTAACTACGCATGAATGACCACAAGGGTAAGATTTCATTGTATCGTAATCAAGATATAAAAGTAAAAATTGCCACTGGTTATTTTGAAATAAAATACTGTGTTCCAAATTAAATTAAATAGTTTGTAATTCGTTTTCACATTGATTTTTAAATATCATGCTATCAAAATCTTTGGATCTAAAAAATGTTTTTGACAATTGCAAGTTTCTTTCATTAAAATAAAGAGTAACAAATATGGTTCTTTATACCTTGATTAGAGTACAACGCTATCTTATAATTGTAATAATTTATCATCCATGCAATTACTTTGTACACAAAAAAAGTGTGTACTATGAAACATTGTGAAAGGAAATTATGGCAATTTGGTGATGATTTTTTTTTTTTTAACTTTCTTGGGGAAATTGATCTATTTCTTCATGAATTGATTGATTGATTATTGGTTGCTTAACGGCCAGTGGCAACTATTTCATGCATGTCATGAATTGAAAAATCGTGATAATGTCTGAAGAGAAAGTGCCACCTATATATATACATATTCTGATAAATCTTTTAGTTTTTACTTTGAAAAAAAAAAACACAAAAAAACACAAAATCTATAATCTCTGATCTTTGGTAGTTGCTTTTTAATGCTATCCGCTAGACCATCTATGGGGACAAACTATCTATATGTTTTAAATTTATTATAGCTTTAGTTTTACTGTGAAAATTGAAAAATGTTTTCAAAACATGTAAAGCTTCCACTGCAATTTAATTATAGCCTGCTTTTGGTCAATTCATTTTGTCATCTTACCATGTAAAGAAGTACATGTATAGTAAAACACCGCTTTATATCAATATACATACTTTCACCAGCAGCTACCATCTTTTCATTCTGGAGTCAAGGGCCTTTTGAAATCACATATCTTACAATGATACTAGTGAGTAGATTTACAAAACATAAAATTCGTTAATGAGCTCCGTTTTACAAACACCTGTGATACAAGTTGTCAGCCAAAATAAACTATCAATAGACCAATTAAAAGATTACTTGAGTTGTAAATATGTGCTAAATTGGATAGTCTATGAAAAGGTATATACTATGAAATTAAGAGCTCGCTCTTAATTTCTTAGTATATACCTTTTCATAGACTAACCTAGACATATATGTTAAAGAGTTAGCAACCCAATGGCACAGAAAACCAAAGGACATCTAGATATATTAATTCTGGTAACAATTTTTTTTGTGACATCTAAATGATGTTTTGATTGGAGATCAGCCAAACTTAAACTGTTTTGAAATGGAACCATCAAGGACAATTTAAAATCGTATAATAAAAAGCAAAATGAGGTTGTTAAATTTGTTTGTTTTTATAGTGATTAAGATGATAACACAATGTTGACTGCTGTACCCCTATTTTTGACATTTTTACCTATTGTGTCAGTTTGTTTTGTTCACGCATCGTTGTCAATATAATGGAATTTGACGCGACTGTCATACAAGTGAGAGGTTTAGCTAGCTATAAAACCAGGTTTAATCCACCATTTTCTACATAAGAAAATGCCTGTACCAAGTCAGGAATATGACAGTTGTTATCCATTTGTTTGAACTGTTTGAGCTTTTGATTTTGCCATTTGATTAGGGCTTACATCTAGAAATTGACAATGAGGGTCGGTTGAAAATAAAACTTAACGACAAAAGAGATGATTTCAGCTTCCCAATTGTGAACTTTTCATTTTTAAACCAAGAGTTCCAAATGGTGAAGTTGAAATCATCACTTCGTAAATTTTACAGACGCCATCACGATTTGGTTGACCGTTATGGAATATCTGTTTCACAGATGATATCGGTTATGTTCCTTATGTCGTAACTACAATCCCGTTCCCTTTTCACGAATGTGACCTACCGAATTAGACTATTTACCGGCTTTGTAATAACATGAGCAACACGACAGGTGCCACATGTGGAGCAGGATCTACTCACCCTTCCGGAGCACCTGAGATCCCCCCAAGTTTTTGGTTGGGTTTGTGTTGCTGTTGTACCCCTATTTTTGACATTTTTACCTATTGTGTCTGTTTGTTTTGTTCACACATCGTTGTCAATATAATGGAATTTGATGCGACTGTCATACAAGTGAGAGGTTTAGCTAGCTTTAAAACCAGGTTTAATCCACCATTTTCTACATAAGAAAATGCCTGTACCAAGTCAGGAATATGACAGTTGTTATCCATTTGTTTGATGTGTTTGAGCTTTTGATTTTGCCATTTGATTAGGGTCTTTCCTTTTCGAATTTTTTCCTTGGAGTTCGGTATATTTGTGATTTTACTTTTCACTCAATTTTATTTCAAATTGGCACAAATAAAAATAAAATTATGGTTCAAGAGAGGACTCAACTAAGCAAAGTATTATTAAAGAAGAACTCATCATTTGCAAATCATAAAGCAGACCAGTGACAAGACTCACAAAATATTTTCTTTTAAAATATACCTGATATCAAAACAATTAGGAGATCCTTTTCTTTCAGTTTAGAAACCAAATCCTGAATTCTTACAGCAGTTTGGTACGAACTTTTATCTGGCATATTGTTTTTAGATCCTTCTCTGACCTCTATTTTGCTGTTAGAATCGAGTAACATATCACTGCAAGAGATTGTAACATTAAAAACTAAATTGAATTTAATAATGTTTTTTTAATTAATGAAGACACACTTTTTATATATTAATTGTATATGCAGGGTAAAACTAAATGAAACAAGAGTACCAAACATCCCAATAAAACAAATCAAATAGGGTCTTCAATGAAAGACAACCATTCATAGTGTATACATGTTCTTGTTTGTTTCAGGTTAATACAATAAATATAGCATTTCATACTATCACATGTGTGCATGATCAACACATTAACTAGCCTATCAAATTACAAAAAGAAGCATCCATTATACTTATAATTACATTTTATGCCATAACCATGACATTATTTCTCTGTCCATTGTTGTGAAGTAGAGCACATGCAGTCATAAATATTGTATTTTGTTGGGAAATAATTTTTTTAATGCCTCATGATTATAGCCTGCAATTCAAAATTACGGATTCTTATGAAACATTTATGAAATTATTTCAATTTATAATTTAAGAACTTGCATTAATATAAAATTAGGTTATCTCCCTTCTCATGTTTCCCATCTGTAAATGAAAATGTACTAAGGGTTGTTTCAGAAAACAAATTTTCCTAGCTGATGAAAAGCTAGTTCATATCATTATAGGTAAAGTACTGGTAAATGTATATAAAAATACATCTTCCTTTACAATAAGGAATACATACACACTAAAATGAAAACCAATCGTTTAACCCCACCACTTTCTATTTGTACCTGTCCCAAGTCAGGACCCTGTATTTCAGTAATTTTCATTCATTCATGTCTGTCATATTTGCTTTTTCGTTAATGGATTTTATGATATATCAGGTCTATTTCTCAATTGAATTGTTTCACATTTTTCATGTCAGAGCCTTTTAAAGCTAACTATATGGTATGGGTTATTCTCATTGTTGAAGACAGTACGGTTGTCTATAATTGCTTACATCCACCTCATTTGAACTTTGGTGGATAGTTGTCTCATTGGCAATCATACTACTTCTCCTTATTTTCATATAAACATTTAAATATAAGTCTTTTATGGAAGATGTGTGTCACCTGCCACAATCTTTATTCCATTTCTTACTTCAGTAGATTTATCAATGTCAATTTGTTGATAAGGCAAACCTAGGGAATCAAAAAGGTCAAAAAATGAAATACCAATTGCATAGCTGTAGTTACTATGAAAAGATAATATGCAAATATTTGGCATTCCTGTTCAGTTGAGAAGGAGCAGTTGTTGATATGAGATTTGCGCAATTGGAATTTCTGTTTTTGGCTACGGGAAAACCCAAAAATAAAATTAATTCAAAAATAAAATTTCTGCTGTAGGAGGAGTTCATGGATTCGAAAAAATTTAAACACGCTGAACATATAAATCTTTTTGGCTATGGATATATAATGTATGAAATCATTGTGATTTAAAATGGGAGGTTTACAACTGCATTTTATACAAAAGATTTCGTCATTTGTTTGTTCTTTGTTAGGTTATTTAAGAGAAGCTTCAGATTTACAAAAGTGATGTCATGACCAGGATAACAATGCCGAAAATTATGTATGATGGATGACAATAGACAGTGTTCAATATGTCAATACTACAATACAAAAACAAAATTGATCATAGCATTACACTTACAGCTTGCCAGCGTCTCTGAAATTTTGCTGAATTCCTGTAGGTACACTAATAATACCTCTAACTATATGCTGTGATAACGTATCATCTACTGCCCTGGCCATCCCCAATACAGCCTTCCCAAAACCAACAACATAAATATTGTTATCTACTTTATATTTTTGTTCCTCAATGACCAAATTTTTTCCATTGTGATCCAACTGTATATGATTCCGTATCAACTGATGGGGTAATACAGAGTTTACAGCAGATGAAAATATAGACACTACATCTTGATTAGCCATCTCAGAAGTGTCCTTTGTACAACTGATGTATGATGAGAATTTGTAAAAATTCAAAGTCAATCCATTGACTGGTAAATGTGTCAATACTCTAGGTTGTCTGTGCTGTGAAATGAATTTACATACGGGACAAAGCCAACTAAGGTACCTGTTTAATCAAAAAGAAAACAAATATATATTTTTATAACAATGCCCTTTTTTATTTATTGGTATGATATAAATGAACACACTAGCAACTTCAAAGCATTTTCGAACTGACTGACTTATCCCTTATCAGAAAATCCACTTCAGTGGTGTTTCCACAGCAAAACTTGTCATGCACCCACCAAATTAAAATTTTATGTAACCTTTCACATAGTATGTAAACCTCACTTTTAGTTGGTACTAATCCTCAAAAGAATGTTTTTCATGTTTTGACAGCCTGCACTGATTACCCAATGAGACACAACATAATTACTAACTTGCACATTTATTTTATATAAACAATTGTATTGTGTGCATATTTTAAATTGACTGATTCAGAAATGTAATGAGTTATCTTTCTTGCACTAGTATGTTGTGTACTTAAGGATCCACCTTTATGGAATTGTATATTTGTTATTTGTTCAACATTTCAAATGGATTCAACTATATGATAAAGAATCCCACAACCTAGGCTAAGAGAAATTAATATCAAAATTATTTATTTTGTTAAAATATTTCCTTTCTCTATTGTAACTGTATACGTATACCTAACAACAAAATTATTTTATTTACCTGTGTTTAAAGTTATTGCAAATGGCTGATATTTTTGTTCGAGCATATTGTTTTTCTTTAATTGTTTAACATTTCATACCGATATAACATGTTACTTTTATTATTCTTCCCTTAGTTTATTTATTTTGAATTTACATTGTATCATAGGTCAAATTTATTTGTTCAGTGTATGTTCAATGGTGTTACTATGTCCTTTGATTGAGTTAAGCTATTTCAGTTGATATTTTATAGTGTGTCTTTCTATGTTGTGATGTTACACTATTGTTTCAGAAAAAGGGTGAAGGTTTGGTACCATTAAAATGTTTAAACCCGCTGCATTTGTTTGCACCTGTCCTAAGTCAGGAATCTGATGTTCAGTAGTTGTCGTTTGTTGATGTGGTTCATAAGTGTTTCTCGTTTCTCGTTTTTATATAGATTAGACCGTTGGTTTTCCCGTTTGAATGGTTTCACACTAGTAATTTTTGGGGCCCTTTATAGCTTACTGTTTGGTGTGAGGCTAGGCTCAGTGTTGAAGACCGTACTTTGACCTATAATGGTTTACATTTATAAATTTTGACTTGGATGGAGAGTTGTCTCATTGGCACTCATACCACATCTTCTTATATCTATATAAGAGAAATTAATATGCCTTTATTTACCCAGTTTCATAATCAAAATTGTTCATGCTTATAATTGCATAAAATTTTATCAGGGTGGTTCCATAAAAAAACATACTAGGACCCAGTGAAGGCATTTTGAAATCTCAATTATGGGTGGATGTACAGTGAAATGTTTATAAAAATTCTAAAAGTGTCTCTATGGATGGTTCAATACCCCATTTTCAAAGTGCCTTCCCTTGGTACCTTGTATGATGTTTTAATGGAAATGAGAAACATAAAATAAAGACTAACTTATTTCATTATCTCTCCCTTTATTCCCAATATGCAAATCAATAAAATTTTAGCTGTCTCAACATTTGCTTTTACTAAAAATTTACAAATTACTGTGATGGGCAAGGATCAGATAAAGTGTAACATTTGTGTGACATAACGTCCGTCACATTTAAGCCTATATATCAAGATTTAAAATATATCAGAGGAATCTTTAACTTTTCAGCGTTGACATTTGTGATTATAGAGATAGTTCTTTGTTTCAATACTTGTCAACAGCGCTTCATACAAAATGTACTTCGGTCAACACTTTTACATCCCAATAAATTTACAAAAAATTCTTAAATGAAGGCATATATTTAATAAGCAAGATTAAATCATCTCAACATTACACATAAGCTAATGATTGCCCGAAACAGAAAAATGCGCTGCGTAAATTTTGCTATATATAGATATAGGAAGATGTGGTGTGAGTGCCAATGAGACAACTCTCCATCCAAATAACAATTTATAAAAGTAAACCATTATAGGTCAATGTACGGCCTTCAACACGGAGCCTTGGCTAGTCAATAATTCTGATCTAGTTTTTCGACCCCCTCAGTGTGCCCTAAATTTTTTTCACCATCCCAGTTTAAGTATGAAAAAAATTTCAACCCCCCTAAAATTTTTATTTTACCTGTTTTGTTTTTACTCAAAAGAAAAAAATTTTGTGATGTAAGAGGGTAGGAATGCCCTTTACCATCAGGCTTCAAACGGTCATTTTCGGCTACCGTTAGCGTCAAATTGGTTAAAATTTTACCGTGATTCATCAAAATATCCTTATTGTGATTCGTCAGAGGTCTCAAATAATTATTGTTACCGTTATTTTTGGAAAAAAATTAACGTGATTCGTCAAAATCAGTCGATTTTTTTATCGTCTAAAAGAAAGTGTACATTTTATCGTCATGCACCAAAAATTACCGTTAACGTCATGAACGTACCCACATTACGACCCTCATGTAAACAGGCCCATATTTGCCAAATCCTTCTGATGAACCTCAAAAGCAGCCATGCCACAGCAAAACGAATTATACCATGATCTGGCTAAGTTTTGATGTATTATTTCAGGTTTTGAAAAACCAGAAAGACAATTAAAACTAAAAACCACAGCTAAATGAACGTGCAGAGAGAGGTTTTGAAATGCGACAGAGATTGAATGTGTTAAAATCCAGACAGACAGAAGCCATAGGCATAGCAAAATGATACCTCATAATGTGACAGAGAACCCAGACAGACAGAAGCCACATCAAAATGAAATCTTCAGATATGGCAGACAGAAGTCTCATCAAAATGATATCTCATGATTTGTCTGGCTGCAGTTATTTAGGTATTATTAAAGTTTTAGGACAGAAAAAGTTGAATACACCTACTTAACAAACCGACAGCAACCAAATGATAATATATTACCGTGTCATAGTTTTAAAGGGGTCATAACAGAGATAACATGAACAATGTATGTCTAGCTCAAGATGTTTTCGTCTGCTAAAGCAAGGTGTCCTGAAATCTTGTAACGTCTTCAAAATAAAGAAATAAAATAATATCCTTATTTAAATAAATGAATGTCAAGAAAGTAATGAGCAATATGAATATTTTGTAAATTTTCTGTTTATACTAAGATTTGTATGAAAAATATGAATATTAATTATGAAACATCTAGAAACCAAATCTGAGTAAAATTTAGTATATACTAAAACGACAGACAATAGTGCATATTTTTCATGATTTTCGTAATTAATACATACGATGTCTTTTAAAATTTTTTCAATTAAAATTTCATTGAACCTCTATTATTTCTTGTGTGTGTATGTTTTTATAAACCTGTTATATTATTCATTCGTGCAAAAGCCTGCTATGTAGCTTTTTTGGTGTTTGGTGATACTTAAACAATATAACGAAGTAAATAGTCAACAACAGCGCCTCCTATAAATTCACAAAAATGAAGCTAACTGACAATGTTGTTCGAAATTTTAGAGTTGCTAAAGTATTTAGGGAAAATACAGAACGAATAAATAATTTAGATTTTTCGGCAAACGGAGAAACCCTTATTTCAAGTAGCGATGATGACTCTATCGTCATATACGATTGCCAGAATGGAACGTAAGCTTACAAGAACCGGCTTTTTGTTTTACATGTTTTAGTTGTGCCATCGACTCCTTAGAGTCCTTAATAACTCGGACTATAACATAGGCGGCCTCACATACTCGGCCTGTACTTTTATGGAAGATGTGTCACCTGCCACAATCTTTATTCCATTTCTTACTTCAGTAGATTTATCAATGTCAATTTGTTGATAAGGCAAACCTAGGGAATCAAAAGGTCAAAAATGAAATACCAATTGCATAGCTGTAGTTACTATGAAAAGATAATATGCAAATATTTGGCATTCCTGTTCAGTTGAGAAGGAGCAGTTGTTGATATGAGATTTGCACAATTGGAATTTCTGTTTTGGCTACGGAAAACCCAAAAATAAAATTAATTCAAAAATAAAATTTCTGCTGTAGGAGTTCATGGATTCGAAAAATTTAAACACGCTGAACATATAAATCTTTTGGCTATGGATAATGTATGAAATCATTGTGATTTAAAATGGGAGGTTTACAACTGCATTTTATACAAAAGATTTCGTCATTTGTTTGTTCTTTGTTAGGTTATTTAAGAGAAGCTTCAGATTTACAAAAGTGATGTCATGACCAGGATAACAATGCCGAAAATTATGTATGATGGATGACAATAGACAGTGTTCAATATGTCAATACTACAATACAAAACAAAATTGATCATAGCATTACACTTACAGCTTGCCAGCGCTCTGAAATTTTGCTGAATTCCTGTAGGTACACTAATAATACCTCTAACTATATGCTGTGATAACGTATCATCTACTGCCCTGGCCATCCCCAATACAGCCTTCCCAAAACCAACAACATAAATATTGTTATCTACTTTATATTTTGTTCCTCAATGACCAAATTTTTCCATTGTGATCCAACTGTATATGATTCCGTATCAACTGATGGGGTAATACAGAGTTTACAGCAGATGAAAATATAGACACTACATCTTGATTAGCCATCTCAGAAGTGTCCTTTGTACAACTGATGTATGATGAGAATTTGTAAAAATTCAAAGTCAATCCATTGACTGGTAAATGTGTCAATACTCTAGGTTGTCTGTGCTGTGAAATGAATTTACATACGGGACAAAGCCAACTAGGTAGGAATGCCCTTTACCATCAGGCTTCAAACGGTCATTTTCGGCTACCGTTAGCGTCAAATTGGTTAAAATTTTACCGTGATTCATCAAAATATCCTCATTGTGATTCGTCAGAGGTCTCAAATAATTAGCATTACCGTTATTTTTGGAAAAAAATCAGTCGATTCTTTTATCGTCTAAAAGAAAGTGCACATTTTATCGTCATGCACCCAAAATTACCGTTAACGTCATTTGGCAACAATTTTTGCCGTTATTCGTCATGAACGCACCCCATTACGACCCTCATGTAAACAGGCCCATATTTGCCAAATCCTTCTGATGAACCTCAAAAGCAGCCATGCCACAGCAAAACGAATTATATCATGATCTGGCTAAGTTTTGATGTATTATTTCAGGTTTTGAAAACCAGAAAGACAAAACTAAAACCACAGCTAAATGAACGTGCAGAGAGGTTTTGAAATGCGACAGAGATTGAATTTGTTAAAATCCAGACAGACAGAAGCCATAGGCATAGCAAAATGATACCTCATAATGTGACAGAGAACCCAGACAGACAGAAGCCACATCAAAATGAAATCTTCAGATATGGCAGACAGAAGTCTCATCAAAATGATATCTCATGATTTGTCTGGCTGCAGTTATTTAGGTATTATTAAAGTTTTAGGACAGAAAAGTTGAATACACCTACTTAACAAACCGGCAGGACCAAATGATAATATATTACCGTGTCATAGTTTTAAAGGGGTCATAACAGAGATAACATGAACAATGTATGTCTAGCTCAAGATGTTTTCGTCTGCTAAAGCAAGGTGTCCTGAAATCTTGTAACGCATTAATAAATTAAAGTCTTCAAAATAAAGAAATAAAATAATATCCTTATTTAAATAAATGAATGTCAAGAAAGTAATGAGCAATATGAATATTTTGTAAATTTTCTGTTTATACTAAGATTTGTATGAAAAATATGAATATTAATTATGAAACATCTAGAAACCAAATCTGAGTAAAATTTAGTATATACTACAACGACAGACAATAGTGCATATTTTCATGATTTTCGTAATTAATACATACGATGTCTTTTAAAAATTTTCAATTAAAATTTCATTGAACCTCTATTATTTCTTGTGTGTGTATGTTTTATAAACCTGTTATATTATTCATTCGTGCAAAAGCCTGCTATGTAGCTTTTTGGTGTTTGGTGATACTTAAACAATATAACGAAGTAAATAGTCAACAACAGCGCCTCCTATAAATTCACAAAAATGAAGCTAACTGACAATGTTGTTCGAAATTTTAGAGTTGCTAAAGTATTTAGGGAAAATACAGAACGAATAAATAATTTAGATTTTTCGGCAAACGGAGAAACCCTTATTTCAAGTAGCGATGATGACTCTATCGTCATATACGATTGCCAGAATGGAACGTAAGCTTACAAGAACCGGCTTTTTGTTTTACATGTTTTAGTTGTGCCATCGACTCCTTAGAGTCCTTAATAACTCGGACTATAACATAGGCGGCCTCACATACTCGGCCTGTAACAAACTCGGATAACTAGAAGAATATAAGTTTGATAAACGACATATTTACCTTATTTGAAATTCATTATCAGTAATTAAATGACAGTAATAAAAATAAGGAGATGTGGTATGATTGCCAATGGCAATGAGACAACTATATGTAAGCTATTAATTTATAGGCACCATACAGCCTTCAACTTTGAGAAAAACCCATACTGTATAGTCGGCTATAAAAGCCCAAAACTTAAAAAGGCCCGACATGAAAAAAATGAAACAATTCAATTGAGAAAATTAACGGCCTAATTTCAGTGTTCTCCCCAGGCCGATATGACGCTGCGGTCCCGCAGCGCTTTCAAAATATTTTCATTGATCCCGCAGCGCCTTAATTGGCCGCTGTCCCTTAATACTTGATCCTGCAACGTGTTAATTTTCACATTTCAATTATAAATGTTGGTTAAAATTGTCAAGCTGCTGATCACCGCTGAGAGGTCGGTCAATGTTGCGCAGCAACTCATTACTAGCAAAAGTCTCTGAGTGATTTACCTGTTCCAGCCTTATCAGACCATGTAATCAGATTAAAGCGTAAATAATCAAGAAGATAGATATTTTTAGGAGAAAATAAAAGTTTTTAAAAACTTCAGTGCAAAAATTGAAGAAATAGATCGTAAATACATTGAATGTACGCATCGTCTGTGTGCGATCGCTTGGCCATTTAAGAACAAATTTTTTCATTGGTCGAGAAGAAGAATCTATTTAAACACTACCAATGAACATTATGAATACACGTGATAAATTTGAATACACATTACTAAAGAAATTTACGATGAAATTTATGAATGAGAGTATTTGTACGTCAAAAAAGTAAAATAAACTTTTATTAAAGATAACGAGGAGTGATTTATTTTATTAGAAAGAGAAAAAATATTGCTTGCAAGTAAAATTCGTCTGTCAACTGTCATGTTTTAGAAGTAAAATATGTTTTTAACATCGATCATTAATTCGTCCATCGGAAACATATGTACGGAATCGCTGCAGCATTTGTGTAATGTCACTAGTAAAGAATTTCACTGGTCTTAACTTTGACGAATTTGTCAAGTTTCATTAATATCTACCTGCCAAAGCGTTTTGACAATTATACACACGGAAGCGTAATGTCAAACTACGGACACTGGTCAGTTGGTTCATTACATTTTTTGAAGTTGTATACCAAACATCTTAAACATAATCAATTTTAATGCTGAATCAACATGTTCTTTGCAAAGAAGAAATGGGTTAAGCGAAAGGCAGATGATGTTTTCAACCCTAATGAGGATAAAGACCGAGGAACAGGCTGTCCAACAAAATTACAAACGGTCTTGTTACAATATCTCTAGAAGGAACAGAGAGTACAGAAATAAATATTTCTGAAGCTCAGTTCAGCATTGGAAGGCCCAGAAGAACATGAGGATTTTTCTTGAACTATATATACATTTTGACTTATTTAATTGACTGTGATATAAATGCTTTTTGTGTTTAAAATAAATTTATTTCATATATATATTCTTATTCTTTGTCATGTATATTAATACTGTGCATTATTGCATGGAACAATTTATGACCGATTGCTTCAGGTCACAATAGTTCACTCTAAAATAGAGTTACGCGCCCTTGAAATTTTGCGCCTTAAAAAATTTCTGTGGAGAACACTGAATTTATAACAAAAAAATTTTACGAAAAACAAATAAGACAGACATGAACCAACTACAGGCTCCTGAATTGGGACAGGCACATAAAGAATGTGCCTGGGTTAAACAAATTGTGTGTGAGCGCTCAAACCTCCCCTAATCTGTGACATTGGTGTTCCAGCACAACATAAGAACAAACTATAAAAATCAGTTGAAAAAAGCTTAACTTATCAGATTGATACTAAGCAGAAAAACATCAAACAAAAACACAGACCTGTTGTGGCAGGGTATTTATCCATCCCTCAGTACTTTATTTTAAATTAATTATGAGTTAGAATAATCAAATAATTTATTTTGAACATATTACAAGCAAGAAATATAAATTACTTTAACAAGTTATAAAATGAAAAGTGAGACGAGGGTCTGGATTTGGTTTACAGATTAGATAATAATGGACCATTACTACAGAATAATGTGCCGAAAAAATAAAGAATAGGGAATAATGGGGTACTAGAATATAAAGATTATAGAATAATGGGCAAAATCTATGAAGAATTGAGAAAAATGACCTAAAAAAGGTAAAGAATACAGGAATGAAGGACCCCATCCAGACCCTCAGATTAATTTCAGTTATAAAAAGTTACTTATTTTTCTTTTTTCTTTTTCTTTTCTTTTCTCTTAAATTTTTTATTTCATTATTTCCTTATTTATCATATGCATGACATATTTGAATGAACTGGACCTATGATATCATACTGCCACGTGTACAGATGACACCTTTTCAATCACCCATAAAACTAAGTGAGCATAACTACCTGTAATTACATGAAATTATAATTAACCAAATAAGTGACTTCATAGTAAGGGCTTGGATCGCTTGGACGTTGTGCATGATATTGGTGCGAATTCCATTTTGCTGAAGTATAGAGTATATTTATACAAAACATAGGGAAAAAAAATGGTCACTTCAATATCTCATTTATATTAACAAAGACCTCTGTGTAAATTTGGAAATTAATGTATACATTCATTAACCATTTATCCAAAAAAAATCCCATACCATCGATATAAAAGTAAAAACGAGAAATTCACAACAAAATATCAAATATAAAGTCATTTTCTTTAATTTAAAGTATTATGTTCAAACTTATATTTTATTATTAAACTTTATATAATATAAACACATATTTAACAATATATTATGGATCTCAGTTTATTTTAATACATTTTTATATTTTTTTTCTCAAAAATGTTTATTATCTCTTAAATTCGTATGTAAAGTTGTTAAATAACTTGGCCCATAACAAGGCCCAGTTTAATTTGTTCACTTTATTTTTTTATAGAGATAATAGTAGGCTGAGTTTGTTATATTCCGAACTTGTTATAGTCCGAGTTTGCTAAAGACCGAGTACGTTTTAGGCTGAATTATCCAGCAGTGGTCCCATCAAACAATATCACTATTGTTTTTTTATTGTCCTAGGCTACGTGTGACGCGTTGCTGTTACATAGAAATACTGGGCCATTATCCCTCCTTCCTGTCTTGTAAAGTCTCTCACATGTACATTTCTTGCCAGATTGTTATGAAAATCAATGCTGATCAACCGTTTTTCAAAGAATTATGCCCCTTGGAAATATTAACTAAATAAAAATTGCATTGAAACTGGGACTAATACATGTAGATAAATGTATTAGTCCCAGATGGAAAGCGCTCTTATGAATTAAAGTAAGTTTTTTCATATATACAAAAAAAGTAACATAACAAAAATACCGAACTCAAAGGAAAATTCAAAACATGAGAGACTCATCATTTTTGGCCATGGCAAGTCCAACAGTGATAAGATTAAATTTTAGTGCTATATATAAAATATAATGTATTATTTCAGTCTCAATAACCAAAAAAAGCAAGAAAATGAAATCAAATTTAGATAAATTTTAAACTTTTGCTATAAAATGATGTTATATGTGCTCAAATGATTACTTTAAAAGCAACATTTTTAGTAGACAAGTTTTCTGGATACCATATTGTTAATGAGGTCGATCCCTTGTCTGATGGAGGTTTTCAGACATGTCAGAGAGATCAAACTTGCAACTTAATCAGTTTCTGGAAAAGTCACTTACCAAAATGTGTTACTAGTGACCTGAACAAATGCACTTATTATGTATGTTTTTGTAGAAATTAAAAAATATTCCATACAGGTTATTATAACCCATTTTGGTGACTTGTCCTCATCTGTTCAAAGTTAAATTAGTAAAATAATTTAAAACTCTTTTACCTCAAGGCAATCAATAATTTTACATTGTGTAATGACATTACAAAAACTTTTAAAATCATCATTTATATGCATGTACATATTAGATTCTATATACACTCCATTATGATTGAAGCCTGAGCAATAAATAACCCAGTTTACCAGTAAAGTCTGAATTTCACTGTCCATATGTAGGACTCGGAGGTGCAATGGGGACGCTGAAGTGCGATGGCCACACTGTAGTGTACATGTGATGGTCAGTTTGCTGATGTGCGATGGTCTATATAACGCATGATGGCTAGTTTATAATCTACATAAGTTCAATTATTAGGCCTATGAGAAGTAGATTTTTTTAATAGTTGTAAGATAAATTTGCATTCGTTATTGTCTATATATGTCCTTAATCATGTTAATTACAGTTGCAAACTGAATGTGAGATCATCCTCTTTGATTTTCTGCATGTGAACATAATTCTGCGTTAATATGTCTTTACTTGATATCTCTCATGAGTTCCATGTATACCTTAATATTATAACACGAAGAGTCTGTCTGGGGACCTGTTTTTATTGAGAGAAGGCCATGCTCCATCGTATGTAAAAAAGAACCTTTTGTAGATTCTAAAAAAAAAAAACGCTACAGAAGGTTCCATCTCCACCAATCACTCCCCATTTCAGCGTTGTCACAATGCCACCATCGCACTTCGGTGTGATCAAAAACGCACTTCAGCGTCAAACCATCACACATCAGCGTGACCATCGTGGTTTGGATTACCATCGCAGTTCAGAGTCCTACATATATATATATATATAAAACTATCATGGGAAATTAATTTTTTTACAGGCCTAAGAAAACTTTAAACAGTAAGAAGTATGGTGTGGATTTGATTTGTTATACACATGCAGTCAATACAGCATTACACAGTTCAACCAAAGTTGATGGTAAATATTTTATTACATATTTGAGGTATTGTCATGATGGTTGACCTGTATAATACTCCACATTGGAGACTTTGAAAACACTAAGATAAATTTTAATCATGGGGTGGCAAGGTACAAATTGTGAATGTATAGACAAAATACATATGAACATAATACTTAGCTCAAAATTTGAGAAGTACAATGAGCATTTTAAGAAAGGTTATGGTTTAGTTAATAAATGACTTTGACCAGTTGCAGTTGAGATTTTTGACTTTATAATATAAAAAAGCAGTAACGATGCCCTGCGTACGATTGAAGTGAAGGGTATTATGTTTTCTGGTCTGTTCAAAATTTGAGAAGTACAAAGAGCATTATAAGAAAGGTTATAGTTTAGTTAATAAATGACTTTGACCAGTTGCAGTTGAGATTTTTGACTTTATAATATAAAAAAGCAGTAATGATGCCCTGCGTACGATAGAAGTGAAGGGTATTATGTTTTCTGGTCTGTTCGTCTGAACCATTACATGTAGTCTGTCTTGTATCAGGTAAAAGTTTTTGGTTAAGATTTGTTTCCTACATACGATAGAAGTGAAGGGTATTATGTTTTCTGGTCTGTTCATCTGAACCTATAGTCCCTCCTGTATCAGATTAAAGTTTTTGGTTAAGATTTGTTTCCTGCGTACGATAGAAGTGAAGGGTATTATGTTTTCTGGTCTGTTCATCTGAACCATTAGTCTGTCCTGTATCAGATTAAATGTTTTGGTTAAGATTTGTTTCCTGCGTACGATAGAAGTGAAGTGTATTATGTTTTCTGGTCTGTTCATCTGAACCATTAGTCAGTCCTGTATCAGATTAAAGTTTTTGGTTAAGATTTGTTTCCTGCGTACGATAGAAGTGAAGTGTATTATGTTTTCTGGTCTGTTCATCTGAACCATTAGTCCGTCCTGTATCAGATTAAATGTTTTGGTTAAGATTTGTTTCCTGCGTACGATAGAAGTGAAGGGTATTATGTTTTCTGGTCTGTTCATCTGAACCATTAGTCTGTCCTGTATCAGATTAAAGTTTTTGGTTAAGATTTGTTTCCTGCGTACGATAGAAGTGAAGGGTATTATGTTTTCTGGTCTGTTCATCTGAACCATTAGTCAGTCCTGTATCAGATTAAAGTTTTTGGTTAAGATTTGTTCCCTGCGTACGATAGAAGTGAAGGGTATTATGTTTTCTGGTCTGTTCATCTGAACCATTAGTCTGTCCTGTATCAGATTAAAGTTTTTGGTTAAGATAGTTAACAATGAAGTTGTGGTCAACTTGAACTTTGTACAGTAGCACATGTTCATCATGATGTAAACTTTTTAGATTATATACATGTACCAATTTACAGTTTTTATCTCAATTTAATGGTTTACCGATAAAGAAATGTGATAGTTTGAAATTAGTACTTTCTCTGGTATAAGTTTTTGGCAACAGTAGTCTACAATGTATGGTCACATCAACTTGAATATAGTACACATGTTCATTGTAAGGTGAAACTTTTGAAAGAAAGTGCCAAATTCTGATTTTGACCCCAATTTTTTTGTTCACTGAACATGGACTATGGACATAGGATAGTGTGAGTGGAGCTTGGTGTCCTATGGACACATATTGTTTCATGAGAATGGTGTAAACATTCAGGACTACAGGAAAATTACAAATGTGTCATTTATGGGAAAATTGAAACATTTTAGAAATGATTTTGAAATTATGTGTAATTTTGAATATAAGCCATCTGGACGTACTAGTACATGTAGTACATACTAAATATTTCAATAAGAATGAAACGTCTTCTTTTATTTCTCAAGATTTCTTATCAATTTGTGATGCATGACCAATGATCCGGAAATTTTTTCATACAATTTCGGTCATTTTAAGATGACTTAAGTTAAAAGTTGGTGTCCCTTTTTCAAATTGTTGATATAACACTAGATTCAAAGCATCAACAAACTTGTATTGACTGTTTCATCGCATTTACTTCCTGAATTTTCTTACCATTTTTCTAAAAAAACGTTCAAGAACAGTTTAGGGAAGGCAACAGTTTAAAATTGAAATGATTTTAATGACTCAAAATGGTTAATTTCTCAGACATAGCTAACGTTTCTTTCAATTTTGAAGACGAAATTAAAACCTGAAGTTTTGCGACAATACATAAAGTACGAGTAATTCTGGATTCATTTCTGGGATTTGTTTTGTTTATCTAATTGACAGGAAATCACCGGCTTTTTAATTTTATTACCTCTTTTTTCAAAGTTTGAATGTTTGAATATAACAGATAATAGTTGCACTGGTTTAATTTGGCATGAAATCATTTTGCATTTTTCGATTAGGTGTCTAATCTGCTGATGACAATTTCATGCATGCGTATTACATAGTGAATAAAGCACATGTGTTACTCGTGAAAAATTACTTTTTTCTACGTTAATTAAATTAAGTTTTAATTTTTAACCGGATTTTCGAAGTAAAAATCAGTTATTGATTTGGGGATGTAGGCGAGCGGGCGTGCGGATGGGCGGCTGCCAAACAGTGTCTCTTCAATAACATGAAAACCCTTTGACAAAATTTTTTCAAATTTAGATATGTTGTTTCCTGCGACTAAATGAAGGTCAAGTTCAATTTTCACGATTTTAGCTTTTCTCGTTTGTGAGTTATTGCCCTTTTTAATATCCATAAGTGGTATTTTTTTGTGATTGAGTTATTTTCCTTTTAACAGAAATTGTTAATTATATACATAAAGTTTGATTACTCTAACCTTTATATATAATTTTCACCTGTTTATATGTCTTGTTATCAGTTTACTAAACATATGGTTAATGTCTTATCTTGAGTGACAGATTTATTTGAAAATGTTTTGTTTTCTAAGTGTTGATGATTAAAAGCTATATAGGAGTAAATATAGTTAGAAATTTACTGTTCATTATTAGACATTTTGAAGATAATTACAGATAAGTTTTATCAATTTTTAAAGACATTGTATTAATGATAAATAAAATTTGATTTTTTTCTTTTCTTTGGTAAATTGTAAATTGTTTGTTATTCTGTAAAAACTAATTTTCTGAATGCTATATATATTTTTTTGATTAGGTGAACTCCTTTCAAAACTTAGCTTATATTGTCTATTAATAAACATATATTTAGATTTCTGATTTTGGGCCCAGTTTTCAAGTAGGTCCAAATCGGGGTCCAAAATTAAACTGTTTGATTTCAACATAAATTGAATATATATAGGGTTCTTTGAAATGCTGAATCTAAACCTGTATTTATTTTCATTATTAGTTAGATAATACCACATCGAGGTACAAAGGGTCCTAAATTAAACTTTTGTTTAATCAACAATTGAATTCTTGGGTTCTTTGATATGCTGATTTTAACAATGTTTGAGTGTTAAATCATATCTAATTTTAGAGAACTTAGTCATCACTGGTTGTTGTTATTATATTATTGATTATGATTTGAAAAATTACATCATATCTAATTTTATAGAACTTAGTCATCACTTAACTGGTTTATTGATTATAATCATATCTATTTATCCAGTTTGAGTTATTTCCCTTTGCACAGAAAATATATGGATAAAATTAAATTGTGTTTCATTTCAACTTAAATTAAATATATATAGGGTTCTTTCAAATGCTGACTTTAAACCTGTATTTAGATATTAGATTTTTGGGCCCAGTTTTCAAGTTGGTCTAAATCAGGGTCCAAAATTAAACTTTGTTTGATTCACAAAAATTGAATTTATGTGGTTCCTTGAAATGCTGAATCTTACCATGTATTGAGAGATTTTGGATTGTGAGCTCCTTTATCAAATTGGTCCACATTGTCATGATTGTGGTCCAAAGGGTCCTAAATTAAACTTTTGTTTGATTTCATCAAAAATTGAATTTTTGGAGTTTTTTGATATGCTGATTCTGACAATGTACTTAGATTTTGGATATTGGACCATAATAGGTAAATGTCCAATTTCAAATATTTCAGTTCTTTGACCACATTCATTTTGTGTCACAAACCTATGCTGTGTCAAATATTCAACTACAATCCAAATTCAGAGCAGTTTTAAGCTTAAATGTAGTGTCTATACTTGCTCAAGAAGAGGGACGAAAGATACCAGAGGAACAGTCAAACTCATAGATCAAAAACAAACTGACAACGCCATGGCCAAAAATAAAAAGACAAACAGACAAATAATAGTACAGATGACACCACATAGAAAACTAAAGATTAAGCAACACGAACCCCTCCAAAAACTGGGGGTGATCTCAGGTGCTCCGGAAGGGTAAGCAGATCCTCAACTGTTCAGGGTTCCCTCTGCAGGAAAATCCGGTTTGCTGTCACTCTGACAGCCTCTTGTTAAATCAGAATTGATGAGTGTCTTTGCTGAAAAGTAATTAAATAACAAATACAGTTGTCATGGAATTTAAATTTCTTTATTTTATTAGTTCTGAGCTTGTGATCAATGATCAATTAAAAACACAGGTAAAAAGTGATTAGCGATAATTAGCCAATATTTCCCAGAGGCATTAATATAGTTTTAAGGAGGGCCCTCAGGATTATCAAACTATACTGGAGTGGCAGTTTAATTACAGGAAAGGGATTATAAAACAAAAACAAGTGCAAAATGGCAATTAAGAAACCCGATCTAAATGAAATGACCAAAATTATTTCTGTAAAAAAATAAATGTTGTCCTAAATCCCAATTTTTTTGTTTAGGACAAATAGCTTTCAGTTTAGGTCATGTCTGGCAAATATGACCGTTTCCAGACCCTTGTGCATGACTTTATATTGCAGTTGCCTTTCTTTTTTGAATATATGTACCTGCTTTTCGTCTTGCCTTGACGGAGTCAAAAAGCAAGACATAGGTATGCTGTTTCCAGCGGCGGTCAACGATATTTGGTATGCAGTTGTATTAGCATTGGCACATCTCATTACCATGGAGATTATTTGGCCCTGCCCCCTCCGTCATGGTTTATTGACTTTGAAACTTTGCTTAGTTTACATGTATTTGTTTGTGATTAGGTCAGTTTATGGGTAACCACTAGTGGTAGGTCAATGATATTTGGTATGCAGTTGTATAAGCATTGGCATATCTCATTTCCATGGAGATTATTTGGCCCGGCCCCTTCAGTCATGGTCTATTGACTTTGAAAATTTTGCTTAGTTTTCATGTATTTGTGATTAGATCAGTTTATAGGGAACAACTAGCATGACTAGTGGTAGGTCAATGATATTTGGTATGCAGTTGTATAAACATTGGCATATCTCATTTCCATGGAGATTATTTTGCCCAGCCCCTTCAGTCGTGGTCTATTGACTTTGAAACTTTTGCTTAGTGTACAAGTTAATGTTTGTGTTTAGGTTTCTTTAAAGGGAATGACTTATGAAAAGTCAATAATAATAATAATAAGAAGAAGAATTCTTTATTTAAAGAGGGTTACACAGTTAGCTATAAAACTAATCTTCCCTGAGGCCCTCATGAAATACAATGAAATATAACAAACAATTACAAAATATGAAACAAACACACATATATGAAAAAATGAAATAAAAAATTGTTATGAAATATACAATTTTCAAAACAGGTAAAAATTACAAATTCATATAGTATTGGCAACAATTAAATTACCTCACCAATATCTTAAGTTTGAGTAAGTGTGTGAAAATTATTATGCATATAAAATTACACAGCTTCTTAATGTTCCAACAAGTAATTTTTTAAATCTTTTTTGAATGAGCTTGTACTTGAGGTTGATTTTTTTCAGGGATATTGGTAAGTTATTCCATAAAATAGATCCTGAATATATAAAAGATTTCTTATACAGCTCTGTTTTGGCTTTTGGAACTTGTAAATTTTTGCAAGACGCATTCCTCAAACAATATTGGTTTATTTCTGACATTTCTTTAAATTTTTCAGTGAGATATACAGGGGCTTCGTTCTTAAGGCATTTCTGCATCAAAACAGATTTGTGGTATGAGATTCTGTTCTCTACTGCCATCCACCCAAGCTGTTTAAACAGTGGAGCTGATGATGAAAGTGGATCAGCATCAAAAATAAGTCTTGCAGCCCTTTTCTGCAATTTAATTATTCTGACAAGCTCATTTTTAGCACAACCACTCCAAATAATACAACAATAATCTATCAGTGGGAGAATATAACCATTATAAGATAATTTTCTTGAATCAATATTTAGAAATTTCTTGATTTTAGAGAGTAAATGAAGTCTAGATGATATTGATAAACATAAGTAATTAACATGGCCTGTCCAAGACAGATTAGAGTCAATTCTAACACCTAAAAGTTTTTCAATTGATGATTTTTGAAGAATATTATTCTCAATAGTTAGAACTGGTTCTGCTTGATTTAAACGCAGCCTTTGTCTTGTACCTATAACCATACATTTCGTCTTATCCAAATTTATGGACATGTTATTTTCATGACACCATTTTTCAACACATTGGAGATCATCTTGTACTTTTAATTGCATATCAGCAATACTCTTTCCTGATGTATGCATAGTTGTGTCATCAGCATACAAGTCTGTATGGCAGTTTTTGATGTGTAATGGAAAGTCATTTATGTACAAAACAAACAAAATGGGACCAAGTATTGAGCCCTATGGAACACCAAAATTTATAAACTTTTTATCAGAAAACTGATTATTTATATGGACTTGCTGTGTTCTTTCACTCAAATATGATTTTAAAAAAATCAACAGTATCTTCATGGAAGGAAGCCATAAATTTGAATTTTTTTACTTAAAATTTCATGATCAACAACATCAAAAGCTTTCTTAAAATCCAGGAGGACTGCCAAATTGGTATTTCCATTATTCATTTCATGTAGCCATTTATCAATGATATTAATGAGGGCAGTTTGACATGAATGATTAGGTCTAAAACCAGACTGGGAAGGGTGTAAAATTTGAAACTTTGTCGAATTATTATACAGATGTTTAGATACATGTCTCTCTATTAATTTTGATAATGTTGGCAAAACAGATATTGGTCTGTAATTGCTAGCTACGTTTTTTTCACCAGATTTGAAAATTGGAGCTATAATGGTATTTGGTATGCAGTTGTATTAGCATTGGCACATCTCATTTCCATGGAGATTGTTTAGCCCTGTACCTTTAGTCATGGTTTATTGACTTTGAATATTTGCATAACTTACATGTTAAAGTATTGTTATTTTAATTTCAACATTTGCATTATCAAAATAACAAATAGGCGAGACATATCTCTGTGTTAACAGTTTATTTTACATGATATACGTACCAGACTTTATGTTTCCTTCATTATTTATTGTAGATACCATTAGATATCTGTCTCTTCATGACAATAAATACATTAGATACTTTCCAGGCCACACCAAAAAGTAAGTAGTTTATCACACCTGAGTTTTATCCATATATTAGGACATTAAATAAATTTATTAAAAAAAATTAATATCAAATGAAAAATCAACCTTTCATGTCTGTGGCGAAAATATTTTATCTTAATTGAATACAAAATTCATGACGAATTGTTTTGCCAGTTTCAAGCATTCTGTCGATGGAAACAACCGTGAATTTCATTTTATTTTTGTAGAGGAATACAGATGTATTTTTATCTTTCGACTTTAAGTCAGTTGTAGATCTAATTCTTATCACAAAAGTTGATCTCAGACAATAATGAAATATTTATGCATTACACATGACCATAAAAATTGAAGATTAAAGCAATCAATAACATATATGCATATGATTATTTTCATTATTATGTAAATTCAGATGAGACCATGAGAGCAAAATAATCAGTTTTAATTAATTTTGAACATGATGCATAAATAAGATACATTCTATATTTGATAAGTATTTTATGTGTTTTCAAAAGAATTTTGATATTTTTAGAATAATTTTTATGAATTACAATGCATATTTTTTGGTTTTGTTGAAATATGACACAAAAGTGACAATTAGCTTTATTGTGAAATAAATTTAGGTAATTGAACCACTTATGTCAGGTTTGTTGAACTAAAGTATTTGTTATGAAAGGCAGTCAGGATCACACAGATATAATTTGACTCTGTTGATAATGTTTGTTTTATGTCTTTTAGGGTTGTAGCATTGAGTATGTCACCAATAAATGATTCTTTCCTCTCTGGATCTCTAGATAAAACACTAAGATTATGGGATTTACGTTCACAGAACTGTCAGGTAAGTTTCTTTGAACTGTACTGTTTGAATAGAGCATGCTTGTACATTTTTTGAAAGTTTACAATTATAAAAATTAGTAATGAATATTCAGGTCCAACAGCTTTAAATAAATTATTTTTGAAGAAATAGAGATATTATTGAAAATTATTTTATGATTTTTATGAAGAACCAACATGTAACATTGGCTGATGGCAATCCTATTTAAAGAAAGAATTGAAATATAGTATCCATGATAATACATTCTAAAGCATCAAATACTGACGGCAATCATGGAGATGCACAAGAAATTTCAGATTTCTTGAGCTTGGCTTTAGACAGGATGATGTCATATTTGCTCAATGGAATTAAACTTATATTGGATATATTTCTAATTCAGGGATTAATGCATTTGTCTGGTCGACCTGTTGCAGCTTTTGATCCAGAAGGACTTATTTTTGCTGCTGGTATCAACTCAGAATGTGTTAAATTATATGATCTCAGGTCATTTGATAGGGTAAGATATAATATCGTACTAATTACTTTGAAAAGAGACAAAAAATATCACATTCTGTACATTTAGTTTTTCAAAAAAAAATTTATACAAGAGAATTTGAAAATTACAATACACTCAAGGTGATCTTGTCAGGGATGCTCAATAAAAACTAACAGGGGATGTAGGTATGGCAACTTGAATTTGCAACTTTAAGTGGATAAGAAATATTATGTTATACACTTAAAAAATGTATGCAAATTGCTTCTATGGATGGTTACCATTTTTACAAAGTGCCTTCCCTGGGTACCATGCGTGTTTTAATGGAATAGCCCTTAATTTTCACAGTGATTGGTGGTAATTCATTCTGAAATCTCAATGTATATTCAATAGGTATAATATACAGGGTCTTAATCATAGTGTTATATGTCTAAATCCATAGCAATCACCCTGGGTCAATGTGATTCATATTATACTAGAAAGATTAGTTTTTAACAGAATCGCTTTATAGGTTCTGTAATAAGGGGTATGTTTCTTTTAAATGTAAAACACCTGAAAAAGGTTCACAAAATTATTTCTTACCTATCTAAAATTAATCTTTAAAAATGAAAATCTACAAAAAAAATCATTTTTATTTTGATATATTACTTTGTTGTTGGTTTACTGGAGAAATTGTGTGCCTTTCTTTGGTAGAAGTATGTTTGAATTGTATTAGTCTTCATGTTAATCTGTATAGTTATTGCATAAATACATGCACTGAAAGTATTTTATATTCAATTATATAGAATAACATGATCTCATTTTACACTGGAATAAAAACTTTTCAAAAGTATTTCTAAATGGATAATAACTTTATTACATTTTTAGAAAATAGTTTTATATGGTACAGAGATTGTTTCCATGTTGATATACTATATAATAATTTACATTGTGAATAAGATATGTAATCATAAGACCAAATAATTTCTGTTGAACCATTGTTTAAAACAGCAAATGAAAGCATGTGAAAAACTAATGCCTAGGTGAAACATTTTCTTTTTTCAACTTCTTTATTACACATTGTTAATTTTTGTATTCATTAACTTGTCACAATTTTTTTCTTAATTTTACTTTACATTGCATTTTCTTTCTCAATCATAACATATTACACTGGCATTATGATTAGTTTATAAAACATACTGTTTTCTTTTGCAATACAGTATGTACTAAAACTCAGCAGAGATACCATGCTTATAATTTGGTACGCCAGACACGCATTGCATCAACAGACATGCTTATAATTTGGTATGCCAGACACGCATTACATCTGCAGACATGCTTATAATTTGGTATGACAGACATGCATTACATCTACAGACATGCTTATAATTTGGTATGCCAGACACGCATTACATCTGCAGACATGCTTATAATTTGGTATGCCTGACACATATTACGTCTACAGACATGCTTATACCGCGGTAATTTGGTATGCCAGATCGCATTGCATCAACAGACATGCTTATAATTTGGTATGCCAGACACGCATTACATCTGCAGACATGCTTATAATTTGGTATGACAGACATGCATTACATCTACAGACATGCTTATAATTTGGTATGCCAGACACGCATTACATCTGCAGACATGCTTATAATTTGGTATGCCTGACACATATTACGTCTACAGACATGCTTATAATTTGGTATGCCAGATACGCATTGCATCAACAGACATGCTTATAATTTGGTATGCCAGACACGCATTACATCTGCAGACATGCTTATAATTTGGTATGCCGGACACGCATTACATCTACAGACATGCTTATAATTTGGTATGCCGGACATGCATTACGTCTACAGACATGCTTATAATTTGGTATGACGGACAGACATGCTTTACGTCTACAGACATGCTTATAATTTGGTATGCCGGACATGCATTACGTCTACAGACTCGTCAGTGGTGGACGATTCAAAACAGCAGAAAGGCCAAATCAAATACGAAGTTAAAGAGTATTTCAAACCAAAAATTCCCAAAAGTTGTTCCAAATATGGCATAGGCAATCTATTCCTAAGGGTAGATAAACATTAGCGTTTTGAATAATTCAGTATTTTGTTAACAGTACATATACAGGAAATTAACATATCAATGATATTTCATGTGAACTCAAAAGTGCTGATACTGGGCTAGTGATACCACCAGGGTCAAAAAGTTCACCATTAGTGGCATCGACCCAGTGGTTGTTAAAAGATATAAGACTCATCAGTGGTACTCATACAGTTGGAAGGCCAAATCAAATACAAAGTTGAAGAGTATTTAAAACTGAAAATTTCCCAAAAGCTGTACCAAAACGGCTAAGGGCAATCTTACTTATTGGCTTTCTTGACAGTATTATACAAAGTTTTGTTTTAAAATTCATTTGTAGATAAACACTTATGTTTTATTACAGGGACCATTTGCCACTTTTAAACTAGCTCAAGATAAAGACTGTGACTGGACTGGAATGAAGTTTAGTCCTGATGGTAAAATGATACTGATATCTACCAATGGACAGGTTGTCAGGTTGATTGATGCCTTCCAGGGAACACCATTACAGACATTTATGGTAATTCCTTGTGAAATAATTTTCCTAAAATGGGCCTGTAATTGGAGGGTCATACATAACTGATCACAGTGCCTACACTTCAAAGCTTTCAGAATCATGGAACTTGATTACTTGCTCAAAACAGTCTCTTTTATTTTAATAGGAAAAAAGACTTAAAAACTTATGTCTCTTCTTCAATAAATGTTTTATAGTATCTCATACAACTTTGTATGGAGCAAAACTTTTTTTAATCTTTTGATTTATGATATTTGGCATGAAGGTGTATTACCATATGACTGTGATACATATTATCATGACATTCATGTGACCTTAACCTTTGATCTGACAGGTATTTTCTGCATGATTTTGAATTCTCTTTTTCTCATTTGCCATATTGTTTGGTAGTTTTGATATGTTATTGAAACTTATTCTTCACAGGGCTTTCAGAACACTAAAGGTATTAGTTTGGAAGCATCTTTTAGTCCAGATTCACAGTTTGCATTTGTTGGTAAGTATTTCCATGGAGATAACTATTAAGCGTTTACATTGATCATGTATTGTTTTAACAATTTTTTTTAACCTGCGTTACCGAAGGGGGAAGCAGGTCTAGTAACCATTCATCTCAGTCTGTCCCACCATATGTCCAAAAGAAAACTTTCGTTAAAGTTTTCTGGATTCTATTGTAGGGAATGATTTAATATTTGGTCTGCAGCTTTATAAAGATGAGTTGTAGCCACTTCCTGTGTGACGATCGTTTGAAATTTTACAACACTAACTGTACGAGGAACTATTTCGTCGAAGCTTTCTTGGCATCAGGGAAAGGGAATGATCAGTTATGCTCCAGTATGCATGTTACCTCTGTCAATTTCATTTAGCGATACAGGTTCAGACCTGATTTTGGTCTTGTTTAAATACTTAATGGTCATAAGTCAATGTTGAAATAAAAATTTTTACTGTTTCATTTTGTCATCATTGTACCTACATATTTGCCAACTGTTACAAATGATCATCAATTTTTCTAAATTTTGCGCTGAAAATTTGTTCTGGGTAATTTTACTCCAATTATTGACTTGAACTTAACTTCAATTCAGTTTTTCCAGAATCTTCATACTATCTATACCATGTATTAGACCATATCTTGATACAAGAGATACATTATTTATACCATGTATCAGACCATATCTCGATACCAGAGATACATTAATTATACCATGTATTAGACCATATCTTGATCCAAGAGATACTTTATTTATACCATGTATTAGACCATATCTTGATACCAGAGAAACTTTATTTATACCACGTATCAGACCATATCTTGATACAAGAGATACATTATTTATACCATGTATCAGACCATATCTCGATACCAGAGATACATTAATTATACCATGTATTAGACCATATCTTGATACCAAAGATACATTATTTATACAACGTCTCAGGCCTTACAGTCATAAAACTTTCGAGCACAATTTTCGTACTCAGACTCAGAAATCAACCAATCAAAATCATGGATTTGGTGTTTCGAGCACAAATTTTGTACTCCGAGTACTGAGTAAAGTTTTATGACCGAGAGCCCAGACCATATCTTGATACCAGAGATACATTATTTATACCATGTATCAGACCATATCTTGATACCAGAGATACATTATTTATACCATGTATCAGACCATATCTTGATACCAGAGATACATTATTTATACCATGTATTAGACCATATCTTGATACCAGAGATACACTATTTATACCATGTATTAGACCATATCTTGATACCAGAGATACATTTTTTATATCATGTATCAGACCATATCTCGATACCAGAGATACATTATTTATACCATGTATCAGACCATATCTCGATACCAGAGATACTTTATTTATACCATGTATCAGACCATATCTTGATACCAGAGATACATTATTTATACCATGTCAGAGACCATATCTCGATACCAGAGATACATTATTTATATCATGTATCAGACCATATCTTGATACCAGAGATACTTTATTTATACCATGTATCAGACCATATCTTGATACCAGATATACTTTATTTATAACATGTATCAGACCATATCTAGATACCAGAGATACATTATTTATACCATGTCTCAGACCATATCGTGATACCAGAAAAAACATTATTTATACCATGTATCAGACCATATCTTGAAACCAAAGATACATTATTTATACCATGTATCAGACCATATCTTGATACCAAAGATACATTATTTATACCATGTATTATTATGATGAATTTTAACCATGTTAACAGATGAGGCAGCAACAGAGAAGACTAGGTTTTTAGGTTTTTTTAGTTGATTGTTAACTAGGTATTTATTACTAACATGTATTCAGAGACATTTGATGAACATTACATTGTTTGTTATGTCTCTAAGAATGATAAGAGTAAGCTTAGTTAAGTCCTGTTAGTCAATCATCCAACTTGACAGAATGTCAACATTCAGCAAAGTGTAATGATTTCAGTGACCTAATGACCTGAGATCAACATGTACATGTCTCACATTCACCATTTGGACACAAGACTTTGGGTTCTAGTTGTATAAAATCGTATGATTCTCAGTTTTGGAGGAGAATGTGTCCTGCATCCACACCTGATACCAAGGAAATGACCAGAGCAAACCAAATACTCTGGAGATGGTGCAACCCGTAGAATACCCATACTTTTGAAATTGTATGCATACCCTTTGAATTAATGTACAAAATCATGCTTGAATTAGACTCAGATATTTTAATTTTTTTAGGATGTTGATACACAGCTTACTCACCAAAATGTGGGTACTATATTTTGTTAAAATTCAAGTGCTACACTACCATTGCTTGACCATTCAGCCAGCTAAGCTATGCTACTAGTATTAGTTAGTATGAAAACAATACCAGGGTCAACAGACCTTAAAATATTCCCAATATAAGAACACAAGTTATTGAGGGACTATAAATTCTTTTTAAATGGGATGCACCCTACTTGTCCCTTAGCAATATTACAGTATTTATATTAAAAACTATGATTTATGTTGCTCAGGTTCAACAGATGGTAAAATTAACTGTTGGAATACAGACACAGGTGTGAGAGTAGCTGTGTTTAACTGTGATCATCCAGGACCAGTTCAATGTGTTCAGTTTAATCCTAAACTAATGATGTTAGCTACTGCTTGTACAAATATGGTAAGTTTAAAGTGTATTTAACTTAGATTTATAACTGATTGAAGGACTCTACCATAACTAAAACCAGCTTTTATTGGTGGAGGAAGGTGGAGTGCCAAAGAGCACCATTGACCTTCTGCAGGACAACTGGCAATCCTAGACAATTAAAATTGGAGTCAAACACACCTGCTACATGCAGGGTTTAGACTCACAACCTTAGTGTTGATAGGCTAGGGAAAAAAGATAGGGATATATGGACAAAATATAAAAGGACTTAATTAAACGAAGTATTTATTTCTTTGGTATACATTCAAAGTTTTTGTTACATTTTAACAAAACACACCAGCAAGAAAGCCCTTTGAAATCACTCCTCTGTATTGCTGTCTCTTAAACACAAGCATACACTCATCTTTAGTTCTTATTTGCAAGGAATTGAGGAACTTCAGGTTTTAAAGGTTGACATTTAAGTAAATTTGTATCAAAGCATTTGTATCAAATATGGTCATGAATCTTAGTAAGAGAATACATCAAGACAAGCATACCAGTATTGTAAAAACTGTATGCCTTACAAGCCCTGACTGATATTATAAAGCAGTGATCTCCAGATTTGTACAAAATATAAAGTTCTGTTTAAAACGTTAAAATTTATACATGGTAATGGCATTTTACACAATTTTTTATTTTTTTTTTTATATATTTGAAAGTATTTGTGACATAGCCTTGGTATTTTGTATGGTGAGGTATTAATTTATCAGTGTTTCATTTTAAGTAAATGATCATGATTCATATTTCTTTAATACCTGTCCTTGATCTGAGATAGATGATCCATCCAAGTATAGGTTATCTATATAAGGTTCATCATCTTTTATCAGCATACACTTATTGTTATCATACATATATCCAAAGGTATTTACTGTTTTATTTCTTATTTTAGGCATTTTGGTTACCTTACATTGATGATTGAGTGAAAAAGAAATATTTTGATATTGGAGGCAGCAAAGACTTGAAGAATAGTTATGAATGTTCTATAAATGTTGTATATGGACGGGACATATTATGAAAGATTCATTTATACAATTGTTGTTTATTTTACTGCTTATGTGCAATCTCATAAACATTATTTGAAATAGTTTGAGTGCAAGAGACACAAGATCATAATATGTGTATTTTGGGTTTTTTTTAAAGGTTTAGATGTATTAAAATATTTTAATTACATATTCAATATATTTTGTGATATTAAAATTTGATTTAAAATGAAAGACTTATTAGTATTTTAACAGTGAATATAAATGAACCATATTAATATTGTCATGACTTGATCTTTCCTAATTCTGTCAATACAAAATGTATCTATTTTGCTTTGAAATTTTATTCAAAATGTTTTGATTTAGTGTTTATAACTCCGATCATGTTCTATTGGAAATTTAGAAGAAGAAAAATTTAAACATTAATTTAACACATTAGACAAACCATAGTTACTTTAATACAAACAAATAATTTATTTTGTATATTTTAATTATGTCAAAAGAATCTACAGCAAAAAAATATAGGCAATTTCAGAGCAAGGAGGAAGATTCTTATAACAGGTATTGATTCCTGATAATGTAATTGCTACATAAGTGACATTAATATGGCATACAAGTGTCTGTATAGTATTTTAACCAACCTTTTTCCTTATCTTTTTTGTGTTTTTTTTATTCTTTGTGCCACATTTATCTTTGCTTTAGTTGTGGCATGGAACCAATTTTATATGCCCACCTGTTTAATATAAAAAATCTAAAATTTGTAATTCAGAAAGACTACATTTCAAATCAATATAGAACAATGCTAAGGGAACAATGTCATTAGCACTTTCATGCCCCTTGGCTATTTTCAATACTAAATGCCCTTGACACAGCCATCTTTGGTTATGCCAATAATGTTACAGTAACAATAAGAGAAATAAATCCTCTGGGTTTTTTTAAAAGACCGTTTAAACTTAAGGTCTTGTTGTTACTGTAATGTTAATAATTTGTTGTAAATGTGAATCAAGGTAAACCTCCATTTCTTCAGGATTTTTGTGTATTACCAAGTGTACATGATCATTTATTGTCCCATTTAGAAGACTGTTTTGCTAGATATCATTTTCAATTACAAGTAGCTGTGGGCCATTTTTAGTATAAAATTCATAATGCATATGATGTACCAGGAAATAATTCACTGCCAACACTGATGTGTATTGTATTGCATGTGTATAAGTGTGATGAAGGATATGTACCAAAGTTTTACAATTTTGTGACCTTTTTGTCATATTACATCCTACTTAACAGTACCATTATAAGTAATCAATTTTGTATCTTAAGTAAACAAAAGAGAAACTTAAAATTGTGTTATTATTTTTTAACAACCAACAGACAAACAGTCAGACGGACAAGGTGAATATAATACAACCCCCACTTAGGCAATATTTTAAATTAACTTATCTTTCCATATTAGTGGGTAGAACATCCATGCACTACATTATATGTATGATTATACACATCATTTTGTAACTTGAATATTGCCTAAATATGTTCCTTTGCTTATTATACTAGAGTGGGTCTATTTTGTATTCACCTTGTCAGTCCATCTCTTTGTTTATTGTTCATTAAACAAATATTTCCGTCTAACTTCTCAGGTACTATCAAACAAAATTACTTCATATTCAGATTGATTGATTGATGTTTGCTTAACATCCAGTGGCAAATATTTCATGCAAGTTCAGGCTAAAGCATATTTAGACAACAGCAGCTTCCCAGTGATGAGTTGTAACATGTGAGCACACCTACTTTCTTTTTGCAGATACATTGAATTTTTCAATATATTCAATTAACTTAAAACTTTTCGTCACATTTATCTCGAGTACTACCAAACAGAATGACTTCATATTTGATAAGCAGCTTGATAGTGATGAGATTTAATGTCAAAGCACTTTTCAGGTCTGGCAGACACCTTCTTCCTGTTTACAGATCCTTTGAATGTTGAATGAATTAAAACTAATCATCACACATTTTTTTTCAAATACATTGTGTACTACTGAACAGAATGACTTCATATTTAATCCCACTTCCTGTTTTTGTGGTTTTGAATTACAAGAGTGGTTATGCAATGTTAATTTTAAATTCATGATGCAAAATGAAAACGGGGTCTACCCCTCAGTGCTTACAAACACGGTCATTCATCTTACCTCGTGCAACTATATAAAAACATTTGAAAGTCTAACCGTACACTAGTGTTTCTCTTTTTAAACTTAATAGACAGTGAAAAGAATGGCCAATATAGACACAAATATCTTGTTTAAGGGAAGGATAAAAAAATACTTTCTTAAAAAAAAACAGAAAGTTCTCTGAAACTGACATCAGAATGCTTGATTTTTTCCTTACAATATATTTGTAACCTTTTGAAGACCTGTTTTTCAACAGATAATCAGCAATCCTTTGACAGCCAACTGCTCCTCTTCTTGTGGACTTGTTCCTTTAATCATACGAGGCAGACTTCACACAGGAGTGTCTCAGAAGGAATGAAAAGAAGCTTGCATTATCCTGTAACTTCACCTCCAGCTATATAGTTAATATCCTTTCACTAAATTATTCAAAGTTTGGTGTCTGTTGAACAATGCACCGCTATTGAAATTGATATAGAGGATACCATGAATATATCTTCACTTACATTTAGAAATTGAGAACTTTACTTAATCAACAAAAGAGAAGATTTCAACTTACCATTTTCTATGTAGCAACATTCCAGCAGTGCCTGAATATGGAGCACATATCTCCCAGTTGATACATTTTTTAATGTATAAGATCCAAGGAATAATGTACCTCATAACTGATTAATGCAATTATCAACAGTTGGGGCAAGTATGGACACTACATTCAAGCTTGATACAGCTCTGAATTTGGATTGTGATTGAATATTTGACACAGCATAGGTTTCTGACACAGAATGAATGTGGTCAAAGAACTGAAAAATTTAAAATTGGACTTTTATCTATTATGGTCCAATACCCAAAATCTGAATACACAGTTAGATTCAGCATATCCAAGAACATCAAGAATTTACTTTATTTATTTATTGATGGACGAAATTAGCTAAGTTTGTAAAAGGGTTCACTTCATAAAACAAGAGTGCTGAAATGTCTCGCCTGCTTTACTGACCATTGATTTTATGCTGATAGTCCTAAATATAAGTTTTACTTCAAGTATCACATAAACTTAACATGATCCAAGAAAATGAGGTCAAGGTCAGATAAACCAAGCCAGAAATACAATTGAACATATACACCTTATAATCTTTCCACACACCAAATATAGTTGACCTATTGCTTACAGTATATAAGAAACCGACCAAACCATGAAAACCTTATATTGACCAATGAACAATGAAAATGAGGTCACGGTCAGATGAATCCTGCCAAACAGACATGTACACCTTACAATTATTCCATGGATCAAATATAGTTGACCTATTGCATATAGTATCTATTAAGAAACAAACTTAACCGGGGAAGTTTAACATTGACCAAAGAACCATGATAATGAGGTCAAGTCAGATGAAACCTGCCAGACAGAAATATACACCTTACAAACATTCCATATACCAAATATAGTTGACCTATTGCTTATAGTTTTAAGAAAACAGATCGAAATACAAAAAACTAAACATTGCTCAATTAAGCGTGAAAATGAGGTCAAGGTCAAATAAAACCTGCCAATCTGACATGAACATCGTAAAATATTTCCATACACCAAATATAGTTGACCTATTGCCAGTTGGACATGTAAGCCTTACAATCCTTCCATACACCAATAATAGTAGACCTATTGCTTATAGTATCTGAGATATGGACTTGACCACAAAAACTTAACCTTGTTCACTGATCCATGAAATGAGGTTGAGGAAAACTATCTGACAGGCACAAGGACCTTGCAAGCTACGCACATACCAAATAGAAATTAACATTACAAAAAATTTGGTTTGCAAGTTTGGCTGTACCAATCCTTTAAATAAACTTATTCTAAAAGGTTACCAATTCAACATTGTTATTAGATCTTTAAATATTGTTTTTATTGGTATAAATATTGATTTTCTTATCAGTAAATTAAAATCATACTAAATAGTTTTGTTATACACATATGCACTTTAACGGTACGTCAATCTGTCGATACCTTTATTTTGGCATTGCACAACGTCATGTTTTTCATTGACTGTTAATGACATCTTTACACTAAATCCATTGGATGTTGGATGTGTACTGATTGATATATTAGTCTTAGATACATGATTTTTTTATTAGTTGTTATTGTCTTTGAACTAGCTGTCATTTACTGTGAGTACTCTCAGATCTGTATTCCGTGTCCTTTTTGTTGTTAGGGATGAGGGATGGATAAATACCCTGCCACATCCAGTCTGTGTTTATGTTTGATGTTTTTCTGCTTTGTAATCGATCTGATGAGTTAAGCCTTTTCAACTGGTTACCTCATTGAAGGCTGGGATTGAGTTTGGGGTGATGAATCATAAGGGGTTCAAATAATTGGGGGATTTTTTCCCCTTTTTCTTCCTTTTTCCTTTTTTTTTCTTTAAAATTTTCCATTTTAAGTTGGTTATTTCTGATTTATATTTAAAAGCAAATAATAATGATATGGCTGGAGATACACACCAAACAGGATGTGTAAATTATTATATAATAAGTATTGTGCAATAGCAAGAAATTTTCAATTGCACAGTATTGCGCAATAGCAAGAAATCTTCAATTGCACAGTATTGCGCAATAGAAAGAAATATCCAATAGCACAATATTGCACAATAGGAAGAAATTGTCAATTGTACAGTATTGCACAATAGCAAGAAATATTCAATTGCACAGTATTGCGCAATTGCAAGAAATATTTAATTGCACAGTATTGTGCAAAGAAGATACTTTGTATAAATTGCTTATTTCTTGACCAATTTCAATGGGGTTTTATTCTTGAATTCTTAGGGTTCTTTGATATGCTGAATCTAAACATGTCTTTAAATTTTGATTATGGGCCCAGTTTTCAAGTTGGTCCAAATCGGGTCCAAAATTAAACTTTGTTTGATTTCAACAAAATTGAATATATTGGGTTCTTTGATATGCTGAATCTAACCATGTATTTAGATTTTTGATTTTTGGGCCCCATTATCAACTTTGTCCACATTGAGGTCAAAAGGGTCCAAAATTAAACTTTGTTTGATTTCAACAAAAATTGAATATATGGGGTTCTTTGATATGCTGAATCTTACCGTGTATTTAGATTCTTAATTTTTGGTCCCGTTTTCAAATTGGTATACATTAAGGTCCAAAGGGTCCAAAATTAAACTTAGTTTGATTTTAACAAAAATTGAATTCTTAGGGTTCTTTGATATGCTGAGTCTAAACATGTCTTTAAATTTTTGATTATGGGCCCAGTTTTCAAGTTGGTCCAAATCGGGGTCCAAAATTAAACTTTGTTTGATTTCAACAAAAATTGAATATATGGGGTTCTTTGATATGCTGAATCTAACCATGTATTTAGATTTTGATTTTGGGCCCGTTATCAACTTTGTCCACATTGAGGTCAAAAGGGTCCAAAATTAAACTTTGTTTGATTTCAATAAAAATTGAATATATGGGGTTCTTTGATATGCTGAATCTAACCATGTATTTAGATTCTTAATTTTTTGTCCCGTTTTCAAATTGGTCTACATTAAGGTCCAAAGGGTCCAAAATTAAATTTTATTTGATTTCAACAAAAATTGAATATATGGGGTTCTTTGATATGCTGAATCTAACCATGTATTTAGATTTTTGATTTTTGGGCCCCGTTATCAACTTTGTCCACATTGAGGTCAAAAGGGTCCAAAATTAAACTTTGTTTGATTTCATCAAAATTGAACTCATGGGGTTCTTTGATATGCTGAATCTAACCATGTATTTAGATTCTTAATTTTGGTCCTGTTTTCAAATTGGTCTACATTAAGGTTTATGGTTTGTTCTTATGTTGTGCTGTTACACTACTGTTGCAGGTTAAGGGAGGTTGAGCACTCACAAACATGTTTAACCCCGCCACATTCTTTTTGTGCCTGTCCCAAGTCAGGAGCCTGTAGTTCAGTGGTTGTCGTTGGTTCATGTCCGTCATATTTGTTTTTCGTAAATTCTTTTGTTTTAAATTAGGCCATTAGTTTTCTCAATTGAATTGTTTCATATTTTTCATGTCAGGGACTTTTATAATCGACTATACGGTATGGGTTTTTCTCTTTGTTGAAGGCTGTATGGTTGCCTATTATTGCTTACATCTACTTTATTTGAACTTTGGTGGATATATAGTTGTCTCATTGGCAATCATACCTCATCTCCTTATTTTTATATTGAACCATGAAAATGAGGTCAAGGACAATGGACATATGACAGACGGAAACTTCATAACATAAGGCATATATACAAAGTATGAAGCATCCAGGTCTTCTACCTTCTGAAATATTAAGCTTTTAAGTAGTTACATGTAGTTAATTCCGCCACTGCAGCCGGATCACTATCCCTGTCTCTCTTTCTGCAACAGAAGTGGCAGGCTCAACAAAAAAAATTATTATACAGCATTCTGCAAATTAATTTATACAGAATAACAAACAAACCTACCACGAAATTCTTCAAAACATTCACAAACAAATTGAAAAAAACAATTTCCAAAATATCATTTCTCATTAATACAATGTCTTTAAAAAATCTATAAAACTTACCTTTACTTTTCAAAATATCTAATAATGAACAGTAAATTTCAAACTATATCTAGACTATACATAATTTCTAAAATTAGAATATGATGTACTATTTTTAAACATGAATCTACTTTCAATTTCTATTAATTGTGCAATACTTCTCTGAATTTGGATTGTAATTAAATATTTAACATAGCATAGGTTTCTGACACAGAAAGAATGTGGTCTGAGAACATAAAAAATTGAAATTGGACATATACCTTTTATGGTCCAATATCCAAATTCTAAATACATGGTTAGATTCAGCATATCAAAGAAGACCAAGGATTCAATTTTTGTTGAAATCAAACAAATTTTAATTTTGGACTCTTTGAACCTCAATGTGAACCAATTTGATAATGGAGCCTACAATCCAAAATCTGAATACATGTTTAGATTCAGCATATCAAAGAACCCCATATATTCAATATTTGTTGAAATCATAAAAATTTTCATTTTGGACCAACTTGAAAACTATGCCCAAAATTAAATATCTAAATTCATGTTTAGATTCAGCATATCAAAGAAGCCCAAGAATTTAATTTTTGTTAAAATTTAACTAAGTTAAATTTTGGACCCTTTGGACCTTAATGTGGTTCAATTTGAAAACCGGGCCCAAAATCAAAAATTTAAATACACGGTTAGATTCAGCCTATCAAAGAAGCCCAAGAATTCAATATTTGTTGAAATCAAACAAAGTTTAATTTTGGACCCTTTGGACCTCAATGTGGAACAATTTATTGATGCTGCCCTAAATCAAAAATCTAAATACACAGTTAGATTCAGCACATTAAAGCACCCCAAGAATACCAGACTTTGAATTAAACCCCATTGAAATTGGTCAAGAAATAAGCAATTTCTACAAAGTATTAGAAAAGTATTGGGTATTTTTAGCCCCTTTTTCATAATCATTGAGGGCCATACCCTCCTAAATCAATCCCATCCTACCTTTTTTGGTATGCTTGTGGTACAATTTCATAGAGATCCATACACTTATACTCAAGTTATTGTCTGGAAACCAGAAAATCATACTTTTTTTGCCCCTTTCTGGCCCCTAATTCATAAACCGTTTTGGCCAAAAGCATTCCCAACCTTCCTTTTGAGGTATGGAACATCGTGTTAAAATTTCATAGAGATCCATACACTTATACACAAGCTATTGTCCTGAAACAAGAAAAATGCTTGCTTCTGGCCCCTTTTTGACCCCCAATACCTAAACAGCTAGGACAATAACCCCCAAAATCAATCCCTTTTGTGGTATGGAACCTTATGGTACAATTTCATAGAGATCCATACACTTATACTCAAGTTATTGTCTGGAAACCAAATGCCTTCAGAAGACGACAATGTGACAACATCATAACATAATAAAACTGCAAAAATTTATGCGGTCGTATAAAAACTAGCCCTGCCTCATAGGAAATGACATTTTATAAAAAAAATAAATGAAGAATGTGTCCATGGGACAGATGATGCCCCTGCTTGCATATTAAGTTATAAAGGGACATAACTAGAGAACTGTAAAAGTGACGCCACCCAAATTCAAACTTGATCTGTGTTTTATGGTAATGAGCATTGTGTATAATTGTCACAACATTTGTTTGAGGCAAAATAAAGTCAGAGAACGGAAATGATAAATTCAGCAACTTCTCCATTTATAAAGGAATTTTGTGAAGATTTTGCATCAATGATTATTTTTCTGTTCAATAGAGAATGGAAATGGGGAACGTGCCAAAGAGATAACATCCTTACCAAAGAGCAGAAAACAGCCCAAGGCCGCCAATGGGTCTTCGACGCAGAGAGAAAATCCCGCACCCAGAGATGGGCTTCAGCTGACTCTAAACAGTAATATATATTAGTTCTGCTAAATGGGTGCCACACTTAACACCTTAACATTCAAATGAATCAAAATTAAAAGAACACACAAGACTAACAAAGGCAATAGTTTCCTGACTTTTGACAGGCACAAAAAATGTGGAGGGGTTATGCATGTTTTGTTAGAGCTCAACCCTTCCCCTATACCTCTAGCAAATGTTGAACACACAAACATGCAGCAATACACACAGTGAAACTCAGTTTAAAAGAAGTATTGAGTCCTATGTTAGAACAGGTAACAGAAGAAACTTTATAGAAAAATGACAATCATCAACATAAATTAATGAAAGAACCTTAGTGAGCGCTCACATACCCCACGTCCCACATTGTCATTGGAGAAATAAAATAAGTGTAAGAAAAAAAATTGTATCGGAAAAAATTGAATCATAATTTCCTGTCAATATGCACATCTACATAGTATGTCCTTATTATCTACACAGTTTCATGAAATTCTGTTGTGTGGTTTGAGAGGAGTTGCGATGACAAACTGTTGCAGTAGTATATTAGGCAAATAAGTTCAAAGGGGCGTAACTCTTGGAAAAAAATTGAATCGTAATTTCCTGTCGATATGCACATCTACGTAGTATGTCCTTATTATCTGAAAAGGTTTCATGAAATTCTGTTGTGTGGTTTGAGAGGAGTTGCGATGACAAACTGTTGCAGTAGTACATTAAAGTAAATAAGTTCAAAGGCGTAACTCCTAGAAAAGAATTGAATCGTAATTTCCTGTCGATATGCACAGCTACATAGTGTGTTCTTATTATCTAAAAGGTTTCGTGAAATTCTGTTGTGTGGTTTGAGAGGAGTTGCGATGACAAGAAACAGGACTGAAGGACGGACTGATGGACTGATGGACGGACGGACGGGTCAAAAACATTATAGGTAAAACATTATACCCTCCGCAACTCGTTGCGTGGGGTATAACAAAGGACTACTAGCAGTTACTGACATGCCAGCTTCAGACTTCAATTAAACTGTGTATTAATTTGTGTTAAAACAAACCTTTTAAAGATTCTATCAATCTATCATAGTTTCCATAAAAATCATCTTTCATGGGCAATAACTCCTATAAGGAACAATTGAAGAATTTAGTCTTTAGACTTAAAGGTAATCTTACTTTACTGATTGCTGAGCAGTTTTACTGTTTAAAATTTTTCTGTATCTATAATAGTTTTCAAGATAATATATTTCATAAAAATTATTATTTCAGGGTACATGTAATATCTCCAAATTATGTTGTTTTATTAGTCTGAAAATATCAAACAAATCTATCTTGATCTGCTGATCACCTCTGTCAAGTTTTGCTCTAACTGCTTTAGTTTTGGATATGTAAGCCAAACACTGTATTGTCATGTTTGTTGACTGACCAGAACACATGCTTTAGTTTTGGATATGTAAGCCAAACACTGCATTGCCATGTTTGTTGACTGACTAGAACACAAACTTTATACTAGATACCATGAGATCATTCACCCAAGTTTTGTTGAAATTAGCTCTGTAGTTTCAAAGGAGAAGATCTTTGAAAAAGTGTATGATGACTGTGGACGTCAAGTGATGGCAATAGCTCACATGGCTCTTTGGGCCAGGTGAGCTAAAAAAAAGTTTTAAAATATTTTTAAAACAAAATGGTTCCAATAAGACAAGATAGGAACATAAATGGACAATGGGTATTCCAAAATGTCTTAGTCTTCCATGTTGTATAAAAATAACAATGGCAATTTTATTATAACTATAAATCTAACTAATATGGCTGATAAAATAAATAGTTTAATCAATATCTTTGAATTCAAATAAATTAACAATAAAAAAGAATAACAAATACGCAACTCTCACATTTGGTCAACAAATTTAAATACAAATGTACTAGTAATGAAAATGAGCATGATAATATATAATACACCATAATTTCTTCATTTGTTGTCATGAGACTGTATATAAATTGCCCTGGACAGTTACATTGTTGACTGAAATACACTGTAACTGTCAAAATTAAACCATTGAAGGATTCATCTCCCAAATGTATAACAACATGAATCTTAAGTTTGTAAATTCTGTTTTGCCTTTTAAAACTTGTGTATATTTCCTTCTGCTACAAAATGTATTTACATCTACTCTACTTATTAAATTATACTGGAGACAATGAAAGACAAAATAACATTCTAATGCTATTTTTATGTAACAATTTTTTTCATTGGTTAAAAGTTGCCGTCAAATCCACAGTTGACCAGGCGTAACTAAGGAGGGATCCGCCATTTTGAATTGAAAGGATCAACAAATATTCGATTACTACAATATTATCGAAAATAAAACAACACCTACCTTGAATTCCCGTTTTAATGTGATTTTATCCGAATTTGAATCGTAGAGGTAACGTAAAAACCTCCAGTTTGTAAGTTTTCATTTGTATGACGTCACGTTTAGCTACAACGTCTTTGCGCCAAAATCATTCATGAAGATTCGCGGATTTTTTTTGTATGTCAAATTTGTACATTTTTTCAAGCTCTAACGTATTATTTCTTTTTGTACTGCATTAGAATCGGAATAACAGTACTGTAGTTGAAGAGTTGCCACCGTCAATTTTGATTTGACGGTCGCAAATGTCCGTTTACTGTCTCCCACGGCGTCGCCAGTAAAACTGTATTTGCGACCGTCAAATCTACAATTGACGGTGGCAACTCTTCAACTACAGTACTGTTATTCTTAAATAACCACTAATGAAATAGAACAAGAGTTAACAGAACAATCTGACATTACGTAAATGGATCCTACCAAAGATATAATCTCTAAATGCAAACATTACAGTAAATCAACGCATTTTGTGGATTCTTTTAATAGGTTTATCCCTTCCTAGTCCACTTTATAACAGCAGTTTATTTCCCCGATTTTGTAACTTTGTTAATAAATACATTGGAGAGAAGATCTAACAAAGGAGGAGGTATGATAAGAGCCATTATTAAGCTCCTCAAATTTCAAAAATTGTAAATTTATTCAAGCCTTTTAAAGTATGTTGAATGAACAGGTTAATATAATTTGGACACTTTAGTGCAGAAAGGTCAGGATAAAATGTCAAAATTAATGTATTTGATCTAAATGGCCATTTCACACATAGTTTTTGGTGAAGATTTCTATGAGCAACAGCTTTACCCAAAAATATTTAAGGTGGCTGGGGTCTTAATTAAAATCCGTAGAAATTTGTAATAATTTGTCAAATTGAAGTTTTATCATGATTTTTTTAAATATAATAAAAGTATGGGTCACTGGACTTTTTCCGCTACAGGTTGTGCAAAATTGTCAGATTTTGTATAGATTATAAATGGAAAATCCAATTTTGTGTGATAAAAGAAAACTACATGATAGAGTTTTAAGATAAAATGTGAGAATATAGCTCTTATAACATGCTTTCAGATAAGAAAAAGAAAAATGGGGTCACCGAACTTGTTTTCTTGCCACATCTTAAAATAGGTAAATTCACAACACTTCCTATTATAAAATTACTTTATCTGAGTTATCTCCCCTACCATTTTGAGTTATTTTCCCTTATTTGGCAAAGTTGAAAAAAATGAATTAAACACAAATATGGTGGTTTTTTTTAGAAATTACAGCCGTAAATATGATAAAACACATAATTTTCTATATTTACATCAAAAGTCTTACACATGAATTACATACTACTCTCAAAATTTGCACACTTCATCAAAAATATAGACCAACTGTTATCTGCTACTTCAAAATCCAAGATGGAGGAAGATACCCGAGCCACCTTAACACACATAAACATCCTTGAAAAATACATTTTTGAAGCAAAATATCTTTTGGGTAAATATATTGCTCATATCCAAATAGTAATGACAAGATCTCAAAATGAGGCTATTTTGGCAGTTTTTGCTGTTTGGCATTATATGTTACAAGTTAGAGGCCCTAATGCCAATATGTAAAATTCAAAAATATAAATACTGATGTCCAAAAGACTAATGCCATATGAACATCTGATGGGAGTATATAAATGGCTCACAATATTAAGTTGGTGTACAGTAAATTTGAAATGGTACGAAAATGAACCTTTGGGGCACAAGCCTCCTTAAAATTTCTATGGTCTAGCTATTTTTGCTGGAATGTAGGTTTTACATTTTTGTGGTATTTATTCGTATATAACAGTAGTATGTCTCTCTAAATATCAGTTTTATTTATGCATAATTATCTTAAATATATATATGAAAATCATAATTATAGTTAATTTTGGACCCTCAGTAAAAGATAACTTCTGCACCAATAAGGAAATCAGCAAATTGGGAAAAAAGATTTAAAACTAGTAAAAGTTTGACAAATTATTCAGTCACCTAACTGTGTAGAGTTATACAACCAAACAAAAAGTCTAATAAATCTGACAAGTTCACTGTTGTGTCTAATTGTTAACATGTTAGAAAAAAACAAAAATTTCCCCCAAAAATATTGAACAAATTAAGTTCTTTGAATCCTTTATTGTTGTATATTTTGACTGTTTGATTTATGCCCATTTTAAGGATAGGAAATTCTAATCAATCAGAATAAGAATAAGATTTAAAGGAAGACGTATGATCAGAGTCTTTATTTGAACCATTAAATTGCAAAAATAGTAAAATTATCTAGGACTTTCCAAGAAATCTTAATATTATGAAAATATGAACATAATGATTTACTTTTAGTGCAGAAAGCTTGTGATATTGCTCTGACGTCATGAACATATCAAAATTGACATATTTGGCCTATTTTGGTCATTTTACATGTGGTTTTTGGTCAAAATATATATGACAAGGCCTTACACAAAAAGATACATTACACACATTTGCATTTAAATTAGATTGTGCATGGGTAACGCCTTAGGTCATATCTAACTAATAATGGGAAGTTTTTTGCAGTTTTGCTCAAACTGTATGAAGTATAAAGCCCTAATGCTTCTCCAGTGAAATCATGCAACACAAACTGAAAAAATGAATATTGATGAATGAAAGTCTAATGTCTTACGAACATCTTAAATTATGATTCTCAAATTAGTTTTTGCCAAAAAAGTAAAATTCAACACACAATTTAAATTTTAATTTTGGAAACACCTTTTTTTAATAGTAGATACTTTCTCATTTCAGATATCACACTTTAATTTCATTAATGACTTGATTTCTTTGTTTGTTAAGGATGATTGGTAGTTTTGGTTTTAGAGACAATAAAGATTGTCTATGTTGGCATAACTAAGTTTTGGCACTATACTGGATAAAATTGTACATTCTTTTAATACACCATCTTGTATACAATCAAAGTGAAAAATGTGCGTAAATATAAAATGCTTTCTTGTTGTAATAAAACAAGAACAAAAATGAAAAACAATTTATACATGTGTCATCTTAAAGAAACTACAGGCTCCAAATAGCAAGAATTACTCTTTTTACAAACAGAATCATTGATAATTACACCAAACTACAATATAAAGCTGCTTCTCCATTGAAATCATGTTACAGTTCAAACTACACTTGACCTAAATGATCTATAGGTCCTACATTATAATAAATTGTGCTTGATCCAAATATTTCAGTGTATTACACAAAAAAATATGCTGAAAAAAGAATTAATTAATTAATAAATTTTGCTTGCAATTGCACAAAATCACAACTAACCAAATATTGCAATCGATTCACCATCTTACAATAAACACTATCATGTGCTAAGCCCAGCATGCTGTGAAGTACATATAAGCAGGTTTTGTGTATCAAAGCATATATTTAAAAGCCAGGAAGAAAAGATCTAATCCATTGGTTTTGTGTATCAAATATTTAGGCAGCATATATTTAAACGCCAGGAAGAAAAGATCTAATCCATTGGTTTTGTGTATCAAATATTTAGGCAGCATATATTTAAACGCCAGGAAGAAAAGGTCTAATCCATTGGTTTTGTGTATCAAATATTTAGGCAGCATATATTTAAACGCCAGGAAGAAAAGGTCTAATCCATTGGTTTTGTGTATCAAATATTTAGGCAGCATATATTTAAACGCCAGGAAGAAAAGATCTAATCCATTGGTTTTGTGTATCAAATATTTAGGCAGCATATATTTAAACGCCAGGAAGAAAAGGTCTAATCCATTGGTTTTGTGTATCAAATATTTAGGCAGCATATATCTAAAAGCCAGGAAGAAAAGGTCTAATCCATTGGTTTTGTGTATCAAATATTTAGGAAACGCCAGGAAGAAAAGGTCTAATCCATTGGTTTTGTGAATCAAATATTTAGGCAGCCTATATTTAAACACCAGGAAGAAAAGGTCTAATCCATTGGTTTTGTGAATCAAATATTTAGGCAGCCTATATTTAAACTCCAGGAAGAAAAGGTCTAATCCATTGGTTTTGTGTATCAAATATTTAGGCAGCATATATCTAAAAGCCAGGAAGAAAAGGTCTAATCCATTGGTTTTGTGTATCAAATATTTAGGCAGCCTATATTTAAACACCAGGAAGAAAAGGTCTAATCCATTGGAAACAAAGAACAATTAGTCTTTGAGGAGAAATTAGCTTAAATAGTCTAAATTGCAAAATAAATGGACATCCTACATAAAAAATACTGCTAAACATTTCATGCATTTTTGTAATTTTTTTCACAAGTTAAACTCAATTTACAGTGTAATATTCAACTTATTTGTTTAGTTGCATCTAATGTGGATGTAATTATATTAAAAGTCTGACTATAGATTTCAAATGAAAACTATTTTGGAAGCACAATTTTTATTCTTATGTAAAAGATAACTTTTTTACAAAACTTGTATCAAATGTAATGATGTCAATAAAAATTAATTAAAGAAAGCTGATAAAATTATGCATAGGCAATATTCCATTCTTATGTTTTATTTAGGTCAACTTGATTATGAGACCCTTGGGACCCAGATTTTATTTGAGGTACTAAAATATTTGGAATGCTAAAAAATTGAGAACATCAAAACAAATATCAATATAATTTCAAGGTAAAATAGAGCAGCAAGTTTCAGTAGGGCAATACTATAGAATTTTCATTCTTATGCTGCCGTAACTTTAATTAAATCATCATATGAACACATTTTTTCATTTCATAAGCACCTATATACACAATTGCACATCACAAATCCACCTAGTCCAATAAAAATTTGATTGCACATAAATTAAACACCATCTCCCAATGGTATAACTAATACTGTAATGTCATCAAAGGATCCTGCAGATCCATCTTTTTTAGTCCAACCATTCATTCCATGAGCTGGGGTCCCTCTGGCTTGCATCACTAATTCTTGAGCAACTGCATTAAATCTACAGAACACAAAACTCTAAACTACTGTGGAGTTCAACAATAAAATTTATCATGTCTTTAATCAGTCAGCAATTATGGATGTTTTCTACTTAAAGGAGTAGGGGCATTAAGGCCCGGTTTTGGCCCAAGAAACTAAAGTGTTTTTAGAACTATTTAAAATTTGCAGATAATGTTTGGAAATGCATAAAATAAACAAATATAAATGCATAACAAAAGATTTTTGATGTTATGACGTCACAATATGCACCATTATCATGAAAACAAAGAAAACTGCAGAGTTTATGCAGTTTTCCATAATTATTTCTTTTGAGGAAACATCGTGCACAGGCAAGAATCAACTAAATAATTAAACAGAAGCTTTATTATAACTATTGACATATTCTCACTAAAAATAAACTTGTTTTTTGCATGCACACATACATTTCCAATCTAATATATACTTAAAAGTTGACGTAACACAAGGGAAATTAAGAAATTTTACAAAACATATAAATTTTGTCATGGTTTGTTGCCATGGTAAATCCTTAAATGTGAAATTTGTTTTTATTTTCTGAACACCATGTATCTTAGTGTGGTTACAACAAATTTAAGAATATGTGTTGTAACTTTTTAATTTGCACTAATATTTGGGCCAAATAAGGGCTTTATTGCCCCTACTCCTTTCAACTTCTGCAAATTCTATTTTTTTTTTTTTCATTTGACTTTTTGCTGGCACTTTTGCTTTAACTAAATCTAATGTTAAAGAGTCAATGAAGTAAAATGATAAATGGATGAAAAATATTTTATAAATCTTCAAACGCACTTGTCTCTGAAAAAATATTTCCTATATACCTTAATATACTGTAATTCAGAAATTATTGCATGCATTTATTATTGCGATTTTTGAAGATTGAAAAAAAAATGTGATATAAATTTTTTCAATTTCAGGAAAAGCCTCATACAGATATATGTATCAGGTATCAGAATGTGAGTTCTTATTTTAATGCAATACTCACCCAGTCTCAATGTTTGCATTAATAAAAAACTCACCATCATTTCTGAATTTACAGTAACACAAGGTTCCCAAATCAGATTTTCGAGAAATGTCATTTGGTTGCAAACTTTTGTTATATTTTGAATCTGTAGTTGTCTATCCAGCTGAAGCTTGTTATTATATGTAAAGTCCAGAGTCTCAATGAAATTGATAGAATGGGAAAATTTGAGTTTAAAAATAGAAATTCCTAACACATTTGCAATACCTCAAATAACACTTATTACATTTTTTATTACAGTATCTTTTAAAAATTTACTATATGGATTCTATTCAGAGAAGCTCTAAACAGGTTTTTGGGAAATAATTTTATAAACAATCATTCACTGCCATATCGACATTGCTATTTTGCTGTGAGAAAACGAAATAATTTACAGTAAACCTACTTGGAAGACCTACTTCAATGATTCTGACATCAGAAATAGGCATGCCATACACCATTTTGTAGAGATTTTAATGCAAATTTACGACATAAAAAGCTTCAGTGGGAAAGACAACCATGGAATTGAAATATAACAAAAGTTAGCGAGCATGAGTCATTTCTCAAAAATGCGAGTTTGGTACCTTGTGTTATATTATTAAGGTATATAGGTAATATATTCTGAGACAAGTGCCTGTGTAGACCTTGTAAATATATAGACCTTTTAGGATCATCCTTCCTACTCTGATTCAACACATTATATACAGTTGTTCGAACATCTTCTGTTGTTATGACATCCCATAATCCATCAGAAGCCATTACTAATACAGCATCTTCTACATTGGATTTCAGATCAAAAACTTTTACCTTAAAATATAAAATGTTATCTCTTGCTATGTAATTGCATATCTTATACATAAATATAAACTAAGGTAAAACTGCAAAAAAGTGTTTTTGAATCCCTAAAATTTTTTTATGCATGTGGATGTTTTGAATTCATCCACAATTTATTTGCATTGTGTAACTAAAACCAAGCTGCTACTGGACTTACTTCTGTTTCTTTAAATGATCATCTAATTCAGTTTGAAAAGGTGGGTATTATAAACTAACTGATTAATCAGTGTTGTCCAAAATTATAATGCAGGAAAACATATATTAAGTAGTCACTCATGGGAAGCATTGAAAGTGACTGCTCAAGAGAGGTTGACCTTTTAAAAGAGTTCTGAAAAATTCTTATTCCAACATCTCCTGTGGCCAGTATTACGGCAAAGTGTTTTAGTGTTTTTAATCAGTAGAGTTATCCTTCTTGCAAGCATTGAATAAAAATTAATGGATTCCGGCATTGTATATTGGAAGAAAATTTTCAAAATAATTTAATATTCGTGGAGAAATAAGTTGGTGAGACTGTTTTCAACTGAAACTGAAAGGAGTAGAACACGAGGAATTCACGATTTCACCTCCTATTGCATGATCTTGATCGCAAACAGGTTCCTATTTTCTTTTTGACTTTAATACTGAACATATATGTTTGTTGTCATGATTATATTGGTAGTTAAAAACATTAAAATAACTATTGTTAAAAGTTGAAATGACAATTTCATGCAAAAATTAGGTGACAGCTGAACACATTATACAGGTGACCAATGAAAAGAGTTAAATTATATAGATAAAAAAAACCTTTGGGAGTATCTGAATGTGATGTTAGAGACAGGTGACCGTTGAAAAGAGGTGACTGTTAAGGCAGGTTTAACTGTAGACATCAACATTCGGGATGTCACACAAACAAAGATTAGCTATCTTACCTCTGGAACAGCAGATAAGAGTGGTTTTAAATATATTCTTGAATCAAAAACTCTCAAATCATGGTCCCCAAAACCTCTAGAAACACCAATGGTTTGCATAAGTCTCGACTGAAAAAGATATTTTAAATACTCACAATTTTCTTAAAATACTCTTTTCTCTTCTGATAAGTTTGCTTATCAGCATAAAGACATGTAAAATCTGTTAAACTAACAACATACTTTGGATATGTATATGTACAACCTAGAAAAATAAACTACTCTGAATGTCAAATTTGTGCAGCAACTTCAAAAATTGAACATTTATTAAGGAAGTTTATATACTTATCCTCTACATTGTAGGGTGTTCAAAATTATATTACCAGTCACTCAGTCTATATTTTTATTTAAGACTTCAATTCTTTTGTATTTCAGAGACATGTGCAAGATTTATGTAATAAATTGTGATGAAAATGTGATGTCCTCATACACTTTGTACATGGCAACATTTGAAAAATAATCAAATAAACCCCAAATATTGGGTATGTGTATAATTTTAATTACTTGACAGTGTCTAGTTGTGTATGTATATTACTTGAAATCAATAGACATATGACCCCTGTAGATTAACCTTTTACTGTGTGTATGTATGGTAACCTAATACTTCCAATGTGCCATCTTTGGAAAAAGGAAAACAAATTGAAATTGTGCTTGCATAGAGAAACATGTCCAAACTAAACTTTCCTACATAATATTTTAACAAATATTCTTTAGAACTTGACCTGTGTAAACCAAATACCTGTTTAATCAGAAAAAAATGAAGTCCCAAAGATGTCCGGTTTAGACAGGTATCACTGTGTTACCTGTGAAAAATTATTATATTAAAAAAAAAATTTGGAAATAATTGAATACCTTTCCTCCAAGTTTAAATATTAATGGCACTTTCAAATCTTCTTCATCAGCTACTTTGTAAGACCTTAAAAAACAAAATACTTTAATTATACATTTTCGTACAGTTTTGTTTTAATTTTTGTCTGCCATAAGTCTTCTGTAGCTTATTTGATTGTTCAACGTAAAAACTATAAATTCAAACCTGAAAAAATACATAACTGCTCATCATCTATGGTATAGATTTGATTTTTTATCAGCTTTCCATGAATAATCTGAAGATTAAAAGCAAATGAAATTTACCTGCTTTGAAGTTGTAAGAAACTTCAAGAATTCTTTCCCATGGGAGGAATCCATACCAAGTCAGAAATACATGTATGACGGTCATTTTCCACTTTCTTCCATCATTTGAATCAAAAAGTATTTTCCCACTATTCGCAAGTGATATTGAACTTTTGATTATATCATGGATTTGAGTTCATTTGCTTTTCCTAATTTGTGAAAAATAAGAATGTATCTGTATTGAACGAAGATTGTGTAAATAATAGTCTTTTGAGTATGAATCTGTCAATTAATGACAAAATATCCATCTACATAGTATCAAAACCTGTGATCAAATATTAACATACCATCCTGTCATCATGGGCCCTCTATACAGTATTCTTTTCCCAATATCGTTTCTGGTTATCCGTCTTGTATATTCGTTGTAAGTAAAGTCTTCACCAATTAATTCTGGACGTGTCATGGCCTGAACAAGTATGTCAGTATGTTTTAATGAATTCAATTCTTTTGATAAAAAGTTGAAGAAGATATACTGAGAAAAGTCTTGTGTTTCATATGAATCAATAGTTTTACATATTTATACTATCAAGATCTTATGCTGTGCTGTTACACCATTATCTCAGGTTAGGGGAGGGATGAGCACTCACAAACATGTTAAAGCCGTATTCTTTATATGGCTGTCCCAAATCAGGAGCATGTAATCCAGTGGTCATTGGTTGCTGTCTGCAATAATTACTTTTCATTTCATATGTAAGTTTATATAACCTTACTAGTAATGTAATTTTTGTTTTTTAAGAATAATTCATACATACTCATTTTCAAATGCAAAAAACTTATATATATGTTCCAATTAAAATTTTGAACTTAACTTAACAAAATTACATACTGGTGAATTTTTATAAATATCAGCTAAAAATAGTATATCTGTATCATCTGACTGGCATACACCTAATCGCTATTTATTCCATTCGGATAAGTTCTAAAATTACACAACTTTTCATCCAGTTGAAGCTATCTGGGGCCCTGTTTAAACAATGCACCATGCATGATACTTTTAATCAGACCTGTAAAAACATCGTAATTACTTCAAACAAATATTTTTTACTGTAATTTGAGATTCAAAAGTGGATCATAATCTATCAAAGTTTCCTATTGATCGCTTTCTAAATTTTTTCCTCCTCAGCTCGTTACTGATGACCTTTGTTGATGGGACTGTTGACCCAAACAGGAAGTTGCCTAAATGACTGTTTTTTCAGATTGGACTAAATAGCGATAAGGTGTATTGTGATGGACGAGTTACCTGGTTTAGCATCTAAAATTTTTAATACAATCTTCTTTAATATCAAAATGACTCTAATCAACTTTGAAAATCTTACCTGGATCATTATCCTCTGTCTTTCATAATGAGGTGTCATGTCATTGGATAACTGTACAGTTACTTTCTTGTTACAGTAGATTGCTCTATTAACAAAAATGCACAGACAAATGTATAGTTACATCACTCAAATCAAAACCACAAATAACTACAGAGTGCACATGCTGAGATGTCTAGTCTGGTTTACTGATAATTAGGGATGTCAACGAGTACTCGAGTACTTGGGTATCGCTCGGTAGTACCGAGTATCGAATACCAAAATGATACTCGACTAATCGTTTTCCTGTTAGAATGCTGTTGGTCTTCTTAAAGAAAAAAATGTTTTTATTAAGATCGCCTTCCGGGAAATTGAATATTAATCAAAATTAAAATACGTTTCGAATGTTTGCGTTTAATTGCCATTTCAAATTGCCTCGAACAGATGTAAGTTATGAACAAGAGCACTTTTTCAAGCCTTACACTTTTAGCTAATCGTGTCTTATTCATTCCACCACCGCTGTGCCGTCAGAGCAAACATTTTAATTAGCAGAACTGTTAGATGCGTAACAAAGTCCCAGAAAATATTGAAAAGATAATATGTCTAAATTAGAACAAATTCGTTGTACCCTATGTCAACCCTCCGAGAATGGTTAAAGGCATCAGTAAGTTCTAATTATCACCCCTTTGTTGATCATTAAATATGTTTCTTTACGATTCCCACTGTTGTTTAAGTAGTCTATAGATATTTATTAATTAATTGATTCAATTATTGCCAGTTTGCATAATTAGTACATGCAGTAAATGAGCTATTAATGAAAGAACCTTAGTGAGCGCTCACATACCCCACGCCCCACATTGTCATTGGAGAAATAAAATAAGTGTAAGAAAAAAATTGTATCAGAAAAAAATTGAGTCAATATGCACATCTACATAGTATGTCCATATTATGTACACAGTTTCATGAAATTCTGTTGTGTGGTTTGAGAGGAGTTGCGATGACAAACTGTTGCAGAAGTACATTGAAGCAAATAAGTTCAAAGGCGAACTCCTGGAAAAAAATTGAATCGTAATTTCCTGTCAATATGCACATCTACGTAGTATGTCCTTATTATCTGAAAAGGTTTCATGAAATTCTGTTGTGTGGTTTGAGAGGAGTTGCGATGACAAAGGTTGCAGTAGTATATTGGGCAAATAAGTTCAAAGGCGTAACTCCTGGAAAAAAATTGAATCGTAATTTCCTGTCGATATGCACATCTACGTAGTATGTCCTTATTATCTGAAAAGTTTTCATGAAATTCTGTTGTGTGGTTTGAGAGGAGTTGCGATGACAAAAGGTTGCAGTAGTATATTGGGCAAATAAGTTCAAAGGCGTAACTCCTGGAAAAAAATTGAATCGTAATTCCTGTCGATATGCACATCTACGTAGTATGTCCTTATTATCTGAAAAGGTTTCATGAAATTCTGTTGTGTGGTTTGAGAGGAGTTGCGATGACAAAAGGTTGCAGTAGTATATTGGGCAAATAAGTTCAAAGGCGTAACTCCTGGAAAAAAATTGAATCGTAATTTCCTGTCGATATGCACATCTACGTAGTATGTCCTTATTATCTGAAAAGTTTTCATGAAATTCTGTTGTGTGGTTTGAGAGGAGTTGCGATGACAAAAGGTTGCAGTAGTATATTGGGCAAATAAGTTCAAAGGGGCGTAACTCCTGGAAAAAAAATTGAATCGTAATTTCCTGTCGATATGCACATCTACATAGTATGTCCTTATTATCTGAAAAGGTTTCATGAAATTCTGTTGTGTGGTTTGAGAGGAGTTGCGATGACAAAAGGTTGCAGTAGTATATTGGGCAAATAAGTTCAAAGGGGCGTAACTCCTGGAAAAAAAATTGAATCGTAATTTCCTGTCGATATGCACAACTACATAGTATGTCCTTATTATCTAAAAAGGTTTCGTGAAATTCTGTTGTGTGGTTTGAGAGGAGTTGCGATGACAAGAAACAGGACTGACGGACGGACGGACGGACGGACGGACGGACGGGTCAAAAACATTATACTCTCCGCAACTCGTTGCGTGGGGTATAATTATGGTATAAAATTTCTGGGACTATTATCTTAACTTAGGTAATAATGTTGAGGGTTTTACGTCCATAAGACAACGTTTAATTGGTATAATTTTGTGTTTTCATTTTGAAGATGATTTTCCGAGTGAGAACTCGAGTATCGCTCGGTAAATCCAACGTACTCGATTAGTAAATCTTCACCAAGTTGACATCCCTACTGATAATGACTGAATTTTCTTTTCTTTTGAAAGTACTTGAGATAAATTGCTCTATAAATACACAATATCATAATCTAACATTAACAGTAAACTGACAGTTGCTTTGATTTTCAAAAAGATATCTCTATAATTACTCAAAATCATAATGACAGATGAATGTACAGAGTGCACAAGTAGAAACATCTATCCTGCTTTGCTGATTACGACTGAGTTTCTTTTCAAATTATTTGAGATCAATGTATTTCCATTCTCAATTTTAATACTTACTACAGGAATAAAACAAGGTTACCATAATCAATGTGTGAAAATACGGTCATGGTCAGATAAACTTGGTCAAATGACATGTACATCTCAGAATGATTTTATTCAACAATTATAGTTGACCTACAACTTACTGTTACTGAGAGTTTGATGTAATCACACTTTTAAATATTTCTAATGAATCATGAAAATGAGGTCAAGGTCAAGTGAACCATATCAGATGAACATGTACCCTTTAAAACCATTGTATATAACATGTTGCTGACCCATTTATAGTAATTGAGAAACTTACCTAATCAGGAAAATTGAACTTTGATCAAGGAACCACAAAAATGAGGTCAAAGTTAACTGAACTCTGTAATACAGACATATACCCCTTGCAACCATTTCTTGTAACCAATATAGATGACCTATCATTTATAGGAACTGAGAAACTAATCTCATCATTGACTAATAAAACATGAAAAGGAGGTCAAGACTTAAAAAGGCTTTGGCAAGAAAAACAGTCAACTCAGCAAGTATTGACTGCCTAAAAAGCTTATAATAATTTGTTTAACTTTAAGCAAGTACATTCTGGTCTGAAGTTATCTGTTATAATTTATATAAACCAACCTGCAATCCCCAGCGTTAGCAATGTAGAGTTTTCCCAGTAAAAATAAAGCAACAATAACAGCACATCCTCCTGATATTGTATAGTTTTGTTTCTCATCTACTATTTGTTGGTCCTGAAATAGTATAGCATTTTACAGAGTAAGATGCAAATCATTGGTATTCCATTGCATAAATTTGACTTTTTATTTCTTTCCATTTATATGATGCCTATGTCTTTATCAGTAACACCTACTTGTGATATAAAGGTATTTTCACAATACTTAACACCATTATAAATTATTATTCTACCTGTAATCTTTGTTTCATACTTACTTTACTTGTTAATCCATTTTATTCTGAGAAACACCTTTAGAAACAATCTCAATTTACCAAATATTTAATTTACTTAGCCAAACTAAGATACATAGAATGTACATTGTACAACCTACCCTTACAATTTAGTTTGAATACAGATCGATAAAATCATGCATTGCCATTGTCATATCACACAAGGAAGGTTATTTTGCATTATCTTTCTATCTTAAACAATTTTCAAGACTAAACTTGAAAAAGTTTATTTTGGGAATGAAATTTTACTAGGTATCCCTTGATTATAATGACATACCATAGATGGTATGTGAATATGAAGGTACATGATATATTCTAAGTCTTTGTATGCATTTAAAATAAAACCATGACAGACATAGAACTACAATAATTTTTGTCATATAATTTAAAAGGCTTATTAATTGAATGCTTTTATCTTAACTGATTGCTGTAAAATTGAAGCTTTTATGTATTGAACATGTCTTTTTTGACACTCTAAACAAGACACATTCTTCCAAGTATATAGCAAAGATTGATTGTATTCGTTGAGTTTGTAAACTGATACAGGTCAGTTGCACAGCGTCATATGGTTGAAAAACAGAAGACTTTAAAAATGCTAAATTATTACCATTGAAATAAAAGACTGTTCCAGTGCACCAATCACTAAACTATGGATGGATATGGACTTTGAATCATGCTTTGAATCTCCAAGCTGTCCTTTAGTAGGACCAGCTATTTCAAAAATAAAGTCTTTTACACCATTCAACTTTTCCTACAAAACAAAAGCAACTGTTTAAATTTTCAATTTTCAAATCAGTATACATCACCATTTTCAATCTTTTTTCTCTCTTAAACAGGTTAATTGCACTATATTTTCAACATTTTAACCAGTAGAAGTTGTAAATATACTTGCCTCACTGTGACTTTGAAATAAAGAATAGCAATAAAAGCGCTGCTTCTTTGCTTTTTGTGTGTTTTTTGCTGTGAATGTACTGATTTTGTGTCGTGGATGGATACCCCATATCCTTTGTTTTTCTATTCACTAGACAGGAAAATATCCCTATCAGTTTTACTTTGAATATGAATTCTGAATCATAGTTCTGATAGCACACAAACAAAGTGAGTGAGGTTGTGTTTTAGTTCCATGACTGTTATGTCCTTTACAACAAAGAACTGAACTGAACTTCCTTTTGTACCAACTGTTCAACCTCAATTTTTTTGTTGTGATTAGTCAACTTAAATGTTAGACATTTAGCATTGAATAATCTATATCACGTAATTAAAAGTTGACTAATATTTTTTAATAAGTGACCTTATGTGGAAGTGTCTCTACAAACCTTCCCATTAGAGATTTTTAGTAAACTGAAATCTGACCTTAACATGGAAAATTAATGTTAATAAAAATGAAAATGAGGTCAAGATCTGGTAAACCCAGACATGTACACCTTACAATGATTACAAATAACAAATATATATGAACTAATAGTTATATTAGCTGAGAAACTGACCTAATCATAAAATGTAACATTTGATCAATAAACCATTAAATGAGGACAAGGTAAGGTGAACCCCATTAGACAAAAGTAAACATCATAATAAATTCTGTTGACTAAATACATTCACAATAAAGATAAAAATTATAGAAAATAATCTGTGCCTAAAAATTAACATTGATCAATAAACCTTTAAATTGAGATCAAGATCCTGTTACTCTTGAAAGTTGGATATATACACCTTATAATGATTCTTGAGACTAAACATTGTTGACCTCTTACATACAGTAACTGAAAACTGACCTTAGCATTAATACTGAAATGTTAATCAATGAACCATGAAAATAAGTTCAACAACAGGCAAACCTTGTCCCATGGAAAAGCACGCCTTACAAAAATGTACAGACCAAGTAGAGTTCACCTGTTAATAAAGGATGCTGAGAAAATGACCTGACACAAAAAACTTGGTATTGATAACTAAACAGTTCCCTTAATTAGAAAGGGTATGCATGTCTCTATAGACCAAATATATATGACCTTCTATAAACAGCAACTGAGAAATGACCTAAGTGAAAAAAAAACTTAACATTGATCCCTGAAACATAAAAATGAGGTAAAGTTTCAGAAGAATCAAACAAACATTTGCATTTTAGAATGATTCTGGGGATTAATAATATTCGACCAATTATTTATAGTAACTGAGAAACTGACCTAAGAAAAAAACTTTACAATGAATCATGAAAATGAAGTCAAAATCAGGTTAACTCTGTCTAATGGATGTGTTCATGTTACAATTCTTCCACAGACCGAAAATAGATGCATTAATTAATAATAGTAAATGAGAAACTGACATAAGCAATCATTGTAGAGGAGTCAATGATATTAATTGTTTTATTTTTTTAAAGCAACATTTCAGTCTAAATTCCCAATATTAGCATTCATTTTTGATTATTAGCTCTATGAATTTATATAACAACCTGGAGGCCATCTTACCTCAACCAGTTTATGTAACAATTTAGAAGCCATCAATGCAGCATCAGGACCAGCATGTCCATCAAATATTGCAAAGTAGGTCACTGGAATCTCATTCATCTGAAAGGACAGTTTAAACTCATTACTTTGTTTCTTACAATAAACTTTTGTCAAGGCTTACATCAAAAGGTCATTTTATTAGTCAAACATTATGATCGATCCAAAACTTAAATCATCATTATTTGTATGATCTGAACCAAATCAGACTGAAACTGAAATGACGATTTTTTTGGGGTATTTTCATTGATCTGTAACAGTCACTTATTAAAGGAACAGCCTAAGAATGCAGTTTCCATTTTTCATATCAAATGTGGTATATTTAGTGCCTATTCTGAATTTGATTACCTTCATCTGTGTACCTACATTTTGTTATTACACTGTCTGTCATAAAAGATGGGCAGGGTTAAGTAATAAAATAAAATGCTTCGCTGAGCGCAGCCTGATACGACCGCAGAGATCAAACCCTAAACAGTTGGGGCAAATTTGGACACAATATTCAAGCTTGATACTGTCTGAATTTGGATTGTGATATTATTTTGACATAATATAGGTTTCTGAAACAAAATAAATGTGGTCAAAGATCTTACAAATCTATTGCAATACTGTGCAATTGAAGATTTCTTCTTGAAACTTTTCAAAATTCAAATTTGAAAATTTTGAAAAAAATATGAATCCTTTAAAAATTGTAAACAAAAATCCACCCCCAACTTATTGAAACCCTCCTTGGAGCAATAACCCCAAAACTCAATCCCAGCCTTTCCTTTGTAGTATGGAATCTTGTAGTATAATTTCAGAGAGATCCATACACTTAAACACAAGTTATTGTCTCGAAACTAGAAAAATGCTTCTTTTCGGCCCCTAATTCCTACATGTTTGGGGCAATTAACCCCAAACTCAATCCCAGCCTTCCCTTTGTTATATGGAACCTTGTGGTACAATGTCTGAGAGATCCATACACTTACACACAAGTTATTGTCCGAAACTAGAAAAATGCTTGTTTTTGGCCCCTTTTTGGCCCTTAATTCCTAAACTGTTTGCCCCATAACCCTTAAAATAAATCCCAACCTTCTACTTGTGATATTAAACATTTAGGTACAATTTCAGAGCAATTGAAATACTTATACACAAGTTATTGTCCTGAAACTAGATAAATGCTTGTTTTGGGCCCCTTTGGGCCCCTAATTCCTAAACGGTTGGGACCATCATCCTAAAATCAATCCCAACCTTCCTTTTGTGGTATTGAACCTTCTTAAATAAATGGGAATGTGTCCATAAGAACACAGATGATGCCCCGCTATAAAGGGACATAACTCAAGAACTGTAAAAGTGACGCTCCAAAATTGAACTTAAACTGAGTTTTGTGGTAGAAAGCATTATATATACCGGTACATTTCATTACATTTAGTTGAGACAAACTCAAGTTAGAGAACGGAAACGAAAAATTCAGCAATTTTTCATTTGTAAAGGGCATAACCCTAGAATGGTAATAAAAGTGCTTGTAAGCACTGAATGGTAAAGATTGCTTTAATTTATCAGTAGGAAGTAAATTGAATATTGCATTGTATAAAGCATTGGTTGTAGTTGATTCAACTACCATTCTGGACAAAGAAAGATAACTCCAATTTTAAAAGAAGATTTTAAATATTTTTAGAAATGAAGGATAAACATTGCTTTAATTTATCAGTGAAAGGCAAAATTAAACATTGCATTGTATAAAGCATTGATTGTAGTTGTTTCAACTATAATCATGGACAAAGGAAGATAACTCCAATTTTAAAAGTTACTGGACTGATATTTTTAGAAGAAAAAATGAAAATCAATTGTAAAGGGCATAACTCTAGAACAGTAAAAGTGACGGCACCAAACTTCAAACTTGATCTGTATATTGTGGTAATAAGCATTGTGTATAAGTTTCATAACATTTGGTTGAGGCAAACTTAAGTTAGAGAACGAAACAAAAATTTAGCAATTTTCCATTTGTAAAGGGCATAACTCTAGAACGGTAAAAGTGACGCCACCAAAATTCAAACTTGATCTGTATTTAGTGGTATTAAGCATTGTGTATAAGTTTCATAACATTTGGTTGAGGCAAACTAAAGTTAGAGAACGAAACCAACTTTGGGACGTACAGATGGACAAGGGTAAAACTTAATGCCCCTCCGCTACGGCGGGGCATAAAATTTCATAGAGATCCATTCACTTAAACTAAAGTTATTGTCCGAAACAAATGTGTCTTCGGACGACGACACAGACGACAGCGACATCATACCATTATACGATCCCAAAAATTTTAAAACTAGTTTAACCACACAAAATGTTAATATGCCTGTTCTGAGTCAAAACCTTGTCAGTGATTTCTTTGTTCATTCCTTAGTCCTTTTTGTCCTTTAAATAATTTGGAGTTGGTCACAGGTCTTTGTGATATTTTGAATTTATTCAGCCTTTTCTGGACAATGTAAATATTGACATATAGTACAGACATGTTTCTAGTATTATTGAAGCATTAATGAAGTCCTTGATGTCTGTTTTGGTTTTATCATATTTTAGGGTTGCTCATTCACATATACCCCACATCTCTCTTTTATTCAAATCAACAGTATTAAAACTAAATATCTGATATTAGATATGTGGTAAGACTTACTGGTCCCCCATCTGTTATTGGTTCCAGTGGAATTTCTGTGGATACTGCACCATTTTTTACTGATTTCTTCTTGATAAAAAATTGTTTGGATGTGGATTGGTCTTCATTTAATTTACTTTTTCCACCATTTATAACTCTGTGATTGGAACAAAATAATATATCTTAATTATAATCATACATTAGTCTTTCAACATTTATTTAGGATTTTCAAATGTAAATAGTATTTTCAACTGTTAAACTTCTCTCAACAAAACTAAATGCTGTGCCTGTTGAAAAGAGATGCCTTGCCTATAATTACCATTTGCTCCAAAATTCAACATTAAACACAAATGAAAAGTAAGTCAAAGTGACAGTTGTTAAATGTGTTAAACAAAATGATCGATTGGTGAAATATTACTGATGTTCAAACATAAGTTTTGTCAAAAATGTACTTAAACATGAAATTCAACCATTTTAAGATGCCATTTCAGCTGCTGTTTTTCAAATAGCCCAGTGGAAACTACATGCCGAGCCACAAACATGTGGAGTTTTACAAATACTTATGTTACCTGCAAAAGTTACACATTTATGATTTTTAAGATACATTCTGTCAAGTGTATATATATACATTCTTTTTAAAACAAGACAAATTGAATATTCTTACCAACTGACAAATGGTGCTTTATGCAAGTTTAAACAATTTTTAAATCTTACACATGCTACAGTACAAGAGATATATACAGTCGATTTATCTCAAGTCAGCTGGACCAGAGAAATATTTCGAGATACCCATAGTTCAACTCAAATGAAAACCAGAAGTTTGACAGACCAAGGGACACAACTCTTGTTTAGCTTGGTAAGGCTAAAATAAATCCTGATGAATATGGGTAGGGGATTGATATTCTGGTCTCAGATCGATGTATTTGTATGTTATGGTCTTTTTATTATAATAACATTTTACGCTTTTGTCTTTTATTTTATTTCTTTGAATAGTTACAATTTTTACTGTGGTTTTAGCCGAGAGAGTAATTTCCAATCGATTTTAGCTTTATTCAAAGTTGAAAATTGTTCATTCTCGATACAAGAGATTTAAGAAAATTTAGATTTCTTCTTTTAATTTTCTTTCATTTCAAACTTTTTCTGCAAGAGAAAATACAAATAGATTAAAGACGCCGATTAAGTAGTTTTGAGTTGATCTTGATCATCAACGGAAGTCTTAATCCCTACTTTATACACAACCAAGCTCATTGGTGTATGATTACGGTTAATTGTTTTGAAACATTTTAAATAATTTTTCATAAACTATAACAATGTATCACTAAATATTTTTATGGTGATCAAAGCTTATCTTAGGTAAAACTCGTGGAAAAGAATGTTATAAATTACAGTGGTCAGTGACAGGAAAATTTAATTACACGTGTATTGTCAGATTAAATCTTCAATCTATTTAAATCCCGAGGTCATGTTTTGACATATGTGTATTAGTTCGAGATAAATAATGAATTTTGAATGCTTTGTTAACCTTCATGACCTTGGGACCTTAAATTTAGTTCGAGTCAACTGAAATTTCAACTCATCAGGAGTCGAAATACATATATTTATATGTAACAGAGTTCGGGACCACGAGAAAACTATGACTCATCCGAAATTTTGAATCAACCGAGTTCAAGACAACGAGAGTTAACTGTATCAACTTTCATGTAAACTGAAAACATGAAAATTTTCATAAATGAAGAATTTCTACATAACAGTAGGGTGAACACTGACTTAATTACTGAGCTGGCTGTCCAGATTTATTTGAAAAATTATTTTTCAAATATCTGACATTGATCTGGACAGATTGCAATGAATGCTCATGCAGTTACCTGCTATCTAATTTTAAACAAATTCAATGAGAATATATCTATAATTAATATCTTACTCAGCATAGCCAGATGTCCTAAGTAACAGCATTTCATCTCTAGGAACAATAATAGGTCGGGTATAGATATCTTGACAAACTTGTACTTCATCATCGTTCAGTTGCAAGAATTCAGGACGACCATAACTAAATTTTCTTGGTTTACTGCTTGTTTCTTGTTCTTCTCCAGGTTGTGCTATCTTAGAAAACCTGTCAATAGCACCTTGTAGTTTCCCCCACATTGTAATCAAATCATCTGCAAGGTAAGATCAAGATATGTTGTTATTTATCAGGTGATTTGTGTTGAAAACCCTTCAAATTAGACATTCCATCCAATATAAAATTAAGAAGATGTGGTAGGATTGCCAATGAGACAACTCTCCACAAGAGATCAAATGACATAGTCTAAGTAAACAAAGGATTTGGGGTATCTATCCATGACACAAAACATTCTGTTCTTTATTTGGGGAGGATACTTAAATGCTGCATTAGCGTTTGGATTTATTTCGTGATTGACTTCTCATATATATGGAAAAGTGTAATGTTGACTTGAAAAGTGAATCCATTAATCAGTAAACTACAGAATTAAAAAAAGATTCAAGCTTTTTCTTTAGATGCTATGTCTTGAAGATTAGCTTTGTCTCAAGTTTCATAACAATCCATGAAGGTTTACTACTTTATCATGTCACAAAAATTTAATACCAGGCTGTCTGTAAATGTTAACTATAAAAACAAAGTCCATCTATCAGAAAAATACTGAATATGAAAAAACATATTTTCAGATGTTTGCTTCAGACATTATCTCTTAATCATAAAAGCTTCTGCCAAAGCTTCAAAAATTCTATGAATGTTTGATAAAGTTATTGAAGTGTAACAAACTTTAACCCCAGACTGTATCTACTTGTTAACTGTAAAAAAAACTTAGTCCATTTATCAATAAAATAAGGAAAAATGAAACTAAACATTTTCAAAATTTTGCTCTGTATACTGTCCTTTGGTCATAAACAAGCTTCTGTCCAAATTTCCTAAAATTCCATGAAGGTTTGACAAAGTTATCAATGACTTAAAATTTTAAACTCAGACTGAATCTGAATGTTAACTGTAAAAAAACTAAGTCCATTTATTAGTAAAATACGGAAAATGAAAATAAATATTTTCAAAATTTTGCTCTGGAATATATTTTGATCATAAACAAGCTTTTGTTCAAATTTCATAAAATTCCATGCAGGTTTGACAAAGTTATTGATATCTAAATAAACTTTAACCACAGACTGAACCTTAATGTTGATGCTGCTGAGGCCAGAATCTAGGATCTCTATGTCTCGCTTTCGCGACATAAATGTTGCAGGCTCAACCAAAACTTAGATTTAAAAGACTATGAAATGTTGCAATTTTACCATGTTTACTATTTGAACCATACTCCATAGGACTCAAGATTTTGTAATGACCAGTACCTAAATTGCATCCATACTTAACCATGCACACATCCGTAAAAATTGAGTAACTAATGTTTTGTTTCATTTTCTACATTTGAAAACAATTTGACAGTAGTCCATGATTACCATGCATTTTGTAAGAAATGGGTAATTTTGACATATTTTAATTGTTTAATTTTAAAAGTTGACTATTTACAGCATGCGACATTTCTTTAGATTTTACTTTTCACTTGATACAACATCTGTATCATATGGTATATAATTATATATCATATCAGTAATTTAGTTTGTTGTGGCGTTTGTGTATATTTAAATATGTTTATCTATGACGAAAAGACATGCATAATACCTAACTATATTAACTATATTGTTTGGTCTCTAAGAATATCTGTAAGATCTCTGGGTTGCTGTTTTTTTGGGGAGGAAAATAGGTGCAAATTGGGTACTGTGACATACACAGCATCTGTTCTCAGCAGTTTTAAAAGTATATGTAAATAGGTAATCAAATTTACTGAGATAACTGCCCGTGGAAAATAAAATAAAATCTTATCCATGTCATAGTCAAATAACCTCACACACTTACACTTATCCGTCTTCTATGTCTAACGCCTTCTTTTTTGATCTTCCTATACAGTATATATTTATTTGTCAGTTGTGTGTTATGTAACAAGCATGTGAAACATTATTTTTCAAAGACCCTTAATAAACATAAGGATGTATACTGTTTACAACATCAAATGAGCAATAAGATTTCCTGTATTATTTATATATTAATTCGATGTACAAGCCTACTTTCGATTTCCTTCCTTCTGACAATCAATCAACACTAAGACCGAAAAGTAAGTTTGTGAAATGTAACCCATCACGTTCTAGAAAAGACAGAACCTACAGTAACCCGAATAATTCAGTCGTTATATTCCGTTGCTCTACGGTGGCTGCATTAACATTATCATCGCGTGGGAGAAAATCGATTGAGTTATTCGAGTTAAGACAGTAAAAGTTGCTGTGAGTTTCATTCGTGTCTGTCGAGTGTATTTGAATGATGGCAAAATGTAAGAAGTTATTATTTTATAAAAAAATGCATCCCAACATTAAGAGCCGAATTTTTATAAGAGGTGTTCACAAATTTTCAAGAATAAAAATGGAAAGAAACGCCTTTTACGGCCTAAGATGACAGGTGTTTGCGATGTACTAGGAACTATACTAATGTGCTCAATCTTGTGCAGTTTGCAGCCCTATGAGACCTGCAAACCTGAAATAAGAATTTTCAATCTTTGAAATTTGACGAAGATGTTTCCATTTTTATACACCGAACCCCGCGATGAATCCATTACCCGCGGGCACTACATGAAAATCAGGATTTAGACTGGATGTTAGAAAATATGCTTTTACACAAAGAGGTCTTGGTCTTCATCTTGATATGGTAGGGTGACACGTCCGGCAGAGATCCAATGGTTACGCCGCGCATCCGTTATGTTTCTTCTCAGTCTTCTTCTTGGGTTATGCAATATTCTATCGACATCCGACGATAACATACTGTTGCATATGTGGACTATTTATTAAATTTTACCCCAATTTAAACAGAAAACAATTATTTGGTGCAAATGAAAATAATAAATATGTGATTAAAACTATGTTCAATCTTAATGTATGCTATCAAACAATAGTACAGAGATCTGCAAGAGCGATATGTTGTCTAAAGCTTTCAATTATTGGTGCCTCAACAAGTTCCACAGGAAGATGATGCCACTCTGGTATTGTGCGTGGAAAGTATGAGTGTATGTCGGTATGAGTCCTTGGATGTATATTTGTACCTGTATTATGTGAGCATATGGGTTTTCCTGGTTCTTGAGTCTGCTAGTATAAGTGTGTTAGATGGAATAGCAACAAGATGATATGATATTTTGTACCTCTTTACCAATCTTGTGCATAGCCTACGGTTCTGCTAGTGATGGTAGTTTTATTGTGGTAACCATATTTGTAACACTACTTATATTGTGGTATCTGTTGCAGATATACGGAGCAGCTCGTCGTTGGACCATCTCAGTTTTGGATACCGATTCGGTGGTGTGAGGGTCACAAGCAGAACAAGAATATTCTAGTTTGGATCGGACGATTGCTTGGTATACTAGTACCTGGGTTTTATACGTTGATTTGCTGTTTTCAGATTGCTTTTACGAAACCTAGTGATTTGTTACATTTGGAGGTTATGTCGTCTAAATGATTGTACCATTTGAGGTTTGATTGTACTGTGATACCATGGTATTCATCTAAGGTTACAGATTCGAATGTATGATTACTTAGAATGTAGCTGTGCTCAATACGTTGTTTCTGTTTTTGTGACAGATAGCATAGTACTCTTACCTGGATGGAAAGCCATTAGCCAATCCTCTCTCAACTAGCTGCAGCGTCTAGATCCACTTGGAGTTTATCACAGTCACACTGGGATCTGATCGGTTTGTATATTTTGATAGCATCTGCGAATAGCTTGAGCTTACTGTGGAAAGTAAAATACATATAACAAAATACCGAACTCCAAGGAAAATTCAAAACGGGAAGTCCTTGATCAAATGGCAAAATCAAAAGCACAAACACATCAAACGAATGGAAAACAAATGTCATATTCCTGACTTGAGTGGTTCAGTAGTCTGGCAGGTCATTTATATATACAAAATCTATACTGGGCCCAATACAGTACCTTGTGGAACACAAAATGTGACAGGGACTGTGGATGATGACTTTCCACCTATGACTACGGCTTGTGTACGGTTCGAAAAAATGCACGTTTTAATTAAGGGTTTGTCCAGCAATATTTTAACGTTGCGAGTAATCCAAATATCACCCTCCCTACCAATATCTGAAAATGATATGACTTGGTCTGTTGAAGATTCTATCTTGTTAGAGAGAAGTAAAATACGGAACAGCTTATCAGAGAAAGTAGTCTCAGCACCATCTGATATCCGACGTCATTGGAAGCAAGTTTATACCGTTTCTGGGAAACCAAACACCGAGAAATAATTATAGTAAGAAAATACACACCGGACATGACCTAAGTAAAACAAGCAAAGACCAGGAGCTTTCAGATGAGTACTCCTCATGAGGCCTATAGTCCGAATAGGATCTTGGAGAATCTGAGAGTAAAGAAATGCGAACTCGGAACATTGCAAAAGTCCTCCTATAGGCGAAACCAAGACAAACAGTTCATTCTCTGATGAACAAGTTAAACTAGTCAACTACCCAGAGTCATACAAAAATGTTCAAATGTGAAACAATTGAATAACTATGTGGTGAACGTATGCCAATGATAAAACAATGTACAGTTACCCATCTATGACTGGCAAATATTCACACAAGAATTTATTAAAACGTATGATAAAATGTAATTAAAATATGAAAACTTGTTACTTATTAGGGATTTAAACTATGGTTTATTATCAGATCATAAGGGTATACCTTTAACAATGTTTGTGATATATATATATATATATATATATATATATATGTGTGTGTGATTTTAGAATATCGTTAAAGATGCCACATGCTTTATTAAAGGAGGCAACCTACACATAATGATTTCTTATAGAAAACCTTTTGCAAAATATAATAAATTCTCCGGTCAAATGTAATTCATTGAGCCTTTTAGTTGTTCTAATTTGTCTTTATTGCTCGCAATGTATTCTTTTTCTTTTCTTTTGCTTACCAAATGATGTCGGGCATTGAGCTTATCGTGTATATGTTAATTGAGAGGTTAATCTAATTGCAAAATACATGTCGAACAAAATGTTTATAAATTTTGTTGGAATGGAATACTCATGACGACATAGGCGAGATACTTTAGAACGAGGAAGACTGAAAATGGGAACAATTCCGTCGCCAACTATAAGTTTTCGAACACTGGTCTGTATGTTGTCATGAATTGGTGATTCAAAAGTAATGTCTGTTCAGGTTCCAAATTGAAGAAAATATACTTACAAAATAAATTTTGTATATCATACGATTATAGGGGTTTTACTTAATTTCTAACGTTTAGCTTGATGCTTCTTATATTTAAGTTTATATACGTGTTCCTGTGCAGACATTGTCAGTTAAAAGTAATTTGAAATTGGTATGTTGCGATAAAAAATTATTGCATATCAACTTTAATCTATCGTTTAATTTTCTCAAAGGAAAATGATAACTTTTATGATAAAACTGTTTTACAATTATTTTTTTACATTATTACTATTTATCAAAACGTTTTCTTTACAACAATTAAATAATATCATCCTTCAAAATAGTGCATAAAACAGTGAACGTTTTAATTGGAAGGAAGTCATATTTCTGTTTGTTTACCAACTGAATTTAAAAATATCTCGAAGTCTTAAAATACTGATGATATTATAGGGCTTTCACAGATTCCACTAATTCAATATGGTTCATCTGACATTGGCTGTTTTGTCATGTTCCGGGAAATCAATGACTGGGGATACGTATTACGCAGGATAAATGCATATCACGAGACGTACATTCAGGCGAAACAGCTGGTTTAACTTCTTATTAATTTCATGCGATTTTGACTGTATTCATTTACAAGTTTGTCTGCGTTGTACCTGAACTTGTGTTAACACATGACCTAGGCAAAATCTCTTGGTTCTTTCTGTGTTATAATCTGGATAATGCACAGCTGTAAGGGTGTGCATTAACTACACTATATATACTGCTCAGTTCAAATGCACTCTTGTCTTACAATTACGAAAAAGTTGCCCAATTAACAACTTTGCACAACTTCATCCTTTCGAAATATGAAATACAATAAAGGTTGTAAAAGTGTTACGGGAGAAAGGCATCTACCGAAAACTGGGAACTTTTTCGTATAATGTAAATCCTAAATCAATCCCTTAAACTAAGAAAAGAAAAGATAGATAATTATTTTTAGTGTGAAAAAAAATGAATGACGGTTTTAGAAAATCTAAATAGTTAAGATTTTATTTGAAATAAGGAGATGTGGGTATACGCTAATCAGACAGCAAACAAACGATAAAAAATAATCAAAGGACATCCAGATGGTAACATAGAGTTTTCAACAATTGACAGACGTCTACACAATATGTCATTTTTAACAAACAAAAAAAACGCAATATGTCAATTTTTAACCCAAAAACTTGACCAATTTTGAAAGTTTGAAATGAAGCAAGGTTTTTAAGATCAAGGATAGACAAGACTGTTCCTGGTGGAAACAACACTATAAATATCAAATTGTAAGAAGTTGTTTACTAGAGAATCCTTTATTCGTCTGCTTAACATGACCGTGTCGCATTTCTTTCGCACATTTAAGCAAGTAAGATACAAATGTATATTTAAAAAAAACAATAGACATTAAAATTTAAATAGCACTGGGAGACAAAACTAATGCAATAGCAACAAAAAAATCAGTAATTTCATTAGGGCCACCATGGTCTCTGATAGAATATATATTTCGGTAATCTATGTCAACGTTTCAGCCCGATGATAGCGTATGGTTTTGAATTGTCTATATTAACAGTGCTTTACGTTAATCAAAGGTTTCAACCTATACCTATAGACCAACATATATACTTTCTGGGTGAGTTGGGGCAAACATCCTTGCCGTCGGGAAATCACTGTATTAGTCACAATCCATTGATGTAAAAGACTGTTGCAAAGGGTTTATCAACCTTATATCAACAAAACTGTTGACACAGAGATATGTCTCGTATGTATGTAGTTTTGGTAGTAAATGCAAATATTGGTATCAAAATGGCAATACTTTAACATGCAAACTATGCGAAACATCCAGTCAATGAACCACGAATCAAGGTTCAGGGTAAAATAAATTCCTGGAAATGAGATATGCAAATGCTAATACAACTGCATACCAAATATCATTTCTATTTATAAATGGTTCCTCTCTTACTGACCTGGTCACAAGCGTTTTAACATTTAAACTCTGCAAACGTTCAAAAGTCAACGAACCATTCCTGAGACAGAGCCAAATGATATGAGATGTGCTAATGTTGATACAGCTGCATACCAAATATCGTTGACTTACCATAAGTGGTGTCCCTAAACTGACATAATAACAACATTTAACATTCAAACTAAGCAAATTTATCAAAGTCAAATAGACCATAGGGACACCATAACTGAGGGACAATGGGTAGATAATCTCCATAGAAATGAGATGTCAAAATGGTACTTCATCTAGATACCAAATATCAATGACCTTGCGTTGTTGGTTCCAATCAGACTGCCGTAATCACAAACCGTAAAATGAATCCGCCGCCGATTCCACCGGAAACAGCATGCAAAGGTCTCGCCTTCGCTGAGGCGAGACAAAAATCAGACATATAATTCAGTACATCAGACGCGTATTCTAAACTCATCAGTAGTGCTCGAATCAAACAGATGGTAGAGCAAATCATTACGAAATTGAAAAGCATTGAAAACCAAACAAGACCATAATTTATAAAGCATGCATCTTGAATTGTTGCTCAGATTTTGTGTTTTCTGGATCTTTCCTCTTCTTTGAAGTTGACTAAGCATAGTGTGTAGATTTGACGGGACCGCTGACACTAATATAAAAATAAGGAGATAAGGTATGATTGCCAATGAGACAACTATCCAACCAAGTTCAAATGAAGTGGATGTAAGCAATTATAGGCAACCGTCCAGCCTTCAACAATGATAAAACTTAAACCGTATAGTCGGCTATAAAAGCCCCGACATAAAAAATATGAAACAATTCAATTGAGAAAATCAACGGCCAAATTTATAACAAAACAATTTACGAAAACAAATATGACAGACATGAACCAACGACAACCAATGACATACAGGCTCCTGACTTGGGACAGGCACATACAGAATGTGGCGGGTTAAACATGTTTGTGAGCGCTCAACCTTCCCTAACCTGGGACAGTGGTGAAACGGCACAGCATAAGAACAAACTATAAAAATCTGTTGAAAAGGCTTAACTCATCAGATCGATACAAAGCAGAACAATCTAACAAAAACAAAGACCGAACGTGGATTTATCCATCCTCATCCCTTACAATAATAAGGACACTAAGTACAGATCTGAGAGTACTCGAAGTTACTGAAAGTTAGTTCAAAGCCAAAAAAACTTATAAAAAATGATGTATCTAAGACTGAAATATCAATTAGTACACATCCAATGGATTTAGTGTGAAGACGTCATTAACAGTCAGAGAAAAGCATGACCTTGTGCAATGCCAAAATTATGGTGGCCGGTTAAGGCCATTTCGCGTTTTCGCGTTTTCGCGTTTTCGCCTTTCATATTCTATAGGGCGAAAACGCGAAAACGCGAAATCGCGAAGTCGAAAACGCGAAAACGCGAAGTCAAAACGCGAAAACGCGAAAAGGCGAAGTCGAAAACGCGAAAACGCGAAGTCGAAAACGCGAAATCAATTTCGCGTTTTCGACTTCGCTTTTTCGCGTTTTCGCGTTTTCGACTTCGCGATTTCGCGATTTCGCCTTTCGCGATTTCGCCTTTTCGCATTTTACGATATACATGTTATTATAACATAACATTTTAAATATAATTGGAGACAAGACTACAAAGTATGTCATTCAAATGATTGTCATATAAATTTCATATCTGTGGTTTACTTTAAATATTTTCATAAATTAGACAATTCCTTTACATTCTTTGTTTCAAATACTCTAACAAGTCATTATCTTTTAAAAGTGTCAAATTTATAAGTTAAGCCACAATGTAAACTATAGGCGGTTTTGTTGTTGTAATTATATTTTGTTTATATACATCTATTGTTTACATGTGTATATTAGTAGATTAATTATGTTTTAGTCATGTAGTTGATATTGTATTTAGAGAGCCTTATTTAAAATTGGTTTAATCCAAATGAATTACTCTCTTTAAATAAAGATATTATCATTATTATTATTATTATTATTATTATTATTATTATTATTACTGAACAAATTTAAAACAGATGCATTTGTATTAAATGCCTTTGAGTATACAATTTGCTTGAAATCATATTTTGACATTTTAAAATATATTTGTTAGTTGACCAGATTCAGTTTCTCTATTTGTTTTGTTAATCTGGTTCTGACACGGGAGGATTGTTGTTATTGTCTACCGCTTCAACAGTATAGCCCTTGTCCCTTGGTGTCTCCTGTAGATGAACAAATTTCCATCTTTGAAAATTTGAAATATTAATCAATGCGTTTAGTAATATATGGGAAACACATTCTACATTTACATGAATTTTCCATAAATCCAGGTTACTTTTTGTTTAAATTAAAAGAACATGCGACAGGTTTAGGATATCTTTGCTAAGATCAACCTACGACAGTTTTGAGGCGAGGTCTTGGATAGTCCTAAGAGGATCATAAGACATGTCATAAGATATTCTAGTATCTTATAACAGGTCTTAAGATAGCTTCATGAAATCGTCCCAAGTTTTATTTGACAAAAGTCTTATCTCCACAATGTATTAAATTTTAAACTTTTTCACACAAGCTAATTTAAATATTAAAATTTTAGATTCACAACAAGAGCATTAAATGAATGATTATGTATTTTAAGTAACCATGGCGATAATAATGATTAATTTCATTTATTTTAAAATGTCCAAACTATAACAAATACAAATGCATTTTAAATTTGTTCAGTAATTGTCAACAAAGAATGTGAAGAAATTGTCTAATTTATGAAAATATTTAAAATACGTCACAGATATGAAATTTATATGACAATCATTTGAATGACTTATACTTTGTAGTCTTGTCTCCAATTATATTTAAAATGTTATGTTATAATAACATGTATATCGTAAAACGCGAAAAGGCGAAAAGGCGAATTGCGAAATCGCGAAAACGCGAAAAGGCGAAAACGCGAACAGGCGAAATCGCGAAGAAGTCGAAAACGCGAAAGGCGAAAAGGCGAAAACGCGAACAGGCGAAATCGCGAAGAAGTCGAAAACGCGAAAACGCGAAAAGGCGAAGTCGATCGATTTCGCGTTTTCGACTTCGCGTTTTCGCGTTTTCGCCCTATAGAATATGAAAGGCGAAAACGCGAAAACGCGAAATGGCCTTAACCAGCCACCATACAAAATAAAGGTTTCGACAGATTGTAGCACCGTTAAAGTGCATATGTGTATAACAAAACTATTTAGTATGATTTTAATTTACTGATAATAAAATCAATATTTATACCAATAAAACAATATTCAAAGATCAAATTACAGTGTTGAATTGGTAACCTTTTAAAATACGTTTATTTAAAGGATTGATAAGTTGACCCGGATCGTATATAAATTTCCGTGCTCGGTAAACAACATCACCGTAAAATTTAGGATGTGCTATTCCGTCTGACATAAGTTTTTACAGGTAAAGCCAAACTTGCAAACCAAATCTTTGGATCTATGGAAGAATTTAGTAAAAGTTTTGAGTAATTTGTGGTAACGAAATCCATGACTTAATAATTTACCAGTAATACATAGTTTACGCTCATTGAAATCCAAAACGTCACTACAGACACGGGCATAACGAACGAGTTGGGATGTATAAACACCCACAAGATGGTGCCAGAGGAACATCACCGTCCAAAAAGGAAAGTTAACAACATGGAAAGAAAAATCATCCCTTTTACCGTAAATTTTGTGTAGAGTTTCTGGTGTAAAACTGAAATGTCTAAATATAGGAAAGGACTCTTATTGGTGTTAATATTTGATTTATTTAAGGTAAGTTCCTGTGGGTAAGTTTCTGCAGTATATTTAGAGAATTCTAATACCTGATTTGCAATTAAGACTATACATTGACAAAAAGTCAATATACTACTGAAATGTAAACTCCATGACACACGTGATGACTTTTAACTTGACTCTCCTGTATTAGTGTTAAGGTGTCAGACCACCAATTACTCCCTCTAATTTAGAACGTATGTAAAGTAGCCCTACTCTGACACAAAATAGTGCCTTTGATGTCCTTGTTTACTTAAACTAACCAATGAATTTGCAGAAATGAAACTTTTGTGAAAGAGAAATATATTTAGACCATTTTGAGCTAAAATTTACTTGTCTATGAGTTTGCATTAAAATTGAGGATTACTGCGCTCCAGAGTATACTAATTTAAGATTTCCAGAAAACCAGGGTTATTTTTGGAGTACCTCTTTTGAAGGTCAGTTTTTGTTAGAAGGCTTTAAAGGTATGTTGAAAATTGGCATGCAGAAAGCTGTAACATATCTGAAAAGATGTATTTTCGACTGATTTTAATCATTAGCTTGAGAACGAGTACATTGCCCCTCATTTTAAAATGACATTTGGTTTGATTATGCATGAAGAAAAAAATCACAGATGAAATTTTGTTTAAACTAGATAAATACACAGCAAAAATGCCGGTTTTCTAAAATCATGAAACTTTGATGAAAATGAATAATTTCAAAAACTGTTACTCAAAATTTTGAGCCTACATTTATAGTAAAGAAAATTTTCAAATGTTTTTTTACAAAAATCCGCTTGTGTTTATCTTTTAAAACAAAAAGTTACGTATGCCTTTTCAAAGGATAAAATGTCCAAGAAACCGACATTTTGAGTAACTGTCTAAAATTCCGATCCCATTTATCTCAACAATTCATAAGGGTTCCGTGGAACCCAGTGTCTCGCCTATTTTTGCTGTTAATCGCAGGCTCAACAAAAATAAGGAAAAAATAATAAAATATTCCTCTCGATAAGTCCATTTATAAGTTAAAGGAGTATGGCCACGAAGTGCCTATATTGGCCCTGTGAAATGACAAAAAAAAAAACAAACAAGGTGGATCCTTTATAGCTAAAACATATCTACCTATATCGTTGTTTGTTACTATGTTATAAAATCATATTTTCATGACGTCATTAATGTGACGTAACACCCGAAGTCGAACCGGAACGCTCAAAATATAAAAATTCTCGAAGAATTTCACACTTCCTGGTTAAATTTCGCATTGGCCACAGGCCTCGACCAAAGTAATTATAATCTCATTTTAATTGTTTGACACTTTGACGTCGTTTGCAACAATTTTAGCGTGGTCGAGGTCTGTGGCCACATCGAAAAATAAACTTTTGCTAACGAGCGAATCCGAATTCGACGCTGTCATTTCCGAGGTACGATAGATTCTGTGGCGAAATGTCTGATGAATCTACCACGAACTTATTATTAAAATAGAAACAAATTATATAGTTCATCTTCTTTTTTTAATATTTTCAATAAATTTTATCATAATTCTGTTTTTTTTTTGTGTGTATTGGAATTACATTGCGCATGTTTGTTGCACTTCCCAACAGAAATATGGATGTACAGGCAGTTTTGCGACGGTGACATATTCGATAATTTTATTTTCCTGACATATACTGTAGACCATTATGTGAATCTTTTCTTGCAACTGAAGTATGCTTTTCTTGAGGAATACGTATTGAGGTAAGTCAAAATTAATTTACAGATAAAAAACAAACAAAATAAAAGTCTTTGTATTTTCCGTAACTTCAGTCGTCAACTGCTTGCACCGACGGAGTTTTTTCCTTGCTTACAACGGTTTTATTGAAACACATGACAAATCAGTGGAAAATAAAATAATTATTAATTTGTAATTTTTTTAGAGTTTATTTCAACGTTATAACACATAAAAAGGTTATTTTGTAATGTTATTATTAACCTCCGTCGGCCTTGCTATGTAAAAAATAGGGCAGCTTTAGATTAAAGCCGAAGTTATGCTACGAAAACCGTCTTTTAAAACATCATTATTATTCACGGGAAAAGCAGTAATAAATCTTTACACAAGTAAAAAACAAAAAAATCAAAAATCAAACAAATGCAGACGACTAGATACAGAGGTTCCAATCTATAACTTTATATACCACTTGTTTTCATCAATTAGATTTGTTGACGACGTGGTGTAATGGTTAGCGCGTTGATCTTGAAGATGCCGTGACATTGATAGAGTGGGTTCGTCTCCCAAATTTTTGAAAAGTTTTTTAAATTATTTTTTGTATAATATCATAAAACCTAATCACTGCTAATGTAACATATGTTTACTTTTATTCCTGTGATTGCAATTGTTTGAATAGATCCACTGATATTTTTTTTCTAGATTTACTGATTAATTGATAACATTACTTTGAAACGTTTCTATTTGGAATTTGAATTTTAAAGACGTAAGTGTTATTCAACAAATATTTTTTATATAGAATTTACCTTTCTGATATGTTATAGAAATAAATTAAGGTAAGATACCTGCATATTCAGTCCACCTACATAATTATCAAATATGATATAATCTAAAACATACTGTTTGTAAAAAAGGGGTCGGTGAGTTAGGACTGAAAACTAGATATTTTATTACATTGTCTGTTCAAGTTCTATTCCTGAACACGTGGTTTTATACACTATAACTGAAAATAAGATGTTAATTTGTTGCTCTGTTTTATATTGTTGAGCTGTTGTTCATTATCACATGCATCACATATCCTGTTCTGGGCTGCATTCGTTGTTCGTGTATTAAAATTCATTTTTTTATTTCACTTCAGAATGCCTGGAAGTGGTCCAAAGTATTACCCTTGCGTTTTGTGCAATAAAAGGACTAAACCACATGAAAGAAGATCAATCAATAAATCTGTAGCAAAGTATTTGAATAAGAATTTTTTAATAACACCAAAACAAGAAGATAAAATATGCAATACTTGTAAACACAAATACTATGTTCAGGAAACCAAACATTCATCTGTTGTACAACATAGATTATCTGACGATGAAGATTATGTTCCACCAGCAAAACGTAGATCTACTGTGTTATCTAGTCCACCATCAGTATCTCTTTCAATACCTTCAACATCAAAAAGCCATTCATACTGTTTCATATGCAAAAAGCCTGGACCAAAGCTAATTGTTGTTCCATCGCAAGCAAGATTTTCTACTTTTCTTAAAAAAGAGGTTATAATTCCTGCAGGATGTCGCTGTTGTCCGGGACATTTGATGGAAGATAATTTTACAGAAGATGCAATAAGTAAAATAAACTGTACAAATGATAATGTCCTCCTTAACAGATCTTCCATTATGGATCTTTTGAAGAAGTTAAGATCCACGGCCATACAAAATGAACAATCAAGAATTGACTTTGATACAGATAAAGTGTTATCTGACTCTGACTTTATTAATTTAACCGGAATAAATAAGGACAATTTCAATGATCTCCATTCCTACATTAAAGATTTAGTAAGAAATACACCTACACGAAGCACCAGAACCTCTCTTGGAATTTTCCTTTTAAATTAAAATCCGAATTTCAAATAAAGTGCTATCTACCATTTTCAACATATCAAGATCAAGTCTACGCCGAGCCATTTCATGTGTCAGACAAGCTTTAGTAAAAAATTTCATACCGGAAAATTTGGGTTTTAAACACATCAGCCATGACGATGTCGTTAATCAGCACACAAGACCACTAGCTCAGACTTTATTTGGGGATAGAGCAAACACACAGGCTATATTAGTGCTTGATGGCACCTACATCTATATTCAGAAAAGCGGAAATTTTCATTTTCAAAGACGGTCATATAGTTTACACAAGGGACGACCTCTTGTTAAACCAATGGTAGTTGTTACTACTACAGGATACTTTGTGACTGTTCTGGGACCATACTTGGCCGACTCCAAAAATAATGATGCAGCAATCCTCAAACATATGTTTAACACGAATGTAGAAGATATCAAAGAATGGGTACAAGACAATGATATATTTGTAGTTGACAGAGGATTCAGGGACTCATTGGAGCTTCTTGATGATTTAGGGATTAAAGCACAGATGCCAAGCTTTTTATCGAAAGGCCAAAACAGATGACAACAGATGAAGCCAATGCAAGTAGATTAGTTACTAAGGTTTGTACCCTAGGGCCAAAATACTGTTTAAGACATTATAATTTATAAAACAAAATTTGAAACTGCGTCACTTTAGTATCATCATTCAGTTAAGATATTTATATTGCTCCACAGAAAATGTTCTTTATTCGTACGAAGCACACCAAACTTACATGTGCACATAGTTACTGTTAACTATGAATATTGTGCCACTAATAAAAATAAAGAAAAGTCACTTATAGGACTGCGTAATTTTGTTTTCACCTATGAAAAGGATTTCTTCCATATACATAAATTAAACAAACCAAAACAACCAAAAAATAGCACCCTTCCATAAATGTTTTATATTCGGCACATGTATTGCTGTTACTGTTCGCAAAAACGGCTATGTTTTTAACATACAGTACATAGCCATACAGAGTTTTAATTTCAACCAATTATGAATTTCAAACACAACATATGTTTAAATTACTATTTTTCTCATTTTAGGTCCGTTGGGTAGTAGAGTCCGCTAATGCGAGAATCAAGAGGTGGAAGTATCTGAGCCATGTTTTACCAAACAAGCAAGTTCCATACATCGGAGATTATGTTTGCATTGTATGTGGAATATCAAATAAATATTTACCGCCGTTGTCTCCAGGTAATCATACTCACTATGATAGCTCGTATGGGTAACTGTGATAAGTATATATAAAGGGGTAACAGTTTAATGAACGGCAAAACAAATCATAATATGATCAAAACGAATTTGAAATATTGTTAAGAACATAGAATATTTTTTCATTAGGAAATTCACACAGTGTGAGCCTTCATTTTCCTCTCAGTTCACAAAAGTTAATATGTATTTTTAAGAACATGTACTTAAAATCCCTTTCCTAAAAGTATTAATCACTTTTCCTAGCGAAAAGTCCCTAACTATTCCATAGAAAGCATATTAAGAAAACAAGCAATCTTTAAAATCTTGTAATTTTGAGGCCTTTTATAGTTGATTCTGCGATATGTGCTTTGCTCATTGTTGAAGGCCGTACGGTGACTTATAGTTGTTAATTTCTGTGTCATTTGGTCTCTTGTAAATAGTTGTCCCATTGGCAATCACACCACATATTTTTTTATATTTGAATAGAAAATTAGTGTCACTATTACTAGTATTATAATTAAAATTTTCTTATTTAATAGGATGTGATAATGAAGAAGTATTGGCTGCTAAAATGCTACATCTGTCGAAAAATGTTAACACACTGAAACAGCGGGTGGAAGAAGAGAATTTTGAAAGGCGGAAAACTATATGGAAAGAGCCAGATAATAATTTGGATGATTTTCCACGTCTTGATGAAGAAGATCTAAGAAATATAATGTGTGGGGTATATCAAATGAAACTGAGCACTAGCAATATTCAAGAGCACTTGGAGGGAAACTGCCAAATTCTTGTTCATCAAGAGGATGAACATCTAATACGTGTGAGACTTCAAAGCCGTCATGTTTCTTCGAAGTCATACATCTTGTGGATAGAATACACGTCTGCTGAAATTACCGCATGGTACTGTAAATGCCGAGCAGGAGCACGTGTAGTAGGTGTATGTGCGCATATTGCCTCTATACTCTGGTATCTTGGGTATGCAAGACATAATCAGGACATCTCATATGGAGTTCAGAATTGGGGTGCTTCTCTTGAAGATGCAGCATTTATCCCACATGCCATAGACGAAAGTGACAGTGATCAGAGTGTCGTTGAAGAATAGAATATTGCATTTATTCTTGTTAGGTCTCTGTCTCATTGACCTTTATCTCAGTATTCCTCTTCTATTTGAACATGTTGAAAGCTATTTGATTATATTGTAATGTTTTTTTTTTTTTTTTAATAATACATTACTTAAATGGACACAGCTTACATATACGTTAATATAAGTTATATCCTTACAATCAACACTTTAGTTAATTACATAAGACAACTTATATTCTATTAGTATCTGGGCAATTATATCAAATCTTCTTATTTTCATACGGATGGACTGGAGACATGATTCTTTTTAATTTGACCAAATGATAGATATAAAAACAAAGTACTCTCGCAAGATAAAAATAGCTGTTGTATGTTGATTACCAGGATATTTGTCCACTTTCAGGTAAGGTAATACATGTAATAAGAAGAGAAATAAGTTAGAAAAAATGACAATTTTTAAAGCTGTAAAAATAATTTCAATGTAAAACTGAATGAGAACACTAATTATAAAATAACAAAAGTGTTTGTTCTTTCAACACGTTATTAATTAAAACATGCAAAAAGATTTAATTGTATTTAGCGAAATCCGTAAATGAATTTGTCCACATTAGACAACTGAGAGTGAGCATTTTGTCAATTTTTGGGGCTTTTAAACTATTACTAGAAAAAAAGGTCTGGGAAATATATATATATATGTGTGTGTGTGTGTGTGTGTGTGTGTGTGTGTGGTGAAAATGGCAGTACTAAATGAAACTATCGTTCATACAATTTTTTTATTCTGAATGCTGATTTGAGAGTAAGCAGGTAATCCTTCAGATAGAGAGTGGTGCTTATGAATGCACGTGTGGTACATTTGTATATTATGTGTTATATGATTAGTATATACAAAATGATATGTATTGTCTATACGAATCATTTTCATCCTTCACTTATTTACCAGCAAATAAACTTTTTGTGTTTCATCGAATCACGAGTTTTCTTTTCATATTAATGTTAGAGATGTGATGGCATAATTACCAATAAGACAACTATCGTATACATTTTTTAAAGATTTTCATCGACTGTACTCCGCTCGCCAAGATATTTTACAGCTTGCAATCAAAATTCCTTCTGCCAAATAGAAGACTATCATGCTTTAATATGTTTGAAAATCATTTATGACTTTGAATTTAATCTAAGCTATAGAATTTTGTTTGTCTGCAATTTCTATTTCGTGAATATCAATGCAGAAAACGAGTTTATATACAAAATGTAATTGAAGCGCTTGTTTGCCACTTTTATCTGTATATTTGTAAATTTCTGTTAATATATATAAAAGAACAAGAGATTTGTACGAGATTCAAGAAATACGTTGTAACATAATTCTTGTGGTAAAATGATTATATCAGTATAAGAACGTTAAGGAAAACAATTTTGACGTTATGCGCAAATTGTTAAAATAGGATTTTACCATGGTCTTTTCTGACGCTCTGGAAAATTATACAAACACAGTTACAAGTCTAATTGTTATCATTTTATAAACTACCCTAGTTAGTGATCATTCTGCAGCAATTTCGCCAATTTCTGAGACAGGGCCGTTTTTGACCCTTCGTGGCCCTACTCCTTTGGAAAAACAGGAACAAAATTTTAACAAAATTTCCTTCTAGATACTAGCTTTTGATCATAAACAAGCTTCTGTTCAAGTTTGGTACAAATCCAGGATAGTTTAAGAAAGTTATTAAAATTTTAAAACTTTAACCACAGAGTGAATGTAATGTTTCCTGACAGAAAAACTAAAACCATTTATAAGTAAAATACGGAAAAATGGATTTTTTTTACAAAATTTACTTCTGGATACTATCTTATGATCATAAACAAGCTTCTGTCCAAGTTTGGTACAAATCCAGGATAGTTTAAGAAAGTCATTAAAATTTTAAAAACTTTAAGCACAGAGTGAATGTTATGTTTCCTGGCAGAAAAACTAAGTCCATTTCTAAGTAAAATACGGAAAACTGGAATTTTCTGTTTACAAAATTTACTTCTGGATACTATCTTATGATCATAAATAAGCCTTTGTCCATGTTTGGTAGAAATCCAGGATAGTTTAAGAAAGTTATTAAAATTTCAAAAACTTTAACCACAGAGTGAATATTTGTGGACGCCGCCGCCGCCGACGACGACGACGACGACGCCGACGACGACGACGACGACGCCGACGCCGACGGAATGTGGGATCGCTATGTCTCGCTTTTTCGACAAAAGTCGAAGGCTCGACAAAAGTAGCACATGAAGGTATATTTAATATTACATATCTGAATTTACTAGGTGAAAAATAGCTTGTATGCAGATTTTCGTAAAAATCACCGTGGGATCAAAACTGTATCGTATGCCCTTAAAATACCAACGTATTTAGTATACGGTATGTAACTTCAGTGGATAGTGGGGCTGGCTTTAGTCAGACTGACCGTTTGCTCTCGCGTTTTCGCCTGGCCTCAAGAGTCGAAACATTTGAATCGGCTCCAATTAACTTACTGGTTCCGTGTGTTCCTTAAGTCAATATCTGACGTTAGTAAAATAAGGCAGGTGTTAGTTATTTTCATATATTTTTTTTAAACAAGTAAATAATAACAAATTAAATGACTTTATTCGTCAAAGTACGGTCTTCAACACGGAGCCTAGGCTCACACCGAACAGTAAGCTATAAAGGGCCCCAAAATTACTAGTGTAAAACGGGAAAACCAACGGTCTAATCTATATAAAATGAGAAACGAGAAACACTTATGTACGACAAATTGCTTCGACAAATTATCAGATATTGAGTTTTTCTGATCGTTTGAACTTCGACATATATTATGAATTTGCTGTAAATGCTTCATGTCTAAACAAAATTTTTAATTGAAAAATTGAAATCAGAATTTAAAAAATCCTTCCGTTGTCTCTAAGCAAAATGTTGTGTTTTTGAAATTTTGAATGTTTTATCGACCTTATCAGTAACAAATCCATTCCGTTTTTTTTTACTCTTTGTTGGACACATATTTTGAAGATTGCTGTATGAATTGTTTGACTGGCTCCTCGGACGGTTGGTAGTAGAGTTCAAACTTTAATATGACCAACACATATGGTAGGAGCCGAAAATTATCGCACAGAAATAAGAAAAGAATATATAAAATATATATTAGCTATCGACACTCAATTCTGGTAAAGCAATTCTATCGTAAATAATCATTTCCTTAAAATCTGTATATCTACCCTAGGACTCTCTAACATTCAATTTATATCATATCTTTAATTTAAATATCCACGGTGAAAAAATCAAGACAAAAGCGCAGACAATCGGACGAACTCCTCAGACTAGAGGCAAAATTATCTGACAAAAAGCAAAACGAAAGAAAAGCGCCAAACAAGAAACAAATTTTTAAACTTAAAGCTAAATTCTAAGAAAATATAAAATTGGACGATCGGACTAGGAGAAAATAGTTAGGACATGAAGTAAAGTCGTTCAAAACATTCAGTCATTGTATCCGCTCCATTGTACATATGGTCGCTACTAATTTTCGCGCCAAATACAACTGCAATGTTCCACATCATCAAAGTAATTCAAAGCACTCCGTGTTTTCAAAAACAGAAATTTCCCAAATACCAAATGTAAAACCCACAATCTGATTACAGCCAGATCACTCACTTTGTTCTGTTTTATGTGTCGCAGCGTCGTACACCAAACCAAAGGAGACAGAGTAGGAGATCTTGATTAATTGGATTGCGTAAAACCCAAAACAATGATTTAGCGAAGAAGGCCACGTTCCCTTAATTCATTTCATACTAGGACTTTTTAAAATTGTTTTTAATATTTTCTAAAATTCACCATACCGCGGCTTCATGTTCGTACTTTGTAGTTCTAAATTGTTTGGTGTATTTCCGAACATATGGTTATAATATATGCCTAAAGATGGCCCAACACTTTCAGTTCAGATAAATTTTGGCAAATTTCGAATATTTATCCCCAAAAATGACAAAAATAAAACGTTACCAAAATCGATGGTAATATGGGGTTTCAAATACAAATTAAATTTGGTTATTGTCTTTCAATGCACACAATTTGCACACTTTTTATCTTTATTTTTTTTCTTTTATTAAATTAATTATTGTCTACAAAAGCTTAATGTGTAGCGACGAATACTATTTTGGTTTTATGGATATATATGTTAAAGTTTAAAACATCTTTTATATCAATATTCAAATTCAGTAAGTTTTAAAATGCCTGCTTTTGACCTTGTGTTAAGAAGGAAATAATTACAGGGAAATTGGCCATGCCTCCTTAACAAAATTGCATATTTTCCCCGAAAAAATCAATGTAAATAACAAATAACCAATATTACCTTCGTGCTCAAATAAAATATTTAAGGCACAAAATCACGAGAGCGCATTTCAGAGGATACTTAATACAACAGTATATGTCTCAGTGCACTCGAAAACGTATTCATACTATAAATAAATTGCTTCGCTGAGCGCAGCTGGATACGACCGCAGATGTCCAACCCTGAAAAGTTGGGGCCAAAATGGACACAATATTCACGCTTGATACAGGTCTGAATTTGGATTGTAATTAAATTTTTGACACATAATAGGTTTCTGACACAGAATAACTGTAGTCAAAGAACTTCAAATTGGTTATATGATTTGAATTTATATTCAATTTTTTGCTTTTGTGCAATACACTATGAATTGACCCCAAAAAAAAAAAAAAATTTACCCCGGTTTTTTGCGTTTGTGCAATACACTATGCTGTTGAATATTAACCCCCAAAAAAAAATATTTGAAGAAATTTTCTTTTAATTTCTGAAATCTGAAATGAGAAAAATTGTCCCCCTTCAATTTTTTTCACCTCCCCTTTCCCTCAAGTAATGGTCAGTATCTCAGACAATCATCATTTCTTAATATATAATTTACAAGCAGTGTAAGGAGGTAATCAAACATTGTTATTTAAATTGATTTGGATTTTGATTTGGATTACCCCTTACACTGCTTTTAAATTGTCTCAATTGTCCTTTAACCAGAAAAACCCTTGTTTTTCCCTTTTTGTCCCTAATTCCTAAATAGTTTGAGCCATAACCCCCAAAGTCAATCCTAATAATCCCTTTGTAGTATGGAAACTTGTGGTATAATTTCAGAGATTCATACACTTTAACACAAGTTATTGTCTGAAACTACAAAATGCTTATTTGGGCCCTTTTTGGCCCCTAATTCCTAACGAATTGGGACCATAACCCCAAAATCAATCCCAACCTTCCTTTAGTGGTTATAAACCTTGTGTTAAAATTTTATTGATTTCTATTTACTTATACTAAAGTTATTATCCGGAAACCATCTGTCTTCGGACGACGCTGACGACGACGACGACAACGTGATACCAATATACGACCAAAAAATTTTTAATTTTTGCGGTCGTATAATAAATGGCTACAATATTCATTACACTACTACTGTTTAATTGCGTACACTGATTTTAAGTTCTGAAAATACTATATTTTACCAAGTTGTTACCACATCCATACTGCCATTGCTGATATACACATGTACTATTATTTCATCATATAGCTCTCTCCTACATTTAAATCTGCCATGAATAAAAAATTTTGCATAATCAAATTGAATCATACATGTTGACATTACAGTTCAAATTTAGTAAATTAAACTACATGTATATTGTTTAAATTTGTATGAATATTTGCCGTCTGCTATAAATAAATTAGTATCCTCCTCCATATCCACCATGTTCACTACGAAGGTGACCATAACACTCCCCACTAGAACCAAAATGCGCTAGACATACCCAGCAAAAATGTCTACGACACTTGGTACATTCCATATGGTCGCAACCAGATGCCTTTTCAATTGGTAAACCGCAGCCGGGACACAGTTTACGATTATGGGGATCTTTTCGTAGCCATATTGCTATTCCAGAAGTATCCTCCTTAAGTTCTTTCATATTGTCACATGAAATACCATCATGGTACTGGGTGTGGCAAGCTGTACAAATCCTCGCCCCGCATTCACCACAACTGAATTCATTGACCATCTTTGTCACGCGGTAAACACTTGGGCACTCTGGCGAAGTACAATATTTATATTCATTTACATTTCTTGCAATATAGGAACTTGTGGCTCGATTGACCAAGTTGTTAATTGTCATTCCTGACTGCAATGATAATTTGGTGATGTCCTTCCATGACCATAATTCATCACAACTCTCTTTGCAGCATTCCAAGGGAAAGTCACTGTTTCCAACTGCTGATTCCAGTTGTGGAACGATGCAAGTTTTACAGAAAGGGTGACCGCAAGATTCTAAACGGTACATTTCCCCATCTTCTATTTCCATGAAGCAAATAGCACATTGGTGTTCTTCATTCTCAATGTGCTCACAGTTTTGCATTTCTCTTAAATGATCAATCACACCATTTATTTCGACCACTGCTTTTTCAACAGCTTCAGACGTGCCGTTTATATCAACACTATGATGACGTAAATTAATCTGTAAACGGTGAAGACCACTGATTTCACGTTTCATCTTCCCAAGATCTATACCAAATCGTAAAAACATTTCTTTTATAACACCGAATGGCTTATCTGCTCCTTTTAGAGATAAACTTCGGTTAATTCCTTGACTCAATTTATACAGGTACTCTTTTAAAAGTGTTGATGCCTTGTTTCGCTTCTCTTTTTCGCCGTAAATCGATATTTCTAGTATTCGATAATCGTCTATTATCAACGAACTTGTTTGTGACATGATATTCCGTATTTCATACTTCCCAGCTCTCGTGAAAAGTTCCTGTATATTTGGAAATTCTTGTTTTGTCATTCTTTTGCCCTGAACAATTTTGTCAAGTTTTCGTCTGACCCTTCGTAAAGTGTCAACATGATCGCAATTCATGTCAAGTTTACAGTTTCCGTTTCTCATTATTTTATGGCGAATTTCAATCCCTTCTTGTTGATTCAAAGTAGTAATAGCTTTAAATATTACGTCATTACATTTTTCAAATATGGCTTTGTAAACAAGAATTGAGGCTTGAAGCGTTATAGATGTGTTTAGAACTTCACCATTAGGTCTAAAATTTTGCTGTACATGTGCACTTGCATTTTGTCCTTCTTCTACCTTTGAAAAAGATGCAAAGGCAAGAAACGTGAAATCCTGATCTTTGGGTGGTTTTATAAATAGATCATATTTTCCTTCTTTGACATGCATTTGTATATGGGCACGGAGTCTTTGTTGGATTAAGTCTAGTTCTGGTCTTGAAGTCTGAACCCTCTCGCGAATGAACGAAGCTGCAACAATATGATTATCACCAATATGGAATTTTGTAACAAAGCTATGCCTCAATACTGCTTCATTTACAAATCTGTTCAAATTTTTAACAAATATTTGACTTCCTCCTTTTTTACTAGGATTCAGTACAGCTCTGGTTCCTCCTATCAGCAATGACCTACAGTCATGGAGTATATTATCAGCTATTCTTTGTTCGCTGAATTCTACAAAAGCAGACCCTTTAGATTTACGACGGCACCATTCGAACTTTACACGAAAACGATGTTCATTTTGGAGTCTGGCATTTCCAGTTGGTCGAGCACATATCTCTTCTTCTTTTGATTCTTCTACTGCATATTCAGCTTCTTGAGTTGTCATAAAGGTAACTTTTCCCCAATTTCTCTTGTTCTTGGTAAAATAAAACTGTTCAATGTGTTCAACTTGACCATATGTCTCAAATTCATTTCTAACATCTTCTTCAGTAAGCCACTGCGTGTTGAGAGGATCACTGACTACTATGACTGATTTGAATTCGTCTGGCATGAGAACATCTGCTACATTACAACCGGCTGAAATAACTATACGCGTTCCTTGGTTTGAAGAACTTAAATACTGTTCACTTTTCTCGTCCTTGAATTTTCTTCTCAATGCGTTCAATATATTTTCAACATGCTGAATCAATAGTGATGTCACGTATTTTGTAGAATAGAGGCAAATTTCGCCTGTTTTGCCATCTGTATCGAGTATAACAATACTTCCATCTGCAATCTCTTTAAGTTGTATCTCGATGTCCTTCAGTTTTGCATAGCGAGGTCCAACAAAATCTCTGAAAGTTTGGTCTCCCATTCCGTACGCACCTAAGCACCTTACCTTTTGTTTTTCAACACGTTCCATATCAAAGGGTTTAAGCCAACCTTCTTCTAGCCCTTCTTCAATCCACTCAACTGGTACTGGTGTGGCATTGACACCATAGTCTCGATTTATATGTAAAACTTGTTCAATAACTAGCCATTCTGGCTTGAGTCCAAGAGAAGGCAAAGATGAAGATGGAAAAAGACAAACATCGTGTGCTTTATGTATGACATGATAACCAGCTCGCTCGTGTCCTAAAAAGTGACATATATTGTGCTTGAAAGTTTTGAATATCATTTTTTGTAAAATGAGGTCGACTTTTTCTGGATCACTTAACTTAAATTCCAACTTAATTTTTAATTCCTTGCGAAGAATTGAGAGCACTTCGGTAGCAGTTTCTCTCACGGCTTTTATCGTTTTCCCATTAACATAGTTCTGTGCACACCATTTACCCTTGGAATTTTCCGGTTGAACATGCCACTCTCTATACGCATTCAACATTGTCATGACGTCGCCACCTTGATGCGAAAATCGAATTTTCATTTTATCCGCATTTGTTTTCTCTGCTAGAGTACCAGATCGGTAAAAGAGCGACCCTCCAGAGCCACAACAGGCTGTCAAAATTAGAGCTTCAATACCAACATCACATCCAATTGCGTCGTGTATAAATGCTCCAAATATGGGATCAAAAGGTAACTTTGCAATCCATTTTCCAATGTCTGTCAGCATTCCTTCTGATACTGCACCAATTGACACAAGCGTTTCCATAGCATTAGTCAGTTGATGCCTTGGAGGTGATTCTACGAAATCAAATGAAATAGGATCAACACCTAATTCCATGAGCTTTAGGATTGCCTGTCCTAAATTAACACGTAATATTTCTGGAGTGGAACATACATTCATTTTTTTATATTCATCCTCTGAATAAAGCCTAAAACATTTTCCAGGAGCGGTTCGTCCAGCTCTGCCACTTCTTTGATTTGCAGAGCTTTGTGTCACCAATGTTACAACTAATGAACTTATGTTCTTTTTAGGATCAAATTGCATTTCTTTTATTCGACCGGAATCTACAACGTACTTAATTCCTGGTATTGTTATTGATGTTTCAGCACTGTTAGTGGCAAATACAATTTTCCGTTTTCCATGTGATGCAGGGTTAAAAACTCGCTGTTGTTCGTTTGCTTGTAGTTTCCCATGTAAAGGAAGGCATATAAAATCACGATAGCTTCGAAGTTTATCTTCAAATTGTTTGCAACTTTTTTCAACTTCTAATGGGGACGTTAGGAAAACTAATATATCTCCTTTGTCTTCTCTTAGGTGGACATCTATAGCTTTCTCCAGTGTCCTTTGTTCATAATTATCATCAAATGCCTCTTCTGACCACTCCACGTCGACAGGAAAAGTTCTACCGGAAACCGACAATACTGGACATTCACCGAAAAAACGAACGAATACATCTGGATCGATAGTAGCAGATGTTACTACAACACGCAAATCCGGCCTAGACGGCAGACATTTCTTTATCATTCCTAGTAAAAGATCAGTGAAGATGCTTCTTTCATGAGCTTCATCGATAATTATGCAAGAAAACAATGACAGATGGGGATCTCTCAGGCATTCATTTAGAAGCACATGGTCCGTCACGTATAGGATTTTGGTATCTTTTGATTTTTTTGATTGCATACCGACTTGATATCCTACCAAGTTGCCAACGTTTGATGACATTTCCTTTGCTACTCTAGTGGCTAGACTAATAGCAGCTACTTTTCTTGGTTGGGTGCAAATGATAATCCCCTCTGAATAAATACCTGTTTGATATAGATACTGAACGACTTGTGTACTTTTTCCTGATCCAGTCTCACCTAGAATAACGGATGTTTGATCTTTATGAATCATTGTACAAATTTCTGTTCTGCATGCATATATGGGAAGTGCGGCGGCAAACCTGTCACACTCAGATTTGAAGCTGGTTTCGAGCTCCAACAATTCCTGTTCATTAAAGGAAGAGTTTTTAAGTTTTTCTAACTTGCAGTGGAATGACTTTATAAAAGATTTGAATTCAGATGTTTGACTTTCCATTTCTTTCCGTTTTGAAGTCAATGTTTCTTTCTCTTTCTTCTTTTTATTAAAGCTGTCTATTGATTGAAATTTTTGCTTCTTATCCGTAAACTTTTCTAAACATTCTCTCAATTCTTTAAGTTGTGTCTCATGATTGTCCAGAAATTGTTTTGCAATGTCTGCTAGTTGGCTTGCCATATCCGATAGCTTTTTATTTCGCAAGTTTTGTTGAATCTCCTGTTTTCTTTTCTTATCGATATGACACTTAATGTTGGTTCCCGTCGGTGTGTTGCTCTTCTGGAGTAAAACCATAGCTTTCCTTGAAGAATTTGTGCTTGGGAATTCAACAGACAAAAAAATCACATTTTGTAATACTTCCATACTTTTAATACTAAATTTAACTTGCTTTTGTAGTCGCAAATTCAAAAATCGTTCCAAATTTGATTCTGCCCTTGAAAGATTATAGATTTCGATTTCAATACATTGTGGTTTGCATTTGTTATTGCCTTGACCGAGTTCACTCGTGTTCAATTTCTTTTCTGCTATTGCTTTGGTGTTGACTGAAGAGTCTGGATTGTTGATTTTATTTTTGTCAGCGAGTTTATTAACAGTCAAATGAGTGTTCTGTGTAATTTCACTATTTGTTTTCCTTGTATTCATGCTTTGTATAACTTTTATCTCATCAGTTGAATGGTCCCCATTTTTGGGTGCTCCTGTGTCAACATGTCTGGATTTCGATTTTGCCTCAGTCATTTCCTTGTGATTTTCGTGCCTAACCACATTATTTTGTGAAACAAGGTCACTTCCCAAATTTAACAGTCCATCTTGTACAATCTTAATATTAGATTTATTGGATTGTAAATTTTTGTTGTCTATTTCAGATTTTAAGCTTTGTAAATTTTCACTTGAGTGGTAATTGTCTGAAACATTAGTTGTCTCTTCTTTTAGTTGTTTTTCTCTTTTGGTTGTGACAGTTTTATTTTTTGATATACAGTTGTGTTTTTGTTTATTTGTTCCGCTTGACCTTTCGAAAATCTGAGATTTGATTTCAGTTTCTTTTTTAGTATCCATTTCAATGCTTTGTTCATCAACAAGTTCGTTAAACATATCACAATTTCCACCTTTAGATGTTTTTCTTTTTGCATGATAACCGCTTGTTCCGCTTTCAGAATTGGTTTGGATTCTCTGGTTGTCAATTTTGATAGCAGTAGATTGTGTTGCCGACAAAAGTTTCGTTTGACTCCGACTCTGATCTTTTGGCGTTTTCTGCTTGTCTGGTGTCGTTTCCCTGGTGACATCTTTTTCGCAACTATTTCTGGGTGATGCTTCTGCTTTCGCATTTCTCTGTCTTTTGTCTCTTTTCCTTTGTTCTTCGTAGAAATGACACTTAACAATAGTCTTGCACTCACAGTTCCTTAAATGTAATATTTCAGTGACTTTTCTGCTCGATGCTTTACTGGGAAACTGGACAATTAGATTTGTACTATTTTGTTTCTTAATAATGTCTTCAATAGTAAATTTAACTGAAATCCCTATTCTATCTTGTAAAAACCTTTGGTAGTCATATATGTTATCACAATTGAAAATTTCAAGAATTAATTTCTCTGGCTTCCTAACATTTTCAGGTAATGTTTCTTTCTTTATCAGCTCATCCTTTCCAGAACTCTTTTTCTTTTCAGGTGTCTGAACTATATTTGCACTTTCTAAACTAACAGTAACTGTAGATGCAAGCTCCTTCTGAACAATTGATTCTGCTGTTGATGTATAATGCTTGGTTTTAAGCCTTTCATACTCCAGACAGCAATCTATTTGTTTTTGTCCAACAGACATTTGTACAGTACTGTCACGATTACAAGACGCAATTACATTACTTCCGACATCCGTAGACATTTTAAATTTAGATATGTGTTTAGCCATCTGACCCCCTGATATATTAGTTAAGTCCTCAACCCACGTCTTTTGATAGGATAAATCATATGGTTTTAAATCCGATAAATTATCGCATTCATGATTTTGACAGATTTTACTGTCATCAACATTTTCATTATTCACTCGAATGCCTGTTTCACTTATATTAGATCTTGATATCTCTACGTGTGTTTCTTGATATTCGACAGGATTGGTTCTAATACAACTACTGGCACCATGTTTAGGTTTTGTGACGTTCTCGGTTCCCAAATGGGGATTTGTCTCATTTAGCACGTTTTTACACGGTTGTAGTGCAGTTCCAGATATCTCATCTCTCAGGGAAAATGGTTTTTGTCTGGTTTTACAGGAAATTTGATCCTGTGGGCTGATATTGGTTTGAGTGTCTTGAGTGGAAATATTCGTTTTTGGTTGTTGACCCTTTTCAGTTTTGAAACTAGATATTTCCATCTCAAGTTCACTTACGGATTCGTTTAGCAGGTTAAATTCCTCAATTTGCTTTTTCATTTCTATGTCAACAGATATTGCATTCAAATGTGATTTTGTATTAGCTTTAATCGAGCTTGACTGCCTCTTTACACGAGGGCCACCATGAACGTCACTGTTTAAAGACCAAACTTCTTCAATTGACTTTTGCTTTCTCCATGCACTATTCCACATGTCGGAAACATCGCTTTGTTGCTCTTGGTCTTTAAATTGTGTTTTTTCTTGTTCACCCTGTGAGCTGTCAGCTTTACTTTCAAAACTGGCTACAATACTTTGATTGTTCGTTTTGACAGTATAAGATTGTTGTGTCAAGGTATTTTCCTTCGGGTTTTTATAAATATCATCTTTTAGAAGTTTGCGTTTTGGTTCTTTCATTTCAACGGTGCTGCTTATCTCACAACTATTTCTGTATAATGCATTTTCAGTAGATCTTTCTTTTTCTAATACATCGTCTTTTACGCTTTTTGCCTTTTGAGCCAGACCGCTGTTTATGTTTTCTGTATCTAAAATAACTGTCGATGCCTCATGTTCATTTAAATTCAATTCTTCTATTAAAGTATCATGACTAGTTTTTGACGTTTCCTTCTCATGACCAAAATCAAGCTTTGTTTGTTCAGCAGGCGGCTGAACATAAGTATAAAGATCACTAGAAGCAACAACGTCCCTTATGACGTGTTTATATATTTTTAAATCAGTTACTTCATTACATGTCCTGCCACCCAGTGACATTTTAGATCTTTTCTTAAGACAATCTGTGGTAGTAGAATCACGTATGTTTATTTTCGATTTTACGCAATATTCATCCTTTTGGGAGATTTTGCTTCCATCAATCATCCCAAACTCAACTTCACTCGTATTTACTCCTGACATATCAACAATTGTTTCTTGATATTGACCAGAATTGTTTTCAATACAACTTTTAGCACCACATGTAGTCTTTGTGACATTCTCTGATTCTGGCGTTTCCGAACGACAAGCTAACTTATCATACATATCTTTGCACGCGTCAAGTTTTATTTCAGTCTCAAATGAATATTCATCCTGTGAGCTGATATCACTCTTAGTGTCTTGAGCGGAAATGTAATGTCTTGAGTGTTCAACATGTGTCATTCTAACATTATCTTCTTCCATTTTTAGTTGGCTGGCGAGTTCATTTTGTGAATTCATCTTCCCGTCTTGTTTGTTCTTTTCTATATTATCAGATTTTATATTTAAATCAGATATTTCATTAGCTTTCTTCACATCTGATTCCTTCTTTCCATAAGATAAATTCATGTCGTTTTTCGGTCTTCCAATGTCCGCAATTATTTCTTTCTCTTTCCATGGACTAGTCCGCATTTCAGATGCATTCTGGTTTGAAGTGGAATACCCGAGTAAATCATAGAATGTGTTTGGTAGATTGTCACTGCTAGATACCGCTTCGATCAAATGTTCTCCTCTACAGTTTAACCGTGGTTCTGAAACAACATTTTCCTTCGATCTAGAAGATTTTAAGGACAATCGATATTTCGTTTCTGTTTCTTCGCGTTCTTTAAACAGCTTGACATTTGAAGAATTAGTATCATTAGCATTATTCATAAGTTTTACATTCTTTGGGAGAATTTTGTCACCGAGATTTGTTTTTGTTGGTAAATGACATGTTATCTCATCCGGTCTTTCTGTCGATTTACGACTTTTTCTTTCTGTTTTAAATTCCCAATTGATATCATTTGGTGCTTTACTACCAGTTGATATCTGTAACTTCGTTTTCCCTAGTATTTCGCTTATTTGGTTTTCTTGAGAAAATGATGTTCTGTTACGATCATGAAAACTTTCGACTTTCGTTTTCGTAGACGTTGATGAATCTGAGAGTTTTACATAGATATCGCTCTCTTGGTTTTCAAGTGCATCTTTAGTAAAAACTTGTTTTGGTGTATCATTTATAGATGAAGTAAGTGTTATTTTTCCAGAAACATCTTTACTAATTTCTCGGCTGTTGATGACAGCAGGTTTTACATCATTCGAAAATGGACTTGCTATTGACTCTGAATGCCTAAGGTCTTCCTTCTTAGTTTTTTCATTTTCTAATACTCCATATAACATTTCATTACTAGAGTTAACATTACTTGATACAGAATCTGTGCATCCGGATGCAGGGCATCTACCATATTTCAGTGTTTCTACATCGGAGTCTTCTTTAATGAGAATTCGAGACCAATCGAGATCATATAAATCAGACGTACCGGTACGAGACAAAATCTGGGATGAATCGGCATCTTTTAAAGGGTGATCTTGGGATATCCCACGAACATCATTATCATCCGGGACGCAAGACACCCTAAGTGCATTGATAGAAGCCTCATCTGAAATGTTTCTTGATCTCCTGTAGTACTGTGTTGTGTTTGAAGGAATATAAGCGTCATCACGTGGACTGTTATCAATCTCTCCTGTTGCAGTTTCCTCACCCTTTATGTGCTTCACGATTCTTCTGAAGAAATTCATGAGTCAGTCTTTACAAACAACGTCTTCAGTACTACCTGCAAAAACATTCACAACTTTCAAGAATAGGTTTGAAAAATATACAATGTTAACGTTTCATTCTAAGTGATCTTTTAAAAAGGTTAACAGATGTACTCTCGGAAGTATGATTATATTTAAATCGATGTCTTGGAAATGTGAGCTGCTGGTATACCAGCTACCATACCCATGTCATGAATCTTGAAAATGAAGTCCTTGCTTTGTAGATTTTGACAAAGCAAACAGACCAAATTCCCTACATGATTATAACGTTTGACGAGCATTAAGAGGCAACATAAGTTAACCGATTTTCAAATTTCATAAATCAATTTCGAATATAGAAACCAACAATTTCTATTCATATGTGGTATTGCTGATGTAAATCATCCGTCATAAATTTCATTAAACAGAAATGCGAAATGAAGGTGAGAGAGCGCTAACAATATGATTTTCTAAAGTTATTTCTAAGGAGAATAACCCCCCTCTCCCCCAAAAAATTTGAACCACACTGAACTTACGAATCGTCTGAGATATTGCTGATGTAAATCTTGGGCATGAATATTATTGAACTTCAATGCGAAACGTAGACGCGGGAGCACTTACAATGTTGTTTTTCGATATAATTTACATTTAAAAGGGGCCTAAGTCTTAAATATTCGACCAGCCCTAACCCTGATTTTGAACATATCAGAGATATGGATGATGTAAACAGTTGACAGGAATTTTATCAAACTTCAAACTGAAATATCGTCACGGGAGCGCTTACAATAAAAAATTTTCATTTTTTGTTTTTACATTTCGAGTACATAACCCCCAAATGATATTCGATCTGAATTTCGAAGTATTGCAAGATATTGCCCTGTTATGAAATGCTAAGACAAAAATTTCATCAAACTCCAATGAGAAATTGCTGATGAACCATTGATATAAATCTCAACGAAGGTGCTTACAGAGTAGGAGGGATGACAGGACATTAGCATATTCAAATCCACCGATCCCCTTTTCGGCCGGGTTTGGGGATCAATAAATGAAGTTTGACATGTTTCAATAGATACAAAAAGTGTTTTAGATGCTTATAACAACAGCATTTATATAAATGTCAAAATTATTCAACTTCTTAATATTTCCTTTTAACTTTACTGACCCTCATCATGTATAATTTGACATGAAAAGGGACATATTCCAACGGTTCATCCCTACCGCTTAGTATTAAGTACCCCTTCCAAAAGCGACGTGGAAAATTAAAGAACATTAGTGAGCAAGGTCACATATGCTAATCAATGTTCTTTTTCCTTATACATGTATTCTCTATATGCCCGTTTTGGGCCCTTAGTTGGTAATAAAATATATCTTATGTTATCTTATCATACTACACTAAATTATGATTTTAGACAGTTATATATGTCGTCTCGTCGATGTTTACCACAAATCTGTTTTTATTCATATCTCATTCAAAAATTAAGACAATCGCCTGTTATGTGTATGTCTAAAGCTCCTGTCTTGATCTACTTCGGACGAGGTCACTCACATGATCTGTAAATTCACGAAATGAATTCTTATTGCGAATTATTTTTCGTATATTAGATATGTAAAATGAATAGGTTTTTTTTCGCTAAGTATTTCAGAGAAGTTTGGTCATGATTTTTATGTTTATCTAATATCGAGGTTAGGTAATTAATCCATGAAACACGAAGAAAACGTTTAATCAGCAGTTTAACTTTTTTTAAATGCTGATAGATAATATTTACATTTGCAGGTTTATTTTATATTTATATTTGTAGATATATGAAGTTCTCGGGAGGCCTAGTATGAAAGCCATGAACTTTATTAGATATTACATATCTTTACTTTAGTGATAAACATTATGTATGATTCAATGAAAGATTCGAAATTTGCCCTATCATAGTTAGTTATAATGTTTAACAAATTAGAGGTAGTCATCAATGTTTCCAATACCTGATAAGATTGTTTCTTTTTAAATAGTAAAGCCTCGCACATGAAAAGTATATACTATTTATTAGATTGATCGATTGGTGTTTAACGCCACTCTCATCGACATTCGCAAGGAAAACTGACAATCCTTGTGAATTAAGTCGGAGTCGAGCGAACAACCTTAGTGTTGACAGGCTAGTTATACATCAGTTGAACTACTTAGACCACTCTGCCAACGAGGCCCCCTATTTAGTATATGATAAGCTACTAGTATATGTATACTGGAAAAAGATCAGAGAAGGTAGTGACTACATTAAAGATAGATGTCGAATAAAAAAAATAATTCACAAAGTTGGGATTGGATTTTGAGATAAAACTTTCAAGCTAGTTTTCTCTGAACATGCATGACATATATTTGCCATTGGATGTTAATTCTTAGACTTCAATTGCTTCCGAATATAAGAAGAAGTGAAAATTTTGACCGTCGAAATCATCATGGTGAAAGGAAAATCCTGGTGGTCCTGAAACATATCATTTTTAAAAACTTGAAGTCATTTGTGTTCATACATTTTTTTTCCCTGTCCGATGATAAACTTTCTCCAAAATAAGATTTAGACGGAGAGGAAAGGTATGTGAATAAAGCTGTTTACTCATCATTCATTGGGCATTTGATAAAGTCCCATACGCACATATATGATGTGGTTTTATTTGAATAAAGTTAATGTATGATAATTTGTTACCACTAACATCATTCAAATGATTCAATGAGTAATATGTGTTTATGTTGTCCAAAATCTAAAAACTATAGGACCTTCAGTAATGAAATGCAAGATACTTTATATGTGCCAGCAATTGATTTTTTATGAATAACATCAGACAGGAATTAATATCTCTTCACAAAATTTTAACATTTCACATGTACACCGTGATCTCGCCTGTTTTTACTTTAGTGACAAATCTTCTTACATTCTATGAATGCTTAGAAAAAATAAAGTTTTATCTCAACTCCGGAAAGATTGGACATTGACGACTTTTGTCTATTCCTTTCAGATCATTTCTTTATAATTTGGGTTATACATTTATTCCTATAAGGCTTTTCATATAGCTATCAGTACGAGCTTCTAAAATAATGTTGAATTGTACACAAAAGCGCTTCGAACACAAGAAAACTTTTATCATTTCTCTCCCAGTAAGGTGGTACTATACATACCATAAATTGACGTCCACATATCTTTACAACTTGTACTATTATCTTATAATCCGCATAATTGTTAACCTGAAATAAAAAAAAAAACATTATTAATTCAGAGTGATATCAATATTTATTTCTTATGCAGCAAAAATACTGCAATCTGATTGGTTTATTACCCCGGTGTAAATAACACTCCACCCTTGTTCACCCCAGGATAAATTAAATTTTGCCAAAAAATAAATAAATAAATTTTTTGCCAAAATAAAGAAAAAAAAAATAAAATGTCAAAAAAAAAAAAAAAAAAAAAAAAAAATAAATGTCAAAAAAAAAAAAATAAATAAATTTGAGGACAAAAATTGAAAAAAAAATAATAAAAATATTTAAAATTTTTTTTCCCAAAATTCAAAAGAACACAAAAATTTTCTGAATTTCCCAAAAATAAAGAAAAAAGTATTTGACAAAGCGCAGCAACATCGAAGTTGAAAAAATGTTACACTGGAAATTTTTCATTGCCATTTTTCAATTTTACATCCTGGTTTAAAAATGAGTAAAGGAATTGTTCATAAGAAATAAATTCGTTATCTTGGTGTAATCAGGGGTGTACGGAATTTTACACCGTTGTTGAAAATTCATACACCCATTCGGCTGCGCCTCAGGGTGTATGAATTTTCAACAACGGTGTAAAATTCTGTACACCCCTGATTACACCAAGATAACTAATAATATCTCCTTGCTGTGACGGACACTCGTTTAACCTAGCAAACCTTAAAAATCTTGGAATGGTTGGGGCTTAATTGTATCACATGTTAAGTCGACATATAGGCGAAAGTAATAAAATTTATATTGAAAGATTTTGGACTCATTAGTATATTGATGTTTATATTGCCTTTTCTTTCTATTAATGTTATATTGTGTCCTCATACTACTGTAAGGGGTATTTAACGACCATGAGAGTCTCTCGTACGGTGAAAGAGTCTCTAGAACGATCGGTCGTTGCTATAATTAGAATATGACTTACTTCGTTTAAATAGATCACGACCATTAACTATTCACGGGGAGGGTTTGGACATGAATATTCTGATAAATAAAATCATTATGCCCCCAAAACGCGCGTTATTAAAAGCGGTACTAGCACCGGTTGAAAACGAATCTTCCGTCCCAAAATATCCTCCTGTCCCCATCCCTTTTTCCCTTTTCTAAAAAAACAAAACAAATGGTCGTCTCCTTTTAAACCGAATCATGTCAGAATTTGTGATTTTTAAGCATCAACTCGCCTTTCAGGATATTTCTAAATCACAAAATGACACCATCTCCAATTCATCAACAACGAGAATTCAAGATGATCCTTACAAGCCAATGTATATGATAAATCGTTGGACAACCCCACAAAGTATATTATCAGTTGGGGGCGCAAACTTTGTTTTAAAACATTTTTTTTAAGGTAAAATTATCGAAGTATTCTTTTTTCAAGCTGGGGACAACCCATGCTTTGCAAATCTTAGGGGGCGCACGCCCGCAACGCCCCCGCCTGAATCTGCCCCTGGTTCCAAGGTTTTCAGACGCGTTTACCGTAATAATAAATAAATCCTTCTTTAGCAAGTTATGTTTTGTTTTCCACAGGGCCGGTATTCGAAACACTTATATGTTGTGACGGTAAAGCTCCAATCATTGCTGATGAATGATAAGGGAACGACCATTTAACTTCAAGGGGGGTTATGGTTTTTTCCTAAAAAAATATTCTGATCCCCAATTTGATGAAAAAAATATTGTGGTCAAGCAGATGACAAAAAAAAAATATTCTGAATCCAGATTTTTCCCATACCTTATAGTGTTAAATTTTGAAAAAAATAATTTGATTGATAGCGTTGAAAGAGGGTGGTAAAGGGTTATTTTCGTGCAACGTGTTTTGCCAATTTTATTTCACGTGCAGCCGTGAAAAAGGTTCGTTATTCACCGTGTTTCGTGAAATCAGTAAAAAGATCAACGTGCAAGAAATTTTTAATTGTTCGTTCATCGTGAAATGGCAATTTTATTTCGCGTTCTTCCGTGCAGATATCCCCCCCTTTCCGCCCCTCTTGAAAAACAAAAACAAAAATTCTGACTCAGACAAAAACCATACCCCCTCCCTCTTTGAAGTTAAATGGTTGCTCCCTAAGTATAAGTGTGAAATTTGAATAAAGTATTGTTTTAACCTCGTTCAATAATAATTCAAAATTCAAAATTTTACAGAAAGAAAGATGTTTCTCCAACTTTGATCGTTATTTCAAAAGTGAGGCACTTGTCTCATCTGCCTCCATTACGCTACAGCCCTGGGATGGGTGGGGGATCATTTCTTCTCAGACCATTTTTCTCTTTTTTCTTTATTTATTATCCCTTTTTCTCTATTCTTTAATACCCTAGCACGGCACATTCTTCTTTATTTTGTATTTTTTGTATCTATTCTATGCTTTTGGCCCATTATTTCCTATTATGTGGACCCCATCGAGATCCTCTTCAATATGTCTCACGTGAACCTGGGACTATTATAACACGTACAATCATATCAGCGTGAATATTAATTACCGACCGTGCGAGGGCTTACCAGCCAGTCAAGGTCGTTAAACGTGAACATACAATCATATCTGATCAATATTTCAAGTCTGTATTATGACCTATTATCATTATTATTATAATTAAAATATTTCCTTTTCTTTTGTCTCTTTTTTATGATTCATGTTTATTGGATTACTATCTAGCTATCTCGTGAGTTGGGAATAAAGATATTTGTATTTTTCAACTGAAGATTTGCACTTACGTTCTTTGACCTTTAATAGATATAAAATACCCTATTTCATTTTGACAGTTTAACAAATGATGTATACCTTTAAATCTGAAGAACGAAAATATATACTAGTATACTAGTGTTATTTTCATTTTATTTCTCTTTTTTACTTGGCATTTCTTATATAATATATAGTATCTTACCGAATACTTCATCTAGACTAATATCCTGCTATCAACCACTGATTTCCCAGAAGTCAATTTCTACTTTCGGTTTACCTGATTTTTTTTAATTGATATAGTGACGTCACATGCATAAATATCATACATACTATGATCTACTACGGGACGCTAAAACTGTCTGGGGAAGCAAGTGCTCCTTTACGTTATTTCTAAAGATCTAGATCGGAAAAACTGCGCATGATTAAAAACTGGTTTAAAACAAAATTGCTGATATTGTCAGTTTAATAGACAGACTTTGATATTCCAAGCGACTTGTCCTTAAAGTTCCTCGCTGCTGTGCCTGACTGGTCATGAGGAGAACTACTACAAAATGAGAAACCATATTTCTTGTTCTATTATTTCCTGTTAATAAATTTTATATCTGTTTTTTTTTTTTTTTTTTTTTTTTTTTTTATAAAATCGACCTCATTACACCCAAGACTACTATAACACTAAACACTTCATACTGTATATCCTATATGGCTCATATTTTACTTCATTTCTTTGTGCATTGCGTATTTTCACTAAAAACTTGCATGTTTTATAATAATTATTGTATACGATGTTTATGTATCCTGCCTGACAAGGCCCCATGATTGGTAAATAAAAGAATGTCTAAAATGTAATGATTATGTAATGACATTATACCAGAGTGAGATATCCCTGGTAATCCTGCAATTTGATTAGTTACCTTGACAGGGAATATAAGCCCATATCGCCTGTGAGCAAAAACGAGGGTCAAAATGGTAAATGATGTTGAAATAATGACACTCCAGTATAACATTATTATTATTCCGGATCTTCACAGGGAATATGAACTCATATACTATAGAGTGCACGTGGCCTTGAAGCTTGTAATCCAACTTGATGTGTTTATGTGTTTTCATTTTTTGTGACTACGAGGGCGCTGCATTTTTCAAGACAGAAAACCATTTTCCAAAGTTTGTTTTCCTATTTTGCTAGTTTGTCCAGTTCTTCTTGGATTTTATGGAATTCGATGTCTGTGAAAAAGGTCATATAGACAGTACAGTATTGTCCGCAAGCACTCTCAATGTTGAGTGGAGGCCTTGATCTAGGTCGTTTAATGATATAAAAAAAATTGTAAACTGGGTCCTAAAACTGACAATTGTGGTACAAGATTTTAACTTCACTCCTCTGTCAGATGTTTTACCTTCAACAACCACTTCTTGTAATCTGTTGGAAATAAAGTCCCTTATCCATCTGACTGTCTTACATCCACAGTTCCTTTACCATAATGATGTAAGAGTAGACCATGGGAATTTTTTTTTAAAGTTTGCTTTTAGAAAATTGCAAGAAATTGCTGTGAAGTTGCTGTGACCGAGAAAAAAAGAACATTTAAATTTCTGACAAAATTTATAAAAATGGTGAATGTCTCAGAGCGTTTAAACGCATAAAAACGTCCAAAAACATTATTCAACCTGATGACATTTCTGTAAATCATACATTTCACCACTGTCCCAGGTTAGGCGGAGGGTTGGGCGCCCGCTAACATGTTTAATCCCGCCAGATTCTGTATGAGCCGTTTTAAGGAGGGAGCCTGTAATTCTGAGGTTGTCGTTTGTTGTTGTATATCATATTTGTAGATCGTTCATTGTTTTTACATAAATCAGGCCGCTAGTTTTCTCGTTTGAATTGTTTTACGTTTGTCATTTCGGGGCATGTTATAGCTGACTATGTAGTATGGGTTTTGCTTATTGTTGAGGGTCGTACGGTGACCTATAGTTGTTAACTTCTATGTCAGTTGGGATCTGGTGGAGAGTTGTCTCATTGGCAATTATGTCAATCATACCACATCTTCTTATTTTTATAAGTATTTGGTGCAATTCCTGTCGAATAACAGTTCTGTCATGCACGCAGATATTTCGTACATTGTCTGTCTGATCTGAAACCTTAAACTGTTGTTCTAAAATAATCAAATATATATTAAGCTCTGTTAAATTTCTTTATGTGCCCATGCCATATAGGGCCTCTGATTTTATAGTATTTTTTTTCCATTTGTAACTGGGCATAACCCTAACCATAACAGTAAAATGACGGCACCAAAATTCAAACTAGATCTTGGTTTTGTGGTTAAAAGTATTGTGTATAAGTTTCGTAACATTTGGTTGAGGCACACTAAAGTTAGAGCACGGAATTGAAAAAAAAATTGTATGTGTTCCGCGGAACCCAGTGTCTCGCCTACTTTTGCTGTTAATCGCAGGCTCAACAAAAATGAGGAAAAAAATAAATAAAAATATTCCTCTCTATAATATCTTTTGATTGTAAGAAGCTTCTGTCCCAGTTTGGTAAAAATCCAGGATAGTTTATGAATCTAATAAATGTTTTAAAAAATTTAACTGCAGACTGTATGTAATGTTAACTGGAAGAAAAGCTAAGTCCATTAATAAGTAAAATATGGAAAAACAAGAACAAAATTTTAACAAAATTTCCTTCTAAATACTAGCTTTTGATCATAAACAAGCTTCTGTCCAAGTTTGGTACAAATCCAGGATAGTTTAAGAAAGTTGTTAAAATTTTAAAAACTTTAGCCACAGTGTGAATGTAATGTTTCCTGGCAGAAAAACTAAGTCCATTTATAAGTAATATACTGAAAAAATGGATTTTTTTTTTTAAAATGTACTTCTGGATACTATCGTATGATCATAAACAAGCTTCTGTCCAAGTTTTGTAGAAATCCAGGGTAGTTTAAGAAAGTTATTAAAATTTCAAAAACTTTAACCACAAAGTGAATATTTGTGGGCGCCGCCGACGCAATGTAGGATTGCTATGTCTCGCTTTTTCGACAAAAGTCAAAGGCTCGACAACAATCACAATTTTTAAATTTGTAAAGGGGCAGAACTCTAGCACAGTAAAACTGACACCACCAAAACTCAAATTTAATCAGTGTTTTGTGATAATGAGCATTGTGTATAAGTTTCATAACATTTGTTTGAGGCAAACTAAAGTTAGAGATCGTAAACAAAAAATTCAAGCAACTTTTCCATTTGTTAAGGAGCATAACTCTATTATTGTAAAAGAGGGACGAAATATACCAGAGGGATAGTCAAACTCATAGATCGAAAACAAACTGACAACGCCATGGCCAAAAATAAAAAGACAAACAGACAAATAATAGTACAGATGACACAACATAGAAAACTAAAGACTAAGCAACACGAACCCCACCAAAAACTGGGTGTGATCTCAGGTGCTCCGGAAGGGTAAGCAGATCCTGCTCCACATGTGGCACCCGTCGTGTTGCTTATGTTATTACAAATCCGGTAAATAGTCTAATTCGGTAAGTCACATTCGTGAAAAGGGAAGGGTATTGTAGTTACGACATAAGGAACATATCCGATATCATCTGTGAAACGGTTATTCCATAACGGTCAACCAACTCGTAATGGCGTCCGTAAAATTTACGAAGGGATGATTTCAACTTCACCATTTGGAACTCTTGGTTTAATAGCTTCCTTGTGAGCAGCAATCCTCTATCAAGGAAATCATGATAGGAAACACAAGCCCAGGAATATCGTATCAATTGGGAGATATATACTCCGTATGCAGGCGCTGCTGGAATGTTGCTACATAGAAATGGAAAGTTCACAATTGGGAAGCTGAAATCATCTCTTTTGTCGTAAAGTTTTGTTTTCAACCGACCCTCATTGTCAATTTCTAGATGTAAGTCAAGATATGAGGCCGACTTAACTGTATCTGTAGTATCCTTTATCTCTAGTTCGATGGGATAGATTCGTTCAACATAGTCACCAAATTTTGTATTATTTAGTGAGAGATCATCATCTATATAGCGGAACGTAGAGTTAAAGGATATTGCTAACTTCTTATCTTTCTTCCTAAGAAGTTCCTGTATAAAGTCAGCCTCATAATAATAAAGAAACAAGTCGGCAAGAAGAGGGGCACAATTGGTTCCCATTGGAATTCCGACAGTCTGTTGAAAAACACGTCCTCCAAAAATAACAAATATGTTGTCAATCAAGAAATCAAGCATCTTGATAATGTCAGTTTCAGAAAATTTTTTGTTTGAATCAGAGTGATTCTTTACAAAGTAGGATTTATCCCTCCCCTAGACAAGATACTTGTATCTGCGTTCGCCATTCTTTTTAATGAAACAAAGTAATACCAACTCTTTCAATTTGTCTTTTAGTTTGGAATGGGGAATACTTGTGTAGAAAAGTCAAATGTTTTAATACTATTGCAAGATGAGAGAGTCTTAGATTGTATGTTTTCTAAAAGATCTTTGGATTTTTTTAGTATCCACATCTGATTCACGCCACCTCTAGAATAGGCAGTTTCACAATAACTTTGGAGCCCGGCTTTGATTGCTGATAAAATAGATGTTAATAATTTAGAAAGAGGTTTCGTGGAGCATTTGGAAGACCCAGCAATATACCGTTGTTTGTAAGGACACTTATGTAGTTTAGGTATCCAATACAGTGATGGAAGATCCAGTTCTTCGTCTTTGGTTGAAATTCCAAAGGAACATAGAACAGACCTATGATTATCCAGGATTTCCTCTTTGGTAAGTGTCGTGAGGGTATATGTTGAGTTTCCAAGTGAATTGTCAACACCTAATTCATTTATCAAGCAGTTTATGTAATGATATTTACACACAAAAACGATGTTGCTTGGGGCTTTATCTGCGGGGACAACAACATATTTGTCATGAAGGTAGGACAAGTGCTTTGCAACATTTGGGTCTTTAAAAATTGATGTAGCGTGGGTATTGATATGCCCATTTAGTTTCTTAATTCGGATTTGTATCAACGACCTCACAGCCTTAATCCATTCGGAAAGAGTATGTACATCTTCTGTCTCGCGTTTAGCCCATTGCCTGACATAATCCTCGACTGAATCCATCAGTATTTTGAAGTTGTATTTCCAATTGATGGATTTAGGCTCACGATATTTCGGACCTTTGGATAACAAATTTCGCAGGGAAGTGTTATTGACAATGTTGAGGTCTCCGGTAATAACGTGGCCAGCCGGATTATATGTGAATTGGGAACTAGCACATGTGCAATCAGGAGGTTTAGACTTGAAGTCGTCAATGTTGAGATCCTGCAAAACGTGTTTGTAATTGAAAATTTTAGTTGCAATTGGTTTGGTATAGGTATAAGAAATTATTGGTACAGACTGATCTTTAAAATAAGGAGGTATTTTCGACTGAACTAATTTATGATAAAGGATATTGCCTAAGTTGACGCCATCGAGACCTTTGTTGGCAAAGGAAAGTTTAAGAAAAGATCTTTTCTCTTTTTCATCTTTTCCAATGCGAACTGGTTTGAAAAATCGTAAAATCGTAAAATCGACGCCACCAAAATTCAACTTTACCTGTGTTTGTGGAAATAAGCATTGCGTATAAGTTTCATACAATTTGGTTTAGGAAAACTAAAGTTAGAGAACAGAAACCAATTTTTGGATGTACGGACGTATGTACAAGTAAGGGACGTACATACTTACAGACGAAAAAGGGTAAAACTTAATACGGTGGGGACATAACAATAGCAGTATGACGACAGGAATAAAAAGTTTATAAACACTAGATTCATAGAGGTGCTTATAACCCTGTAACACATTTTATATTTGATGCTGTGAAATTTAGCTTTGAGGCAATAACATTTGAGATTTTTGGTGCGTCATAATCATTTGGACTAGCACTAAGAGTAAGAAAGTCATTTTGCTATTACATGGACAGATCATTTAATCATGTAAATAATTGCTACAACACTTGTCTTGATACACTGAGTTATTCTAAGTAGAAGTTGACTTGTCTGCCTTATCCTTGTAACGATTTGTGTACAAATATTATTATTAATCGTAACAATGAGGAGGCTGTGATATGTACGAACTGTCGTTGAGTCAATGTTTTTCAGCTGTCAGTTTGATCCACGTGACTGAGCATGCTGGACGAGTGAAGGTCCTTAAATCAACATTGGAATGTGAAATAGCTAGTATTTGAATAGCGGAATTTAAAAATTTTCAAATGTTTTTGGCATCAAAACCTTCCGATCGATGTTTTGACAATACCATGCACCTTTCTATCATAGCCGGTATTTACCTTTACTCAGCCTTGGCGTGCGACATAAGCCATATGATTATCGATTATTTCTGTCACCTGTGTATACTATTTCAATCAAACTTTTATCACTTGTCAATTATCCGACGGCTTGGTCAAAATATACAAATGTTGCATTCAGTAATGTCAGTCATACGGGATTCTTTCGATACACTCGGGCTTTTATTTTATATTTAATAATAAACATTTGTAAATATCGTACGTAGTGAAAAAATTGCCCGGGAAAATGTTCATTCATGAAATATTCACGAGTTTAACGAGGTCTCGCGTAGATTTCTTTTGATTTTCTCTTCAGCGAATGGAAAATCCGCGAAGTAGGGTTTGTGATACTTATTTTCAAAATGAAGTTAAATTCAGCTATTGTCGGTGAACATTCATTCCTTTTTTATTCAAGCTGTAATCTTTTCAAATAGACTCAAAATTTCAAAAGCATCTTCCTAGAATCAGTATTCAAACACTAGTACTATATTATCTTGGGAGCAGTATGAGGCGCCGTTTTACTATTTATTCCCCATTTTCTGATATCAAAAATATTTCTTGATATCAAAATTGAATTCCTGATATCAGAAATTGATTTTTGATATCAGAAAATATTCTTGATATCAGGAATTCAATTTTTGATATCAAGAAATCCTTTTGATATCAGGAATTCGATTTTGATATCAGAAAATAATCTTTATTTCTTGATATCAATAATTCGATTTTGATATCAGAAAATCATTTTTGATATCAAGAAATCCATTTATGATATCAAAAATAGATTTTCTGATATCAAATAATACTGACGATTATTTGATATCAAGAAATACATTTTCTGATGCCAAAAATGATTTTTGATATCAAAATTGAATTCTTGATATCAAGAAATGATTTTTGATATCAGAAAATAAGAAAATATCAATGATTGCCCCTGTGTGTCAATAAAGCATCCGAGCTCACCCATGAGCCATAACATTAGGTCTAGTGTTTGGGTCTTGTTTAAGGAAAGAATATCTCAAGAGTTCATAAGAAGTTTTGTATGCTTGTGTTTTCACATATTAATTATTTTAAGGTTTATAGTCAACAATTATAAGTTCCGCTTCTTTTATAAGCAATTATTGGTTTCCTCTGAAACAGATTTGTGCAGCTAGGTTTTTGTGAAATTAAGCCCCAGTATTTGGTAATATTGTTTTAATTTTTTTCCCCCGTTGTTTATGTTGCGAATTTAGTAAGTCAGTTCTGATTAGTATACAAATCAGGAGATGTGGTATTATTGCCAATGAGACAACTATCAACCAAAGTTCAAATGAAGTGGATGTAAGAAATTATAGGCAATTGTTTGGCCTTCAACAATGAGAAAACCCAATACCGTAAAGTCGGATATAAAATGCCCCGACATGAAAAATATGAAACAATTCAATTTAGAAAGCTAACGGCCTAATTTATAACAAAACATATTACGAAAAACAAATATGACAGACATGAACCAACGACAATTACTGAACTACAGACTTCTGACGTGGGACAGACACATAAAGAATGTGGCGGCCTGGGACACTGGTCACGGTTACATCACAACATAATGTAAGAACAAACTATAAAAATCAGTTGACAAGGTCTTTACTCATCAGATTGATACAAAGAAGAAAAACAGCTAACAAAACACAGACCAGACGTGGCAGGGTAACAACAACAAAAAGACACAAAGTACAGATGTGAGAGTACTCTCAGTTACTGACAGCTAGTTCAAAGCCAATTACAACAAATAAAAAAAATGCATTTCTTGTATTTTCAAATACTTCGTCTATTTCGTCTTTTAACGAGACGTTTTTTGAAAGACTGCTAGTACTTCTTATGTACCGCGCCTTCAGTGGCGGATCCAGAACTTTTTTAAAATAGGGGGCCCACTGACTGCCATAAAAAAAGGGCCCAAACTGTCATGCTTCAGTGATTCCCTATATAATCAACCAAATTTTTCCCATGATAGGTGGGTCCGGGCCCCTGGATCCGCCTATGGCCTTGAAAATATCCTTTAAATACAGTTATTCTATATGAGCCTTTTCTGTGAAGTATTGAAAAGTTTCAGTAGGCTTGATGTACGTTTTCATTTCTAAAATACCTTCATTTTGAAGGCGTTTGTCTTTGTTTTAAACGACTGATCACGACTGTCAAGAAAGTTACAATTCATTCTGAGAAAATTGGTATGTACAATTTAGGTGGGTACATGCATTGTATTAGATATGTAAGGCGAAAAGATCGTGTATTACGTCAGTTGAACCTGAATATATCATCAAGCCATCGTATCTAAATCTTGAACACATCATCAATATTTTTTTTCGATAAGTCAAGTTTTGTTAAACATTTCCAGTATTTAGTAAATTCTTAGATCGACTTATTCCTCCGATTGGGATTGTTCGACGCATTAAAAGTAAATATGTTATATTTTAGAATAATTTCAAAATCTTCAATATATTATCTTGAAGTGCATGGGACTTGAATTTCGTACTAAGTTGGATCGAGGTAATTCAGACTGAGTACTCGTTCAGTTTCGTCAAACTGAAGATTAGTGTACATTTTTTGCTTCAAATATTGTTATTAAATTGCAGTTTTCTATACTAGAGACTTTGAAGCCTAATTCATGTTCATAAAACTTGAAGTGTATTTTGTTTTGTAGCAATGGACCCTTTGTCATCAATCAAATGACCAATATCGTGTAGCGGTACTCCACATGATAAAACAATTGGTATACCGGAAACATTATTTCACATATTCCTGATGTTTGGGCTCATGGGTGAGCTTTGATGCTTTATTGACACACAGGAGCCTTCATTCATTTATTTCTTATTTTCTGATATCAAAAATGATTTTTGATATCAAGAATTCAATTTTGATATCACAAAATCATTTTTGATATCAGAAAATCTATTTCTTGATATCAAAAATAAGAAATATTTTCTGATATCAAAATTCAATTTCTGATATCAAAAATCGATTTCCTGATATCAAAAATGAATTTTTGATATCAGGAATTCAATTTTGATATCAGAAAATCATTTTATTTTTGATATCAAGAAATTGATTTTCTGATATCAAAATAGAATTCTTGATATCAGAAAATCATTTTTGATATCAGAAAATAAGTAATAAATAGTAAAACGGCGCCTCATAGAGCAGAACATTTGCGATAGTCTGTCACCGGAAGTTTGAGGCCGACGCCTTAGGAAAGTATTGCTATAGCAAACTTCCTAAAAACCTTTCTGTAATCCAACAAGTATTGATGTGTTATCAGTATGAATACCTTTCTGTAATCCATACAAGTTATGGTGTTATTTGAGTCCATTAACATTTCTGTTATTGATACAAGTATTGGAGTTGTATTGTCAGTCTGATAACATGGCTGTAATCCAAACAAGTGTTGGTGTATTGTCAGTCTGATAACATGTCTGTAATCCATACAAGTGTTGGTGCATTGTCAGTCTAATAACATGTCTGTAACTCATACAAGTGTAGGGTGCATTGTCAGTCTAACAACATGTCTGTAATCCATACAAGTGTTGGTGCATTGTCAGTCTAATAACATGTCTGTAACTCATACAAGTGTAGGGTGCATTGTCAGTCTAACAACATGTCTGTAATCCATACAAGTGTTGGTGCATTGTCAGTCTGATAACATGTCTGTAACTCATACAAGTGTAGGGTGCATTGTCAGTCTAACAACATGTCTGTAATCCATACAAGTGTTGGTGCATTGTCAGTCTGATAACATGTATGTAATCCATACAAGTGTTGGTGCATTGTCAGTCTAATAACATATTGTCTGTAATCCGTACAAGTGTTGGTGCATTGTCAGTCTAATAACATGTATGTAATCCAAACAAGTGTTGGTGCATTGTCAGTCTAATAACATGTCTGTAATCCGTACAAGTGTTGGTGCATTGTCAGTCTAATAACATGTATGTAATCCAAACAAGTGTTGGTGCATTGTCAGTCTAATAACATGTCTGTAACCCATACAAGGGTTGGGTGCATTGTCAGTCTAATAACATGTCTGTAATCCGTACAAGTGTTGGTGCATTGTCAGTCTAATAACATGTATGTAATCCAAACAAGTGTTGGTGCATTGTCAGTCTAATAACATGTCTGTAACCCATACAAGGGTTGGGTGCATTGTCAGTCTGATAACATGTCTGTAACCCATTCAAGGGTTGGGTGCATTGTCAGTCTGATAACATGTCTGTAACCTGTTATAATATCTGTCACGTTATATACTGTACAATGTCTCATGTTTGTTGCTTATATTATAATAATTGTTAATTGTAAATGCCCCCTGTGGGACCATGATTGGAATAATTAAATATTTGATTTGATTTGATTTGATTTGTAACCCATACAAGTATTATGTGCATAGTCAGTTCAAACACATGTAAGTAACCCATACAAGTGTTGGGTGCATTGTCAGTCTCATAACATATCTGTAATCCATACAAGTGTTGGTGCATTGTGAATTGTCAGTCTAATAACATGTATGTAATCCATACAAGTGTAGGGTGCATTGTCCGTCTAATAACATGTCTGTAATCCATACCAGTGTTGGGTGCATTGTCAGTCTAATAACAAGTAAATTTGAAGTAAAGCTAAAAGATACCATAGATACTGCTTCGTACCTTGAGTTTTGACAATAAATTCAGTGAAGGCTGGTTGAGAGCTAAGCTTTGACAAAAAGAAAGCACTTCAACTTTTCCGTTTTGAACTTTGTTTTGGGACTTACTCAGATTTGGTACAACATTTTGAAATTTTGGTATTCAATGCTCTTCAACTTCTCAATTGATGATTTGGCCTCTTAACTGTTTTGACTGGAGGGCCACTGATGAATTTCATGTAGTTGAAAAATTTGTCTGGTGTATCAAATTTTAAGCCTGGTATCTTTGAAGAGATTTCACATAGCAACACTCTAACATATCCCACAAAGGGATTATTTATCTCTCAGTTTATATGATATTCAAGAAACTGTTTCTTATGAGAATTTCTTTGATTGAAGGTTGCTGCTTACATGAAAGCTACTGAACCAAGGCAAAATATAAATTAGTCATTAAAATGTTGACATCTACATAATATCTTGGTTGACCATTTTGGACTATATGTATCACACATTACCATGGATATGTTTCTTTTTGTCATAGTCACAATTTCATCTTCCTTTTCTCATTTATGAACTATCACTGGATAGGTCATTTGATTATAAAAGAGAGGCGAAAGATACCAAAGAAATGTTCAACCTGACAATGCCACGGCAAAAAACGAAAAACGATGAAAGGACAAACAACAGTACACAAAACACAACATAGACAAGAGGCTGTCAGAGTGACAGCAAACTGGATTTTCCTGCAGAGGTCAAACCCTGAACAGTTGAGTAAGTATGGACACTACATTTAAGCTTAAAACAGCTCTGAATTTGGATTGTGATTGAATATTTGACACAGCATAGGTTTGTGACACAAAATGAATGTGGTCAAAGAACTGAAATATTTGAAATTGGACATTAAAATACCTATTATGGTCCAATATCCAAAATCTAAGTACATATTAGCATATCAAAGAACCCCCAGTATTCAATTTTTGAGGAAATTAAACAAAAGTTTAATTTAGGACCCTTTGGACCTCAATGTGGTTTTATCTTATTAATAATGAAAAGAATTACAGGCTTAGATTAAGCATTTCAAAGAACCCTATATATATTCAATTTATGTTGAAATCAAACACAGTTTAATTTTGGACCCCAATTTGGACCAACTTGAAAACGGCCCAAAATCAGAAATCTAAATATATGTTTATTAATAGACAATATAAGCTTAGTTTTAATGGAGTTCACTTCATCTCAAAAAAAAAAAAAAGCATTCAGAAAATTAGTTTTTACAGAATAACAAACAAACTTGCCACAAAATTCTTCAAACAATTTATCAAAGAAAAGAAGAAAAAATCCAAAATTTTATTTATCATTAATACAATGTCTTTTCAAAATCTATAAAACTTATCAGTAACAAGAAATAATTGTAACAGGATGCTGTAACGAAGTCTCGCAAACAAAGCTCCAATAATTTGTCATTCCCATGGTGGCCTGACATTGGGCAAAGTCCAGTACAAATTGGTTTGTGATATGCATAAGTGACGCCTATGTTTTGACCTTGTATGAGATTCAAATCTTCTTGAAATTACGAACAGGAATACATATGGTTTAGGGGTGGAGATCTCGACCGTTTACAAGTTCTCAAAGGAGGGGGTGATCCCCAGGGGACTCGCCTTACATTTCATTAGATTTGTTTTATTGTCCCATACAAGAATATATATGGTGGGGGTGGGGGTTACCCCCATGGACTTCCCCTATATTTCATTTGATTTGTTTAATAGTCCCATACAATAATATATATGGTTTAGGGGTGGGGATCTCTACTGTTTACAAGTTCTCCAACAGGAGGGGGTGGGGGTGACCCCAGGGGACTCGCCTTTTATTTCATCTGATTTGTTTTATTTTCCCATACAAGAATATATATGGTTTCATGGTGGGGAGCTTGACCGATTACAAGTTTTCAAAAAGAAGGGGGTGGGGGTGACCCCCCTGGACTTCCCCTATATTACATTTAATTTGTGTTATTGTCCCATACAAGAATATATATGGTTTAGGGGTGGGGATCTCGACCATTTACAAGTTCTTAAACAGGAGGGGGGTGGGGGTGACCCCAGGGGACTCACCTTATATTTCATTTGATTTGTTTTATTGTCCCATACAAGAATATATATGGTTTCGGGGTGGGGATCTTGACCGTTTACAAGTTTTCAAAAAAAAGGGGGGTGGGGGTTACCCAAGGGGACTCGCCTTATATTTCATTTGATTTGTGTTATTGTCCCATACAAGAATATATATGGTTTAGGGGTGGGGATCTCGACCGTCTACAAGTTCTCAAATAGGAGGGGGTGGGGGTTACCCCAGGAGACTGGCCTTTTATTTCATTTGATTTGTTTTATTGTCCCATACAAGAATATATATGGTTTAGGGGTGGGGATCTTGACCGTTTACAAGTTTTCAAAAAAAAGGGGGGTGGGGGTTACCACAGGGGAACTGGCCTTTTATTTCATTTGATTAGTTTTATTGTCCCATACAAGAATATATATGGTTTCAGGGTGGGGATCTTGACCGTTTACAAGTTTTCAAAAAGAAGAGGGGTGGGGGTGAACCCGTGGACTCCCCCAATAGTTCATTTGATTTGTTTTACTGTCCCATACAAGAATATATATGGTTTAGGTGTGGGGATCTCGACCGTTTACAAGATAAAAGCACATTCTCAAATTGAAGGGGGGTGGGGGTAAGAATATATATGGTTTAGGGAGACTTAATTATCTTCAAAATGTCTAAAAATGAACAGTAAATTTCAAACTTCATTTATACAGTCCTATTAGTAAATTTCAAACTTTATATATACAGTCCTACAGATCTTATCAGGAAACAGAAAATTTTCAAATAAATCTGTCACTCCAATGATTATCATATGCTAAGATATAACCCAGATCTAATTAATGATTAATAATAATGTAATTAACTTCAAAATGTCTAATAATATAGCTTATAATCATCACCACTTAGGAAATAGAAAATTTTCAAATAAATCTGTCACTCCAATTTTTATTGTGAGATAAGACAAATCATAACATGATAACAAGAGTAAAATATTTAAAAATTCCACTTTTGGATATTAAAAATGGCGATAACTCAAAAAGGAGAAATACTAAAATCTTGAAAATTGAACTAGACCTTCATTAAGTCCCAAGAAACAACATATTTAAATTTGAAAAAAAATTTGTTAAAGCGTTTTCATGTTATTGTCCTGACACTGTTTGGCAGCGGCCCGCCGTACATCCCCATTTTAATAACCGATATTTCCTTCGAAAATCCGGTTAAAAATTAAAAACTGAGCAACCTGCACCCCACCAAAAACTGGGGGTGCTCTGGAAAGGTAAGCAGATAAAATGTCATAAACAATATGGAGAAGAGGAGCTGCTTACCCTTCTGGAGCATTTCCCAGATTGAGCAGAGTTTATATTCATTCCGTTTATAATCTTTCACTGTAATGTTTTCTGATCTATAGTTTTTCTTTCACTTTTGACCAAGATGCTGTTTTTTTTTCTTCAACTGATAATAGAGTATGCTGAACAGTTTATACACTTTCTTTGTAAAACATTTGTGTTGTAAAATTATATGAATTTAAAGGTTTACCAGACAGACAATGACGAACAACCAGTCCTAGGTGAGCCAATATAAAAGGAGAGGAAAGGATATATAGCACTCAAATGACACAAAAAGAACAACAACAAAAATCATTTCGAGGGCAACAATTTTATTCTCCCACAGAAGTTATGTGCCTTTACTATGTCAAGTGTAAATCGCCCTATTTCTAGATGAGCAATGAATAAATCTTACAGGCACTGTCAAATTAAATTGTAATTTTGTCCTAAAATACAGTGGGTAATTTCTGACACCTGAAAACAAACTATGTTGGTTGGGACCACAATTTTTTTGAAATTTTGACCTTCTCCAGAAAACAATACAGATGGAAGTTAGGTCAACAAAAGTTAATAGACCTTTCTGAGAAATTAACTCTATATAATTAAGCAATTATTGATAAGAAGCTAGGAAGATCAAACATAAGAATCTTTTCAAACTTGTTACATTGCCACCACTAGAAAATAACAACCAAATTTCATCTTCAATGACATGCTAATTAAAATAAATATTCAAATATAAAAAAAGGTTTACAAAAAAGTATACATTTATTAACAAGCAACAATAATGCACCAATTAATTCAGTTTAACAGCTTCTTAGGAAATTGTTTTATTCTATTACAGTAAACTCGTCTTTGAACTGAAAGACTGGCTCCTTGTTGATGTGCTGCTTTCTATCTGCCTATATGGGTCCAGGCGTAATCCTAGACATTTGTATGATTTTAATCCAATCCAACCTGCTTTATGTCTTTCTCAGAATTGAAGTCGCTTTACCAAACCAACTGTAAAATGAAATTATGAATAAATTAAAAAAAGTGCTGTTATTATGTTTTTGTAGTTAATCATTGAATGATATTCGACAAATTTCTCAAAGTACAACTTTTTTCTATAATGTGTTTCTGAAGACAGACAAATGAACTATACAATCTACTGTAGTTTAAAAATATTCCAACAACATTATTGATGACAGTTTAATAACTGAATTAGACAATTTTTCCCTAACATTATCAATGATCCATAGCAAAGCCTTTTATGAAACTGTATATTTACAATAGGTTTGGAAGCAAACAAATTTAAACAATCAAAGTGCTGGATAGCACCTCTGGGAAGTTTGCAACTATAGGTTATAGATGTGTATTATTTCAAATATGTATTTAATCACAGCTTTGATGTTTTTAACTAAACCATTTTCTTTTCAGCAATTATCAAAATTTTTTTTTCATTGTTTGTCATTTAAATTTGATATTTTCTATTGAAACCTTAAACTGTTGTTCTAAAATAATCAAATATATATTAAGCTCTGTTAAATTTCTTTATGTGCCCATGCCATATCTAGGGCCTCTGATTTTATAGTATTTTTTTCTATTTGTAACTGGGCATAACCCTAACCATAACAGTAAAATGACAGCACAAAATTCAAACTTGATCTTGGTTTTGTGGTTAAAAGTATTGTGTATAAGTTTCGTAACATTTGGTTGAGGCACACTAAAGTTAGAGCACGGAATTGAAAAAAAATTTGTATGTGTTCCGCAGAACCCAGTGTCTCGCCTACTTTTGCTGTTAATCGCAGGCTCAACAAAAATGAGGAAAAAAATAAATAAAAATATTCCTCTCTATACTATCTTTTGATTGTAAGAAGCTTCTGTCCAAGTTTGGTAAAAATCCAGGATAGTTTATGAATCTAATAAATGTTTTAAAAAATTTAACTGCAGACTGTATGTAATGTTAACTGGAAGAAAAGCTAAGTCCATTAATAAGTAAAATATGGAAAAACAAGAACAAAATTTTAACTAAATTTCCTTCTAGATACTCGCTTTCGATCATAAACAAGCTTCTGTCCAAGTTTGGTACAAATCCAGGATAGTTTAAGATAGTTATTAAATTTCAAAAACTTTAGCCACAGAGTGAATGTAATGTTTCCTGGCAGAAAATTAAGTCCATTTATAAGTAAAATACTGAAAAATGGATTTTTTTACAAAATTTACTTCTGGATACTATCGTATGATCATAAACAAGCTTCTGTCCAAGTTTTGTAGAAATCCAGGATAGTTTAAGAAAGTTATTAAAATTTCAAAACTTTAACCACAGAGTGAATATTTGTGGACACCGCCGACAATATGTAGGATCGATATGTCTCGCTTTTCGACAAAAGTTGAAGGCTCGACAACAATCACAATTTTTAAATTTGTAAAGGGAATAACTCAATTTTAAATTTGTAAAGGGCATAACTCTAGAACAGTAAAACTGATGCCACCAAAACTCAAATCTAAACAGTGTTTTGTGTATAAGTTTCATAACATTTGTTTGAGACAAACTAAAGTTAGAGATCATAAACAAAAATTCAAGCAACTTTTCCATTTGTTAAGGAGCATAACTCTAGTATTGTAAAATCGACACCACCAAAATTCAACTTTACCTGTGTTTTGTGGAAATAAGTATTAGTATAAGTTTCATACAATTTGGTTTAGGAAAACTAAAGTTAGAGAACAGAAACCAATTTTTGATGTATGGACGTATGTACAAGTAAGGGATGTACATACTTACAGACGAAAAAGGGTAAAACTTAATACGGTGGGGACATAACAATAGCAGTATGATGACAGGAATAAAAGTTTATAAACACTAGATTCATAGAGGTGCTTATAACCCTGTAACACATTTTATATTTGATGCTGTGAAATTTAGCTTTGAGGCAATAACATTTGAGATTTTTGGTGCGTCATAATCATTTGGACTAGCACTAAGAGTAAGAAAGTCATTTTGCTATTACATGGACAGATCATTTAATCATGTAAATAATTGCTACAGCACTTGTCTTGATACACTGAGTTATTCTAAGTAGAAGTTGACTTGTAATGATTTGTGTACAAATGTTATTGTTAATCGTAACAATGAGGAGGCTGTGATATGTATGAACTGTCGTTGAGTCAATGTTTTCAGCTGTCAGTTTGATCCACATGACTGAGCATGCTGGACGAGTGAAGGTCCTTAAATCAACATTGGAATGTGAAATAGCTAGTATTTAAATAGCGGAATTTAAAGTTTTCAAATGTTTTTGGCATCAAAACCTTCCGATCGATGTTTTGACAAAACATGCACTTTTCTATTTTAGCCGGTATTTACCTTTACTCATCCTTGGCGTGTGACATAAGCCATATGATAATCGAGTATTTCTGTCACCTGTGTATAATTGTTCAATCAAACTTTTATCACTTGTCAATTATCCGACAGCTTGGTCAAAATATAAACATGTTAAAAGTATGTTGCATTCAGTAATGTCAGTCATACAGGATTCTTCGATACACTCGGGCTTTTACTTTATATTTAATACTAAACATTTGTAAATATCGTACATAGTAAAAATGCGCGGAAAATGTTCATTCATGAAACGATGTCTCGCGTAGATTTCTTTTGATTTTCTCTTCAGCGCATGGAAAATCCGCATAGTAGTGTTTGTAATAATCATTTTCAAAATGAAATTAAATTCACCTGAATTGTCGGTGAACATTCATTCCTTTTTATTCAAGCTGTAATCTTTTCAAAAGGACTCAAAATTTCAAAAGCATCTTCCTAGAATCAGAATTCAAACACTAGTACTACATTATCTTGGAGCAGAACATTTGCGATAGTCTGTCACCGGAAGTTTGAGGTCGACGCCTTAGGAAAGTATTGCTATAGCAAACTTCCCAATAAAACTATCATAACCTGAATCTTGTCCCTGGAATTTGCGTTTTAAGTTTGGTTTTGTCTCTGGTGGTTTTCCTGCTTTAGGTAATAGATGACCTGGTGTTGGTGGTGGTTTGTTACTAAAATAGTCCATTTTCAGTGACTGAAAAATAATGAATATCTGTGTAGCTTATTTATATCTTGTTTTTTATTGATGGTGTCAGTTTACAGAATTAAACTGTAGACATAGATATAGGTCTCACTGGTGCTTTTATAGGAAGAATTGTTCATCTGAAAATAAGCTGATCTTTGCAAAAAAATCTAAATAATTGTCCAGTATTGCTTTTTTTTTAAATTATCTGTATTTTAACATATTGACCTTTATAAAATATGTTTAAATTTACTTTAGAATCTAAATAACCTCCATTTTTCTGTGAGAAAATGCATATAGAGAATCATTAACCTATAATAAGGACTGGTCAAGTCTGAATCAAAAACTGTAAACACATGTTGATATCAACAAATCTGTAAGTTGAAAGGTCCACTGTGAATTTAAGATGAAGCAATAAAGCTGATTTTCCTTTCTTTTTGTCAGCTGTGTGTGGAGTTTTGTGTCATTAATAAACAAATTCTCATAGATTCTTTTCCGTTACTTATGTTCCAACTTAAGAGTCAAACCTGTATCAAGCAGTTGCTCATTGGGAATTCCAAAAGTTACCTTTAAAGGGACGTGACCTCTTAAATGAGGTTCCTATGGTATCAACAGTATCATCATTAATCTACAACAATTTTATATATACCTCTGTAGCTGAACATCTCTGTAGTGGATCCATGGCCAGTAATTTTTTCATTAAACACAATAAATCTTCTGTAGCAGCTATAAACACATCTTTTAGATCATATCCAGGGAATACCTTAAACTTCACATAGTCTGGTAAATCTTTCATACTCTGTAATATAAAACATGGATCATACCCTAGGAAATATCTTAAACTACACTGGTGTGGTAAATCTTTCATTCTCTGTAACATAAAATCTAATATCGTATCCAGAGAATATCTTAAACTTGTTATGCCAGAAAATCGCCTTTTAATTGTAGCCAACAAAAGACACAAATCAATAATAAAATTTAACAATATTTTTATACACTAGTTTACAAGAAGTATTACACAAAGAGTAATGTCAACTTAACTGTCAAAATATGAGTCCAATCTTTTCTTTATCCGAAATCTTCTGGGAATCCACAGAATATTACATCCAATAGGTCACAATCTAGTATAATGCAGTTTTCAATAAAAGTGTCAATCCAACTGCTGAGAATGTTGATGTCTATGTCTATCGATGTCTAAGTCTATCTATGTCTCTGTCTAAATCTCTATATTCAACTAACTTTTGGATCTGCATTTAAATACTCAAACGGAAATTTCTAGACAACGCTAGAAATATAAATTACGCATCTTTTGTTATGATCATTCTGGAAACGTTATGTAAGTGAAATAGAAAGTTCTAATCATTCCATTAGTATCAATGATTGTTCCAGTGATTTCTAAACTGCATAGTTGTAACACAATGTATTTTATTTTGTACACAATGTAAACATGTAAACATTCTTAGGCCAAACAAAACAAGTTAGGCCAACTAAATAAATATAATAGTTACAATATCATAACACCTCCCCCCTTAAAAAAAGTTTGAGTGTAACAAAAACTTTTCATGAATAATATGTACAAAATACATAGTACATACACAGTGTTTTAATAAGTTCTAGATAAAGCATCTGCTATTACATTATCTTTACCTTTAATATGTTTTACAATAACATCATATTCCTGTAACAATAAACTCCACCTAGTCAATCTCTGGTTCTTGTTTCTCATTTTATGTATGAAGGTGAGAGGATTATGATCAGTATAAACAAGAATAGGATGCACAGTGGGATTTAAATATACATCAAAATGTTGAAGTGCAGACAACAGTGCAAAACACTCTTTTCAATAGTTGAATAATTTTTCTGATGTTTATTTAATTTTTAGAAAAATATGATATAGGTTTTCAACATTATCATCTGTTTCCTGATATAAAACAGCTCCAACTCCTACATCGCTTGCATCAACGGCAAGTTTAAATTGTTTTCAAAATCTGGAGTGATCAGAACTGGATTATTAATTTAAAGTGATTTGCTATTTTCAAAAGCGTTTTGACAATTTTCACTCCAGATGAATTTAGAATCTTTCCGTAAAAGATGAGTCAATGGTTGAACAACAGTTGCAAAATTTGAACAGAATTTCCTGTAAAATCCAATCATGCCTAAATATCTCATAAGTTGTTTTTATTTGTAGGAGGAGGAAATTTGGTAATTGCATCCACTTTAGCTGTAATAGGTTTCACCTGTCCTTGGCCAACTGTGTGCCCTAAATAATCAACAGTGGCCTGACAAAATTCACTTTTACAAAGATTAACAGTCAAATTTGATTGGGACAATCTATCAAAAGTATCATATAAATGTGTTAAATTCTCTTCCCAGCTATCACTACATACAATAAGATCATCAATATAAGCATAACAACAGTCTAAATCTTTTATAACATTATTGATCATTCTTTGAAATGTAGCTGGAGCACTTTTCATGCCAAACGGCATTACAGTATATTAAAATAAGCCATCTGGTGTGACAAAAGCTGATATTTCTCGAGCTCTCTGTGTCAATGGGACTTGCCAGTAACCTTTCAATAAATCAAATTTGCTCACAAATTTTGCTTGTCCAATGTTATCAATGCAGTCGTCTATCCTTGGAATCGGATAGGAATCAGATTTTGAAACAGAATTTACTTTTCTGAAATCAGTTACGAAACGAAAGGTTTTATCTGGTTTGGGAACAAAGAGACAAGGAGAGCTCCATTCACTGTTACTCGGCTCAATAATATCATTGTCAAGCATATATTTAATTTCTTGTCTCATAAATTCAAGTTTTAGTGGATTGAGTCGGTAATGATGTTGCTTAAATGGAGAAGCATCACCTTCATTGACATCATGACAAACAGCAGTGGTTTTGTGTGGCACATCTGGAAAAAGATTTTTGAAAGAAAATACCAAAGCTTTTAATTTTCTCTACGATCAAAAGACAGATGTGCAAGTTTTGAATCTAAATTTGACAAAATTTCTGAATTTTTCAATCTAACTGTCTCTTCCATAGTTTTAGAACTAAAAGGAGGTTCAATTATATCTGGTTTGTCATGATTGTTCTCCAATTTAACCATGGCTAAAATGGCAACTGGTTTACTCTCACCTTCATTAGTACGCTCAAAATATGGTTTTAACATATTAATGTGACACACTCTATTTTGTTTACGCCGACCTGGTGTTTTTACAATATAATTCAAATCACTGATTTTACTCTCAATGGTATAAGGACCACAATATTTAGCTTGTAATGGATGTCCAGGGACTGGCAAAATACAAGTACCTTATCACCTGGCTCAAAAACTCTGTCCCTGGCATCTTTATCATACCATATTTTCATCTTATTCTGAACAGTTTTAAATTGTTCTGAGCAATTTGACAAGCTTTTTCTTTTCTTTTCTCCATCTCTAATCTTTCCTTCATTTCAAGTTCTGCCTGTTTTAATTTAAATTCATCTTCTTTTCTTTTCTTTTCTCCATCTCTAATCTTTCTTCTTTTCCAATTGTTTTAATTTAAATTCATGTTCTAATTCAAGCTGTTTTAATTTGAAAGCATCAACATTTTCGACCTTGAGTTCAAGAGCCTCTTCACCTAAAATTTCTCGTCAACTAATTTGTCTATTACCAAATTTTTATAATTTGTTTTCTCATAGATACTCTAAAGTCTAATTTCAGATGTTTAGCAAGCAACACTAATTCCTCTTTCTTTAAATTATCAAACTTCTCCAGGTCTGGCGTTTTCAAAATTTACCGGCATCAAATGCCATATTGTAGAATTTTGTTGGCTAATTCTAATAAAATATACTGAAAAATTTTCAATGAGATATTTACGTTATCCTGAACACGAGCCCCAATTTCTGTTATGCCAGAAAATCGCATTTTAATTGTAGCCAACAAAAGACACAAATCAATAATAAAATTTAACAATATTTATTATACACTAGTTTACAAGAAGTATTACACAAAGAGTAATGTCAACTTAACTGTCAAAATATGAGTCCAATCTTTTCTTTATCCGAAATCTTCTCGGAATCCACAGAATATTATATCCAATAGGTCACAATCTAGTATGATGTAGTTTTCAATAAAAGTGTCAATCCAACTGCTGAGAATGTTGATGTCTATGTCTATCGATGTCTAAGTCTATCTATGTCTCTGTCTAAATCTCTATATTCAACTAACTTTTGGGTCTGCATTTAAATACTCAAACAGAAATTTCTAGACAACGCTAGAAATATAAATTACGCATCTTTGTTATGATCAGTCTGGAAACGTTATGTAAGTGAAATAGAAAGTTCTAATCATTCCATTAGTATCAATGATTGTTCCAGTGATTTCTAAACTGCATAGTTGTAACACAATGTATTTTATTTTGTACACAATGTAAACATAGAAAATGAAAGGATATGGAGTAAATGTACATGGGACAAAATCGCAAACAATACATAGAAAACATAGAAAATTATCAATGAACAGGGCTTTTATTCCTGTTCTTCATCTTGACAGTTGTCGAGGGTCTTCAACAATGAACAAATCATTCATACCCTACAACAAGGTCAAGACGGCCCCTAGCGTCGACTTAAGCGGTACTATTGATAAAAATAAAGTAATTTTGAAAGACATCGATCGCCGCTAAAATATGCCTTGAAGTTACACATGTCGGGAGCGGTCAATGAATTACATAATTTATAATAAGGGCGAGGTTATTGAACATATATTTGTCATACATTGCCCAACAAAAGACCAATAATTTCAAACAACAAATGATAGACAATACATATAAAACTAAACAACAAATGATAGACAGCACGGGCACATCGAAATATTTGTAAGAAAACCTAGCAGTTTAAAATAGTATGAAAGGGCAATATACAAAACAGATGACCAGACCAGTATTTTGAAGAAATTTAACCAAACATGAAATTTTGACGGTGTATTAATATGAGAAATTCTCACATGAACAAGCACACCATAACTGTAAATATTATAAGAGCATACACCTCAAGCACGGGAAACGTTCTACTGCCTCCACACAGCACTAGAGACAAACTCTAGAATCAATAGAAAATGAAAGGATATGGAGTAAATGTATATGGGACAAAATCACAAACAATACATAGAAAACATAGAAAATTATCAATGAACAGGGCTTTTATTCCTGTTCTTCATCTTGACAGTTGTCGAGGGTCTTCAACAATGAACAAATCATTCATACCCTACAACAAGGTCAAGACGGCCCTAGCGTCGACTTAAGCGGTACTATTGATAAAAATAAAGTAATTTTGAAAGACATCGATCGCCGCTAAAATATGCCTTGAAGTTACACATGTCGGGAGCGGTCAATGAATTACATAATTCATAATTACGGCGAGGTTTTGAACATATATTTGTCATACATTGCCCAACAAAAGACCAATAATTTCGAAACAACAAATGATAGACAATACATATAAAACTAAACAACAAATGATAGACAGCACGGGCACATCGAATTATTTGTAAGAAAACCTAGCAGTTTAAAATAGTATGAAAGGGCAATATACAAAACAGATGACCAGACCAGTATTTTGAAGAAATTTAACCAAACATGAAATTTTGACGGTGTATTAATATGAGAAATTCTCACATGAACAAGCACACCATAACTGTAAATATTATAAGAGCATACACCTCAAGCACGGGAAACGTTCTACTGCCTCCACACAGCACTAGAGACAAACTCTAGAATCAATAGAAAATGAAAGGATATGGAGTAAATGTACATGGGACAAAATCGCAAACAATACATAGAAAACATAGAAAATTATCAATGAACAGGGCTTTTATTCCTGTTCTTCATCTTGACAGTTGTCGTAGGGTCTTCAACAATGAACAAATCATTCATACCCTACAACAAGGTCAAGACGGCCCCTAGCGTCGACTTAAGCGGTACTATTGATAAAATAAAGTAATTTTGAAAGACATCGATCGCCGCTAAAATATGCCTTGAAGTTACACATGTCGGGAGCGGTCAATGAATTACATAATTTATAATTACGGGCGAGGTTTTTGAACATATATTTGTCATACATTGCCCAACAAAAGACCAATAATTTTGAAACAACAAATGATAGACAATACATATAAAACTAAACAACAAGTGATAGACAGCAAGGGGCACATCGAAATATCTGTAAGAAAACCTAGCAGTTTAAAATAGTATGAAAGGGCAATATACATAACAGATGACCAGACCAGTATTTTGAAGAAATTTAACCAAACATGAAATTTTGACGGTGTATTAATATGAGAAATTTTCACATGAACAAGCACACCATAACTGTAAATATTATAAGAGCATACACCTCAAGCACGGGAAACGTTCTACTGCCTCCACACAGCACTAGAGACAAACTCTAGAATCAATAGAAAATGAAAGGATATGGAGTAAATGTACATGGGACAAAATCGCAAACAATACATAGAAAACATAGAAAATTATCAATGAACAGGGCTTTTATTCCTGTTATTCATCTTGACAGTTGTCGAGGGTCTTCAACAATGAACAAATCATTCATACCCTACAACAAGGTCAAGACGCCCCTAGCGTTGACTTAAGCGGTACTATTGATAAAAATAAAGTAATTTTGAAAGACATCGATCGCCGCTAAAATATGCCTTGAAGTTATACATGTCGGGAGCGGTAAACATTCTTAGGCCAAACAAAACAAGTTAGGCCAACTAAATAAATATAATAGTTACAATATCATAACAAACTCCATATACATGTAGTTAAGTGAATCTTTCATACTCTGTAATATGAAATATGGACAACAGCCTGGGATTATCTTAAACTTCATATACATTCTTCATGTGGCTGTCTTTGCTCTGAGCTCTATTGCTGTCAAGTCAACATCCGGTATTAGAACATGTTAGTTCACGGAATCCCTATCAAAATTAAGAAGTAATCGATTTCATGTCAGTAAATGTCCTTGATTACCCTTATGATTAAACTTATTGCCTCAAGTCATAAAATATAAAGGTATTAAAAAGGGGATTGAAAAAAATGTCTGGCTAGCTAAAAAAAATTGGAAACCCTGTATAAATGTATATGTTTAAAAAAATGTTAACTCTACACTTACTGCCCATGTCTCATCAGATGGTGTACCTAGCATCTGGAATATTCTACTTAACTGGTCTAAATCTGAATCTCCTGGTAGAAATGGTACCTATAAAAATCAGGTTATCCTAAATATTGTCACAGTTTAAGCATTTTCATTAAGTTAAAGAAGATTTATCTTGAATGATATATCCCATATACTCAGTATATGTTACTGATGGTGTATGATCTCATTTTTGTATAATTTGTCATGTATGGTACAGATCTAGGTATGCATAAGGTATTTGCAAATTCTGAATAAATGTTTACACCATATAGCCTTTAACTCATCATCTGCAAGTTCTCACAGTTTTATGAACACTTACCTATATTATGTAAATTTACAAACTGAGCTCTAATTAAAGGTCTACGGTACATGCACTTCGAATAGGTTTCACTGTACATGAATGTAAAATCTCAAAGAATTCTGTCAATAAACACGGTACTATTTAAATATCTTTTAAGTTATTTTTGATCCACTTAGTTTTGAAGTTATTTCCCATTCCTTATTTTCTTCCAGCTAGTTTGGGAGTTATCTCCTCCGTTTCATCCACTAAGTTTGGAGTTATCCCCCATTATCAAGGTATAGATTTAATACCATTCAATTCTTTAAGTCAACATTTATCTTTTTCACAGTTTCTTATGCTCTAAAGTCCTTGTTATTCTTGATCTTGATCTCAGACGTATTCTTCAATTATCCTCTGTTAAATCTTAAATCATTTGTCAAAAATATTTTCATCTTATCTTCTGAATCAGGATTGGGCCTTTATTTTTACGAGAATTCATCATTTACACTTATCAGGAATCGAGAATTAAGGTGGTGGTGAGAGGTTTTCTTTGTAAATATATTACTGTATGATGCTTTTTGATAAAATGCATTTTTTATTATACATACTGTTGGTTGCACAATCAATAAATACAAAAACTAAATCTAAACTAAATTGCAAAATCAATAAATACCGTAACTCTATACAATTATCATTATCTTGATGTGCTCCATGGTTGTCTAAATAGAGAATATCATATGGCTTTTCAATATCACATCCGTATCAACCGAGACACCAATATAATCCCAAGAGCTCTGCTCGAGGATTATATTGGTTGAGGGTTGATACGTGTGTGATATTGAAAAGCCATATCATATACACTTTATTATATACATATACCTCACGTAAATGTTTTTATGTGACATGACGTCATACAGATAAGGAGGTTTGAAATGACGTCATAAAATTATATAGGTTTGACATGCCGTCATACATAATAGGAGTTTGATAAAGCCTTTATTTGCAACAGTGACTGCAATCGATGACGTGATGTCATACAGATTAAAGGTGTGATAAAGCCTTTGCAACAGTGCTGATATCGATATCATCATGGGTGGCTGATACAGCACGTTTGCTAATGATTGTATTACATACAATTTATCTGTATTTACTACTAAGTATATAATAAATGTTTTTATTGTTTGTGTATACATGTATTACTATGAGATTATTGGGCAAACTATAAGAATATTATTCAGATTTTTTTTACATTCTGGAATTTATATACTACTCAGTATCTGTGTTTTTGCAGAAAGGTGTGAGCTTTTTCTCTGTACTGAAAGCCTCAGTGTTACAGATAGATTAAAAACAGCAATAAAAGCGCTATTCTTTTGCTTTGAGTTTTGTCAAACTTGTGTATTAAGAGATAACTTATATTTTATTGGGAATACATAAAGTAAAAGTTCTCCAAAAAATACAGCACAATGTGTCTATAATGCAAATCTAAATTTAAGTAAAAGTTCATCCAGAAAACATCCTAATGCAAATTACTCAATATTAAGAATTAGGAACCCTTAGTAAAATATCTGCCAGTCAACATCCTACAACCAATGTATCTATATTCAGAATTAACAAACCCTGAGTAAAAGTTCTGCCAGTATACACCCAACTGCCCACATGTCTACACCAGTCCCATATTGCCTTGCTCCAAACAAAAGTTCTGGACATCTATACCACCTAGACATAAAAACATGTTAAGTATCATTGATGTTTATTCAACAACTTTAACTTTGGCAAAATGTGCCAGGTCATAACTCTTGTACAACAAGTGTTAAACTATGTCAAATTCAGTTGTACAGAAGAACAAGAGTAAAATGCTTCTGCAACTATTTTCACAAAAAAATGTAAGAATTAAAATTGATCATAAGTTATACTGGAATGTTCATTACTTAAAGAGAATTTTTACTCAAGATACTTTGTGAAAAGAGCTGCTGATGTTTGTTTATTCTTAACTAATTAAATTTGTGTACAATTATACCCTACAAAGTTGGAATGACTCAAATATGCAATAAGCAATTATTCTATGTTAGCTTGAGCTGCAAGTGAAAACCAATTGAGTTTGATAACATTGTCCTGTATACAAGTACAGTGTAACCTGTGTTATCCAACACACTGGGGGACCAGAAAAAAAATGTCGGATTAAGCAGGGTGTTGGAATACTCAGGTATTTTTCTGCAAGGATATGCATATTTTGGGACCATGAAAATGTGTTGGTTAAAGCAGGATGTTGGAATACTCAGGTGTCGGATTAGGCAGGTTGCACTGTATACATAAAAAAAATGTTTTCTACAAATAACACAAGAAAACAAACTGTCTACATCCTGGTCTTTTGTTCTCTGCTGACTAGTTGTCTCATTGGAAATCATCTAATTCTATATTTGTCTTTATGATATTGTGATTTTTATAGAAGAAATTGTAATGTGTAATATCTGTTATCAAAGTAATGCAGTACATTGGTCTATAGTTCCTGCATATCATTCTTTTTAGCTGTATTTTTGACATTATTACATGGATGTAAATTCTGATCATCTCTATTTATTGATCATAATGACTACACCATGATTCAATGACTCCGTATACACCCACTACAATTTAGTTAAATTTACTTACAGCTAAACTATCAAACTTATCTAGTTACTTGGTTGTTATACACACTTGGAATTGGTAAAACTACTGGTAGCTTTACCTTAAAACTTACCTAGTAACAACTTGATTGGTATATACTCTTGATGGTGATCCAAAAAATTTGGCCAAACCAAAATCTCCCAATTTCAGTAAGCCCTGATCATTGATTAATAAATTATTGGGTTTCAAGTCCTGAAAACAGATAACAGACTGTTTTATTTAACATGATTTGTCCATTTTCACTTAAAAATGTGTCGAAGCATTTGAAATATCTACAATTTATGCAGGGATAATTCTACTATATTTACCCCCTCCAACAAATAAAATTTGAATTGTCATGTTATTTGCATTTTTCTCCCATCAAATCAAATCAAAAATAACTAGAGGCTCTAAAGATCCTGTGTTGCTCACCTTTGTCTATGTGCATATTCAACAAAGGACACTCTCCAACATTGTAGATGAGAATAGAATTCATGACAAAAATCTGTTTTGTTGATTTTGTATTGCTGATCATTTAGTCTGTTTGATTCTCTCTATCTTCTTAGTTTTTGATCAAAACACAAAAGAGGTGTAAAAAAAAATCCTCATTTAAGGGAATTCACTCCTATAAAGAGTGACAGTCTATATAGCTACTAACTATATCGACAAAATTTGGCTTGTTAGTAGATCTTGCCTTGCTGATCATTTTTGTGATTTAAAGTGTCTATTTATCTTTTATAATTTTTATCATATAAGGCAAAACTAAAAAAAAAAATGGTAAAAATCATCATTAAAGATCAATAACTCCAATAAGGAGTCATTGGATGATTTCCTCCATTTGTTTAATTGTAGATCTTGTCTATCTGATAATTTTTGCTTATTTAAGTTTCTATCTATCTATTATATTTTTTAAGATATAAGGCAAAAACGCAAAAATTGGGTAAAAACTGTCATCAAAGGGCAATAACTCTAATAAGGAGTCAACTGACCATTTCGACCATGCAGACTTATTTGTAGAACTTGTCTTGCTGGTCATTTTTGCAATTTAAAGTTTCTCTCTATCTTTTATAGTTTTCAAGATATTAGGCAAAAATGAAAAAAAAAAGGTAAAATTTGTCATTTAAGGGCAATAACTCCCATAGGAAGTCATCTGTAAGTTTTGACCTATATGAACAATTGGTCAAAATTCTAAACATTTTTGCCCCATGTCAGATTTTCTCTGTTTATAATGGTTTTCAAAATAATAGACAAAACTTGCGTTTTACCCCTATGTTCTATTTTTAGCCATGATGGCCATCTTGGTTGGCAGGCGGGGTCATCGGAAACATTTTTTAAAACAAGATACCCTAATGATGATTGTGGCCAAGTTTGGTTAAATTTGACCCAGTCATTCCAGAGGAGAAGATTTTTGTAAAAGTTTACGATGATGGACAACGATGATGGATGCCAAGTGATGAGAAAAGCTCACTTGGCTCTTCAGGCCAGGTGAGCTAAAAAGTTGGTGAAATCAAACTAAATATAAACATTTTTATAAGTACAATGAAATACATGGATTCATTCTCATAATAAATGCAAAGATGCAAAAGGGAAAGTTGGAACAACCTTAGATGTATAAATAAATGGGTTGCTACACTAGGTTGGGAAAATGAGGGATATTTTACCAGTAGAACAACCAAACAGTCAAAATATTTTATTGTTTTATTTGTAGTTCAAAGTTTGGATGTCTTCAATTTTTATGGCATTAAATTTTTTTTCAAACATGAAAAGATTCACATCTTTAAAGAAAAAACGGTAAATTCACAGCTTCATGTGATGTTTTTTAGTTTTTCCTCAGACTAATTCTACAAGTAAAACATGTATACCTCTCTTTCAGAAAATCAAACCATTTAGATACAAAATATAAACATTTTTTCATCTTCAAATAATGGACTTAATACTTGGGGCCAAAAGGGACCTTACTGCACCTAATTCAATGACTGCAATAAACTAAATTTCACAGAATTTCCTTTAATATATATAAAATTGGGAATTTTTCTTATTAACCATCTTTATTATAAGAATAAGCATTAAAACCATCCTTCTTGTCTAGTTTAAAAATATAATGATAGCTTACTCTGTGTAGAATCCAGTGATGATGAAGGTATTCTAAACCTTTTAATGTCTGCAATATGTAGGATTTTATGTGACCAGGTGTCAGTACGATTGTATTGTCTTTAATTATTATCTGAAATTCAATATGTAAAATGAATATAGCAAACAGTCAAGAGAATATGTTGACAAATCATCCTACCAAGTATAAAAGCTTTTTGTCAAACAATCTCTTGAGTATTGATGTGTTTCGGACAGACGGTGACCATTCTGTATCCTCCAAGGCATGACTTATGAATAACAATTACCCGATGTGACTTTTTAATGGTCAACAATATCAAAAGCAGCTGATCAACAGCATGATGCTTTTTTGCATAAAACAAAAGTGAACTGTGTGTAGCTTGAAGAGTATTTAAATATGGGTTCATTGATCATATTCATATTTTAATCTAAGCTGAAGATAAAACATGTACACTCCATGTTCACCATATTACAAGTTTCATCCATATGAAATATGAGAAAACTGTGTACAGGAAGTCATATAAGTATGTGAACAGTGCATTCATCCAAAATCTTTAAATTTTTAATTGAGGTCTGGAGCTGGCATGTCATTAACTGTTAGTAGTCCTTTGTTGATTTATGTTAATCAGTGTCATTTTGCTTAGTTTCTTTTGTTACCTATCCTAACATCGGACTCGGACTTCTTTTAAACCAAGTTTTACAGTGTGTATTGCTGTGTGTTTGTTTATTCCACATTGGCTACAGGTTTAGTGGAAGGGTTGAAATCTCACAAAACATGTTTAACCCCGCCGCATTTCTGCACCTGTCCCAACCTCTGGCCTTTGTTAGTCTTGTATATTTTTTAATTTTGGTTCATTTTAATGTTTTGGAGTTTAGTGTGACTTCCATTTTCGCTGAACTACTTACTAGTATACAGTATTGTTTAGGGGCCAGCTGAAGCCCGCTTTCGGGTGTGGGATTTTCTAGCTGTGTTGAGGACCCATTGGTGGCCTTGAGCTGTTTTCTGCTCTTTGGTTGGCTACCATGGGACAACATATGGGATTTTAACAGCAATACATATAATAAGCGAACAAAAAATAATAAATTCACAATTGTGCATACATGTAGTGTAAGAAAACATTATCAGTGTTATTCAGTTACCAACTTACCAATAATTGTAATGGGGTACTAAAGTAGTGTGATAGAAAAGACAAAAATATTGTATTGGGATCTAAATCTACCTTAAGACTTTGAAACTAAAATCATTTGCCTACTTAGTCAATATTTTTTAATAAAAGCTGTTTTATTTTGTATAAATAGTTAACAAATAAGTGAGCACAAAGACAAAACAAAACTAAATTCACCTCTAAATCAGTATCCATGAAATCAAATACTAAACTGACATTTGATCTGTGTCCGAATACATCTTGTAACTGAAATGAATACATAATAAAATAATACATAGCATCAAGACAAAAAAAAATTATATGAAAAAAAATTCCAAAATTTAATATTTCATTGTTAATCACTGTTATGAAAGGGTTAAGGTGTCTTTTCTGGTTTCATTTTGTCGTTGGGTTACTGTCTCATTTACATATACCTCAAATCTCCTTTAGTTCTTATATTGTAACAAAAAAACATAAAGCTAAGAAGTAGTTGATTGATTGTTGCTTGTTTAATGTCCAGTGGTAGATGTTTCATGCATATTCAGGATGATATGTTAACAGAAAATGAAAATTGTTGAAGTTAAATGTATAAAAATCCCACTTCTTACACCTATAATATGGTGATGTTTAAGTTCTTGTAAAAGTTTTATTTCTCTCAATGCTGTCCTGTTTATACCATCTGCAGCTTCCTCTCTGGTACCAACTTTTATCTGAAATGTATTATTTCACTGTTTTATCTTTAAGGAATTAAAAAATAAAGTCAATGTAACACATCCAAATGAAAATTTTCCTATAAATCATTACAATGAAGAAGAGGTTGATTCAAATGACTGGAATTATTACCAGTAAGTTATTTTATTTATTTATTTATTTTTAAGATGCCTACTATTAATAATACACACAGATTTCTCTTACATTACTATTCGATAAAAAAAGACCAAGGCCTCCTCAAAAACCAAGTGAAGGGCATATGCTTGACTGTAGTCAACCATCACATTTATGTCAATTTGATTATCTTATATCATCTTTATGAAAATACAAAAAATGTGGTAACCATTCATATGTTCTTTAATATTAAATGACACATGTACATGTACAACTGACCTTTTTCACAGCAACAATATTTCCTGTCTCCAGGTCTTTAGCCTTATATACTGTAGCAAACTGAAGAAAAAAAAACCAGATAATCATGAAAAAAAAGTAAAATTAAACATAGGCAGTTTCCTGAAAAAAATCCCCTAGAATAATAAACACATTTTGAAGACTTTGAATTGTTCTGGAGTAATTTACTTTTGTGGATTAAGTAAATTGCATTAGAAATATTTGGTATATAGTTTCTATTCCAATTTTACACAATACTGTCCTTTAAATCAAAATATGAAGAATTAAAAGTAAACCAGTTAACATGGTTAACCTACAAAAAAACTTAATATGACAAATATTAGGCCAACACTCTAAAATGGGAAAAAAATATGCTAGTTTGTATCTTTTATTGTCTAATTGGTAGCCAAGGAAGCTTCATACATTACTGGAAAGACACAACCCTATGATACATGTTTGAAATTGTTTGCAAGTTATTGGCAATGTTAACTTCAAATGTCACCTGTCTTTTTGTCTGTCTTATGGTGAAATATAAAAAAGTTTAAAGCAATAAAAAATATTAATTTTTCAATTAAAAAAAAGTTCTGCAAATTTTTTTAAAAATATTCCTACTCTGCAAATGTAAATAATGAATGTCCAACTTTAGTTTTCAATCTATAATGACAAAGTGAAATTCAGCATTCAACTGTAATTATACTAATTCAACACATCATGCCAAATAAAACATTTTTCCAATCCATATTCTGTTTCTTGCACACAGAAAAAAGATTTAGGACCCTTACATATAATAGTTCTCTACTATTACATGTAAAGTGTGTTGCAATATTGTTCTGCTTTACATATGTAATAAATACATCCATTTCATTTTAACTTTGATGGATAATTCATTAATTGTCTTACTTTTATATAATATGGTAACTACATGTATGATGAAAATTGATATTCGTGTTGACTATTTTGATAAATTAGTTGATGGAAAAGCAATAATTTTGTAGGATTTAATACTGTCCGCCATGAAATTATGTCCACCGGACACTATTTCACAGTAAATGTTATAATGAAATATTGTCCGGACGATATATACCTATGAAATTGTGTCAACAGATGTCATTCAAAGAAAGGACAATATTCCATATGAAAAAGTGTCCTTCATAGAAAGGACAGTATTTCACAAGAAAAAGTGCCCACTCTCAATACCTATTAAATGTATACATAGCTTCAGTTGAATTTTGTGTTAATTTTATCAAATTATAACAGGTTCTTTATTGGTTTGTTTTAGTAATAGAAAATTAAATATAGCCAAAACATTTCAGTGACTTTTTTATTATCTCCCTTTAAAGGACACTTTTTACTGTGAACAAAGTGTCCTCTTATAAGGGGACTAAGTCCCCTATTACAGTAGAAAAATCAATAAAAAAAAAAAAAAAATTTCCCGAAATCTTTCATTGTACTAATGAACTTAAAATCGTTAACTTTTTTTTTGTCACTTTTTTTAATTCCCGCATTTGCGCAGAAATCTACTTCCTTCTTCCGGTCTCATTGTCATGAGACTTGAGTAGTCTAGTAAAATATAGGAACTCAAGGAACACAATACCAATTTCATTTTAAATAATTCTTTGTCTTTAATATGAATAAACGTTACCTGATGATCGCGTTTCTTTGTTTACATTGAACATGACGTCATAACTTAAATAATGTCAAAGTAAAATCCCTAACAACAGAACCAAAATTGGAAACGTAACGGTATTTCCGTTTCTTTTTTAACAGATTTTGAAGTTACAGAAAAAATAATTCATACAAACTTCGTCCCCTTTCACAGGTAATCAGATATAAGAGGATGTGGTATGAGTGCCAATGAGACAACTCTCCATCCAAGTCAAAATTTATAAATGTAAACCATTATAGGTCAAAGTACGGTCTTCAACACGGAGTCTAGGCTCACACCGAACAGTAAGCTATAAAGGGCCCCAAAAATTACTAGTGTAAAACCATTCAAATGGGAAAACCAACGGTCTAATCTATATAAAAACGAGAAACGAGAAACACTTATGAACCACATCAACAAACGACAACTACTGAACATCAGATGCCTGCCTCATATTAGAAAATCTACCTTGCAGGACAGAATTTAATAGTATTAATTCATGAAATTATATCCAATTGAAAGGACACATTTTCACAGCATTGGACACATTTAAATGTACCTTTTCTGTGAAAAAGTGTCCGGGTGGACACTTTTTTACAGGACTCTTTTTTGGCTCACAATTACACAGTTAGGAGGGTCATGTTTTTTTTTTTTAAATTTATTGTTAGACTCTTATTTCTTGAGAACAAATATGATTCTTTTCAGGAAAAACACGAATCATGAGAACATTGATTTAAAAAAAAAATCTTTTTCCTGTTTGTTATTGAAAAAAACTAAGTCTGTTTTAAGATACCATACAATCCCCTGATTTTATACGCGTCAGATATTATTTGTGTTGTCATCAATTTTACCTGTCCTTCTCCAAGAAAGTCAATTTTTTCATATCTTTTTAATTTTTCATCAATGCCCATATTTTATAGGAAATGACCAAAATCTTGCAGTTTTCGAGTGCAAGCCGGATAAGACCTTGAAAATATCCGAATTTGGCTTATCCGAATAATTCAGTCGTAATATACCGATATAGAGCTTTCGGATGGTAGAAGATTTCGTTATTTAGTTTTTACACAAGCTCTTTTTCATTGCACCCTTTTTCATTCTTTTCTTAGTGTCAAGGACGTATGTTAGTTATTCGTCCTTGTTAGTGTTTAACATTTTTTATTTAAATTTCTTAAAAATTTCAAATTAGTTACCCCAGAGACATATAATACAATTCTTCTACTGTCTACAGATGAATTAGTACATGTAGCATACTGGTGGACTTCAGTAGTGATTTGTTGGTTAGATTGCTTATTTCTTTTTTCTTCCTTCCTTTGTCTCTTCCTCTCTCTTTCGTCTTCTTTTTCAGTGTCTCTCAATTCTCTGTCTCTTTTCTTCCTTTCTCTTTCCTCCTTTGCCTCCTTTAAAACTTCAGCTTCTTCCTTCTTTCTCACTCCTTCTGTTTTCCTCTTTTCTTTCCCTTCTGCCAACTTTTTTGCTTCATCATGATTATGCTGAGTTTCTGTAGCATTTTATCCCCTGTAAGGCAGCGACCATTTGATTTTCTGGGGCTATGGATTTTTTTGGAAAAAAAAGTTTGTTTCCAGTTTTTGGAGAAAAAAATAATTTGTTTTTGACCCTGAGAAAAAAAAATGTTTTCAACTTGTCGCCAAAAAAATAGATTATTTTTCGCCAAAGGCGAAAAAAAAGTTTGTCCGGAAAAAAAATCCATAGCCCCCCCCCAGAAAATCAAATGGTTGCTGCCTAATGACTCTTGCTTCTGTCACAATTTTACTAGAAGTTTTTTTTTGCCTGAGATGGATTTGCTGGGGGTAACAATACATCAGCTAAACTTTTGGGGATTAAGTTTTTTGTTGCAAGTGGATTTTCATTTGGTTTGTTCAGCTCAATTTCTGTATCATATGTTAAAGTGTTGCCACAACAGTGACAAAGAATTGTTGATTCCTGGTGCTCTACAAAAGAAAAAAATATTCATAATTAATTGAAAGGCTAATGAGTTATTGTCAAACTCAAGATAGAATTTTACTGTTTATACCTGTGAAACAATAATTATAGGTTTCATAACTAGTGTGTATTGGATATCGGGCAATATTAAATTATCAAGAGTTGTACAACCTATTTTCTTGATGGTAAATACTATTATTGGCCAGAGAACAGTTATTTTGTATTGCATTTCTTTTATACAATAAACTCAAATTTAAAGAATTCCACCTGCTCTCCCTTACTGAAAAATCAGCCTTCTGGCGAACTGTTGCGGCAATTTTTACAGTGTAATATCTACATACTTTCCACAATAAAGGTTCAAGCAATCCATTCTGTGGTAGTGCCTGCATTGGTATAGGAATTTTCAATATACAAATATTGTATTTCAGTGCATATCAGTGAGACAACAATTTCAACCAGTTGCAGGGTCAAATTAATTTCTTCATTTTGATCAGCTGCTGAAACATTTCTGCCAATTAAGTGAAGTGTAATGTGGGACAATTAGTATGCTATTCCCAGTTGGAACAAATTGAAAATATTCATCCCATAAAGTTTTAATCAAAGGCGTTTGGTGCCTAGACCCCTTATTTTTAGCTCACCTGGCCCGAACTTTTGCTATCACTTTGCATCCATCATCCGTAAACTTTTCTTTAAAAATCTTTTCCTCTGAAACTGCAAAATGGATTGAAACAAAAGTTTGTCTGCATCAATTATAAACTTTGTGATTTTGTCCAGGTTGATCAACCAACATTGCCACCTTGTCTGAAAATATAACACAAGGAAGGTGGGCAACTGCAGTTTTGGTTATAGCAACAAGAGAAAAACTAACTGGGTAAAAATGGTCGACACAACAAGTTCTATCTATACCCTGAATATTTTGGAAAAAATTATCCATCTGTTATGGAGTTATTGCCCCATAAATGTTTATTTTTTATCTTTTTGGCATTTCCTTGCCATTGTTCCCCAAACTAAAGGAGCTAGGTTACAAGTGTATATCGAAAAACTGATCAGCATGACAAGATGTTTGCACCCTGAAATTGGACAAAAATATGATTACTTGTTTTTGAGTCATTGCACCTGAAATATCTATTTTTTCCAATTTTCATGAAAAACATAATTATAGAAGCTAGGTTAAAATCCTAAATTGTAAAAGGTCAGCACAACAAGATATATCTACATTGAAAATTGGAGAAAAATCTGTCCATCTGTTCTGGAGTTATTGCTCCTGAAATTTAGATATTTATAACTTTTTTGGCTTTTCCTTGCCATTGTTTCAAAAACTATAGGAGCTGGTTAAAAATGTAAACTGCAAAAATGATCAGTACAAGAAGATGTATCTACCTTAAAAATTGAAGAAAAATCTGTCTACCTGTTTTGGAGTTATTCCCCCTGAAATAATATATTTTCTTGCAGTTTTTAGCTGTTATCATAAAAAAATAGGAGCTAGGCACAACAAGATCTATTAACCCTGAAAATTTGAGAAGATTAGTAGACATAATTTTGAGTTATCGCCCCTGTTTGCATTTTTCTGCTGTTTTTTTGGAAGCTCAGTTAAAAATGTAACTGCATAATTGATCAGCATGATAAGATCTATCTACTCAGATATTTTTGACACCCTTTTTAGAGTTATCCCATTGTTCCTGAAATGTTGATTCTTGCAGGTTTTTTTTTTTTTGGCAGTTTTTGAATTTATCTAAAAACCCATTGGAGCTAGGTTGAACATGTTTATTGCAGAAATGATTAGCAGCACAAAGAGTAACTATAAGATGTGCATATAAAGGTCCTGATTAGCAAACTACCGATTTTTTTCACCAGGTAGGGGATACAGTCACAGGTGTGCCTCTTGTTTTCTTTTCCTTCTTTTTTGTAGTTTTTTTTTCAGGTAAATATTGATTTATTTTTAAACTAATTTTCACTTAGTTAATATGACATATGTTCTTGCTCTTATCCATACAATATTACAATAACAGTAGTTTATATATATTTTGCCCCTCTATTCTTGTAGATTTTCTACAGGTTGGTGTTTTAGGTTACTTAAAAGTAATATATGTAAAATATTTTTGATTTGTACAATCATTTGCAGGTACATTTGTTGGTTTAGTGGTTACTGATGTTTTTTTGATGGTTTAATTTTTGTGACAGGGTAATTTTAGAGGTATCTTAAGGGTAAAACATCAGAGTGAGTTCACATTATTTGGTACATCTTCAACCTTTAAATTTCAAGGTTAGAAAAGTTTTTAATTACTGTATAGGTTGAGTCTATTTGGTTCATAGTCCCATTACAACAAACATGACTGATGATGGGTTCACCTGACTTTCACATCATTTCATCAATTACCAATTAACTTAGATCTAAAATTTTAATCTTATATTATTACACTGTCCTTTTAAAGGGTTAACCTTGATCTAACACATGATTTGTACTGATTGAAGTCAACTATGCACACCAGGTATTAGTAAATGAATTAATTCTTTTGGTTATTTTAATATGTTAAAAAATAAAACTACAATGTAACAAAAGTTATCAAAATGTGACTAAAATTTCTTTTGGAATGGTCTGTCTAACTGTAGCATCTAAGGTTTTACCCTATGAAGCAAAAAATACAAAGAACTAACGGATCTCCAATAAGGCAAAACCTCTTTGCAGTCTGGGCAACGACTGTCTTGTTTGTCAGATCTGACAATTTACAGATCGAGTCCTATTCCCTATTGTATCATTTTGTCTGGATTTACATATGGATGATGCATGCATAACAGGGAATGCCTACTCTGTTGACACATCTGGTACATGTATCCCTGTTGTTTTATAGTTCTTTCCTGAGCTTTTTTTTCTTGGTTGCTTTTAGATGCAAGTCTTGAACTTGCAGTGAGGTGAAGTGCGAGTTTTTGCTCCAAGTTTTTGAAAGCCTTACAGTGACTTTGAGATGAAGATCATCATTAATAGCACTGGTCCTTTGCTTTTCTTTTGTTCATGTGCTCTTGGTGATTTGTCACGAATTGATACACTGTAAGCTTTCATTTCCATTACAAATTTAGAATGTTGGTAAACTACTACTGTAAATTCAGAAATTATTGCGTTCATTTATTATTGCGATTTTTGAAGAATGGACGAAAATGCAAGATTAATTATTGCGATGTCAGGGAAATCTGCATACAGATATATGTATCAGATATAAGAATGGGAGTTCTTATTATTGGGATACTTACCCAATCACATTATTCACATTAATAAAAACCTCACAATAATTTCTGAATTTACAGTATTACATTTTATTCACTCATCAAGGCCTGTTGTGTTTTCTTGAGATTTGATGACAATGATGCATGGGACTTTTGATGATGGTGATGGATGACTGCATGTTTAATGTCCAGTGGAAAATTAAATGCATATTCAGGAGGAGAACATGTAAATGCAATGTGAATGTGAATTTATGACCCTGTTTGGTACTAGACAGACACACAATGCCATATTTTTTAAGGGTCTAGTTCACAAGGTAACAGTCTGCAAGAAGACATATGATCCTACATAGAACACTATTTTGACTTTGAGTCAACCAGTCTATGCTCCTCCTCCTTAATGCTGCATGCTAAGCAGAGAAGTAGCAAATCCCAATTTTAACCTCTTTGGTTTGACCTCCATTTGAACCAATTCAATAAACAATATAAAATGTTCAATAAAATGCTTTATTAAATATCTAATAAAAATCAAATTTAGAATAATAATCACTGTACATGTTATACACACTTATCTTCACACATGACTAGAAATAATTACTTTCACTCATTCATAAACTTGAGATCAATGTTCTCACACATGTCATTCATACCATTATTTGTGAAGAGAAGATTTGTGTATTTCTAGTTATAAATGTTTGTAATTTTGTGGAACAAAAAAACAGTTGAAATGTTTTGACTAAACATTTAAACAAGCTCATCCTGAACTGTTACTGTAAAGTTGGAAATTTTCATGAGAAGTTTATTTTTGCTAACTTTGTTTTTAAGATGAAATCATGAAAATATCCCCTTGCATAAATTTGGCCTTAATAGAAGATCAGAATTGCAGAAGAAACCTTACCCACAGGTTAGGCTCTAGAAGTTGCCAAATTAAAACTCGTCAAAAATAAACCATTTTACAGTATCAGCTCCTACAAAGAGTAGGTTTATTTTTTCATCCTTTAAGACTGTTCAACCTATGGAAAATTTGTCAACTCTTATATAACTCAATCATAATACATTCTTGCTTTCTTTATATCTGGTATTATAAAAAAATTATAAATACATAAAAACACAAGTTTGCTACAAATTAAACACATGACATCATTTAAAAACTGAATATTGTATAGTAAACACTTTAATGGCATTCATTTTTGCTATTATCATTTCAGCAAAATAATTACTGTTTTAAGGAGTATTTATTCTATCTGACGAGGTAGATGATACTAAATGGCTTTTATTAACTACAGTTATTAAAATGGTCAATGTATTTCCTCCAAGACCTGACTTTTTTTTTAAATTTGAAGTTTACAATTTATTCAACCCTAGGGACACTTAATCTTAATCTTATTCAACGTAGACTTTATTTTATATCTCCAGCAATAGCATTCCATGTTAAGATGTTATGTCCAAAAAAAAAATAACAGTGTATAATTGAATGGGCAGCATCATATTTAGTTAGAATTACTGTATTCAAATTCATGTCACATTCAAATGTAACTTTTACGAAAACATTGCATACATTTGTGCTCCTAAATTATGGGAAAACTGCAACTTAGAGAAATACATAATTTTATGTAAAACAATTTGTATACAACATTGAGGTAAACAAATACGAGATTCATTAATTTGTCTCCATTTTGATTCATGCTTACAATACTGGCCAACTTTAAAATAAACAATATAAATGCTTCAACTTTCTCACTTTGAAAATGCAAATATTACATTTTCATAAAAGTGATAGAGAAAATTTTAATATCATTTTGGTCACTAATAATTTTCATTCTTCTTTATTCAATTATTCCATCCCGTGTATATCCATCCATCCATTCACTATTATCGTAATCATGAATGGAAAATAATTAAAATGTTACAAAAATCTAAATTTGCTGCCTATGTAAAACAAAGTGCAGTTAAATATTCAAATAATGATGTTTGTAAATCCTGACAGATCATTCGTGTGTGTGACATCCACCAGATCATTCGTGTGTGTCACATCCACCAGATCATTCGTGTGTGTGACATCCACCAGATCATTCGTGTGTGTGACATCCACCAGATCATTCGTGTGTCACATCCACCAGATCATTCGTGTGTGTCACATCCACCAGATCATTCGTGTGTCACATCCACCAGATCATTCGTGTGTCACATCCACCAGATCATTTGTGTGTATTTTACATTTACCAATCGTACAGACTATATGGTACAACATAAATTCATTTTAACCTCTAATATAACTTTAATTCAAAACTGAGTCATTAAAAAATCAGGTTTTAGAATCATTTCTAAAATATTTTTAATCTGTATTTTGATATTGTTTATGTTTAAACTATTGGATATTAAATTAACCAGTCAGTGCAAATACTTTTTACTGAAGTCTTTTGGGAATTCTGTTTTATGGTACTTTTTCCATATGAGATATATTTTAATATAATGCTAAATACATTCATTGGCAGTGTTATAGCTACATGTACTAGTATAAATAAAGGGACTTAATTTACAGACACATGAACAGATTATACCACAAAATATCACCTTTAATATAATGTTGTTTATGTACATCTACAGAAACAAATATTCTTTTTTTCAATATAACTTAACACTTCAAAACATATTTAAGAAAGATAAAACAATATTTGTATGAGTAATAATATAATAATATAGTCATAGTGACTTAATTAGAATAAAACCATATGTGACTTTTTAATTCCTAAGATATATGATCATGAATCTCAGAATGGATTTTCTGAAATGGCTCTAAGCTCAACAGAGCTGAACAATAAAATACAGATAGCAATAACTTTACTTGTAGAAAATTGACAATAGCAAGCAATTGCCTGACATTTGGAGAAAATTTTAGAATATTATGCTTCAACCTATAAAAATTTATACATATTTACATAATTTACTACAACTATTTACATCATATTTACAAAACAATAAATAATTAAGTATATCACACAACTTTTTAAAAGAAATAACTACAATAATTTAAATAAAATAGAACCTTAGTGAGCAAGCTCATATCAACCCCATCCCCCACATCAATGAAAGAGAGAAATAAAATAGAACCTTAGCGAGCAAGCTCATATCCCCCAACCCCATCCCCCACATCAATGAAAGAGAGAAATAAAATAGAACCTTAGCGAGCAATCTCATATCCCCCATCCCCCCACAGCAATGAAAGAGAGAAATAAAATAAGCCCTTAGTGAGCAAGTTCATATCAACCTCATCCCCACACAGCAATTGAAGAGAGAAATAAAATAGAATCTTAGTGAGTAAGCTCATATCAACCCCATCCCTCCACATCAATGTTAAGAGAGAAATAAAATAGGACCTTAGTGAGCAAGCTCATATCAACCCCATCCCCCCATAGCAATGAAAGAGAGAGATAAAACAGAATCTTAGAGAGCAAGCTCATATCAACCCCATACCCAACATCATTGAAAGAGAGAAATAAAATAGAACCTTAGTGATCAAGCTCATATCAACCCCATCCCCCCACATCAATGAAAGAGAGTTAACCTACTAAAAAAAATTATGGCTATCCCGGTGATGTTCATCCTAGGTATACTTTATTCAAATATGAAGAGGATCCAATATGTATTAAGAAGCTATCTAGGCAATAAAAAAAGTAATTATAGACTAACAGGACAATAACATTATAGCCTCTTCAACTTTCTTGCATGGGGTCAATTAATTCTTAGTAGTTCAAAATACAGTTATCAGAAGCACCTGCTTCAATTTTTGAATAAGAAATTGAAAGCTTATGAAGAGGACAATTAAAGATGACCATTTTGAAAGGTAAGATATGTGGTGGATGGACATTAGAAAATAATCCTATGAAATATATTGAGTAATAACTAATATATCATATGAACTGCACTGGTTCTACTGTCAATCTTCTTGACAGCTATTGGAAGATGTTTCATGGTGAACAGATGAGCGAAAACCTTTAAGCAAACTCTCTGTTATACAGCAGTAACTGATTCATATGTCTAGAATATACAATTCATGATATGTTGTTAACCAAGTTAAAAGATATTTCTTTAGAAGCCTGAAATAAAATTTACCACATTTTTCTGTAATAAATAACGGAACCTCATTGTAGCAGTCCCTATAAAATTCCTTTTTAAGTCTGATGAATAAATTTGGCAATTAAATCAAGTAAAATTTATAATCAAATGCCAAACTTGGAAGTCTGATATACAAGAGAAATATAAGTCAATGATTTCTACATTAAAGCTTGTAATCAAATGCACTGATTGTCAAGTTATACTGAAAAAGCAATTACCATTTTCAAAACTGACATCTCACATTAACTGTTAATATAACTGGCAATAATATACCTTATCTACAGACTTTTTCTCAGATCAAACCTTAATTCCACTCTTTTCATTAGTTCTTCAATGGAGTTAAAAAATATTCTAAAACATAACATTTCTGTAGTATCAACAAAAAAAATATATATACAACTTTCTATAAATACATAACTTGTCTTCTAAATGAATGGAATGAACACTAACCAATAACAAAACTGGGTAAAACAAAAAATAGTCCAACAACAAAATTATGAGTATTTGGTGCAGTTACCGGTTACTTTTGACTTAGTTATTTATATGGTTTTTTTCAATTTTGTTCCTTATATATATTGCACCACATGTAAAAAGACATATGTTCAAATCTTTTATCTGTTTTCTTTTAATATGAAATATAAAATAAAAGAATGCTGTGTCCCTAACAATAAAAAAATTCTAAAGATTTTCTATTTCATTTGAAATTTAAATGTATACATAAACCTTATAGCTAAAACAAATTTTAGATGAAAGGTCTTAACCAAAACACTAACAAATATATTTAAAAAAACTGAGGTCTTCCAATATTTGGTTCTTTAAAACTTTTTGAAGAATTGCATGTTTTATTGGTGAAATACAAACATGATGAAAAATGAAAAGTTACAAAAATGGGCCATAAAATATACAAAATAAAATACAGACTCAAAACAAATTTATAATAAATATAAAAGACATTTTAATTACAAGATTTAAATAATATCAATGTTTGTTATATAGCACCATTTTAATATCTGTGGATTTCATCACTACACTGCTTCTGTAAATAATGTTAATGTCTTTGTTCCTCACACAAATCATCCCTTGAAAGACAGCAATGTTAAAAAAAAATTGCACTTTTTCAATTTTTTAGTCCTTTACTGCTCTATAAATTAGAATAGTTTTTACTGCAACTGTCTTGTCATTTTGTTTTCTTTCTATAGATATATCATCAAGATATATTCAATGACGGTGAAATAAACTCCACAAAATCCAATACCCTTTCAGGACTATTTGCACTGCCAGCAAACCATCTTATTGATTACTAAGTATTTTTATACTAAGTATCATATTGGTTTTCTGAGATTTCTTCCTTTGGACGGAAAATCTTTATAGCAGTGATAATGTTATATAAATATTAGAATGGAAATATATACATGAGAAATGAGATATATACACGTCGTGGAGTGAGAATTCTTCCATGAGTATTGCTGAATGTGTATCATCTTCTAAATTCCTGAAATAGAAATGAATTGTTTGAGTAAAATTATAAGTTAAATGTGGTAACTTAAATGATTTATAAATCATAAAGTTATAATTCCTTGAGAAATACTAGACAACAGTTGCTTGCATTGAAATTCATAATAAAAAAAGCAAGAAACAAAAGGTAAGTTTCAACACTATAACACAATAATTACACAATATTTTTATGAAAAACCCTTTCCAAAAATGGTTCTCCATTTCCAATTTCTCTTCATATTGAATTCATCAACAATTAAATGAGGATATTTTTATGTCTCCACCGTGGTGGGGGCATTAAGTTTCACCCTTGTCTGTGTACGTCCATCTGATCGTCCATCCCAAATTAGTTTCCATTCTTGAACTTTAGTTTGCCTCAACCAAATATTATAAAACCCATACACAATGCTTATTACCACCAAACACAGATCAAGTTTGAATTTGGGTGGTGTCACTTTCACCGTTCTCTTGTTATGTCTCTTTATAAATGGAAAATTAGTAAATTTGCCGTTTCCACACTATAACTTTAGTTTGCCTCAACCAAATGTTAAAAAAATTATACACAATGCTTATTACCACCAAACACAGATCAAGTTGAATTTGGGTGGCGTCACTTTTGCCGTTCTTAAGTTATGTCCCTTTGTAAATTGAAAAATTGCAAAATATGCTGTATATTTTCAAGCGGGCATCTCTTAAAGGCTCATAATTTCTTATATTACTGTGGAAAGATTTTATCTAAGGTTACACAATATCAAACTTTTTTTTTCAGTGAGGGGAAGTCATTTTCCAACGTTTTTCTTCGAGTGTTTTTTTTTTTTTTTATTGTTGATTAACAATAATACAGAAACAGGATTAATGAAAGAGTGCTCTTACCTTCATCATCAATGTCGTACATCCAATTGAAGACCATAGCTTACATCTGGTGAGCATGTTCCACAATGTCCACCACAAACCCCTTGTACAACTTCTCTATCCTACAATAGTCATTTGTCTTTTTAAGTATACTCATTTTTACTATTTTAAATCATCCATTTAAAATGACCACAAGGGTTGTTAATTGTTTTGATAACAAGTTTAATACCTTCAAGTTAAGTCTTCTTATTATATTGTTTTCATAGCAAATACTTTCTGAATATTTATATCTTGTGTGTAGTTTCAAACCAGCATCAGCTTTTTGTGGTTTTTAAGATGCTTGCACCAAAACTTTTAGTTTCATGTGTTATTAAGCCAATGAAACTGACATAAAACAGAATAGTATAAATTTTTATGAGTTGGATTCAAATAACATTTTCAGAAGTGGAGCAGAAGTCATCTGTCCAAAGAGTTGGGTTAAATGGGACAGCCTAAGACTCTACTCTAGAATACCACAGTTTAGTCCATTTTATTGGACTCTACTCAGAACACCACAGTTTAGTCCATTTTATTGGACTCTACTCTAGAATACCACAGTTTAGTCCATTTTATTGGACTCTACTCTAGAATACCACAGTTTAGTCTATTTTATTGAAGTTTATGAAAATACAGTAGTAGTCTAATCTGAAGTTTCAGAGTTTACCTTGTTTTGATATACATATTTTATATTTGTATGGTTGGTTTTTTTCAGGAGTTTTTTCCATTTTTGGTCACCGTTATCTGCTTAACATGTCAGGAGTTGATAACTCATTTTTCAAATGTAGTTTGGATGTATTTTTCTTGCTCATATACTAATGCCCTATACTTACATTGAGTATTTTTATAGATTTTGAGGTATGTTTTCCATATGACTTCCATGTGGTATTTTTAGACACCAGCAAACCAGTGCCAGATAAGTTGATACTGAATCTACCCTGAAATGATAAGACTTGGGTGTTACACATGTACTAGCAAATAAAATGTCACAATCAAAATTTAAACATTTCTATGCACTACCTTCTTATAGTAAAAAAAATGTGTTAGTCTTTGTTAAGAGTGTTGCATGCTGTCTCCAAACAATATAAGCATTATGGCAATATCCATATTTGGTATGGGAAACTCCAAAATTCACTCAGACCAAACAAATTTAAACAGCAGGTGCTTCACTTTATGCCCTGTAGTAGAATCTGTGCTGGTTTGGTTGAATTCTGTCAAGCTGTTCTAAGGAGAAAGATGGGAGAAGACAGAAGTGTTCCCTGAGTAACTACAGCTTCTGTATCAGGTGACATAATAACACTGAATAACCGATAATCAACATTGTATATCTTACCAGATATAAATGGACTATGTCATAATAATTATTGCTTTAACAAATTCCTTAACAATCATTTTTTTTTAATTTTTTCCATTACATTACAAATGGTATTTTTGAAAAATGCCACCAAATCAAAGGGATTATTTGCAAATAATTTGTTCATATTCCGTACTGGTCAAGGACCAGTTACCTTCACTAGGAATTTTTTGTTATAATGGATGCGTTGCATGAATTTAGCATACTGCCATAGTTGCCAACTGACATGATATTCGCGTGTAATACACGCTTTTTCAACGCTTTTTACGCGAGGATTTTATCACATGGCGTGTACACGCTTTTCACCTTTTCACCACTTTACACGCAATTACACGCTTTTCGTTGTTTTGATTTTTGGTCGTTAGTGATATTGCGATTCTCGGGTTTTTCATTATTACGATAAATACAGAAAATTTCAAGTAATTGTTGTTTATTTATGGCCCAAGACCACAATTAAATTCTCTATTAGTTCTTTATAACGTTTTGTTTCATTAAAAAACGCACCTATTCTTTTGTCAAATATTTTGTGTGTGTAATGTACAGTTCGAGTCCAAAATATATCCAAGTTTCAGAAAAATTGAACGTTTACATCTTACAAATTTAGCCAATATACATCCATACCCCTATGGACAAGTCAAGAGATGTTCGAAAACTGTAAATTTCACCTTTTGCACCTGGCCTTATCACTCTTTCCATATCAAAATCAGTTAAAATACAACATCCAAAAGTTTATTTCACCTCTCTTCTTTCATTTCCATCCAAAAAAATCTAAGAAATGAGTGAGGAAGGGAAAGAAAAAAAATAAGAAAAAATACACTCTAATTAAAAGGAACTATATTCGTGGACAACGAAAAGCGGGATCATCAATTGTGGTCTTGGGCCTATTAGGGGTCTAAAACTTGACCAATTCTAATAAAACTTGGCATGATTTAAGCTTAGTGTATTATGAAACAGTTTACAAAGTTTCAAAGCCATATGATACCAATTATAAAAAAATGTGGCATTTTTTATATCTGAACTTTGGGTGCTGAATTGTGGCGTTGAATTAGAACAATTTCAACTATCAAATTTGGGCTTCTAAAAACCAAAATATACCAAAACTTACACTTTTTAATGTCTCTATGTATAAGTTATCACCTATTAAAAGCAACAGATTGCATACTTCATGTTTCAGACTTATAAAAATGGCCAGAAGTAAATTTTATATGAGCCTGTGCCAAAAATAGAGGTTTTCAAATGAAGTGAGGTCTTATATGAAATGTAATATTTTCACTTACCACAATTTTCTGAAGTTGTTAAGTTATAAAAACCTTTTACATGTTATAAATGTACTTTTAATGGAAATATAAGTTTCAAATAGCATAACACATGTGAATAAAATGGTCTTCAGCAATGTCAAGCTTAAAAACAGGTTGTCAATTTAGGTCGTTCTCCACATTTGCATATTAAAAGAATATAAATGATATAGGAGATGGAGATATGCTTCTTTTTGCTCAAATCTTTGCTTAGATATAATAAAACATGGAGCCTGGATGTAACAAGACTGTCACTTTCAACTATATATGTAGACAGTATGATCTGATGCAAAGTTATTTACTTTACTTTTTAAAACTGGCATGAAATTTCAGCCTCAAAAGGCCAATATTTTAACCACTAGCTATCAAACAAAAGAAAATAAAGGTAGTCTGTGAAACAGACAAGGTCAAACAACCAGTAATAAGTGCTTTTGATACAGATTCAGTGAAATCTGCTCAAAGGAATTCAACTTGTAACTGCATAGAACCTCATTTTCACTTGCTTCATACTGACCGTTAGACTAAGTCATTAAAGCAGCACATTTTGCACTCTTATTCTGATTTTATCTACTTTTTGTATGTTCAATGTTCAAAATGAGTTAAACATCTACATTAGATACCACAAACACAAATAGAAAATCAGAAAAACCTGTCAGAGAGAAAGTAAGCATGCTACTTTTGTAAAAATATTGAAACAACTGAAAAGTTCAATTTTGGGCATGTAGGCTGAAATGTCATTTTTACAAAATTTCTATCAAATAAAAGTGGAAATCATTTATTCTCATGTAGTTTGACAAATTAATACCAATAGATCATTCAGGAAGTTGTCAAAGTACAAATTCAATATTTCCTGAATTCACCTCTTAGGCCCAAGACCACAATTAAATTCTCTATTAGTTCTTTATAACGTTTTGTTTCATTAAAAACGCACCTATTCTTTTGTCAAATATTTTGTGTGTGTAATGTACAGTACGAGTCCAAAAATATATCCAAGTTTCAGAAAAATTGAACGTTTACATCTTACAAATTTAGCCAATACACATCCATACCCTATGGACAAGTCAAGAGATGTTCGAAAACTGTAAATTTCACCTTTTTGCACCTGGCCTTATCACTCTTTCCATATCAAAATCAGTTAAAATACAACATCCAAAAGTTTATTTCACCTCTCTTCTTTCATTTCCATCCAAAAAAATCTAAGAAATGAGTGAGGAAGGAAAAAAAAAATTAAGAAAAATACACTCTAATTAAAAGGAACTATATTCGTGGACAACAAAAGCGGGATCATTAACTGTGGTCTTAGGCCTTATATGGACGAACAGCAAAAGCTCTTAAGGTAAATAGTTTGTGTTTAGTTTTACGATTTTGGGACTTTCTTTATTTCAAATTCACTTAGGGATATGTCCACAGAAAGAGGTAGCTTTCAGGACCTGTACCGTCGTCTAAAGAGCCGATTTCTAAGCGAAAAAACGATGTGTACGTACCAAGATTTATAAATTATATTTGGGAGTTCGAGTTTAAATGATCGAGGGATGAGTAACGCATTGTGCACTCTGTGTTGCAATCATAACAATACATATGAGAGGAGAACTAAAATACATAGCTATTTGATTAAGCATTTAACAATTATAAAATATTTTTCTTTTTCAGTTTCAAATGTAGCCAACAGATTTCCACAGGCCATAGGGGATGGAAATATCACGGAACTGTTGGATCAGTTCTCATAGTATTAGCTGTCTTCTGATGAACTACCCAGTTTTGACCAGGCAATAGCAACATATATTGTATAGTTTGTTGGGAGCAATGGCAGAGATCATAGATGACATTTTAGATGGCAAAAAAACATTATGACACTCTTTCAAAGCTTCATGAAGCTATTTTAGTTCAGCCAAATATCAATTCTGACTGTGAGATCATTTTCAATTGTAAAGAAATTTACACTGAATTCTGATCAGAACTCGACAATGATATAGTGTGTGCCTTGTTATCAAGTAAATGTAACCAAACCAGCAGTTGTTTTGACTATGTGCCTAGTGGTGTTGCTTTAAAAGCAGCAACACAGACCACTGTTGAATACAATAAAAGTTTACAGTAGAATATTGTTTTTTATATTAACAAATTTGCATATAATGTGAAATTATGAACATTGTTCATATTAAAAAGTCCGCATCTACGTCACGCATTTTCACACGCTTTTTGTCATGTCATGTCATGACATGATTTCTCATTGTCAGAGGTTGGCAAGTATGCATACTGCTTTTATCTCCAGACACATTTTTTTGCTTCATATTTAAAAAATTTGTTTTGTTTGATCCATTTAAAATAAAGAATTTCTGAGTTTTTCGTTTTTATAAGACTTTGTGGGAAGATACCTGTGCAGGGACATGACATCATTACCTTATGGCACCTTTGATTTTAGAAAACTTACTGTTTTCAAATACATAATATCTCAAAGCTTGCTTAAAAACACAAACTTCTTTCATAAGAATAAGGACAGATTTATAAATTTAAAAATTATATTTTTTGCCCTCCTTCAGTACAGTACATTTTGTTGATCTCAAGTGACAAAATTTATGACCAGTTCAGACTAGGGAAAGGAAGAAAAGATTTAGAATGTACAGAGGTAATGGCTATGTGCTTGGTTAATTAAGCAAAGAACCTTCTGGTCTTACTACAGAAAAGTATTATATGATATACATACTCATAAAAAGGGCAAATATCTATCATTTAGTGAGTAGATTCTTAAACGACGGTAACTGGTCCTCGTAACCATAAAATTTCAAGACAACATTGACACACTAGTATACCGATTTTTGTCGTTTATAAAATGATTTAAAGATTGAGTGCATGGTGTTAAACTTAATTTTTAGTAGCCCTTTTTATGGTAAAAGAATATTTTCAACAGGAGTTCTTGTAAAAAAATATTTGAGAAAAATTATGAATTTCTAACGGTAACTGGTACCAGATCAATACAGTTATTTGTCTGTATCATGTTTGTCAACAAATTAGTTAGGTATCATTTTTACTTCCAATAATAATAAGACTGTTCTACCATCATCAGAGAACCAATGAGTGATATTACTTACCCTGATCTTAAGAAAAATGAATTTCTCTGAGTTTAATTTAAGGAACTAGATGCTATTTCTAAATTTCATTTATGATGAGAAATAATTTGAAATATTTTGAAGAGAACTGAGATACAGCATTTGTTTCAGTAATATTGATCAGAATTAATGGAAGTTAAATAAAAAAAGTAAAGCTTAATTCTATCATCTTCAATGTATCTGTGTTTACCTGTGGGCAATAATTCTTGGAACTATAACAGTCACCAGCAGATGCAAAAGGAATGTATTTTCCACTATGGGATGTGGCAAATGATGTATCTGTGGCTGCAATACACAATGTTTATCAATAATCATATGAAGTTAAGTTTTTCTTTCAAATACCTAGTCCATTTACAGTTGTTTTTTTTTTAAAGAAAGTTTAAAAAAATATGTTAAATTTTTGTAATAAATTTCATATAAATGAAATAAATAAAGGTATGCTGTATTGGGAATGATTGTAGTAGTCAAGATAATATGATTGTACAAGTCATGATAATATGATTGTACAAGTCATGATAATATGATTGTACAAGTCAAGATAATATGATTGTACAAGTCATGATAATATGATTGTACAAGTTAAGATAATATGGTCTAGTATTAATGATTAACCCCTTTTCACAGAGCACAGGATTTTCATATAACAATTGGAAAAAGATGCATAATGTATTAGAAAGACATTTGTTTTGAAACTGTAAGTGAGATGAACTTCTAAGAGAGTCTGCCATCTTTGAAAAGTGTGGTCAATGATTTGACAAATTCTAAAACTGAGTATTAAAATTACATGTTTCTGTCAAGCTATATTTATTCTGACCATTTCTATGTAGTTGATTTTATAACACAAGCACGCATTTATAATAATAGAACATTATATTATTTGGTACTTACTGTTGACTATCATTGTCTTGAGATCTAGGCGAAGTTTACTATATGATGTAAATCCTGCTAATCGGTAAGGGGAAATCCGGAATTTGGAACTATCATTTTCTATTCTTGATCCATTATTTGGACATGTCCTTGCCCTTTTCAACCTGGAAAAATGTTACAGAGAATAATTAGTTAAACTAGTGATGATAAAGTGACAGTTGGAAAACAAAACAAAAAATAGTACTAGTGGCCTCGCCCACCCACCTGCCTCCCTAACCCAAATCAATAACCAGATATTAATCAGATAAACCCAGTTAATAATCAAATAAAGCACTGAATAATAATCTATGACAGTTTTAAAAAAAAAGTTGCTTCCTTGTCTTAAATAATGGAATAGAATAGTTTTAAAAGCTAGGTAATTAGAATAACTTTTTAGACTTAAGGTATCGGGTATCAAAAATCTTACCTCATATCATAAATTTCAGCATAGTTATCACCAGCTCCAGCAGGTAATGTTATATACTCTTCAGGTTTATTGCTTTTCATATTTTTACAGAAAACCTGAAAAATAAAATATTGAGTTATCCCTCTTTGTTCAAAGAACTGACACATGAGAACACATCCAATATATATCTTTGGAAATAAAGATTGATTAACAGAATGACAGTAGCTTAGCATAACATGCATATTCAGGACAAGGACATGTAGATGATATGATTACATGATACTTGGAACTGACATGCTAACATGCTGAGCTACCAAAAGACAACAGAGGTGTCAACTGATATGATCTTTATCAAAATTAAAATGTAATTGTCTTGTTATGTGACTGAAATAAATCAATCTTACCTGCAATATTCTACCTTTCACCAATATACTGTACATATCATCATGTCTTATTGATGTTTTATCTTTCAACTCTAAACAGGACTTAGCATAACCTGAAAATATTAAATTCATGATACAATAAATTATAAACACAAGTCTGCCTAGAAATTTTAAAAACATTGTACTTTAGTCACCAACATATGTAGACCTAAAGTAAATACATACGAGTTATTGGTAACCTAGTTGGCCCTAATCCCCTAGTTGGACCCTAATCTTCCAATTTTTCCCTACCCTAAATATTTTAGTTCTTTTTTTCAACTTATTATTGTTAAGGCCTGAAGACCTTCCTTATTAAGAAGATATTAAAATACTCCCCAAAAAATTGATTGATTGATTGATTGGTATTTAACACTACTTTCAGCACTATTGTGCTATTTCATGGCAGTCAGTTTTTATTGGTGGAGGAAGCCGGAGAGGCCAGAGAGAACCACGACCTCTGGTAGGAAAAATGAATTTCCTAGTCAACTAAGATTGGAGTCAAGCGCACCTGCCACGTGCCTGCTGGATTCGAACTCACAACCTCAGTGTTGACAGGCTAGTGATACAGTATTTAGACTACTAAGACAACTCGCCACTGAGGTTCCCCAAAAATAAAAAATTTTTACCTCCCTACATAACAAAGGCTTGCATCTGTGTACAGTAAATAATTTTATCTATATATATGTTCTAGAAAAGAACTGAACAAAATCTTAATGCTAATATGTTTGTATAGGTAGCATTCAATTTTTCTAGTGAGACAAGTTATACATACATGGACCACTATAACAATCTTGTCTTGATTCAGGCTTAAGATCTCTACGACATCGTTTTCTTGATCTCCTTCTTCCTTGTTTGTCAACACATATAACTAATCTCATTTCTTTCCCCCATCCACAACGTGAGGAACACTGTAATAAACAATACATATACTTTCATTCTAATATGTGTTTTAAAAAGTTTACAAATTTTGTACACACAGATTAATTCGTTGAATAAAACATATAAGAGATAAACAACAAATATTAAAGGCTAAAATCACTTTTTTATGTCATTACTGATAACCAATTTCAAATAAGTTATCATTCAAATGTGCTGACAATCTAATGTTATTATTTAGTAGAACTGACATTGTTTTCTTTTAAATTTATCCCCAAACAGTTCACCAGTGGTTACAGGTGTTATATCAAATATTGGTATTCTAATATAAAGTAGATTAATTGGGAATATTTTCTCATTAAAAACTACATTTTATTTACAAACAACTATCTTGTAAAGTTCAATGTATTATACATAATTAAATAATATGGGCTGATTAAAATTACATTCACCCTTTAAGTAACCTATCACTTAAGCTTATTTATAATTAAGCCCCTTACTGCTAAAAGAACTAGCAAATCCAGCACATTGCTGATTTAACTGAGACAATGTAATCATTACCAATAATATGCCGAATAATCTTTGATCTTGTTTCGAATTTCATAATGACTTAACAACTATAGGTGCCAAAATGTAACATTTAAAAACCACATTATAATAAGATTTGAAGACATAAGTTTTAGAAATCAAAAGTTAATAAAATGGCTAGTGGCAATGATTACTGTTTAAAATTCCTGATCTAATATCTACATTTATCTAACTAAAACTAAAGTCAACATTAAGTTATCTCCCTTTCACTGTAAATAACTATTTATACTTACAATAAAGTTGCTAATAGACTAATAATAATTCTATAACAAAAATATTAAATCTTCTGAAAGATGGCATTCAAAAAAGATAGTGGGTATTCAGCATTTCTACAAGGAATTCCTGCATATATGCTATCCTTTATATGTTTGTCTTATACATTTAAATGAACAATCTGAAAATTAAAACCTTTCTCATCTTATCCTAGAAAATGTTAGTTCCACAACTTGCATAAGCAATTAATTGTAATTTTATATTATAAGCTCCTGTTAAGAATTACTTAACACTTTCAGTACGGAATTGTTTTTTATGGCGCGTTCGTATAGCCGGAGATTTTTTAGCACGAGCGGTTTCGTGGCCGGAGTTAATTTGACATGTGCTCGAAGAAAAATCGTCTCGAAACTTCAAACAACAATTACCGCTATTTGGGATCGATTTTCGTGAAAATATTTTGAGGTTAAGTCGTAAGCTACTTGTTCTGAGATATGGTGTAGTTATAGCTATAAGAAAAGGAAGCACGTAACATTTTTGCTTTGTGACGGATGGGTTTTTTTTATGACTGAATGTGTACACAATCAATGACAGCGAAGGGACGAGTTTCTGCTGACTGTTCCCCTTTTCGTGTTATAAACTTACGTTCGATCTTTCGTTTTGTTACAAAGAATAACATTAAATGTCTATGACAACATCTTAACTGACTGGGAAGCCGATAAACGACCGACAATTTGAGAAGTACCAGCGATTGAAATCCGCCATTTGCAATGCGTAGTTTATGTCAACAACAATTAAAGAGAGACAACTCAACTGGAATTGGCGGACGACAACTCTTTAATACGTTGTTGTTGGTTTTTCAGTCACTTGGGGTATTTCAGAAATTCTTGTTACCGTTCTATGACCAATCAAAATGTGTATTTATTCAGTGATTGCCAACAAATAATCTGTCTATTTGTCATAGTAGATTACAAAATGTACCTTTACTGGCAAATAGAGACACATTTCAAACAAAGTAACAGGCATGCAACCTGATAGCAATTTTAACAGATAAAAATATACATACAAATACTAAATGAATAATTAGATAATTAAAAAATCACTGCTTAAGTGAATGAAAATTTTGAAATTGCTATAAGGTTATTAAACAAAAACAAAAAATTTAAAATTTTGTTACTTGCCTCTTTCTTTGTCTTTTAATTTTTTCAGTGTTCCATTCCAGATGGTTATTTTCCTACATTTTGGTATGAATACTACTATGTCTTTTCATCAGTTATTCTTTAGGTTTGTTCAAAGTTTTAAATAAATAAATTCACAAATTGAAACGGTAAAGTCAATAAATCCAAAAATGTCTCAAACTAACAACATAGATAACACTAACAGTAATTTTGAACGGAATGGAACACAGTGAAACAATCTGGGAGACAGAGATGTTTTCCACATTCTAGGCAGCCATATCTTGTTTGTCTACGTGTGTCTTGCTGATGATTTTTCAACCTCATGTGGCAGACATGGCACCAACTTTTATTTCAAAGGAACCTGGCAAGTGTCTCTGTGTGAGACGGTCATCAACTGGTACAAGTGATGGACGACCCCACGAACTGACCCCTGTGTATCCGCCTATTAGTCCAGCTGCTACTGCCTTAGAAAACTGCAGAAAGGTTATCGGTCTCTTACCAGGTCCTGGTTGATGATGAGGAGAGAGCAGAAAAAGCCTGAAAGCATTAAATTTCAGCATTTCTAACATGGTGAAGAAAATTCTTTTAGGCCATTTCAAGGTTTTGTGTTGAAATACATAGTACTGTATGTACTGGTCAGCCCTATCAACCCCACCCATGTACTGTGTGTAATCACAGATCATCTGTGGACATGGTATCTCTTGTCTTTGGAAAAGACCATCTGCTTGCTGCACATTTCGCTGCACTGCACCAACAGAGAAGTCATGTATACTTGAAATTAAGTTTACATTTTTTTTGTCCTTCCATACAACAGCAGCTAATGCATCCTTCTGTCTGAACTGCATGTCCCCACGAATAGTTACGCCGTCCGGGTTTTTTCTCATAATATCTTTTGGAAGCTCTTTCCTATTTAATCTTACAGTACCACATGCCCCAGTGTTATAATGTTGAAATAAGTCTGTAAATAATGTGGGAGAAGTGAAGTAGTTGTCCATGTATACATGGTACCCTTGCCCTGTGACATTAGCCTTTTCTATGCATGATTTTACTACACGGTTTGCTAGACCATGAGCTGTCCCATTTATCCTCCCACTGTACACCTCACAAAAAGAAACGTACCCTGTGTCAGCTTCAGCTATTGCCCACATTTTAATGCCCCATTTAGTAGGCTTGGCTGGCATGTACTGCTTGAAAGACAGTCGTCCTTTGAAGGGAACCATTACCTCATCAACTGATAATTGCCTTTTAGGAATGTACTGACTAACCATTGAATCAGTAAACATATTCATTAATGATTCAATTTTGTATAAAGCTGTATAATTGGGTTCACCTGGCAGAGGGGCTTGCTCACTGTTGGAGAAATGAATGTATCTCATGATTTGCATGAAGCGATCTCTTTTCATGACTTTTCCAAAGTAAGGGGTCTCAAGCATAACATCAGTGGTCCAGTAGGATTTTATATCTGGTTTGACATTGATACCCATTAGAAAGCATAATCCTAGAAATGCTCTCATTTCTTCAGTAGTTGGTATAACCCATGGGGATTTATTTTCATCAGGATGCTCAATAATTTGCTTATTAGCATATCTGTCTGTCTCCTGTATGATGAATTGCAATATTTCATTTGTGAACAGCAATGAAAAAAAATCAACAGGCTCTTTATTTGGCTCCAATACTGTAGTAGGACCTGTATTCCACGTGGCAGAAATAAATGTGGTAAACCCCTTTCATAATAAATAAAATTATCATGCCACCCATCAGCTTCATCCAAACGGTCACCAGCCTCATCAACAGGGGGGTCATAATTATCATCAGAAAGTTCATTTTCACTTTCAATTAGATCTAGTTCACCTATTCCTATTTGCTCAAGCCTCTGATTGTAACGCTGTGCAGCAGCATCGACTTCATTTTGCGAAAATCCTTCAAACTCTTCATCCGAAGACTCAGACATTTTGAAACTTTCAGCCAGACGACAATACTACGAGTTTTACTACAATTTTACTACGGGACCGCCTTTTGGCCTAGAATATTTTGATTGGTTGCAGTAAAATATAGATTTCCTAATTTGGGAGATGACCTGAAGGTCGTGGGAAATTTATTAGTCGACGAAAACCGTAAACTCCCGATCGTCAACAGTGCGTAAATGAAAACATGGAAAGATGAAACGAAAAGAGGCAGAAATTACCGGCTTATCTTTTTATTAAACACTCTTAAGTACATAGTATAAATTTTAAAACAGCGATATGTAAATGGTTTAAAGATTCCGCGTGTAAGGTAATAAACTTTCGATTTTTAAAGCGATCACGTTGACTGCACATGTCACTGACAAGTTCGAGAAATGGCGGCACAGAAATGCAAATCGAAAGTACGAATAATGACATAACTATTACTTTTATTACCAAAATTTATACATTATATAAAAATCTCAAACCTTTTAACACACTATGGTAACGGACGCTTTACAGCTTTACGCAATTGACCTGATTTTTAAACTGAAAGTAGGCAGTGCATTTTTTATTTTCCATGATGCCTTGAGGCATCACGCGGCCGTTACCAGGTGATGCTTTCAGGCATCATACGGCGGTTACCAGGTGATGCCTTGAGGCATCATACGCCTTGAATGGGTTTAATAAAACTTTGGTTTTTTTTGGCTGCTTACCTTTCCCCATGCTCCTACAACCCATCGATAACCATCACAATTGCCTAAGTTACATTTTTGAACTCGCGGTGGCTCTTCCTCCTTTCTACAGCCATATGGTACTTCTCCAGGTAAAATCCAGCCTTCTTTAGTCACAGCCTGACAAACAACCTGTCTTTGTTGTGCACCTTCATCACAGGTTTTGTCACACTTTAAGAAAAATAATCACAACTTATTAAATTATCAAATAGTACTTCCACAAATGACACTATCCCCTTGCCATTTTTACATACATCAGTACCCTACCTAGTACATGTAAGGCCTAGTCAAAGTAATTGAAGGTGTCCAACAAGATTACTAATAGATCTATGATTATATATAGAAATGAAAAAAAAAAATAAGGATACTCATGCTTGTTTTCATACAAGAAAACTATATGCTCACTTTTTTCAATTGATAATACAGTGGAATCCCCTTTCAAAGATACAGATTCAAATAAAAGTATAAAAAAAAGATTTATACTAACCACTGCATTTGAAGAAAAATTAATATATTATGGCAATGTTAGTAAGATCTTAAAAATATTTTGGTTACTTGTTCATGCATTTTCATGGATAATACCTGCAAGTATTATGTTTTAGTCAATAAAGGGGGGATAATACCTGTAAGTGTTATGTTTTAGTCAATAAAGGGGGGATAATACCTGTAAGTGTTATGTTTTAGTCAATAAAGGGGAGATAATACCTGTAAGTGTTATGTTTCAGTCAATAAAGGGGGGATAATACCTGTAAGTGTTATGTTTTAGTCAATAAAGGGGAGATAATACCTGCAAGTGTTATATTTTAGTCAATAAAGGGGGAGGTATTCACTGAAGTTATATGATTTATGGATATTTTATCGTAATGTTGTACCATAATAGGAAGTCTTGAACTACAGATCATAAATCATGGTTAATTACTTCGACATGACCCTAACTGGAATCACTGCTGGGTAAAATATACATCACGGTGACAAATCATTATATGGAACTACATGTATATCATTATTCAACAAGTCCAATTACAAAATATCATTTCAAGTTACTTGGAAATATACCCACAATTACCTATTTGTTACGAAGGAATAAAATGTCAGTGAAAGTGACCTAATTTTCATATGGACTTTAATGATCATCAGTGTACAAGACATGTAGTTGCCTAGATCTGGACTTTAATAGAAAAATTAACTAAGTATTCATGCATACAATGCAAATAAAAGTGTCTTCCTCTTTGGCATGTACTTGCATAAAAAAAAATATGAGATGGAAACTAGAGGTACTTTGGGCAAAGCTCACTCACAAAATGATTCCTGCCCTTTGCAAAGTCCATGATTTGTTAATAGAAACTCAAAAAATAATTCAGATAAAAGAAGGAGATGCACAATGGCATATATAGCAAAGATTCTGAAAAGTTTAAATAAATTCTGAGAGAAGAAACTCCTGGAGTGGGATATAATAAAATCATTACTCTATAAAGTTCAGCAGCTTAGCTTACTTAGATATGGACCTTAATGTGACAGATGAACTTAAAATACACAATAAAATTATTTCCAAACTTTGTAATCTTATGTGGTACATCATTACTATATTACTAATCTGATCTTTTCCACTGACATAAGAACTCTAAGCGAAAGCCTAGCGATAACTTGACATTGCATTGATGAGTATATGTAATACCTGCATTACAAAGCACAGGTGTTTGAACTTTTTAACATTGATGATTAATATACTATTACCCTTACTACAAATCATAAGCCAAAGAACAAGACTGCATGACTACCATCTGACACTATTACAATGTATTAGACTTGATATTTTGACAAATCATAAGCCAAAGAACAAGACTGCATGACTACCATCTGACACTATTACAATGTATTAGACTTGATATTTTGACAAATCATAAGCCAAAGAACAAGACTGCATGACTACCATCTGACACTATTACAATGTATTAGACTTGATATTTTGACAAATCATAAGCCAAAGAACAAGACTGCATGACTACCATCTGACACTATTACAATGTATTAGACTTGATATTTTGACAAATCATAAGCCAAAGAACAAGACTGCATGACTACCATCTGACACTATTACAATGTATTAGACTTGATATTTCGACAAATCAGAAGCCAAAACATCAAGACTGCATGACTACCATCTGACACTATTACAATGTATTAGACTTGATATTTCGACAAATCATAAGCCAAAGAACAAGACTGCATGACTACCATCTGACACTATTACAATGTATTAGACTTGTTATTTTGACAAATCATAAGCCAAATAACAAGACTGCATGACTACCATCTGACACTATTACAATGTATTAGACTTGTTATTTTGACAAATCATAAGCCAAAGAACAAGACTGCATGGCTACCATCTGACACTATTACAATGTATTAGACTTGTTATTTTGACAAATCATAAGCCAAAGAACAAGACTGCATGACTACCATCTGACACTATTACAATGTATTAGACTTGTTATTTTGACAAATCATAAGCCAAAGAACAAGACTGCATGACTACCATCTGACACTATTACAATGTATTAGACTTGTTATTTTGACAAATCATAAGCCAAAGAACAAGACTGCATGACTACCATCTGACACTATTACAATGTATTAGACTTGATATTTTGACAAATCATAAGCCAAAGAACAAGACTGCATGACTACCATCTGACACTATTACAATGTATTAGACTTGTTATTTTGACAAATCATAAGCCAAAGAACAAGACTGCATGACTACCATCTGACACTATTACAATGTATTAGACTTGTTATTTTGACAAATCATAAGCCAAAGAACAAGACTGCATGACTACCATCTGACACTATTACAATGTATTAGACTTGATATTTTGACAAATCATAAGCCAAAGAACAAGACTGCATGACTACCATCTGACACTATTACAATGTATTAGACTTGTTATTTTGACAAATCATAAGCCAAAGAACAAGACTGCATGACTACCATCTGACACTATTACAATGTATTAGACTTGATATTTTGGCAAATCATAAGCCAAAGAACAAGACTGCATGACTACCATCTGACACTATTACAATGTATCAGACTTGTTATTTTGGCAAATCATAAGCCAAAGAACAAGACTGCATGACTACCATCTGACACTATTACAATGTATTAGACTTGATATTTTGACAAATCATAAGCCAAAGAACAAGACTGCATGACTACCATCTGACATTATTACAATGTATTAGACTTGATATTTTGACAAACCATAAGCCAAAGAACAAGACTGCATGACTACCATCTGACACTATTACAATGTATTAGACTTGTTATTTTGACAAATCATAAGCCAAAGAACAAGACTGCATGACTACCATCTGACACTATTACAATGTATTAGACTTGATATTTTGACAAATCATAAGCCAAAGAACAAGACTGCATGACTACCATCTGACACTATTACAATGAATTAGACTTGATATTTTGACAAATCATAAGCCAAAGAACAAGACTGCATGACTACCATCTGACACTATTACAATGTATTAGACTTGTTATTTTGACAAATCATAAGCCAAAGAACAAGACTGCATGACTACCATCTGACACTATTACAATGTATTAGACTTGTTATTTTGACAAATCATAAGCCAAAGAACAAGACTGCATGACTACCATCTGACACTATTACAATGTATTAGACTTGATATTTTGACAAATCATAAGCCAAAGAACAAGACTGCATGACTACCATCTGACACTATTACAATGTATTAGACTTGATATTTTGGCAAATCATAAGCCAAAGAACAAGACTGCATGACTACCATCTGACACTATTACAATGTATTAGACTTGTTATTTTGACAAATCATAAGCCAAAGAACAAGACTGCATGACTACCATCTGACACTATTACAATGTATTAGACTTGATATTTTGGCAAATCATAAGCCAAAGAACAAGACTGCATGACTACCATCTGACACTATTACAATGTATTAGACTTGTTATTTTGACAAATCATAAGCCAAAGAACAAGACTGCATGACTACCATCTGACACTATTACAATGTATTAGACTTGTTATTTTGACAAATCATAAGCCAAAGAACAAGACTACATGACTACCATCTGACACTATTACAATGTATTAGACTTGATATTTTGACAAACCATAAGCCAAAGAACAAGACTGCATGACTACCATCTGACACTATTACAATGTATTAGACTTGATATTTTGACAAATCATAAGCCAAAGAACAAGACTGCATGACTACCATCTGACACTATTACAATGTATTAGACTTGTTATTTTGACAAATCATAAGCCAAAGAACAAGACTGCATGACTACCATCTGACACTATTACAATGTATTAGACTTGATATTTTGGCAAATCATAAGCCAAAGAACAAGACTGCATGACTACCATCTGACACTATTACAATGTATCAGACTTGTTATTTTGGCAAATCATAAGCCAAAGAACAAGACTGCATGACTACCATCTGACACTATTACAATGTATTAGACTTGATATTTTGACAAATCATAAGCCAAAGAACAAGACTGCATGACTACCATCTGACACTATTACAATGTATTAGACTTGATATTTTGACAAACCATAAGCCAAAGAACAAGACTGCATGACTACCATCTGACACTATTACAATGTATTAGACTTGTTATTTTGACAAATCATAAGCCAAAGAACAAGACTGCATGACTACCATCTGACACTATTACAATGTATTAGACTTGATATTTTGACAAATCATAAGCCAAAGAACAAGACTGCATGACTACCATCTGACACTATTACAATGTATTAGACTTGATATTTTGACAAATCATAAGCCAAAGAACAAGACTGCATGACTACCATCTGACACTATTACAATGTATTAGACTTGTTATTTTGACAAATCATAAGCCAAAGAACAAGACTGCATGACTACCATCTGACACTATTACAATGTATTAGACTTGATATTTTGACAAATCATAAGCCAAAGAACAAGACTGCATGACTACCATCTGACACTATTACAATGTATTAGACTTGATATTTTGGCAAATCATAAGCCAAAGAACAAGACTGCATGACTACCATCTGACACTATTACAATGTATTAGACTTGTTATTTTGACAAATCATAAGCCAAAGAACAAGACTGCATGACTACCATCTGACACTATTACAATGTATTAGACTTGATATTTTGGCAAATCATAAGCCAAAGAACAAGACTGCATGACTACCATCTGACACTATTACAATGTATTAGACTTGTTATTTTGACAAATCATAAGCCAAAGAACAAGACTGCATGACTACCATCTGACACTATTACAATGTATTAGACTTGTTATTTTGACAAATCATAAGCCAAAGAACAAGACTGCATGACTACCATCTGACACTATTACAATGTATTAGACTTGATATTTTGACAAACCATAAGCCAAAGAACAAGACTGCATGACTACCATCTGACACTATTACAATGTATTAGACTTGATATTTTGACAAATCATAAGCCAAAGAACAAGACTGCATGACTACCATCTGACACTATTACAATGTATTAGACTTGATATTTTGGCAAATCATAAGCCAAAGAACAAGACTGCATGACTACCATCTGACACTATTACAATGTATTAGACTTGTTATTTTGACAAATCATAAGCCAAAGAACAAGACTGCATGACTACCATCTGACACTATTACAATGTATTAGACTTGATATTTTGACAAATCATAAGCCAAAGAACAAGACTGCATGACTACCATCTGACACTATTACAATGTATTAGACTTGTTATTTTGGCAAATCATAAGCCAAAGAACAAGACTGCATGACTACCATCTGACACTATTACAATGTATTAGACTTGATATTTTGACAAATCATAAGCCAAAGAACAAGACTGCATGACTACCATCTGACACTATTACAATGTATTAGACTTGATATTTTGACAAATCATAAGCCAAAGAACAAGACTGCATGACTACCATCTGACACTATTACAATGTATTAGACTTGATATTTTGACAAATCATAAGCCAAAGAACAAGACTGCATGACTACCATCTGACACTATTACAATGTATTAGACTTGATATTTTGGCAAATCATAAGCCAAAGAACAAGACTGCATGACTACCATCTGACACTATTACAATGTATTAGACTTGTTATTTTGGCAAATCATAAGCCAAAGAACAAGACTGCATGACTACCATCTGACACTATTACAATGTATTAGACTTGTTATTTTGACAAATCATAAGCCAAAGAACAAGACTGCATGACTACCATCTGACACTATTACAATGTATCAGACTTGATATTTTGACAAATCATAAGCCAAAGAACAAGACTGCATGACTACCATCTGACACTATTACAATGTATCAGACTTGATATTTTGACAAATCATAAGCCAAAGAACAAGACTGCATGACTACCATCTGACACTATTACAATGTATCAGACTTGATATTTTGACAAATCATAAGCCAAAGAACAAGACTGCATGACTACCATCTGACACTATTACAATGTATCAGACTTGATATTTTGACAAATCATAAGCCAAAGAACAAGACTGCATGACTACCATCTGACACTATTACAATGTATCAGACTTGATATTTTGACAAATCATAAGCCAAAGAACAAGACTGCATGACTACCATCTGACACTATTACAATGTATCAGACTTGATATTTCGACAAATCATAAGCCAAAACATCAAAACTGCATGACTATCATGTACTTTAATTTCAATAAAGATACCCTATACATGTACCACAATGTAGAAGCCCAAATTTGAGTTATATCATTAGGGTAGATTTTTACAGTAACATATAAATCAGTAGAATATGCTAGCCGAGGGTGATCAAGAATTAAGCTTTGGAAATGGAACCTTATTTCATTTGATTTTCTCAACTTGTTTGGTAAATATGATCAAAATCACTGATGAAAGTCTAGCCTCGATCTCTCAGACAAGCTCATATTCTAGAATATTTTCTCTTTGGTCTAAACAGACTTTTACATATGCTGAGCATGTTTTTTGCTCTTCAATGCATAAAGCTTCATTCTTAAGTGAAAAAAAAAATCTTTATTTGTTTACAGGTAACAATTTCTTGAAAATCCAATGGGAAATTCTAACAGGACCCTGGAGAAAAAAGTTTTATAGGAATTGCATTGTTAATTAGAAACTTATCATTGTAAACATTTTTCTACCTACCTATCAATAGTACATGTACTATCAAATTACCCTGAATTTCTTTTTTAAATATTGAAGATTTAAAAAAATTTAACTTCATTTTGCCCAACATTCTATTTATTGAATTAAAAGGTTTCCTTTAAACCATATTAAAATCAGGACATGTGGTATAATTACCAATGAGACAACTATCCAGAGAACTGAATCGTAAAAACTGACTTACAGAAGTGTTCAAGCATTTAAATGGTACAATGTACAGTTAAATCTATCTTACAGATGACTTACAGAAGTGTTCCAGCATTTAAATGGTACAGTTAACTCTATCTCACAGGTGACTTACAGAAGTGTTCCAGCATTTAAATGCTACAGTTAAATCTATCTTACAGATGACTTACAGAAGTTTTCCAGCATTTAAATGGTACAGTTAAATCTATCTTACAGATGACTTACAGAAGTGTTCCAGCATTTAAATGGTACAGCTAAATTTATCTTACAGATGACTTACAGAAGTGTTCCAGAATTTAAATGGTACAGTTAAATCTATCTTACAGCTGACTTACAGAAGTGTTCCAGCATTTAAAAGCTACAGCTAAATCTATCTTACAGATGACTTACAGAAGTGTTCCAGCATTTAAATGGTACAGTTAACTCTATCTTAAAGATGACTTACAGAAGTGTTTCAGCATTTAAATGGTACAGTTAAATCTATCTTATAGATGACTTACAGAAGTGTTCTAGCATTTAAATGGTACAGTTGAATCTATCTCACAGGTGACTTACAGAAGTGTTCCAGCATTTAAATGGTACAGTTAAATCTATCTTACAGCTGACTTACAGAAGTGTTCCAGCATTTAAATGCTACAGCTAAATCTATCTTATAGATGACTTACAGAAGTGTTCCAGCATTTAAATGGTACAGTTAAATCTATCTTACAGATGACTCACAGAAGTGTTCCAGCATTTAAATGGTACAGTTAAATCTATCTTATAGATGACTTACAGAAGTGTTCCAGCATTTAAATGGTACAGTTGAATCTATCTCACAGGTGACTTACAGAAGTGTTCCAGCATTTAAATGGTACAGTTGAATCTATCTCACAGGTGACTTACAGAAGTGTTCCAGAATTTAAATGGTACAGTTAAATCTATCTTACAGATGACTTACAGAAGTGTTCCAGCATTTAAATGGTACAGTTAAATCTATCTTACAGATGACTTACGGAAGTGTTCCAGCATTTAAATGGTACAGTTAACTCTATCTTACAGATGACTTACAGAAGTGTTCCAGAATTTAAATGGTACAGTTAAATCTATCTTGCAGATGACTTACAGAAGTGTTCCAGCATTTAAATGGTACAGTTGAAATTCCCACAGGTGACTTACAGAAGTGTTCCAGCATATAAATGGTCCAGTTAAATCTATCTTACAGATAACTTACGAAAGTGTTCCAGAATTTAAATGGTACAGTTAACTCTATCTTACAGATGACTTACAGAAGTGTTCCAGCATTTAAATGGTACAGTTAAATCAATCTTACAGATGACTTACAGAAGTGTTCCAGCATTTAAATGGTACAGTTAAATCTATCTTATAGATGACTTACAGAAGAGTTCCGGAATTAATATTGCACAGAAAAATCTGACTTACCGAAGTCCAAGGTGAAGTGTTCCAGAAATAAGGACATGGAAATTCACTACAACGTCTCTTGACTTTAGGTTTTGTACCTCTGTCACAGCGACTGTCAGGAACATGATACCCGTCACGTCTTACACATTTCACTCTCCGTGTTTTCATACCAAAACCACATGTCTGAGAACACTGTAAAAAAAAATCACAAAAACCTTTAATTGTTATGGTAATAATGCATAGTGATAGAAATTTTCGGTTCCTTACGCTATTTAATTTTTAATTTCATTAACTGAAAGTTATTCCAAAAGCATTAAGTGATTCTTCAATATTATGAATTATAAGTAGAGGAACAAGCAAGACAAAAGATAAAATATATGCAAACTCTTTTCTAAGAAGAGAGGAGGCAATTCAATTTAATTCCAGCGTGAAGCAGTTCTTCCAAGTTATTTGAAAAAATATTTCAATGAATTTATTTTTGTGGCAAACTGTGTCATCTTAATATTCTATATAAAGGAAAAATAGTCAAAAACAATTAACTTATCATGGTCATTAAGTAGTACATACACTTTTTAGTTTAGTACATTCAACTATAAATAGGTTAAGCCATTTCATAAAGGCTTAAAAAAGTACAAACCTAATAATATATATGAAAATCATTGTTCATCTAATAGTTTAGTTTCCAATTAACTATCTTTCTCAAAACTTTCCCTAGTGACAATCTTTGCTTACACTGCTTTAAAGATACATACATAATGCTTTTTAATCCTAAAACTAAGATGTTGTGTTTTGATCTATGAAAATTTTGGGACAATATTGTAATTTATGTCATAAATTCTACTTGAGAGTGTTAAAAAGGATTTCGTTCTTAGCACTTTTAACCAAACAAAAGTAACTGGTGAGAAATATCACTGATTAAAAAGATCTGAAAATAGGTTTTTTGGTCATATCTATGATGACGTTAAAGTAGTCGTCAGACCTTGATAATTACAGACCTAAATACAGTCCAGACATGTAATTATATAAAGATATCTATTTCACGGACAGCAATATATTTCATGTAGTAACCAAACATTAAAAAAATATGATATATTTCTTCACTATATCATAAGTTTTCAGTTTAGTTTATTACCTACATAAAACCAAGAGGAATTTCAATGTTTGTAAACTCAATATCTTTGTGTTTATACTTCTCCTATAAACAACCCACCTAATGCTGTCAAAATGAATCTAGAAGTTACATAAACTTCATGTATATATGATTCTCAAAAACTGTCATTACATGGCTTATCTATATTAAAGGCAAAGCAGATCATTTTATTTCTTCTAAACAATTTCCACTGTCAGTATATGATAATTTGATCTTAAATTACCTTGATTGTTCAGCATAATTTTGGACCAGTGTGTGATGGACATTTGCCTGGCATACTGACTTTTTTATGTTGAATCTTTATTAACTACTGACACAGTAACCAATTTAAATGATAGATTTTTGTATTATGTCTTGTTGGGTGGCACACTTTTTACATATGTCTATGAAAACAAGCTCTTAATGGCTTAATCTTCAAAGGCTTAACTTAAGATTAAAGTTCAACTTAAATGTTTTAATCAACACATGTATGACATTTCATTGAGCTTAAATAGCAATTCTTTTATTCATGATAAAATATCCCTTTTTAGTTTTACCATTTAGAAATAAACAAGATTTCTTATGATTATTGATTTGTATAGGAGATATGAAATATGAACTAAATGTTATAATGATAAATGAATACAGGCCTCCCATTTTATAATCTATTAATAATTGTGATAAGAAGGTCAAGATGAATTGTTTAGGTCAAGTACTCAGATAGCACATCTTGACTACTGATATATCACTTTGTAAGTGGAATTTTGTACTAACGTCAGAAAACACCGATATGTAAAGTAGGCTGATACCCTTTTAACCAGGTCCTTCGAAAATGAAAAGTATGACTTGATTACTTGGGTGGACCCATGAACAGCATGACATAAAACGTATGGAAAAGATTCATCACAAATTGTTTATCTACCATGGTTTGTGTGCACTCTTTGAAAAACCTAGTCTACTATGAGGGTCAAAATGTAGATTATTTCAGGTATAAACTAAATGCATTTCTCTAAAGTATCCAATATCCAAGTATATACATAAAACATGTATATTACAATTTATAGATTAGCTGGTCACCATCATTTAGGGCAAAACATTTGTTTCCTGAAATAAATCCACAATTTTTGAATTACCTGTGACCATTTATCTGTTTTCCAGTAATAGTTGGAACAGGTTTTCCTCTGACATGTTCTGAGAATGTTTGGTTTCCTTTTCCCCTCACATAGTTTAGGATCGACTGTCTGATATCTTTTAACTTTACAAGTGATGTTTCTTACTCTAATGCCTTCTCCACAAGTTACTGAACACTGTAATATTATGTAAGATGTTATACTGTAAATAACAGTCTATAAAATCCTACATTTAGGCCGGTTGATATTTTGAGTAAGGAGATACTGTATGGAAATTATTGAACAAAGTTCAAACTTTCTCTCAAACTATTCAAAGTAAATGATAATTAATAAACATTTCAAGGAAAATTTTAGAACATTAAAAATGATCACGGTAGGGATTTTTAATCAAATGATAAATTCTTGGAGAGCATAACAACTATCTATTACCCTAAAAGAGCCTGTTTGTCGATACTAGTATTATATTGAACCAAAATGACTTTTATGATGCTAACAGTTTTAGACAGTCTCTATGGATTATATTTAATTGATTTCCTAGATCTCTTTTCACAAAAAATACAAAAATTAAAAAAAACTTAAATTAAAACCAAACTTATCACAAAGTTAAATGACAACTTCTTTAATCTGGTAAATTGAAGCCACAGGTTTGTGTGAAAAGAGATACGACCATGAATACCCTATATTAATGCTTCTCAACATACCTTGCTCCATTTGTCTCCATACCATCTTGGACATCTTCCCATGTGACAGTATTGTGATTCTCTAGGTTTTGTGCCATGACATTCCGTGTCTTGATGATGATTGCCTTCTTCATCTATACAAGTTATCTCCCTTTGTTGATGGCCTCTTCCACAACTTACTGAACACTGCAAAAAATATAAAGAATAAGAAACAACACTGGATTTTTGAAGTTTTTTTATTTCATTCATAAACATCTTTGTAACTGTACAAGAGATTAAGAATTTTTTTTTGGTAATATGTTGGTTACAAAATTGTGATACTGGGCTGTACCATCCGACTATTGGGCACATTCTATGTACATAGACAAACTTTAGTATTATAGAAACTTCCAAAACTTATCTGTAAAATAATCTGACTGGACACCAAAAATTAATTTGTAGGTTATAGCTCTAAATAAAAGGAAACATCACATGCATTTGTACATAACCTTCAAGCTGGTAGATCAAAACACCAATGCCCTCAAATCTTTATGGATTAACTGTATTGTATTGGTATATACATGCACTTGTCAATGTCAACCTTGAGTTTTCATTCAAAAATTTTTTTTTTTTTTTTTTTCAGCTTGGTTGAAGCATAACCTGAAAACTGAATTTGTAAAGGTGATGATTGTAATAAGCAAGTTTTATAACAACTTTAATGTAATAGTCATATACATATATGAAAAAGAAATCTAATATATTTTGGTTTTTTGTAGAATTTTCAATTATTGTTTTAAGGTTATAATTGTGGGAAAATATTCATAATCAGAATCTATATCAAACTTCCTACTAAATAAAACACATCTGAACTAATCCAAATTGATAATAAATTGCTGAGTTGCATATTATCTGCCAGAATAATCTATTTCTGACAATGGAGGATGACCACAAAGAAAGAAACAATCTCCAGCTTAACACCTATACTTGTTCTCTATATCTTACAACAAACAAATAATCACATGTTTTGGCAGATATCAGTTCTCTCCCCTTTGATGTCCTATCATTGTTATCAATGATATGATCATATAGGAGGTCAAACTAAATGATAGGATGCCAACCTCTGGTAGTATTGTCCACTTAGCAAGAATGATCACGGATAGGATGGTCAGTTAAAATGATTTAAGTAGACAAACCAATCACAACACTCATAAGATATCTTTGTGAACATAACAATTCACAAATATAATGCCTGGAATTAATCATGATTTGCCTATAATAATGCCTTTGCAGCAAAATACATAGTTTACCAAATATGGTTAATGTAAAGAAAACATTAAAAAACCCAAATATTTCTAATAGACACTTATCCAAAAAATACATGAAAAAGTATAATTCTTATGTTATTCTTCATATTAATATTTTCTTATATAATTGTGTTGATAAAGAAGACTAATAAGCCATTTTCAAAAAATAATTTCTAATGTTGCAAGGTAAGTTTTGAAACTTGTTCCAGCAGCAATCTGCTGACTGTCTCTTTGTCTTTGATTGGCTAACCTCACTCAAAAGCTGTTTCTATCTTAAAGTAAACTGTATACAATAAAAGCAAGTTAAAGACTATGTTCTAGGACATCATCTATTGCTCTCAAATCCAATCAATAACTATACAAAGTTGACTGCATACTGAACTTAAATCATTAAAGAATTCTATCATGTAAGTAAACAACAGGAACAGCCAGTACAATTTTTGAATGCCACTTTCCAGATTATATTTTGCATGCAATTTTCATAATACAAATGGTCACCAATCCCATTTTTCCAGACATTGTATGATTCAAATCATTTACTCTTACACAAATTGAATGTTTTTTTGTGGAGAATATACCAAAAACACACCAGAAACAGGTGACTACTTTGTCTGGTGTGTAAAGAAGCGAAACTGAAGGAAGCTGGGATGAACACTGACAAGTATTGAGGTTAAACTAGGACCAGATCACAGATAAGTCAGACTCACAAAAAATGCATACTTAATGCACTTTAATTAGGTGTGTATCGTTACATAATCATTAATAAGACATAAACATGGTATAACTGCCAACCAGAACTTGCTTAATAACAGCTATAGATACCACATTTCTTCAGGTGTATACAAATTTACTGTTCTGTCAATAAATAGATTCATAGATATCTAGTACATCGGGTAAATGCTATTGGTCTTTGTAGGAATTTATTACTGGACTGATTTGCGACACTTTTGGACATTATAAAGATTTTTATAAATAATATGTTAGGTTGTTTCTTGTTGCAATTTTCAAAGTAAACTCAATTTACAATTAAAAAAAATTAAACAAACTGTTTACAAATTATATATTGACTGATTATTTTTTCCAGTAAAAGAAGGCATAATTTACTTTTAGACTGGGGTAATATTTAGACAGAAAATGAAAACCTATCTGTTTTCTCTTGTCTATTTAAACCACAGTTTGTGGTCAAGTTAAATTAGTTTGTGTTCAAGTTAAATTTATTGCCTTTTTCTGAAGATGATAACCTGGTATATGACAATGTAGGTTATTGTTGTTTTCTAGTTTTCATGTACAAGTCCCAAACTCTGATGAAAAAAATGAGCTGTAGTTCCCGAAATATACATGGAATATTTCTCAGTATTTCATGTGACTATTCTGTCCCCTTCATTATACATCTGAAATGTCTATATGGTCAACAAGATATAAACATTGAAAGCAAACTTCATGGAACAATTGAAACTAATAATTAATTGTTGAAGACATTTTGCACCTGTATTGAAACAAAAACAGCTGATTAAAATTGTATTGCTACAAGTTTTGTTATCAACCAGATGCTGCAAACTACACTCAACACTCCATTTGCAAAAAAACTACAAATTCTTGGAATTCAAAAAAATTGAAATGGGGTTCAACCTGACACATAGTTTAAAACAAATGCAGACATAAAAAAAAAAAAGAAACAATCTTTGTTTTTCTCCTGTAGATCTCTAATTATCAATCTGCTTAATGACAGCTTGTACAAAAGAAACACATTTTAAGTGTTCATTATCTAGTAAATTAACTTGTATCAATGCCTATGATTAGAAGATGGGTAGAAAAGTTTGTTCTATCAAAGTCTTTGGATAAGAGAATCAGTGAATTGTAACCAAATCTGCTGTTTCGCGTGCCACACGGAGATAATACTATATGCAGCCATCTGTAGGACCACACCAAGAAAAAAGATGCTTAAATTCAATGTAAAATACAATGAACAAATCATTGAAAGAAAGAATATCTTCCAAAGTTGGATATTAAATAATAAGCCAAGGCATGACAAGAATGTACATTGACTGCATAGTCAATAACATATAAAACACTTCTATCATTCAGAATTTCAACTCTCAATACATAATTCAAATTTAAATGTTTTTTCTTATAGTCCTTTAACTTTAAAAAAAACCTCCACCCTCAATAAATAAGATTCTAACAGCTTTTTTTCCTACAGATACTGGTGTCCATTATTACAGTAATCTCTAGTCCCATTTAAGATTCTGTGACAAATATGAAAAGTATTTATACCAATATCTATACCACAACTTATAGTATAATTGAAATTCAACTTCAAAGCTGTCTATGAATACCGACTTAGAATACTACATGCATTATGAGGAGCTACAGTACTATTGGAATGATGTGTGTGGTAATAGAGAGGGGTGTGAAGATCAGATGATTCACTGTTAAATCACAAGAAAAAGAAGCTGTCTGATGAGACGGTATATGTGTCAGGCAAATTATAAGGTGCAGACAGCTATTCAACCCAATCTTCAATATGTGCATGTTTTAATTGTTAAAGTATTGCACTTCCTTTCCTATATGTTATTCACAAGGTGTAAAATGAAGATCTGGTAGTGTTGTACTAGTACTAATACCATAGACTATTTACAGTTTGGCTTACTGTGATTTCATTTGTGGGATACCAATTTTTGTTGATTTTGTGGATACAGGTGAACCATGAATTTAAATATTCAATAAGGTATAAATTTTGTATAGGTTTGTATGCAGACTTTTGTAAAACCACGAAATCAAATATCAACAGAAATACATTTTTTTTCTTAATCTAAGAAAATTGGTACCCTTGAAAATACATTAATCTACACTATGTTTAATGACATTGAATTATGGTTCAAACTATTATATTGTTCCCAAATCCTCCCCTAAGGGAGATTAGAGGGGTCAACATTCACATACATCAGACACTAACACACAGAAAAAAAAAAAACAGGGTTTTGTGCTTGTATGAAATGGTCAAGTCTTAAAATTGACATTTACTTAGTTTTGTCTATCAGTGGGTGTAATTTAATCTACATAATCCAGAATAATATCCACAGAAAATCTATTAATTTTGGCTGAAACAAAGGAGTTAATTTTATAAGGATTTCATAGGGAGGAACTACACATCCAAACCATAGATGTAGATCAAAGACCCTCAAAGTGATGAAGATAGAACATACAAGGTTATGATCACAGGATGATGTTCTCTTTAATTCTGGCATGATTTTACTAATAGTTTATTCCACTTGAGATTCAACACCCAAACAATGGCAAATCGTCAAAATCTGCATCTTTTTATAATCAATATATATTATATTCACAGTTTTGAAAAGGATATTTCTACAAACAAATGTTTTAGCAAATCATCCAATTCATCAAATTCAAGATATAGCTTTAAAATTTAATGTAGGGGGTCTGATGAAACAAGACTTTATCTCAATGTAATATTACATACCATTAACCTTTCGTACCTATCAATTAAAATAGAAATGTTGGTATGTATAATTTCAAGAAGAACCTCCCAATGGTTTTAAACTTCCAATCAAGTGCACCTTTCTATAAATCTGTCTACTCAGCACCAATCAAATGGACATAGAGTTGTCACTTTGGCAGTCCTACAAGGTGTTCATGACACTTAACAATTTAAATTTTTTAGTTCAAAGGTCATGACAAATAGTTTTTAAAAAACTTTCACATGGCAAAGTGAAGCCAACAGACTTGGCAACCACTTTGCCATGTGATTTAAAAAAAACAAAGATCTCAAACAGATGTAAAAAATTGATTTCTAGACAAGTAATCAAAACTACATACAAATCACAGAAAAATACATCAATACAAGATGCTGTTAATATAATTCATATTCATTTGGTTAATTTCATTATTAATTTTATGACCCAGACACTACAATGATTAATTTCTTGCCTTAATAACCCTTTTGAAATGAGGTCACCTACAAATAAATAAAACTCAAGAAGGATCCACTTTGTTCTAGATTTCTTTTACTACCATTCAAAGCGATCAAATGAAATTCATGTATTTAAAGAATCTCAGATTGATTAAAACAGGTAAACTCAACTTAATGCTGAATTTCACTGTGCAATGATAGAAAATATTAATTAATGCTACAGTAAAACCTTTCAAAAGATTACCCTGTATTAAATTGAACTGATATATAAATTAAGCCACTAGAACAAAATGTAAGTAAATATTTATATGTAATGATTACTGTAACTATAAAACTGGGTTTTCCTCAAAATATAAGGTGAAAAGGGTACAAGGTATCATTATAAAACAAAAGTGTTCCAATGTCATGATGATATACATATTTCATCTGTCTAAGGGCAGAAATTAATAAAAAAAATTTTGAGGTACTTTTAAACTTTTTCATTAATATCCTACAAGAAATGGAGGCATGAGATCAGATAATTTTTATTTCCAAGGGACATGTAAGAATAAATGATCAGCAATGATTTTCAAACTTGTCCAAGACATTGCTGATATAAACTTTTGATTTCATAACAATTCTACAAGAGTTCCAATTTCCCCCACATTGCACATATTTCATCTGCTCTGTCCAAGGGCAATGACCAAAAGAAAAATTTTATGTTCTTTAAAACTTTTTCAAATTATCTTACTATAGACAGTTGAAGACTTGAGAGCAATTTCTGATATATTTAATATTTCCAAGGGAAACTCATTCAAAAATATTTGATCAGCACTTATTTTTGAAATTGTCTGAGACATTGCTGTTATATACCTTTAATATGAATTTGATAAAAAAATCTAGCACAAACGATGCAATTTTCCATATAATTAATGTTTCCAAGGGGCATAATTCTTTTAAAAATAGTTGATTGGTACTGATTTTCAAACTTGTCCCAGACATTGCTGATAAAAACCTATAATATAAGTTATATAAAAATCTGGCAAGAATTGTACATGTGAGAGCGCTAACAAGACCAGACTGACGGGTATTTCTATGTCCCTCGAAATGCATCGTTCAGGGGGACAATGAAGCTAGAGAGCACTTACAACGCTTTTTTTTGTAAATAATCTGTATTTCAAAGGGGCATAACTCTTTAATATAGCTGATCTGCACTGATTTTCGAACATGTCAGAGATATAAACCTTTGGTATAATTAGATAAAATCAGGCAATAATTGTACACATGAGAGCACTTACAAGACCAGATGGACAGACCCATATGGTTACACAGACAGACCCCTGGTATTTCTATATCCACTGCACCATGTTGTACATAACAATAAACAGCTTCACCATGAGCACATAATATACCAATTAAAAAAAACCTTAAGTAAAAATTTTAATAAAGAATTTTGTAAGCAAACTTGAGTAATCAGTTGTGAACTGGTTTTTTTTCAAGTGAAAACTCTGTGATAATTGATCTGAAAATCACCAAGTTGAAATGTAGATTATTTGAATTAGGTGAGACATGGCCAAATAACTTCATTTTATTTTTACAAAGTTCCATACTCTAAAACTCATCAAAAAAAAAAAAAGTACTTGTTTTTATAAATTTATAAACCCTAACATTGTTTAAAAATTTCATAAAAATTCATGAAAGCATACTTGAGTTATCATTGGGAATATAAAAAACTGCTTAGTTTTTACAATTTAAGTCACAGCAGTTTTATATAATACATCTGTCTTTTTGTAGGTGAAAAAGACCAGGGTCCCATTCTAAAGTTTAGATGGCAATAATAGTATAAACGGCCATTTAAATTGTATCAAATTGGAACCTACTAAGTTATCATAATATTTATTAAGATGCACAAAACTGATAACACTTGAACCATTTAAAATTAAAGAACCTTTGTGAGCACGCTCACATACCCCACGCCCCCATATTGTCACTGGACAAACAAAATCTCACCAGATTCCTAAGTTCAAAGACTCATAACTCTACAAAAGTCAACTGATAAAAATTTTCTTGTGGATATGCACATTTACATGTTATGTCCTCATTAACTACAAAGTTTCATGAAATTCTGTTGTGTGGTTTCAGAGGAGTTGTGATGACAAACTGTTGCGGTAGTATATTGAGGCCAATAAGTTCAAAGGGGCATAACTCCCAGAAAAAAAAAATTGAATCATAATTTTCTGCCAATATGCACATCTACACAGTATGTCCTGATTATCTACAAAGTTTCATGAAATTCTGTTGTGTGGTTTCAGAGGAGTTGCAATGACAAACTGTTGCAGTAGTATATTGAGGCCAATAAGTTCAAAGAGGCATAACTCCTAGAAAAAAAATTGAATCATAATTTCCTGTCGATATGCACATCTAGATAGTATGTCCTTATTATCTACAAAGTTTCATGAAATTCTGTTGTGTGGTTTCAGAGGAGTTGCGATGACAAACTGTTGCAGTAGTATATTGAGGCCAATAAGTTCAAAGGGGCATAAATCCTAGAAAAAAAAATGAATCATAATTTCCTCTCCTTATGCACATCTTATAGTATGTCCTTATTATCTACAAAGTCTCATGAAATTCTGTTGTGTGGTTTCAGAGGAGTTGCGATTACAAGAACAGGACGGATGGACAAATGGACAGACGGATGGACAGATGGACAGACGGCGGGACAGACGGACGGACAGGTCAAAAACATTATACCCCCTGCAACTCGTTGCGTGGGGTATAAAAAAATAAAATTCTATTTAAAATTGTGTCATATTTTTAGCAAAAACAAGTATTTTGAGAGGTAACTAATCAAACAATTTGACTGATACAGAATAATGGACATATTTATGAAGTACTATTATTTACATTGATTGTTTACACATGAAATACCATTACATGAATACCATAGTACTGAGAACACCTGTCTTTACATCTGAATCTCTAAATGTAATAATATTTAATAACCATTGCATCATTGCTTCCTCTAACAAATTCATTCAAAGTTGTAAAAATTATTCTGATTCTGATATTGGGTATGAACACAATTTTCTATAAGACATCATTGTTATTAACACAGAATTTTAGAGTTACTTCAAAGAGAAGTGCAAGTGTTTGCAGACAGTTTTTTTTACATAGCAGGAATTTCAGTAATAAGTAGCCAACATTAATTTGTTTTGTCTTTGAGAATTTCAAATACAAGCAAGGTCAAGGTTTTAGAATGTGTTTCACATTTCCTTCATAGACAACCTATTTTTTATTGTCTTTGATGAAGATCACACTAAAGACCTTGAAGGTCAAATGGCTGTTTTTTTTATTAATTGAAATATGCAATTGATAGGATATGTTGATAAACAATATAAAAAGTGTGAGTCAAATTAACCTTATTCCTGGAATGACGTCATGTGTCGGGTTATGAAGCAAAACAGAATGAAGCCCATTATCATTATTTAATACAGAACATTTTTATGGAGGTAACATGGTTTTGAACAGGAGGTTTTTATTATTTTTTTCATATAGTTAACACTTACATAATTGTATATTTATTAATACTGTTAAGCATAATGATTAATATGATAAAAAAACATAAAATAAAATGTATATATCATAAAAGCAATGAAGAATAATTAAGTAAAAATTGAAATTTTTTATTGCAGAATGTCAGGTATTTATTGCTGAATGAATGCAATATAGAAAAATCCCGTATTTAGAGAACACTTGTCATGATTATTTGCAAGCCTTTGTTCTCCTTGAGAATAAAATTCAATTTTGAAAAATTTAATATCAATACCATTATTGTTTAAATAATTCCTTTGCTTTTTATCCCTTAAGATAGAGGATAATGTAGTATTATCAAGCTGTTAATGCTTTGACCCATTAGCAATATTAAACTGTTATTATGCTTTGACCCCTTAGTTATATCTTTGATCTCTCAAGGTAGTAGAGGGACATGTAGCATTATGAAGTGATTAATGCTTTTGATCCCTCAACAATATCAAGCTGTTAATGCCTTTGACCCCTCAAGTTAGAAGAGGTACATGTAGCATTACAAGTTGTTAATGCATATGATCCCTCAGGTTTATGGGCATGTAGCATGATCAAACTGTTAATGCTTTTGATTCCTTACAGTATACAGGTATGTAGTATTCTCAAGTTGCCAATACTTTTTACTTGCGGTGGAGGGGCATCTAGCAAAGTTGAAAGAGGTGTAGCATTATCAAGCTGATAACGCTTTTTCCAAAAAATATGAGACTTTCGGATCAGTTAACTTTGAACTTATGTGGCATCAGCTTCCGAAAATGACCGAAGAAACAACATCTTTTGAAAAGTTGGCAATTAACTGGGTAGACAACAAAGAAGACTTTAAACAAAGGGTGGAAAGCAATTAACTTGTCTTGTTTGTTTATAAAAAACAAGTTATACACAATATTGCATCTATATGAAGCCAGTAATACAGCGCCAAGTACATGTAACACTGGGGAAGGCTCCAGCTGGAATCAAGACATATGAAGGTTACTATAACACACCTGTTGGAACTTTGCCAAATGTAGTATTGTACACAATCTTCACAACTCTAACGTCACATGTATATATACAAACTAAAATCTACGTCATATTGACAAGCTTAGAAAGCTACAATGACAAACTGAAGCTGGTAAAACATCCTGTCACTGTTAATGTATGTATTGGATCAATTAGTGTATCACAGATATATTTATTCCATATTAAATGATTATTATCTCTTCAGAACAACCATATGTCATACCTTTGTATTTGTTTACAACTAGTATTTGTAAAAGTACATTGAGCAGAATAGGAACAAAATAATAGATGCAGTGCTCTGGAGTACAAGAACTCAAAAGTATTGATTATAATATAATGTAGTTTCATTTGTCATACCTTCCACTTTTAACAGTGAAAACATTTCATACTCATGCATGCCAATAAATTACTCAAATATTCACATCACATTATCAAAAATATTGACAAATATATATAGATTAGTGTACCCTGATTTGAGCATTCCATAAGTTTATGGAACTTTTGTTCAAATGTTCTAAAAAACAATTTCAGTCATGATCTTTCAAACAGTCTGACCTGAGAAAAAAAAATTATTATTGCAGCAATGACAATATGGACTTCTCTGAGACAAAAGGTATCCTTTGACTTTGGACATGACCTTGGGTATAATGTTTCAATTAAGAATGAAAGGAAAGCAGAGTGCAGAAGGATATAGTCATCATTTAAAAAAATCCTTATATCTAAGACAACATAAGAGCAAATATAATTTTAAGAAAGCAAACAGGCTTTTCAAACTGAATCCAAAGAATAGAATATTTTTTTTAAATGAGGATTACTGTGGATTCCTTTATTTTCATGGGAACCAATTTTTGTGGATTGACGAAAACTTGCATCATCTAGGATATTTAATTTCATGGTTTTGCCAAAGTCTGCACAAACCTTATAGAAAATGTATCATTCGTTGAACATTTAAATTCATGGTTTGCCTGTACCTACCAAATCCATAAAAGTTGGTATCCAATGAATAATAAGAACTAGAACAACACTAGTACTGATGGACAATTATACAAAAAAAAATTGTGATCCTAAAATAAATTACTGTCAGACTATTTATATATCTGCACATTAAAAAGCTGTGAGAACTGATTTGAAAAGTACATAAATTTTAACACTTTCAGTGGATACAAAGAGGTAGAAAAACAAATACTACTTATATCTCCATCTTTGTCTCCTCCTTCTGTGGTATCTATGCTGTAAATATTGATAGTAACGATAATACCAATCTCTATATCTTACCGATGACCACTGACTGATGCGCCATCTACGTTTGGTGCTACATGGACCTTTGTTGCATAGTTGCTTGTATGAAGGTCTGACTGTCATGTTGCATTGACCATCTGACAGGACATGACCATTGGGGAGCTGACACAAAACACGCCGAGTCTGAATGCCATCTTGTCCACACGATACAGAACACTGTAAAATATTAACAGCATAATGTACTTTAAAGTTTTTTTGATTGTTTGAAAAAAAAAGGATTGACAAAATATTTATTCTAAGATTTATGTTTAATGTATACATATAGAATGAACAATGATTTAGTTTGAAATCTGTACAATTATAGTATTTTGACTGATGGAACAACTTTACCTTATCCATTATATTCAACTGTATTATGTAAGAACTGATTCTTAACTCGGGCATTAATTGGAAAATAATGACAATCTATAAAGATATAACAGATCATTAATAAACAAAAATTAACAATGGTAGCCTTGAATTTTTTTAGCTTTATCATGTAATCTTCAAAAGTACAAAATGTATCCTTGGTGAAAGTTTAATGTACTTTCAATCTGTAAAATTTATATTTCATTTCACGCAAAGCTTAACTAGGTTCAATATAAGTTTGAGTACTACTTTTTCAACAGGTGGTCCAGTCTCAATATAATGTCATAATTTTAATTGGCAACTGCAACATATACAGAATTATTTCCCCTTTGTCAAAAGCTTTTTTTTTTTTAAATAGTTGTCTCTGGAAACCTATGGCACCCTGTCATATGCCTAATTATCAAGTTTTCAGAAGATAATTATAGATTATCGCTGGTCATCTCAACGAGATTGATTTTCTCCCTTGAGCCGATACAGTGAAAGTGAGAAAAGCAATCAAGTTGAGATGACTAATGATAATCTGTTTATCACTATTTTGCCTATGACGACGTTGATGTTTACATTGACAAAGGCAAGTGCGCCAAGGCTTCAAAACGTTCATATATTCCGGACATTTGTTTCTTGAAACGGTCATACTTTTTAGTTTTCAAGGCTTTCATATAACATAATTCGCGATCTTTTGTGCTAACAGCCACACATTTCGGTCATAAAAGTGACATGATCATTAAGTTCTATCAAAACAACCCCTACTTTAAACCTTTTCATTTTAATCTAATTAGTTATCGAACAGAAATTTACCTGATGACAGGTAAACTATTTTGAACCAGACATTGATCGGTCTATTCAAAGTTAAATTTCAGTTTGATAAATTAAGTCAAAAGATTTAAATTATCAGAAATACGTTTACAAATATGATTTGATGAAAAATTGAAAATGAAAATAAAACGTTGTCTGAACCAAAGACATGTCTCTGTTTGAACTAAACGTTTAGCACAAGTGTGAAATTAATAATGCATCCAAATTTCTTCAAAAATGCTTAAATTGTCATTGATACCTTTATCTCAGGTTTATTTGAATATTTTCTTGAAGAAATAATGAAAGAGCTACTAACAAATGCTTTAAACTGGACGTATAAGTCTCTGGTCCATGTTTTACCATTGTCACGATAACATCCGGTATTAGATTTAAAGTTTTTGTTATTTATAGTCTTAAGGCAGATATAATAATTGCATACTTGAATGATCATGCCAATTTAACAAAGAACTTCAAATTTGAATCAAAGAAAGTTTAATATCGTTTTTTTTAACTCAATCATTGCCATTGGGATTGCAACTGATTACCATAATTTAATCCGGCATAATTGCTTTTGTTTATTTAGTCTTAAGATTAAAATCGGGATAATATATAAAATGCGGCTGGTTAAAAATAATTTTGAAGCCCTGATTACTTAGTTTTGCTCTGAGAAAGGAAATTATCAGTCAGTTAGATAACTGATGCTTAAATTGATTAAAATTAATTAAAAACTACAGTAAGTACCAGTGCCATGCACAAATAAACTGGAGGTGGCTGACACCAAAAATATGTAAATGTTTTATATGGCTAATAATTCCTCATGTTTAATTATTAAAATAATTGGGCAAGGAACTCATTTTAACTGACATTGTACTGATATCTCACTTCAACAGTTTAAATATATCAAGGAACCAATACAATGCTCTCAGATAGAACTTTAAAAGCCCATCAGGAATTTTGATATTTTTGGCCATTACCTCAGACCAAACTCCAGTATTCCATGCAGGACATGCTCCAGTGTTGCAAGCTTGTAATTCAGCTGGTCTAGTTGTCTGATCACAGCGGTCACTGAGGCCAAACTCGTCCTGGCAAACAACCTGTCGTCTCTGCATCCCACTCTCACAGGACGCTGAGCACTGTTATTATAAATCAGATAATGTTAATACCTGTTTCAAAATGAATCAGTCAGGTACTTAGAAAGTTACCAGTATAAAGTGCCTAAATTAACTATTCTGCCACTAACAGACAATGATAAGACACTTTATACCATCAATTATACTACATATAAAAGTGAAAGCTTTCATGAATCTAATCACAGTTACAGCAACATAAACTTGGTTTATCAATGAAATTTTTAAAAAAACCAACATTTTCTCTCAGTATCTTAATTAAATTCAATTTGAAGTAACATCCATCATCAAGTTTTATTACCACTGTAAACTGAAAAATAACACATCTTTTTACTCAGGGCACTATGTAGTTATCAATTTATTTTCAATTTTCCTGATTAAAATTGCACATGGATTGATAATTTGTAGATATATATTATAAAGCTGCTTTTGATTTGTGATCCAGCATGAATTTAATAACATTAATGATGCATCCTATATGTGTTACAACAGACTACAGATCTGTCCTACAAGTACATTATCATTTACAGAACTTACCCCTGACCATGGGCCTGTTCTCCAATGAGCTCCACCTCCACTGATGTATCTGGTACCAGGACAGTCGGCTCGATGGCACTTGCGTACAGAGTCAGGTTTTGTTTCTGGTTGACAGTCAGTGTCTTCACCAAGCTGACGTCCAGGAAGAAAGCAGGCAACCAAACGCACTTCTTCACCTTCTCCACAAGTTTGTGTACACTAAAATATGTTATATGATGGCTGTTTTAAATCTAAATATTAAAGATATTCATAGTATCAATTTTACAACTTTTATTCAAAATCAAAATCAGACACCAACAGAGTGCACCAAAACATCAGTCATTAAAACCAACAGCCAATTTTTTTCAAGCAAGTTGAAGATGTTAAAATGATTCAGAAATCAGAAATTCATCAAAAAAATAACCAAATTCCCACAAATATTTGTTTCAAGCCAAAGCACATAGGATGTCTTATGTTTCATTTTTTTCAAGCAAGTTGTAGATGTTAAAATGATCCAGAAATCAGAGATTCATCAAAACAATAACATAGGGCAAATTCCCACAAACAAATTTTTCAGAAGCCATCACAACATAAATTAATTCATTCTAATTCATTGTACAAAAAAAGGTGTACCAGTATATGTAAGTGGTAAATATACATCCCTGAATGTCACGTAAGGTGTCTTATGTTTCATTCATTTTATTTATTAATATCCTCAACAATCAATATACAGGTGTTGATAAATAAAATAACTGATACCAATCTTACAATACCTTTCAAATAAGTTTTTTTAAGTGCAATGCTCTGTGTCAACAACATTTGTTTCAAATAGCATGTAATATAGATACATGTAAATTCTGTGCAGCTGGTTTATATGTAAGATTAGTTTACCCGTAACAATCTTAACAATGGATCACGATAAATTGAATGCATTTTCTCATCACTTAACAAAAGTACTTAACAAGAATCTATTATACTAGGACCTTATTTAAACTAAAATAAGCTTTATTGTATGAAGAGTTTTGAATCATGGGTCCCATTTTATAAAGATATGGACAGAGCTTGAAGCATCCTTAAAGTTTTCTGTTTATCCAATATTGACTCTGCACTACTTGAAAAACCAGTATGTGTCAGTTTCTTAAATGTAAGGGATGATCTAAAAAAAACTAAAAACTATGGACAACAGTTTATGTTAAAATTTACAATAGAAAACCTAACATTACAAATTTTGCAAAGTTTCTTTTGGTAACACTTTTAATAATCTCAAACAATTATTGGATAATATTACATTATAGTATTCAACAGAAGGTGTTAATTAGACTTGAAAATTTATAATAATTACAAAATAAAGAAAGTGATAGAGCACAGTTTGTTGAACATATTAAAGTTCTTAATAAAGTGTAAACATGTGTGTGTTATTTCATAGCTGAACATATTAAAGTTCTTAATATGTAAACATGTGTGTGTTATTTCATAGTTGAACATATTAAAGTTCTTAATATGTAAACATGTGTGTGTTATTTCATAATTGAACATATTAAAGTTCTTAATATGTAAACATGTGTGTGTTATTTCATAGTCATTTACAGAGTTAGTTGAACACATTAAAGAATATTATACTAAAGTTCTTAAAGAGAAACAAATATATCATTTTCAAATCCATAATTTATTCATGTAAATAATAACTAATGCACTTAATATATGTAATTCATACCAGAGAAACAGTGTCATAATGTAGTCATCATTTGTTTTTGTTTTATATTGTTGTTTGGTTGCTGTCTCATTATTGTATATCATACTTTCTTTTCTTCATATATTAATATTTCAGCATATGATAAAACATCTGACATGACCTTTAATGACCTTTATTCAAGCTAACACTAGTTTGATTTCGGTTGTAATTACATTCTTAGCTAAGACAGATTCAAAAAGATTTGTGTTTTACAAATTTTAACAGAGGTTAAAAACTATATATAATCAATGATTTTGATCATTTTTTCATTCCTATGTAAAAGGTAAATCTTTTAGATTAGGATGATCTGTAAAGACTATCATAATCACCACACCCCTTTATACATGCTGCTTCATAAAGATAGCATTTTATTTCTACTGAAAAATTAAAATAAATCATCCTATATCTAGGTCAGACCATGTCTACCAACAGCTGCATCTTACTGTACTTTTCAGGTCATTTAAGAATTACGATTGGCTTTTCCTCTTTATTCAATGTGTTAAAAACTTAAATTGCTGACCCATATTTCTGGATGACTTTGACAGCAACAGTACCAACAAGAATATGTGCCTATAGGTTACCTTGCCCTGCTTGCACTATCACATTCCTTTTTCAGTCAGATATGAAATTTTGGCCGAAAACCTTATTAGGCATACATTTCTAAAAGTTCAAGTCATAATAAACATATGTAGTTTCAAGTGGCCACAAATTCATGGTACCAGGAAACTACCTTAAACCAAATCTTTAACCTGATACAGGAACAACAGACCAATGTATGGACTAACAGACAGATGGATGCACAATGGAAAACATTACGTACTCCTATTATTTAGAAGCCACCACTCTTGTCACACTGCTTTACTAAAACTTATTGATCAGTGGTTGAAAGCCATTGATGATGGAGAAATTATAGGTATTATCTTCCTAGATTTTAAAAAAGCATTTGATCTGGTAGATCACATTATCCTTCTTCAAAAACTGCAGTGCTACAAAATTTCAAATTTATCATGTAACTGGTTTAAATCATATCTATCTCATAGATTCCAACAAGTTGAAAATGGGACAATCAAGTCAAGGGCACTAGAAATAAAATCTGGAGTACCTCAGGGCTGCATCCCACTCTCACAGGACGCTGAGCACTGTTATTATAAATCAGATAATGTTAATACCTGTTTCAAAATGAATCAGTCAGGTACTTAGAAAGTTACCAGTATAAAGTGCCTAAATTAACTATTCTGCCACTAACAGACAATGATAAGACACTTTATACCATCAATTATACTACATATAAAAGTGAAAGCTTTCATGAATCTAATCACAGTTACAGCAACATAAACTTGGTTTATCAATGAAATTTTTAAAAAAACCAACATTTTCTCTCAGTATCTTAATTAAATTCAATTTGAAGTAACATCCATCATCAAGTTTTATTACCACTGTAAACTGAAAAATAACACATCTTTTTACTCAGGGCACTATGTAGTTATCAATTTATTTTCAATTTTCCTGATTAAAATTGCACATGGATTGATAATTTGTAGATATATATTATAAAGCTGCTTTTGATTTGTGATCCAGCATGAATTTAATAACATTAATGATGCATCCTATATGTGTTACAACAGACTACAGATCTGTCCTACAAGTACATTATCATTTACAGAACTTACCCCTGACCATGGGCCTGTTCTCCAATGAGCTCCACCTCCACTGATGTATCTGGTACCAGGACAGTCGGCTCGATGGCACTTGCGTACAGAGTCAGGTTTTGTTTCTGGTTGACAGTCAGTGTCTTCACCAAGCTGACGTCCAGGAAGAAAGCAGGCAACCAAACGCACTTCTTCACCTTCTCCACAAGTTTGTGTACACTAAAATATGTTATATGATGGCTGTTTTTAAAACTTAATATTAAAGATATTCATAGTATCAATTTTACAACTTTTTATTCAAAATCAAAAATCAGACACCAACAGAGTGCACCAAAACATCAGTCATTAAAACCAACAGCCAATTTTTTTCAAGCAAGTTGAAGATGTTAAAATGATTCAGAAATCAGAAATTCATCAAAAAAATAACCAAATTCCCACAAATATTTGTTTCAAGCCAAAGCACATAGGATGTCTTATGTTTCATTTTTTTCAAGCAAGTTGTAGATGTTAAAATGATCCAGAAATCAGAGATTCATCAAAACAATAACATAGGGCAAATTCCCACAAACAAATTTTTCAGAAGCCATCACAACATAAATTAATTCATTCTAATTCATTGTACAAAAAAAGGTGTACCAGTATATGTAAGTGGTAAATATACATCCCTGAATGTCACGTAAGGTGTCTTATGTTTCATTCATTTTATTTATTAATATCCTCAACAATCAATATACAGGTGTTGATAAATAAAATAACTGATACCAATCTTACAATACCTTTCAAATAAGTTTTTAAGTGCAATGCTCTGTGTCAACAACATTTGTTTCAAATAGCATGTAATATAGATACATGTAAATTCTGTGCAGCTGGTTTATATGTAAGATTAGTTTACCCGTAACAATCTTAACAATGGATCACGATAAATTGAATGCATTTTCTCATCACTTAACAAAAGTACTTAACAAGAATCTATTATACTAGGACCTTATTTAAACCAAAATAAGCTTTATTGTATGAAGAGTTTTGAATCATGGGTCCCATTTTATAAAGATATGGACAGAGCTTGAAGCATCCTTAAAGTTTTCTGTTTATCCAATATTGACTCTGCACTACTTGAAAACCAGTATGTGTCAGTTTCTTAAATGTAAGGGATGATCTAAAAAAAACTAAAAACTATGGACAACAGTTTATGTTAAAATTTACAATAGAAAACCTAACATTACAAATTTTGCAAAGTTTCTTTTGGTAACACTTTTAATAATCTCAAACAATTTTGGATAATATTACATTATAGTATTCAACAGAAGGTGTTAATTAGACTTGAAAATTTATAATAATTACAAAATAAAGAAAGTGATAGAGCACAGTTTGTTGAACATATTAAAGTTCTTAATGTGTAAACATGTGTGTGTTATTTCATAGCTGAACATATTAAAGTTCTTAATATGTAAACATGTGTGTGTTATTTCATAGTTGAACATATTAAAGTTCTTAATATGTAAACATGTGTGTGTTATTTCATAATTGAACATATTAAAGTTCTTAATATGTAAACATGTGTGTGTTATTTCATAGTCATTTACAGAGTTAGGAATATTATACTAAAAGAGAAACAAATATATCATTTTCAAATCCATAATTTATTCATGTAAATAATAACTAATGCACTTATATGTAATTCATACCAGAGAAACAGTGTCATAATGTAGTCATCATTTGTTTTTGTTTATATTGTTGTTTGGTTGCTGTCTCATTATTGTATATCATACTTTCTTTTCTTTATATATTAATATTTCAGCATATGATAAAACATCTGACATGACCTTTAATGACCTTTATTCAAGCTAACACTAGTTTGATTTCGGTTGTAATTACATTCTTAGCTAAGACAGATTCAAAAGATTTGTGTTTTACAAATTTTAACAGAGGTTAAAACTATATATAATCAATGATTTTGATCATTTTTCATTCCTATGTAAAGGTAAATCTTTTAGATTAGGATGATCTGTAAAGACTATCATAATCACCACACCCTTTATACATGCTGCTTCATAAAGATAGCATTTTATTTCTACTGAAAAATTAAAATAAATCATCCTATATCTAGGTCAGACCATGTCTACCAACAGCTGCATCTTACTGTACTTTTCAGGTCATTTAAGAATTACGATTGGCTTTTCCTCTTTATTCAATGTGTTAAAAACTTAAATTGCTGACCCATATTTCTGGATGACTTTGACAGCAACAGTACCAACAAGAATATGTGCCTATAGGTTACCTTGCCCTGCTTGCACTATCACATTCCTTTTTCAGTCAGATATGAAATTTTGGCCGAAAACCTTATTAGGCATACATTTCTAAAAGTTCAAGTCATAATAAACATATGTAGTTTCAAGTGGCCACAAATTCATGGTACCAGGAAACTACCTTAAACCAAATCTTTAACCTGATACAGGAACAGTTGAAAGCCATTGATGATGGAGAAATTATAGGTATTATCTTCCTAGATTTTAAAAAAGCATTTGATCTGGTAGATCACATTATCCTTCTTCAAAAACTGCAGTGCTACAAAATTTCAAATTTATCATGTAACTGGTTTAAATCATATCTATCTCATAGATTCCAACAAGTTGAAAATGGGACAATCAAGTCAAGGGCACTAGAAATAAAATCTGGAGTACCTCAGGGCTCCATATAAGGCCCCTTTTATTTTTATTGTTCATTAATTATTTGCCCCTTCATATATCCTCATCTCAAGCAGACCTCTATGCAGATGATACTACCATTCACTGCACAGTCTCAATACCATCCAGGACAGCATTACAAATGATTTAGACAGAATTGAAGAATGGTGCAAGGGAAATAAGATGTATATAAATCCAACAAAAACTACATCTATGGTTATTTGGTTCTAGACAGAAACTAGCAAAAACAGACCATGTTCTTAATTTGACTGTTGGTAACTCCCACATTAGAGATGTTAATGGCGAAAAGCTCCTAGGGGTTTTTATTGATGAAAATCTTGAGTGGACAGCCCAAATTGACACTTTGTGCACAAAAATCAGTACCAGGCTAAATCTTTTGTCTAGGATAAAGAAATCCTCCCTGAAACTCGAAAGTTATACTTTAATGGTTATATTCTCCCTATTTTGGATTACTGTTGTACAATTTGGGGAAACACCAGTGACCAAAATACAAATAGATTAGATAAACTTCAAAAACGAGCAGCTAGAATTATTCTTGAACTTCCTTATGATACCCCATCTAATACAATGTTTAAAAAGTTATCATGGCTTCGATTTACTGATCGTGTAATTTACCACAAGGCCTCATATGTTCATAAATGTTTATATGGATCTGTCCCAGGATATTTGTCTAACAAAGAGCGCATTTGTTTCTAACCTAAACGATGTAAACGATTACGCACGTAGTCGTTTAATCCATTTGTTTCTGTCATTTTTTGGTCAACGTTGACATCGTTCACATAAATGATGTACGCGCAAAATAGTCGCGTAGTCGTTGATCGTTTATCGTTGAGACGTGTAAACGATACATTTGTTTCTGCATATGTCGTTTAAATAATTACGAGCACGTGTTGTTTTCAAAGTTCTGGTCATTCATTTCCACACTTTTACCTGTTTGTTTACAGTGCGTGTATGTAGTCTATTTCTGTCTTACTACGCGGGGTCGATAAAGTTCATTAAACGATGTATTTGTTTCTAGCAGCTTAACGTTTACTAAACGATAGTCATCGATGACAAAATTTCGGGTTAGAAACAAACGCACTCAAAATCTCCTATGTTACAAATAAAAATGGAATGCAACTTAGATCAAATACTACCCAATTACTTAATATACCAAAGGCAAGAACAAACACATTTCGAAGATCTTTTTCATATTCTGGCCCAACTTTATGGAATAAACTACCAGAAGCACTAAGACACATGTCAAACATAAATACTTTTAAAACAAACTGCTTTAAGTTTTTACTTGAAAATCCAGGAATTATTTAAACGATTATGTATCAATTTTGATTATGTTTTCTTATGTTTATCTTTGTTATGAAGAAATTGTGTGATGCATTGTGAGTGGAGTGTGAGGGCCTCAAGGGAGAATAGTGTTTGTACTAATTGAGCATACCCTCTTGAAATAAAGATTATTATTATTATTATTATTAATCAATCCATCAATACTGATGAGTTAGGGATAATTTTATTTCAACCTTATCTCTAAAATCTTAACCATGGTTTTTAAAGATGACTCCTAATTACCATTAAAACCTGTTTTTGTTGCTGGTCATCTTTGAAATGTTCTTAATTCTACATTTCATCGAATTAAAGATAGTTTAGATTTTACTGTAAAAAACCACATCTTAATTTATAAATCAAAACATAAAGCATCTCCCATTTTGAACCAATCTGTTTCTCAGACAGACAATATAGACTGTTTGATGCTGAGATTATAATCTTTTGCACCAGAAAACCTCCCACTATACAGAGCATCTTCACCAATTATCTCTATCATTATTCACAGTTTTTATCTTGAGTCCTGTTGACACAATAGAAGTCAGATAAGGCCAATGAGATGATTAGAACTACTCAACAAGGTTGTTTCTTTTTTATTTAATCTCAGTATGCACACTGTTTAAAGACTTTATTACTTGGCTGCTGAGTTAAACAGAAATCAATGCCCTATGTTACTGTGTGGTGACGTTTCACTGCAGGTTTTGCAGATTTTCGTAACCTGGTATCTTAAAAATGCATACTGTCTGCACTAACAGCCAAGGCTAGGAAAACAAATCCTTAAAATGTTTCAAAGTTTCTTCATTGTAATACCTTGTACAGACAACTATATCTAATCGAGTAACAAGATTATAAGATCAATAAGAAAGTAATTCTTTACATAATCAATTCACAAAAGCATCTGAAGACAGATTTGAGAAAATATACATACCAGTACACCAAAACTAATATGGATAATACACAAGAAAGAAACTCTGCAATGAAAATAATAACTAATGAACTTGTATGTAATTCATACCAGAGGAAACAGTGTCATAATGTAGTCATCATTTGTTTTGTTTTATCTTGTTGTTTGGTTGTTGTCTCATTATTGTATATCATACTTTCTTTTCTTCATATATTAATATTTCAGCATATGATAAAACATCTGACTGCAGGTAACATGACCTTTAATGACCTTTATTCAAGCTAACACTAGTTTGATTTCGGTTGTAATTACATTCTTAGCTAAGACAGATTCAAAAGATTTGTGTTTTACAAATTTTAACAGAGGTTAAAACTATATATAATCAATGATTTTGATCATTTTTTCATTCCTATGTAAAGGTAAATCTTTTAGATTAGGATGATCTGTAAAGACTATCATAATCACCACACCCTTTATACATGCTGCTTCATAAAGATAGCATTTTATTTCTACTGAAAAATTAAAATAAATCATCCTATATCTAGGTCAGACCATGTCTACCAACAGCTGCATCTTACTGTACTTTTCAGGTCATTTAAGAATTACGATTGGCTTTTCCTCTTTATTCAGTGTGTTAAAACTTAAATTGCTGACCCATATTTCTGGATGACTTTGACAGCAACAGTACCAACAAGAATATGTGCCTATAGGTTACCTTGCCCTGCTTGCACTATCACATTCCTTTTTCAGTCCGATATGAAATTTTGGCGAAAACCTTATTAGGCATACATTTCTAAAAGTTCACGTCATAATAAACATATGTAGTTTCAAGTGGCCACAAATTCATGGTACCAGGAAACTACCTTAAACCAAATATTTATCCTGATACAGGAACAACAGACCAATGGATGGACTAACAGACAGATGGATGCACAATGGAAAACATTACGTACCCCTATTATTTTAGGATGAGTATAAAACTTATATAGAGCAGTTCTTATTTATCTCTGATGTCCTAAATCTATGGTTATGTCTCTTTTCAGTCCCATGGGAGGGATAGACAAGAAATATGTCTCAAGGCAGGAAAAGACATGGAAAATATTTCATGCAAGAGATAGACAAGGAATCTAAACATCTCATATCCTCTCCATCAATCCATCAATACTGATGAGTTAGGGATAATTTTATTTCAACCTTATCTCTAAAATCTTAACCATGGTTTTTAAAGATGACTCCTAATTACCATTAAAACCTGTTTTTGTTGCTGGTCATCTTTGAAATGTTCTTAATTCTACATTTCATCGAATTAAAGATAGTTTAGATTTTACTGTAAAAAACCACATCTTAATTTATAAATCAAAACATAAAGCATCTCCCATTTTGAACCAATCTGTTTCTCAGACAGACAATATAGACTGTTTGATGCTGAGATTATAATCTTTGCACCAGAAAACCTCCCACTATACAGAGCATCTTCACCAATTATCTCTATCATTATTCACAGTTTTTATCTTGAGTCCTGTTGACACAATAGAAGTCAGATAAGGCCAATGAGATGATTAGAACTACTCAACAAGGTTGTTTCTTTTTATTTAATCTCAGTATGCACACTGTTTAAAGACTTTATTACTTGGCTGCTGAGTTAAACAGAAATCAATGCCCTATGTTACTGTGTGGTGACGTTTCACTGCAGGTTTTGCAGATTTTCGTAACCTGGTATCTTAAAATGCATACTGTCTGCACTAACAGCCCAGGCTAGGAAAACAAATCCTTAAAATGTTTCAAAGTTTCTTCATTGTAATACCTTGTACAGACAACTATGTCTAATCACGTAACAAGATTATAAGATCAATTAGAAAGTAATTCTTTACATAATCAATTCACAAAAGCATCTGAAGACAGATTTGAGAAAATATACATACCAGTACACCAAAACTAATATGGATAATACACAAGAAAGAAACTCTGCAATGAATCATTTGATTCAACTCAATATAAAGAGTAATAAAGGTTTAATTATGATACATTATTGTTTTAAAGACAAATGAACCAGAGTATATGACTGTTCTTCACTTTTTCTCCAATTTGAATGCAAAAAAAAAACCAACCAACCTTTCATCAAATGTAAAATATCTATCATTAGATTATCCCCTTTGAAAGCATCAATTTAGTTCACAGATAGCCTACCTCGCCCCAATCTCCAGATCTCCATACACCACATGGTTTGTCTACACATATCTCTGTAGTAGGTGGCTCTATCAAGTGGCTACAGGAAGACTTCAACCTTGACTGGCCCTGGCTGTTCTCACAGTAAACCAGTCTACTTCTGGTACCTTTGCCACATGTAGATGAACACTAAATGAGAATCATTTAATTTTTGATAAATATTGGAAATACATGTATAATGGAAAAAATTATTATGACATCAGAAACTAGACTTGACAAAAATTTACAGCAATCAAGTGATTTCTGTTGCAGTTAAATATCTTGGTAAGTCCTGATCTTATAAGAAAGTTAAATATTTTGGTAAGTCATGATCTTATAAGAAAGCTGACATATGAAAGTAGGTTTCCTATCACTGAAATTTTGCTCATGACCCTTGACCTTTGAAAACAAAATATAAAAATAAGAATATGTGGTATGATTGCCAATGAGACAACTCTCCACCAGAAACCAAATGACATAGAATTTAACAACTATAGGTCACAGTAAAAGTTCATTCTTGGGCAAGTGACATCGACAATGAGATAATTTTTCACTTTGTCAATTTCAGTTTCCTGCTTGATTAGACTAAACACCAAAAAACACTTTTTACAAATCAATAGATTTTTATAGAAAGGTTGCATTACAATAACTGTTTTTATGTAACAGTCAAACAAACAAGAAATATCTGTGAAATGTAACTTGTTCCTCTGAGAAAGTCTCTGCACAACAGCTATGTTACTGGTTAATGTTACACCAAGCCTAGACATAACAAACTTTACCCATTATCTACAAATAAAACAACCACTGTCGTCATAACTGAATATCTTTCTGTTATTGCAGCAAAGTGACGCAAATGACACAGTTATTTTGGAACAATAGAATTGTCAGTTTGACAGATATGTATTGAATTTGCCAAGATATACAATGATAAAAAAAATCAACTTTTTCTTTGCCAATTCAGTAAATTTGTAAATTCTTCAATTTTGGCAGATACTATTGAAAAAAGACTGCTGTTTATTATCAGAAAACTTCAGTCTGCCACACGTATGATGCACTTTAAAATATATGTGTTAATTCAGTACAGTAATCTTACTTAACTACAATGTCCTTGACATCAGAAATTAATAGTCTCTTTACATCAAGGTGGTTGGAAAACATTACATGAGCTTTTGTAATTTCACTTTCATAACAAAATAATAAATTTCTTAAGGGTTCTTCCTTACTGCCTAAATTCAAAACATATGTAAAGAATGTTACAGCATTTATTTACTGTATAATCAGGATTTCTTTTATGCAAAGCTTAAAGCACAATAAAAAACAGGGGACTTATAAGGGCTAATGTCATTTAGTAAAGTTTTTTCACATTGTATTTCTTTTGAAATTAAAATGGACCATGATTATGTTTAATTCTTTTTCAAAGAAAGGTAATTATTCTTTATGTGATTCAGCCTAATGTAGGTCACATAATCAGTATACTGTTTGTAAAGTACATTATAATTTGTCAATCTGTCACTCTGGATATATCATGACATTCAAGATCATTTTCTCAATAGGAGATATTGCATATATCTAATTTGCAAGAACAATTTTAAAAAGAAGAAATGCAAAACATTAGAAGAAATGTTAATTGTTAAAGAGATAATTCTTCATTTTTATCATAAAATATTACATAACTTAAGATTTCAAAAGAAATTTCAAAAAGATTTTAACTCACAATAATTATACCACAAAATCTTAAAAAGTAATGAAAATAAGTGTTATTTCTTCAGAAATCATCAACTTCAAGACAATTTAACAAAGATTGAAAGCTTTTCAATTATCATTATGTAACAAAGTCCCTTTCAAAAATTAGGTCACCTCAATCTTGAAAGAAGCTTTTCTATACAAGTCTTAGAAGTAAGATATTTTATCACTGTGGACAACTTGAAAAGAAACAAAAAATACAGGAAAAAATGGATCACTATGACCTTTATTCTATCTGTAAATGACATTTTGATTAATGGCTTGACATATTGTATAGACACCTGTCTATTGTTGAAAACTATGTTTTCCTCCAGATGTATCTGGGTTGCTGTCTAATTGGCATGTAAGCCTCATCCCTTTTATTTCATACTAGTTAAGTTTTGCATAAAAAATCAGATCAAAGCAACTATAAGTCATAGGGAATTGATGTTTTAGTTAGAGAACACATCTTATATCCAGGAAAACTCAGGTGGGTAATATCCACGGGAAACATTATATGCAGGATGACTTACATTCACATATGTAGAAGTCCAGTTCTAAGCAGCTGTATTATAAAGAAATGAGTAACAATTTGTCAGGATTTAAGAAAGAGAGATGTCATTTACTATGTACTGTTATTTTAGAAATTATTAAATCCCTTTATTATTGCTATTTTTGAAGATTTGACAAAAATAAGAGATTAATTATTGCTGTTTCAGGAAAATCTGCTTACAGATATATCAGATTTCAGAACGGGAGTTCTTATTATTGCTATTCACCTAGTTGCATTAATCGAATTAATAAAAACCTTGCAATAATTTCTGAATTTAGTTATTAGAAAATGAGTTAATCAAATCTGAGTAGAGATAGGATTATCTGTTGTTAGCAATAGCTCTATTTTTTTACTTGACATTGTATAATGAAAAAACTCCATTTTATGGCATTCAATAACTCTGTTGAACCAAATATTAAAGCAGTCAGTTTCAACCATATTTGCACTAGGAACAAAATGATCCTTATTTGCATAAACTTACTTCTGACCAATCAGTATGTTTCCATTCGACTGATACTGAGGCTACTAACATAGGAGCTGGGGTTGATGTACTTGTTGTCATGGTAGTAGTTGGTGTTGTTGTTGTCGTAGTGGGCCTGGTTGTTGTAGTAGTGGGCAAGGTTGTGGTAGTTGTTGTTGTGGAAGTGGTAGTTGGACATGCCCCTGTGTCACATGCCTTTACACCATATGGTTTACTGGAGGGATCACAAATATCGTCCTTCAAGATTTCATCTCTGACAGATCGGCAATATATATCTTGTTTTGCAATCCCCAATCCACATGTAACTGAACACTGAAAATATATGAAACCAGTCAAACAGAGGTTGAAAGCTTAAGGACTCAAAGATATGTTTTCCATAATGGCATTTACTCAGTTTCTTTCAGGCATCTGACTTGCCATGCTCAGATTCTTTTTAGAAAGAAACTAATGTATTCAATATTATTTAAAAGGGTATAAGTACAAATAAATACAATAGGGCTTACATACTGTAAATTCAGAAATTAATGCGATGTTTTTTATTAATGCGAATACTGGCACTGGTTGAGAATTGCAATAATAAGAACTCGCATTCTGATATCTGATACATATATATGTATACAGATTTTCCTGAAATCGCAATAATAAAGCTCGCATTTTAGTCCATTCTTCAAAAATCGCAATAATTGCTGAATTTACAGTAATCAAATCTAATGAAGTTCTGATGATATACTTAACGAAATAATGAAATAGATTTAACTCTGGTCATTTGACCTCAAAATGTGTATCTTTAGGTTATAAAGGTTAGTACGATATCAAATTAACCTACAAACTGATTTGATAAAGAATTTTTGCCCCTTTGTCTGAAATGTCAACATTGTAATAAAAAATAAGAATAAATATTTAGTGAATTATTCATGTACAATAATTAATGAGTTTTTTATATTACAATGTGGTCCATTTTAAAATTGATGACAAAATAACTGACTGAATGGTCAAAGATAAGCATACAATCAACAACAAAAAAAATATTATGGATGATAAAAAATCATCAAACATTTACTTAAAATGTCTTTAATGATCTTCTCCCAAATGAAATTGTTAAAAAGTATGTTATTTATTAGATCATTTTACACTCACTTTACATAAAATGGACATAAAAATTACCCAAACAAGGGGTCAAATAAATAAGTACTTATTTACTGGAAATTGTCACGTAGCATCTGAAAAGTCTGACCTCATTTTTTATGTCCACAAATATGCAGTGAAAAGTAATTAATGTAATAATGAGCATACTTTTATTACTAGTAATAAATTCTTTGTACTTCTTTATTATACTGAATACAGGAAAGCCACTGTTTAGTTCTCAAATAAAAGTGGACAATATAAAATGTAAAATAAATTTATTACTCATATTTCAATACCAAACAAAGACCAAAGAAAATTATGTTTTCCCTTTTTCCAAAGATTCATAGATGACTAACTTAACAGGAATCGATAGTTCCATTTCTTGTTGTGTATCTCAGCCACTCATTCTCACCCCCTTATTTAATGAATTAATTAAAGGATTCATAGTACTAAACATCTTTGAACATTTTTTATTTTTGTTTTTTGCAGGGAGTAATAGTCTTTCTTCTTTATTGTGGTTGTAATTTATTGATCAATACATTTGGCCCTAAGTCAAAATGTATATTACATAGTGCACTACAGTAAACTGGATCTAATTTTGGGTTTTTAATCCATTTGTATGAATAATTAAGATGTGGGGTAAATATCAATGAAACAGCAACCCAACGACACACAAACAAATGAAGCCACTCCTGTCTTCAAACAGCATTAAGTTAAAACTATAGATAAATAAAATGAGTTATACATCTATGGTAAAAATAATTTTACAAAAGATGGGATGAATTATCACATGATACAACTATAAAAAGTCTGTATTTATACGCTTCAATCCTATTTCAAACATGGTGACCATTACTGTCTACTTATACACTTTTCAGATTTCAAACATGTCATGGTGACCAATATTGTACCTATTTGACAAAAAAAACATTACAACAACCAGAAACAGAAATAAACTTGTCCTTTATTCTTTACCAATTTGCATTTGTTTTAAGATTTTCAGTACAAAACAGTTTCTTTGTTTCACAGATAATTAATTAAAAATGTCTAGTCAATAAATGTATCACTTGAGTGTTATAAAGAATAGTATTCACCTTTCAAGTCTTTGATCCACTAGGTGGAGTAGGAATCTGTTAAGAAAGGCTTTATACCTAACACTTTAAACTAATTTTATTGTCACTTTTAAGCTATTATTTTGCCATAAAACACTGCTATTATTGCACAACTATATGTCAAAAAAGGTCATTTGGCTTGTCTGTTTGAAATATAGTACAAAGCATCAAAAACAAAGAAATCTGACTGATTAAAAGAAGCACAAGGACTGTATAAATCATGGGTTTATTTCTTATGATGATAGATTACTGCATGATGTACACTGTAAAGGCAATCATATTAGTCAACAATCATTACAAAGGCCATCTTTTTTAAAGCAAGTACAATTGAATGTTTGCTCATTTTTTTTTTATTTTAATAGTTCACTGAGTAACTGATTGTTAGTCATATCATAATTAGCATAAGTAATAACAATGACAGATTTCTTTAATATTTTTATATGAATTTGCTGCAGTGCATTTTAGAATGGTGACAAATATTTCAAAAGGAAGAACAACTAAACTCTGGAGATCTTGGGATTTTAGATTCCCCTAACTACCACACAATTTTTCAGATAAACTTTTTACATAACTGAAATGTCAAATTTGATAAAACTTGCCTTAACCTCTACATTATGGTTATCATAACGTAAAATTTCAAAAGGTACTGGTGGTTTCAAGAAACTAACACCAACATAGATGGCAACATACCCAAGATCTCATATGTTTTGGATATAATAAAACTTTAAAAGTATAACTCTAAAATTGGCTAACTTGAAATATTTTCTTCGATAACGGGGTAATTATGTAAAAAAAAACAAGGTGCTTCTTCAACATTTTTTTATAAATACTTTTCATAGATGATAATAATTATGTGTTAAGGTGGTACCAAACACCTGGACTAAAATTAATTTGGCTCGTTTAATTTTCATAAAATTTTCACAAAATATTTACTTTGGCCCTTTGACAAAAATATAAAAAATTCCAAAAACTTGAACCACACACTTTATCAGAAAAATTTCATTGGATCAAACACTAATTTTGATCATTGAGAACTTAATATTTCCTTAAAAATAGAACGTGTTTAAAACGTTCAGCTCATTTTTACAGAGTTATCTCCCTGTAGTGTTATATACCACCTTAAGAGGTATTTTCATACAAAAAAATTCTTTAATTTTCAAAGTTTCATTTTTATCATTTTTTTAACCTTTAAAAAAAAATATGTATTAAAAATTCAAGATTTGTTTAGAAAGAAAGGATGCTTACTAGTAAAGCGTGACAAAACTGCCGATACATCAAGTTTATAGCTGCAATAAGTGTAGGAGTAACAAGATTGCATAACTATATGTGTTATATCACACCTGTATGTATCATCATAAGTATACCATCACACATTATAGAGGCAAATTTTCACTGGATAAGTTAATTTTGTCATTAAAGTTTATTCTATTTTTGCTTTAGACAGTTTAATGTTCTCTTTTTAGCTAAAGTATATCGTCATATCCAAGTACTGTTAAGTTGAAATATTGCTTTGTGTACCCATGTGAAACATTTTGGCAATTTGATTCTTGGTGTTTTTAAAATTGATCCTAATATGACGTGCTTCTTTTGCTTTGTAAACAACACCGTGATAAAATTCTCGATATATCTATACTTAGCACAGACTCAGAGATATACATAATAATGGATGTTACAATATACCTCCCACATAAATCCACATGTATTGGAACCCATTTGCAAACGCTTTGCAAACGCTTTGCCGATTTTATTGTTTTAAAAATAGCATTTAAAAAAAGACAAACAAACTTTTATTCTTATTTGGATGCATAACAATAAGAATTAATGCACAAGAGCTCGGAGAAATCAACAAAATCAAAATAAAATAAAATTCCACGAAAGTCTATTAATTTTTTTGGCGCATTTTAGTCATTTGAAAACATGACGTCATACAAATGAAAACACTAGAGTTGAAGGTTTTCCGTAGCGTGGACCATCAAAATTGTATAATATTGTAATAAAATGGATTTTTGAGGTAGGTCTTGTTTTATTTTCTATTCTATTGCATTATTTGCATATTTACTGATTTCAGCAAGTCAACATGGCAGCTCCTTAGTTACGAAATGTCAGCTTTGGATTTGACTGTAGCTGACAAGAAAAACATGTTAATTAAAATGGCAAATGTTGGGTTTGAGAATTAAAAGAATTATTAAACAGATTTTCTAGCGGTTATTTATGAAATATTTCATGCAACCTACATATTTATTAGAATGTTTGAGCATTATTTAACAGGAGTAAAAAGAACAGCCACACACAGCATACCCACTCGCTTCAGTTTTTAAATGACTGTATTTGTCCTATTAGAATCGAAGTAATTCATGGAAGCCATAGATTTGTTGAAAATTTACACATGGCCTGGGCCTTGATATTCATTAATTTTATCCCTCGCTAACGCTCAGGATAAAATTCGAATATCACGGCCCAGGCCATGTGTAAATTTCCAACAAATCTATGGCTTCCATGAATTATTTCTTTAGTAAGTCATTATACAAATTGTTAAAGGAGAATACTTTTTAAGACCCAAGGTTATACATACATTTCTGCATGGATAACGAAGGTCTAATCACTGTTGCAAAAGGAGTTACTCAAGGGTTAAATCTTTTCTGTTAGGGAAGTGTGGTTCTGAAATTTAGCTGCGTCTTATTTCAATGTTATTAAATAAAAGACGGTAATTTCAAATTCAAGATTTCAAATCCAAAACAACTGTGTAGATCTGCAAATATAAAGTTTAGACTGTATAACAGTACCATTGAAACTTGCACAGCACTGTTCAACTGTTTAATGTAAATTCAGAAATTATTGCGATGTATTTATTATTGCGAAAAATGCAACAGGGTAATAATCGCAATAATTTAAACTCGCATTTTGAAATTTTTTATATGAATTAAACAGGATTTTTCTCAATATCGCAAAAATTAAAATCACATTTTAGTCTAAAATAACAAAATCGCAATAATAAATGCACACAATAATTTCTGAATTTACAGTAAACTACTTTTTAAGAAACCAATAGAATCAAGAAACCCTTACATAAATAAAGCATAAATTTTTGAATATATGAATAAAAGGCGATATGGAGCATATACTTACTGGTCTCCATGGTCCAGTCTTCCAAACTGGACAGGCATTCAGGTTACAGGATTCACTTGTAGATGGCATGCGTCTATGGTTACAAAATCCATCTTCAATCTTCTTCTCCCTCTGGTAACAATGGACATCTCTATGTCTTGTTCCAGACCCACAAGTTGCTGAACACTACAACAATAACCAAACAATATCAAATCAAGGGAAACCACACTGTAAATTCATATCTTATGTTTGCATCTTGAGAACCTGATAATAATACTGAAGTTGAAAATCATTTAATGTTGTCATCTCCATTTTTTTCCTGGTTAAATTGTGTTTAAGGGTTGCTGTTTCATTTAAGTATACTTCACCCCTCTCTTTAAAAATAAAATTCTAATATGAACCTCTTCTTTGCTTACTTTATTTTTTTTTAAAACATGCTGTACACGTACTTGATGTCATAATGGAATTTGCAATTTTACAAATATAATGTCTACTGATGCTAAAATAATTATAGAACATGACATTAAAGAGTTAATTCTTAAATGAGGTAAATAAAGAATCTATTTTCATTGACAAAATGTTTAATTGGTCATCTTATGTATCATGTTAATTTGAAACTGTCATTTTATGACACAAAATATTGCCTTAAATAATAAACTTCTATAAAATGAAGCACATGTCCCATACTTACCCCTGACCAGGAAAATGTTCTCCACACTGCACATGGTTCATCATTACAAATCTTTGTAAGAATTTTCTCTGAAGCTTCACAATCTTTATCTGGTAGTTTACGTCGACTCACATTGGTACACCATGCTGTCCTTGTCTGAATACCTCCATCACAAGTCTGGGTACACTATCAAATAAAGAAATATAGAATTGAAATTTGAGTTTTTGAAAATATCAACCTATACAAGACACATTGTTCTCACTATTAATTTGTACTGCGTTAAACTTGAAAACACGAGAAATTACTATTAAAATAATTTTACGATTATTTTGTTTATGTGGCATATCAGTGCAGAGTAAGATCATATTGGCTGTGATGTTGATTGCGGTACAAAAAACATTCAACCAATTCATCAACTCATAATTATCTGTTATAGGCAAATGTTAATAATGTTACCTTTGACCAACCAGAGTATTCCCAATGAGTTGGATCACATCTGCCCATACAGGTAACCATGTCTCCCGGGCGTGGACTAAGATGGTCACAATGTGTAAGGTCTACATGTGTTTGTGTATAGTATGTAGATTTTACACAATAAACATTCTGTTTTGCCACACCTTCACCACATCTGACTGAACATTCCTCTTGCTCTGTTCTCCACCTATATATATAAGATACAAATTACAAGTTAAAACTAGAACAGAAATTCACATCTCTTCTAAGTATCTATATCTAAAAAAAACAAAGTTAATGCTTTGAAACTTAAAATAAATTATGATTTTATTTTTAAACAAATAGTACATAATGCCATAATGTACAACTGAATTATTGAGAGTTTGTTGATTGGCTGATTGATACTTCCTGAACTTCCAGTTGGTGTTTCAGGAAAATCAATGCAATGGTTTATGAGCAGTTGAGGATTGGAGATGCAGAGAGTAAAAAGCATATCATTCACCGAAATAAAAATATTTTAGCACTATATTATTTTTTCTTTATACCTTAATGAACAATCATAACTACATCTTCTTTGTTGTCCTGGTGGTTTAGGTATTCTTAATCTGTCACATTTACTGTCAGAAACAACCATTCTGTTATCATCATCACTCACACATACTGCTGAACGTGTTCGTTTTCCTATATAAAATAATAATTTGATGTAATTCTATAAAAGTTCTAAATATGAAGTTGCTCATTGTAGAAGAAAGTATTGTAAATTCTAAATGAACATTGTCAATTGTCTGTCTTGATGGATTGCTGTCATTTACCACCATACCAACTTTTATACTACAAACTTCTTTCTGGAGAAATTGCATTGACTATTTCAATATATGAGGTATATTGTTAATACCTGTAACGTCACAGTACCCAAATTGCACCGAGTACCTAAATTGCACCTATTCAACAAAAATAGCTGCGGAAATCTTACAAGTTTTCTTTGAGATTAAACAATTTTTATTTTTATAATTTGACATTAAACACGTCTTTCAATATAGTTAAATATATTTAAATATACCAAAACGTTCACAGTATATACCAACAGATGAAGCATTCCCTGGAAAAAGTAAATCTACGGAAACGTTGCCATGCAACGTTCTCAAAAATGTCATCTTTTAAAAATGAGCAAATTAAACATGTTACAAGCATCCATTTCTTACAAAATGAATAGTAAGCATGGAATAATGTCAAATTGTTCAAAATATTCAAAGAAATAAAACAAAACATCTGTTATTTGATTTTTAAGGATGTGAATTTAAGCATGGATGCAATTTGGGTACTCCTCATTACAGAATCATGGATCGTTTGGAGGTTGATTCAAACCCATTTTTCTATGATTCAATATGGATTCAAAATAAAATTGGTGTAATTATATAGTAAATAAGGATATGTCTACAAAATAAACATAGAATGAAAACTTTTGTCTGGATCATAAAAAAACGTAGGTGAAAAAACTGTCAAAATAGGTGCAATTTGGGTACCCTCACATTACAGTTTTGAAAGTATTTCAAACAATTGTTATGCCTGATCTAAATAAATTTCATACTAGAACTCTGTGCATAGTAGTTTTGTATTTATTCATATATCAAGCTTTTCATGAGATTTCATTATTTCAATCTTGATGACACTAAATTTGGAACAATGATCTGTATCAAACATTGTAACTAGTAAAAGATGTCTTACAATGCCTTCCACGCCTACATAAAGATACAAGTTGACCTTTTCAATTGAAAATTAATGATTAGCTGCTGTGGGTTACCAGGTTCAAAATCATTGTCATTACCTCACCTTTAACTTTCTAAATAAAATTACTACCAGATCAACATTTAAAATCAATTCTAATTTAGAAAAAAATCAATTTATTAATTTGGACCAAGTTTTATTTCTGTACCAATAGGACAGTGAACCTTATTTAAAATGTAAAATACAAATTCATTACAATGTGAAAATGTCATACTGGAAATCAAATTCCAAAAGGAAAGAAATGATTTGAGAAGATTTTTTTCAAATTGCCATATTATCAAGGGCAAATCCATGGTCATATGAGGAAAGGGGATGTAAATGTCCAAAATGGTAAAAATACCGCTGAAGACAGTTAGGTGAATTTGTTTTTGATGATTTTCAGCAAAAAAAAATGATATTTTATTAAAATTTCTTGAAAAGTATAATTACCATTACAGAGATTTATCAAAATTTCTTGATAAAGTATAATTACCATTACAGAGATTTATCAAAATTTTTTGATAAAGTATAATTACCATTACAGAGATAACTACAAGGACTCCACATTTCTTGGTATCTGTATACATATTTGGTATCAACAGAAAGTGCATATGAGTATTCTACATTGGGTGGATTCACTTTTCCTACTGACAGAACCTGAAAGACATACAATAAGTCTAATAATAGAGCAATCAGATTTTACAAAATAGTTTTGTTGAGAACATGGGCAATAAGCTAAATACTTTGAAAAATTTCAAGTCTCATATCTGAATTTTTTTTAAGCTTCTAACTTTATTTTTTTTCTAACCATAAACATACTGTCAGTAGTGGCCCAAGTTAAACCTACAAGTAATGCTGTTCAGGTGATCTGTATCCTTGCATATTTGTTTTTTCGTTTTGTCATAAAAAAAAAGGCCTTTGATTTGTTGGTTTTAATTGCTTCACATTTTGTCATGTTGGGTTTTTATAGCTGACTATATGGTACGGTTTTTGATCATTGTTGAAGGCTGAATGGTAACCTATGGTTTATCAAATTCCCTTCATTTTGGATAGTTGTCTCATTGGCAATCATATCATATCTCTTTATTTCATATTAAAAATGGTTCCTTATTTTATTTTCAATGAGGCTAATAAACTTGCTACATTGTACAACATTTAAGAACTTTCTAATGCATATTTCTTTAAGCTTATCTGAAGATACTGCAAACAAGACTAACTATTTCTACAGTTATGAATTATTTAGTTTAATTCAAATATTTGTAATTTGAATAGTTCTGAGACTTTACCAGTAATGTAAGAGTATCTTTGATTGGTCCAGAAGCATTGATCATCTCTATCACAGTATCAGATCCACTATACTCTATAATGGTTCCTGCTGCCTTTATTTTGGTCACTGCACTATCTATCACTCTCTTCCCATTCAGTATAAAAGCACCAGTTGAATTCTGCAAAGCTGCAAAATGTCAGGTTAAAACTTAGGTCTAATTAATCAAACATGTCTAATTAATCAAACATGTTTTCTTGAAATTCTTTACTTAAGACACATAAAAATGAGCTTAAGAAGCATCTTTTATAGTTTGTACGATAAGAGGCATTCTTTACTAGGATAGAAGGTAAGATAAGAGGCATTCTTTACTAGGATAGAAGGTACGATAAGAGGCATTCTTTACTAGGATAGAAGGTAAGATAAGAGGCATTCTTTACTAGGATAGAAGGTAAGATAAGAGGCATTCTTTACTAGGATAAAAGGTACGATAAGAGGCATTCTTTACTAGGATAGAAGGTACGATAATAGGCATTCTTTACTGGGTTAGAAGGTATGATAAGAGGCATTCTTTACTAGGATAGAAGGTACGATAAGAGGCATTCTTTACTAAGATAGAAGGTATGATAAGAGGCATTCTTTACTAAGATAGAAGGTATGATAAGAGGCATTCTTTACTAAGATAGAAGCTACGATAAGAGGCATTCTTTACTGGGTTAGAAGGTATGATAAGAGGCATTCTTTACTAGGATAGAAGGTACGATAAGAGGCATTCTTTACTAGGATAGATGGTAAGATAAGAGGCATTCTTTACTAGGATAAAAGGTAAGATAAGAGGCATTCTTTACTAGGATAGAAGGTAAGATAAGAGGCATTCTTTACTAGGACAGAAGGTATGATAAGAGGCATTCTTTACTAGTATAAAAGGTACAATAAGAGGCATTCTTTACTAGGATAGAAGATAAGATAAGTGGCATTCTTTACTAGGATAGAAGGTACGGTAAGAAGCATTCTTTACTAGGATAAAAGGTAAGATAAGAGGCATTCTTTACTAGGATAAAAGGTAAGATAAGAGGCATTCTTTACTAGGATAAAAGGTAAGATAAGAGGCATTCTTTACTAGGACAGAAGGTATGATAATAGGCATTCTTTACTAGGATAGAAGCCATATTTTACCATTTTACAGTCTTCTTTCTACATTTATTATTACAATTTAATCTTGATTTTTTTTTTTGTACCAATCTTGAGCTGATACTGTATAATATATTACTACTAATATATTTTTATACTACAAACTTCTTTCTGGAGAAATTCAATTGACTATTTCAATATATGAGGTATATTGTTAATACCTGTAACATCACAGTACCCAAATTGCACCGAGTACCTAAATTGCACCTATTCAACAAAAATAGCTGCGGAAATCTTACAAGTTTTCTTTGAGACTAAACAATTTGTATTTTTATAATTTGACATTAAACACGTCTTTCAATATAGGTAAATATATTTAAATATACACAAAACGTTCACAGTATATACCAACAGATGAAGCATTCCCTGGAAAATACTAATATATTTTTATTTTTTTGTATACTGTTGTGTTTTTATATGAACATATAAAGGATATTAGTAAGGTGTTTGAGACAATCCAATTAAAACCTAGGAAACAATGGAACTTTGAAAAAGAAAACCACTTTTATTGTTGCTCTTCATCTTGACACTGCTGAGAGGTCCTATTATCTATAATCATCATATGGTAAATTAAAGAAACTGTTTGAATTGAACAGTGGTTTCTGAAGTGGCTTTCAAGAAAAGCTCTTTATAAAAAAAATTATACATCTTCAGTTAAAAACATACAATTTGAATACATGCAAATTAATATATTCTCAAAGAAATATCAAAAAATGTAGTATAATCTTCCAAATATGTTCCCAGGGGCTGACCTGATTTCATTTTAAAAAGGACAATATTTCAATTGATTATAGATGCAATTCTTAAACACAAGATTTTTTTCTAATTAACCAAAACTTCTAATACAATGTGTAATTAGTGCTCATTTAGTTTTATTAAGGAACTGATAATTTTGTCATTTAATTTCTATAAAAAGTAACAATGTGCCAAAGGCTATAAATAAAATTACCTAAATAGGTTTCATCCTCTTTAAGATTCATATAACCTTTCTGTTTGACTTTAATGTCTCTTGCCCCTACTGGAAACTTGTGAACGATATTATAACCGTAAACAACATTATTAAACGTATTAGAAATTTTCTTTGTATGACAAGTAGAATTGTCCCCACCACAGATTCCACATCTGTCCACTTTCATGTCAGATCCAAGTCGATTGTCACAGCCAGCTTTCTGTAGACAGAAAAACAAACAAATTAATGCTGTAACATGCTGCTTTGTTATACATCATGGTTTATTTCAAGAACTTAATGACATAAATGGGCAAACAAGTCATGATGGATAACTGCCCTTCACAACACTGTCTCATGTCAAACTTGATATACTTGTTTATAATATACTATAAGGAGACTTTTTATTAGATGCTTGAATATATACTTAAGATCTTATTATGATGTGTTATTCAGTCTGACACCATTCTGACAGGTTAATATGGGTTTTCACAGCAAAGAAATGTGCCCTCGATAACCAAATTTACAACATTGACAACATTTACAATACAATATTACATATATAAAACTCCCTTTTTAAATAAACAGATAACAATCCATTTTAAAAGGTCTGCAGGTCAAGTACTACCATTAACTCAATTATTCAGCATAATAGTAATTTCTTCTTTTTTCAATACTTTATGTATCAGAAATTTTCAGTATTACGTGTCTGTTACAATTCCAAGGTCTTGTGATAAATGTAATAAGCTAACTGGACTTCTGTGGATTCATTCAGTTTCGTGGATGAAGGAAAAGTTGTATTTTCATTGCTATTCCATGTCATGGTGTTCACAAAGTTTGCATACAAGCCTATAGACATATCATATTTGTTGAATATATAACATATTTAAATTCATGGTTTACTTGTACCCTAGAAATCCATGATTCTGCATATCTGTAGAAAACCATGATAAGTAGTATGTCTAGATATATATCACCAGCATAAAAATTTCATCTGAATTAATCATCACACAAAAAAAACATGCATAATCAGTCACATGACAATTTGTTAAGGAAAGTGATTTAATTGTATAAACACTAACCATACATTTTCCATTGACACAGACATCATAAGAATCAGGTCTGCATTTGGTTCCATCAATAACTTTGTCCTTCAGTTGATAATAGGCACTGGTATGTAAGGCTTGGCAGTACAGTTTACAAGAGTCTTTCAATCTTACTGTTAAAACACATAATACATGCTTTATTAAGCTTCAAAATGGCTTATGACTTGGCATGTTAATTTAGTGGCACAATTATTAAATTAATTATTCTGAATGTATTCTTGTATGTTTCTTTATCTTTAGATTAACATCAACTGTCTACAATAACCATTTACTTAATAAAGTAGGTGCAGTAAAGGGATAACTTATAAATTCTTAAATGAAAAAATAGCTACCTACTTCCAGAATATTTTGGTATCCAATGAACAGTTGATGGCAAGCCCTGAATTTTGGCAGAATTATTAAAAGCTGCACACTGCATCTGACGGAAATCTTGAGAACCAGGTGGACATTCCTAGGAAATAATCATTTGTATGATGAAATCATTATTCAAAATGAACATTAAAACAGTTAATACATGTTCCCATCTGTTTCAAATGTTTTTTTATTGAAGTTATAAAAACTATTCTGTTGATTAATACAAACTTTGCCATAAATCTGGAATAAAATGACGCAAACAATTTGTTAATTCACAAAGAACCATCCATATACGGAAGTTTTAAACAGTTAATTTCAGAAATAATTATTATTTATAGCCATAAATCTTAATTGTTTAGAAATAACATATTTTTTCACTGATAATACCAATTAACTAGATAGTGATGGTTTGTTAGATGAGTTTTTGAATAATTTGAATGACTTTTCAGCACTGAGTAACATTAAAAATTTCATAAAATACAAAAAATGTTATATAATAGAGAAGAAGATTTAGACACTATATATTATTTCTGGCATAATCTACCTTAAGATTGCATGATCTGTATCTTGTTCTACGACCTATACAATACTTTCCTCCATTGGATGGTCTGTAAAAAGCATATAATGTCAATTAATTTTTGGACTTTAAACTAAATCTGCAGAAACAGTAGAATTAAAGAACAAGAGAGTTTCATAACAAATGTTTGGAAAGCACTCTTACAATATGGGTTTTAAATCACAACCATATGAGAATTTGGCTCTATCTTCAACAAAAAGTGTACTGTTTAACTGAAAATCACTTTTCTAACAATTATTAATCAATATGAATTATTGACTTCACTAGTTCCTTAAGAATACACTAAAAGCTAAATTTGAAAATTTCACTGTAAATAGAACACTGACCAGATTGTATAATTATTAAACACAGTAGGAAGATTGTTCCATTTAAAGGTTGGCAAGTAAAACTTTACTGTTATAAATTTTAGTATTTATAGTTTCCTGCAATATATCATCATTTTAAAAAAGCTTAAAAATTGGGTTAAATATGAAAAACAGATAACAGGATAGCTGTTTGTTATGACATCAAAGACATCCTTCTGACACAGGATTATTTCATCATATTAATAACTTATCAACCTTTCATGACAAAAAATATCTCAAATATAGTTTTAGAATAATTTTAATCTCTTAAGACTTTATGAAAATCTTAACCATTTCATCAAAACAGATTTTTCAAAAATAAACAAACACAATCCAAATACACCTCATAGAATAGGTCGCAATGTCTAACCTAGAATAGGTCACAATGTCTAACCTAGAATAGGTCGCAATGTCTAACCTAGAATAGGTCGCAATGTCTAACCTAGAATAGGTCGCAATGTCTAACCATAGATGTAATACCCATCTATGGTCTAACCTAGAAGAAAATAATTTCCCCCTTCTTCAGCTTTTTGTATGAACAGACTACCAACAAAATACCAAAGAAACCAGAATGTTTTATATTCTTGAAATATATATATAAACCTGAAAAAAACATTTATATATGATTTTACTTAGTTTGCAATAATTTCTATTTTTTGAGAAAGATGGAAATGGAATTAAAATATATTGCTGAAAATACCTAATTCCGATAGATAATTTACTGAGAAAAAATTACAGAAAACAATGCTTATTAGAAGATATTTCTACTAGCTGAAAGAAGCTATTCAAGATTCCAAAATTGAAATCACCGAGTTAATACCATTGAGGATAAAGTATTTTATAACTGTTGTCATTTATCTCGACACATGAAAATGTGTCTCAGTTGGTTTTTCCCAGATATATTTGGAATAGTGTAAATTCGATATGATTTGGACTTTACCTTGGACTGCTACATTTCCTGATAGAGGTTTTAATGCCTCCTCCACACAACCTTGAACAATCACCATACTCCTCCCACTTTCCCCAACCCCCATCTATAGGTTTATAGTTCTTCTTGAATCTGCATTCACCATGCCAGCACCACTGTAAAATACATATTTTCTATTAAGTTATGTTCATTGAAGGCCTTCGCAACTATGAAAGGGAAAGTACATCACATACAGATAAAAGTAATGTCAGAGAAACTACAATGAAAAACCTGTTATAGGGATGATGGACAAATGGTAATTCATCTGAAGGACAATAATTTTTTACAGAATTTATAGGACAAAATATTTTTAGAGCAACTTAATTTCAGATAGAACTTACTTTGGTATATATTTGGAAACATTAACTTATTTCTATCAGTGTACTCTTCACTACATATTTTCATTTCAATCATTAGAAATCCCTATTAAATTTCAAGAAAATATGACATTAATATGCAAATACCTTGACTCAATTTTTGACTTTTACCAAAATGTTAAGATTTTCATGCTGAATTTGACATTATGTCATTTGTTCAAAGAGCTACATCCAACAATGAAGCTGTAATTACCCAATAAATGTCTTTGCAAACATTAAAATAATATGAATTTAATATTATAATTAACATTATTAAATATTCCATGGTTTTCAAGATGACTGCACAAAGTGGATAATTTGACTGAATTATGTCATAACAATCTTAGAATAAACTATTATGTCTTTAGATCACCATATCATTACCTAAAGGATAAATTTGATTCTAATGCAAAAATACATCATGTAAATTCATCATATGAACAATAAATGTAACTCTTCAACATATTATGTAACCCAGAACTAATAAAATAACCGTTAAATATCTACTTTAACCACATTATGATGTCAGTGTGAGTAGTAATACAAATAATTTAATCAAATGAAACATAATATCATTTCAACCTCTTTAAAACCTTGGAAAATATGGAGAAAGTGCATTTCTTTAAAGAGTTGTAAAATTATGCAGATGCAAATTCATTCTTAAAAATTTCTACATTTTATCAAAAGTATGAGACTAACTGGTTTACAAACTAAAACTTCTGAGCAAATGACAAGTATACAACATCACTATGCTCTCTACCTTTACCAGGTGGTGATGTTTGGGAGGAAATATTAGTCTTCTTTTTTTTTTAGTAAAATAATGACAAATTACAAGATATATTTTGAAGATTTTGGATATTAAAACAAGATAAAAAAAAATAAACACAAAATTTATTGACTTTTATTGCACAGAATTACAAAAAATAATCTTTGAACAAATATATTATCACATATTTTAGGCAAATTATGAAAATCTTGAAAGTATCAGCAATACAATCTCCTAAATCAGTTTATATAATAAACATTCAGAATATGCACTGGAGAACAGCTGAAATCCAGTCAATAAAATAAAATCAGAGTTCCGGGTAAATTATGAAAATCCTCTGTGTATCAATTTGACAGTCTCTTAAAATATAGGCTGGGTTCCACAATAAAACATGTGCAAGATAAAATATCTGCATGTAAAAAGTCATAACGATTTGAAAACCAATAAATCAAAATTGCAAATTGGAAAATTTTCCAAATTATACCATTTATCCTAGTAACACAGTTACGTAACTACTTAATAAACAGTGACAAGCATTATAAAGTATTTGTGCCAGATGAGCAAAAGTTTTTACAATGATCCTATTCTTCAAGTATACATGACTGACAAAAAACTTTCTGAAATCAGGCTATTTTCAATCAAAGAAGAGATCATTAAATTCTAATTATATAATCTACAACCAATCTGCCAAATCATTCAAATGCTTCAACAATGTCTCATTTTCCAGAGGTGCCAGCCATAAGGAAAGTGTTACATTTATATGTAGTATTTCTAAAAAATTGGAAGCTTTAAAGATAAGTGTACGATTGATACTGGCTGAATTATAAGTAAAGGTAATAGAAATTTAACATTTCTTGTAACCCGAATAATTCAGTCCCTCCCCGTGATCGACTCTCCCACTCGCGAGGGCCTGAACTCTTTATACGATAAAAACGCGTCACGAATCCAGGATTTTGATTGGTGCTCTGTGAGAGAGAGCCAATCAGCTAATAGCTAAATGTTTTTGAGATAGGTAAATCCCGAGCTAATTCCGAATGATTTTTTTGACGATTTTTCATTGACTAGGCCTTTAGGCGTTAATGTAGCCATTGTAGAGCAGTGGAATATAAAGACTGAATTATTCGGGTTACATTTCTTGAGACACCAAAGTAAACTAAGCAATATATGCTGAGTGGTGTAACAAAGAGTTTTCACATTGTTCACAATGTCAGGGAAGCCATTATACCACTTTGCCTCATAATCTTATTAAGAAAAATTCACACACCTGATTAAATGGGCAATTAAAAAGTCGGAATGCGAATATATATGTTCAAACTCTTTTAGATCATTTTTTAGTAACAACAAACAAAAGAACTATGTCAATTGGACCTGCTTCGATACTATAACTGCCCTTGAATTTTTACTAGATAACATTTTTGTTCGCTATGGAGATTCCGTATATCGTCAGGTTATCGGAATTCCCATGGGGACTAACTGTGCTCCACTTATTGCGGACCTGTTTCTGTATTGTTATGAGTTACAGTTTATGACTAAAATCAGCAAAGACCCATCGAAACAACATCTGATTAAAAAATTTAATAACACTTTTAGATATTTAGATGATATATTGGCTCTCAATAATGACGACTTCAGTATCTACACTAAAGAGATGTATCCTGTCGAACTGACTTTAAATAAAGCTAATACTAACAATGAACACTGCCCTTTCCTGGATCTTGATATCTATATCTTTAACGGGTAGCTTAATACCAAAATTTATGATAAAAGAGATGATTTTTCATTCCCTATTGTTAATTATCCACTTTTAGATGGTGACGTTCCCTTGTCACCATTTTATGGTGTTTATATATCTCAACTTGTTTGATTCCCTCGTGTTTGTAACAATGTATTTGATTTCAACGAAAGAAATCTCTGTATTACTGAAAAATTATTACACCAGGGTTTTCAATATCACAAACTAGTCAAAACATTTATTAAATTTTATCATCGGTACAAGGACATCAATCGTAAATATAAATCAACATGTAGACATCTTATACGTTCAGGTATTTCACATCCAATATTTTAATGTAATATTCTTTACAAAGCACAAAAATGTCGGCATTCACCTCAAAAGCTAACCAAACCTTTAAACAGAATTATTTGGAAAGGATATAGTTACGATACTGTTGTCAGGTCATTAAGGATTGCATATTTTGGTATTAATATTAACTCATAGGGTCTTTGCATCAGAAATAAACACTATTATTCTAAAACCAGTTGTTGGCATGATACGGGTTATGTTCTTCTCATATATTTTATGATTGTATGATACTAAACCCCTAACGGGAGGGATTGTCTTTGATTTTCATATGATGAAGACATAATCTTTCAATCAGTTTAATTGAGGTCTGAAGCTGGCGTGTCAGTAACTGCTATTAGTCCTTTGTTAAAGTATGTATCATTGTCATTTTGCTTAGTTTCTTTTGTTACCTTTTCTGACATCGGACTTAGACTTCTTTTAAACTGAGTTTTACTGTGCGTATTATTATGTGTTTCTTTTTCTACATTGGCTAGAGGTATAGGGGGAGGGTTGAGATCTCACAAAACATGTTTAACCCCGCAGCATTTTTGCGCCTGTCCCAAGTCAGGAGCCTCTGGCCTTTGTTAGTCTTGTATGTTTTTAATTTTAGTTCATTTATATGTTTTGGAGTTTAGTGTGACGTCCATTTTCACTGAACTAGTACACAATTTTATTTAGGGGCCAGCTGAGGACCACCTCCGGGTGCGGGATTTTCTCACTGCGTTGGAGACCCATTGGTGGCCTTCGGCTGTTGTCAATCTTTGGTCGGGTTGTTGTCTCTTTGACATATTCCCCATTTCCATTCTCAATTTTATTCTAGTATTAGTTCTGGTTGATGAAACAGTAGATGTGGAAAAAGATTGTATGCAAGTGAGAAGTTTGATTTTTTGTTGAGTAACATACCCTGTTAGATCCACAGTCAGTTCCGTCTGCCCATGGCATGTGTAAAGTCCTACATTTCTTATATGTGTCCTTTAAATCTGTACACCATAGCTTTCCACAATCATCTGCCTATAAAATAGATCATCTCTTCTACTATAATACTTTTAAAGGAAATTAGATCCTTGATTCATAGGACAACAAGCCACTGAATGCACATGCATTAACAGCAAAATACAACTGTACATTTTTCAGCAATTTTCTTTTCAACATAACCTTTTCTATTCTGTTCTATCTGTTTTGTGTGTAATATATTATGACACAAAGAATCTTAACTTATTTTGAAGTTATACATGACTTTTAACCGTTGTAACCTTATTTTAATTCTTAATTCAATGCATTTTTTAATCCAAACTAAAGAAATAATTTATGACATTACAGTTATCTTACCATGAACGGACAGATAGCATAATCTTTTCCAAAAGACAGTTGACATTGTTTGTTGACATCGTAATATCTTTGTACTTGTTCTCCATGGTGTTTTGGTTGTATATATTTTGTTTCTGTTGGCTTGTCTAACAAACACTCAGTAAAACCTGCACTGCACCAAAGAATGAATACAGAGGATAGTCATTATTACTTAAAACATCGTTAAGATATAGAGACAATATAAAGAGGGTGAAGGCTGCAATACTACTTCAAGGTTATCTTGGCGGGCTAGATTAAAGAAGCTGATTATAGTTGATGTCACCATCGATATTCTTATTGGAATTCTTCAAAACACAAATAGAGTGCCACTGTTTAAAATATTCAAATATTGTCATTTAAACCAATACCATCAATACCTAAACTACAGGAGATCTTTAACTTTCCATTGGGTACAAGCTTTTTACTCCTTAATCAAGAATCTAAGACAAGATGTAGGACAGACGTAAATGTATCGCATTCATTCTCATATAAGTCCCTGTCCTTAACTTAAGGGCCAAATTTATAGAAAAAATGTTTTTCCATACCAAACAGAAGTAAACATGACTATCATTTTATAGGTTTGATAATTTCATTCATTTTTCTATTGTAGTCACTTCTTAAGGTTCAGCTTAAGAGTTCAAATTCCCTAAAAATTGAAGCACTCTGTGTGTTCTGAGACAAAAAGACAATATTTAAGGTCAAATTGTATAAGGAATTAAGATGTGGTATTGTTAAGCCTCATGTATCATTTCTAGATTTAAATTTGGTACCCCCCCCCTACACACTATTTTTTCAGAAAATCAACAATAATTCCCCAGAGTCTACTTGTATCAAAATAACTTTATTTTTTGGAATAAGTTTTACTGTTTCTATTTTAAGTTGCATAAAAGTTAGAGCTTTACTTGAAGGAGTAGTCATGAATACATAATAATGAAAATCGTCTTTCTAATATAAGGTTGTATATTTTTTCCAGAATGCAGAGTTTTTCAACTATTTTAGTTATTTATACTATTTAAAGAATGCTAGAATCATACTCAATAAATTTTGTAAGTAGAAGTGCACTGCATCGAGACCACGACCAAGGGCTAATGTTATGGTCAAGTGTTGGTGCCATCACGTTATTCCTAGTATCTCCTTTGTTGTATTTCAGACATCGAGGTTGGTCGTCATGAGGTAAATTAAATCTGAAAAAAATAAAAAATTAAAATTTTTAATTTAACAAACGAACAACTTATAACAGCTTAATAAATATTTAGTAGATTAATGTAGGAAGGTTGAGAAGATATTTAGCAGATTAGTGTAGGATGGAGGGAAAGATATTTAGCAGATTTATGTAGGATGGGGAAAGCTAAAATTAAAAAAAAATGCTGTCATTAAAAGATAAAGCAAACTGAAGTCTTACATAAAGCTAGTACATAATGCTTTAAGATTGGGCAGTAGCTAAACTTTGTACAGGACTAACAGCAAAATGTGAAACCACATTATCATCATTGACTTTTAATCATTGTGAATCATATCCAATATAATTTAACTCCCTAACCTCTGAAAAAGATGTGAAAATAGTCTGCACTCTTTATAAGGAGGGATGACTAACTTAACCACATTGAAGTAGAAAATATAAGAACATGTATCAAAACATTGGCATATAAATCAAAGAAACCACAATATTTAAAGGGGTTGTGTGGTTATAACACAGATGAATTGATAAATCATCTGATTACATAATTACAAACAATCTACCTGACAATCACAGGTAAATCACCATCAATACACAGAGCTGACCCAAAACAGATTTTTTATAGAACACTAATGTCATTTTTTCTGATATTCTAACCTAAAATTGTCTATTCCTGATGCAATAATAGCCACATTGCACTATATAGAAATGAAGGAAATAGTTCCTTAATGTTAATAGATATTGTAGATATATAAAATTTACAGCATGTATGACTTTGAAGGAATATAGTTTCTGGCAGGTGGTTATATAATCAAATCTTTGATAAAAGATACCAGAATGCACATCTGATAAAATTTGACAGAGGTGAGAGGAAACTATAATTAAATTTAACATGTAATCAAATTGTACAACTCCCTACTTGTTTTTCAATTATTGCTGAATCAGCTTTTTATTTTTCAAATGCAGTTGCATGTGGATCTAAGAAGGAAATAGTTCTTACAAACTTCTGAATGAACTAGCTATTAAAAATAGATTTAGACAACCATGGAGAGACTAAGTTAAAATGACAGTCCTATAACTGTTACCATTTACAACTGCACTTGCTCACCAGTTCACTCTGAAACTTTGTCAAATATCTGTCAACAAAATTTGTAAATTTACAATGAAATGAAAACTAAACAATCAATCACCAGCCTTGAAAATTTGTCATGTATGTGTTTCCTTTACACCTAAAAGACTGACTCCAAAATGACAGGGTGACAGTAAGCGATAATAGTATAACTAATACTAGCTGATTTTGGATACACCCATGTAATTTGGGACATTTCAGGACCAGCTGTTTCAGTATCTGGAGTACAATAACAGTATTGGTAAACATTTGCCATCATAAAACTATGGCCTATTATGGGAATGTTTATTTGTTTTAGACTGACATATACATGGACATTTGTGTGAGAAGGTCAACAATCTAAGACATACTATTTTCTAGGTGGATTCTTTATATATTTTCTCATTCAGTCTTCATTTCATAAAAGGACATGGCTAGAAGATACCAAATGTGTTTTCTGTGACTTTGACAAAATAATTACCATAAAATAATCACTGCTTGATGATCAGAAAGTAACATTAAACTAAAAACAGATTGATTCCAAAAATAAACATTGGGCCCTTAATAGCTGACTATACAGTGTGGGTTTAGCTTAATGTAGAAGGCTGTACAGTGACCTATAGTTGCCTAAATCTACATCATATGGACTCTGTTGGATAGTTGTCTTATTGGCAATCATATCACATCTTGCTATCTTATATCTAGAGGTCTTCAAATAGTCTTCATCCTATACTATTGAATTAATACTCAGAAAGTCCAAAACCTCAAAAAGTCAAAATATGGTCTCTGCTTTGATGTATACACATTCTATAGCTCAATTTTAGCTTGGGGAATATTTTCAATGAACTTTCCCACATGTCTGCACAGTTTCATGTCAGTCTTGATAATGGGGGACAAAGGAAATGTTTGCAAATGACTGCAGTGAATAAATAAAATGTGTATTTGTAGATACCTGGCTACCTGGAAGTTGACCAGCAAACCTCACTACTTCCAATACCATTAAATACAACAATTATTAAAAGATTATTTCATGGTTATTTATTTACATACAAGTATATCTGATTGATATAAAATTTGTCATCTGAATGTCCAATCTGTTCACATTAAGATGACTGAATAAGAGCATCCTACAGCATGTCAACACAAGTTGTCAATTATAACACTTCTGTTACCTCAATATCAATTAACATTATAGCATTAGACTTTACTAATGTTTTAAAGAATAATATGGTGGACCAGGTGATTTATGATTTCTTGGCCCTAGAGATTTCTCCTGTGTAACATATTCAATTAGCCTCTTATTTTTAAATAACACTCAGAACTGATTGATAAAATTGTGTATTATGTAATATAGTAAATAGCTTGAGTCAATATTAAATTATTATCACCCTTACTTCAAACAAATATTAACTTTCCTTATCAGTCATAAAATATTCAACATTTTAAGAAAAGATGAATTCCCTTTTAAAATGTTTAAAGAACTGTACTATTTTTCTACCCCCAAATTTGTTTAAATTGTTTAGACTTAAGAATGGTTGTATATAACTTTGAGCATTTATCAATAATTTCAAAGACTTCTCAAATTTCATAGTCTATGGAGAATATATTGACCTTAAAGTAATGAATAAAGGCAACAGTAGTATACCGCTATTCGAAATTCATAAATCGATTGAGAAAAAAACAAAAATTTTGGTTACAAACTAAAACTGAGGGAAACACATAAAATATAAGAGGAGAACAACGACACAACAGAAACACAACACTCAAATGCAACACACACAGAAACGAACTATAATATAACAATGGCCATTTTCCTGACTTGGTACAGGACATTTTAAGAAAAAATGGTGGTTTGAACCTGGTTTTTTGGCTAGCCAAACCTCCCGCTTTTATGGCAATGTTAAATATAACATTAAAATGACAACATTACATGACAAGACTACAATACAAATAAATGGGAGAACATACAGGACAGAGACACACACAAATAATAGCTATCAAAAGGTACCAGGCTTATGATTTTTAAATATGCCAGAAATTTTCAAAATTGTCTAAACAGAATTAAGGTTGTTAAGGTTTGAAAACTATCGATCAAGATATATATATGGCTATCAAAAACAACTGATGAAAAATGAAAGTTACCAAACAGGTAAAGCATTTATTTGGTAAAGTTAAGTGGTGTGTCAAACAAGGCTTTATCATGCAAAACCTTTAACTTATATCCCTACAATAATGTGGTGTGTTAAACCACCAGGCTTTACCATGTCAAATTGCTAACTTTTATACACACAGGTCAGTTGGATGGTTTATAAACCAGGTTTTATGATGCCGTACCTCTAACTTATATTTCCACAGTTGGATGGTTTGTAAACAAGGTTTTAATGGTTTGTAAACAAGGTTTTAATGATACATAACTTTAACTTATATCCCCACAGTTCGGTGGCTTACAAACCAGGTTTTAAGATACCTAACCTATATTTTATATCCCTACAGTTCAGTTGTTTGTAAACCAGGTTTTACAATTCCTAATCTATGACTTATATCCCCCTAGTTGGGTGGTTTGTAAACCAGGTTTATGATGCCCATCCTCCACACAGACGGTTTGTAAACCAGGTTTTATGATGCCTAACTTCTTACTTATTTCCCCACCCACAGTTGGGTTGTTTGTAAACCAGGTTTTCTGATGCCTTTCCTTCAACCTATATGACAATTTTTAGAAATACATGGAGATAAACAAAACAGAAATTAAGGCATACACAGAACTATATTTACCATGACAGTGTTGTGTAATAAAAAAAACCTTTTAAATTGAGTAGCAAAATTGACTTAAAAGTACACCTTTACTTATTAGCCTTTGAATTATTTCTGATATGTCTCCAAAGCATGGCACGCAACACACTTCTAAAAAAAAGTTCAATACATTTACACCTCTAAGACCTTTTTTCTTACATATTTCAATGAAATATTTAATTGATTTAACTTTGAAAATATTGGCATAGAAATATATGTGAATATGAAGCTGGTATTGTTTTGGATCAGTTCCCCTTTGACTATCACACCTGTTATAATACAGGGATCATTTGTTTTAAGACAATAGAATATGTCATATTACAGTAAAGGGTACAAATAGAGCATAATCAGTAACCACAAATAGATATTAGATATGTATGATAGGGCTTTAACAACAATTTGACAATAAAACGAACTGTCAATTAAAGGTGCAAAACATTAATTAACAAAGTGGCAAACACCTGGAACTAAGTAAAGTATGAAGAAACTGTCACAAAAAAAAATAATTATCCTTATTTGAGGCATTTCATACCGTAGTTATCAATTACTACAATTTTGGCATCATATCTATCTTTTTCTCATCAGAAAATTAATTTATGACCAAGCAATCTGTTCATATCCTATCTTGATAAAGGTTAAGTCCTTCACTAGCTGAGTCATTTTAAAGATAGGTTAACCAACCTCTTATGGAAGGAAAGGGCATCAGGTTAACTAGGTTAACCAACCTCTTATGGAAGGAATGGGCATCAGGTTAACTAATAAAAAAAACTTTGCAACTCAGAAGTCCATACAAATACAATAGGTATAAATTAATAAATGAAAAGAATCATAGTTAAAAATACAACTTTCACTTAAAGATACAACTTTCATTTATCTAATTTCTGACAGACCATCTAACTATCAAATATGAACAAAAAGATAAACTTTTTTTAAATTTGAAGTTTCTTTATTCCCTATGTAAAAGTACTTTAAATGTTCATTTTGCTTTCCTTATTGAGAAATATGATCCTTTTTTAATATCTAAAGACACTGTTTTCTTATATTATAAAAAAAATCGCTTCTTAAAATTGATGTGGCTTGCCCCCTGTAAAGTTACAAAGTGACATGACCTCTCCAAGAGATTTGTCTTGTGTATTGGTCTTTGTTCAAAATGACAGCTGTCTTATGATCACCCTTACATAGCAATTTATACTGCACACTTTGACAGGACGGGACAAATTTAAACAAATCAGAAATTACTACAATTTACCCAATGTGTTTTTAACAAACCACCCTCATGGTATCAGGTAAAGCCCTCAAGGAATAACAAAATACAATTTTGGATCAACTGTGGATAACATATTATTTTTCATTATTTCAACCTTATAATTTGAGATTTAAGACATATGATTATTACAGGACTTAAGTATTTGGACCTATCTGTTGTCAAAGCCTTTGATAAAGAAGTAATATGACATTTCATACAACTAATACTTGAACTTATTTGATCACTGTCTTCTATCAAAGCAATACAAAGCCAAACCAATGAGACACAATAAAAGGGAATAGTGAAACCATCTCCTACCAAGGTCCCTACATCAGTTTTACCTTTTTACAAAGTTACAACTCTTTCAATTTTTGTGCATTTTTGGTTTGTTTCAGGTCCTATGATAAAGTTTGCTTTTTTCACAACAATACTAATTTTTTTTCAGCCTTTAAATGATAATTTGTCTTAACTCAAAAATTAAAGTATGTCCTGAGCTATGTCTTCATTCATAGAGTTCAAGGCTTTTTTCTAAACCTAGTTTTGCCTTTTATAAAGCATTATGACCTCAAAAGTTGATAAACATAGAGCAGTCACAAGATACATAGAAATGAGCAGTATAAAACATTTTGACATCAAATTATGATTAATTGGTGGATTTCAGTTATTTTAAAGTCCATAGGCAAAATATTTCATGCATTTGAAGAAGAAATTTATGGGTAATTTGTTTAAAATGTTGAATAGATTATATGTAAGTTTTATGACCACCCAATAAACTTATATATGTACATTTTTGTAACTATTTTGTATAAATAGATACATTTTTCTGAGTATTTTTGCTTCCTGATCTTGAGTTCATAATACTGATCTGTATCAAAGAAGTCCCTTTAGTAATACTGACAGAACAATAACATTTAACTTGTTTGTCTAATTATATCTATTTATATAATCGTTGTTTTCTATTATCAAACATAGCATAAGCTAGATAATTTAACAACTCATATAGTAATTAAATATTTTATAATTAATTTGTACTTTTAATGAGGTGCAAATCACGCAATTTAACACAAAAATAATCAACTCTTTGCTAAAGTACATTTGACCTTTCTGATCTTATTAAACAATCTGCATCTTAAAAGTACTTTAAAAACAAAGGTAAATAAAATAAACTTTGCTCAAAGTAGCCTACCTAAATCCATAGTAACTGATTCTGTCATAGAGGAGTGGATGTAAAGATGCAGTTTTTTTTCTACAATACAAGATAAGTATTATAGAGGAACTAAGAAGAATAACATGTAAAATAGGTACTTACACATGGCCTAATTCATGAGCAATGGTATAAGCTGAACTAATTCCATTATCTTCTATAATGGAACAACTTTTTAGCGGGTCACACATGGTCCCTACTTCTGCTAAACCTGTCAAAAGAAAGTCATGTTTAAAACACATTTTGTTTTGAAAAGATTTTTTACAAGGTATCTTAATGATTCATGAGCATACTTTGCTATATTTCTTATTTTCATAACAACAAATATCTTGCCAAATTTCTTGACTTTGCAATAGTTTATCCCGTTTCAGAAAAAAACATAGATAAATTTTAAGCAAAGGTAAAAACATCACTACGGAATACCTCTAAAAAACAAGTTGATGTATAAATAAAATAAGGTTTGAGAAATAAGTATGCATAAAGAATAAAATGTAAATGAATACAAAAATGCCTGCCCAAAAGCAAAATAGTTCTGACAAAAAAAAAGGAACTTTTTGTCTGTGCATCTAAATTAATGAGTCAAATACATCTTAAGGTAGTGTAAAAATTACAAATATCTGGTAATTAATTGGAAATAAGTCTAATAAACTTTATCAAACATGGAGGTGTGAAATAAATGAGCATTTTTCTTTGCCAAAGGGGAGGATGTAACACATTATATTTCATTAAGTTAATTGTACCATTTAACACACAAGTCTTGGACATCCTTTCTAGTATCATTATAATAAAAGACAGTGAAAGAGAATCAAGATTTAATTTAAAATAAAATGCTCCGCTGGGCGCAGCTTGATACGAACGCAGAGGTCGAACCCTGAACAGATGGGGCAAGTATGGACACAACATTCAAGCTTGATACAGCTCTGAATTATGATTGTGATTAAATATTTGACACAGCATAGGTTTCTGACACAGAATGAATGTGGTCTAAGAACTTAAAAATTTTTAATTTACCTATTATGGTCCAATATCCAAAATCTAACTACATACACAGTTAGATTCAGCATATCAAAGAACCCCAAAAATTGTTGTTAAAATCAAACTAATTTTTACTTTGGACCCTTTGGATCTCAATGTAGACCAATTTGAAAACAGGACCATAAATTAAGAATCTAAATACACGGGGTTAGATTCAGCATATCAAAGAACCCCAATATTTCAATTTTTGATGAAATCAAACCATATCATTATTATTTGCTTTTATATATAAATAAAAAATAACCAACTTATAATGGATAATTTTTTAAAGAAAAAAAAAAGGGGGAAAAAAGGGAAACCCCCATTTTTTGAAATCCCTTATGAATCATCTACCCCAAACTCAATCCCAGACTTCCCTTTGTGGTATGGTACCTTGCAGTACAATTTCAGAGAGAGATCCATACACTTGAACACAAGTTATTGTCTAGAAACTGTAAAAATGCTTGTTTTTTTGGCCCCAAATTCCTAAACGTTAAGGGCAATTACCCCCAAACTCAAACGCACCTTTCCCTTTGTGATATGGAACCGTGTAGTACAATTTCATAAAGATCCATACACTTACACACAAGTTATTGTCCTGAAACTAGAAAAATGATTGTTTTTTTCCCCTTTTTGGCCCCTAATTCCTAAAATTTTGAGGTAATTACCCCCAAAATAAATCCCAGCCTTCCCTTTGTGGTATGGTACCTTGCAGTACAATTTCAGAGAGATCCATACACTTGAACACAAGTTATTGTCTGGAAACTAGAAAAAATGCTTATTTTTGGCCCCTTTTTGGGCCCCTTATTCCTAAACATTTTGGGCAATTACCCCCAAACTCAAACCCAGCTTTCCATTTGAGAAATGGAACCTTGTAGTACAATTTCAGAAAGATCCATACACTTGCATACAAGTTATTGTCATGAAACTAGAAAAATGCTTGTTTTTTGCCCCTTTTTTGGCCCCTAATTCCTAAAATTTTGAGGCAATTACCCCCAAAATTAATCCCAGCATTCTCTTTGTGATATGGAACCTTGTGGTACAATGTCAGAGAGATCCATACACTAACACACAAGTTATTGTCTGGAAGTTACAAAAATGTTTATTTTTGGCCCCTTTTTGGCCCCTAATTCCTTAACTGTTGGTACCATAACCCCCAAAATCAATCCCAACCTTCCTTTTGTGGTATTGAACCTTATGGTAAAATTTCATAGAGATCCATTCACTTAAACTAAAGTTAGTGTGCGAAAACCAATGTGTCTTTGGACGACGACGACGACGCCAACATCATACCAATATAAGACCACAAAAAATAAAAACAGCTAATAAGATACAGGGGACAAACAAATAGTCTTAAAGCTTCCCTGTTAGACAAAGATGTTAATGTCACATTGTCTACAAATTCACTGTTAGACATAGAGGTCAAGCTCACATTGTCTACAACTTCCCTGTTAGACACAGAGGTCAAGGTCACATTTTCTATAGCTTGACTGTTAGACACAGGCCAAGCTCACATTGTCAACAACATTCCTGTTAGACACAGAGGTCAAGCTCACATTGTCTACAACCTCCCTGTTAGACACAGAGGTCAAGCTCACATTGTTTACAACTTCTCAATTAGACACAGAGGTCAAGCTCTAATTGTCTAGAACTTCCCTGTTAGACACAGAGGTCAAGCTTACAGTGTCTACAACTTCCCTTTAGATACAGAGGTCAAGGTCACATTTTCTATAGCTTCCCTGTTTGACACAGGCCAAGCTCACATTGTCTACAACATTCCTGTTAGACACAGAGGTCAAGCTCAGATTGTCAACAACCTCCCTGTTAGTCACAGAGATCAAGGTCACAGTGTCTACACTTTCTCAATTAGACACAGAGGTCAAAGTCACAGCTACACTTTCTCAATTAGACACAGAGGTCAAAGTCACAGTGTCCACAGATTCACTGTTAGACATAGAGGACAAGCTTATATTGTCTACAACTTCCCTGTTAGACACAGAGGTCAAGCTCATATTGTCTACAACTTCCCTGTTAGACACAGAGGTCAAGCTCACATTGTCTACAACTTCCCTGTTAGACACAGAGGTCAAGGTCACATTGTCTGCAACTTCCCTGTTAGATACAGAGGTCAAGCTCTAATTGTCTACAACTTCCCTGTTAGACACAGAGGTCAAGCTTACAGTATCTACTAGCATTCCCTCTTAGACACACCAGTCAAGCTCAGTGTCTACAACTTCCCTGTTAGAAAATAAGTCAAGGTCACAGTGTCTACAACCTCCCTGTTAGACACAAAGGTCAAGCTTACAGTGTTTATAACTTCCCTGTTAGACACAAAGGTCAAGCTTACAGTGTCTACATCTTTCCTGTTAAGATTCAAAGGACAATCATGAAAAAAACAAATGATGTTTGCCTTGCAGCAGACCATCAGAACCCTTAATGGTTTTTGCAAGGATTCTTCAACATGCAGTGATCATGGCACTCTCCCTAAAGCACCAGATCAATCTCAATGACATTAATACAGAAATACGTACACAATTAACCTGTATGTCAAACTGACAGAAAAACTATTGATTGAAATTCAAACCTTGCAATTTAGTTTAATCTTATTTAAGAAGTCCTTCTGCAATGTTTCATGTCCATTTTATATTGCCATTTTTACTTGTCAAAAAGTTGTCATTTCAGCAGAGAGCAGATCTTTGTGACTATAAGGGTAACAATTACAGGGATGAGTCCCACTGTGTAATCATTATGGTCGCTACAAGACATTATCTTTATTGTTTCTTTATCTTCTTTGTCGCTGTAATCTCTTCACAGGCCATAATTAGTCTTGTCATATGATCATTTTATGAAATTTTAATCTCTAAACTCATAACTTGTACTTTCTCAGTTTTCAAATAATATCTTTCATAGTTTCTCCGTTTTCATTAAAATGGTTAAACTTTTAAAGATTATTTAACTGCTTTTGTCAAATTGAAATAAAACTTTATTCAGCACAAAGATCTTCAATAGCCTAGAGGTTAATAGCCAGATCTCAACATATATAATATACCTTCACAATAAAAACTATGCAAAATCTCAACTGAAGAGTTGAATCATTAAAATTTTGTGAATGATACAAAACTAGAATAAGACCCACCACATAAAATTTTTATATTGGGTCATAATAAATAAATTGTCTTTTAAATTTTTCTGGCTTTTTAAATATACTGAAATTTCCTCATTGGCTATTGAAAGCATAAGCATGAATGAAATATTTCATGTATTTTTTATATTAAAAATAGTGCATAAATTAAAAATTTTAAATGTTTCAATGTATATCATTTATATTTTCACTAAATAAGTCAACCCATAATCTTTAGTAATTGTGTAAACTGTACGAATGAAAATCCTATCATGTTATAGGACAAAAAAACTTCAAAACAAAAACCAAAAAAATCATCAAATAATTACAAATCAGTAACTTTGCCATATGTGAGTGACAGGTATACTAGGGTTCATTACATAAGTTGTTATACAGATATAATCATACAAAACTATTTGAGTTTTATAATTTATACAGTAAAACCTATGCCATGTTTTGAACAAACTTTTGTAATTGATAATTTTCAGTAAACTATATTCAAATTTCAAATGAGGATAAAAACAATTAATATATCTATATAAAAAATCCAATTTTCTTTTAGGTTTTTGAAACTTCTATGGACGAGGCTACAGTTTAAAACTTTTCAGATTAAAAAAGATGTACAGATGGAGATGCAATCAATCATAAAATCACATCTTAAATCAATTACCGATGACAATCCATCCTAACTGGACAATAGTAGTCAGACACTGGACCTTGTTAACTGGACGATTGGATTATAACAATTGGACATTGATGACGTTTACATCAGGGTATAGATCACAATAAAAGCGGACAAACATTTGATGTTGGTCACACCTGCATGTTAGTAACTTGTATGATTGAACAGTATTTGATTTTATAGTGTGGAGTAAGTGATAAAGGAAGGTCATTCTCGTCTAGAGAAACATCTGTTTGTATCAGCGAGAAAAACTGGGTATGGGGTAGAAGTATGGCTGACAAGATCACATGGATACCAATATAACTGTAGTCATAGTAATAGATATTATAATATAGCAACATAATATTTCTTGCAGAATGCAACCTAAAACTATTATGCATTATCTCCTGGTAGTTCAATATTGTCATCATTTTGAAAGTTTTGTCATACAAAAAAAGGGTCATTGCACAAGTATTGGTGAATATTGTCCTTATAGAATACCAATAGGACTGGCAAGCTGGGCAGTAAAATATTCTAAATCATTACAATATTCATCAAGATTATCCTAATAAGCCTACATGATACTTTGATTGCAAAATCTGACAGAGTCTTTGATTGCAAATCTGACAGTGTCTTTGACCTTCTTTATTATAATATTTTAATCAATAGAAAATAAGAAATTTTCTTCTGTTTAGTATTTTCATGCATCTTCCAAAAGTTTTATTTCTTTCATCCTTGAAAACAACATATAGCTAATGTCATACAATAGATTGATGTGTATTTCTTTATGTAATAAGGATATATATACATTGTAATAGATAATACAGGGCATCAACACTTCTTAGACAATCCTTGAGAAAAGCACATCTCAGAATACTTTGCAAGGGTTAATAAATGATATTTTTGGATATCCCATTGTATGTTTATATTTATAGTTACTTATCCTGGTTTTTCATAGACAATGAATTGTTATTTTTCTATTGATGTTATATCATATACCAGTATTATTAGTGAGCATTACTTAACATTGATTCTGAAGATAATACTCCATTTCATATAAAAAGGATCAATTAGTACACACTCCAGACTGAATGCTTAAGCAATAGTTCAACACTTACCTAAAGTATCACATTTTTTTGGCGCCCGACAAATATCTTGTCTGAAAATACAAAAACAGAATATTGGTATAGTTACTCTACAATCATTGGAAGAACTCCATTAATGATAAAACAATTCAAATGTGTCATAATGATCAACATTATAAAACTCCTTAATAGGCTCTGAACCATTATTAAAAACAATTAATGAAATAACAATATCATTCTAATAAAATTTGCGTTCATATGTTCAAAATTCATTGAAAATTATGTGTATACTGCATTGCTATATTAAGGAACCATCAACAATATATTTTTTGTTGACAAATAATGACAGTATATTTCATGGAAAGTATCAGTACTAAAAACTTATGGAAATAAAAGAAATACCCTGCTGGCATAAGAATTTCATAGCTTCATGATTCAAGAATGACAAAATTCCATGAATGAACTTTGCAACTTTGCAACTTGAACGTTTTACCAGAAATAAGTCTGAGAAAAAGCTTCCAGGAGTAACCAACAAAAGTACATGTTCTGCCAAGAAAAAAACCAGGGAAACTGTCATGGGACAAAAAAATAGAACAAACTATTCTACTGACTACAAGCCAACTGTTTCAGTTAAAGCAACAAAAACATGAAATCAAAGACACCATCTCAAACAGAGTTGGATCATGGATCAGAGAAGACACGTAATTAACCCATTAATGATGGAAATTAGGTTACAATTCTTTATGCTAGGTGGGTTAATAGATTTAGCAGGATCACACAAGATCTGTTAAACTTTAAATCTCAATAATCCGTGACAAGTGATCATCATCGTTATGATATAACCGTATTGTATTCCCAGCTATACTGATGGCTTTCTTGTCTGTTTTAAAATTGTCACATTGCATAGTAAAACAAGTCAAAAGTACAAATCAACTACAATCTTCCAATATCATCCTATATTGAGAATGCAATACAACCATGATGTAGCAGTCTATCTGCTGTTAATTACAGTGCATACCTACATCTTACTTCAAAGGGAACATCGATGACCATGCAAATTCTGTAATGACATGTAATTATAACAGCCACTACAAATGACAATTAACAAGAATAAAATACAATTCCTGGTCAATCATAAAGTATCAGTATGGTATAAGTGTAATGTATCATCTTGTGTCAACTGATAAATCATAGTTCAAGAAAAACGCTAAAATTTTGAATGAGAATATTATAAATTGCCTGAACTTGGATAAAAAATCCTGTCAGCTACTTTCAAAAAGCTTGTCAGCTAGTTTGATAAAAAATCTTGTCAGCTACTTGGATCAAAAATCTTGTCAGCTACTTAAACTGGGATAAAGAATACTCTAGTATTCAAAATTGTAGCCAATTTAGCAAGAATGGTATAAGCAAGTACAATACTAATTTACCTCAAGTACCACAAGCACAGATCCAGTCCAAAAATTCCTCAATGTTAATTCAAGGTTCTCACAGAATGAAGAAGTTTTTGTCCTCATTATTACAATCTCAAAGGCAGATTTGGAAAAGGGGGGGGATGGCATGGTGCCCAGGGCCCCCCCCCCCCTTTTTGTGGGAAAAATTTGGTTGACTATTTAGGGAATCACTGAAGCATGACTAAGCGGGCCCCCTCTTATGGCAGTCAGTGGGCCCCCTGCCCCACTTATGAAAATTTCTGGATCCGCCACTGAATCTTCCGCCACAGAATCTTCACTGAATAGTATGATACAGAAGCACCAAACAATTATGTTTTTATGATTTAACCAAGTATGCTTCACATGATGTCTGGCATAAAGGACAATGAACTGTTTACATTGCAAAACAAATCGCCTGCACAGCTGACTTAAACCTAATAAATTCATCAAAATACATTTCAGACAAATTATGTAATTTCTTGGTATAAAAATTAGTTGATTTCTTCTTTTTTTTTTTCATTTGATAAATGAACACAGAAAAATAAAATGTTGGCTATATTGACGTATAACATCTCAATCATTCATCTCTAAGGGAAGGTCTATAAACATGAAAGGACTGGCTGAAGTGTTCATAATAATCATAATTTACCCCCTCTGGTGGCTAATTACTTTGGTAAAGCAATCAAACACAATGGATAAGTAAAACATGTTAACTAACTGCTTACATGACGTCAAACTACGTCTATAATATAGAACTATCTTAAATGAGGTGTTACAATGTTCAGAAGCTTGAAAAGCTATCCATTCTTTATCCCTGAAAAAAAAACAACCAGTCAAGTGCTCTGCATCGTTTTTCAAAGATGTTAATGACAGAATATCATTGCCCATTGTGAACTTACTTAAACCACACACAATTAACCTTAATGCACTTAATGCTACCATTTTTGCAAGCAGAATGGCCAAAGCTTTCCTATGACATTAGGTAAACTAAGGTACATTCTAGTTATAAGTGCAGTGTCAGTGCCTGGTAAACAAGTGCAAACAAGGAGTTTCTATAAAATATTGTGCCAAATAGTTTTTATCAAAGATTTTGTCAGGTATAAACTCATGATAAATATCCAAATCATAAGAACATTCCTTAATTTCTGCCACAAAAATTTGAAAAACATGTACTATTACAAACAATATGCACTGATCAAAGACATATGATGGCAGTAATATTTTGATCGTAGTACTGTTGTCTGCAAAAGACTTCAAGAAGATTCACATCTTTAAGGCATGCCATTTCCTGATGATTGTAATATGGCAAAAAATCTGTATGACACAAATCAAAAGGACTGTACCAAACAAAGGTTTAAGAAAAATGTCCATGTCCAAAAGTCAGAGCAGAAGGACAAAATACCATGAAATATAAATGTGTATTTCTATTTTAATTTGAAATTTTCTTAAGACTATATGACCTCACAAGTACAAAGAAATAAATGTCTGCATGTTGTTGTTTTTCTTCTTGTCAACATGTTTTTTGGTTGTATAATGACATAACTTTCAACAAAAAAGATGTTATTTCTTTACCAAGTACAGCAGGAATTTTTACAATCGTTCTACCATACTTGCCTGCTAAACATAAAGGACTAAACATTCCCAACCTATAATGAACACATACTTAGATAACATTTGCACCATATATTTTAGAGAGAGTGCTATCTTACTTAAAATCTTCTATTTATTTTGAATTTATTAGTTTCATCTCGTCAATGTTATATCAAATGCCTGATTTTAGGTAATACCTTCATTTAAAAGCAAATGATTTACAGTGATATATGCATGCAGTGCAGAATTACTGCACAATGAAAGACATTTTAAATATTTTAAAAATACATTTTTCAAATACACTGTAGTGTTGAAAAGAAGATATTTGAAAAGAATACAAGCATCAAATTTATCCAAAGTTCCATAAAATTCAGGAACAGTCAGGTCAGCGAATTTAAAACTTATGGAGTCAATATCAAAAGTAAAATCTTAACTTATTCAAGGCTCAGTAATTTACTGAAGTTAATTTGAAAAGTTTAACATGATCTAACATAGTACCAAACATCAAGATCTTAACTTTCCATAAGAATTGCCTTCTTATCAATCATGATAATAAACTGATTAGTTTTTTGTATGTTACAATTCATTAAGAAGAACATCATTATTGCTTTCTCCTATTTTTAGTTCATAATATAAATAAACCAGGCTGTTAATATTTATGTATTATTTGTTACATGTTAATGTATATAACTTTTAATTAAAATTAAAATATGAAATGTTAGACACTATTACAATGAATTTTACCATTAATATAAAATAAGGAGATGTGGTATGATTGAAATTTAGACAACTATCCACCAGAGTTCATGATGTGGATTTAAGCATTAACAAAGTTCTCCTTTTTGCATACAGATATTCCATTTTTTCAACTATTTGTAACCTAGAAGTAATTTACTGGCCTTTGGTTTTCTATGAATCATATCAAACAAAAGCCTCTCTCTTCTAAATATTGTCATATTTAGAAAGATTAGAAATCTTCTATCCTTTATTCAACCAACAAACAACTCTGGATCATTGTCCGGCCATTGCAATCAGACAGGATGGTAACTGGATACAAAATATGAAATGAAAATATGATGCATATGATAAGTGATGGTATATAAACAAACAAGTAAAGCCAAAGGTCCACAGGTGATTATCCTGACATCACAGACTCCATAAACAAAAACCATAACAAAATATGGTATGAATGACAGTATAAAACAACTAAATAAAAATAAAATGGTGACAACCTATCTTAAATCAGGAGTCCTGTTTCTGGGTTCAGTAGCATTGATGAAAAACTATGTTAACCAGACTGTCCACTTTCTGAGGTCAGTAACCATAGAACAAAATGTGGACAGAGCACTGACCTCATCTTTTACTTTGCTCTGTATGGAATTTCAGAGTACATGTAACAACAAACAAGCTGTTTAAATGATGATATACCTTACTTTCTGTGATACAGAGATCATGCACCAAGTACTGACTACCTAGTCTTTCTTCAGCACAAATTATTAAAGCATTAAAAACCAATAAATACTGCAGCCAAACAAATGATGATAGTGAAAATATCCTTTTCCAATTAAGTACAATTGCTGAAAGGCAGACTGAATATGAATGAAGTTAATGAAGTTAGACTAGTCAATGAATATTGGCCTAAAAAGAATGTGTGTTGGTCATTGTCCCTAGATGTGTAACGTGTGGTGTAAAAATCAACTGGACATGATGCCTTATCATAAAGTACTGGACTGTGTGGTCCAATCAGTTATATCAAGTGGAGGAAAAACAGATTTTCTTGAATTGGTCAATCAGTAACATGTGACATTCTGTGTCCTGAGGTTGTTACTAGAATAACAGGTGTGAAAGTACATCGACATTAACTTCATTCATAAATCCTAGTTCGTCCTTACTAAATAATAGTAACTATGTATATATATATAGAGAGAGAAAGATCTAAATCTGCAGCAAAAAATCATTTAGTAACAAAGATCTGATGATCAAAAAGTAAAAACAAGATGTTATAATAGCAGCCTTCAAGGTTTTAACACAAGCATTTCAGACAATAAGAATCCCTAACTAAAGAATATCTGCATATGCAGATCTTAATTTTGCTGACCAACTAAAAAATCAATAATTGAATTGTAACAATTAAGACTCCACCAAAATGTACTGGATAAAAATTTTTTGAAATTAATTAAAAGATTACTAAATCAATCATTACTCTTAAGAAGAAGAAAAAACACTTTGGGCTAGTATGTCTGGGACAGACTGGGTCCTACTCATCCAATGGCCTACTGTTTAGCAGTCTGTACTATTCAGATAGCTTAGTATGAATACTCAATAAGAATGAACTTGAGAATACTTCAAACATAGAAAATTAATTTGTAGGCAGTAAGGATCCAACCCATGATCCTCCCTTAAACCTTTTCACTAAAGTGATAATAATAAAAATTATATAATACTTCTAAGGTCAACAAGTAAATTTTTATAAAGTTATGATTTAACTGACCGATTTAATTTATCAAACTTTGAGATAGTATTCAAACTGAAAATGCCCACTGATCTGAATTTAAACATATTATCACATACTCAATAAAATATTAATACTATGAAACAGAATCTATACACAGTCCCAGTAAATAGTGATTATTTGTTCAATGAAATTGTAATGGGACATTAAACTGTTTAAATATTGTGTCTACCTCAATGGAAATAACAAACTTATATTTAAATGAATGAATAGAAATACAAAGCTATTGGAATTTGTACTACAATTTATACCTCAGCAGTTTTCTCACTTACTATTGTGCCTCGATATGGTTAATATACATTAATGAATGAAAGCAGCGTCCTCAACTAATTCCTGGGTCAGATCGGACCTAGAGGGATATTAGTAAATGATCATTTGACAAGAAAGCTTTAAAGACTAAGCTCTCAAAAATGTTTTAAAGGAAAGATTATATACTTTATGTGTTAAACATAGTGCCCTTCTAATACCATGCCTATGTATAGCAGTAACTGTCAGCCAAAATGTAATATACAAATGTCACAGCTCACCCATGATATTAGTTGTGACATAGTTTTATAATTGTTCTCATTTAGGTGTTTATTTGACAAATATTGTGTCTTTGCTGCCAATATAGAACTGATAGAATTTTAAACCTGGAAGTATTAAAGTAATATTAATTTTCTTTTTGAACATGAAAAATTTTACAGAATATGTCCAGGATAAAAAGACAGGTGGAAGAAAAATATTGTACAGTCATGGTTTCAATAAATAGATCAACATGCTCAATATATAACCTAGAAAGCTTTATTGTTAACATGGAACCTGTAGTTAATAGACAAAACAGCAGAGGAAAACAAACTAATTTATTTGACTTATAGCTGGCCAAACATAATAACATTAATTACATGTCTGAACCATAAAAAATAACAGGTTGTCTTTTCTGTTCCTAATCATAGTATGAATACAAAGGTTCACATGATTAAACAACTTCTTTGAGTCCATTTTTCAGACTCTGTCTTTGACAGTTTATTTCTTAGATATATCTTTCAACTACTGTTGTGCAAAATAATGACTTTTCATCTGTACTTTAAGAAATTTATTATTACTCTAACTCTAGACCCCCCAAAACACCAGTATAAATAGTTTGGTAAACCTTTGTTTTGTTCCGACAAAGTCAAATATTTTTATTTGATTAATAAAAGGACCATAGGGGCCATAATTTGATACATACAAACTCAAAGGTAGCAGTACATAATAAGAAAACAGCAAGACTTTAGGATAACCAAAAATCTATTTGGGATGTACATTACGTCCAGCAGGGAAACTCACGTTTTGAGGAAGAACTAACAAAGGCATTGCTGATTATATATAAGTTGTGATATTGCAATTAACATACACCAAGGGTTCAGTGCTTTAGAATTGTATTTTGATTGTCCTGGTATCTGATTTAGCAAAGAAAGCATAAAAATAGATAAATAAAGAAATAATGGTAAAATCTTAACTCTAAAAATGCAACTAAATGTTTTTGAGTATGGTAGATGTGGTCTGTTGTACTGTGCAGTATTTCTTGGCAATTTTTGTTATTCCTTTTTTATATATTATTAATTTTCATGGGTTTGTTAGAAAAAGGCAAACATTTATCATTTCAAATAAAACCCTTAATATTGGACATCCAGCAATGTCCATCTACTCCTTGGTTTATGATACATGTTACTAGATATACATCAGATAACAATAGTACTGTGTATAAGGAAAGTTTGTCATTTTTGGCACTATCAGTACATCTACACTGTCATTTTCTTGTAGTAAAGTTACACTGACTTATTATTTGTCAATTATAAAACAATTTTCATTTATTATTCTCTGATGTCTTGTTGGGAGATCTTCCCTCCTACCATTATATTGTATTTCAAACATCATTTTCTCCATTTATCGGGCTTGCTCTTCTATCTTTCTTTATCATACATAGTGGTGTTCTGATCACTTAAAACAATTTGTCTAAGACTGGTCTCAGATGACCTGTCCACCTATATCTTTTTTATAAAAGAGATTGAACAATTATTATCTATAAGTAATTACTGTTTAAAGTTTCAATTGTCAGAAAGCTAGTGTAGATAAACAGGTCATTGGTTTAAAAAGGACTGGTATATCACATGAACTTAATTGAACCTTAATGTTCCTTCCACCATATGGAAAAAAAAACACATGTATCAATGATTCAATCAGTTAGGTTACAAGTTCAATTCAGTGTGCAGTAAAATATAAAAGCAAAATATAAAAGATTTGCAATGAGTTAAAAAATAACCCAGTAACAGTTACAGACTGGTGCTATCATCAGAAGATTATACAATAAAAAAGATTCAGTATCAGCTCTCAATAGACCCCTGCTGTGATCTTTATGATGTAACGACAAAATCGTCTTAAATTAGGAAGTTTTAATGGTAAGAATTCTTTTATGACCAATTATCCTAGAGACAACATTTAATCTCATATAAAAAAAATCATACAACTTATTGTTTTCTTCTGTTAAAGGAGAACACACAAGAAGATCCTTATAGATTTGCATGCACCATAGTTGCCAAGCAAATGTTAAGTTTAGATATTAGGGTAAAATTTTTGTTATTTTCTCATTTTCTCATTTCAGTGGTACATATTTCAAAGGTTGAACTAGGTATTTTTTCTTACTAAAATCAACTTCAAAATTACACAACAACCTGACTAATAGGAACAGAAGCTAAACAGTATAATCTCTTGACACCGAATCACGTCAGAAAACGTCAACAAACTATGTAAGATTTCAACAAGATGTCTGGTAATATCAGATGCAGTCTGAAGAAAAATGTTTCCAATCAAAAACATCAGAGACATAAACTTTGTAACATTTGACTTGAAAGTTGTTTTAGAATTCTATCATGTTATTTAACCCTGTAAATATTGAAGAGCGAAGTGGTGACTGCTGCTTGGTCATCTCACTGTGGGGCCTTCAAGGGAGAACCCATTACAAATTCCATGCTGAAATATTCGTAGACATCATTTCCATTAAAAGAATTTTTTCCACAGTGAATCAAATACAGAACACTTGTTCCTGGTTCATTCTTTTTTCTACCTTTCACATTTCACATTTTGTAAAACCAGATTAAAGATCACCTTCATGAACCTACAAATCTTTTTTTAGTACAGGATAAGTGATAGTAATGTATTTTCTTTTGACTGTCAATAATCATATCAATTAAAGTACATGTAATTAGAATATCTATCCCAAAACCATTTGAGTACTTATTATACTCCTCCTTTACACTGATCAAATGACAAAAAATAAGGACTTCAAGGTCTATCAGCAGCGAATAATTCTGTTTTTTATAATCTTTATATTTTTCCATAGAATAATCAAACATCAAGGCAAACTGCTACAAATTTTATATTTGAAGCTAAGTAAAGAGTTTTACTTCTTAAAATACTTTTAACTAAACCGATTTTGAATTTTTTAAATATCTTAATGTGATATGTTCCAAGCAGATAATTTGTATAGTTCTCACTTCATTTCTCTACAAAACACCTGCGATTTTTGAAGCACATCTTTTTTTAAATGAAAAGAAAATAAATAAGTTACTTAGAGAAGTGTCAAATATTTCTTTCATCTTAAGTTATTGTCATTATAATGATGAATGCATAGTGGCATGCCAGAAATATCACAAATATGCAAACTTAAGATAACTCATGATGTAAACTTTTTTATATAATTCTGTAACAAAGATTTTACCAATTTCACATATGACTAAGAAAAATGACTGATATTTATGCGGTCACAATCTAACAGCGAACAGATAAAGACTGACTTTGAACTCTAGAAGCAAGTACAATGTAGAAAACAAAATAAAACTGTAGTCTGTAGATTGCATCACTTAGAATTCTTTGGCTGTTCCTGTTACCTCCATGATAATGACAAACATCGGTAAAAATGTATAGAAATTATGCAGTTTCCATGTTAAATATAATTACTTAAAATAATACAGTGTAGACAGTGTAGGTCGAAAGTTCATACACGTAAAAGCATATTCATGATATCTCTCTCAAAGTCAAAATAGTGCATTCCATAAAAGTGATTTCTGAGATCACCATTGTAATTTCCAGCAAGTTATTTCATACAGAAAAGGGTAATAGGGCAGTACTTTTATGTGACAATAATAACAGTCTAGTTTAATTGATGTTAATCCTTCAGATATATATATATCACTGTATTTCACACAAATCTCTGCATTGCAGTCAACATTTATGCATCCACAAATGGAAATAACTTGCTTTAAATAAATTTTTTTTACAATGGATTACCGGTAATAATTCTAAAAAATGGGTTTTGGAAAAGGACTATAAAGAAGAGCATTTTATGATATATGCACTTTTCTTACAGAATATTTTAAATTCTTTGAAAATAGTGGTGTTGTTAAAATCTGGATCTTGTAGGGTCAACATCAGTTCTAATGCTATTAAAAATATAGATATCATTTCATATGTCAAATCAGGTTGACTTCAACTTTTACAGACATTTTATCTGAAATAAATTGGTGTTTAATTGGGTTTCAAAAGTGCTTGACATGTCTAGGACAGGATAAATCTATTAATCATCATATCATAATAGTCTCATCTTCATTACTAAATTTGTCCTATTATTTTCATATACAGTAGAACCAAGAATATTCAAGTCAATTTACTTAGTATGATGTAATGTTGACCAAAATAATGGCTTAACAGATATTTTTGCAACAAAATGTCTCCCAACACAGCAACAGCATTCCATCCAGTGGGATCAATTGAGGAGTTATTACCAGAACATTATGAAGCAATGTGACCTGTCTCTCACAGTGAATTGTCATTAATCACAACTTATCTACCTACTGTTATCAAATTCCACAGAATTACATGGATCACAGACACATACTGATAACTTCTTCATTAAACTATCATCATCTACTTGATCATTTTAATCATTAACTCAGTTTTCTTATACTATACTGCCAACACAGCATATTTCCACAACTATAGTCTACTGCAATATTCAATGTTTGCATCTTCAAAATTGATTGGTTGTTAAAAATTTCATGACATGAAATTTTAAACTGATCTTCTCAGAAATATCTGCATGTGTGTTTGGCATAACACTATATTTAACATCAAACTTTTGTACATTTTTTACAATTTCATAAAATGTAGACAAAACTGTGTATATTTCATTACTTTCGGCAGCAATTTGCTTGCATATATTTCAGTGTTATAATTTGGATATTACAAAAAGTTAGAGGTTGTTAAATGTCACAAGTTGGAAATATGAATATTTATGCTTTTGTTGTTTGAACATTTTGATAAGGACAATCAAAGTCATTGCAACATAAGTTTGAGTAAATGTTTTGTATCATTAAATGTAAATGAGATATTAATTTGATAAATAATTTGCTTTGGTTAAGGTGAAAACTATCAGAAAATAACGAATACTATTTTCTGCATTTGTGCAGTTATTCCTAAAATAAAATGTTTCATATATCGACAACTTGTTATTCTTAAGAACACCAATATAGCTTCTGTTTGTTCTCTTAAAAGGACTCTTTTGTAGTTTAAATACAGTTGTAGGTGTATGTGCAGTAGGTCAAAGACCTCAAGATTGGTTAATACTTTAGAATTACAAACAGTTTCAACACTGGTATTGGATTTTTTAAAATTTTTTAATTTAACTGTGTTTTTCATTTTGTCACTCTGAGGATTTCATTCAGTAACTTAAAAAGTCAATGCTATTTTTTTTTTCATTTTGATACAATACACCCAAACAAATGAGTCATATTGCTGTACCACGTACCACGTACTTTGAAGTACAAATTGTGGCCGAAATATTATATTATGAATAAAATTAAAAAGTTATTTCAATATCATGTTTGTTTGTATAGAAAAAGAAAAGTTCACTGACCAATATAAATGACCAAAAATATGACAAAATCTTGATTTATTAAGTTATAAGTGATTTATAATTCCTAAATTAAGTTTATCTTTTGTGCTAAAATTATTTGGAAATATACACATTACATGTCTTGTGAAAATTAATTTAAGAATCTGTCAAAACAAAATTTAAGACCGTCACATATATTTGAAAAATGAACTTCTGAACATTCACTCTGATAAGCTGCCAAATTTTTAAACAAGAACAAATAAGATGTACCAGTACTGTGAGCTATCGCTAACTATTATACTCCGCTCAATGTTCAACATCCAAAGGAATTGAAAATGTGTCACAATTTGGTTAGCAAAACCAGATGAAGCTCGTGCCATATTAACAGAAACTATGACTTATAGTTTCTAAAAAAATAGGTGACAAAATATCATATACAAGTATATGCATGACGTTATAGAAGTATGATTTTTTCGTCAAAAAGAAAGAAGAACTTTAAAGGAACTGAAAGTGTGTCATACTGAATGGCATAAGCAAATTAAAGTTAGTGCCATCTAAAAACTGAAAACAGCTATTACTTGTAGCTGCTTAGAAAATGTGACAAAAAAACATGTCAAGGACAGGTGAACAGAAAGAATGCATCAAATCAATCAATAAATCAACTCCATCAGTATAATACTATAATGGTACCTTTTTTATTCAAAAATACCGCCTACCAATAACTCTGCTTGTATTTTGGGGTCTCTTACAGCTATGTTTAACACCTTTTATTCTTTGATTTAAGGCTATCATCAAATATAATCTAAATGTTCTTCAATAAAATACAAACTTGAAAAGAAATAGAAATTTCTTTAAACAGACAAGTGTTTGAACAGATCAAACTGGGAAAATAATTTACAACTGTTTTGTGAAGAATGTAGTATTGATGATGGGGATTAGCAACAACAAGGACATGATTCGGTGTTTGAATTAACCATATCCAAAGTCAACAATAGTAGATTTCATATCCAAACACATTAACAAGGATTATACAGACCAGGTGAGAAAAGGTGAAACTCAATTGTTGCTTTGTAAAATACCACACATTGATCAAACACTCCAGTTAACAAATGTCACTTTCAAAATGGCTTATAATCACATCAAACTTAACTACTGTAGAAGATTTATAGTCCTTGTTATTGGAAATCTACTGTCATGCTTAAATATAGCATGCTCTGCATTTTGCAGAATTTCTAAAGTCAATTGTTTCACAAGTTTATAGTCTAGGCCAAATATCAGAGGACTAGATAATTTATTCATAAGTTTAAAGAAAAAAACACTATGTTGATGTTATGCTACATTTATGACATAATCAACATGTTTTCATAATGACCAGCTCAGCAAAAAAATCCTATATGTAGTATAGTGATCAAAGCTACTAATTATATCAAAATCACAAAAAAAAACATTAAGAATGACTTTCTTTAAAGCTGAACTGAATCTTGATGACAAATGATTAGAAAACATCCAGCTAAGTTAAACAAAATATCTATCATTTATTGTACATCTTGTAGAATGTGTAATGGCTACAATTTCAATAGTAACTGAGATTTATTATAAGGACATAAAATATAGATGAAAGGAAGAAGATATATTAAGATTTCACATAAGATAAGTTTTATGTCAAAATTAAATGAGATGTGTAACTGCAGTTCTATAGTTTTTAAGATCACACTGTGCAAGGCTTGCAACATTTTATTGTGCATGTATATGAGCAAACAAATTAAATTTTGTTTTTGTACAAGAACGTCATCAGGAGACTATATATCCAAAGAATTTTTATTGTGATGATGTTTCCAAATATTTTACATAAAACATTAAATAAAATATTAAAAATATTTTAAAGTCATAATATAATATTTTTATACAAAAATGTTAATGATCAAAACTTGTCTGTCAAGGAGAGGTCAAAATACATATAGTTGATCTCAAGTTCTCGTATATGTTCCTCTGCATACTGAAACATTGGAGATTTGATAAAGTATTAGTTAGTACAAATTCTCTAAACACATTTCTTCAATATAACAATAATGGAACTCTCTTTGAAAATAACCTAAAAGGAGCAAAACCTGTACATTAAACTTTTGACTCTTCGAATGTAGTGGTATCTAATATGTAAAATATGTGTCCTTTTGATGGTTCAACTAATCATTGAACTCCAATGTTTGTCTAAAATTCAATTTTAAGAATGGAAGAATTACAAACATTTTTTTCTAAATAGAACATCCTTTGAAGGAAGATGGTCTTTTTATCTAGAATTGATGATCTTGTTACAAGAGTGGAGAGCCTAGTTAATCATATTACAATTCTGTATTGATGTAAATCTATAATATCATGTTTTTAAGAGGTCATTAATTGATTACTGTGTTATTAGGAATATGATAAGCTCTGTCAGGATTCACACTTAAGCTGATTCTACAAACATGATTTACTGTCTCTACCAGTTTATTCAAAAGAGGTTTAATAACAGCTACTACAAGCACATGTCCATACAAAAAAAAAAACTCATAGTGAAACAATACTCTTAGCTTTGCCATGGAACAGAAGCCTCTTAGCCACCCATGGGAGACAAAACTCTTAGCGCAGCCATGGAAAAACAAATCTCTTAGCTCAGCCATTACAAAAACAATACTCTTAGCTTAGCCATGGAATCAAAGCAGAGTAAAACAAAACCGTTGGCTAAGCCATGAAAAATTATATTGTAGTGATATAATCATTTGTTATCAGTATATTCTGGTTTGTTGTTATATATTATATTAATATTTGCATACCAATTATATATATAGCAGATCATCTTAATAACTCTACAGGCAAATTTTCATCCATTTATATATCATTCTATTCTACTATTCTAATGATAGTGCAGTGCAAGTGCATTATGAATACTCTTCTGTAATAATCATTATTCTAATAGATTGGATTTGAGTTCTCATTCATATTTTCCCGCTTTTGTTGCAAAACGGTCCCGAGATATTCTTCCGCATGCGTTAACACAAATTTTTGGTATTCATTTGTTACTGATGTATATATTTCTCACAAAAAAAACATTGTCATATCATTTATCTATGTTGGTAAAAATTATTTTCATGAATATTTATTGATGAAATTACAAGCAATAAGGAATGTTATTTTGCACTTGATAATGTCTGCGTATTTATACGATCGGTTACCAGTCAAAAACGAAAGTTACGTATGTATAAATCTCTGTGGCAACAAAACACCAGAATGCCCTCACTGTCATCCGATGTAAGAAACAGATAAAAGAAATCATTAAACTAAAAAAAAAACTGTACAAAAAAGGACATAACACATCTATTTTTCTGGATAAAAATCTGGAGTTTTATTTGTATACCCATATAGTGAGTTCTCTAATAACATTATCTTTGCCAATCATTAGGTATCATCAATTCAAGCACAGTATGTCAAAATATATGATGGATCATATAAGCTTTCTATCTGTACCTACCTAGACAATTTCTAATTTAGAAAAAAACGACATACATAAACAAAAAATGCAGCCAAAATAAAGGTATGATTTCTACATTAACAGACTTCTGGTGTCTGAAAAATACAATTATTCAATCACAAAACGGTAAGAAGATTTGGTAATGCCAATAGTCATGATAGTGTAGCATACAACTGTTTTCTTAATCAATATGACATTTGATCGTGTGAAAATCAGGCTGATTACCCAACAGGTCCCTTTTCATTGATGAAAATGCAATCTCAACAGATTTCACCACCATTTATAAACATGACTGCATCAACCGACCCAAAACTACCTTCTTATCACCTTTCATTAAATACTAATCATTATCTTCTTTCAAAGGAAAAGTAAGAGCAAGGAAAATTACCTCACTGAATTAATGCCAATTTTTAGGGAAACCTTCATTCACTAATCAAATAATTACACCAAAAATACTTTCAACAACAAAATTTATCGAAAGCAAAAATATTTACTGCAATTTAAAAATCTGGACATTTAACCATAAAATCAATCTACTGATTGTCCCAATTACCAAAAAGTGACATTAAGGAACATCCAACATTAAGTTTACAGCTATACTTAAGTTTAGTAATTGCATATATGTCTAAAAAAAAAAAAAGAACAAAACTTGAAACTATTGAAGCCACAGCTGACATTTTTGTGGTGATGTCATCTACCATTGTGCTGATGTCATCTATGATTGTGCTGATATCATCTATGATTATGCTGATGTCATCTACCATTGTGCTGATGTCATCTATGATTGTGCTGATGTCATCTACCATTGTACTGGTGTTATCTATGATTGTGCTGTTGCCATTTGTTACCAAGAAAATTTCATTTGTTGGCATTTGAAAATGATTGTACAGTTTTATGGTTTAAAAGTGGACAAATATTCATTCTAAAGGTACAGTAAAACTATTTTAACTCAGCTTGTTGCTAGAACAGACATTTTTACCAAATTCATTTATAACCATAGGGGAAGTTGAGTCAAAAATTGATACATCATATTCCTTCTTTTCCAGTTTTACAAAACAGATTCTCCGGTACATAGGAAATAGTGTAATAACATACAGTCCCCTACAATTATCTGTGAAGAACATTTTGTCACTACCAAAATTGGTTTTAAGGAAACACTAGCAGCTATAAAGAAGTGTACCATAATAAAAGACACAAGTAACTTCCAAACACGAGTGCAAGTCCATAAAAGGCAAATGTAACTACAAACATGAGTGGAAGTCCATGAAAGACACAAAAAACTACCAAACATGAGTGGATGTCCATGAAAGACATGAGAAACTACCAAACATGAGTGGAAGTCCATGAAAGACAAAAGATACTACCAAACATGAGTCAATTCCTTGAAAGACACAAGAAACTACAAAACATGAGTGATAGTCCTTGAAAGACACGAGAAACTACTAAACAAAAGTGGATGTCCATGAAAGACATGCGAAACTACCATACATGAGTGGAAGTCAATAAAAGACAGAAGAAACTACCAAACATGCGTGGAAGTCCATGAAAGACACAAGAAACTACCAAACATGAGTGGATGTCCATGAAAGACATGAGAAACTACCAAACATGAGTGGAAGTCCATGAAAGACATGCGAAACTACCATACATGAGTGGAAGTCAATAAAAGACAGAAGAAACTACCAAACATGCGTGGAAGTCCATGAAAGACACAAGAAACTACCAAACATGAGTGGAAGTCCATGAAAGACAGAAGAAACTACCAAACATGAGTGGAAGTCCATGAAAGACAGAAGAAACTACCAAACAAAAGTGGAAGTCCATGAAAAACTATCAAACATGAATGGAAGTCCATAAAAGACAAAAGAAACTACCAAACATTAGCATATAAGAGTGACTACCAGAAGTCTGTCATTAGTATTAAAACTTACATATAAATAGATACCACTTATGACCACTCACACAAATGGACTATTAACAAGAATTCCGTCCATAGTAATAGGCTAAGGCCCATAGTTATGGTCATATATATAAGAGCTACCACAAGTCCAACCACAATTACTGGTATTGATTTTTAAAAAGGGTAAAAAATTCTCCATGAATATATATCATTGTGTGACTGCCCATCTGTTTGCTGACTTAACAAAACACATACAAATATTAAGTATGTATATCAAGACTATCAAGTCTTTCTAGATGATCTACAGGAAAGTTAAGACCACAGTAGTGGCAATTTTGTGGTTTTAACTGCCGTTATTTCTTCATACCAATGTATGCAATTAGGAATAATCCACAGGTGGAAATTCACTTATTCTTATATAAAATCGCTATTTAATACAGAAGGTTTATGAACTGCAGTGTACAAAATATGGATAACCGATCAAGATCAGGCAATTCAATGTTATTTACAAATCATTTAGACTAAATCTGTCAGTTTTGTGTTGCTGACCTTTGGCACCCAATTTCTGCTACTGACGATATTCTTGAATCTATGAAATTGAGCATCTCTCGCAAGGTATTCCACCTCATACAAGTATACAGAGCATCAAAACTATTCCAATATTCTGATTCTGTAGCTAATTCAATTATTCCTATCTCAACAAAGTATTCAAAAAGATAAGAATAAATACAATGATTTCTACCAATATATAACATGCTTTTCAAGCTGTGAATAATAAATCTCAAGTCAGCCAATCCAAGAGAAACAGCAGGATTCTTCACAATAAAACAAGATTTGGTGTGATCTCCTCAAGAGAAAAGAGACAAGCAATATTTCACAAAGAATACTGACCTTCTCTATAACTTTCAAAATATACCTACAGATAGTTGAATAAACTATTTATCAAAACTTCCAATTACCTATATGCTGATGTGGATTAGTACTGTCTCCTTATAGTACTGGCTCACAGACTGTCGTAAGGCTTGACCAATATTCAAAATATAGTGTACTGCACAGTGGAGGATTCGGGTGGGTTGGAGAGGGTAAAGGGAGTACATCCCTGATTGATCAGATAAGATCTTTGTTTTTGTGCATAAAATCATAAAATCACCAAAAATATTCACCATAGAAAATGAAAGGATATGGAGTAAATGTACATGGGACAAAATCGCACACAATACATAGAAAACATAGAAAATTATCAATGAACAGGGCTTTTATTCCTGTTCTTCATCTTGACAGTTGATGTAGGGTCTTCAACAATGAACAAATAATTCATACCCTACAACAAGGTCAAGACGGCCCCTAGCGTCGACTTAAGCGGTACTATTGATAAAAATAAAGTAATTTTGAAAGACATCGATCACCGCTAAAATGTGTCTTGAAGTTACACATGTCAGGAGCGGTCAATGAAATACATAATTTATAATTACGGGCAAGGTTTTTGAACACATATTTGTCGTACATTGCCCAACAAAAGACCAATAATTTCGAAACAACAAATGATAGACAATACATATAAAACTAAACAACAAATGATAGACAGCACGGGGCACATCGAAATATTTGTAAGAAAACCTAGCAGTTTCTTTTTACCCCTAAGGACAATAATGCCCTCTTCCCTGGAAACCCTGTCTACACCTGTTGCAGTAGAAAGTAGTAACTCAGGTAAAAAGACATTTTGGAAAGATAATATAAAATTCTATATTTCTTGGATCAGAGCAAGGCTAGATTGATTTTGAAGTATTGTAAAAATATTTCATCAGTGAGAATGTTGATATCAGGCTAAAAATAAATAAAGATTTCTGGAATTGTCTTTTAGATATTTAAGTAAAAAACATTCCTTTGACTGAAATATAAGGTTTATGGCTTTGTTTATGAAATTCATGACAGATGCTGATCTTTGACCATACTTTCAAAATATCTGAGAGAAAGTTTGGTATCCAACGTAAAATGTTGGTGTTATAAGTAGGATTTCTAATCCACTTATATGAACATGTGACTAGTTATAAATCTGACAGTTTAGTCCACCCTTAATTATCATTGCGATAAGCAGAATATTTTCAATGGTATATTGTATCTAGGTATATGGATTATAATATCTACAGGGATTACCATCAATTCCTTAAATTTTGTGGTTATTACGCCCATCTCATGTCCACAAAGATGGTCTAAGGGTCACTAACCTACTTTTTTCTGACCGAAAAATAAATGCCAAAGAAATGCCATTAGAAACAGACACAGATTTTTGTTAAATTTCATTGACTTATGTTACATTTATTACAAAAAACAATTCTTTGTTATCTTCATCTAATTAGGGTTGAGGTCTTTAGCCTTGTAACTAGAACATACTTATTACAGCATAAAATTTCTTATCTTAATCAGCATTAGTTTTCACACATTTTTATTTTCATCTTTCTTTTATAATATAGCCTGTATATCAGCTGGAGACAAGACCCATCAAAACATAATTTTTAGATAAAATAGCCTGGATTTTAATACAGGCCGTGATTTAAAGATGGGTAAGATTTCTATCTGAAGGTGTGAAAATTCTAATATTGAAAAGAGGTGGACAACTCAGTCAGTGACCCAACATAATTAATGTCAGTGAACTAAAGAAACAAGAAAATAACCAATAAACTTTTCTGAAAACCCAATAAAAATTGGAATTTATTGTTTACTTTTTAATGAAAAATGAGCTACTGTAAATCAGATGAGAGAAATAAAAGGAAATACAGTATTTTAAGAAAGGGTGCTGACCAGATAGTGTCCTCTATTATAAGACTGCTTTTTCTAAACAAAAGTTACTTTTCAGGGAATTTTCAGCACCTTTTAGCAAATCAAAGAACATGTCAACACTCAAGTATGTGTCTGATATTGAGTGTCCTTAGTATTGTGACAGTTAAAAGGGCATCTTATAACACAGTATTTATCAATAAGGACAGAAAATAAGAATTCAAATATTTAGTTTTCAAAAACCAATGAATAATACATAAAAACTAACATACTGAATAGTAAAATAGTCACTTCACGTCTCATTCACACATTTTATATCTAAAATTTTCTCAGAGACAAAGAACAGATTCAGACCAAGATGCATGTCCACAAACAATATTTGTATCAGCATTAATAACATCCATCTCAATGCAAAACACATTGTTTTCTTTCAATCAGAAACCAATGTATAATTCAATCTGTGATAGTTCATGACTCCAACTAAAAAAATAACTGGTATGTTTCTTCTTCATCAGACAGTCTTGTCATTGAAACTAAATAACAGAAAACAAATTACTGATCATTGATTACTGACCATAAACATCCTTTATTTCAGTCCATATTTATGAAAGCTGGACAAGCATAACTTGAAAAACTGAAAACAGAAGAAACAGTATTCCATTTCCACTGAACTACATCTTTTTATGTGATGCTTATCATTGACCTTTGGTATTAATAAGATTCATGTTTTATATGCAACAATATTAAATTTTTTATTACTAACTGACAGTACCTGGATGTGATACCAAAAACATAATGAACTTTTCCCAAATGTTGTGACCTTGACCTTTGACCACTGACATTTATTTAACACCTTCCAATGTCATTAGAACTACATATAAAGAGGGACACATATGTATCTGAACTTAAACAATAAAGTTTATCTTTAAATTTAGCTATGTATGTTTGTTGAATGATCAAGTACTATACAGAAATTAATATCTTGAATTCCATTAAGTTTTATTCACCAAGAAAAGAAATAAGCTTTATATCTGTACCAGAAACATAAAATAAAGCAGGACAAAGCTCAGTGACCCAGCACAGGTTATGTTGCAAAACAAACCACCTGTTTTACGATCTATAAAATTACACTAACAACTTTTTTATCAATCATGTTTAGTACCAGTGAAGTACCTGACCATGTTTTGGAAGAATACTGACCAGCCAACTGTTATGATGTCCATCATAACATACTGACAACTTCTCAATAAAATCATAATGTCAGATGTAAACTTCAAAGGCTGCTGACCATCTCCCATTGCAATCATGTGCAACAAAAGCATTTATTTCAAAACAAAACCAAACAATATGCCAATCAAAGAGTCTTGTTTTCTCATTACTGAGATGTTAAATAAATACTGGTACTCAAAATTATCCATAAGTCTGATGTAGAAATGTAAATACTCAGACAGACAATATATTTTATGGAGGAAATATGGTCCAAGCTTCACTATTTATTCATCTCTAATGTTGGATAGAAACATAATCATAATAAATAATCATAATAAACCAGAAGGTCAAATATTATTATAAGATTACTCTCAACTTGTTATATTGCAATTTTACAGTTAAAAAACCCATGTTTAGACAAACAAATGTTAATAACCACTTTGCCTCTAAGAATTGCCCACATCTGTCCAACACTTAGCTTGTAAGTAAATCTACAGTGTCATATGATACTGATGATAATCTCTATGGTAACCAACTTGCCTACAAACCTTGCCTGTATCTGTTCAACAATTACCTTGCAACTATACGGTGTTATATTGATATGAATGTTCATCTCTATAGAAATCATCCTGCCTGCAAGTCTTGACTGCTGGTATCTGTTTAAACACTTACCTTGTAAGTAATACTGCATGGTCATAATGATATGGATGATCATCTCTATGGTAACCATCTTGCCTGCAAGTCATGCCTGCCTTTATCTGTTTTAACACTTACCTTGTAAGTAATACTGCAGTGTCATGATGATATGGATGATCATCTCTAAGGTAACCATCTTGCCTACAAGGCTTGCCTGCCTTTATCTGTTTTAACACTTACCTAGTAAGTAATACTGCAGTGTCATAATGATATGGATGATCATCACTATCTTCATTCTGTATATGCTGCCACTTGCAAAATTCTTCCAATGTTTTGTGTGCATTTGTTGATATTTTAGGTCCATTCTGTAAAACAATCAGATCAAATATTAATTTATAGGTTTTCAATGTCAGAAGCAACAAAATTTAGATCACTATAAGTAACTGAAATAATTACCAAACTATTGGTCATAAACCCTCAAAAAATACTGGTTAAATACATTAGAATAATCAAATATTAATCATAAAACCTTATTTAAAACTCAAGATTTACAAATCACAGGAGGAGAGTTTAAGTTGATAAGCCAATCTGATTTTTTTATGACTGAGACAACAAGTTCGATAATGAATACAATGATAAGAACAATTTGAAGTAATACAAACAAATGTACAAGTTTATTATCATGGTTTGAAATCCATCTTATATCTAAATCTGGCAAAAAACCTGCACAATTGAAGGAGTTTCAGCTGCATTTCAATACAATAATTTTACTATAAAGGCTGATCTCAAAGAGAAACTATCTTGACTAGACAGTGAACTAAACAGACAAAACAAGATTAAGGATTATTTTCTGACAAATCAGGTGATACCATATTAAAAACTATGTACTAAGTTAATTTCATAAATAATACATACATAATCAGTTTGATTTAAATAGACAACAAAAACAGAAATATTTTGCTAAAATCATAATGAATGAATAAACTTGGTGTGGAATCAGCCTCAGGACAATCCACATGTTTATAACACATTAAATAGAACCTGGTACAAAACAGTACAAAACTACTTGATCTAAAACTCTCACACAAGTCTTTTATAGGTACAAAACATAGATTAAGACACAAATTTCTCATATTAATGTTTAAATCTATGTTAAAAATGTCAACTTATGTCCATAAAGTAATTTATACTTGCTTTAAAACATCATGGAATTTCAATTTAGGTTATCATGATAAAAGATCATTATCATAGTTTAAAGGTGACATTTTAATGCCGTTGGTCATTAAACAATTTTTATAAAAAAAAGTTTCATAAATTTTATTAATTCTGTTCATTTCTGGTGGTATTTTTGTATTTTGTTATTTACTGTAAATTCAGATATTGTTGCGGTCATTCGTTATTGTGATTTTTGAAGAATGGACAAAAATGCAAAATCAACTATTGTGATTTCAGGAAAAGCTGCATACAGATATGTGTATCAGATATCAGAATATACGTCTTATCATTGCGATACTCACCCAGTCGCATTATTCACAATAATAAAAACCTCACAATAATTTCTGAATTTACAATATATGATATTTTGTTAGTTATTTGAAAAATTTTCTATCAGAATTTTGATTTTGCCTTTAATGCATTTTGAATTTTATACAGTTTCATACCATGAAATAGAGTCTCCATTTTCTTCACCATAAAAACTAAAATATCAAAAGTTTATTGCACAGGAAACATATACAAATATTGTGTATACTGATAAGTTTAATGTTGTTATCAATTTCGAGTCATTTTTTTATTTGAATTGTTATATTCAGTTAGTATTTGGTAATTAATTATCTAGATATCTTTTAATGTCATAACAAATGTCAGACAGCAACCAAAGACAACTACTGAATTACAGGCTCCTGATTCGGGACAGGTACATAAAGAATGTAGCGGGGTTAAACATGTTTGTGAAATTTCAACCCTCCCACTAACCTAAGCTTCATTAACCTTGTAATAATCAAAAGCGCAATCTTAATATCTCACTGATATATAAAGCAAAATCATTTTCATCATTTAAATGAACATATTTTAAGAAAAATGTTGTGTAATAATTACATATAATTAGTGATCTCCATGATAGAAAAATATAATTATATCACTAAAAGGTATGAAAATTAGATATCATCCTATGATGTATAAAATCATTAAGATCATCAATAAATTATGGGTTTTTTTTTTTCATCCTGATGACAATCTAATTATAACTTAAAACTGTTAACAGTCACGTAACTTTACTATGAATGTACTTTAATGCTGACTCAGCAGAACTGAAGTATATCTATTAGAACACCAAAATAAACTCAAAATGATCCTTTTAGAACTTTATTAGAAAACTTGACATTGAATTGATACATAATTTACAACCTAGATTAAAGTTATCAAATATATGGATTCAGTAACTTATTGTTAAGCTAAATTTGAAGATTCAAACTTTTCATTCTTCTTAAACAATTTCAAATATTTTACCAATAACTCAATTAGTTGAAAGGAACTGGATATTCTAAAGTACTAATTTATAAACAACAGATCTCCCTCACAATAATAATAATTCTAATATCTGTCACTGTCTGAGGACACTTTTAGAAAACAGAGAAAAATAAGCCTAGTAAACTTTTTCATCATATTATCATCTGTGGTTTACAGATAAAAATGTATTTTCAATTTCATCCAAGTCATGTTTTTAACTCAGTGAATCAAAAATCATCTAAATGCATTTTACATTATTACATGTTCAACAGATTAATAGTAATTCATAAAATCCATATTATTCAAAGAGTAAGTGTAACTTTTAAATTTCTAAAGAGACTCTAAATATGGAACATATTGCTAATAAAAGAAGTATTCAACTTAAAATGATTAAAGACTATCATTAAATATATCAGGTTTTGTTGGATTTATCATAAAAGACCAATATATTTTGGAAAAAAGATATCAGTCAGTGGGCTCACCTAAACAAAATGGTATAATTTGCCTATAATGCAAGACACAGACTAATATAATAGCATTTAACCTATAGTATTATGTACATATATTACGGAATGTCTTTTTACTCCTTGGATCAACACGATAAAAGAAAACTGATCGTAGATCGTATAATCCTGTTTTCTCTAATGCTGATGTCAGGGATCTTACTTAAGGTACGTAAAATAATCGCCAATTCTAGCCTCATGAACAGATAACAATCATACCATTTTTCAGTCTGGAGAATATAATAAAACAATAAAACTAAAAGGAAATGTCACCTTAGATGTGCAACCACAAGTAAAATGGGAATTTAAGACCCACCAGATTCGTAACAGCATTTACCTGTATAAATATATCAAAGAGATACCTGTGTTTATAAAAACTGGTGTAGGTTACATTTGTCTACATTTAGTTTACTGGTGCATCACTTAATATGAAACTTACACCTTTGATTAAAACTCTTTTAGTGACAGAGATGTGTAAAAGTTGACTTCAGGCAAAACAGACTATTCTATTTTAAATGGGTAGTACAAAACCTGTATCAAAGTTATACCGGTAATCACATTTTTGAGGTAATTGTGGTCTACTAATAGTTTGTTTTTTATAATGATACAAGTAATAACCTCTTATTGTTTTAATTTTCACCTTTGGCATTTCTTTATATAAAGGAACAAAAAATAAGAAATTGATTGAGTAACAGGTGCAAGTTTGTACCTTCTATAATAATTTTAAAAGAAGATTTATGAAAGACATGTCAAACAAAAGACTGATTCCCTATATCGCTTTAAGACGTAACTCCAACCAATTTAGCCGATGGACTGCAAAGATATGGGACTCGATCTTGACAATTCAGTCATGGTTTGACAGAAATAGAAGACTCTACTATCTTCTGTTTTCAGTTCTTAAACAGTAAAATCATACACAAGATATAACCGCACAATTACCTGTGAAATTTTACCTGTGGTTTGTCAATTAAGTGACAGAAAATGATTGAAGTAACCATACTTAACATCCACTAATTGATTTTTAAAAAGATATAACCATTAGAATAGAACAAACATTTGACACTTTATTACTCTTTATATTTTTTGTCATAAAATATAAGAAAATCTTTAGGATATTTGAAGAAAAGCAATTAAACAGTAATTCTAAGCTTCCCCTTTACCAGTATCTATTAAATACAAATTAAGTGAAATCAAAATAAGGTCAGTTTAAAAATATCATTTAACAAAAATAACACTTAGTAAATTTAGTGTGTCTGAGGTGGTTGTCTGGATTTACCTTTAAAAGAAACCATAAAGCCAGAGAGGTATAAAAACAAAGCAATGTTATGAGCTTTATGACCAAAAGGGACCTAAAAAGGTAAGAGGGTTGGAACCTTATCAATGGGGAATTAAAGAAAAGAATGTTATAAATCTAGCTTGTACCCAAGCACTGACTACTGATGATGAGCTGGGACTAACTATGCATCAGCAATGGTATTGACCCATTGCTAGTCAATGAAAATAACTTTATAACTTTCCTGTGTCTGGAAGCCCAAACCTAAACATTTGACAAGGAAGTATAAATAAATCACTGTTAGGAGCTATATATTAACAAACAGGACCTCAAAAGTTTTTTTTTTTCTTAATATCAAAATAATATCAGGTTGACAAGAATTCACAGCTGTGGACACACATGTAGACTGTCTTTTTTCTAATAACTGAAATTTGAAGTCAAACAATTTCTAATTCATTAAAGCAGGATCTGAAGTAAAAAAAAAGACCCACCTCTCTAGTATTAAATACATGTGATTGCAACTGGTCTAAAGGATTAACGAAACTGAACAAAACAGTAGATCATGTCCTTAACAAAAACACTCAGCGGAATATCATACCAGTGATATACTCAAACGTTTATAAGCCCTAGATTTAAATCTACTGTATCATCACTTTTTATGAATGGGACACTAATACAACTAGTATCATGCAGCTATTTTGATTAATTTAAGGTGTATGTCCTGCGATTAATACTGTAACACCATGGTCAGCCTGTGTGTGGACTCAATGTATATCATTTTTTACCATCAACGTGTGTCCCTTTGTCGGCATTAAATACTTCAATTTTTCAATCATTCCATTTCATTATACAGAGGGTTTAACCAAAACCTATTGTCATGTATACAATATAACAATCATTCCATGATAAATGAAGATGGTCAAAAACAGACAAAAACTTGTGGTTTTTATTGTCATATAGCTAGGGAAAAAAAGAATATTAATGAGTGGACCAGGAAATGACCGTGAGATCAAGCAAGCGATACTCTGTCATTGACTGTGGTCTGTGTACCTGACCACAGTTGGGGTTTATCATTAAATCAGTATTTCCCAATAAAAAGATATTGCTTAAAATCAAAACAATTTATCTTAAAATTAGGAATTTATCATTTGATTAAAAATTGTCATTTCAAAATACCTTAAAATTATACTGTATTATTGGATACCAGCGGTTTTTATTGAGAATTGAAAAGTAGATATCTAGCATTGGGAATACTGATTTTTCATACCTATTTAGGGGGAAAAGATTTATTTACACAATACTTATAATTCTTTTCTGTAATAAATCTGAAGATTACCGATGGAATTAAAGCTGCCATTCTTACCTGTTCAGATTCAAACTGTACAATTTTTACTACAACTATATTGATGAAATTTTCTATAGAATCATCATGATATATACTGGATACCTGAAATATATATGTAAAATAAATCTTTTATTATTGGAAGTACCTATATTTCAAAATGTTAAAAGAAAACCAAACTACCTAGTAATTATTGGAATATAATTATGCTTATCGATTCAAATATGAAGGTAGTATATCAAAATCAAAACTGTTATTTTAGTCTTTTTTTTATTCAATGCATTGGCAGTACAGTATATTTTAAGCATGCTAAAAGGATGTGTATTTCCTCCCCTAAACACATTCACTTAAAAATAATAAATTTAATTGCAGTGTATTCATAAACTGAGAATTCATTTTATTTGTTGAGAACTAATTTTTTTCAACAATTTCCTGAGTATAGGTTAACCAAATTGCATTATCAACAGAATACAATTATCCCATTAACTGTTAGGGAATACTTGTCAAAAACACCCTTGATCCAAAAAATTAGCACCCACAAAAATAGAAACCACATTCACCTCATATGTCTTGAATTTAGGACTTTTTGACAATTATGTAAACTTCTTTTGTATGGATTAGTTTATCATTGAAATAAAAGAATACTTACGATTGCCATTAATGTTAATATGTAACGCTGTAAATTGCTGCCATGATACTGTTGCATATGATAGTCTGCAGCAATCATAACTTCGACATAACGTTTATATGACGTGGAACGTTTATGAATATGATGAGCACTATTGTTACTTTTATAATGTGAAGAATTAGATTCTAACATCACAGATGAATTAAAATTATTGTCATTTAAACTAGAATTCTTTTCTTCCTTTCTCTTTGTATGCTTATAATCTTCTGAAATATAAAAAAAAAAAAAAACAATGTTAGTGAACTAGATTTCATATTCATATGATATGCCATGACACCTTCCTTGTGAGGATCATCTTAAACATGATTTAAAACCCTTATAAGCCGTTTTATACAACATCTTTAGTAATTTTTCAAAATAATAAGAATGAAAAACATATGTAACATATTTATATCCAGTCAATGTCACTAATATTAATATTAATAATTAACACTACAGATGAGTTCAAAGATAAGACCACTCAAACATGGTATGGTCTAGATTTGGATGCCTAAACAATTTTATGTTTTATTCAGCAGTTACATATATTTGTTGTGTTTATAAGTAGATATACTGAGTAAATAACAATGAGGCAGCAACTTAACAAAAATTAAAATCAAAATCTTACTACGCAATGATCATAGTATGGTCTTTAATTCTATGTATAACATAAATAATATAGAAAGGTTGTATGCTCATTGGAAGTATTTCAGTTCCAGCAAAGCTGTGCTGGGTAGAAGTCTTGTGATGTTCATGAGACCGCTGTCACTTTCAGATACAAATTAACTTTCATATTTACTATCATGGATACAAGAATGAGATATCTAATCAAAAGTAAAGTGATTAACAGCCTTACTGTTGTACAACAAAAACTTTTCTATTTCTAAATGGAAGACCACGGATTCCAAATTTTGTTGAGGTAAATACTCTCCAGCTATTTCACTAATGAAGCAATTAAGGAATTATTTTTAACATTATTTGATCATGGGTATGAACTTCACCTAATAAATCAAGGCAGTAGATATAAATAACAATATGACAGGCCCTAATTTTTACAGGTGTTAAGGTTCAACTCAGGTAATTTTTGTGTCAAGTGTGAAACCTGACCCTGATCTAAATTTTTTTCTTTTACTTTAGTCCATTGAAAAAATTAGGCCAAAATTCAAACAATGATCTGGTAATTATATTAAAACATTTGAATATTACCCCGATATCTGACCTGATTCAAACTGAAATGTTACAAACATGCAATATTCTTTAAAGTCAGTCAGGAGAAAAATATTAATAACAACATCTATAAAACAAAAAAGCTTTATATTCTAATACAAAAATACCTTGCTTTGCTAAATAATATCATTGTTCATAAAAAGATCCTTTTCATCAAATCTAGCTTTTTGCACCCCTTTCTAATAATAAACTTCTTTCTTGGTCATCTAATTTCAATCAATAGTTGATACCCTAAATGGCCTTGTGCAAATTCCTTGGAGTTCTACTTGGGAGTTCGCAATTATAAATTCTACAGCTAATAACTGGTTTCAAAGAAATCATCACGAAATGGCTAGTTTTATTTCTATTCAAATAACCCTTATTATAAATTTGCCTATAAAATGTTAAAATCTCAATTTTCTGCATGCATGAACAGCCTTAAATTTGCTAAAAGATAAACCTCCAATTAACAAAACATTACATTAGAGAACAGAAACTACAGGGAAAAAATGAAAAAGGACAAGGTACAAACAGAGACTATTATGACTCTTACTTATGGAGACTATTATGACCCTTACTTATGGAGACTATTATGACTCTTACTTATGGATGTCAAACACTACAATGCATATAATTTATCAATAAAGTAGTTTGATATGGTGAAATAATCAATTAGTAAGAAAACACCTAAATAACTTGATTGTTTCAGGAGTCTAATCTCTACAATAGGCATTTTGTCAGAATAGGTTGAAAAACTGTTTCTTTCAGCTACTTCCAACAGTGGATCTGGGGAAATTTGTTTTCCAAGTTGTTGAAATTGTGTACATTTATATCTAATTTTTGTATAATTTGCATAAAACGGACCTTAAAAAACAAACCGAACTTTCGCTTCCTGTATCATAAAATAAAATCTTTTTATAAGTTTTTGTCATTGCACCTTGTGTCATCCTGAATACTCATGAAATACTTTCCACTGGACAATAAGTAAACAATCATTGTACCTTTTGTTGTCCTGAATATTCAGTAAATACTTGCCACTGGACACTACACAAATAGCTACCAATCAATCATTGTACCTTGTCCTTTGAGCAAGAGAATATTTTTATATAATAAGAATAGCCAATGGAATTTAAGCCAAAAACTATCAATTTTATAAGAATGTTTATACAAGTGCTTCCTGAATCAAAAAAAAAATTTTTAAAAATCAGATGTAATTTCGATGATTTTGCAAAATTGCAATAGTTTTGTCATGTTTTGACAGAAGTGTTACCACAACTACTACCATGGTGTACAAGACATATATTTTAGATAAGGTGACCAGAGGAGTAACTGATCTAGTGAGATCAAACTGACCCTTGACCAAAGACAAACTCAAAATAGACACAGATAAGCCAAGTTAACTGTCAAGCAACCTATATATCAACACATTCCATGACATGAGTCATCAACAGGTAACATAGGTATTATCAGTAATACAGGTACGCAAACCAATGTTTAATTATTAGGCATATTAATATTTATAATCCATTCACAGTTTGTCGTCACTGATAATTAAATGAATAGTATCATACTACTCTGACATGAATAAGACCCTATTACATACATTAATAGTAAACTTCTGTCCAAATACAAAACTTTAACTGAGGTTAAAAAGTTCAAAGACCTAATTATATGACAGACATGGAACACATTTTTTCAATTTCTTACAATTTTAGTGAATTAAAAACCATCAAGCTACTATTGAAGATAAAAAAACAAGAGGCTCTCAAGAGCCTGAATTGCTCACCTTTAATTCTTTATAATAAATCTTTCATCAATGATTATTTTTGCTTTTCAATATATATTAATGAGTGGCTTAAAAATTCCATTTAAATGTTCTTTGTATTTGTCATATTTTCTTCAAAAGCAAAAAAATGCATTTTACCCCTATGTTCCATTTTAGCCATCGTGGCTATGTCTCTTGACCTACAAGGAAATGAAATACAAAATTTATACCAGATACTCTGAAACTCATTCAGCCCAAGTTTTGCTGAAAATGATTCAACAGTTTCAAAGGAGAAGATTTTTTAAAGTAATCAAACTAAATGAACAAATTGTGAAAAATTGTCTTTAAAGGGCAATAACTCCTTAAGGGGTCATAAAACTTTTTGGTAGATCTTACTTTGCTGAACATTTTTGCTGTTAACAGTTTATCTTTATCTATAATAATATTCAAGATAATAACCAAAAACTGCTAAATTTCCTTAAAATTACCAATTTAGTGGCAGCAACCCAACAATGGGTTGGTAGATTCATCTGAAAATTTCAGGGCTGATAAAACTTGACCTAATGAACATTTTTACCTCATGTCAGATTTTTCAGGAACTTCTAAAATCAATTTGTTATACTAATCTGTACAATTTCACAGACATATAATAGAGCTTACAAATTCACAACCATGTTCCCCAAACCCATGCTCCCATACCTGCATACCCATACTCCCAAACCTGCACACTCATTTGTTTCTCGTGGTAAACGGAGGAATTACTGGATTTATACTGTAAAAATTCAATGTGGGTAGTATAAGTAATGGGTGGGCAGACTTCCTGCTCCAAGCCATTTCCACACTATAACTTGAAAACTGTTTTCATAGTTTTTGAATTAGAGTCTATAGGACTCTATTTAAATTAAGATTGAATAAAAAAAAAGGATTCAAAAATTTGCTATGTGATTTAATTATAAATTTCTTCAGACAAATTAAATAATGTTCAGCCACTAAGATGTCCATCTGGACTTAGCCTCTGGCAGTTGTGGTCAACAAAAAAGATGATTAATGAAGACTGGATCAACACACATTTATCAAGTATAAAGTAGCTGAAATTATAATAAACATGTGGAGTTTGATAGCATCAAAACTGAGAAATTTTCCATATATTTTTTTTCAAATAATAATTTGAAAGATATTAATGAGTTTTAGGCAGAAAATAAACAAACATCTTTTTACCTTATTGTCTGACCACCTCATTGTTGACCTTAACTGGTCAAGATAATTATAGTTTTTCAAAGGTGTCAAGATTAAAATCAAAAACTTTAAAAATGTCTTTTTTCAGGTATCTGAAAGGTTTTCAGTCTCTCACACCTTGAAGGTAAAGGGACAGTGCACATATGACGGTCTTAATGAAAGGTTCAATAGACCTCCTATATTTAATATCAGTAATTTAAAAGTAGTTGATGTACGTAAGTGAGATTTGATTATAGGGTGTGTCCAAACAGTCTCATTATCTGTCACACGTCTGACCTTTCTATTGTAATAGGTTGTCCAGGATGACTTGTCACAACCTTTGACTGGGACATAATTGAAGGGACCAGTCAGAAGTTTCTACTCTTATAAAATACTCCACAACAAACAAAAACTGTTTAATGTTTACTAAACTGAAACAATTAATGCAAATCTAATCAATTTTATCAATGATCACTTGACTGGGTACTTAACATTCCAAGTGACAAAAAGTGCACTGGACAGGATATAATTGGTCATTATTGGGCAAATTGTTCTCAATAAAATGCTTTGTTGTTAGTTATGATGTGGTTTTCTAATAATTGTGAACTTAAACAAGTCTTCTACACAAACAATACAAATATAACAGTCTTGGGAATTTTATGCAAGAGCTGAACTATACAACATAACTTGTCCTTTATTCATACCCTGTTTATTTCATGTAAATTAAATTCGGTGTGTGATGTACTACTATAAAAACTTGCTACATTAGCAGGTATGACTTATCACACCATATTTTCATTTTCAAATGTCAAACAAGACAAGTGCTGGTAGTGACATGAGTATTAGGTATACCCTTCTGAAACTGTTGAGTTCACATCTGCTTTTAGAGTTATCATGGTTTGAAAAGTTTTTTGTGTATTTTTTTTTATTTTAATTTGAACTTTTTTCATTATTAGTCTTTAGATTAAAGACTTTTGATTATCCATACCTGTCAACTGACCCGTATCCTGCAGGTGTGACCCGAGATTTTCACAATTCTGAGGGGTCACCCGGGATACCCGCCGGGTCATTAAATAACCTGGGAATTCCGAAAATGACCCGTTTTCACCCGGATTCTTAAGCCTTCAGACAGATTTCATAAGTGATTTTCCATTGAAATAACAGCAAATTCTTAATTCTTCCTGGACAAGAATTTCAACTAGCTGTGTAAACTCAGATTAAGGTACCCATTTCAGTGCATGGCTTCACTTGACAGCTTTGGTGTCAAACACACTGTTAATTAACACCAATTACCTTAGCTTTAGGTCATAAATAATTTGTGTATTTCAAAGTTGTTTCACAAAAAAATGAGTTACTTCCCCTTTTTTGTCACCTTTCAATATATACTCCTGAAATTTATGACTGGTGAATAGAATGAAGATAAAGCTTCACGTGAATTGTTAAAGTTATTATTGAAACTTAAATCTATCAAAATTATAAGTGCAATGCTACAGTAATAGTTTAAATTATTTTCAGTTAATACTTAACCATTGGAACATGTTTTTGGAAACTGTTTTTAAAATATAAAACAAAAAATGTCCCCTAAATACTTAAATTCAGCTGGAAAAAAGTTCGTACGCATTATGACCTGAGATCTTATTCTTCAATGCAGGTCATGACCTGCATTTTCATTTTCATAGGTTGACAGGTATGATTATCCCATTGTACATGTCCTTTTCTTCAATTGTAAAACAGAAGATATGGGACACATATTCACATAGAAATACTGGAAAGAAAGGTGAGGGCTTTTATTGCTCTTCTTCATCCTGAAGAGTCAAAACTGATGGCGGTTCTTAAATGGTAAGTTAAACCCATACAAGATCTAGAGAGTCCTTGGTGTTGAAACTATAAAACCAGTATTCAAATCAATAGATTTTTCTTGATACTTTGATTAATTACTAAATATGTTTTGGCAATAGCTGATATTGTTGAAGGAATACTAGTACCCAAATCGAACAACCTAAATTTACATCACATTGACCGATTTTACTGTATTTCTGTTTCTCAATATACACATTTGTTAATCTGCACATCTTCAATCTAGTAAATTTACCTTATGACCTACTTCGATACTATAAAAATATCTTGAAGGGAAAAAGCATTTATTTATTTGAGTTGCTATAGTGCTAAGGTGTTAATTATTATAAGATGACCTAATGACTTTGCAGACCAACCTACAACTAACCTGCATTAAAAACTCATCTACAACAGTTCAATACCATGAAACCAATTAAACAACATTTTCCAAAGGTGCAATGTTTAGATAATGTTCCTACAAACAGATTCTGCAGTGACCTGATATGCCATTTGAGATACCTCTGTATTGATTGAACCATAATGGAAGTTACTTTGTTAATTTGTAACATCCAGAATGAATGGTTGATATAGGCAATCCTCTATAAGTCTTCAAAAATTTCTTCAGTGACATTAACCTACAGTTTTATAAAAAAAATCACTCTGGATTTTATTCGAACTCAAAAATAACCTTCTTTACCATAAAAACAAAAGTCTCAATTTGTTTGGCCTAACATAAGAACTGTAAACACAGGTAGTTCTAAATTACTGTGGAATGCTTTACTTCAGATGAAACTGTACAATATGTGTCATTTTTCTCATAATCTCCAACTATTATGTAAACAAAACTGCAGAAAAATAATAAAGAAATACAACTGTAGAGAAGTACTGTGCAATATCAGTACGCCAAAATCTGAAGCAAGGAAAGATTGCAAAACTGACCTTTATAAAAAATTATCCCAAAATGATTAAAACAGGATGTGGGGTATACATCAATGTGACAACAACCTAGCACAAAAAACTTCAAAATGTTTAAATTCATCAACCAAGTTTTTATACAATATGTCCTGCTCTTAATATATTTACATTTCAGATGAAGACTCTTGAATTTTTTATCGGGAAAAAAAATAAAAAGTTCATTGGGCAGAAATCTTTCAACATAGACTTCGGTTACAGCTTTGCAAATACTTCATTGCTCAAAATGTAAACACATTAGATATAGTACAACAAATGTCTAATTTCAGCAGAATAAGCAAGAAAAAAGTCATATCTGATTGAAACTTGATAAATCAGACTCCCAAAACTTACCTATCAGATACATGTAAATATCTTAATTCATCTTGATTTAAATATCTTAATTCATCTTGATTTACATTCAAATATTCCAAACAGCACATTTAATCCGACAATTAGTGCCTAAATCCATTTAAATCTGGTGACTCATTCGGACCTTAGATGATTTTAAGATAGGGGAATTTAACACACATTTGCTATAATAGGTGCATAATAGCTGCACGACCTTGCATGGTGCAGTCAGGTGTCAAATTAAAGCTTTGATTACTATCTAAATTACAGGTAAATGAATTTACCAATATAGATATCACTATTTACGATATCATTCATGTTTTTGTACAGTGATAATCTGCTCCTTATGTATCTTAATATTTAATGTCATGCTCATGATAACCCCTACCTTTACATAATCCCATTGATGAAATTCATGGGATAAAACTAAAGGATGATAACTAATCTAACATTAGCAGACTGCAAAATTGAATGAAAGTCTAGTCTTCATACAAAAAAAATGAAAAATTTAATATTGGAATATACAATGTACCTTTATACATATTTAAAAACATTAGATGGTGGAATTCTGTTTTTTTAAGTGAATGAATAGGCTTAAATTCATTTATTTGATTGACGTGTTATGCAGTTTGTTCAAAAAATATTTCAACTATTATCATGCATGAAAAAGGAATTCAGAGTAAAACAAAATCATATGATATGCTGAGTAAAAAAAAAGTCCAATGCAATGTAACTTTTCCATATGAAATTGTTTTCCTTTAAAGATGTCTACAATCAGTTCAAATTAATTCCACCTACACCTTGTTTTAACTTATGGGACCTGTCCGCTTTACTGGATTATTATATGGTTAGTATGACCTCCAATGTCGGAGGGGGATTCTAAGTCAAACAAATTGACAGTTTATCAGTCTGTCAAACTTGTCACTTGTTTATCCTGGCAAACCAGGCTATAATATCATCAACATTTGGTCCATAAAAATGTCAATCAAAATTAATAAAAAACAAAACTTAAATTTGTGATTTTTTTCTCTCTCCAATACTAGGAAAAGTTTGAATACTGTCTTGAATAAAATATTTGTAAAGTAATTAATTTCCTTGTTTGCCCCCCTGAACTATAACTTGACCATAACTGTCCCAGTCTGTTTTACAAAGTGATACATTGGTCTTACATGAAATTATTGCCCTTTACTTGACATATATCAAACAAAAGAAAAGAAACTTAGTTGACTTCAAAGTCATATATCAGAAAAAAGTATAAAACAATTCTTTTTCTATAATTTTCCATTTTTCATTTTGTAATATGAGTCATTTGCCATCCATCAAATTCAATTTCTGTGAATAGCAATGCTTCCCTTAAATGAGACCAAGAAAAAATATATGAAATATATGGGGAAAATGTCAATGAGACAACAACCTAGCAACACAAGAAAAATACAGAATACAAAAGTTTTTCTATCTAATATATGTTAATTTAGGATATCGCAAAAATTCCTCCATCATTGGCAGCTTTAAGCAGTTCCAACCCTCTAGCAATAACTGTTGGATCTGTTGTAACATTTAACAAGGTACGATTTAAGATCTGCTCCTGTTGGCATCCATTTAGTCGAGATGTTGTTTTCATAACAATATCACTTATATTTGTACCTTTCAAGTATTTCCAAAATTTATTTTTCTGCTTGAACTTTTCATTTAAAGTCAAAGATCTTTCAGAGATTCTGAAATGTCCAGTACTTATTTTTAGGATATAAAGACCTTAATACTATAAAAACATGTATCATGACCCATACAGTACAAGATAATTACGATGATCCGTGTTCAAACACCTATGGCCATGTTTTTCATTATCTAACAATATTATATGATACTATCTAAATATGACAACCTGTCATACAAAATATAGTAGTATTATGTCATTATAAGTCTGTCAGACACCTTAGCCTGTACAACATGACAACAAAACATCATACCCACAAGTCAACCTGTTAGGTAGGTTTGTCGGTCATTACAAATATGTGCAAATACACCAATGTACAATGACAAAATAATGCTATTCCTAAAGCCAAACCACAGAAAATGTCTCATTACCTTCTCAGATCACAAAGATATATCTACAATTCCTCCAGCTAAATATTGCTGTTATTTATTTATAAACAAATGACCTTTGTTTCTTTCTTTCAGATTAACAAAACTTTACATAATTATTCAAATAGGAAAGGCGGATGCTGAGAAACAAATGACCATGTAATTTAATAGTCATTGTAAAACTGACATCAAGTGAATGCTCAAATTATATAAGAGGAAATAGATGCTCAAATACATGCATTTAAAACAGCAATTAAACTTAAGTAAAAAATGTATATATAAGAAATAAAATTTTATGAATTACAACCCAAAAAAGTAAAATCATATAGTATACTCAAAAGTTTTAAGTTCTTCATAGATGCCGGGAAAAACAATTCCCATAAAGAAGTATGGCTTTGGTTTTTCTGGTAATGTAAAATTCAAGCTGACAAAATGTTATTCCAATGCAAATTATATCTTTCTCTTATATCAATTAATAAATGCATGATAGGTAAAAATTGTAATGCCTTGATTCTAATCCTAATATTTACATTTGTATACAAACTAATTGCTAGATTTCCTGATACTTTGACATTGACTAACTGAAATGTAACACGGACCCCCACTAACTGCTAACATTACAAAAGTACAAATATGTACTTAGCCATTCATAAATTTTCATGAATGGAATAAAAATTGTCATTCATTTTACAAATAGATACTCATCTTCTTTTTTATGTATGTAATAAACCCACAATATTACTTCATCAAAATACAATATTTCAAGATCAAAGGCAATTTTTTCATTATCCTAATTATTTGAGGAACAATCACAATTAAATTTTTGAACATAAAATTGCATAGGTCACCACAGTGGTACTATTTTTGAGGTTTTATGACAAAAAGCCTTCAAAAGTAATTAATCATTTGTGTGATAAGATGTAAAGTTTTTATGAATAAGTTTCAAACCAACAAAACTTTGAAAAATGACACTTGTTCAGATTATAAAATAAATCTAAATGAACTAAATGAAGTATTTATTTGATATTAGTCACAAGATAAATAAGTGTAAAATTACTTTTTAATGCATGGAGAATCATAAGAACAAAAGTATTTAAATTGGACAAAATTAACCATAAATATCTCAAATTGTAATGTATATCATTACTTTATTATGCAGTAAATAAAGAAAACTAGTAAATTTTGAGAGAAAAAACAACAAAATATGAACAAGACGTATGCTTGTTGGTCAAGTTTCAATTCATAATACTTATTTGTACATATGGAATTTAATGCTTTGATGTTATTATTTAACAAAAATCTGAGTGAACTACAACTTGAAGATTTCCACCTTCAAAAGAATCAATTAATCTTACATGTACTATTGTATAATTTCAGTCATCCTCTTAGAAGCTTCATGTTTCAGTCTCTTGTACAAATAATATCAAGCCTTTAATTTCACCTGAATTTGAGTTAACAAGTTAAGAGTAGTATTAGAGATGTATTTCAATACTTTCTGACATAAATCTATGTTTTAATTGTTGGTATTTCAGTTGGCTATGGAGAATTTTAAAAAAAATGATAAGACAAACTATTTTCTTGAAATGAGCTTTAAGGCTAGAAGGCATAAAAGATTTTGGCAATAGACAACTGTAATTTACTTTGAACAGATCATTGTTTCACTTTCAAATATCACTGCTGATGCAAAAAAACAAGAAACTGCCAATACAGTTAAAAAATTCTTACTAAAGCTGTCTTAGAAGCTTTAGCCTGATTTACAAGTGAGAACAAACCAAGATTGTGGCCTGACTTCTAAATTTCAGTAGGAAATTCTGTCATTGGTAAAGTCTTATTATTTTAAACCCTTGGGCTATATTTAACAATACTTTTTGTCTCCTAAGAAGACAATTTGGAACATAAATCAAAATGATCATGAAACATCATTACAGTTGTCAAAATTTAACATACTATTAATTAAATAATAAACAATAAATAAATTTAAAATGCTTTCTGATATAACATCCTTTGATGTGTGAAAATAAGAATTTAAAATGTTCTAATGACCTAAAATTTACTTTATTAAATGTCATATAGTGAAAGACTTAATTAAAACTTTATTACTGTTATTTTGGTATTACAACATATTACAACATCAAACACTACCAAACCAATCTATTAGTTTGCTTATATTTTCAATAAACAAATTAAAGGTGACTTTTAAATATTTAAAGCACCACTATGTGTATAAAGTCAAGATTAAGGGATGTTAAGTAAAATTTTTCATTATTTATATTCGGCAACAATTCTTTTACAGTTTTACATTTGAACAAACACTTTGAGACATCTTCAAACTTAGAAAGTTAAACAACTGAGTAAAATACATAACAAATATTTACTACATTAAAGAAATCTTGAGAGAAGTTAAGCCTATAAGCACCAAAACAGTACACAGAGACTTGAAGGCTAAAGATTTACCAGCAGTAACTATTCCGTCACAAAATTTGTTAACTTCTACTTCAATGTTTTGTAAAACATAATCTATATCACATCGGAAAAGCAAAAATAGTGTTGGAAGTAACTATGATGTTTTATATAAATTCTATATGTATATTTTTTTTTCAAAGTATTTCAAGCATGCTTATCTCTGAATTCCAATGCAGACAATATCATTTATCTATGACTGAAACTTTTAAAGAGACACAACTTCTGCAAAATAGCAATACTTTTATTCAAGACCATTTCAACAAAGGTAACAATACTAGAAGCATACAATGAACGTGTAGGATCGGGAGTAATGGAAAGTGACATGTACTGTAACATGACAGGAATGATAACCATGATTATTTAAGAATGATAATCATGATAACTCGAATGCAATGTCTGTTAAATGCTATAAATTGGTAAAATATCAGCAAGGTTTGATCTGAACCATGTACCTGTAATATCAGTATGTACAGACACCTGTTAATTGTGAAAGCTTTACACAGATTGTGTCAATTTACTTATGTCTGTATGTCTAATATCATTATCATGTTCTGTCTGGGGTAACACAACTGACCATAGGTAATCAGGGTAATTATCATAACATATATTTAATCATTTTATGCTGTCTTTTTGGTCAAAAAACTCTTTTACTGTAAAGAACTGTTACAAAAATTTTAATTTCTAAAGTAGCTCTTATAACTATTGATTGGAAAAACAAGACATTACCACCCAAACCCTTCACTGACCAGCACCCATAAACACCATCCTTAATCCTTAAAAATATGTTAAAATACATTAATGTGCCTTCTTTTGTTTTTGTTTTCTTACAGCCTTTTGTTTTTACAGATATATAATATAGATTCCATCAAAAGGGTGTATTTTCAGAATACATGAATAAATCATCTAAATATCAATAAAAGATAGTAGAAACAAAAGGTCATGTTCAGTAGGTTATAGTTTAACTTTCTAATTGTTATACTCTGTATTACCATTTTTCCTCCCAAGACCCATTTTCTACATTATTTTCTATTTCCTATCTAACATTTTTGTATAATTAGAAACACTATCTCTAACCCTAAGGATAAAGACACTATCCTATTACTATATATATTTATTTGGTCAGTGAAAAAAGATCATTTTTTGAGTGGTCAAGTGTCAGAATATAGTTTTAGCAAAAATACATAGTTTATCCTTGAATTTACTGTATAAAAATCAAATCTATGAGGGCTAACAATTGCTTGAAGTTTCCACACCACTTAGATGCATTTAAATGTGTCTAGCTTTTGTGCATTTGTTGAAATTTCAATTTGATTCTACATAGATAAATATCAAAATTAAAAAAATTAATCCCCTTTTTTTGAAGTCATGATTTACAAAAAATGTGGAAATTGATTAACTTTGAACACTGTATATAAGAAGATGATTTATGAAATAAATATATAAACTATATACTATCACAACTATTCATTCATGTAGATACCACTTGTTTTACTTGGATATCACAGAGATAAGAAAACCAATATGATCAGGGGAACACTCATAAAACAGGTATACACAAAATGATAGAATCAATCTTAATGCTGGAACTGTCTTTGAAGCAATAATTTTCAGTATTAAAAGAATTACATTTTAATACATAGATTAAAATTCCTTAATTATCACATAGATGAATAAATCATGGGTTTATACAACTATGATTATTCCATAACCAAAAGAAACAAGTTATTATATTTGACCGAAAAATTAATTCATCTAGACCTCCTTCTACTCGGTGTATACAAAAATAAGGAGATGTTTATTTGACTGAAAACCTTGATATATGTGACTGAAGACCTTGATACTTTTATGGTTCATTCAATCCTCACTGGATAAAATGTTTCAACTGTATCCACATATGGACACACAGACAGAGTCTGACTGACAAACATGTAATTATATCCGTACAACAACTTTCTAACCATGGGATAATAAGTTGATCAATGCATATCAAAACATGTTACTTCTTTAACCTTGTTCAACCTTGTGTAGTAAGTTATAACAATCAATTAATTATTGTGCTACATGATTCTTTAATTTTGTCTAGCCCTTCCTTTCATATAATCTATAAATTTTCAATAAACTATAATGATTATGAGTTCTGCTGGTTTTGTTTTTCATCAGACCAACAAGCCAAATGTCTTATGAAACTCTGAATGTGTTAGGTACCTGTGATAGTTACTATTGGCACAAGGCCATACTCCATTGTGTCTGACCTTCAATTTCATAACAACACTTGCATACACTCGAAAAAAAACTAAAATGTGCTGACTGCCACCATACAGAAACCTATTTCAGAGATGAATTAAATTCAACATAAAAAACATTGCAGTTAGTGGTTAGATAATACAAAAATTTGTAAGGGTTCCGCGGAACCCAGTGTCTCGCCTACATTTGCTGTTAATCGCAGGCTCAACAAAAATGAGGAAAAAAAATAATAACAATATTCCTTTTGATACAATCTTTTGATTGTAAGAAGCTTCTGTCCAAGTTTGGTAAAAATCCAGGATAGTTTATTAATCTAATAAATGTTTTAAATCTTTAACTGCAGACTGTATGTAATGTTAACTGGAAGAAAAACTAAGTTCATTTATAAGTGAAATACAGATAAACAGATACAAAATTTCCTTCTAGATACTAGCTTTTGATCATAAACAAGCTTCTGACCAAGTTTGGTACAAATCCAGGATAGTTTAAGAAAGTTATTATAATTTTAAAACTTTAAACACAGAGTGAATGTAATGTTAACTGGCAGAAAAACTAAGTCCATTTATAAGTTAAATACGGAAAAATGGAAATTTGTTTTACAAATTTACTTCTGGATACTATCTTATGATCATAAACAAGCTTCTGTCCAAGTTTGGTAGAAATCCAGGATAGTTTAAGAAAGTTATTAAAATTTTAAAACTTTAACCACAGAGTGAATGTAATGTTTCCTGGCAGAAAAACTAAGTCCATTTAAAAGTAAAATACGGAAAACAGGATTTTTTTTTACAAAATTTAATTCTGGATACTATCTTATGATCATAAACAAGCTTCTGTCCAAGTTTGGTAGAAATCCAGTATAGGTTAAGAAAGTTATTAAAATTTCAAAACTTTAACCACAGAGTGAATATTTGTGGGCCGCCGCCGACAGCGCCGACGGAATGTAGGATCGCTATGTCTCGCTCGACGAAAGTCGAAGGCTCGACAAAAAAGTGCCCGCTCAACACTATTGCATTTGTATGTTATGTGAAATATGAAATCACAGTCAAAACCCTAATTTGGCATATGTTTCAAAGTTCATAATGAACATGTGTATTAAATTTCAAGTTGATGTAACCCAAATTACCCTAAACCAAAACTTAAACCCGATACAGGACAGACAGACAGACTAAGAAATGGAATGATGCATAGACTATCATAGACAGGGCATAAAAACCGATAAGTTTCCCTTTGGGTCAGGTGAGCTAAAAAACGTAGATCAAAGGAAAAGAGAGATCACACTATGGCAAAAAAAGAAAAAAGACAAACAACAGTCCATAAAACACTACACAGAACAAACTAAAGAATGAGGAACACAAGCCCTACTGAAACACTACACAGAACAAACTAAAGAATGAGAAACACAAGCCCTACTGAAACACTACACAGAACAAACTAAAGAATGAGAAACACAAGCCCTACTGAAACACTACACAGAACAAACTAAAGAATGAGGAACACAAGCTCTACTGAAACACTACACAGAACAAACTAAAGAATGAGAAACACAAGCCCTACTGAAACACTACACAGAACAAACTAAAGAATGAGGAACACAAGCTCTACTGAAACACTACACAGAACAAACTAAAGAATGAGAAACACAAGCCCTACTGAAACACTACACAGAACAAACTAAAGAATGAGTAACACAAGCCCTACTGAAACACTACACAGAACAAACTAAAGAATGAGAAACACAAGCCCTACTGAAACACTACACAGAATAAACTAAAGAATGAGAAACACAAGCCCTACTGAAACACTACACAGAACAAACTAAAGAATGAGTAACACAAGCCCTACTGAAACACTACACAGAACAAACTAAAGAATGAGTAACACAAGCCCTACTGAAACACTACACAGAACAAACTAAAGAATGAGAAACACAAGCCCTATTGAAAACCAAGGGAGAGAACACTACACAGAACAAACTATAGAATGAGTAACACAAGCCCTACTGAAACACTACACAGAACAAACTAAAGAATGAGAAACACAAGCCCTACTGAAACACTACACAGAACAAACTAAAGAATGAGAAACACAAGCCCTACTGAAAACCAAGGGAGAGAACAATACACAGAACAAACTATAGAATGAGTAACACAAGCCCTACTGAAACACTACACAGAACAAACTAAAGAATGAGAAACACAAGCCCTACTGAAACACTACACAGAACAAACTAAAGAATGAGTAACACAAGCCCTACTGAAACACTACACAGAACAAACTAAAGAATGAGTAACACAAGCCCTACTGAAACACTACACAGAACAAACTATAGAATGAGAAGCACAAGCCCTATTGAAAACCAAGGGAGAGAACACTACACAGAACAAACTATAGAATGAGTAACACAAGCCCTACTGAAACACTACACAGAACAAACTAAAGAATGAGAAACACAAGCCCTACTGAAACACTACACAGAACAAACTAAAGAATGAGTAACACAAGCCCTACTGAAAACCAAGGGAGAGAACAATACACAGAACAAACTATAGAATGAGTAACACAAGCCCTACTGAAACACAACACAGAACAAACTAAAGAATGAGAAACACAAGCCCTATTGAAACACTACACAGAACAAATTAAAGAATGAGAAACACAAGCCCTACTGAAACACTACACAGAACAAACTAAAGAATGAGAAACACAAGCCCTACTGAAACACTACACAGAACAAACTAAAGAATGAGAAACACAAGCCCTACTGAAACACTACACAGAACAAACTATAGAATGAGGAACACAAGCCCTACTGAAACACTACACAGAACAAACTAAAGAATGAGAAACACAAGCCCTACTGAAACACTACACAGAACAAACTAAAGAATGAGTAACACAAGCCCTACTGAAACACTACACAGAATAAACTAAAGAATGAGAAACACAAGCCCTACTGAAACACTACACAGAATAAACTAAAGAATGAGTAACACAAGCCCTACTGAAACACTACACAGAATAAACTAAAGAATGAGAAACACAGGCCCTACTGAAAACCAAGGGAGAGCTCAGGTGCTCAAAGTAGCAAAAAAGTAGTAATGTTCTATAGGTGCTTGCCCTATAACAAAAGTTGTTTTGACCTTTTTAATCCTTTTGGAAAAATCCATACAATATGGTCAAATTTTTTAATGAAAGATACCAAAATAATCATTGCACTGACTGAACCAAAAGGTGAGAAGCAGCTGAAACAGACATGATAATAAAAATAGACCTTAAATTACAAGCATGGTCAATTACTTATTAACCATAGTCTTTCATTAAAACATTTGGCTATTATACCTAATGTAACAATTAATAACAAAGAGACTTGATTTCTTTTATCGTGTATTTACTTTCTGTGCAAGGTGGAGTTTGTCCACATACCAATACCTGACATTAAACTCACATCAAATGACAGAAAACGAGGGCCACACATGAATGATATCATGTTCACTTTTTGTATAAAATCATCTTCTCTTCATCATAACACATTGTTGTATAAAAATGGGTAATACATAAATCACCTTATATCAGACAGAAGATACAAAATCTTACAGTATGAAAAAACTGCACTCAATATTGGACATCTCTTAATATAAGCACCCATTTGTCCTGTCCAGAAATGTCTTGGTAATAGTTTCTTTGCTTTGATTTTTTAATGTAAGCTTCCTTCAGAAATTTCTTGACATGACTTTGTCACTGAAAAAAGTTCCTGTTATGACCAGTCACAAAGTCGCATTTTACAAGAGTTCAAGTATACTTTTAAGATAAAAATAAGATGTGGTATGATTGCTAATGAGACTACAAAAGTTCAAATGACACGGAAGTTAGCAACTATAGGTCATTGTATAGCCTTCAACCTTACACATTTGTATCAGCCATTGTACTTCCAAGTAGATTTCATACAGCAGCATCATGAATTGTGAAGAAAAACATGATCTTTATATGACAAAGGTAAATTTGTATACAGAATTCCAACAAAGAAAAGAAAATACTGAAACGTTGTTAAACGATATCATGTCTTACCCTGCACTTTTCATTCCAAAAACATTTAATATTGACCAACTCATAAGTTATACAATGAAACGCCACTTTTTGTAGTTACGGATTATAAATTTATGCAAGCCCTTAGAGTTTTCTGGGTAAAATATTTGGGTGTACCGTGTACCTGTTCTTATGTTTGCATAAACAATGCTGGACTTAGTTAAATAATGTGCACCTTTTCACTGAGGTCATATTTTCATTCATTTTTTTATTGTAAGATAATATATCTTTCTTATATCATACAATGAAACAAAGACATCAACTAAGCAGTAGATCATTACACGGCAGTAAATTACCTAACCTTAAAATCAATTATTTTGAACATTAATTTTCCAGAGATGTGACTACACAATCAACCAACAACACTGAAGGCTAATATTTTCAAAGGTATAAATTGTACTATTTCAACAGTTGTGACCATTTTTCCAGTGAAATATGATTAATGGAGAGACAGTTATTGTCATAAAAGTTTTATTTTACTAGACAGTAATAATGTGGGAGTAAAGAAGATTGATATATGTATAGATGGTTGTACATATAAAACCATGTTCCTAAGCAATAACCTAACTCTTGGCAAGAATAACTGGTGATAAGCTGGGATTAGACAAGGTCTTCATATCATAACATCATCAATAGCTGGCAATAGTACAGTACAGTCAAAACAAAACTTACTACAAAATAGCCACAAGTTTTGTCAATATTCAAGGATAGGATTTTTCTTTCATTTTGGCTCTCAAGGGTAACCTAATTCATTTGATTTTGTTATCTTCAAATTATAGATGCTCTTAACATTACTTATTTTAGTTAAATTATAGGAAATAAACTAATTAATTTAACTCAGCCTATAATTAACCATCACATATCATGCACTCATGAGCATAAAAATAAGGAGATGTCGTATGATTGCCAATGTGACAACTATCAACCAGAGACTGAAGGATGAGAAATTGAGAATGTAAACAATTATAGGCCTTCAATTGTGAGCAAAACCAATGTTATATAGTTAGCTATAAAGGCTCTGGCATGTTCCTTGCTTGGGACAGGCACATTAAGTATGTGTCAGGCTAAACATGATTGCAATCGTGCAACCCTCTCCCTAGCTTGGACAATGGTGTAAAAGACAACACTAGACTTATATCATATCAGTACTAAGCACATTCAAGATATATAAGTAAATCTTGCAGTTTTAAGAAACAGCCTGTGTTTCCTTTATGTTATAAATGATAAAAGCATTCAAAGCTTTGAAGGCAGCTGACCCCATTTCTTACATTTCTTTAAAACTCATAATTCATCATGGTTTAAGCAATTATGAAAAAAAATTGTCATTAATTTGATGTAAATGGTCCATTCAAAAGGCATTTATATCTTAATGGTGATTTCCATAATAGTTTTTAACTTCTAATTGCAGAATTATACAGATTAAATGTTGTAATGAACAAATTTGAAGACTCTGCTCATTGGAATAGAACAAATATGAAGAGATTTTAAATACATTTAACAAGCTATTTGTAACATTTTTAGGCAGTCATTTAGACTAGTTCATGACTAAAGTCTGTGTACTATAACTGTTTGAGACAAATATGGGTAAATGTTAGAAATATTTAGGTCATTGGGTCTTTATAAATTAGCTGATATCACAAAATTAATATATGTACAGTATTCAAAGATGACTTTAGTGGAAATCTAATAATCATTTAGACTACAAGTAAACAACCAATTCACCACAGAGATAGCTTGTCACAAATTTGATAAAAAGACCAGCAATGTGCAATATTCCTCTTATAAAGAAACAAGCTAAAGACTTCTGGAGATGTTGATTTCAAGTCTGTAACTGACTTCCACAAAGACCTTTCTTTCCCTTGTTGTTTCAGCATCAGAATTAATATCTGACGGTACAAATCTTTATTAAGTGGGAAATGCAAATGACTTCCATGCAATATAGATTTAATAAAATCTGTATATATACTGTTCAATATTTCTGTCAAACATGATTGTACATTTTTTTTCTCTTGCAGAACATATAAGTGTACAGGGACTTGTGTGAAGCCGAATCTGACAACAATGCCTTAAATAGATAATATTCATGACCCAGGAGATTAAATAAAAAAAACTTTCTTTTCTTGATAATAGTTAAGGTAATGGGAGGTGATATTAACCATGCAGTATTTCACAATCAATGTAAAAGATGAATAATTCCCTAACTGCAGATAAAACTTACATACAATTCAGCAAGGATAGTCAAACTGTTGCCAGAATAATTTCTACGGAGCCTACACTTTAGACTTCAATTTATGCTTATGATTTATTTAAAGGACTGATCATCAATTCTTTAAATGTCATTATTTCCTTATATCTTTAAACCTAAATAGAAGACTGGGACAAGATATCATTAAAGGAAATATAATAGATCATAATTAAAACCCCTCAAATGTGATTACTGTTACCACATATTATTAACGGTCAACATCACCATTTTTCTTCTTGTCCTTAACATGTACTTTTCAGAGTAATTAAGGTTGATGGCTAATTCTTTTACTAATCAAGCTTTGCAAATTGGTCTAGAAGGCATTTGAACTTAATCAAGGAAAAAGACCCCATCAAAGATATCTTAACATTTTGTCACAAAATGAATTTATGAAGGCTATATATTACAAGTTTAACAATTAGTGGATATTAATAAACAAGACACATAATATTCAACCCAGGGATTTTCAGTGGAACATGGTAAAATATGACTGACTTTTAAAACCATTTACTTTCTGATAAATATACCATTACAATTTGGTCAGTCATGGTTCAGGACATATATTAAAGTTCATTTTATACAACTGTTCATTACCTAGATACACCCCCACCTAGGTAAAGCAGGTGAAGCAAAAGACAGGTGTTAAAACCTACTTATCTAAGCTTAATATACACATAGTATAAATCATAGAACTAAGGATACCAAAGAAAAGTGTTCTCTGTAGTAGATGGCATGAATCAAGCACACCAACAGAAAGGTTTCAATTACCATTTAGACCAATTGTTACAATATAAAAATTGTTGTGTAATGCAATGGACAAAACAAGCTTATCTTAATTGTTAATAGTATGCTGTCCACAGCATGATGATGCATTTTTACAAGATGAACACCCTGTATTTTTCTCAAGTATTTAACTTTAATGCTAAGTAATGATGTCATCATTTTTAAATAATGGTACACAAACAAAGTTACTTCCTGGCATCTGCCTCCTTCCCTCTCCCCCCAAATAAAAAAAGAATAAAAGAGAATTAATTCTCTTTAACATAAAACCAGAGAAGGTACTTCTATCACTGATTTTTTTACAAGAGACTTTTTCAATTGTGACCATAATTTCATGTTTCATAAACTTTTTATGCAATTACAGTCTCCACAATAAAAATCATCCAATTATCTTTTTTTTAAGTAAGTAAACTATAGATGTAACCTTTTTAATCACAAAATAATTTGAGAAAATGGATCAATTGTGTTCTAATCAGTGACAGAGCTGGCGAACAATAAATAATTTCTCTTTTAAACATGTTATCAAAATAACTGTAATTTTTAAAAGCATAGCAAAAATCTTTGTACAAGTGACCAACAGACACAACAAATAATAGTGGTCAAATATAATATTTCATTCTACCATGTAAATCATGCCCTTTTATCCTTGTCACTGGTCTCATCTTGTATTATACCTGTGTAATGGACCTTCAAATTGTTTTATTACTAGACTAATGGTCAGCTGTCATCATTTCTATTGTGACACAATCAAATTCAAATTTTGAGTCTTATTCAAAATTTATTGACAGACATTTTATAATTAACAGATGACCAAGCATGCATGCAGTGATAAAGAATTTCAGAATTCATTCTCAAGTTTGAAACCTGGAATTACATTTAGAATCCAAGTAGTACACTGTTTTAGCCTTATACTGGAAACAAAGGCAAAACTACATAGAGCCATTTTATTTGGGTAAAATATCCCTAATACTGTCCATACTATTCAGTGTTGGTAGATTCATGCATTTGCAATTCTTCTACTTATATTTTTTTTATTCCACCTTCTTAATGTTGTGGTAGGGATTAAAATGTAAAAAGTTAAAGTAAATATGTATTCAATAATTCCTGTTCCCTAGTCAAAATTTAAGTGACACGTCCAATATCATACATAAAAATGGACATTTCTGTTGGTTATATAATACGATAAATGGATCTTCTTATTAAAATCTTTTTTTCAACTAAACATCTGATTGATATAAGCAATTGAATTGTAATTACAAAACGGTAAATATTTTTCTGACTTATTATGGAAAGTAAGCCTATTTAATCTTTAATATGATTTGTGGTAATACCTTAATATTTCTCTCTGATCTTTGATAAAGATCAGGTTATACTAATATTTAAGGATAATTTCCTGGCTATCTAAGTATTTTATATGGTATTTTGACACTCTATAAATTGATCAACCTTTCGATTCAGTTTATTTTCTTCCAGTAAAAGCAAGAACTTTAACACCAAATAAATTGTATTGTTGAATTCCTTTTGTTTACTGCACTTCAATCTATTCCTTAAGCAAAGATTTTTATAATTGGTTTTCTTTAAGTGATATCAGAGGTCCATTACCTGGTAATTCACTTTAGGTAATAGACTTCCAGTGATATATATATATATATAAATGTAAAATTATCTTATTTGCTCAAATAAGGAAATTAAAATTAGTTAAATAAATGAGTCATATTTTCAAAAAAAATCTAAGTGATTCCATTGCATTCACATATGGATAAACAGAGGTCACATTACATCAATAAATGAATTATTTTAATCCAAAAAGTATTCAAAAATTTTGCTATGTTGAATATGCTAACACCTGAATTTCAAATTAGCATTTCTATTGAAAACAAAAACCTCTAACCTTCAACATAAAGTAGGTAATGTCACAACAATAACCACTTATAAATATATTCATTAAATGTAACTGGATATCATGCATTTATCATGCTTAACCATGAAATAAAGTTCAACTGCTAAAAGACCCCCTCCTAATTATTTAAACTTCTTGCATAGTTCACAGAAGGAAAATTTCTATAGTCCACAACTAACTGAAAATAAGTTGAGGTGTGTCACAGGGTGATGAACATTTGATATGATTATAGCTAAAACTAACCTGTGCTAAAGATATGGTTAAATCACCAACCTTAGTATCTCATTCTCATATATAGAATTGGTTTTCTCATATATATAGAATTGGTTTCCTTACATAAAGAATTGGTTTCCTTATATAGAATTGGTACAATTTACTATAAAAATCCTACCTTTTACACCACAGTCTGACTGTGGCTTAACTGGATGTGAATGTCTGTAAATGTAATGAGCATTTGTATCTTCTTTAGAAGAATCACTTTCTGTGAATGGTTCAACAATGAAATTTTCACCATGTGCATGAAATGAACCAAGCTGAAAATATAAATAGAACTTGGTATTAACTTTGGCATTCCATTAGGTATAAAACTTTATAAATATGAAATGGTCACCACCACAAATCTGCTCCATTCTATATCTACATCATATGCGTTACCGAATATAACATTTTTCTTACTATCCAGCCTCAATGGCAATGATACAAAAGCAGTACAGACATACGGTCAGATACATTTTTAGTTATCTTATAATTAAAAGGAGACATGGGTTAAAATACAAGGAGACATACATGTAGTTACGACAGGAACATGTATACAATTATTTGTGTATACTGCATGCCTACAATGCTGATTGTTTTGTAAATATAATTGTTATCTCATTGATTAAAACTACTCTTAATGGCAAAATCATCCCTTAGCTGTAATTTTATTTGTATATTGTAAGTTTTTATATATATTCCTACTCAAAAGAATCCTTTACTCCAATAAGTTTATGCATAGATGAAGGGATCTCATCATGTATCTGTATGTATTCAGTGCTATATGGTGCTCATAATGCATGTGAAACCTATACAATCATTTAGTCTGTGTGATATTATTTTGATAATTTACAGAAACCAAGAACTATGAACAAAAATTTTGGAGACTATTTAGATAGTACAGGGTGATTTCAAGAGCTAGTAAGCCCTGAATCCCAATCCTGCACCTACAAAGTATACCCAAGTAATGTGAGATACTACTAAGAGAAAGAGAGTACCAGATGAAACAATCAATTAGTACCATGTGACAAGTAGTGACAATGTTTTGACCTTAGGATCAGGATGTCAAGATTTTCAATAAATAGGTGCAAGTTTTGATGAGAACCATGAACTTGTGAAAGAGGAATTATTATAGCCACATAAAACCTAGAAGAGGATACATTGTATGCATACACGTTGTGTGCAAGGGGAAATTGTGTATTAAAAGTTATCGTTTCATAACCTGCAGACAGTGAGACTGAAAGTATACTATGTTACACTGCTGTAGGAAACGCATGCGTTTTACGCTTTTGATGAAGTAACAATGCACTGCCCCCACCCCCACCTCCACATCCCCAGGACCAGTGGCAGTGAAAATGTTGCGGAGCCAGTCAATTTCCTGAAACGAACCTAAAAAGTCATAGAAATTTCAAGAAAATTTATGAGAGACTGATTTTCGGGTTTTAAGTCTAACAGTTTTGAACAAAGACTGATAATTTTAACTGTTGAGTGTTGTGCCATGTGGGAGCTGTGTAATGATCCGTGCTTTTTTGAGGGATGATAAAGAAAGGGGATGAAAACATTTAAAATACACCCCACGACTCCAATAATCGAGTTCACCCAATTAACAATTAAGACTTTGTAATACTAATTTCGTAGATATATGTCGTACATATACGTATACTCTAGATGTTACTAAATTAAACATTTGCTATTCGGTAATAGTCTCACCATCCCCCATTTCTAATATTATACCAGAGACATATACTGCAAAATAATTGTATTAAATGTCTCCGATTATACCAAAGATTTGTATGCTATACAAAATCCTTGATTATATGCAAAATTTCCATGATTGTGATTTATAACCAAAATGCGACTTATCATCGGATTTTCAGGGCCGTAAATTGCCTGTCTTGTAAGAGGAGGCAGCTGAGTTTCGCCTAGCGGAGCAAGGCGAAAAATTTTTTTTTACCCATTTTAAGCAGAAAAGGATATTTTTTCGGGCCTTTTCCCTGTATGCAATGTACCTCCTCAGAATTCACCACTTGTTAATTTTTTGTTATATTTCAATAAATAAGCTTCTGGAATATATTGAAAATAGTTATAAACCATGCAGAGTTAGATTACGTGTGCCGATAAAGTAAGATTTTTTACGCTTCATCCTGCTTTATGACTCTTCACAAGCTATTTTTACTTATGTTTAGGGAAACAATTTGCGAACTTAAAATGAAAGGCCCCCTAAAGTTGAGCTTTTTTTTTATGGTTTATCATGCTTTTTGGCTATCCCAATCGTTTCAGAGACACAATTTTCGAACATTAAAATGAAAATGCATACTTAATAACTCATAACTTTTAATTATCAAATTCAAATTATTATAACGTAACACTTTTTGTTTACACTGATAATTTTATTCGGTTAGGCTTTGTCAATTGCTAAGGGGATTTTTCTGTGCCCGGACGAATCCCATCTTTTTAGCACTTCTATGCATCCAATATTGCCAACATTGTCACTTCTATGTGTAGCATAGCCAGACCACGTAATCTGCTTTCCGTCATTGTTGACCTGTTCCATGTTTTAAGGCGCCGTAGCGCAGAAAACGATCTCTCACAACTGCAGGACCCAACTGGCAAGGCTAACAGAAGCAAAAGTATTTGTTTTATATTTGGGTAGAAGTGCGTGTGTTTGATTGCTTGCTCTATTGTACATTTTGACCCAATCTCATTAATAGACGTAAAAGTAACAACCAGTGCTATTAAGATAATGCTTGATTTTAACAATTTTTTCTTTTCAGTATTTTTTTCTTCATTTTTTCTTTTTTTTTGTCAGTCCGCAATAGGAGGCAACTGCCTACATGCCTCTATGTAATTTACGGCCCTGGTAATAGTGTTGTCTGACTGGGATATATATAGAAATGTGCATGTTGGTCATTCCTTGATTTCTCCCATCTTGCAGAAAACCCTTGATTAAGTGGGGCAGGCGTACGTTTGTTTGAATAAATACGTAGCCCTCCGGAAAACGAACGTTAAAAACGTCTCGTGTAGGGAGAGTGCCAATCCGTCTTTGCAAGTTTAGGAACCCTTACAACAACTCTCTAATGGATTCGTAGATAGTATGATCCTATACAACTTACTCTTATTTTCCAGTGACATTCCAAATTTCCCGCCCTTCTTCCAAGTCGATCTATCTTGCCGAACCTATCTTTTCATTAATTGTTCACTTGCTCTCGTCTTAAATATGCATGTAATATTTGCCACTGGACAACGTTAAACAGGCAACAATCAATCAGTAATCAGTCATAGTATCAACCCCCTTTTTTTATAAGAAAATACGTCGAAAATGCACAAGCAACAATATCCTATGCTCGGTGTATATTGACATGCCTCAAAAGACTTAAGCGTATTGCTATTTGATCCAAAGTAATGTAAAATATCGTTAAATTAATACAAAAATATATATTTCAACAAAACTGCGGAAATATTGATCTGTGGAAGACCTGGCATGTCGTTTGCAACTTGAATGGGATGGACGTTTTCGAATAGCGTAATCTGACCAGGTCCATACGTGACACGTTTGGAGGATACAGTTTAATCCTTTTGGCGTTCGATCGTCACTTTGCTGTTATATTAATTGTTACAACACTCACATATTCTTGCCAGTGCAATGCATGTGAAACGATGGTTTAACAGACTTTATGATAGACAAAGTCTCTAGTCGATAGTTGTCTCATTGAGTCATACCACATCTTCTTATTCATATATAAAGTCCAAATGAAAACAGAACTATACATGGTATTGAATTCTGGGTTTCATCTATAGAACCTAAATGCGTTATGACTATGAGTGTTACTGTTTTATAAAGAAGCACATAAAACACTGAACGTGGAATTTTATATGGTGTATTTATGTTTGTTGGTACCCGTAATAAAAAATCTTCAGTTCAGAGTAGAACTGTCAATCACCATGCCTTTGGATGACGCAAATATAAGACACTTCACCTGCGTCGCTTGATAGCTTTTATGATAGTGTTTTATGATATAGGCCTGTATCTAGTGTTGACTTAGTTATCCTTGTAAAAGTTAAACATAAATAATCTGTCCAATCAGTTGTTTACTGATATCATCCATACAGTTTGTAAGTAATAAGCAACATTCAATCTGTTTTACATTGAAAATATACCATTAAAGAAAGATATAAAAAAAACGATATGCCGAGTGCAAGAGTGTGGTTAACAATGCGACAGTCATGCAAAAGAGTGGCGAACTCCCTGATTGTTGGTTGGGGAAAATGCAAATAGAGCTCCGATACAAGGTTAAACCAATTCGAAGAGAGACGAAGAACGGACGTTTGCGAGGGTCGGAAACAGTGACTTTGCTTGAGTTATTCGATTTCACTCGGAACAATAAAGCCGAGATAACTGTTGGGATGGATTGAAATCTGAATATATACCCGTTCTGTATATATGTAGACCCTCGTGCGACTACAAGGGTGTCCTTTACACCAAAATCTACTTCTATACAAATATTATTATTACGTAAGACTACCTACCGTCTTTCTACCTACTCAAAATGGAAAGAATATATGATCAAGCTCTATATCATTGACAAATGATATAATTGTTATACTTTTAATTTGCACTCTGCATTTTGCAGTTGTTCAATGAACCTGCCAAATTTACCTTATTCATTCCAGAAATATTGGTATAAAAATATCGTTAACTTCAGAGATTATTGTGTTTAATTTTCTTGCTTCTGATTGCCAGCTCTGCACTTCCACAATGTGTATATATACATCGAGTGCAGCTTCGACAGACGAATAAAACTATAACTAGCTGACTCGGCTAATCTAATATAGTAAAATCAGCTTACCTGAGTTGAACGGTAGTAAAACAATTGATAGTTTAATCTGTGCATTGAATTTTAAGCTTAAATTCTATACCTACAAGTGAGAAATTTAACTGTATATACTTATTAATTTTTTACGAAGTGAAAATTTGCAGGGAGAAAACAGAGGATGGTAAATTTTAGCTTTAAGAAAGCTTTAACACGAGATACAAAGAAAAGTAACGAAGTTGATAGGCAGGGTTTAACATCTCTGTATCAGAATAGTAAAATGTGTCATATCTTTACATACTACAAGTAAAGGACTTACCAGGCCATTGCATAAGTTGAACACTGCCCACGAGGGGCTAGCATTCTGAATACTTCCACGATAGAAACACTGCTCCTGGTCGGAGCTTTTGTCCTCTATCCGAGTATAGTTGTCACCAAAAGTTTGCACAACATACTTATTAGGTATAAAATCCTTTGTAAAAGTTAAGTCTAATAAAAATTCATTTCCAAACGCTGATATGGAATAAGACACAATTTTTTGCTTATTACGAGTACTCCTTTTATTAATATGATTATCATGATTATCATAAGTATTTAGTCTCTTTGGAAACACTATTTCTTTTGTTATTTCTCTTCTTATATCTGAAATTATATAAAACATGTTATAAATGAAAAAATAAAAAATAAAATACAACAAGTTGTTTAATAGATACAAATTAGAACAAGCTAATTATACTAACCCTTTGGAATTCCTGCTGGGTGACACCGGTATAGCATTGGAAGAAGCAGTACAAATACTAGCAAAACTAATGCCATCGTAACTTAACATGGTCAAAACTTCATCTCTTTTCACACTTCAAACTCGGACCATGTAGTCTAATTTGTGGGCGTGCAACCACAGACGCGTCAATCACGCTGATCGTGTGTTCTCCAACCAATGATGTCGCTCGCTTTTAATTAGTTCCCACTATACGATAGAATACTATGCATTTGGACTACTGCATTTAATATATTTATTATATCTACAACACAAGCATATTGTTTTTGATTTTAAATAATTTAAACCTACCAGTACGCATGGTATATAACGTAATCCTAACATGATTTATAGTTTATTTCAGTTCATACGGTACGTTCACACGAACTTCACAAGTGATCATAGATACAAGAAGTTATTAAACGTATATCAAAATTATGTTACTTATTATTAGTTACTTTACAGTTTCATTTATATTTTCTTTATTTAGTATTGTTACATTATGTTTACTTATGACAGGTTTAATATTTATTTAGAAGTATTGAACGTTCATATAGAGTTAATTTGTTACTAATCTATGACTATTGAACGAAAAATCCAATACAAAAATAATATAAGCTGTTCACGATTTTGCTTAATAACGCGAAAAACGCAAAAAAAACTCATAGTTTAATTGTTCTTAGAGCATTATCTTAAGATGGTCGCCGATCGAAGCGAGACGAAAATTTTGGTAACTATTGTAATATTTTAGCAATATTTTTTTATCAATTTAAGAGTGCAACTTTTATGGAACTTTAACCAGATCTACAAGGTTAAAAAAAAGAAAAGATTAATAAACAAAGGAAGGAAACAAACACAGTAAACAATTTATAATAAATGCATCTATAATGCACAAAGCACCCGGGGAAGGGGCAAAATGCATCTATAATGCACAAAGCACCCGGGGAAGGGGCAACTAATTATATAAAATGAGTAGAGGGATATGTTTCAATAGATGATAATATACAAAAGACTTATCAGTGACGCTCGAACAAAAAAAAAAATAGACAAACAAAGTACGAAGTTGAAGAGCATTGACGATCCGAATTCCGAGATAAAGCTATGTCTTTTTTATGGGGGGAGGGGGGTAAAAAGTATATGAAAGGGTATGATTTGTTTAATATTCAACATATACGAAAAGGCTGGGGTTCTAAAGGTCTCAGCTGCCCATCCTACCACAACAGGACCGAAGTGCACCTCCCGGGTCTAACAAATAGATTTAACAGAGAATATTAAATATCTGCCATCAAATACCAAATTCTTCAAAGGACAAGAACACTATCATGTAAACAAAGACAATCATGGCTTCTGAATTTGGATGAGCACATTAACGTGTAGCGAGGTTGTTTTTTGTTTAAGTACTCGACCGTACTTTGTGACTCAATCAATGAGATAGAAGGCATACAATAATATGAAAAAGAAAACGGTTCAGGAGAGGCCATTGACTCTATTATAAATCGAAATTACATGATGAAAAATCACAGCCGTATACAATATTTAAACACTATAATGTTTGTGTGTTTGGTTGAGTTGCTGTTTCATTAACTTTTTCCAAAATCTCCGTATAGAGAGACTACTCATATTTACTGCATAAAATCAAGCTAACAGTACTTAATCTTCATGTACCGATGTCTCCTTATAATTTAATGTCGGCCACTGTACTTCTGATATAGATACAACAACATTCAATATTTTTTTGTAAATTTTGAATGTTTGTCAAAAACTTGAATAAAAAAGGTATTTCACCCATGTTAACGCAAGTATGTCTGAAGAAAAGCAATGTTTTTTATATATATATCTTTCAGATATGAATTATTTCATTTGGGGACTCTCTACATCCCTCCTTTTCCGTTTCTGTTACTTGTTTACCCATTTATGATTTACAAAGGGAATACAATCATAAACAAAAGTGATTCAGTCGATCTAAAATGGCAATGAAATAAACCAACTCGAAAATAAATAGCATTGGTTGACGAATTATGATAATACAGTTGGCGAAGAAGAGGGTTATGAAATTAAGGTTTTAACTCCATCAGGCAAAGTTGACCTTAGATGGATTTGGCTATTTTTAAGTACTTTTTGGTTATATAGCTCTTCAACTGTTTCGGTTCTTATACATCCTCGGCTTTCAAATATTTGGCTTTGAGCGTTCATGATGAAGGTAAATCCAGAAAGGCGCTTCGGATGCATGAAATTAATTACGTGTTGTTTTCATTTTTATGGGGTTTGGATTTACACTCTTTGTTCTGTTGCACCATTTAAGAAAGTATCGAACAGAAAGTTTGGATAATCTAATTTTATATAGTGGAAGTGATGATAAAAAACAGCACTCAGTGAGCGAGAGAGAAAGAGTAGTTTTTTTTATTATTAAAAACTTTGTAAACTAACTTTAAAATTGTGTGATAAAAAACGGACTAGTTATGAAAAAATGTATAAACAAAACTAAAAAGAGAGAAAAAAGGCAGTACGATGATTGTCTTAATTTTTGTTACGTTTTTTAATTTAATTCAAATTTACGTATCTTGGTGTGTTATCGCTTTGAAACTTAACTTGCTATTAAATGTTTTAAAAGGCTCCACAGTGTAAGGGAGATAACAAGTTTATTATAATGTTACGGACACACACGTTTTTTCTCGAGACACATTTTTTTCCAACAGAATTATTCAATATATATATACAAACGATTTGTTTAAATAGCAAACGGGATCTTTAATGCTGACTTGTTTTCTTCTTATTTCCAATAGAATTTAAAAAAAAAGATGTCCCAGTCTAATTTTTCACGTAAGAAAAAAATCCGAAGGAAGAGTATCTGTACCCACAAACCCCTCGCTGCATCCGCGAATGTAACCTTTTGGTAAGTTCAAATTGTCATACGTTTTTACAACAAGTTAAATTATACAGAATTCATACTTTGCATTATTTTGCTCAGTGTTTTATCATATTTTTTTCCATTTCTTTTTCTTCATTCTCACATCTTTTAATACTTTCAGTTATTAACAGTTACTGACTATCAAGTGGCAAATATTTCAAGCATACATATATAGGACTATCTTAAATTAAAGATAAATCCAATTGCTCGGTTCTGAAGATCGGGATACTTTGACTAAAATGTCCCGTGAAAGAAGGTGTAAGTTGAATAGTGAGATATATAAGTGCAGAAATTTTACCTTGTGACTGGCTTTTTAAATGAACCTTAAAAGAAATCAGACATCGTATATCATAACTGACAAGAAATTTTGAAAACATGTTATTTAAAAGAAAAGTAACAGCCTTATATCTAATTAAAATTCAGACCTATCTTAACTTGCGTGCTCATATGAGTATAACGAAATCAGAAATATCTATATTTTAATTAGATTGAACGGCTTTAAAAATTAATTTAGCTGCCCGATTACTATGCATCAATTCATTTCGATTGATTGGTTGCTGTTTGCTTAGCGTCCAGTGGCAAATATTTCATGCATGTTCATTTCGATTACATTTCAATTACATTGACGACACTGCTCCACCCCTTATAGAGTGATAATCAAAACAACAAGGAGTGTATGAAGATACAAATTAAAATCAGAGGAGGTCTTTTCTGTTTACGGAAATATAAAATCTTTGTATTGTGATGACGTCAACAAGGATTTATGTCTATTTGCTCTATAACGGGTAAATTGTAATAACAGGTATATTGCATATCATATTTAAGTGTGAAATAAGATCATTGATTCATTTTTGATGTAATTGGGTATATCACGACAGTCTTTCTCACACCATTAACTCGTTAATGTGGTAATCAGCAGGGTTAAGTGTGCTCTCTAAACGTGTTTACTGATAGAGGATCGCAAATGAAAAATAGGATAATATAAGCCTTTCAAACTAAGCTGAAATGTCTTATTGATTATTACTGAGACGTGGGGTTACCGTCGAGGATACAAAAACTGCATCCATGATAATCCGATAAAGAAAAACAAATTCTAAAAAAAAAAAAAAAAAAAAAACCTAGTGGTACCCGATTTAAAGTTCACAAATACATATAGATTTACTTGTTTAAAAGATTTGATTGAATATTGTAGCGAGTATAACTCCCTCAGAAATATCCACTATAATGAGCCCGCGTCGTTTAAACTATACCATTTAATTGTCAATGACGCCAAGCACATGTTCCCCTTCTAAATAACAAGTCTTTGTTTACAAACTGAAAGAAGGACGTCATATTTTACAATTGAGCATAGTCGTTTAACGTCCAGTGGCAAATATTACATGCATTTCAGACTGACTCCGACCCGAACAGCTTTGCTTGTTGTTTTTACTAAATGCAATATTTTAGATTGACTCGATATGGGATTGAGTCCACGACCTCTCGCACTCGAGAACAGTCCGTCGAACTGCCAGTTACCGTGTCAGAACACATGAACTACCCTCGGTTTTTCATGGGTTCGAGTTGCTTAATATATCATATATAGTTTTCTGTGTAGTATTTTGAGGACTGCTTGTTGACTTCTCGCCAAGTCTTATCCGTTTTGACAAGATCAAAATATAAAATTAAATTGTGATCCATACAACTGTATGCATGCTGAAGGAACATCTCAATTTCTTTTATTTCGGACTTTATTAACACAAGTGCCAGTGTGCAAAACAAGTTCTCATTAGACGTCACAGCAATCTCGGACTAACCATGACATGTTCCACTTGTCGTAGCAAAAAACCCATCCCTTTTTTCAATCAGTTTTTCGATTTTTCTTTGTTTTTCTTTTGGTCATGTTCTTGTCAGTTTTCCCCTTTTTTTTTATTGCCTTGGTACCCCCGTTACACGAAAAGTTGACTGAAATTATATTGGAATGTTTACCATGAAAAAATATTTATGTTCGTTAATAAGGTATCATTATTATTAATACCTCCCGAAACGAAAGCTGATTTTTATAAGCTATAGATAGAGGAGGGGAGAAGGTGTCTGCGCGATGCTAGACGGTGTTGTCGTAGAAGCGAGAAGTGAAAAGTACAGGTTGCAGCCCAGCTCAGGGAGGAAGTAAAGAATCAGATGTACTCTAACATTGTTATATTGATTTTCCAGGCATATATATATTTATCATCCTTTACGACAGACAAAATAGCTGTGTATATTATATATATCGTTAATTACCATCAAATTTTAATTTTATCATACACGTCTAAACATGTGACAACTTTATGACAGACATTCTCCATCGGATAACACGTGGTTATACAGGGCTAACACCATAATATATATATAATTCGTCTCGAATTTAGCCCAACAATCATAGATCTTCAAATTTGCGTTAGCAAATTTTTGTTCTTCCGTCAGCGGGATTCGAACCCTTGCTTCTGTGACATCGTGGCAACACCGCCTGCACCGTGCATGTCCAGCGCCCTATATGCAACAATGTATATAGAGTCGATCTGATTGTAAACATGTGACAACTTTCCGACAGACATATTCCATAGAGTAACTCGTGGTTATACAGGACTAACACCATGATTTATATATAATTCGTCTCAAATTAAGCCCAACAATGTTAGATCTGCAACGCAAATTTACGTTAGCAAGTTTTTATTCTTAACTCAGCGCAATGGGATTATATCCCTATTTTAGAAAAACCTCAAACATTGCAACAAATATTTCAAATATCTGCCTATACATCTCTCTTGTTCGTTCAGTTCTGGTTACCTCCTGCACAGAATGGGACCCGTATCTACAGAATGATATTGGCTGTCATGATTGAGAGCGTACAACGAAGAGTGGCTACTTTCGTGCACGTGCAAAGACTATATATGGGCGTCACGTCACGTCACCTTCATGATGAAGGGTCTTGGTTGCAGTGGCGTTCTTTTTTCATGGATTTTCACTAAATTTTTGATCTAGAAAAAAATAGAGAGATGAAATATAGACCATGTATTATGTACATTTGGTATAGGGAGAAGGTGGTCTTAAACATTTGACGGCTGTACCATTAAAGTACAAGTTCATGTGTATTCCTCATTCTAAACAGATTGACAGAATTTATCCGACTCTAAAATACAACCAACATAGTGAAATATTTTGTTTAAGGAAGGGACAAATCATACTCTGTAAGACTCCGATTCAAAGAGAACCGCCTCGGTGGTCTTCTGGTAGCATGTTCGCCTCGAGTGTGGGAGGTCGTGAGTTCGAACCCCGGCCGGGTCAAACCAAAGACTTTAAAATTGGCATTTGCTGCTTCTCCGCTAAGCACGCTAAGGAGTATGCGTAAGACTGGTCGGCTCAGAGTCAGAATAACGTGTCCGGGTAAACATAAACATTCGTCCTGAATATGCATATCAATTGGACGTTAAGCAGCCATCCATCATCATCATCTGATTCAAAGAAGAAGTTCTGTAAAAATGACACCATCAAGATGCTTGTTTTTTTTTATTGGCAGCATATGTTCGTTTTATTCATAAACGTGTTTTCAAAAGATAGTTCGCATTCCAAAGGAACCAACACTGTCCCACTTCTATGATTTTTTTCTATATTTGTTTTTTTCTATATTTGTGTAAGGCAGAATTCATAATGGGATTTTCACGTGAATGAAAAGATTCTTCAGTTATCCTTTGACTTCACTTTTCCCTATGTATATGGATGATATTTTCTCAATGAATACTCCGACGTTTGGTAACCATGTTAATCGCACCTTTCCCATTGACTTGAAATTATAGTTATAGGTCAACTTCATATATTGACTTGCATAAAAAATTGGCAGTAAGGGTCAGTTGAGAACTAAACGTGACGGCAAAGAGATTACTAATATTTCAATTTATCCTTTTTCATTTTCATTTTCATTTTTTTTTATATGTATCAATAGTAGAGCAGCACCAGCCACTTGTATTTGAATATATATATCTCCATGTTGATAAAAACGTTATTCCAGGGCACGAGTTTCTTCTTATGATTTCCTTGATAGAGGAGAGTTTGTCCTTACACGAAAGCTGCTGAGCCAAGTGTTCGTAAAAGGCAAAGGGCCATTCCATTTAATATCTGAAAAGGGGGATGGATGGTTACCTTGTCAAAGACCCCCTAAGAAAATTTTCACACAAGATTCAATCCTTCATGCATATGCTTGGTTTTAAACCCCTCAGATGCCAAATCGTGCCCAAGAACTTAGACTCATAAGAAACAAAAAATGCCCCCTCCAAAGTTCAACATCATGATTTGGGAGAATGGTATGGAATATCTGTGTCAAAGATGGCCAAGGATTTGTTTCGATTGTTGTATCCACAATTCTCTCCTCCTTTCCTAGATTATGACATATTATCGATTGATCGCTTGTTATGGGAAACACGAATGGATTACATAGATCAGGAACTGCTTAGGCTTCAAGAGCACCTGAGTGCAACTCCTGTTTTTGGTGGGGTTCGTGTTGCTCTTTGTTTTCTTTGTAATGTTTTGTAGATTTTTGATTGTCTGTTCGTTCTTTTATTTTTGTAATGGTCTTTTATATTTTTTTTCTATTAATATTTTTTTATTGTCCCTTTGTATCGATATATTACATATATATGTTTGTAATATATCTAATTTTCTTGATACTATACATAACTTCAGTAAACAGCTATTTAATGAATTTCCTCAGTTGAAAAGGACCACTGCGAATCCTCCATACAAAGTCGATAGTGGTGAGGCAAATGTTTAATATTTTTGAATTTGTAAGTATTTATTTTTCGTAAAGAAAGAAAGATCGACGAAGCTGTCTGTGAATAATGGGGAATGAAAAATAACCTAAACTTCAAGGTGTCATAAAAAATATAAATTTGTCAATTTCGGAAGAAATTGATTCGAATGACCTAAATTGAAACAATTGGTGATTGATTGTCAGTTTCATGACTCCCGCCAAACCTCACCGTTGTAAAGTTCTCTCCGGATCCTGTATCCATGCACCTTGGCATAAACTTTAACATCAAAAGAATATGTACAAGGACTTTTTAGAGGTGATCGTGGTTGAATTTTTTTTTTTTTTCAGTACCTGTCATAAAGGGGAACGGAGACAACAACAAACTAGAGGCTCCCAAGAGCCTGTGTCGCTCACCTGATTCTACTTTGGTTTTGGAAGTCATGTAAAAATAGATTAAAATCATAACAGATACCCTAATAATGAGTGAGGCCAAATTTGGTTTAATATTAGTCCTGTAATTTAATAAAAAATCCTGGTGGCCATCTTGAACAGTAAATCGGCAACAAAGTAGCAACACTTCATCAGCACCTCATAAGAAACATTTATGCCATGTTTGGTTTCATTCCATTCAGTGCACCTCTAGAAGAAGCATTTGTATGTATTACCCATAGGGTCTTATGTTAAAGGAAGTCCCCTCCGCTGGCGGCCATCGTGGATGAAGGATCAGCTTCAAAGTAACAACACTTAGTCAGCACCTCATAAGGAACATTCATGCCATGTTTGGTTTCATTCCATTCAGTGGTTCTCTAAAAGAAGACATTTGTATGTATTTCCCATAGGGTCCTATGTTAAACTAAGTCCCCCGCTGGCAGCCATCTTGGATGATGGATCGGCTACAAAGTAACAACAATTGGTCAGCACCTCATAAGGAACATTCATGCCATGTTTGGTTTCATTCCATTCAGTGGTTCTCTAAAAGAAGACATTTGTATGTATTTCCCATAGGGTCTATGTTAAACTAAGTCCTCCGCTGGCGGCCATCTTGGATTATGAATCGGCTTCAAAGTAACAACACTTGGTCAGCACCTCATAAGGAACATTCATGCCATGTCTGATTTCATTCCATTCAGTGGTTCTCTAAAAGAAGACATTTGTATGTATTTCCCTTAGGGTCTTATGTTAAGCTAAGTCCCCTGCTGGCGGCCATCTTGGATTATGGATCGGCTTCAAAGTAACAACACTTGGTCAGCACCTCAAAAGGAACATGCATGCCATGTTTGGTTTCATTCCATATAGTGGTTCTCTAAAAGAAGACATTTGTATGTATTTCCCATAGGGTCAATGTTAAACTAAGTCCTTCGCTGGCGGCCATCTTGGATTATGGATCGGCTTCAAAGTAACAACACTTAGTCAGCACCTCATAAGGAACATTCATGACATGTCTGATTTCATTCCATTCAGTGGTTCTCTAAAAGAAGACATTTGTAAATATTTCCCATAGGGTCCTATGTTAAACTAAGTCCCCCGCTGGCGGCCATCTTGGATTATGGATCGGATTCAAAGTAACAACACTTAGTCAGCACCTCATAAGGAACATTCATGCCATGTTTGGTTTCATTCCATTCAGTGGTTCTCTAGAAGAAGACATTTGTATGTATTTCCCATAGGGTCCTATGTTAAACTAAGTCCCCCGCTGGCGGCCATCTTGGGTGATGGATAGGCTACAAAGTAACAACACTTGGTCAGCACCTCATAAGGAACATTCATGCCATGTTTGGTTTCATTCCATTCAGAGGTTCTCTAAAAGAAGACATTTGTATGTATTTCCCATAGGGTCCTATGTTAAACTAAGTCCCCCGCTGGTGGCCATCTTGGATTATGGATCGGCTTCAAAGTAACAACACTTGGTCAGCACCTCATAAGGAACATTCATGCCATGTTTGGTTTCATTCCATTCAGAGGTTCTCTAAAAGAAGACATTTGTATGTATTTCCCATAGGGTCCTATGTTAAACTAAGTCCCCCGCTGGTGGCCATCTTGGATTATGGATCAGCTTCAAAGCAACAACACTTGGTCAGCACCTCATAAGGAACATTCATGCCATGTTTGGTTTCATTCCATTCAGTGGTTCTCTAAAAGCAGACATTTGTATGTATTTCCCATAGGGTCCTATGTTAAACTAAGTCCCCCGCTGGCGGCCATCTTGGATGATGGATCGGCTACAAAGTAACAACACTTGGTCAGCACCTCATAAGGAACATTCTTGCCATGTTTGGTTTCATTCCATTCAGTGGTTCTCTAGAAGAAGTTCAAAATGTAAAAAGTTAACGACGACGACGGACGACGACGGGCGACGACGGACGCCAAGTGATGAGAAAAGCTCACTTGGCCCTTCGGGCCAGGTGAGCTAAAACAGCACAGTACTCAAAATTTCAAGATAGATATTATGATTCCAACTGATTAGTCAAAATTTATGCTATATATACGTAAATTTATTAATGTCTGAAGTTTCCTTCATGTCGATCATAGTTTTTATCCGTCTGCAAAAAATGTAATCTTTGTAAGTTTTGCTACGTAGGATGTGCGTATAATTACGCAGACACGTCCGTTCATAATAGGAACGTTCATTCCTATTCCTCATGTAGGGGGAGTGCCCACGTAGGAGTGCCATGCACACTCTCTTTAAAAATAACGAGATGTGGTATGATTGCCAATGAGACAACTCTCCACAAGAGTTCAAATAATTCGATATATGCACGCTATCCGCACGTTGAATAGTCACGGTTGCGAATGCTCTTTGATGGGTTCGTAGGTAGGCTGTCGCAGGACATTATTTCTGCCTTTCCGACATACTCTTTTTCCAAGTGCATTATATTAATATTTCATTCCGATTGTCCCATTTTGAAGAACCTGCTTACTGGATTTATTGTTGATTTGTTCTCGTCCTGAATATGCATGAAAACAACAATCAATCATGTTCAATCAGTCTTCCCCCATATTTTAGACGCGAATTATCGTTAGTAATATTAGGCATATATAAGAGGGGCGTAAAGGGGGTGGGGAGTATCTGCACGGAAGAACGCGAAATAAAATTGCCATTTCACGATGAACGAACAATTAAAAATTTCTTGCACGTTGATCTTTGTACCGATTTCACGAAACACGGTGAATAACGAACCTTTTTCACGGCTGCACGTGAAATAAAAATGGCAAAACACGTTGCACGAAAATAACCCTTTACCAACCTCATATAAGAACTATGTAGTACAACACTGATCATCCATGGACATTTGAGAACATTAAGTCCAAACTCAAATGAAGATATCAATGTCATCAATGATAATTGTAATATACATTTGTACATATATAAAGAATCATTGCAAAGCAACTGATTATGATGTGACACGTGTGATGTGATTCATAAAAGTTATAATCTTCAAAGTTTTATAATATTCCCGCTTTAAACTTTGAAATCTGAAAAACGGAAATGGGCTGCGCAACAACATATGCGCATATGCCTGCTTGGCCAAACGAAGAGGACGCATTGGAAAGGTTTGTTATTTCACTTATTTTCATATAGCATACACAATGATACCGACGCAGACATAGTTGTTCTGGCTCCAAATGAACAAAGGAAACAATTTGTATCAGTTTTATATGGTAAATGTGCAGTAATTCTTCAAAATTAAATCAATTCACCGATTTCATTGTCTGCCCACAATCGATCCATGAGCTGCGGCGTCGGTGTCATTTGACTTGTTGTAACAAGCTGTTGTTGGCTGCATATCAAATAATGTAAAATGTTAATATAGACGTAATTTATTCTCATCGTTGTAAATATTGAGGTAGATATAGCAAAACTGGTGATTTAATTTTCAGTTGTAGTCCGAAACCGGAAATTGGTTCAACTTTTTTGTTTACATCTGTAAAGAGCAGGACGTAAGCTAATTCCATATGATATTGCTGTCGTATCTTTTTCCTCACTTTCTGGCAAGTTTAGCTTGCATAAGTGGCAAAACAATTTACATCAGGTAATATGATGACAATGGACATGATGGATAAGTTTTGCTGGGTATCAATTCTTAAATGTTGCAATTTACTTGCTTAAAAATTGGATGGACAAGTCATATTTCAGTATCTTGAACTTGAGATTGAAATGTCATTTTTCTTTTCCATGTTTCAATATCATTTCACATACTCCTGTGGGTAAAAGACTGATTTTCATCTAGGGAATGAATCTGTGCTGTCATCTTCGCTCGCAAAGGGTTACGATCCAGTCCCCTCCTCTTCACCCTTGGTGGATTAAGATAGAATTTCGGATCCACGAGGTAATGATTTCCATTGGTTGCAGATACAACTAGCTGCATCCAATCAAAAGGTGCCTTTAAGATGATCACATGTATAGAAAATATAAATAAACAATTGCCACATGCTGATTGTACAAGTCTTTACCCCAAAAACAGGACGATATTTAGTGACAATTTTTAAGTTCTTAATCAACTAATTGAAATTTCTGGGTATTTTTCTAGTGGAAATGTTGGAATGTCAATGTATATTTTCGTAGCCTGCTTTTCGAAATTTGTAAACACTAGACACAATTGCAACCATTTTTACACCTCCCCACTGAAGAGAGTTGAAGTGCTGCCATTGGGCATTGGTCGAGAATGATGCAGTTGGAATGGGCGTGACTTTTATCAACCGTTAGATTGCACAGCATTGTAATCAGGCCAAAAAAATATATATGTCTGTTTACGGTTACCCGACCGTCCCTATTTTTGAGCGCCAACCCTTAGACATTTTATTTCCGTCGTAAAGTGAAAAATAAACTGAACTCGTGTCAAAAGTGAAGTTAGTGTTGCCAATAATATAAATTAATTGTCTGATACATCCGAATGTTCACAATCGTGAATACGATAGCTGTTTTAAGGAAATTCCCGACTCATGTGATGAAATAACTACTTTGCCGCCATTTTTTTCCAACCAATCATTAAAAATTCAGGTAAACTCAGCCCATGAACAACTCGGAAAACAACAAGACGAAACGGCATGACACAAAATTATGTCACAAAAATAAAATGAAAAAATAAAATAAAATGGAAATACCGACCTACCTACCCTATTTTTTTAAGCATATAACCTTAAACAGACATATATTTTTTTAGGCCTCACAAATGTTGGCTTAATCTGCCAAGGGTGAAGAGGAGGGGACTGGATCGTAACCCTTGGCTAGCGAAGATGCTGTGCTGTTGGCATTAATAATTTTTGTTTGATGAAGTACAAAATGTATTATAACGAACTGAATGTGTTTTTTTTGGCATTGAATTTTATAACTTGACATATATAGAAATCATCCTCAAATAGTCTTGCTGTTGCAGCAAAGGCTATTTCTCAAATCATGTATTTCACCGGAAAAGATATAACTACCTTATATCGGAACTGGCATATTGCAATAAGACAAATAGTCTTTTTGCAAAATACATTTATTTTTATTTTTTTACATAAAATCTCTGTCTACGGTTATTAGAAATATTAGTTGTTTGAAAATTTGTATTCATGATTTTCATGATAGGTAACTCATTTTTAGAATATTATTCACCATGAAACCAGAATTATTACATTACATGTACATACAATATATTTAAAAAAAACTATATTTTGGTAATTGTACATTCAAATTAAAAGTAATTATTTTAAGGCTGTTTGAAATGACTCACTTTCATGGAATAAAATGATGCAGTGTGAACAGGAACCAGGACAAACCGATCTGTTATCTTTGGGACCAACTGATGGATATTAATTATTATTATACCTTACAATACATTATATAGTTATTATTTGATTGGGTAAATTGAAGCCTCCATCGAACAACCCTATTATTCCCTGATGAATAACCCCTACAAATTGAAGCCTCCATCGAATAGTGTTTCCCCTATCACACAAAAAGGGCATGGTAACTTAATTGAAAAAGAGCATCTAGAGCAGGCAAAAATTTATAAAAAGGGCACCTACAGTATGCTGAAAACAAGAAAGGCAATAAATTGTCATATTGCATTGGTAAAGTATGGACTGGTAGTTGTTGATGGAATCAGAACTCAAGATAGCAAGTGTATTGTTTCAAAATAATATTGTATATGCATCTTTAAATAAAGATGAAAATCAACATTATTTTGGGTAAGAATAAGGGACCAAGGATGTATGTATATTACTAGCTATACATCTTTGTCAGACTTTGAAGGACTAAGGCATAAATTTACTAGACAGTAATTACATGATTTGACTGAGGTGGCACTTAAATATGAAGATTAGGATATAAGATCTGAAAATCTAGTTCAAAATTTCACTTTAATTAGTTTCAAGGGACATTCCTGATCAACAAAAGTTGGGCCCTTTTTTTAAACCAGGATTCACAGTATAAATGAACTTGTAGAACCTTGTAAGACTATTACACTGCATAATCAATATCCTTATAAAACATTTAGATCGAAATTTAGAATTCATCATGTTCATTACTATAAAGTTGGAACCAAGGAATTGTACAAATTCTTATTGGAATGATTCTAATAACTGTAAATTGGAAATTAATCATCGAGAATTGATCACGTTTACTTTCGATTTACAAATGAGATGTAAACGGAAGTGACAAGTAGATAATAAATTCAGAATGAATCCGGATTCATCTACGGATTGGTTCGTTTTTAAAAAAGCAGTAAATTATGATTTTTTTGAATTTGATTTGTTTAGTAAGAACTGTATGTGTCCCTCTCATTTATTTTAAACTAAATTTATTTCGTATTTTACGTTTTAGTGTCTATAAATTCATACATGTAGGATTACTTTCACGCATGCGCAGTATATCGTAAACAGTAAAGGAAGCACCTGTTTGACTCGTTAAAACTTTTCTGAACGTTTTGAATAAAGTTCTATCTTTTTAATAGAAATTGAACGTTTTATACCAAAGATCTCAAAAATACGATCATTTGACGAAACTATGACAAACAAACTGCAAATTGTGATCGTTTTAGAAATATTAAAATAAAAAAGCGAACTGTCATGACTGTCTGGGGGAAAACAATTTTGTTCAAATGACGAAACTACGACAAACGAACTGCAAATTGTGGTCGTTGGCCTTGAGATATGTATAAATTAAAATGCTGACTGACTGATTTTACTGGGGAAAATTATTATGGTGATCAATTTTGAGGTTTATTAATAATTAACGGATTAGTGACCCATCCGATGGCGATAAGCGGATTAACTGTAATCACAACTTTATAACACCTGTTGTAAATGTTAATTAGCTGAGGGTCATAAACTTGTCAGAAACATGGAGACAGGAAGAAAGGGCATTTTTGAGACAATGGCATCATCCAAAGAAGTGAAAAAGGGCATGGTTTCATTTAGTAAGACAAAAAAAGGGCATGGCGTCTATCCATGTTATAAAACATGCTTGGGGGAAACACTACGAACAACCCTATTATTCCCCGGTGAATAACCCTTGTTGTACCTCAATGATCAGGAGTTAACTCCCTTTAAAGTATGACTTAAAGTCAGATAAACAAAAACAAAATATGGCAACAGCCAGAAGCCCATAAAGTTACGAAGAAACAAGATCAAACAAGGCTAAACCCCTCGTGGAATAACCCTTACTCGGGTTGACAATTTTGGATATTCACCAGCTCAGCGGGTCATAATTGAATATTATCAGCAAAAATATTACGTGTCAACCCCAAATTTTTATAGCCTAGGATATTGGATCCCTGTTAATCAGTTTCCCTGCCTTATTGATTAAGCAAAACATTATAAGCTGTAATAGCCTGTAGAACAACTACTCTCGGGATTGTAAAAGATTTGATTTCTATACTTTACACTGAGCCAAATGAAACCAGACATGATGTGCCAGTGTCTTATCAACTTGGGAATAACTGTAATTGTCATGCACATATTTTTAAGGTGTTTAGACTTACCATACAGAACTGTATAGATAAATTGTATATTTTGTTGATTTTCCTTTTTTTTTAGACTTTCCTTGAAATGGTGTAGGAATTCATCAGAATGGTGTATGATTTTGATGTCAGAGATTTTTGTCAAAACTTGAAGGCCACTAAACCACCTTATGAATGTCCGGTTAAAGACTGTGGTAAAGTGTATAAAAGTTATTGTGGTATTCAGTTTCATCTATATAATTATGATCATGATAACCCAGAAAATAACAGTCCTACTCCAACTGGTAAGAAACCTGGTAAGAAAAAAGGAAGATGGGGTCATCACAGATCAATGCGAAGATCACCCACTCCACCAGAATTTGTTAAACCAGCTCCAAGACTGGAAACTCTGACCTATGCTGAAGCACAAAGACTGGTTGAAATTGATGTTGATGGTAGGATTCATAGAATAAATATATATGAACCTTTAGAAATAATATCTCAAGATCAGATAGACAACCAGAGTAATAAAGAAAAAGAAGAGAAAGCCGAGAAAGTCCCCAAAGTAACTAAGCAACATACAGATAAAAACAAAACTAAAAACAAAGAAGCACCAGTTTCAGCAGATGTAAACAATGCTGGTAAATTACCAGAGGCACAATTTAAGATTGTAGACAATTATATCAAGCCAACAAATCCTAAACCAAGGCCAAATTCATATTATCGTTATATTGAAAAATCTACAGATGAGTTGGATGATGAAGTGGAGTATGATATGGATGAAGAGGTGAGTAAACTGTCCAGACAAGGAAATTCACTAAGTATCATGTCTTTTACAATTTACACTAGTTGTTGCGATCCTGTAATTAGTACACATGTAAAATGGTGACGGTGTAGATACTAAAGTGATTTTCATGAAATAATATTTTAGAATCGAGAAAAAATATATCTATCTATGTATCTTCTTTCCCTGATCTGTACCTCTTATTTATGATATTGTCTACATATATCTCTCCCTGATCTGTACTTATAATTTATGATATTGTCTACCATATCATATTTTACTGACCATTTACCAGGTTCTGAACAACTAATCTGCATCAAGCTATATAAATTATCTCCCTTTAAAATTTGTTAATTAAATTTCAGTTTCTCACACTTATCAAGCTACATGTATGTTAGCCCAAACTTTAGGAAAGATGTTGATACCTGATGATGAAGGTAACATATGTCAATCACACAGAGATCAGTATGATATTTTTTTAGCATTTAAAATTTAGCAATATTGTTGCATGCTGAAGTCAATGACACATTAATGATTGGTAATTACCTTTGTATTACAACTGGTTATGATGAATACATTTGGTAAAATTAACCAAAAATCTGGTAGTCCTTTATTGTATCAAGTTAATAGACAGCAACCTACCAGTAATTAATTGCACAAGGTATAAAAGAGCTATTATATATACATGTACATACATATAACATGTATTCAGGGTTAAAAAAAACATCAATTTTATACAATATCAACAATGTCCTACCAGACATTCATCTTGATGTTGTAAGTCAAAAATAAGCATTTGATAAAATCTTTTTATTTATATTTAGCAGTAACTTTATTGTCTCCCGCGCAACGCGTTGCAGGGGACATAGAAATACTGGGCGTCTGTCCTGTCTTGTTAGCGCTCTAACATGTACAATTCTTGTCAGATTTTATGAAAGTTATATCATAGGTTTATATCAGCATTGTCTTGGACAAGTTCCAAAATCATTCTGGATCAAATATTTTTAAAAGAGTTATCCTTGGAAACATTAATTATATGGAAAATTACATTGTTAGCGCTCTCATGTGTTCAATTCTTGCCAGAATTTTATGAAACTTATATCATAGGTTTATATCAGCAATGTCTTGGACAAGTTCAAAAATCAGTGCCGATCAATTATTTTTAAAAGAGTTATGGCCCTTGGAAACCTTAATTAAATGAAAAATTGCATTGTTAGCACTCTCATAAGCTCTTGTCAGAATTTTATGAAACTTATATCATAGGTTTATATCAGCAATGTCTTTGACACTTTCGAAATAAGGTCTGATCAAATATTTTTAACAAGTTATGCCCCTTGGGACTATTAATTATAATGGAAATCACATTGCATTTGCTGTGAAGCCTTCATTTCTCTAAGATATTAAAAAAAAGTCTTATAGAACAAAAAAAGTGCTTTTTAGTTATAATTAATGCTTTTGTACCTTGGATAGATAAAATATGTGCAACACAGGGGACACTGGAACTCTGTTCTTTTATATGAATAAAAATTCCTGCTGGTGGTGAATGTGAAGGGTTAATTCTGGTGAAACTGCTCTGCATACTCCATAGGTAATAGCCCCAGTACATGTATATGACAGAGTTGTAAATCAGAGTATTATCACCTTCAGTCAGCAGCAATGGTGGTTTGACAGTGATTCATTCATTACCAGCAAGAGAGATTTTTTACTGAATCACCTTCTGGGTACTGTGATTTTCAGATTAAAATTGCATGTTTAATCAGAAAAGACATACAAACCATATGTAAATTATACTGAAATATAACTGGAAAGCAAGAACATTAAAATAGCTATTGAATATTAATATTTATTTCAGGATCATGCATGGTTGGAACTGTTGAACAAAAAGAGAGAATCAGATGGACTTACTCTGGTAAATCAAGCAGATTTTGAACTTTTAATGGACAGATTTGAAAAAGAAGCTTTTTTCCAGAGTCAGTCCTCAGGAAAGGATATTGGCCCTCCTATTGATGAAGATGCTGTTTGTAGCATTTGTATGGATGGTGAATGTCAAAATAGCAATGTGATTTTATTTTGTGACATGTGTAACTTGGCTGTGCACCAGGAATGTTATGGTGTTCCATATATTCCTGAAGGACAATGGTTGTGTCGTCGGTGTCTTCAGTCTCCCTCACGAGCAGTTGATTGTTGTCTATGCCCAAATAAGGGTGGTGCTTTCAAACAAACTGATGATGGAAAATGGGCTCATGTGGTATGTGCATTATGGATACCTGAAGTAGGGTTTGCAAACACAGTATTTTTAGAGCCCATAGATAGTATGGAGAGAATTCCTCCTGCACGATGGAGGTTATCATGTTATATTTGTAAACAGAGAGGGACAGGAGCATGCATTCAGTGCCACAAAACAAACTGTTACACTGCATTTCATGTGACTTGTGCTCAACAGGCAGGACTTTATATGAAAATAGAACCTGTCAAAGAGCCTAGTGGTTTAACTGTGACAGTTCGTAAAACAGCCTATTGTGATGTTCATGCTCCAGCTGACTCAGATTGTACACCTATGTTAAATGACAGTACTACATCAGAGGAGGAAAAATCAGCAGATGCTAAAGAAAAATCTCGATTAAAAATGAGAAAAGCAAGAAAAATCCTAGCTGAGAAAAGAAATGCCATGCCAGTTGTTTCTATTCCAATAATTCCACAGCTCAGGTATGGTTGCATTAAATCTTAATGTAATATAATGTTGATAATTGGTAATTATATAAAGATTGTCAAACAAAAATCAAAAATGTGCTTCTAGAGTTAATTGGGCATTAAGTGTTACCCTTGACCTCCCGTCTTTCCGTCCATCCCATTTTCGTTGCAAAGCTTGAGCGGGTCATTCGTGTCCTCAGACAATCTTTTTATGCTGCACCTACGATAGTAGAGGGGCATTATGTTTTTTCGGTCTGTGCGTTTGTCCGTCCGTCTGTCCCTCTTCAGGTTAAAGTTTTTGGTCAAGGTAGTTTTTGATGAAGTTGGAAGTCCAATCAACTTGAAACTTACTACACATGTTCCCTATGATATGATCTTTCTAATTTTAATGCCAAATTAGAGTTTTGACCCCAATTTCACAATCCACTGAACATAGAAAATGATAGTGTGAGTGGGACATCTGTGTACTATGGACACATTCTTGTTTTTGGTATAACAATGTTGTCTTTAGGTCAAAATTTCTTAAATGTATACATGTTTACAAAATGACTTTTCTATTCTAGATATGATGTTTGATGGTTTCGCAGCATAAACATGTACATTGTCTTTTTGATTTCAGACTAACAAAAATAGGTGAAATGCTTAACTTGCCAAAGAAGCAACCATTCATAACAAGACTGTTAAGTTATTGGACATTAAAAAGACAGTCTCGGAATGGTGTGCCACTACTTAGGAGATTACAGTCCAATCATATGACCAGGAACAAAGAACAGGTATATAATGTTAGGAAGTATTTATTGTTTTGTGTTTATTTATAATCATGAAAGAATAGAAACGACATTTGCATATTTTTCCAATTTTACAGCTGGAAGGCTTGTTCTTTTGGGGATATTGCATATAATTATATGCAATGTTGATTCATTTATTTTCATGGATATTTGATTTCATGGTTTTGCCAAAGTCTTGCTTACAAGCTTAAAAAATATCTTTACTTCATGGTTCACATTTAAGCCACGAAATCACTAAAAATTGGTATCCCAAGAATAATAATGAATCCATTGTACCTGTTCAAGATGTATGGATGACTATTTTGCCCATTCCAAAGGAAGTTTATACTGGTATTAGTCTGTCTAACACATTTCTGTCACATTTTCTCAGCAACTACATTTCATGGGTTCTTGATATATGGCACCAAGCTTCATCTTGTTATTCCATACCATGTGACAATTTTTCAGTTTCATTGCTGCTCTACTTGCTCTCTGCTGAAAACTTATATCTTTAACTTCTTATCTACCACAGGCACCTTTACAGTTCACTACTACACACTACTGATTAGTTAGCTACTGCAGCTGAATTGTAGGTTAACTACCAGAGATAATTTGCAGTGAGAGAATTTCTCACAAATTGTTAAGGATGTGTTATGAGTATTCTAATTAAATGTTTAATTAATCAGTATTTATTGTATATTAATTGAAAAATGAAACAAATACCAAATCAATTTCTTTCTTTTCATTATCAAGCTTGAAAGCTGCCGTAAACGGACGTTAAAAGTTTTCAAATTATTTGTCCATGTTTGGCTTCTTCATCCTCGGAATACTTGCAATCTTGTTCCGACAAGCTAAATTATCCCTTCCTATACTTCCAATTTTGCTTTCTAATTGCATAAATCCTTCAAATTCTTCACTTTCGCTATACAATTTGAACAAAGAAGCCCATTCATCCGCAATTGTTTTAATCGCATTCCGAACACGTGTAAAATTCATCATAATTAAATGTAAACACACACTTTTTATAGAAAAGGAATGTACGAGTTGAAAGATTATTCATTTGTAAAACTGAATTTCATTGGTTCATTTCGGGATTCCCCAACAGTTTTGTCCAATCTAAAGGGTTTTAACAGTGGTATAATTTACAGAAATATCCTTTACTGGGACTGCGCAAGTGTATGTTTACAGCGGATCTATCAGTCACTGCGAATACACTTTGATTATGCAAGGGGATTTATCAGTCACTGCGGACATAACTATGATAAAAACCGCATATATATCTGTCAGTGGTAGATAAAGACTTAAAATGTAGTGTACAAATGAAATAAAATCTTAACCATGTTAGTTACATGTTTATGTCTACAGAATACATAGAAATTGTTCAGAAATTTATGCAGCCCAATAGATTTTAGTTTATTGCTAGCAATCCACTTTATAAACAATTATATATTTTTCAGACAAAAAATGATAAACAAAGTAATGCTTTGAAAGAACAACTGAAGTACTGGCAAAGGTTAAGACAGGATTTGGAGAAAGCTAGATTGTTGGTGGAGTTGATTAGAAAAAGAGAAAAACTTAAAAGAGAACAGGTGATTAGTCTTTTGTATATATATACAATTTTTGTTATTATACCAGTATTGATAAAAATATTTGATATATGTGTAAATCATAGTTTTCTATTAAAAGGTGATCATATCTACGAAGTTTCAAAGTATTTGAACTTTTCTTTTTGCATAAAAGGAATACAATTCTGGTCTTACATGTTCAATGGGAGATAATCAAATTATCATACTACAATATTGCAATATGTGGCAAGAGTCTCACAAGTGCAACAATTCTAAAATAAGTAGATAGATGAATATTAATATTAATGAAACTTTACAACCTTACACAGTGCAGAACACTATGTAAGGATATTAAGGCAATAATATCAAGATGTGGCAAATGAAAAATGCAGGAATAGTGTTATGGAAATAGCTTAGATGAGGACAGATAATCTATAAATTGTGAACAATCCTGACATTTGCACTTGACAATATACATGATATAAGCAAACAAACTGCATTCATTCCAATCAGATATTTAAAACTAGCTTAGAAGATAATTTTTGTTTTAAATTTTTAAATTTCATATTCATACTTTGGTTTTTGCACTGTTTAGTGTTTTAAGTAGTAGTGTTCAGTTGGACAATTCCAGAATTTATAGAATGAATGCATTCAGTTTAATACAAATGTCCCTGTCATATGCATAGATTTGGCTTTTTTTTATCAAATAATTAATTTTTTATCTTCACTGGTTACTAGATTATTCAAAAAAAGGTGAACTGTTTACCTAAAATCTCCATTTAGTATTATTTGAAAATGAAAAATTAATTATGTTTCAGCTTAAGGTTCAACAACAAGCAATGGAGATGCAGTTACAACCATTTGCTGTACTGTTGCGACATACATTAGATCAGATCCAAGAAATTGATAATTCAGGTTTCTTCTCTGAACCTGTATCGTTAGATGAGGTAAGAATTTTGCTATACATGTGCATTGTAAGCCTCAAAAATACTATAAGAAAAGAATGAAATCAGTTGGTTGCTTTGACTAAGCTAATTTAATACAGACATCACTTAAGTGTTTTTGTGAAGAACTTGAAAGTTTTTTTCTGTATTCAAACCAGTTCTTACCAGATGGATTAAATTTTGATACCTGCATACATGTAGATTGTTTTATTCAACATTTTATTTTTAATATGATACTATGGGTTTTTCAATAAATCATTTTTGTCTCGCCTTGACAGAGTCAAAAAGCGAGACATAGGTATGCTGTTTCCGGCGGTGGCAAAGTCAACAATGTATTAGTTTGTGATTAGGTCTAGTTTATGGCGAACAACTGGTGGTAGGTCAATGATATTTGGTATGCAGTTGTATTAGCATTGGCACATCTCATTACCATGGAGAATATTTGGTCCTTACCCCTCAGTCATGGTCTATTGACTTTGAAACTTTTGCTTAAGTTACATGTATTAGTTTGTGATTAGGTCAGTTTAAGATGAACCACTAATGTTAAGTCAATGATATTTGGTATGCAAATGTACAGATGTATTGGGATTTGCAAGTTTCATATCCATGGAGATTATATAGCCCCACCCCCTCATCATGGTTCATTGACTTTGAAACTTTTACATAGTTTACAAGTTAATGTTTGTGTTTAGGTTTGTTTAAAGGCAACGACTTATGAAAAGTCAATGGTATTTGGTATGCAGTTGTATTAGCAATGGCACATCTCATTTCAATGGAGATTGTTTAGCCCTGTACCTTCAGTCATGGTTCATTGACTTTGAATATTTGCATAACTTAAATGATAATTGAAGTATTGCTATTTTAATATCAACATTTGCAATATCAAAATAACAGATAGGCGAGACATATCTCTGTGTTAACAGTTTTGAGAAATGACTGTTGGTAATCCTCACATCTTTAATTTTGAAAATCTAATCTTGAGTGGTTGAATTTAATCAAATGTGAATTTGGTAGTATCTATAACCCTTTAAAAATTGTGTAAATCTGGGATCAACATATGTTGATATAGTTTGAAAAGTAAAGCAAAATCATTCCACAGAAAGAGGTAGAGGAAATGTTTATATAACCCTTTAAAAATTGTGTAAATCTGGGATCAACATATGTTGATATAGTTTGAAAAGTAAAGCAAAATCATTCCACAGAAAGAGGTAGAGGAAATGTTTAGTCACATATAGCCCAATGCAATCATCTTACAACAAAAATAACCAATACACACCAATGAATTCTGGAGATGCAAAAGTTTACACTTTACAGCACCTATTTTGACACCATATGCATTATTTCAAGTTCAAGTGATACAGTTATACATTATACTAAATGCTTAAATCAAGAACCTTAGTCTTAAAATTGATAACCAGAATTGGTCAGCTACTAGTAGCCAAAGGCTTGCTCTAAATTTTTATGAATTCACTTTTCAGCACTCTCTGATTTGAATTGGAAATGAATAACTATCTATGAAATAATAACCATTTTACAGGTACCAGATTACTTAAACTATATTGATAAACCTATGGATTTTACAACAATGAGAAAGAATATAGACGGCCACTCTTACAAGACCATGGATGAATTTGAGAAAGACTTTGAAACCATTATAAGAAATTGTTGCACCTATAATGCAAAAGACACAGTATTTTATCGCTGTGCAGTTAAACTGAGAGATCAGGTGATACATTTATATCAAATAATAAGAACTGTTTAATTTAGCCACAAAATAGTGTATAGTTTAAGTTCATTGCTTACTATCAAGCATTTATATTCAAAGGGGAATGCGCACTAAATTCTTATTTGACCTAAGAATTGCAGTATATACAAAATTCTTTTAATTTTGCATTAAGTTAATTCATAGGTATGGGCAAAGATTTAAATACAAGGTCTTTCAAAAAATTATATATTTGAAGGTTCTTCAAAATTGATTAAAAAATCCATTTATTGATTTAATAACAACATGAATTGTGAGCCGAAATTTATTTTTAATCTGTTGTCATCACAATGAATTTTAGTAAACATTTTAGTCAAATGAGGTTTTTATTGCACCCTATCACTTATCTTTATGTCATGTGAGAATTAAAAATTCATGAGTACGAGTAAAAATAATGAATTCTCTTATACTCATCATGGTCAGAAATAAATAATGTATTCTGCATGTATTTTTGTTTCTTATAGAGAATGCTCTTTATGATGTAAAGAGGATCATCACATTTCGTCTTTCATTAAGGTAATTAAATGTAAAGTTACACTAGAGCAAGCAGACACAAATGCCTTATGGTTTACAATATATTTTCATTTCATTGAAGTACATAGAATCTTGATATTTTATTTCATTGATTATAGGGTGGAGCTGTGATCAGAGCAGCCAGGAGAATGGTAGAAAGGGTTGGTTACGATCCTGATACTGGCTTACATTTAGACAGGGAACCAGATCCTATTGGATCACCTGTGATTTTAGAAGACAGTAAGAGAAATTTACAACAGAATTATTTTAAACTTCAGTTTTTGTCTCCTTGACGGAGTCAAAAAGCGAGACATAGGTATGCTGTTTCCAGCGGCAGCGTCAACAATGTATTAGTTTTTTGATTTGGTGTAGTTTATGGTGAATTACAAGTGGTAGGTCAATGATATTTGGTATGCAGTTGTATTAGCATTGGCACATCTCATTTCCATGGAGATTATTTGGCCCTGCCCCCTCAGTCAAGGTGTATTGACTTTGAAACTTTTGTTTAGTTTACATGTATTAGTTTGTGATGAGGTCAGTTTATGGGGAACCACTAGTGGTAGGTCAATGATATTTGGTATGCAGTTGTATAAGCATTGGCATATCTCATATCCGTGGAGATTATTTGACTCCGCCACCTAAGTCATGGTCTATTGACTTTGAAAATTTTTTAGTTTACATGTATTAGTTTGTGATTAGGTCAGTTCAAGGGGGACCATTAGTGGTAGGCCAATGTTAATTGGTATTCAGTTGTATAAGCATTAGCACATCTCATTTCCATGGAGAATATTTGGCCCGCCTCCATAGTCATGATCTATTGACTTTGAAACTTTTGCCTAGCTTACATGTATTAGTTTGTGATTAGATCAGTTTAAGATGAACTGCTAATTTCATGAATGTTAAGTCAATGATATTTGGTATGCAAATTTATTGGCATATGGAAGTATCTTTTCCATGGAGATTATATAGCCCCACCCCCTCATCATGGTTCATTGACTTTGAAACTTTTACATAGTTTACAAGTTAATGTTTGTGTTTAGGTTTGTTTAAAGAGAACGACTTATAATAAGTCAATGGTATTTGGTATGCAGTTGCATTAGCATTGGCACATGTCATTTCCATGGAGATTGTTTAGCCATGTTCCTTCAGTCATGGTTCATTGACTTTGAATATTTGCATAACTTACATGTTAAAGTGTTGCTATTTTAATTTCAACATTTGCACAATAAAAATTGCAAAAAGGCGAGACATATCTCTGTGACAACAGTTTTGTATTTTTGTTTCTTATAGAGAATGCTCTTTATGATGTAAAGATGATCATCACATTTCGTCTTTCATTAAGGTAATTAAATGTAAAGTTACACTAGAGCAAGCAGACACAAATGCCTTATGGTTTACAATATATTTTCATTTCATTGAAGTACATAGAATCTTGATATTTTATTTCATTGATTATAGGGTGGAGCTGTGATCAGAGCAGCCAGGAGAATGGTAGAAAGGGTTGGTTACGATCCTGATACTGGCTTACATTTAGACAGGGAACCAGATCCTATTGGATCACCTGTGATTTTAGAAGACAGTAAGAGAAATTTACAACAGAATTATTTTAAACTTCAGTTTTTGTCTCCTTGACGGAGTCAAAAGCGAGACATAGGTATGCTGTTTCCAGGCAGCGTCAACAATGTATTAGTTTTTGATTTGGTGTAGTTTATGGTGAATTACAAGTGGTAGGTCAATGATATTTGGTATGCAGTTGTATTAGCATTGGCACATCTCATTTCCATGGAGATTATTTGGCCCTGCCCCCTCAGTCAAGGTGTATTGACTTTGAAACTTTTGTTTAGTTTACATGTATTAGTTTGTGATGAGGTCAGTTTATGGGGAACCACTAGTGGTAGGTCAATGATATTTGGTATGCAGTTGTATAAGCATTGGCATATCTCATATCCGTGGAGATTATTTGACTCCGCCACCTAAGTCATGGTCTATTGACTTTGAAAATTTTGCTTAGTTTACATGTATTAGTTTGTGATTAGGTCAGTTCAAGGGGGACCATTAGTGGTAGGCCAATGTTAATTGGTATTCAGTTGTATAAGCATTAGCACATCTCATTTCCATGGAGAATATTTGGCCCGCCTCCATAGTCATGATCTATTGACTTTGAAACTTTTGCCTAGCTTACATGTATTAGTTTGTGATTAGATCAGTTTAAGATGAACTGCTAATTTCATGAATGTTAAGTCAATGATATTTGGTATGCAAATTTATTGGCATATGGAAGTATCTTTTCCATGGAGATTATATAGCCCCACCCCCTCATCATGGTTCATTGACTTTGAAACTTTTACATAGTTTACAAGTTAATGTTTGTGTTTAGGTTTGTTTAAAGAGAACGACTTATAATAAGTCAATGGTATTTGGTATGCAGTTGCATTAGCATTGGCACATGTCATTTCCATGGAGATTGTTTAGCCATGTTCCTTCAGTCATGGTTCATTGACTTTGAATATTTGCATAACTTACATGTATTTTAATTTCAACATTTGCACAATAAAAATTGCAAAAAGGCGAGACATATCTCTGTGACAACAGTTTATTGTAATAATTAAATTATGCTATTTATTCCCCCTTGTACATACACAGGGATCCCTCAGTCTGCATTCCTGGGCTGCTTAGTGATATTCTATTACTGAGGAAATTTGAATAAAAAGATTTATCAATGGAAGATAGAAACAAACAAAAACTTTAGTTTAAACTTGATCTTACTAATAGCGTACTGAATATTCTAAAAAAAAAGTTTATATAATGAGTTGTTTTGTAGTCATGTAATTGTTCTTGTTCATAGTTTATATTGAGTATTAATAAACATCTGCTTCTACTCAATATTTGGGAGGAAGGCAGAGTTCTTTGCTTGCATTTTTTGGAGTTGAATGACATTTTTATATATGCTTTTTAGTTGATGATTTTTTGGATAAGAGGAAAGAAAACTTGCCATTAGAAGAACAACTTAGAATCCTGTTAGATAACATGGATGCTGCCAATAATAATAGAAAGGGTATGGTGTAGTTAAATTGCCTAAATGTAATCTTGTATTTTTGGCAAACTAAATTTCTTGATCTTTTCTTCTTATTTAGAAGAAAATTTATTGCCTGTGGCAAATAATGTTTGGTTTGTCTTAAATTAGACGCAAGGAATGACTTGTTTTGTCTTGACTCAAAAGAATTCGCAAAGGCAAGACTTAGGTGTGGTTCCGACGGCAGGGTTAACAATTTAGGTTTATGATTAGGTCACTATAAGGGGAATCACTAATGGTAAGTTAATGATATTTGGTATGCAGTGGAAGTAGCATTGGTATATCTTATTTCGATGTAGATTATATGGTCCAGCTCCCTTAGTCATGGTTCATTGAATGGAATTTTTGCACAGTTTACATGTTAAAGTTTGTGATTAGGTCAGTTTAAAGGGAACCACTTATGATGAGTCGATGCTATTTAGTATGCATTTATATTTAGCATTGTCATATCTCATTTACATGGAGATTATTTGGCCCTGACACTTCAGTCATGTTTCATTGACTTTGGAAGTTTTACATACTTTACATGTTATAGTATTGTCATTTAAATAATCAACATTTGTTTTATGCCCCCTCCGTCGGGAGGGGGCATTAAGTTTTACCCTTGTCCATCTGTCCGTCCGTACATCCTGAAATTGGTTTCCGTTCTCTAACTTTAGTTTGCCTTAACCAATTGTTATGGAACTTATACACAATGTTTATTACCACAAAACACAGATCAAGGTTGAATTTGGATGGTGCACTTTTACCTTTCTAGAGTTTTGCCCCTTTACAAATGGAAAAATTGCTGTATTTTTTGTTTCTGTTTTCTAACTTCAGTTTGCCTCAACCAAATGTTATGAATCTTATACACAATGCTTATTATCACAAAACACGGATCAAGTTTGAATTTAGGTGGCTTCACTTGTACCGTTCTAGAGTTATGCCCCTTTACAAATGGAAAAATTGCTGAAAAACTTTCCTCAAAACTCAGATCAAGTACGAATTTGGGGAGCGTCACTTTTATCGTTCATGAGTTATGTCCCTTTATAAAGATATATACAAGCGGGGGCATCATCTGTGTCCCATGGACACATTCCCCATTTATTTACTTTCAAAATCACACACAGATGAGACACATCTGTGTTAAAAGTTTATATATTATATCTTTTAGTGATTAAAAACTAAAATTAATATACAATATATATTTTTGAAAAAGGGTTTTAGAAGGGGGTTTCTGTTATACTTTCTTTGAAATTCAACAAGAAATTTAATTGAAAGGTCACTCATGGGGTTGGTCTTAAAATTGTTTTATTTTTCTTCTTAGGTAAACAGACCAAACTGATCAAAAGAATCAAAAAGGAAATTCTTAGAGTTAGAAGAAAGCTTGCTTTACAGAAAGGACAGAAAACAAGTGATGCAGACGAAAGTGTTGACACAGGTTTATATATTTTTTTTAATAATGTTTTTCCATGATGTTGAATCTACAATCACTATTAATATCCAGTTACAAGGGGAGACAAAAAATGTACTTTGTTAAAAAAAAAACACTTTGATTCTTACAAAATGTTTTTGAAACTGATATCATCAATTGTATTGTAAACAAATTTGTCATGTTAAGTGAGTGTGTTTGTCACCAATAGTCAAAACTTCACTCAAAACCAGCTGTGGGTCTTCTGCTCTGAGATTTTTTCACTTTAGGCCTGTACCTGTCAATGCAATAGAAGACTATAGGTCTGCAATCTATCAAACACAAAATCTCCACACTTTTTTCTGTAATGCTTCAATCTTTTGATAAGCCATTTAGTATAAACTGATAGTCATGTCTATCTGACATAAGAAGTAAAAGATTAAGTTCGAAATCTTTTTTGCAGTACCCTCAGAATGCTTCTTTCTTATGAAGAAGATTTAATACAAAGAATTCACTTAATGGAAAGAATCTAGCATTATCTTGAAACTTAGTCTCCTTTACATAGGATGCCCTTTCATTTTATAATTTTGTTTGGTTATAATGTTCATCACATCAATCCTCATGACCTGGAATTAAACAACATAACAGATCAGATTGTAATGATTCATACCTTGACTTATACCAAGTGTCATTTGAGAACTAACAATAAAACATTTCTCCTATTTTCTCATTGTGAACTTTCAATTTTTATCTAGTAACATTATAACAGCACTTTTATACGAAATTTATTTCTCTTTTTGCTGTTTCTATTCCAACATGTGGTGATTAAGAATAAACACATGACTGGTCAGCTTAGGAATGTCACATCCTCTTGTAGACTTGCTAACAGTCACACATTCACAATTCTGATTTCCATGTCTATCTAACACAAAGCAGGGTTAACTCAAAGGACGTTACTTTGAACATGACATTATCCTGAGTGTACATGGAATATCAGTCAATCAATTAAGCAAAGCAGGGTTAACTCAAAGGACGTTAATATGATTATGATATTATCCTGACTACATGGAATATCAGTCAATCAATAAAGCAAAGCAGGGTTAACTCAAAGGACGTTACTTTGATTATGATATTATCCTGACTGTACATGGAATATCAGTCAATCAATCAAGCAAAGCAGGGTTAACTCAAAGGACGTTACTTTGATTATGATATTATCCTGACTGTACATGGAATATCAGTCAATCAGTCAAGCAAAGCAGAGTTAACTCAAAGGACGTTACTTTGATTATGATATTATCCTGACTGTACATGGAATATCAGTCAATCAGTCAAGCAAAGCAGGGTTAACTCAAAGGACGTTACTTTGATTATGATATTATCCTGACTGTACATGGAATATCAGTCAATCAATTAAGCAAAGCAGGGTTAACTCAAAGGACGTTACTTTGATTATGATATTATCCTGACTGTACATGGAATATCAGTCAATCAGTCAAGCAAAGCAGGGTTAACTCAAAGGACGTTACTTTGATTATGATATTATCCTGACTGTACATGGAATATCAGTCAATCAGTCAAGCAAAGCAGGGTTAACTCAAGGACGTTACTTTAATTATGATATTATCCTGACTGTACATGGAATATCAGTCAATCAATTAAGCAAAGCAGGGTTAACTCAAGGACATTACTTTGATTATGATATTATCCTGACTGTACATGGAATATCAGTCAATCAGTCAAGCAAAGCAGGGTTAACTCAAAGGACGTTACTTTGATTATGATATTATCCTGACTGTACATGGAATATCAGTCAATCAGTCAAGCAAAGCAGCAATTTTAACATTATTCTGTTGATTGTGCAATTATTCCACAATAAATTAAATGTAAAGCTTAAAGGAAAAAATAGACAAGACAGGACATTAATTTCTCTTAAATGTTTATCATCTTCATATCTTTTCTTAGGAACAGATGACGATTCTGCTGAAGAGGATGGTCAGCCATCTACACCGCAACCTCGTAACATAAGATCATCATCAGCTTGTAAACCAGAGAAGACTCCAGCAGGCCGAGGGACTCCAGGAAGAGGGCGAGGTAGAGGGAGGGGTAGGGGGCGTGGAAGAAGAGCTAGTCATAGTAGAAGTGAATCAGAATCTGAACCCCCTTTACCGAGACATTTAGGTAAAGCAGGAATGTGGACATTATCTTAAGTTTATCATATGTAAAGTTTAATACTCCCTAAGGTTGTTTGCAAACAACTGTTAAAAATATCAAACAGCTGTAATAAAATAACAAAAAAAGAAGGATTGCAAAAAACTTGAATTTCATTAAGTTGATCATAAGAGTATTGCTTGTCAGAAAAAATTTCAATCTTAAAAGAAATAATGAAAAATGGTGACTTCCTCAAAAGAAAGAGGTCTTCAACCTGAGTGAGAGATATAAACAATGTAGTTGATCATTTAAAAGTTTTAAAATATTTTGTAAAAAAACAGCAAGTTCTATAGGTTCTGCTATAATTCCAATGAGCCCAAAACTGAACAGTAAAATTAGGTCATCACTTTGCATCCGTCGTCCGTCGTTGTCGTCTGTTAACTTTTACAAAAATCTTCTCCTCTGAAACTACTGGGTCAAATGTAACCAAACTTGGCCACAATCATCATTGGGTATCTAGTTTAAAAATGTGTCCGTTGACCCGCCAACCAACCAAGATGGCAGCATGGCTTAAAATAGAACATAGGGTAAAATGTAGATTTTGGCTTATATCTCTGAAACCAAAGCATTTAGAGCAAATCTGACATGGGGTAAAATTGTTGATCAAGTCAAGATCTATCTGCCCTGAAATTTTCAGATGAATCGGACAACCCGTTGTTGGGTTGCTGCCCTAATTGGTAATTTTAAGAAAATTTTGCAGTTTTGGTTATTATCTTGAATATTATTATAGATAGAGATAAACTGTAAACAGCAATAATGTTCAGCAAAGTAAGATCTACAAATAAGTCGACTTGACCAAAATGGTCAGTTGACCCTTAAGAGTTAATGCCTTTATAGTCAATTTTAACCATTTTTCATAAATTTTTGTAATCTTTTAAAAAATCTTCTCTCTGAAACTACTAAGACAAATTTAACCAAACTTGTCCACAATCGTCATTAGGGTATCTAGTTTAAAAATGTGTCCGACCCGTCATGAACCAAGATGGCCGACATGACAAAAATAGTACATAGGGTAAAATGCAGTTTTGGCTCATATCTCTGAAACCAAAGCATTTAGAGCAAATCTGACGAGGATAAAATTGTTCATTAGGTCAAGATCTATCTGCCCTGAAATTTTCAGACCAATCAGGCAACACGTTGTTGGGTTGCTGCCCCTGAATTGGTAATTTAAAGAAAACTTTGCACCTTTTGGTTATTATCTTGAATATTATTATAGAATATAGATAGAGATAAACTGTAAACAGCAATAATGTACAGCAAAGTAAGATCTACAAATAAGTCAACATGACCAAAATTGTCAATTGACCCCTTAAGGAGTTATTGCCTTTATAGTCAATTTTTTACAATTTTCATAAATTTTGTAAATTTTTGTAAATTTTTACAAAATATTTTCCACTGTAACTACTGGACCAAGTTCATTATAGATAGAGATAATTGTAAGCAGCAAGAATGTTCAGTAAAGTAAGATCTACAAACACATCACCATCACCAAAACACAATTTTGTCATGAATCCATCTGTGTCCTTTGTTTAATATGCACATAGACCAAGGTGGCGACACAGGCTCTTTAGAGCCTCTAGTTTCCATAGCTGAAGTAAGGTCCAAACAATACATATGAACAAAATTTTAGGCCCAGAAAAATGAAAAAGGTCCTAATATAATAAATATTAATTATTACTTCATTACAATTTATTACCTTGGAGTGTATATATTTTAGAAAAAAGACGATCATCTGATAGTTCGCGTACAACAGAATCATCAACTTCATCTACAAAAACTGAGGAAAGTGGTTCATCATTAACTACACCGTCAGGTGTAAATAGACGAACTAAGGTGTTATTCAGCAAAAAAGGTTTTAATTCAAAAAACAATTCACGGTGCTCTAGTCCAGTAACCACACCTAATACACCACCTATCAGTACTCCTACAACTAGGAAGCCAGGCAGGCCACCGAAATCCAAACAAACTAATACAGAGTCGACAGAATCCCCTCAACCGCCTGTACTAGAACCAATGAATATAACGTCTCCAAGGCTGAGAGGTCCAGGTAGTCCTGCAGCCAGAAAGAGATCTGCTAGTGCTATAGCCTCTCCTGATCGAGATTTCGACCGTCAAAATGGTCAGTTGACCCTTATGAGTTATTGTGCTTTATAGTCAATTTTAACCATTTTCAAATTTTGTTATCTTTACAAAAATCTTCTCCTCTGAAACTACTAAGACAAATTTAACCAAACTTGTCCACAATCATCATTAGGGTATCTAGTTTAAAAATGTGTCCGATGTAATTGTAATTGTAATCATTAATCAGCTGTAATCGATTACAATTTTTCAAGTAATCCTTGTAATCATTAATCAGCCAAAATCTGATTACATGTAATTTAATTTAATCAATTACTTTTCAAAATACCTTGTAATCCTGATTACTTTTGATTACATTCTGATTACATTGAAAATTCTCAAATTGTGTGTATGGTCTTAAATGAATATTTTAAAGTTGTACAGATGTTGTACATGTATCTGGATATACAACATGTACAAAGACAACTTCAAACTTTGACACATCTCAAGATAAGGACTATTAAAATAATATGTTCAATTTATAAATGTTATAAGATTTATTTGAGGTTAATGAGGACAATTAAGACCCTGGTTTTGATTTTATTGAATAATATAAAAGAAATATGAATAATATTTATAACACTTGTTGCTGGTTTCTGAATCCTTTAGTGAATGTAAATATATATTGTAATTGTGTAATTCATAATAAAAAATGTGGATTCAAAATCTGCTTTTCTGATAGAATTGGGATTTGAAGTAAGGCTTAACATTATCTGTTTTTCTTATCAATAGGAAGGAAAATATTGAATTCTGTTTTATTTTGATAACAAAAATTCAAGGAATAGCAATTTCATTGAACATAGGTCTTTCGTAAATAATTCATTTACTTAATTGATCTATTTACTTTTAAAGAAATAAACTGTTACATTATCATCATTAGCCTATGTTAAAAGTATTATACATATATTTACAATTTAAAGATGTATACTTGATAATGACCGTTTTATGCAAATATACTTTTCTTTAACCCTGAATTATAATCCTTTGTTTAATAATATTGGGATTATTGTCACCTTTGAATTGACAGGTATGAGACCAATTAAGGTATTGTTTTATTTCAATTACCTGTGTAGCTGTACATAGGGCAATATGATAAAACATAAAGAAAATTTATCTAATTAGCACATTGGCACAAACAAAAATTATAACAAAGATGTTTTAATTCATATATTTTGTTAAGGATTTTTAAACAATACTATTACAATTTTAGACATGGTTGTTCACTGGTATAACTGAAATACATATAAAATCTGTAAGATGTCAGAAGGACAACAACCAAGCCTCTTTACAAACCTTTATTAAATTGAAGTCAAAATATTTCAAAAGTTAATAATGATAAAAAGTAATGGGCCATAACCAGTGACAAAATGTACATGTATATATGTTGTGAATCTTTGTGGTATATCAAATTGATGAATTTTAAAGTTATAATTGAAATAAAATATCAAACAGTAAAATAACAAAATACTGAACTCTAAGGGAAATTCAAAATGGAAAGTTCCTTATCAAATGGCAAAATCAAAAGCTCAAACACATTAAACAAATGGATAACAACTGTCATATTCCATACTTGGCACAGTTATTTCCTTATGTAGAAAATTATATCAAATAAAATCCTTTCTCAAAAAGTGCTACAGTTATAATCTTTATTCATTAACATCATTCAAATGGGTTATTTTGAAATTCATTGTAATCAGATGTAATCCTGATTACTTGCCAATGTAATCATTAATTTAATCAGTTATTTTGAGAAATGATGTAATCATTAATTTAATTTAATCGTACAATTGGCAAAATAATTGTAATTTAATCAATTACATTGAAAGTAATCGGACCCATCTCTGTTATAGATAGAGATAAACTGTAAACAGCAATAATGTACAGCAAAGTAAGATGTACAAATAAGTCAACATGACCAAAATTGTCAATTGACCCCTTAAGGAGTTATTGCCCTTTATTGTCAATTTTTATAATTTTCATAAATTTTGTAAATTAATGTAAATTTTACTACAAAATATTTTCCACTGTAACTACTGGGCTAAGTTCATTATAGATAGAGATAATTGTAAGCAGCAAGAATGTTCAGTAAAGTAAGATCTACAAACACATCACCATCACCAAAACACAATTTTGTCATGAATCCATCTGTGTCCTTTGTTTAATATGCACATAGACCAAGGTGAGCGACACAGGCTCTTTAGAGCCTCTAGTTTCCATAGCTGAAGTAAGGTCCAAACAATACATATGAACAAAATTTTAGGCCCAGAAAAATGAAAAAGGTCCTAATATAATAAATATTAATTATTACTTCATTACAATTTATTACCTTGGAGTGTATATATTTTAGAAAAAAGACGATCATCTGATAGTTCGCGTACAACAGAATCATCAACTTCATCTACAAAAACTGAGGAAAGTGGTTCATCATTAACTACACCGTCAGGTGTAAATAGACGAACTAAGGTGTTATTCAGCAAAAAAGGTTTTAATTCAAAAAACAATTCACGGTGTTCTAGTCCAGTAACCACACCTAATACACCACCTATCAGTACTCCTACAACTAGGAAGCCAGGCAGGCCACCGAAATCCAAACAAACTAATACAGAGTCGACAGAATCCCCTCAACCGCCTGTACTAGAACCAATGAATATAACGTCTCCAAGGCTGAGAGGTCCAGGTAGTCCTGCAGCCAGAAAGAGATCTGCTAGTGCTATAGCCTCTCCTGATCGAGATTTACGACCGTCTCCACCTAAACGAACTAGTTCTATGGTTGAACCTATATCTCAATTTGCTGATCCTCCTGATTTAACAAAAAAAGACAGTTTCATGAGATATCGAGGACCAGATAATTTAAGAAGTTCTTCGGAATCTGAAAGTTCATCTGTGATAAGTTCAAGTGATGATTCATTATCGGAAAGTTCAAGTGGTTCATCCAGTAGCAATAGTAGATCAGGTAAGACTCCAGGCTTTGCTGTCATTAGTAATGGTAACTAGATTTAGGAAAAAGAACAATACTATTTGAACTAAACTGTAGAAAAATTGTATCAAATATTTGAATTGGAATACCTATGGTTCTGATATACATGGTACAAGTGTAATTTTCTGTTAATTAGGTTATTATTGACTGATGATGACATTTTCACAGATAAAGGACTTGAATTTTAATTTACATAAAGTACAACTGAATTTAAGAAATATCATTTATTTCTGTAACAGGTAGCAACTAAACTGTATTATTATGCTGATTTTTTTTTTCTTAATAGATAGTATACATGTACCTGCAAATCTTAAATTGTACTATGCTATTCCTCTATGATTTTCATTCAATCTAAAAACTATCCTGCACACATCTCCAAGAAATGTTTGGTACAAGTTTTGAATTACAGTTTGAGAGTTTTGTACTATCTTATATCCTAGAACCAGTGTTTATATCTGCATACATGTACTAAGTTTTGTACTTGGAAGCACTTTTTGTATAATGGGCATTTTGCTTCAAATAATGCACAAAGCTATTATTTTGTTTGGCTAGCTTTTTTGAACACTTAATTTTTGCTTGCTTTTTGTATATCTAATGAACCTTCAACTTCATAAGTTCCTAATGAGCTTCCCATATGTAAACCTGTTCTCTTTTCAATATATTATTTTATGTTTTGAAACTAAGATGGAGTCTTTTGTTAAAACTGTTGTCAAGTTGTTATTAAATATTCAATATGATATTTTTTCTCATCTTCATTTGTTTAATTCATAACTTAATACTGTACAATATTGACAGTTTCTGAATGGTTGATTTTGGTGTCTTCATATTCAGCATGTTCAATTAAATGAAAAGACAAACAAAATCCTGTTATTACTCACACATGTAGTCATCTCACATGGTATTTCTGAGGACAGATACAATATAAAGTAATTGTGATTTGGAATTCAAATTATTTATGTAAGTGATCTGTAGCTATCTCTGGACAAAGTAATTTTTCCATTGCTTTAAATCATTTTTATCATGAAAAAAACATTGGAATATTGAAAAATAATGTTGCAGACAACACTTTCATTGATCATTTTTATCTCAAACCAGTTATTGATGGTGAAAAAGATTGAATTTTACAATAACAATATATTATTAAGCTAAAATTCTAAAGTATTTTATACTATAGGTTTATTGCACATATTTTATTCATAGAACTGTTATTCACAGTAGATTTTTTTAGTTTGAAAAAATTGATACACACAGTGCTTTTAGAAATAAATCTAAAGTCTAATATAAATTAGTAATATACTTGATTAAATGTTAATTATTACTTATAAAGTGCTTGGGAGAAGTTGAAGAATCATTAAAATTTAATTGTTGCCTGATTGATGCTTGATGGCTGCTTTATTTTTGTTTATACGTGGATAGATCAAAATTCAAATGGCTTACCAAAGTTGTCTGAGGATGGTGGCACAGAAAGTGATGGATCTAATTCTCCAAGCTCAGCTAGATATGGTAAGAGATTTTTTGGATAGAGTTTTCTTGGTGTGATTCTTGGTGAAAAGCATAAATGCTATCATCATTGTCAATTCACGTCATTAATTCATCATGTTTATTAAAGATATAGGTGATCATCATTTAATTAGGTAAATTATAACGGTGCCATGTCTGTTTTTTAAATCTAAGTCTAAAAGTTAAGTCATAGTGTAATAGATAAGGGGAGATTAAATCATCATCACATTTTCAATATTTCATTGCTTGTACTATCCACACCTTAAAACAAAGACATCATAATCTGTTTGTAGATTGCTTTGCATGGGTTTTTTAAGGTGTTTAACCAGCTTTTCCTGAGTAGACATTTATTTTCTAAATATATCATGCAATACTGTAATTTTTTTATCGCCAGAATTTCGTTGCAGAATGTGAGACATAGGGATGACAATCCCGTGGCGGCGGAACTATTTGTATGAAGCTTTATATTTCAGCAGGTAGAAGACCTGGATGCTTCATACTTGTATACAGATGCCTTATGTTACGAAGTTTCCGTTTTTCATTTGTCCATTGTCTGTGACCTCATTTTTATGGTGCAGCGACTGCATCAAAAAATGTGTAGTTTTTTTTTTTTGTCATTTAAATTTCTCACTTCTTATGAGTAATAGGATAACTATATTTGGTATATATATGGGTTCCTTGCAAGATCTACATGTCTGTTAACCAAGGTTCACTTGACCTCGACCTCATTTCATGGATCAATGATTAGATCCCTTTCTCAGATACTATAAGTAATAGGTCAACTATATGTGGTGTATGTAATTATTGTGAGGTGTACATACATGTCAGTCTGGAAGGTTCATCTGACCTTGACTTCATTTTCATGGTTCATTGGTGAATGATAAGTTTTTATATTTTGGTCTGTTTTTGTCTCGCCTGCAACAAAAGTTGCAGTATGCGAGACATAGGTATTACTATCCGGCGGCTGCGGCGGCGTAATCCATTTGTATAAAGCTTTATATTTCAGAAGGTAGAAGACTTGGATGCTTCATATCTTGTATGCAGATACCTTATGTTACAAAGTTTCTGTCAACCATATGTCCATTGACCTGATTTTCATGGTTCAGCGACTGCTTGAAAATAAATTTGAGTTTTTTTGTCATGTGAATTTCTCACTTGCTATGAGTAATAGGATAACTATATTTGGTATATGGGTTCCTTGCAACGTCTACATGTCCGTCAGACAGAGTTGACCTGACTTCGACCTCATTTCATGGATCAGTGATCAAGGTTAAAGTTACGTGATTAGGTCCGTTTCTTAAATACTATAAGCAGTAGGTCAACTATATTTGGTGTATGGAATGATTGTAATGGATACATGTCAGTCTGGCAGGTTTCATCTGACCTTGACCTCATTTTATGGTTCATTGGTCAATGTTTAGTTTTTGTGTTTTGGTCTGTTTTTCAAGTACTGTAAGCAATAGGTCAACTATATTTGGTGTATGGAATGATTGTACGGTGTACATGTCTGTCTGGCAGGTATCATCTACCCTTGACCTCATTTTATGGTTCATTGGTCAATGTTAAGTTTTGGTGTTTTTGTCTGATTTTCAAGTACTATAAGCAATAGGTCAACTATATTTGGTGTATGGAATGATTGCAAGATGTACATGTCTGTCTTGCAGGTATCATATGACCTTGACCTCATTTTTATGGTTCAATGGACAATGTTAAGTTTTTGTGTTATGGTCTGTTTTCAAATACTTATAGCAATAGGTCAGCTATATTTGGTTTATGGAATAATTGTAAGGTGCACATGGTTGTCTGGTAGGTATAATCTGACCTTGACCTCATTTTCATGGTTCATTGGTCAATGTTAAGTTTTTGTGTTTTGGTTTGTTTTTCAGTTAGCATACGCAATAGGTCAACTATATTTGGTATATAAAAAACTGTAAGGTGTATAATTTTATGTCTGTCTGACACGATTTATCTGACCTTGACCTCATTGTCATAGATCTTTAAAAATGTTAAGTTTCTGTAATGCTTTAAGTAAAACCTTTATCTTTTGAGGCTTTCAACATAAAATCAATGGTCAGTAAAGCAGGCGAGACATTTCAGCGTGTGCAGTCTTGTTCAAATATTATAAGCAATAGGTCAACTATAGTTGGTGTATGGAATGTTGTACATGTCTGTAATGCAGGGGTTTTCTGACTTTGACCTTATTTTCTGGATCATTGATAATGTATAGTTTATATGATACTTGTAGTTCAAACTTCTTTAAGACTTTCAACATGGAATCAATTATGGTCAGTAAAGCAGGCGAGACATTTCATCTGTGCTCTCTTGTTATATTGTATAGATCATTAATAGATGAATTGTTGTTTCAAATTACATGTACTTAAAGAAAAGTCTACACATGGAGAAAAAAACAACAATTGCTTGTATTTAGCATTTATTTTAATTTGGTTTTTTTTCATGTTTTGCTTTAAATGTTGCTCTAAATTGTTTTAAGTATTTAAAATTTTAACGTACATTATACAAGTTGTAGATGCATTAATTATTTGACAACCAGAACATTGATATACTGTATTGTATTGACTAGTTAGTGTGCAACTGATTTTTTCTCATCACTTGGCGTCCGTCATTGTTAACCTTTACAAAAATCTTCTTCTCTGAAACTACTGATCCAAATTCAACCAAACTTGGTCACAATCATCATTAGGATATTTTGTTAAAAAATGCGTCCTATGACCCTGCCTGCCAACTAAGATGGCCGACATGGCTAAAAATAGAACATAGGGTAAAATGCAAGTTTTGTCTATTATCTTGAAAACCACTATAAATAGAGAAAATCTGACAAGGGCAGAAATGTTTGGAATGATGAGATCTACCTATTGTCCATTTACTTCTAAACTGTCAGACGACTTTTTATAGGAGTTATTGCCCTTAAATGACGAATTTTACTAACTTTTAAATTTTTTGCCTATTATTTTTATATAGCAAAAATGATCAGCAAGATAAGTTCTACAAGTAAGTCAACATGGTTGAAATCGTCTGATGACCCCTTATTGGAGTTATTGACCTTTAATGACGATTTTTATTATTTTTTTGTGTTTTGCCTAATATCTGAAAAAGTATAATAGATAGAAACTTAAATAGGCAAAAATGATCAGCAAGACAAGATCTACAAATAAGTTGAATAGTTGAAATCGTCTGACGACCCCTTATTGGAGTTATTGCCCATTAATGATGGTTCTGACCATTTTTTTGCGTGTTTGCCTTATATCTGAAAAACTATAATAGATAGATAGAAACTTAAATAAGCAAAAAAGATCAGCAAGACAAGATCTACAAATAAGTCTACATGGTATAAATTGTCTGATGACCCTTATTGAAGCTGTTCTCTTTAATAACAATTTTATCTTTTTTTTCGTTGTTGCCTACTATCTCAAAAACTATATTAGATAGATAGAAACTTAAATAAGCAAAATGATCAGCAAGACTGGATCAACAAAGAAGAGAATTTTGTCATGAAATCTATTGTAGTCCACAAAGATGGAGAGTATCCATTGTTCAAGATGCACATAGACCTAGGTGAGCGACATAGACTCTTTAGAGTCTTAATTTTTTAAATACAACTCATATTTTTAAACTCTACATGTCCGTCAGACAGAGTTGACCTGACTTGACCTCATTTCATGGATCAGTGATCAAGGTTAAAGTTACGTGATTAGGTCCGTTTCTTAAATACTATAAGCAGTAGGTCAACTATATTTGGTGTATGGAATGATTGTAATGGATACATGTCAGTCTGGCAGGTTTCATCTGACCTTGACCTCATTTTATGGTTCATTGGTCAATGTTTAGTTTTTGTGTTTTGGTCTGTTTTTCAAGTACTGTAAGCAATAGGTCAACTATATTTGGTGTATGGAATGATTGTACGGTGTACATGTCTGTCTGGCAGGTATCATCTACCCTTGACCTCATTTTATGGTTCATTGGTCAATGTTAAGTTTTTGTGTTTTTGTCTGATTTTCAAGTACTATAAGCAATAGGTCAACTATATTTGGTGTATAGAATGATTGTAAGATGTACATGTCTGTCTGGTAGGTATCATCTGACCTTGACCTCATTTTTATGGTTCAATGGTCAATGTTAAGTTTTTGTGTTATGGTCTGTTTTTCAAATACTTTAAGCAATAGGTCAGCTATATTTGGTGTATGGAATAATTGTAAGGTGCACATGTCTGTCTGGCAGGTATCATCTGACCTTGACCTCATTCTCATGGTTCATTGGTCAATGTTAAGTTTTTGTGTTTTGGTCTGTTTTTCAGTTAGCATACGCAATAGGTCAACTATATTTGGTATATAAAAAAACTGTAAGGTGTATAATTTTATGTCTGTCTGACACGATTTATCTGACCTTGACCTCATTGTCATAGATCTTTAAAAATGTTAAGTTTCTGTAATGCTTTTAGTAAAACCTTTATCTTTATGACTTTCAACATAAAATTAATGGTCAGTAAAGCAGGCGAGACATTTCAGCGTGTGCATTCTTGTTCAAATATTATAAGCAATAGGTCAACTATAGTTGGTGTATGGAATGTTGTACATGTCTGTAATGCAGGGGTTTTCTGACTTTGACCTTATTTTTCTGGATCATTGATAATGTATAGTTTATATGATACTTGTAGTTCAAACTTCTTTAAGACTTTCAACATGGAATCAATTATGGTCAGTAAAGCAGGCGAGACATTTCATCTGTGCTCTCTTGTTATATTGTATAGATCATTAATAGATGAATTGTTGTTTCAAATTACATGTACTTAAAGAAAAGTCTACACATGGAGAAAAAAAAACAACAATTGCTTGTATTTAGCATTTATTTTAATTTGATTTTTTTTTCGCATGTTTTGCTTTAAATGTTGCTCTAAATTGTTTTAAGTATTTAAAATTTTAACGTACATTATACAAGTTGTAGATGCATTAATTATTTGACAACCAGAACATTGATATACTGTATTGTATTGACTAGTTAGTGTGCAACTGATTTTTTCTCATCACTTGGCGTCCGTCATTGTTAACCTTTACAAAAATCTTCTTCTCTGAAACTACTGATCCAAATTCAACCAAACTTGGTCACAATCATCATTAGGATATTTTGTTAAAAAATGCGTCCTATGACCCTGCCTGCCAACTAAGATGGCCGACATGGCTAAAGATAGAACATAGGGTAAAATGCAAGTTTTGTCTATTATCTTGAAAACCACTATAAATAGAGAAAATCTGACAAGTGCAGAAATGTTTGGAATGATGAGATCTACCTATTGTCCATTTACTTCTAAACTGTCAGACGACTTTTTATAGGAGTTATTGCCCTTAAATGACGAATTTTACTAACTTTTTAAATTTTTGCCTATTATCTTAAAAATCATAATAGATAGAGGGAAACTATATAGCAAAATTGATCAGCAGGATAAGTTCTACAAAGAAGTCAACATGGTTGAAATCGTCTGATGTCCCCTTATTGGAGTTTTTGCCCTTTAATGACGATTTTGATTAGTTTATTGTGTTTTTGCCTAATATCTGAAAAAGTATAATAGATAAAAACTTAAATAGGCAAAAATGATCAGCAAGACAAGATCTACAAATAAGTTGAATAGTTGAAATCGTCTGACGACCCCTTATTTGAGTTATTACCCATTAAAGATGATTCTGACCATTTTTTTTGCGTTTTTGCCTTATATCTGAAAAACTATAATAGATAGATAGAAACTTAAATAAGCAAAAATAATCAGCAAGACAAGATCTACAAATAAGTCTACATGGTATAAATTGTCTGATGACCCCTTATTGAAGTTGTTCTCTTTAATAACAATTTTTATCATTTTTTTTCGTTGTTGCCTACTATCTGAAAAACTATATTAGATAGATAGAAACTTAAATAAGCAAAAATGATCAGCAAGACTGGATCAACAAAGAAGAGAATTTTGTCATGAAATCTATTGTAGTCCACAAAGATGGAGAGTATCCATTGTTCAAGATGCACATAGACCTAGGTGAGCGACATAGACTCTTTAGAGTCTCTAGTTTTTTTTTAAATACAACTCATATTTTTTAAACTGAAATTATACAGATAAATATATTAAAATAACTAATCGAGGTTTTTTTTTGTGGATTATATATGTATGTGCCTAATACTGGTTTAAATTTGCTGATTAAATATGAAATGATTGTGTATAAATATATAACATTTACACTTACAATACATTGCATGAATTTAGTAACATAATATCATGTGTGTCCTAATATACTGAATGAGTTATGATATAACCTCAATGACTCTGTGTAAAGTTTTCAAATAGAAATACAAATTGTTTCTTTAAATTAGGTAAGAAATTTTTAATTCAAAAGATCAAAAATAAACAAGGTTAAAAGCTAGGTCAAGTAGTTGCAAATTTGACTGGTAACTTAGATTGGTCTTCAAGTCAAACAAAATACCAAATTTGCTGTCAGTTTTACTACTTGTTCCAATTTGGAGTTAATATTTTTTGGAAGAATTTCTTATAATTATGAGTTTATTTACCTCCTTTGCTAGAAATTGTTGATACTACAAATCATTATGGTTATTTATATATCCTTTTAGTTTTTGAATTAGTATAGAAACCATATGTGTATATGATTGCTAACACAATGACTATGTATATTGATAACCAGCACCTTGTTTCATTTTCTCCTTGCAGTGCTTTCCCAAGCTAGTGATAGACAGCTGTTACCAGAAGATATCAAATAATCCGAAATTTATGCCAGCAAAATGTTTGATAGAAATTAAATAAAAGTGATATTTTCTATGAGCAAGCTGGCTGATCCTTCAATAAGAAAATCTCCTTGTTAGTGCTCTTGTCATTTGTGCAATCGGTTTTGTGTCATTTATTATAAAATGGCTTATTTGGTGCTGTTTTTTTTTTTATAAAAAATATATGTATGAATATTAAAATCAGAGCACCCAAACTTGGATGTTTTCTTTGTAAATGGGAAATCACTGCTTTGCAAATGTATATTTTATAATATAAATTCAGGGAGAAATATTTTTATTTATCTTTGTTGATGTTCTTTTTATAATGTTTGAATTAATTTGTTTCATTTGATAAAAGCAGTGATTAAAATTGTTGAATGTATTTCTCCTTGTGTGGTACTAATTGTAGCAACCATTATAACCTCAGCTTCAAAGGCAGTTGGTGAATCTAGCTTGCATGAATGTTTAACTTTCCCTGCATGCACAAATAGAACCAGCCAGCATGTTAAGCTTGCTTGTGAAGCAGAATATGCGGAAATTTTTCTTTCGGATGATAAGAACTTGTGTCTGAAAAACAATAAAATTAAAAAAGTTGTGAATTCATCTGAACCTTTTGTTAGAATAAATCGAAGTCATGTGGCAAAAATTTCTTCTGTCATGCCTATGGTCCAGCAAAAAAGAAATAAATCTGCACAAGAAACAGAAATGAAGCACTGTGAATCAACTTATGTATTGAGACATAAAATCAACAGCGTTACAGAAATGTTGGAATGTCTCCGTGATGACAGAAATGAGATAGGTATAGACATACTTTGGCATGCTTTTACTCAGGTTGTTAGCTTGTGTTTTGTTTGTTGTGGGTTTTAAACTTTTTAATTGAACTTTGTTGATCAAAGTATTAAAACATTCTGTACTAATTATTTATATTTAAGAGAGAGAAAGACGGTTTTAAATCGAGTACAAAAATACAGATTATTTTGAAAGCAGTTATTTAACTGTACAGTGTAGCTGACTTTTTTTTATTGTTGATGTTTTTATATCTTATTTCCAAATAAAATCCTGAAAATAATATAGAAACTCTTTTAGTTATTATAGATATAGAATTTTTAAATAGGAAGTCCATGAATTCTGACAAATTGTTATTATCATTTATTGAAAAGAAAGGTCATCAAATGCACAGATCATTACAAGCACTCATTTCATCAATATATTGTAAAATGGAAATTTATGCTACTTTTTATTATTGTGACATTTGTGAGAGAATTTCTATCACATTAATCAAAAGTTCTGTTTTAAATTTTGATTGAACTATTTGTATGCAGGATTTCCTGCAATTGTATGGAATAATCTCACATTTTTGTAACAATGATAAATGCAAACAATAATTTCTGAATTTACTATATATGACCATGCATCAGAACTTCAAAACTCAAACATGTAATGCAAATGTTCAGGGTTAGAAAATAGAAATTGCCCACCTGCTAGCAATAACAAGATGGAAATTTGCATACATATAGCCTGTCAAATTCAGAAATACTTGCCGATAAGGCATATTAAATTACTGCAACATGTTTGATTTCCTTGATTTCTGTTGTATAAATATTAACAAAAATACCCTGTCATTCATTTGTATGTTTCCAATGCAATAAGAAATTGCATGAATTATATAACGGCATGTTATTGCATGTTAAATGTTAATACAGTAACGATATTTATTGCATGACTTGCTAATGATTTTACATGTGATAAACCTGTAACTCCAGTAATCTAAGTATGTTTTGTATCTTTGTAGTGGCAGTCACTTGTTTCAGAGGTTGTCTCCTGAAATAACTCTTTTCTTGCATACAGACCATCAATCCCTGTATAAAGAAAACAGAATTTTGTCAATAGTTTAGGCATAATGCACATTTTATGTAGCCTTTAAGATTATGCTTTTACCTTGATAGTTGTTTAAAGGTTTTCACTTGTCTTTTCAGAAATTGTATTAAACCAGTACTGTTCCATTTCAGTGCTTAAGTAGTAATTGTACTCATATACTGCAGGTGAGAGCTGGTTAGCTATGCTATTATTTCAAGTGTGATGCAGGAAGTTTTCTTGGAAGTACCAGAAGAATGTCACTTTGATTTTTACTTTGTTCCTCATTCTGTTGATGACAAGACAATAGTTGGAAATATCTATCTTCAAAGGATACCATTATAATCTAGACTGAAGTATTATGACTTTTTATTTGTTTGATATTAGGCTTTGGTAAAATAGATTCATTTTCATTTTCTTAATAATTATTTTTTTCTTCAGGGAGGGCAAGAAGAAGTACAAGCTGTGATTCAGAAGAACTGATACCATTGGAGCCTCTTGATTTGGTTTGGGCGAAATGTAGAGGCTACCCATGGTACCCTGCTCTTGTAAGTTATTTTCAAATATTTTTTGACTTTGTTTGACAAAGTCAAAAACCAGCTAAAAATAAGTATGGTGAATTTGGGAGGCAGGTGGGGAAAAGGGGTTAATTTATTTGTCTAACTGACTCCTCCTACATATAGTTTTCAACCCAGATCCCCCTGGTACTTCACAGAAGTATTGCACACATGTTGAAGTTGTGCACCTGCTATTATGGAATTGTTTGAGGGATTTTCCCCTTTTTTCTAGACTTTAGAACTTAATCATATTTCAGTTAAATTTACGTAAGATGGTACCATTTTGTGCAGTTTTCAACTCATAATTTCACAGAAAGATTGCACACCTGTCTAAAGTTAGGAAAATTTATATGTTGCTGTGGCCTTATAAGGTTTTGTGTTAAAGGGTTGCTGTGACATTGATTTAATCCTGATCTCTATTTATGTTTTTTTTACAGATAATAAATCCCAAAATGCCCAAGACTGGTTATTTCCATAATGGAGTTCCTATTCCAGTCCCACCAGAGGATGTTTTACTTCTTCAGAGAAAATATGATGAACATGTCTACCTCATCCTCTTCTTTGATACAAAACGTACATGGTAGGTAACTATATAACACTGCATAACACACAGGATGGTATATGATAAGACGGCAAACTGTCAACATAACACAAGGTACATAGTAGGTACTGTTGGAAACTATCAGTTTGAGTTGGTCTGTAGAGAGCAGAATGAGAGAATTCATTAAACATTAATATAGTTGACATTATTGTGTATTTCAACTGTTATTACATACCTTTTGGTTGTCCTCTGTAACCTAAAGTAACTCTTCCCTGTTTTTGGACAGGTCTGTATGGTCAATGATGACGACATACATTCAAGGAATGATGACAAAAAAATGGACTATTACATAGGTTAATTATGAAAATTTATTTTAATTCCCCAATTAGTTGTTGTTGGCAATATATAAAAAATACACAGTTTTCGATGTGTGCTCTTGTCTGTTTTTTTATAAAATAACACATAATATCATTATTTGCTGGTTAGTGCTACAATATAGTTATAATAATATAAGGGGATCATGTATTTTTATACGACCGCAGTCATATATTGCTATCTCGTCATCGTCGTCGTCATCCAAAGACATTTGGTTTCCGGACAATAACTTTAGTTTAAGTTTATGGATCTCTATGAAATTTAATCAAAAGGTTCAATACCACAAAAGGAAGGCTGGGATTGTTTTTGGGGGTGATGGTCCCAACCGTTTAGGAATTAGGGCCAAAAAGGGGTCCAAAACAAGCATTTTTCTAGTTTCAGGACAATAACTTGTGTATAAGTATTTTGATTGCTCTGAAATTGTACCACAAGGTTCAATACCACAAGTAGAAGGTTGCGATTCAGTTTGGGGGTAATTGCCTAAACAGTTCAGGAATTAGGGGCCAGAAAGAGTCTAAAACAAGCATTTTTCTAGTTTTCAGACAATAACTTGTGTTTAAGTGTATGGATGTCTCTTAAATTGTACCACATTTTACAAAAAGAAAATTTCTTCAAATATTATTTATTTTGGAGGGGAGCAATTTTTTTTCCTGAAGATTTAAGAAATTAAAAAGGAAATTTCTTCAAATATTATTTTTTTTGGAGGGGTAAAAAAAATTATTTGGGGGAGGGAATTTTTTCCTCAAGATTTAAAAAATTGCCAATTTTCCAAAGAAAAATTGGGGATCACAATTTATTTTGCTAATTCTTTGTATATAGTCTGAAAACAGATTTACTAAATATTGCGCAACAGCACAGTGTATTGCACAACAGCAAGAAATCTTCAATTGAATATAAATTCAAATCATATAACCAATTTCAAGTTCTTTGACTACATTTATTCTGTGTCAGAAACCTATAATGTGTCAAATATTTAATTACAATCCAAATTCAGACCTGTATCAAGCTTGAATATTGTGTCCATTTTTGCCCCAACTGTTCAGGGTTGGACCTCTGCGGTGGTATCCAGCTGTGCTCTGCGAAGCAGTTTATTTTTGTTTGGCAGGAATATAAAAAAAGAAACCAGATACTACAATTTTATTTTTGTCTGAAAATCTTGTCTTCAGATCTGTTATATAAACAATTTATTTTAAAAATTCTTGCCTAATTAAAAATTAAACATCACTTTAGAAGGAATAAAAGATTTTATTATGCTGATTAAATCATTAAAACAACCTTTGGATAAAAATTATATGGCTAGTGGACTTGTATCATTTAATGTTTTTTTTTTATTTTAGGCAGTGGCTTCCAAGAAACAAGTTAGAACCTTTAGGTGTAGACTCTGGCTTAGACAAAGCCAAGTTATTAGAAAACAGAAAACCCAATGTGAGGAAGGCTGTGCAACGGGCTTATGAGAAGGCTATTTTACATCGGTGTAGTGTGACAGGAGAACCAAACCCTCTCTCTGGAGACTCAGAAATTGATGAAATCGAATGAAATCCCTCTTTTCTTGCTGTTCCTAACCTTTTCACTGACCAAATCATTCACTTTTTTAGTTAAATTATCTATCATTATTTTTCTTGATCAATGATAACTGTGTTAGAAGTGTCTGAATTTCTGCTTAAAAACCTGTAGTTACATTTATTTATGATAAATCCCAGGATGGATATTTTTTTTATCAAAAGCAGGTTGATTGTACTTGCAGTATTTTCAACATTATATGTAGGAAATGATTTTTTTGTAAAACATGTCAGTGTTTTCCTTAGAAGCTGGTAAATAGCCTTCAACTTCATGATTTTGACAGTGTGAATTAATAAAAGTAAACTTTTAATACTTCACTATTGATGCCCTGTCTTCTGCTTTGTTAAATCAGCCTGCTTCTTATATTTAAGGAAAACAGCGCATGTAAAAGATGTTTTCCATAAAGTCTCACAGATTCTCTCACTGAAAAGATATGTGTAAAAATTTGTTGTAAAACAGCTTTTGACTGTATTTCAGCTGTTTGTTGAAAGTTAAATCTGAAAGTACAAAGGGACACAATAAGTTATGAAATTTAAAAAAAGTTGATAGTTCTCAAGATTCAAATGCTCTATTATAAACTGTTAGGTAAATATAAAATTACACAGCATATTTAAAACAGTTAAAAAAAAATAAATAATCAAAAATCCACTTTGTTAAGTAACATTGTGCATCTTCAGAATGGCAGCATATGTTAGAAGGTTGATACAATTTTTAGAAATTGGAAAATTTTTAATTTTGAAGACTTTCATACTATTTGATTGTAGACTTAAAATGATTAATTGTATACAAAAAGTTACAAATTGTGTAAGAAGTTATTTTTGAAGAGTTTGAAGTTTTAAATTGTTTTAAATGTTGAGATGTTTCCTATGTGTATATGTTTTAATGTTAGTGATGTTAGGTACCAGGGTGATATAAGCCTTTGTTTTTATATACTGTTAGATTTTATGGTATATATTTATTGTCAAGTTTAAATACTCTTTTTTTTATGAAAGCTGACACTGTCATACTTATTAATTGAGTGCAGTATGGAAAGACTTATGTGTTTATGTTTTTGAGCAATCTGAATATCTGTATATTGGATGAAATTTTGCAAGAGTGCTATTATTTATGCAATTTTTGTACAGATGTTATTCTCATTTAACTTATCAATAATTAGTCCTCGTGTGATACTGTTAACTTAACTGTGATAGTATCCTTTAGGGAAAAAATGAATTCAGTTACAAAAGAATTATTTGAAAACTTTGGATATAGAAAATTGTACTGATTAAAAGCAGCAGGGTAGAGGTGACTTCAGTTTAAAAACGAAATAGTGCAATAAATTTTTGATATTCTGTCCAGGCTCACTAAAAAAATATTTTCAAAAATGGGAAATGTAAGCAATTTTTATATGTTTTTATTCTAAGCTAACTAAAACATATATTAAAAACTGGGAAATGTTGTAAACTCACATATTGTGCTTGTCGCTACCCATACTTGAATAAAATGTTACATTGTTGAATTAATTTAAGTGTGCAATTTAGTCCATATATCTATTGTGATAATAGTAGTATTACAAAGTGATAATAATAAAGACTATTTTGCATTAAATATTTTTATGAATTCTTAAAAAAACAATCTACTGCCAACACTTTGTTTATTGCATTTGTCTCAATGTTTTTTTGAAAATTCACAGTAAACAATAAAATTTCTACTTTCATAATTATTTGTAATGCATTGCCATATTTTGAAAATGATAAGCATTGTAAATACTCTGTTGTATCAACCATAATAAATTAACTTCCACTTTCTTATTGCTTATTTATGACAGTGTGTATTGTTTGTGAATTAATAATAGCACTCACTTTCTCTTAACCCAAAAAAGGAAGGAAAAAAAAAAACAACAAACAAACAAACAAATAAAAAATTTAAAAACTTTAGCATGGTTGCTATTGTTAGTCAATGACATTATCAGTGGCGGATCCAGGGGGTTGGAACCCCACCCCTTTTTTTTTTTTTTTACGATCAATGCATTTGAATAGGGACATATAGTTGGAACCCAACCTTAATCCTAGGTTGGGAACCCCCCTTTTAAAAATGGCTGGATCCGCCCCTGATTATGAAGACTCCTTAACTTAGGAACATATAGTCTTATCTTTCAGAAAGTGGAGTGTTTCAAAATGTTTTGCCTTGAATATTTGAATAAACAGGTCAGTTGTGATATTTTTCATTATGATGCTGTATATGTTCAGGACAAAAGTCCCTTTAACCAGTCATATTTTAGATTTCAGTTGCAATTTCTGCCCACTGGAGTGATGTCAGATTCTATATAAATACATGCAGTGAGAAGTAAACAAGTTGAGTAAAAGGCAGTGACAATGTTTGCATGGCACAGTGTTCTTGAATAAATATCAAAAAGATGAAACATAATTCCAAAAAGGGCTACCATTTAAGCTCACCTAATCTAAAGGGCCTTTCAAAAAGTTTGTAAACTACTGTCATAACTTATCTGTTGTCTGTTGAAAGATCTAAACTTCAAAATATTCTTTTATCAACTGGTATAATTCTTATAAGGTTCATTACAGAAGAAACTGTGACATCAAACTCAATTTATAATATAGGAACATATGGATAAGAATTTAGACAATATCCTTACCAAACTTGGTTTGATAATGCCCCACTAGATGAAGACTCCTATTGATTTTGAAGTCAAAGGTCAAGTTCACAGCAGCAATTAATAGATTGAAATTGGTCAAAATTTTGGTTTTTTGATGACATGTCCAACCTTAAAACTTAACAAGACCAAGATTGATTTTGGGGTCATTTGACCTATGCTCAAGGTCACAGTACCTATAAATATACTAAAAGTTTTGAGAAAAGATTCATTTCGAGACCATATTTATTTGATTCATTAATCAGATCTGTACCACCTGTGGTCGACAAAGGGCTTTGGGATAAATAAAAAAAAGACCCTATTGATTTTGAGCTGACTTGGTCAATGTCAATGTTACTGCAGCAAGTAACACAATGAAGGGTGATGGTATGGTAAGCCCACATATTTAGCCCCTTGATTTCGATATTCCAAAAAGCATTTGAATCTATCAAATAAATTATTTACATCCTAAAGATGTTCACAAGACATTAGTCTATCAGATATCAGTATTTATATTTTTGAAGTGAGTTACATGATTGCTTTAGGGTGTCAAACTTCTAGCATTTCATGCAAAACTGCAAAACTTGGATCAAATTAGAAAAACAATCGGGTATGTCCCAATGTAGGGGAAACCTTACAAACTTAACACTTTTGGGAATGTTGTATTAGCTTATGATTTTGAAAATTTTTTTGGCTTGTCATTCCAGAGTTATTAGATAAGTTTTGAACAGTCATATTTGACGTGTTTGTACTCGCTGTATGTTTTTCTACAAAGCCATTTTATTTGCTTTTAATTAAATGCCTTCTCAATATTCTTTTTTTTTATGAATGAGCTTGCTGATCTTAATTCAGTTCTTGATCGACACATTGCAGTTCTGGCACTCTGCTTTCCTTCAGTATTGATGCAAATGCTACACTTACTCCCTGTGTTATTTATGTCTTCGTTGAAATGGACCATGCATATTTGCTCCTGATATTAATAAAATCCAGCAGGTGCCCCTCTCTATTAAATCTGGCAAAAACTAGCATGCCGACATGATTGTCTTTTCATACCTTGTCTGCGTGAGCTACTTTTATCAATCTTTGAGGGAACTTTATCTGAATAGATTTATGTAGCACCTCTGCTGATTGGTAATTTTAACCTGAGACTATTAATACTTATGTCAGATTCCTGTCCCTTTCGTCCATATTAACCCATGAAGCAGTTTGTGAAATATTGGTATTACTACCAGTATATTATAAATATGTTTAAAGGCCAGTTCTTACCAAATATTACCAGCCAGAAAATTCATACAAGGTTTCCATCACCTGTCTGCGTGTTGTTGGTAGGGTTGATATGTCTGATTGAACACTCTTTTGAAGTTGACAATGCCCAATTTCTTGACCCTTGCAAGGAAATAAAAGTTGCTCAGTGATTTCAGTACAACTTTTTAGAAACCTACATTTCGTTTGAGTTATGTCTGCTATCTGTTGTGTAGTAGACCCACAGTTTTCTTTTGTAATTTTGAGACTAAGTTCTAATTTGAAAGGTTCTACTTTTTGTTTTCTTATTGTTCAAAAGCTTGACGTATGGTTTAAAGAAAATGGCTTTAATTTTGTTGTGCGGAATCTGTGCTACTGCTGTACCACCGAAATATATTCTTTACACTGTCAGCAAGCCAATGCCACGAGGAAAGCACCATTTCGAGTCTGCTTTATTAGACACTGGACAGTGGGTGAGTTCGACTCCTTAAAGACTTGTCTTTTGCTTTCTGAAATTTGTAGAAAAAAAGGATATTGGTTATCCATCCATGTATTTGTTTCAATACTATACGGAAATCATCTATTTGATTGTTTACTAGTCTGCGTGGAAAGACAGGCTTTGGTTCCATGTGCAATTACTATACTTCTCTGTTGTTTGGCTGATAGATTGTTGGGATTGAAATTGCAGGCGTTCGAGAATGGTGTAACTATGGAATTCGAACTCTACAAAATTTCTTAATAGTTCCAGTTGTGAATAAAAGGAGATTCGTCAATGAGACAGCAACCGAACGACACTAAAACCTAAATAGGCATAATTCTCTCACTAAATAATTCAAAATTTGGTGACTGTGGAACACATCTATTCCATCGAACTTGAGATAAAGGATACAACAGATACAGTGAAGTCTGCCTCATATCTTGACTTACATCTAGAAATTGACAATGATTGAGGGTCGGTTGAAAACAAAACTTTACAACAAAAGAAATGATTTCAGCTTCCCAATTATGAACTTTCTATTTCTATGTAGCAACATTCCAGCAACGCCTGCATACGGAGTATATATCTCTCAGTTGATACAATATTCCAGGGCTTGTATTTCCTATCATGATTTCACAAGGAAGCTACTTTGTATTAAACCAAGAGTTCCAAGTGGTGAAGTTGAAATCATCCATTCGGAAAATTTACGGACGCCATCACGAGTTGGTTGGCCGTTATGGAATATCCGTTTCACAGATGATAGCGGATATGTTCCTAATGTCGTAACTACAATCCCGTCCCCTTTTCCCGAATGTGACATACCGAATTAGACTTATTACCGGGTTTGTACTAACATGAGCAACACAACTGGTGCCACATATCTGCTTACCCTTCCGGAGCACCTGAGATCACCCCTAGTTTTTAGTGGAGTTCGTGTTGCTCAGTCTTTAGCTTTCTATGTTGTGTTTTGTGTACTATTGTTTGTCGGTCTTTTTCTTTTTTAACCGTGGTGTTGTCCGTTTATTTTCGACTTATGAGTTTGAATGTCCCTCTGGTATCTTTCGCCTCTCTCTCTTCTTCAACATACAGTCTTCTACAATTGACGAGTTTGTAGATTCAGATTCAATATTTTATTTTAGTCTCACCACATACAAACATAAAATGAGATTCACATAAATAAACATAAAACATTAAAACATTTGCATTGTATGCACCAATCTTAAAAAGATTTATGAGAGACTTTTATGACACAATATATACAAATAAACACATTTTTACACATTTATATTTAAAATTTACAGTATACATTTATACTAAATGAGAGTAAAACATTTGTTTTTTAAGAACTAGTGAAATAAAATACTGTTTCTTCTTAATAAAATACTGTTGCAGGTTTTGGCAACTATAGCAGCAACATTGTCGTTACTAAATAAAAATATAAATTTTTCACTATCTGATAATAGGTTAAAACGTTCATTAAAATGTAAAGCTTCGTGTATACAATATGCTAAGCCCTAAATCCGCCAGAGTTGCATGTAAATGCATCCAACAGAGACTATCAAAGATCTGCCAGCAACATCAAATTACGAGTATATAAGAAAAAAGATACAACTAGAGACATCACTTACGAGGTTCCTGACTTTCGAAAGACTTAAACTAGCATGTTAAAGAGAGGCGGACATTCAAACTCATAAGTCGAAAACAAACTGACAACATCATGGCAAAAAAAAAGACTTGAAAAAGACCAAAAAAATAAAAACAACAGTATACAAAACACAACATAAAACTAACTGAAAGACTGAGCAACACGAACCCCGCAAAAACCGGGGGTGAATACAGGTGCTCCGGAAGGGTAAGCGGATCCTGCTCCACATGTGGCACCTGTCGTGTTGCTCATGTAAGTACAACCCAGGTGATAAGTCTAATTCAGTAGATCACATTCGAGGAAAAAGGAAGACGGGATTGGGGTTACAACCTTCGGAACATATCCGTCGATATACCATACCGGTCAACCATCTCGTGATGGTGTCCGTAAATTTTTCGAAGGGATGATTTCAACTTCACCATTTTGAACTCTTGGTTTAATAGCTTCCTTGTGAGCAGTAACCTATCAAGGAAATCATGATAGGAAACGCAAGCCCTGGAATACCGTTTCAACTGGGAGATATATACTCAATATATAGGCGCTGCTGGAATGTTGCTACATAGAAATGGGAAAGTTCACAATTGGGAAGCTGTAATCATCTCTTTTGTTGTAAAGTTTTGTTCTCAACCGACCATCATTGTCAATTTCTATATGTGAGTCAATATATGAGGTAGAATTAACTGTACCTGTTGTATTCTTTGTCTCAAGTTCGTTGGTATAGATGCGTTTAGCATAGTCCCCAAACTTGGAATTATTTAGTGAGATGAAATCATCTGTATAGAGGAATGTGAAGTCAATTTCTATATGTGAGTCAATATATGAGGTAGAATTAACTGTACCTGTTGTATTCTTTGTCTCAAGTTCGTTGGTATAGATGCGTCCAGCATAGTCCCCAAACTTGGAATTATTTAGTGAGATGAAATCATTTGTATAGAGGAATGTGAAGTTAAAGGATAATGCATTTTTATAATGTTAGTTTTAGAAAATTTTGAAGCCCGGGTTTGATTGCTAATAAAATTATTGTTAATAATTTTAGAAAGAGGTTTCGTGGAGCACTTGGAAGACTCAGCAATATAACGTTGTTTGTAAGTACACTTATGTAATTTAGGTATCCAATACAGTGAAGTAAGATCATGTTGTTCTTTTTAGGTTGAAATTCCAAACGAACATAGATCAGGCCTGTGATTATCCAGGATTTCCTCCTTGGTATGTGTCGGTGGGAGTTTATGTTGCGTTTCCAAGTGAATTGGCAATACCTTATTCATTTATCAAGCAGTTTATGTAATGTGAAACGATGTTGTTTGGGGCTTTATCTGCGGGGACAACATATATTTGTCTTGGAAGGTCTTTAAAGATTGATGTAGCATGTGTATTCAAAGAAACATTCATTTTTTTAGTCCTGATTTGTATCTACGACCTCACAGCCTTTATCCATTCGAAAAGAGTATCTACGCCTTTTTTCTAGCGTTCAACCCATTGCTTGGCATAATCCTCGACTGAATCTATCAGTATTTTGATGTTGCTTTTCCAAATGGTGGATTTAGGCTCACGATATTTCGGGCCTTTGGATAATACATTTCGCAAGGGAAGTGTTTTTGGGAATGTTTAGGTCACCAGTAATAACGTTGCCAGTCGAATCAGGAAGTTTAGACTTGAAGTAGTCCATATGAGATTCCTGCAACACGTCTTTGTAATCGAAAATTTTAGTTGCAATTGGTTTAATTAGCCTAGACCATAAGCCTATCCTGTTAACATCGATCAGTGGACTATAAAAAAGGGTAAAACATAACACACACAGAAAGCAGTACAGAAAAGTCCCTATCTCTAAATAATACTGGTATAAAAGACATATCACAAATAAGTACATCATCAAATAATTATGAAGTTACTGAAAACCAGCTTTGAATACTTTACCTGCTACATCTACCTGACGGTTACAAGTTTACATTTGAATCGACTATATATATATATATATATATATATATATAAGTCTAAAATTTGCACAACGATACTAATATAAGATGGTATTATACGAAGATGTTGTTATTAAATCGATTTAATAACAACATCTTCGTATAATACCATCTTATATTAGTATCGTTGTGCAAATTTTAACTTATATAATTTTTCCTTATCTGCACAGTATCGTCTATTCTAGACGATCCGGTACATAGTAAATTTGCTGGTTGGTCCTTTTATAGACTTCTATATATATATATATATATATATATATATATATATATATATATACATTCAGTTTTGAAAGTGTTTAGTAGAAGCGCATTTTCTATCTAATAATTTTCTGTCCTTTGGTAAGAACACAATGTATCATTCTCGATGTTCCTTTACATCAAACCTTATTATGGCAAGCCGTTCTCGTCAAAACTATGTTTAAACCATTTTCGAAAATTTACACACTGAGAATTAAAAAAAAACACACTGAGATTAAAAACCTAAAACACACACTGAGAATTAAAATTACACACTAAGATTTCATAAAACGCACTGAGATTACAAAATGAAAACACACACTGAGAATTGAAAATTACACAATGAGATTTCAAAAGACACACTGAGATGAAATAAACTGAAAACACACACTGAGAATTTGAAATTACACACTGAGAATTTAAAATTACACACTGAGATTTGTGCGCACTTTTTGCGCACATATCTAATTAGCATAATTAATCTGAATCTATTACAAGCTTAAAACAACTAGGGACAGAACTCGTTAGTCCTTCAATTAGGCGCTAAATGTTTTATAAAAACACTAAAAATACAACTAATAGAAAACTACGTTATTAAAGACCAATAGAACAAGAAAAGACCCACTTACTCTCATTACAAAATAACCTAATGGTGAAAAACTTTATTAAAATTATAAGAAAACATTGGAACAATCTGCAAAAATACAAACAATGCAGTGAATTTTTTTTCCCAAGTGCCTATTATAGCATATATGCGTAACAAAAATATAAAAGATTACCTTGCGAAATCAGGGTAACAGTTGAAAGACTTTTGAAAAGGACATGCTTAAACAGTTTTAAGCAAAAATCCCGATATACTGTTAGTAATAATCTGAATTATAGGCAAAACACTTATGAATACGAGTTAGCAAAAAAAAATTGTTAAGTCTTGAAATTTATTACGAATGTTGGTTGTAGGAACCGCATTTCATTATAATGACAAGAGTTCGGGAGACAAAGATATTAATCTGTTGAATTATTCATCTCATGAATATTCATTAGTAATTGCATATTAATCTCAGTGTGTATTTTGAAATCTCATTGTGTAATTAACAATTCTCAGTGTGTGTTTTCAATTTATTTCATCTCAGTGTGCCTTTTAAAATCTCAGTGTGTAATTTTAAATTCTCAGTGTGTGTTTTCATATTTTAAATCTCAGTGTGTAATTATAAAATGTCAGTGTGTAATTTCGATTCTCAGTGTGTAATTTCAATTTCCCAGTGTGTTATTTAAGGTTCTTAAATTTCAGTGTGATTTTTAAATTCTCAGTGTGTAATTTTTCGAAAAATGGTTTAAACATAGTTTTGACGAGAACGGCTTGCCATACCTTATACTTATACCCCATGCATAGCTTTGATTCCTTTGCCGGATTCGTCAATGTTTTTGATTCTTTTCGGTTATGTTTTTGATACTTGTCTTCAGATGGCGATATCGACAGCTGAATTGTAATGAATTTATTTTTACATCGTATTTTGTACAAGGCAATTTTCATATTACTGTATTCTTTAAAATAACAAATTGCATTTGGTTGTATAGCGTTGACATTGTACTAAAAATGACTACTATTAACTAGGTAGACATGTCAAACATGGTAACATACAACGACCGTAAAGGTGCATAGACCACAGTACAAACATCCATAGGATGCGAACTGGTTCATATTTTATACTGCATGGGAAAACATGGTTTATTTAAGGGGATCTGGATGGGGTAACAGAATAGACAATAATGTGCAAAGAAATAAAGAATAGAGAAAATTGGCTAAAAATAAACAAATAGAGAATAATGGGTGCTAAAATGTATAGGCTAATTAATTGTGTAAAAATAAAGAATACAGTAAAAAAGTACTGATTACAGAAATAAATGATTAACAGAATAATGTAATTCTGCACTCTCTGCAATGTACATAAAGTTAATAATGGATAGTAATATATGATTATAACGGAAAACATTTTATTGAATATTTTCCCATAAGAAATATTTATCATGACATTGTCTATAACATGGTGTTTCCACAGGAACATGCATCTGTAATATGGAACAAATATATATTGACAATACATGACAATTTCCGAGGAATCATGGCGTCCACTATTTTCAGCAGACAAAGTAATGTTTTATGGAGGGTCGTCCATTTCCCTGCTCATATAAGACAACTAAGGCTCTCAAAACAGGATTCTTAACATGTTTATTTTTTCTTACACAAGCTAGTTAGTTTAAACAGTTGATATCGCCATTTCGGGTTTTCTAGCACACATTGTATAAAAATAACGCATTGCCAAGGATAACACAAACGCCCAACCACGTTATTGTGACACTTCAAACAGTGATTTGGAGTTTTCGTTTTGGATGTAAGATGCCAATTTCATAAGGATTATGCTTCGTGGGAATTAGATCCAGATTGTACTTACGAATTGCACCACATAAAACATAACTTTGTCTGCTGATAATAGCGGACAAAATGATTCCTTGGAAATTGTTTAACTTGTAAGTGTCAACATATATTTATTTCTTATACCCTTAATTCTCCAAAATCCGTTTTTTTTTTTCTATAAATTTCAATTATTTTGCGTTTTCTGTGATATATTAATATAACCTGGGAACAGTATATCTAATATATAGATATACTGTTCCCAGGTTATATTAATATATCACAGAAAAACGCGAAAATATATATGTTCCTGATATAACAAATACTAGAAATAACATATAATTATCTGTAATGTATTTTAAATGGTAAATACATGTTATTTCTGGTATATTTATGTTATTATATCACAGAAAAACAAGAAAATAATTGAAATTGAAATAAAACAAACCGGATTCTGGAAAAAAAAGGGGGAGTGCTAAAATAAAATTATCCTGTCCCCAAGTACCTATGTTTTTTCAACATAACTGTAATAAAACATTCCAACTTCACATCGGAGGAATAAGATTTTCTTTTTATTTCAAAGTTGTTTCCAATTTTTACTAACTTCCAAAAGGATAAATTTTCAAGTTCCACTTACCTTCAGCAGTAGGGATGATATAAGGATAATATCTAAAGACTCTATGAGACTTGAGCCTTTTGTCGGTTAGTAAATATATAAACTATATGACCCCTGCATTCTATTTTACACATAAATAACAACATTTACTAATAGAAACCAATAACTTGGGTCCTTAACAAGACTTTAAATTTCAACAATAAATTTAATGTATGGAACCCCACGTGATTGTTAGAACTTTTTATCATTATTGACATAAACAATCCCAATCACATTAATTATTTTTAAACTATTGGACACTCTAAACACAGTAATTAAAGTTTTATCCATTTTAAAAATATAATGTTTTGAGCTTATGTCAGTCTGTTATGTACAGTGTATATACAAGTTTTACCATTTTATCCTTTTTATACTTATTATTTTATTTTATTTTATTCTAACACAGATAAATATCTTAATCTAATAACAAATTTTTAAAGTAACGTATTTTTAAAAATATGAACTAAAATATTTTCAAACTAATGCAGTGACCCTGCAAATAGGGTGGACTTCCGTAAGAAAAAGAACAGGGCGGATCCAGCCATTTTAAAAGGTGTGTGGGGGGTCCCAACCCAGGATAAAGGGGAGTTCCAACTATGTGTCCCCATTCAAATGCATTGATCGTCCAAAAAAAGGGGGGGTTCCAACCCCCGGAACCCCCCTCTGGATCCGCCACTGAAGAAGTAGATGATGAGGGCGTATGCCACCCTCCTCCCTTTGATTGGAAATATAATTTTTCAGCATAAAATCGTTCAAAAAAAAATTCAGGGGCGGATCCAGCCATTTTTAAAAGGGGGTTCCCAACCCAGGATAAAGAGGGGGGGGTTCCAACTATATGTCCCCATTCAAATGCATTGATCGTCAAAAAAAACGGGGTTCCAACCCCCCCTCTGGATCCGCCACTGAAAATTCGCGGTATATAGGGCTCTAATATTCCGTGTTATGGAACTACGCTCCCCTTTCAAAAATCCTAGATTTGCCCCTGTAATCAAAAACCAATTATTTATTCTTATAGGAAGTAAGATTCCAAAATTTTATTTTAAAAACACATGCCCCTTCCAACACAAAAGAAGTACGGACGGTGTCTAGAAGAGACTGTTAATCTTGTCAATAATTTCTCCCTGGGTAAACAGTCGTTTGTTTCCGAAAACGAATCACTACTAGTTCATCCGGGGTTTCCCGCGTCACCGCATAGTCGGGGAGGTCGCCATACTTCTCTTTGTCTGGTAGGTACGCTTATCTTTTCAGGCTCGTAACTACAATTAATTGCCTGGCAAATATTACATATTTAATGCAGACATTTAGTACTCCTATTTTGTTTATTTTTAGTGTAAAATAAGACCTTTCAAGATGGAGAACCCTGAAACAATTGGAATGAGACGGCCGTTCGATCCTGTGGCACATGAGTTGGATGCTAGTTTCCGACTCACCAAGTTTGCTGACCTAAAGGGATGAGGGTGTAAAGTCCCTCAAGAAGCTCTCGATAAGCTTCTGGAGGGACTACAACAGGACAGCAATGCCCAGGAGTCGGAGCAGTCTCATTTCCAGTACATGGCTGAAACTCCCCGAATGGGTAAGTATTGTAAAAATTAAAATTGTCACTCATTTTCGGAATCGACATAAACATACAATTTACATCGATTCCGACAAACGGATACAAATAACAGTTGTTTTTTGGCAACATACACATTAAAAAGAGACAATCTTGAAAGTTTTTGCAATGTTTATTTCATTCATAACACTTTCATAGTATAAGGTTGCATAATGTTGGTATAAAACATATATTTAATCAGTGACCTGGATGTTCCCCAGGAACAAAAATGGCGGACTAAAATGTCGTGGACGGTGAGGAACCACGTGATTATTAAAAAATCCGGAAATTCTTGATAGAACCGCTATGTATATATATATATTTTTATTTTCTTGCAAATGTATTCTTTCATTAAAAAGAAAACAATGTTCGAATGTATTTTGAGTAAACAACTACACCAGTAATCAGTGATGTTATATTTAAAAGTTGCCGCATAATTTTTGAACATATTTGCTTTTGGGGGGAGGGTTCTACGCAGTCGGGTCTGTAAGCCCATTTCACAGGCCAGTGACAGTGTTCCTTTTACCTTTTTCAATAATGTATAAATATTCACTATTTTGAAGTTATATTATCATGATTGTAGTGTGTCAGTTTGGCCACAGTCATATTCTCCACTTACCCTTTTCAAATAAATTAATTTAATTACCCATATGATTTAATTTTTGTTTTGATTGTAGTGGTGTATATTTGTGTCATGATATTTTAGTATGGATAATATGTGTTGAAATAAAAAATAAAATGAAATGAGAGCCAAGCTATGAAAAAATTGGCATTTTTTGGTTTTACAATTCATACTTCTATTGTTTTTACTAATATGCCAAGCTTACTCAGGGTTTGACACTAACTAAATACCTGTACTAGCCTGTAGAGTTAGTTAAATTATCTTTCTACTAGCCCTCTTATAACTACTGTAATCAGTTACTTTTATAACAAAATGAAAAGTACACTAAAATTCATTAACTTAGAGTAAGGTTTGATATTGTTACAAACTGAAAATAAAAATGTAGTCTCAAGATTTTGCAACAACAACAATACTTTATTTAAAGAGGGTTACATAGTTAGTCTTCCTGTATACCCTCATCACAGAAAAGCATAAACTTTTTTTTTAAACTAAAAAGTTATCATGTTCATGGCATACATCAGTATAAAAGTCCAAGGAATAATGACAAAAAAAAGCATAAAATGTTGTGAACAAATGAAATAATTGATATTAAAAGTTATTTATATCAATAGTTTGATTTCAAAATGTGATCTGTTATTTTGTATTTAAAAGCATTCTAAAAGGTGTAGGCAAGAATATCCAGAATACACAAATAGTTTTTTTTTAAATTAGATTTTTGGTTTAGGTAGTATGAGGTTTTTTCTTGAACAGAATTTCTCAAGGTTTATGGATTTCTGTTTAAAACAAAATGAAATTAATTTGCTAGTAAGTCAAAAATATGATTGGACATCATGCACTCACTACATGCAGACAACCACAACTTTTCTTATAGAAATAAAATTTACATCAACTGAAATCTGTGTATATTTTGCCATAAAAATATTTTTCGACTCGCAAAATTTCGTCCAACAAGCATCCCCTGATGGTGTTGGGGTCTCAGACTCTGACACACAAAGGATAAAATTTGCCAGTAGGCACTATGAGTAATGCCTTGAAACAGGCAGGTGCTCAGGAAACATCATTTATGAATGTTTGAATTTGTGTTTTGCAATTTATGAATTATTTTGTAGGTATTGGTATGGATGCATCAGTCACCCCATTACGTCATGGAGGTCTCTCATTGGTTCAGACAACAGATTTCTTCTATCCTTTGGTTGATGACCCTTATATGATGGTAAAATTAAATAAAAGCATGTTCCAAGGGAGGAGGGGGTTCTGCATCATTAAAAAAGAAGGCAAAGGTTAAATTAATCCTTTGACAGTTTGACCTTTTTGGTCATCTTACCCTATGGGCAGTGTGAGCTATTGCTGTCACTTGATCTTTGTCTTTATGTGTCAGGAACTTTTTAAACAATCTTCTGAAACCACTGGTTAAATATCAATAAAACTTGATTCCCTTTGCTACAGCATAGCAATACCTATCTAGTTATTGAGACAGCAACCAACTACACATTCACTGGTAATATTCAGAGGTCACTATACAGTCCAACTACACATTCACTGGTAATATTCAGTGGTCACTATACAGTCCAACTACACATTAAACTGGTAATATTCAGTGGTCACTATACAGTCCAACTACACATAAAACTGGTAATATTCAGAGGTCACTATACAGTCCAACTACACATTAAACTGGTAATATCCAGAGGTCACAGTCCAATAATCTCCTCAAATTGCCCAAAGTCTAAAAATGTTGAATTAAATTGTAAGAGAGGCTATCAAAAGATCTTCAATAAATAACAAATTCCATAATGTGGTTTTGTGTTCATTTTTACATTTATTATGTTGACTCCTGATGTTTAAATATATACCCTGGAATGGATAAATGAAAAGGTTGAGTGTTGATTTATTATAATTTTGGGTTTTATGATTTTCTGTGGGTATAGGTGAACAATGAAATTAAGTATATTATATATCAACAAAAGATAAATTTCCTATGAAGTTCCTATAGGCTTGCATGAAAAATTGGTACCTCATAAATAGACAAATCCACAATATAGCGCTGTGCCTGATAATTAGGTGTTTGATTTGCTTAATCTGCATACATCATTACATGTATGACAAGCAAATGGTCAATTGCCGATATAGGATGTTTTCAATTTAAAAATATGGTATGATTGCCAATGAGACAAATTTTCCCCAGTGATCAAATGACTTAGATAATAGCAATGCTTGCAATAGGCCCAAAAAGACAATACCTGTGTTTTCACTTGTATGCTGGAAAAAAGGGTAGGTTGGTGAATGATTTTTTCTTTCAAAATGTTTTTAACTGGTTTCAACATTGGAAATAGTATGACTTAAGTCAAACTTTAATATTGTTTGTACAAAAATGACAAAACAAAATTAGAGTAGGTATGCAAAATTTGGGTCAGAAGGGTAAGCAGAAACACACATATTTTTTTGAAGGCTTTATTACTTATTGAGACTGACAAAAATATTTTGTTATTGGTTTTCATTGACTGAAATTTTCTGCAGTTGTTCAGTTTGAAGAAAAGAATCCAACCTTCAACCTTGAAAAGAATTTATTTAATTGTTAAGTTTGAAGGCCAAAAGTTTCTTCAAAAAAACTATTTTATTTTGAGAATAGAGACTTACAAGTTTGGGACCCCAATTTGAAGTAAATTGATAGTGAAGTGTCATCATTGAGTTTTTATGTATTAAAATATGACCAGGTCGTGATGGATAAACATCCCTAGATGGGGAATGTCTTAATTAAAAAAGATAAAAATGTGAAGAAAGAATTTTGGTGTTGACCAGAAATGGAAATCACAGGCAGAAATGGCCTAAAAGTAAGAAAATAAACAGAAGAGAGAATTTGAAGGTTTTATGATGTTCTAATTTCTCTTTACTGTCCTAAGAAAAAATTGTTAAACTATCAATTTTTGCCCAATTTGTACAAAACATTTTAATAATAATCAAATATATCAATTTTTTTCTCTTAGTACTGTACATGCTGGACATAGTATAAGTCTATATATTATGTCCCAGCTACATGCATTCAAACATTGAATAAACATCGTCCTCTAGATGTCTTTGTTTAGTTGATTGATATCCATCTCATTGATGTATACTGGGTCTGTTTTTATCCATACATGCATATAAATATCAAAAATTCCATCTTGTGTTACAAAACAGTTTTAAGAATCCTACTAGTTTTGATTAAAATTCAAGATTCATTGTGAAATTCAGGGCAAGTTACTTTTTTCTCTTGAACAGTAAAATTTACAGTATGCTTGCTAGGGACAAGTGTTTAGAACATATATTTCCACACCCCTGTAAGTTGTGTTAGAAAGAAATAAGAGACATGTAGTCTGTATTTTTATTTCAATAGAGTTATTATTGATGATATTCAGACTTTTTGAGATTTGAATTCCATCTTTATATAAGACCGATTCACTAATAGCTGTATAAGTATTTTAGTGCTTATATGGTCGCATTGAATGGATATCTGTTTGTCATTTACATTTTATTTGTAAAGTAAAATGGCAATCTGTTCTCTAACAATTTGTTTTAGACACAATGTATGTAGAGCAGCTATTTCAGAATTCAGTTTTGTTTGAAATTTGCAAAAAGCTAATAGCCGCCTTCTACAATAACCAATTCTGTCTTAATCTTGCATAGGAATGTTAATCTTGTATCTCATTCTGGAGTTATTTAATTTTGATGTAATAAAAAACGAGGCTGTGGGAGTTTATTATTCCTATTTACAAAATGTAAATTAGATAACAAGAGTTGATATATACAGAATAATACATGGCAAAATCCGTATCGCACGCTGTATCACCACGAGAAACCAATATTAGTCCGAGGGCCGAAGGTCCTGAGGGCTGATATTGGTCGAGTGGTGATACAGCATGCGATACGGATTTTGCCATGTATTGATCTGTTTATCATATATTTTAACAAAATCAGATCCATGATATATATTAAAGGAGACAATCATTTGATTCTGAGGTTGGGCCTGGCAGATTTTAGAAATAATTATGCAGGCCCTCATTTAGATAAGAAAAAAATTATCTTGTCATCACACATGAAAAGTAAATATTCTGGCTCCGAATAATTTTTATAATCATTTGCAAAGGTATCCAATGTTAACAGATAATCTGGAAAGAAGTATTATCAGTTGTTGCTTGAGGGATATGCAGTGAACGTTCCCCCAGGCTCCTTTTCAACGAAATAAATATAATTTCGTTCATGAAATCTATAAAAAAAAAAATGTTTTAAATTAACTCGCTTATTTTACCATTTGAGATAATGAGACTCTTCGTAGACCCACCTTCTAAGCACAAAAACTAGTGGAGAGAGAATGGGTATTTTGATCATTTTCCAAATTTTAAGTCTGAATCAGTGTCATAAATGACCCATTTTCTCTAGCAAGTATTTTTCAGAAATTCAAACTAAATGATGTTACAGTTTGTATCATGCCAGGAAATACAGCAACTGGACATCATCGGTCAAACTTTGATGTCATTCGATGTGTGACATCACGCCAGGTATACGATACAAGTTTAGCCATGCGATACAGGGTAGGTGATACAGACTGGAAAAAAGAACCTTTATTAGATATACAAAATTGCTGTATTTAGTACTAAATATATGATAACAAGTGATATCTAATTCTCACAAGTTGTTAAACCTATTTCTCTTCTGATAAACATTCTCTAAGTGTGAAATAGAAAAGTCAGTGGCCTGTTGATGTAATATTTTGTACATACCAGTAAGACATCATATATCTGTTCAGGAGTCATTTTGTTTTGTTTCAGAGAATGTAATAAAATTTGACAAAAATTAGACTTTCTAGGGATGGTGTGAGTGTTTTGTATATTATGGAAGAAATGACATACTGTGATAGTACTTTTTTTCAGGGATAATTTTTTTTTTTTGGTTTGAGCAAAAGTTGCATGTTTGTTGGTTCTTAACCTTGTGGATTTGAGTTTTCTGAAAAAAATCTGAGTCTAGAATATGAAGCCATTAGAAACGAAGATTCTTGAAAATAATCATATGTTGTTTGAAAATGATTTATGGGACATTGCAATATTAGGTGTTTATTTTTTTTTTCGCATGAAATTATGAGGAGATAAGACAAACACTTCATCATCGCCTGTTATCCTGGAAATCTGATTTTCATTGATCAAAACTAATTTTTCATGAGAATTGAAAAGCCCTGTTCATTGATAATTTTCTATGTTTTCTATGTATTGTGTGCGATTTTGTCATATGTACATTTACTCCATATCCTTTCATTTTCTACTTAAAGTTTTTTTATGCCCCCGCCGAAGCGGAGGGGGCATTAAGTTTTACCCTTGTCCGTCTGTACGTCCCAAAATTGGTTTCCGTTCTCTAACTTGAGTTTGCCTCCACCAAATGTAATGAAACTTATACACAATGCTTATTACCACAAAACACAGATCAAGTTTGAATTTTGGTGGCGTCACTTTAACCGTTCTAGAGTTATGCCCCTTTATTAATGGAAAAATTGCAAAATTTTTAGTTTCTGTTCTCTAACTTAAGTTTGCCTCTACCAAATGTTATGAAACTTATACACAATGCTAATTACCACATAATATAGATAAAGTTTAAATTTTGGTAGCGTCACTCTAACCGTATTAGAGTTATGCCCCTTTATAAATGAAAAAATTACAAAATTTTTAGTTTCCGTTCTCTAACTTAAAGGGAAAATTCGCGATTTTTCACTTATCATCTTATTATGTTCATAATACCATAAAAAAACATATTCACCAAGTTTTATTTTGATATGAAGAAAATTGGGAATTATTAATTTTATTTATCCAAACTTCCTGACTTATGTGACGTAGTTTAAGTCTTTTTGCATGCCGGGAGTGAAATTAATCTCATTTAAGTCTTGTTCGTTAACCATCTAATAACGCGATTTAAAGCGCATCGACGACTTTCGTGTAGCTATTAACCAACTAAAAATAGGTGATAGCCATGCAACTTTTAAAATTAGATTGTAGGATTTATGTTTTAACGATTTTTGATACAATTTTAGTAATAAAGTAAATCATACAATAAAACATTTTTATGATTTTTTCCGACAAATACTTTAAACATAGGAAACTGACATGATCGATAGTGTATTAAAATACTTGTTTGTATTGACCTTTTGCTTCAGTCCAGCAAATATTACTTGTACTGTGGAAATAGAAGTGTATTGTTATGTGACACTTAGTGAATGTTGAATTCTTGGTTAAACTCAAGGTAATTAAAAGATTAGCATTCTGTAATTGTAATCTTTTGATCTTCATTCAGTGAATTGTAGCCGTCACGGTTTACCGCTCCAGGTGTGAACAACATTTCGTATGAATGATAAACGGAGTGCTGGTTTTAGACACAGAAAATATAAAAAAAGAATTAAAATTAATCTAGTGGAGTAATCAAGTCGCACAATAACTGGATAGTCGTCGATATTTTTATATTTTGCGTAAGCTCACTTTTAAATGAATTATGACTTTTGTAACGATGAAATACTGAATTAATTTAATTGAATAAATTTATAAATAATAATAGCCTTCTGAACACGAGAGTATGAACTAAAATTGTGCTATTTTAAATTAGAATCAGTAACCTTGAATATTTGAAACAGATCATTACCAATTGCAATTATAGAATTTAGTCCATCCAAAACGAGCTTTATTTACATATTCAGGAATTAATGTTCTCATCAAAATATTTTAAAACTCACAACGCATAAATTCTTCAGCTATTTGAAAAAAAAATTGACAAAAATATATAAAGGATCTTCTTGGAATGGAATCGAAAATTACGAACAAATATTCTTTTCAGGTGTGAAAACATCAACAAAATTTATACATAATCGGAATGTCCCTATTAAAATAGTCTTCGTCTCACAACGATAATACTTTAGCTATTTGACCAACGATGTTTAAAAAAAAGACAGAACCAATTTGATGTCATCTTTCCTATTTTTGGTATATAATTATAAGTCTGTTTTAACTGGCAAGAATACCCTAAAGCGGACAAGCAGTTTGTTCTTTAAATTTCTGTTATTGAATACCAAGAAAGAAAATAAATCCGAAATTAATTTGAAACTTTGATACTCAATAGTTTTCCTGGAAAAAAAAAATCACATCCCTTGGGGATAATCAGTTTATGTCCAGTGACATATATATAACATACATGTCGGAACAGGAAATTTGGCATAAAACACTTTCAGAACCATGTTCACATTATTATCCATTATACCCAACAATTGTGATGATGACGGATTCCTTGCTTTGTTCCGAGAACAATCTAATTGAAATATAAATCTGTGATTTTACTATGTCCATAACTTCGATGAACCAAAGCAAGTTAGATATTGACCTGTATTTAAATCAAATTGGTTCTCTTCTTCTTCTTCTTTTGGTATACAATAGTCCATCGACATCCGATGATTACATACTGTTGGTATACATGGACTAGTCTGTTTACAAAACTTTTACCCCAATTTAAACAAAATGTATGTTTCTTTCTTATGTTCAATGTTTACATGTATATTTTAAATTGCGACTATCTATAGTTCCGTAACTTTCTATCCAGGTGTATAAACGAATGATCGACAAGTGTGTACATTTTGTTAAATCAATACCTCATGTATGTTTCAAACTGTCCTTCACTATTGACAACAAGTATATACTTACATTTTCCCAAATTTACCCGTGGAAAAATATGTAAATAGATTTTATTTTTTTTTTTTTTTTGGAATGATTAAGATTTTTTGTAAATAATATTCTTTACACCAGAAATGTTATTTTATAAGCAAGCGTATGAGTTAAGTAATGACTAGTATATCACTATCGAACACGCAAGACAGAGATGTATATTATACACCTGATAGTTCAAAATAGAAAGTTACAAGTTATCGGCTGTGTACACTGATCAGTACCCTCAAAAGTGAAACGATGCATGAACTTGCAAGCCCAACAGGAAATCGCTTGAATACCTGGACGTGTCACCTCACAATACCTTTGGGAGTAATACCTTTAGCCATGCTGGTGATCAGATAAGGAAGGTCCAAATTTATTTAGATAAGTTTATTGCATAATAGAATTATGAACAAATTAGATTTTCGAAAATAATTTTCACGGAACACTTATTCATGATCATTAATGAATTTGAACTTTGACTTTTAACTAATTTCCATATAAACAGTTTAAAACGACAGACCATGGTTATTTAAAAATAATAACATTTTCCGTATCAAGTAAGTAAGTCGGATAAAACAACTGTACGATTGAAAAGATATAGACACGCAATTACGACTACATTAGGTTACTGTAGTTTTGGTCCTTTGTGGTTTATAGACCTATCGTGGTTTCTAAACGGAGAAGATATCAAAATGGCGGCACACAGAGAATTGATACTCTAAATTTAAAATCGATGGTGATCTCTTATCTAGCAGAATAAAACTTTGATACTTATGAATTTGAGCTTTTTTACACAGAATGGACATAATATCAATTTCTGATTTTTTTGCGAAGTTTCCCTTTCAGTTTGCCTCTACTGATGTTATGAAACTTATACACAATGCTTATTACAAGAAAACACAGATCAAGTTTGAATTTTGGTGGCATCACTTTAACTGTTCTAGAGTTATGCCCCTTTATAAATTGAAAAATTGCAAAATTTTTAGTTTCCATTCTCTAACTTAAGTTTGCCTGAACCAAATGTTATGAGACTTATACACAATGCTTATTACCACAAAATACAGATCAAGTTTAAATTTTGGTGGGGTCATTTTAACCATTCTTGAGTTATGCCCCTTTTTGTATATACAACAGTTCATAGTGCGCTTGATAATATTCGATGTAATCTCTTGATTATATGCCAGTATCCATGTAGTCAAACCTAACATGGGGATCTTTCCATATTTTGATTTGGACAACAGTTATTTAATTTCATTGGACACTCAGGCCACCCTTAGAAAAAACTCTGAAAAAAAATGGAAATGATTTGTGTGATAAAATGTTTCAGGCAGGCTGCTTTTTAGGTGGGTAGGTAGGGGCATTTTCAGATTTTAATTTTGTCTTTGCACAAGACCCATTCACTAATAGCCGTATAAGGAGTTAAATGCTTATATGGTCGCATTGAATGGAACATGAAAAGGATATCTCTTTGTCATTTACATTTTATTTGTAAAGTAAAATGGCACTCTGGTCTCTAACAATTTGTTTTCAGATACATTGTATGTAGAGCAGATAATTTATGATGCAGTATCATTTCACAAAAATGCAAGATGAGTATTTTGTGTGAAGTAAAGAGACAAGTGCCTGTGATATAAATGTGGAGTTCACATTTACTTTTTAAGCATTTTTTGTTTTGTTTGGTATTATACTTTTCACTTAATTGTGAATACCTCTATCATTTGGCTGACAGGGAATTGCCAATTGAAGCAAGTTACAATCATCATATACAACAGCCCTTGTGGATTTTGCCTTTTCCACCTGCCCACAGTGGACAGCCCACCTGTGCCCATTCTATAGCTATATTCTCTTTTTTTAGCTCACCTGGCCAGACCTAGAAATTTTTGGTTCCTTGCATTTTCCACTTTATTTCCATGAAAAAGTCCAAGGTCTATGTAATAAACATGATAAAAAGATTAACTCATCAAAAGTTAAAAAAAATATATATAGGAGCCATTCAATAATAGCCATGAAAGATTTTTTATCCTCTTGTGGTTGCATAGAATGGAACAGAAAAAAAGATATCTCTTTGTTATTTGCTTTCAATTGTAAAGTATCATGGCACTCTGGTCTCTAACAAATTTTTTATATCCCCGCTTTAAAAAAGAGGGGTATACTGTTTTACCTCGGTCTGTCTGTCCATCCGTCAGTCTGTCCTTCCGTTCCATGAATACTTTTCGTCGCATCTTTCTCCGGAACCACATTACAAGGATTTCTGAAATTTGGTTTCAGGGTTCATATAAGTCAGCTATACCTTGTGATGCGTTTTCAGGTTCATCACTCAACAACTTCCTGTTTACCGAACTCTTGTATCATTTTACACATGATAGCCAAGTTGAAAATTTCGTTACATTTTTCTCAGAAACTACAATACAAGGATTTCAGAAATTCGGTTTCAGGATTTATATGAGTCAGCTATACCGTGTGATGTCTCAGATTCATCACTCCACAACTTCCTGTTTACCTTATACTTTTAGCAGGCTGGGTGTATCATTAGTGAGCAGTAGATCACAGATTCACTTGTTTCAGATATGTAGAGCTATTTCCCGAAATGGCTTTAAAAAATTTAAAGAAAGTAAATACATCACAGGCTAATAGCAGACTCTGTCTAAGAGTGTCATCTGATCTGTAGTAAACATATGTCTTGTGTATAATATGATCCAGAAATAAAAGAATTATTATAAATCTAAGCTATCATTCATGGAATGCATAATCCATTGCAAAAGGAATAGTCGTAAGATATTTCAGATCATGAGATGTACATCTTTATGATCCGATTTCTTTAAAAAAAAATTAAACTAAACCATTGGCTACAGGTTCCATGCTTATTATATCTCCTGCTTTCAAAAGTAGGCGGTATATAGTGAAAGGGGAGTCCATTCGTCAGTCTGTTAGTTCCTGCCTCTGTTCCACTTTTGTGTCTGCAAACTTCTGTATGACTTGATAGAACTTTGTGAAACTTTCACACTCTTACTCATATGATGCACCTTAATCTTGTATTTCATTTCTTCATTTGAATAATTTTATGGTTTTACTTTTAGATGTTATGGACTATGTCATATCTGCATACTATACTACACATTTTGTATCCCCTTCTCCTGAACCCTGGATTACAATTTATTGAAACTTACAATCATAAAAATTTAGTGGTTTTTATACGACCCAATATATTGGTATCACATCGTCGTCTCCAGCGTTGTCCGAAGACATTTGGTTTCAGAAATTGAAAAGAAAATTTCTTCAAATATTTTTGGGCCAAAAAGGGAGGTAAAAAGTTGTTTTTTAAGTCAATTCGCAACAGCATAGTGTATTGCACAAAACAAAAATTGAATTAAATTCAAATCATATAACCAATTCTAAGTTCTTAGACTAGAGTTATTCTGTGTCAGAAACCTATTATGTGTCAAATATTTAATTACAATCCAAATTCAGACCTGTATCAAGTGCGAATATTGTGTCCATTTTGCCCCAAATGTTCAGGGTTGGACCTCTGCGGTCATGTCCAGCTGTGCTCGTGAAGCAATTTATTTGGCAAGATGAGTATTTTGTGTGAAGTAAAGAGACAAGTGCCTGTGATATAAATGTGGAGTTCACATTTACTTTTAAGCATTTTTGTTTTGTTTAGTATTATACTTTTCACTTAATTGTGAATACCTCTATCATTTGGCTGACAGGAATTGCCAATTGAAGCAAGTTGCAATCATCGTATACAACAGCCCTTGTGGATTTTGCTTTTTCCACCTGCCCACAGTGGACAGCCCACCTGTGCCCATTCTATAGCTATATTCTCTTTTTTTAGCTCACCTGGCCAGACCTAGAATTTTTTGGTTCCTTGCATTTTCCACTTTATTTCCATGAAAAAGTCCAAGGTCTATGTAATAAACATGATAAAAAGATTAACTCATCAAAAGTTAAAAAAAATATATATAGGAGCCATTCAATAATAGCCATGAAAGATTTTTTATCCTCTTGTGGTCGTGATAGAATGGAACAGAAAAAAAGATATCTCTTTATCATTTACTTTCAATTGTAAAGTATCATGGCACTCTGGTCTCTAACAAATTTTTTATACCCCTGCTTTAAAAAAGTAGGGGTATACTGTTTTACCTCGGTCTGTCCGTCCATCCGTCAGTCCGTCCTTCCGTTCCATGAATACTGTTCATCGCATCTTTCTCCGGAACTACATTACAAGGATTTCTGAAATTTGGTTTCAGGGTTCATATAAGTCAGCTATACCTTGTGATGCGTTTTCAGGTTCATCACTCAACAACTTCCTGTTTACCGAACTCTTGTATCATTTTACACATGATAGCCAAGTTGAAAATTTCGCTACATTTTTTCTCAGAAACTACAATACAAGGATTTCAGAAATTCGGTTTCAGGATTTATATGAGTCAGCTATACCGTGTGATGTCTCAGATTCATCACTCCACAACTTCCTGTTTACCTTATACTTTTAGCAGGCTGGTGTATCATTAGTGAGCAGTAGATCACAGATTCACTTGTTTCAGATATGTAGAGCTATTTCCCGAAATGGCTTTAAAAAATTTAAAGAAAGTAAATACATCACAGGCTAATAGCAGACTCTGTCTAAGAGTGTCATCTGATCTGTAGTAAACATATGTCTTGTGTATAATATGATCCAGAAATAAAAGAATTATTATAAATCTAAGCTATCATTCATGGATTGCAATAATCCATTGCAAAAGGAATAGTGTAAGATATTTCAGATCATGAGATGTACATCTTTATGATCCGATTTCTTAAAAAAAAATTAAACTAAACCATTGGCTACAGGTTCCATGCTTATTATATCTCCTGCTTTCAAAAGTAGGCGTGTATATAGAAAGGGGAGTCCATTCGTCAGTCTGTTAGTTCCTGCCTCTGTTCCACTTTTGTGTCTGCAAACTTCTGTATGACTTGATAGAACTTTGTGAAACTTTCACACTCTTACTCATATGATGATGCACCTTAATCTTGTATTTCATTTCTTCATTTGAATAATTTTATGGTTTTACTTTTAGATGTTATGGACTATGTCATATCTGCATACTATACTACACATTTTGTATCCCCTTCTCCTGAACCCTGGATTACAATTTATTGAAACTTACAATCATAAAATTTAGTGGTTTTTATACGACCCAATATATTGGTATCACATCGTCGCTCCAGCGTTGTCCGAAGACATTTGGTTTCAGAAATTGAAAGAAAATTTCTTCAAATATTTTTTTGGGCCAAAAAGGAGGTAAAAAAGTTGTTTTAAATAATTCAAATAGCACAGTGTGTTGCACAAAACAAAAATTGAATTAAATTCAAATCATATAACCAATTCTAAGTTCTTAGACTAGAGTTATTCTGTGTCAGAAACCTATTATGTGTCAAATATTTAATTACAATCCAAATTCAGACCTGTATCAAGTGCGAATATTGTGTCCATTTTTGCCCCAAATGTTCAGGGTTGGACCTCTGCGGTCATATCCAGCTGTGCTCGGCGAAGCAATTTATTTGGAGCATTTTTTTATGAGTTTTTTTAAGAATCATTTGTGGTTAGCCATTCCAAAGCATTGACTTCGTCACTGCTTTATTTGAGGGTACCTGATTTTTTTTTTATACCTAACTCCTCATGAACCTCTTACTACATTTAAAGAGAAACTTTCTCAAAACTTAACCATTGTGCCTTTTTAGCTTACCTTGCCCAAAGGGCCAAGTGAGCTTTTCTCATCACTTGGCATCAATCGTCCGGCGTCCATAGACCGTTAACCTTAACCAAAATCTTCTCTGAAACTATTGGACCAAATTTAGCCAAACTTGGCCACAATCATCATTAGGGTATCTAGTTTAAAAATGTGTCCGATGACCCCGCCTGCCAACAAAAATGGCCAACATGGCTGAAAATAGAACATAGAGGTAAAAGGCAAGTTTTGTCTATTATTTTGAAAACCATCATCAATAGAGAAAATCTGACAATAGGAAATATGATCAGAATGTTGAGCTCTACCAATTGTCCTTATACGTCAAAACTATTAGACGACTTCTTATAAGATTGATTGCCCTTAAATGACAAATTTTACCATTTTTTTCATTTTCATACGACCGCAAACAAATTTTGCGGTTGTATGTTGGTATGACGTTGGCGTCGCTGTCGTCGTCCGAAGACACATTGGTTTTCGCACAATAACTTAAGTTTAGGTGAATGGATCTCTATGAAATTTTACCATAAGGTTCAATACCACAAAAGGAAGGTTGGGATTGATTTTGGGGGTTATGGTACCAATAGTTAAGGAATTAGGGGCCAAAATAAGCATTTTTGTAACTCCAGATAACAACTTGTGTGTTAGTGTATGGATCTCTGACATTGCACCACAAGGTTCCATATCACAAAGGGACTGCTGGGATTGATTTTGGGGTAATTGCCTCATAATTTTAGGAATTAGGGCCAAAAAGGGCAAAAACAGATTTTAGCTCACCTGGCCCAAAGGGCCAAGTGAGCTTTTCATCACTTGGCGTCCGCCGCCATTCGTCAGTCCGTTAACTTTTACAAAAATCTTCTCCTCTGAAACTACTTGGCCAAATTTAACCAAACTTGGCCACAATCATCATTGGGGTTCATCATTGGGGTATCTAGTTTAAAAATTGTGTCCGGTGACCCGCCAACTAACCAAGATGGCGCCATGGCTAAAAAATAGAACATAGGGTAAATGTAGATTTTGGCTTATATCTCTGAAACCAAAGCATTTAGAGCAAATCTGACATGGGGTAAAATTGTTGATCAAGTCAAGATCTATCTGCCCTGAAATTTTCAGATGAATTGGACAATGGGTTGTTGGGTTGCTGCCCTGAATTAGTAATTTTAAGGATTTTTTCCGCTTTCGGTTATTATCTTGAAAATTATTATAGATAGAGATAAACTGTAAACAGCAATAATGTTCAGCAAAGTAAGATCTACAAATAAGTCAACGTGATCAAAATGGTCAGTTGACCCCTTAAGGAGTTATTGCCCTTTTAAAGTAATTTTTACCAATTTTTGTAAATTTTGTAATCTTTTACAAAATCTTCTCCTCTGAAACTACTGGACCAAATTCAACCAAACTTAGAAACAATCATTATTAGGGTATTTAGTTTAAAAAATGTGTGCGGTGACCCAGCCAACCAACCAAGATGGCTGCCATGGCTAAAAATAGAACATAGGGGTAAAATGTAGATTTTGGCTTGTAACTCTGAAACTAAAGCATTTAAAGCAAATCTTACAGGGATTAACTTGTTTATCAAGTAAATATCTATCTGCCCTCAAATTTTCAGATGAATTGGACAACTGGTTGTTGGGTTGCTGCCCCTGAATTGGTAATTTTTAAGGAAATTTTGCCGTTTTTGGTTATTATCTTGAAAATTATTACAGATAGAGATAAACTGTAAACAGCAATAATGTTCAGCAAAGTAAGATCTTCAAATAAGTCAACATGACCAAAATGGTCAGTTGACCCCTTAAGGAGTTATTGCCCTTTATAGTCAATTTTTAACAATTTTCATTAATTTGGTAAATTTTGTAAGATTTTACAAAATGTTTTCCTTTGTAATCTTCTTTTCTGAAACTGCAGAAAATCAATATAGAAAACAATCTACTAATGTACTGGCAATAAAAATAATTGATAATTCTATAACATGAAAAAAAAAACACATTAATACCTGATGATGGTGTTTCTTTCTTTACATTGAAAATGATGTCACAACTATAATCCCGAACAATAGGTCGAATGTCAGATATGTTTCAGTACTTTGGCTTCATTTTCTACAGATTCCAAAGTGCAAATGATGCTTGAATTCCTACACTAATTTATACAGACTTCATCCCCTTCACAGGTAATGCCTGCCTCATATTATATTTAAAACTTTAATAGAATATCAGAAATTTTGAGAGAAAATTAATCAACCATGCAAGATCTAAAACTTAATTAATATTGTTCAAATTATCAATTAACTCTTAAAAAAAAAATTTCATTAAAAATATAGTTCTTCATTTTATATTTTATCAGAAATTTAGGGAAAAAATTGAATTTAATTGTGTCCTTGTTCTCATTTCCTGGGATAAACCAATACAAATTAAAGTATTCAGTATTGAATTAATATTTAAGAAATATTTCAAACCTTACCATTTTCTTCACAAGAATGAAGACCATATTTTCAGTGTCATGAGTATCAGTCATCATATTTGTTGTACTTTGTTGTTTAAAAGTTGAATACAAAAAGATCAACAAAGCAATTCAAAAACCACTTGAATTTTGCAACAACAAATGAGAGTTTTAACGACCTCAGCTGGCTATACAACCCTTGCACAATCAACTGAAGTTTGCAGAAATCATTAATAGGAAAGATTGTCCTTAAATGATAATTTTTATTACCTTTTGTTTTTTTTTTGGGGGTTATGCAACAACAAAACTTCACAACAAACTTTTCATCACTTTGCATTTCGTTAGATAAATTTTACAAAATTCTCCCTGAAACTACTGTCAAATTAAACCAAACTTGGTTTAAATCACCACTAGGATATCCAGGGACCACTGTGTATGATGACCCTGCCTGCCAACATGGCACACATGGCTGAAATAAAACGCACTTTTTAGTCTTATATCTCTGAAACTAAACGACAGTACAACAGTTGCATTTATCATGCATCAATTGTAAATAAAAATATCAGGTGAGCGACACAGGGTCCTTGGAGCCTCTAGTTCTAGTTTCATGACAATAACTTGTGTGTAAGTGTATGGATCTTTCTGAAATTGTACTACAAGGTTCCATATCACAAAGGGAAAGCTGGAATTGAGTTTGGGGGTAATTGCCCACAACGTTTACGAAAAAGGGGCCAAAATAAGCATATTTCTAGTTTCCAGACAATAACGTGTTCAAATGTATGGATCTCTGAAATTGTACTGCAAGGTACCATACACAAAGGAAGGCTGGGATTGATTTTGGGGTAATTGCCTCAAAATTTTAGGAATTAGGGCCAAAAACAAGCATTTTCTAGTTTCAGGACAACAACTTGTGTGTAAGTGTATGGATCTTTATGAAATTGTACTACAAGGTTCCAAAAGGTCAAAAGGGTCCAAAATTAAAGTTTGTTTGATTTCATCAGAAATTGAATTTTGGATTCTTTGATATGCTGAATCTAACCATGTATTTAGATTTTGGATATTGGACCATAATCGGTAAATTAAAAATTTTATGTTCTTAGACCACATTCATTCTGTGTCAGAAACCTATGCTGTGTCAAATATTTAATCACAATCCAAATTCAGAGCTGTATCAAGCTTTAATGTTGTGTCCATACTTGGCCCAACTGTTAAGGGTTCAACTTCTACGGTGTCATCAAGCTGTGCCCAGCGGAGCATTTTATTGCCTATTATCTTGAAAACTGTTATAGATAGAGATAAACTTTAATTTCAAAATTGATCATCAAGACAAGATCTACTAGTAAGTCTGCATCTTTGCAATCATCAATCAACTCCTTATTAGAGTTATTGCCTTTGATGACAATTTTACCTGATTTTAAGCGGTCGTGTATTGGTATGACGTACGCTGCCGTCAGTCTCAAGACACATTGGTTTTCGACTCTAACTTTAGTTTAAGTGAATGGATCTCATAAAATTTTACCAAAAGGTTCAATATCACAAAAGGAAGGTTGGGATTGATTTTGGGGTTATGGTACCAACAGTTAAGGAATTAGGGGCCAAAATAAGCATTTTGTTACTTCCAGACATAACTTGTGTGTTAGTGTATGAATCTCTGACATTGTACTTCAAGGTTCCTTTTCACAAAGGGAATGCTGGGATAGATTTTGGGGTAATTACTTCCAAATTTTAGGAATTAGGGGCCAAAAAAGGGGCAAAAAAACAAGCATTTTTCTAGTTTCATGACAATAACTTGTGTGAAAGTGTATGGATCTTTCTGAAATTGTACTACAAGGTTCCATATCACAAAGGGAAAGCTGGAATTGAGTTTGGGGGTAATTGCCCAAAACGTTTAGGAAAAAGGGGCCAAAAATAAGCATTTTTCTAGTTTCCAGACAATAACTTGTGTTCAAGTGTATGGATCTCTCTGAAATTGTACTGCAAGGTACCATACCACAAAGGGAAGGCTGGGATTGATTTTGGGGGTAATTGCCTCAAAATTTTAGGAATTAGGGGCAAAAAAACAAGCATTTTTCTTGTTTCAGGACAATAACTTGTGTGTAAGTGTATGGATCTTTATGAAATTGTACTACAAGGTTCCATATCACAAAGGGAAAGCTGGGTTTGAGTTTGGGGGTAATTGCCCTAAATGTTTAGGAATTTGGGGCCAAAACGAGCATTTTCTAGTTTCCAGACAATAACTTGTGTTGAAGTGTACGGATCTCTCTGAAATTGTACTGCAAGGCACCATAATACAAGGGAAGGCTGGGATTGAGTTTGGGCAGTGTTCTCACTGCCCTGAATAGAAGGGCGGCCTGCCCTTGGTGCCCTTACCCCGCCCTTCTGCCCCTCCAAAGCAAAAGAATGCACCTCTGCCTTTTCAAAAATACTATTTCCAAATGTCATGCCTATTACGCTTCCGTAATTGTTACCTGATTGTGTAACACTAATTAACTGACAATGGGATTAAGTTAAATACCTAATGCCTTTGGCAGTCTTATCACCTCTGTTAATGATTGTTTACTGCTAATTAGTGGATTTAAGATAATTGAACAAATACTAGATATTTAATACAGAATTATAAGTCCACATGTTATCCATTTGCAATGTTTATGTACAGCATGTACACCTGAAAAAAATTATTTCAGTAGGCATATTAAAAATAAAATCTAAAACAATTTTAAAGGCATACATAGTTTTGACTAAATTGGTAAAAAATGTTTTGTTTTATAACCATGAGGATGAAATTTAAAGAAGAATCAAAGAAATTTGTACTTTGAGCATAACTTCCTGTTTTACCTCATTGTATTTTATAATCCTCCTTTATAGGAGCACTCAACACATGCTTTTATTTTTAACAATGATGGAAAAAAGTAACTGTTTATACCTCCTGTAATATATGCAATATATTATTGCATCAATATAATATGATCATCTCCTTTCACCTGTTATATTTATAAAACTCCTTACGAGGAGCACTTTGATGTGCACTTAAAAATACTTTTTGTAACAATTGAAATGATAATAACTTTAATAATAATATACTATATGTTTGATCAAGCAATTTAGATGTAGATAATCTAATTAGTTTAAACATTCAATTTTGCATGTATAACTCTTTCTTTCAAAACTACTTGTTTATTTTTATAGACTGGTATATTAAGTTATAAACCATTGAAATTTCTGATGATTATTTTCTCACCAAATGTACAAGTTTGTTTAGATTAACATCAAAATGATATGCTTTGCTTCATGGTATGTTAATTTGATAAAAAATTTTACTGAAACCAACATCAAGAACACATTAATTTCTGAATATGGTTTAAATACAACTAATGTTCTCTAGCTGAGCCTAGCAATATTCAAGGTTATTTATACACTGTCCAACAGTGCCCTTACCAATAACTTGTGTGTAAGTGTATGGATCTTTCTGAAATTGTACTACAAGGTTCCATATCACAAAGGAAAGCTGGAATTGAGTTTGGGGTAATTGCCCACAACGTTTACGAAAAAGGGGCCAAAAATAAGCATATTTCTAGTTTCCAGACAATAACGTGTTCAAATGTATGGATCTCTCTGAAATTGTACTGCAAGGTACCATACCACAAAGGGAAGGCTGGGATTGATTTTGGGGGTAATTGCCTCAAAATTTTAGGAATTAGGGGCCAAAAAACAAGCATTTTTCTAGTTTCAGGACAACAACTTGTGTGTAAGTGTATGGATCTTTATGAAATTGTACTACAAGGTTCCAAAAGGTCAAAAGGGTCCAAAATTAAAGTTTGTTTGATTTCATCAGAAATTGAATTCTTTGGATTCTTTGATATGCTGAATCTAACCATGTATTTAGATTTTGGATATTGGACCATAATAGGTAAATTAAAAATTTTATGTTCTTAGACCACATTCATTCTGTGTCAGAAACCTATGCTGTGTCAAATATTTAATCACAATCCAAATTCAGAGCTGTATCAAGCTTGAATGTTGTGTCCATACTTGGCCCAACTGTTAAGGGTTCAACTTCTGCGGCCGTATCAAGCTGTGCCCAGCGGAGCATTTTATTGCCTATTATCTTGAAAACTGTTATAGATAGAGATAAACTTTAATTTCAAAATTGATCATCAAGACAAGATCTACTAATAAGTCTGCATCTTTGCAATCATCAATCAACTCCTTATTAGAGTTATTGCCCTTTGATGACAATTTTTACCTGATTTTTTTGCGGTCGTATATTGTTATGACGTTGGCGTCGTCGTCGTCGTCCGAAGACACATTGGTTTTCGCACTCTAACTTTAGTTTAAGTGAATGGATCTCTATAAAATTTTACCAAAAGGTTCAATATCACAAAAGGAAGGTTGGGATTGATTTTGGGGGTTATGGTACCAACAGTTAAGGAATTAGGGGCCAAAAATAAGCATTTTTGTAACTTCCAGACATAACTTGTGTGTTAGTGTATGAATCTCTCTGACATTGTACTTCAAGGTTCCTTTTCACAAAGGGAATGCTGGGATAGATTTTGGGGGTAATTACTTCCAAATTTTAGGAATTAGGGCAAAAAAAGGGCAAAACAAGCATTTTTCTAGTTTCATGACAATAACTTGTGTGAAAGTGTATGGATCTTTCTGAAATTGTACTACAAGGTTCCATATCACAAAGGAAAGCTGGAATTGAGTTTGGGGTAATTGCCCAAAACGTTTAGGAAAAAGGGCCAAAAATAAGCATTTTCTAGTTTCCAGACAATAACTTGTGTTCAAGTGTATGGATCTCTGAAATTGTACTGCAAGGTACCATACCACAAAGGGAAGGCTGGGATTGATTTTGGGGTAATTGCCTCAAAATTTTAGGAATTAGGGCAAAAACAAGCATTTTTCTTGTTTCAGGACAATAACTTGTGTGTAAGTGTATGGATCTTTATGAAATTGTACTACAAGGTTCCATATCACAAAGGAAAGCTGGGTTTGAGTTTGGGGTAATTGCCCTAAATGTTTAGGAATTTGGGGCCAAAAACTAGCATTTTCTAGTTTCCAGACAATAACTTGTGTTGAAGTGTACGGTTCTCTGAAATTGTACTGCAAGGTACCATAATACAAAGGGAAGGCTGGGATTGAGTTTGGGGATGATGAATCATAAGGGGGTTCAAAAAATATGAAGGGGGATTTTTTTTAAGTAAGAAAGCAGTTATTGATAGCAATATAAGAAAGGCATTCATTAATAGCCATGTGAGATTTTTTATCCTCTTGTGGTCGCATAGAATGGAACAGAAAAAAAGATATCTCTTTGTCATTTACTTTCAATTTTAAAGTAAAATGTCACTCTGGTCTCTAACAATTAGCCCTCAATCTGTAATAGAATTGCTGTCTTGATCTGTTGTCATAAAGATGTAAAATTTTGTCTTGAAATTACACATTTTTCTGGTCTATATTTTAATACTGATAATACGATTGTTTATAGGCTCACCTATCATTTCATTGATTGCATTGATAGTCTTAAGATATTTCAGGTGTACATCTTCATGATCAAGATTCTAAAAAATAATTTCAAACTGGACCAAGCCATTCATTAATAACCATGTGAGTTTTATTTTCCTCATGTGGTCGCATAGAATGGAACAGAAAAAAGATATCTCTTTGTCATTTACTTTCAATTTTAAAGTAAAATGTCACTCTGGTCTCTAACAATTTGTTTTCAGATCAAAAAAGGTATTCAGAATTCAGCCTTGTATGAATTTGTAGAAAGCTTATAACCTTGTCATCACTTGCAGATTCTGTCTTAATCTGTAATAGGAATATAAAATCATGTCTGGAGAAGCCATATAAGGAAGCCATTCATTTATAGCTGTGTGAGATTTTTTTGTTCTCTTGTGATAGAATGGAACAATAAACAAAGATGACTTTGAAAGTTCTCACTTTGTAGTGATGGACTCTATTCTCTCACATAAAATATATTAATCACAACAATATGTTATCTTCTCAATGTCATTTTTGTCGAGCCTGAGACATTTACGTCCTGATAGCGAGGCATAGCCATCCTAGATTCCATAAGCGGCGTCAACATTTAGGTTCTATCTATGGTTGAAACTTTTTTAAGACATAAATAACTTTGTCAAACCTTCATTGAATTTTAGGAAATTTGGACAGAAGCTTGTTTATGACAAAAATACAGTGTCCAGACCAAAATTTTGAAAATTTTCCATGTTTTACGGATAAATAGACATAGTTTTTTTGTCGAGCCTGTGACTTCTGTCGCAGAAAGCTCTACATAGGGATTCTGATCCAGCGGCAGTGGCATTAACTAACTTCTTAAAAGCTTAATATTTCAGAAGATAGAAGACCTGGATTCTTCACACTTTGTATATAGCTGCCTTTTGATACAAAGTTTCCATCTGTCATATGTCCATTGTCCTTTACCTCATTTTCATGGTTCAGTAACTACTTGAAAAAAAGTTCAGATTTTTAGCTCACCTGGCCCAAAGGGCCAAGTGAGCTTTTCTCATCACTTGGCGTCCGTCGTCGTTAGCTTTTACAAAAATCTTCTCCTCTGAAACCACTGGGCCAAATTTAACCAAACTTGGCCACAATCATCATTAGGGTATCTAGTTTAAAAAATGTGTCCGATGACCCCGCCAACCAACCAAGATGGCCGCCATGGCTAAAAATAGAACATAGGGGTAAAATGTAGATTTTGGCTTATATCTCTGAAACCAAAGCATTTAGAGTAAATCTGACATAGGGTAAAACTGATTATCAGGTCAAGATCTATCTGCCCTGAAATTTTCAGACAAATCTGACAACCTGTTGTTGGGTTGCTGCCCCTGAATTGGTAGTTTTAAGGAATTTTTGCAGTTTTTGGTTATTATACGACCGCAAAAAAATTTTGCGGTCATATATTGGTATGACGTTGGCGTCGTCGTCGTCCGAAGACACATAGGTTTTCACACTCTAAATTTAGTTTAAGTGAATGGATCTGTATGAAATTTTACAGTAAGGTTCAATACCACAAAAGGAAGGTTGGGATTGATTTTGGGGGTTATGGTACCAACAGTTAAGGAAAAAGGGGCCAAAAATAAGCATTTTGGTAACTTCCAGACATAACTTGTGTGTTAGTGTATGGATTTCTCTGACATTGTACCACAAGGTTCCATATCACAAAGGGAATACTGGGATTGATTTTGGGGGTAATTACCTCAAAATTTTAGGAATTAGGGGCCAAAAAACAAGCATTTTTCTAGTTTCATGACAATAACTTGTGTGTAAGTGTATGGATCTTTCTGAAATTGTACTACAAGGTTCCATATCACAAAGGAAAAGCTGGAATTGAGTTTGGGGGTAATTGCCCAAAATGTTTAGGAATAAGGGCCAAATATAAGTATTTTCTAGTTTCCAGACAATTACTTGTGTTCAAGTGTATGGATCTCTCTGAAATTGAACTGCAAGGTACCATACCACAAAGGGAAGGCTGGGATTGATTTTGGGGGTAATTGCCTCAAAATTTTAGGAATGAGGGGCCAAAAAGGGGCAAAAAAGCATTTTTCTAGTTTCAGGACAATAACTTGTGTGTAAGTAGATATAGGAAGATGTGGTGTGAGTGCCAATGAGACAACTCTCCATCCAAATAACAATTTATAAAAGTAAACCATTATAGGTCAATGTACGGCCTTCAACACGTAGCCTTGGCTCACACCGAACAACAAGCTATAAAGGGCCCCAAAATTACTAGTGTAAAACCATTCAAACGGGAAAACCAAGTGTATGGATCTTTATGAAATTGTTACACAAGGTTCCATGTCACAAAGGGAAAGCTGGGTTTGAGTTTGGGAGTAATTGCCCTAAACTTTTAGGAATTTGGGGCCAAAAAGGAGTTTTGGTCCCAACAGTTTAGGAATTAGGGGCCAAAAGGGTCCAAAATTAAACTTTGTTTGATTTCATCGAAAATTGAACTATTGGGATTCTTTGATATGCCGAATCTAACCTTGTATTTAGATTCTTAATTTTTGGTCCCGTTTTCAAATTGGTCTACATTTTAAAAGGTCCAAAGGGTCCAAAATTAAACTTAGTTTGATTTTAACAAAATTGAATTCTTGGGGTTCTTTGATATGCTGAATCTAAACATGTACTTAGTTTTTGATTATGGGCCTAGTTTTCAAGTTGGTCCAAATCGGGTCCAAAATTAAACTTTGTTTGATTCAACAAAGATTGAATATATGGGGTTCTTTGATATGCTGAATCTAACCATGTATTTAGATTTTTGATATTGGGGCCCGGTTATCAAATTGGTCCACATTGAGGTTTAGAGGGTCCAAAATTGAACTTTATTTGATTTCATCAAAAATTGAATTCTTGGGGTTCTTTGATATGCTGAATCTAACCATGTATTTAGATTTTGGATATTGGAATACCACAAAGGGATGGTAAGAATTGTCTTTGGGAGTTATGGCTCAAAGTGTTAAGGAATAAGGTGCAAAAAGGGGAAAAAGGGTTTGCAGGTTAATGGACAATTACTTAAGTATAAAACATAATTTAAAAGGCAGTGTAAGGTTGGTAATTGAAACTCATTTGAATATCTCACCTAAACTGCTTTTAAATTATTTAAATTGAAATTTGCCAAAACTTTATTATTAATAAATTCCATTGAAATTTGCCAATAACTTTAGTTTAAGAACTTCATTGAAATTTGCCAATATAAAATATTGCTGATGAAGCTTTTTGTTTATCTCACCTAACCTGCTTTTAAATTATGTATATTGAAATTTGCCAAAAACTTTATTATTAAATTTCTGATTTATATATAAAAGCAAATAATAATGATATATAGAGATACACACCAAACAGGATGTGTAAATTAATATATTAAGTATTGTGCAATAGCAAGAAATTTTTTAATTGCACAGTATTGCGCAATAGCAAGAAATCTTCAATTGCACGGTATTGCGCAATAGCAAGAAATCTTCAATTGCACAGTATTGTGCAATAGCAAGAAATTGATATTTGGGGCCGGTTATCAAATTGGTCCACATTGAGGTTTAAAGGGTCCAAAATTGAACTTTATTTGAAATCATCAAAAATTGAACTATTGGGGTTCTTTGATATGCCCAATCTAACCGTGTATTTGGATTCTTAATTTTTGGTCCCGTTTTCAAAGTGATCTGCATTAAGGTCCAAAGGGTCCAAAATTAAACTTAGTTTGATTTTAACAAAAATTGAATTCTTGAGGTTCTTTGATATGCTGAATCTAAACATTTACTTAGTTTTTTGATTATGGGCCCAGTTTTCAAGTTGGTCCAAATCGTGGTCCAAAATTAAACTTTGTTTGATTTCAACAAAGATTGAATATATGGGGTTCTTTGATATGCTGAATCTAACCATGTATTTAGATTTTTGATTTTCGGGCCCGGTTATCAAATTGGTCCACATTGAGGTCCAAAGGGTCCAAAATTAAACTTTGTTTGTTTCATCAAAAATTGAATTATTGGGGTTCTTTGATATGCCCAATCTAACTGTGTATTTAGATTCTTAATTTTTGGTTTCATTTTCAAATTGGTCTACATTAAGGTCCAAAGGCTCCAAAATTAAACTTAGTTTGATATTAACAAAAATTTAATTCTTAGGGTTCTTTGATATGCTGAATGTAAACATGTATTTAGATTTTTGAGTATGGGCCCAGTTTTCAAGTTGGTCCAAATTGGGTCCAAAATTAAACTTTGTATGATTTCAACAAAGATTGAATATATGGGGTTCTTTGATATGCTGTATCTAACCATGTATTTAGATTTTTGATTTTTGGGCCCCGTTATCAACTTTGTCCACATTGAGGTCAAAAGGGTCCAAAATTAAACTTTGTTTGATTTTAGCAAAAATTGAATTCTTGGGGTTCTTTGATATGCTGAATCTAAACATGTACTTAGTTTTTTGATTATGGGCCCAGTTTTCAAGTTGGTCCAAATCGGGGTCCAAAATTATACTTTGTTTGATTTCAACAAAAATTGAATATATGAGGTTCTTTGATATGCTGTATCTAACCATGTATTTTGATTTTTGGGCCCCGTTATCAACTTTGTCCACATTGAGGTCCAAAGGGTCCAAAATTAAACTTTGTTTTTTTCATCAAAAATTGAATTATTCGGGTTCTTTGATAAGCTGAATCTAACCATGTATTTAGATTTTGGATATTGGACCATAATAGGTGAATGTCCAATTTAATAAAAAATTTTAAGTTCTTAGACCACATTCATTCTGTGTCAGAAACCTATGCTGTGTCAAATATTTAATCACAATCCAAATTCATAGCTGTATCAAGCTTGAATGTTGTGGCCATACTTGCCCCAACTGTTCAGGGTTCGACCTCTACGGTCGTATCAAGCTGCGCCCTGTGGAGCATTTTATTATCTTGAATATTATTATAGATAGAGATAAACTGTAAACAGCAATAATGTTCAGCAAAGTAAGATCTACTAATAAGTTGTCATGACCAAAATTGTCAGTCGACCCCTTCAGGAGTTATTGCCCGTAATAGTCAATTTTTAACAATTTTTCGTAAATTTTTGTAATCTTTTACAAAAATCTTCTTCTCTGAAACTACTGAGACAAATTTAAACATACTTGGCCATAATCATTATTAGGGTATCTAGTTTAAAAAATTTGTCCGATGACTCGCCTTCCAACCATCATGGCCAACTTGGTTAAAAATAGAGCATAGGGGTAAAATGCAGTTTTTGGTTTATATCTCTGAAACTAAAGCATTTAGAGCAAATCTGACAGGTGGCAAAAATGTTTTAGATTTATCTGCCCTGAAATTTTCAGATTTAATCCGACAACCCGTTGTTGGGTTGCTGCCCCTGAGTTAGTAATTTTACAAAAATTTTGCAGTTTTTTGTTACTATCTTAGATATCACTATAATATCTAATATCTAATACTATTAATTATGATTTAAACCTTATTTTACATGATTTCCAAAGCATCAGTAAATACAGGTGAGCGACACAGGCTCTTGAGAGCCTCTAGTTTGTAATGTTAATTTCTCTCTTATTATGAGTAATAGGATAACTATATTTGGTATGTGCGTACCTTGCAAGGTCCTCATGCCTGTTTGACAGTTTTCACTTGACCTCGACCTTGTTTCATGGATCAATGAACAAGGTTAAGTTTTCGTGGTCAAGTCCATATCTCAGATACTATACTATATACAATAGGTCAACTATATTTGGTGTATGGAATGATTGTAATAGTTTTTGTGTTTTGGTCTGTTTTTCTAATACTGTATGCAATAGGTCAACTATATTTGGTGTATAAAAATATTTTATGATGTACATGTCAGTCTGGCAGGTTTTATTTGACCTTGACCTCATTTTCACGGTTCATTGCTCAATGTTAAGTTTTTTTGTTTTGGTCTGTTTTTCTAATACTGTATGCAGTAGGTCAACTATATTTGGTGTATGGAAATATTTTACAATGTACATGTCAGTCTTGCAGGTTTTATTTGACCTTGACCTCATTTTCACGGTTCATTGCTCAATGTTAAGTTTTTGTGTTTTGGTCCATTTTTCTAATACTGTATGCAAAAGTCAACTATATTTGGTGTATGGAAATATTTTACGATGTACATGTCAGTCTGGCAGGGTTTTTTTTACCGTGACTTCATTTTTACGGTTCATTGCTCAGTGTGAAGTTTTTGTGTTTTGATCTGTTTTTCTTAGATTATAAGCAATATGTCAACTATATTTGGTGTATGGAATGATTGTAAGGTGTATATCATTTATGTCTGTCTGGCAGTTATCATCTGCCCTTGACCTCATTTTCATGGTTCATTGGTCAATGTTAAATTTTCATGGTTAAGTTTGTTTTTTAGATACTATAAGCAATAGGTCAACTATATTTAATGCATAAGGTGTACATGTCTGTCTGGCATGGTTCATCTGACCTTGACCCAAGGTTGGCAAAAAAGCAGTCAATACTAGTATTGACCATGCCAGTGGTAAATACCGGGAAATACTGGCAAATACTGGTCAATTGAAATTTTAATAGTACTTTACTATAAAAACTAGTCCCTACTCAGGTCAATTACTTGGTAAATGGATAGATGTAGTCACAAGTTAGAAAGTCACTTAATAAATAGATCTTTCTGTCCAATGTTGTACTAGGACAAAAAGTCACAATTTTTAGAATTAGTTCATTAATATGGTTTAATGAAGATTTATCAAATATTAATTTAATCATACAACAGATATAGTCATTAACACCATGAATTCAGTCACTTAAAAGAGACTATATAACATCTGGATTTCTTAACAGTTATTTTGAAAAATGCAATTAAAAAAAATTTAGAAACTGTTTTATATATATGGTTTGAACGTTGTTTTCAATTTAGACTTGTTTATATTTTATCGTTTGGGCTTGTATTATATTTGCCTTCGGGTTTATATGATCCGTTCATCATATTTCGACTCTTTCAAAATTCAAGAGTCTATCTTAAATTGAGTTAAATTATATGGCCTTCCAAATACCGTTTCGATTCCTAACATCACTGAAGAGACATTAATTGTTGAAATCCGGATATGGTGTACAAATTTTTGCACCTCAATTTGCGGTATACCATCTTTTCCGCAAGTTTATTGTTTTCTGTTTGGTAATAGATTATTATAAGATCCATTTTGTTACATCTGGTGATCCGTTTATTTGGCAATCGCCAATGGCAGTCAGCAGGGTTTAAGAACATCAGTTGTTCGACCTGCTAGTCAAATGCGTTTTGTTAAAAATATACTTTTTCACTTTTTTGGTCTTTTGGAAAATGTTGTTTGTGCTGTGTTTAACTTCCGGTAACCTGTCAATCAAAAACTATTTGTAAACAAGTTGTCATCCAAGCAGTTAGACGACCAGGAGAGGTTTCTCACAGATCAAATGACGATGTATGTAAATTCATACAAGAAATGAAAATGAGAACACAATGAAAAGAAATTTAGAATTTACGAATCTGCTGTAGTAGAAAAATGTAAAAATCAACAGTGGAAATCACAAAAGTTCCGTAAAATTTGGACGTCATAAATAATTTAGAAAATATATGACGCCACAATGAAAAAGTGATTGTTGTATGACATCGAAAGTTCAAGCGAACATATTTCCAAATCATAGTAGCGATATGGTGTATTCTTCGTCAGCATTAATTGGAAATGTAACACTTTAAGTCGTTTGATATTTACAATTCTGAGAATTAATATATTTATTGTTAATTATTTGTTAAACTTTTCACAAAACTTTGTTTACTCACTTCTGATACGAACTTTGTTAACTCGCTGTGATACATTTTTAAATTTTTTCGTTAAATGTTTTTTGAATTTTGTTGAAAATATCAAACATAATTTGGTATATGCTATCTTTTTCTCTTGCTTGAAAATATGTGATAAATAGATTATTACATGTCATTTTCCATATGGTCCGTGGTATCAGCCCACGACCCATATCAAGCAATATGGAAAATGCCATGTAATAATCTATATATATATATATATATGTATATATATTATATATTTATCAAAGAAAATACATTTTCTGCATTAAGAAGATTTTATCATGCTGTTGAATAGTCAGGAATTAATTCATTGTTTAAAACAATCTTAAGAAATCTCTTTTATGACTTTTTTCCTGTTATGTCAACATTTATTAGGGACAGTTGTTATAGTAATTAGACTTTTGACACCTGTTAGCCATATAATGCTCTGATAATCTATATTACTAGTCACTTGTAATTCTATTTACCTGTAAAATTCAAACCTTTTCAAGAAAACAGTATCCTGATTTATACATGTTAAAATAACTGATAGATAGCAATTTTATGTGTATACCAAAAGTATGCAATATCATTACCCCTAAGAACTAAATTAGTCATTTTTAATGTTTTAATAGTTAATAACATACCAATATCATTCATTTTTATAAACTAAATCATGCTAAAGGAATAAAGTTTTCCCTCATTAACCAATTTTTTACCAGAATTGATAGATAAGTCAGTCAAAAGAAGCATGAAAATTTCAATTGACCAGTATTTGCCAGTATTGACCACTTGGGGAGTATTGTCCGGGGCGGTAAATACCACTGGTAAATACCGCCCAACCTTGCCTTGACCTCATTTTCATGGTTCATTGGTCAATGTTAAATTTTCCTTGTTAAGTTTATTTCTTAGAAACTATAAGCAATAGGTCAACTATATTTTGTGTATGGAATGATTGTAAGGTGTACATGTATTTCCGGTTTGGTTTATCTGACCTTGGCCTCATGTTAAGTTTATGTAATCCTTGTAGTAAAGCTTTATATTTAGGACTATCAACATAAAATCAATGATCTGAAAAACAGGCGAGACTTTTAAGCATGTGCACTCTTGTTTTTTTAAATTCTGTATTTTACTGATAAATGGACTCACTGTTTAAGTTAAAATTACACTTTTACAGTGACAGAACCCCTTACTAATTTTTATTGGGATATTGAGTTGCCATGACACATTTACACTGACAGCAGCAATCGTAGGTGACACCAGATTCTGCAGAACTCCTTACTGGGCCCCGGTTTTAAATTGGTCCACATTGAGGTCCAAAGGGTCCAAAATTAAACTTTGTTTGATTTCATCAAAATTGAATTATTGGGGTTCTTTGATATGCCGAATCTAACCGTGTATTTAGATTCTTAATTTTGGTCCCATTTTCAAATTGGTCGACATTAAGGTCCAAAGGGTCCAAAATTAAACTTAGTTTGATTTTAACAAAATTGAATTCTTAGGGTTCTTTGATATGCTGAATCTAAACATGTATTTAGATTTTTGATTATGGGCCCAGTTTTCAAGTTGGTCCAAATCGGGGTCCAAAATTAAACTTTGTTTGATTTCAACAAAATTGAATATATGGGGTTCTTTGATATGCTGAATCTAACCATGTATTTAGATTCTTAATTTTTGGTCCTGTTTTCAAATTGGTCTACATTAAGGTCCAAAGGGTCCAAAATTAAACTTAGTTTGATTTTAACAAAATTGAATTCTTAGGGTTCTTTGATATGCTGAATTTAATTTTTATTGTGATATTGAGTTGTCATGACACATTTACACTGACAGCAGCAATCCTAGGTGAGACACCAGATTCTGCAGAACTCCTTACTAATTTTTATTGTGATATGGAGTTACCATTACACTTTTACACTGACAGCAGCAATCGCAGGCGAGACACCAGATTCTGCAGAACCCCTTACTAATTTTTATTGTGATATTGAGTTGCCATGACACTTTTACACTGACAGCAGCAATCACAGGTGAGACACCAGATTCTGCAGAACCCCTTACTAATTTTTATTGTGATATTGAGCTGCCATTACACTTTTACACTGACAGCAGCAATCATAGGCGAGACACCAGATTCTGTTGAACCCCTTACTAATTTTTAGTGTGATATTGAGTTGCCATTACACATTTACACTGACAGCAGCAATCGTAGGCGAGACACCGGATTCTGCAGAACCCCTTACTAATTTTTATTGTGATATTGAGTTGGTGTCTCATTGATTATACTAATTAAAAATGTACCTGGTTTTATTCCTCTCATTTGAGTTGCTTTTTCTAGAGTCTTGAACTGAAGTTTTGAGTAATATTTAAAAAACTTTTTTTTATTTTCAGGGTAAAATTGCTTGTGCTAATGTTCTGAGTGATCTGTATGCTATGGGTGTGACAGATTGTGACAACATGTTGATGTTGCTTGGTGTCAGTAATAAAATGACAGAGAAAGAACGAGATATTGTTGTTCCCATGATGTTGAGGGGATTTAAAGTAAGATTTATTTAGGGGTCTAATCTACAAAATGTATGTGTATAGCATCAAGACAAGATTTACATATATATTGCAGTTTCAAGGGGAAACATGTACAAGAGAGATGATTGGGGAAAAAATGCAACAAAACAATAGTATAGAGTTGAGATTCATATGGAAATTTCTCTCTCAATTTCTGAAATTTTGAAAGATCCATAAATGTTGACTGTTAAGGCCTTTATATATTCATACAATCATGTCGGACAGTTATGATTTATAGAAAAATTTGAAAGAGGATTTTTTTTGTTTCAAGTATTAAAGTAATGCGGAATTGTGAAATAATAGGTTGTTGTTATAAGCATTCAGTTTGGCCCAAATATACCAAAATAAGCTCAGAAACATCGCTGGTGTATTATTCAATTGCAAGTCAATAATTTAACCTCATTGAATCCATATTCATGTGACCTTCAATTGATCTTCTTAGCTAGAGGTGGGTAAGGCATGTACTAGGCATGTTCAGCTATTAAAAGGAAAAGAATGTCAAAATTGAAAATGAAACGAGGGTGAACCATTTGGTTGACTGATTTGTTCCACAAAAAAATCATTCTTATACCAGGGATCGCGCTAAAGCGTCGCCAATGTCGCAATTTGCGATTTTTATTTCATCTGGCGACAAAATACGGCTGCTGGCGATATTTCTGCGCCAACATTTTCCTAAGTAAAATTTTCATTTCTTGACAATATCGATCTTCATTTTAATTGGTAAAAGTTAAAAGAAATAAGTTGTAAAATTTTTACCTGGCGACAAGTTTATGACTTTGTTTATGACCCCAAGCTAATCAACAGTTACAACAGGTGCCATAATCTGTTGTTGCAGGTAATCCATTTATCGGATGGTTCATTAATGATCATCAATATTAATTAATTCAAATAGAATTGGTCAGTCGGCATTTTGTCTTTGAAGAAATGGTCATACCGCACGACTCCACAATTTGCAATGTTTACCGTAGTTGTATGAAGAAAGCGTAACTGACAGGAAATCGAAAACCATAATCAACTTGTTAAAAACATCGTTTACTCATTTCCGTTGAAACAATAGCAAATTCTGACGAAATTTGTCTTTGACTGCCCTCAGTTATGATACGAAAATAACAAAACCGACCGCCATTGTTCACCTTGTGACTTGTTCTACGTACTGTTTATAATCCTCCAAAGAAGGAGCACACCCGATTAAAGAAAGATAACTCAATTTTACTTTTTCTAATCATTGAGATACCTACTTTAGACATGTCTAAGATATTTCTACATAGTTCTTGCTTTAGAATTTACATGTTTAGGTCATTTGAGTTATGGGAAGAGTTAAAGAGGGTCTTAGTAGCAGTATGGGTAGGATGCCTTTTGTCATCTTTTTCTGTATTCTTTTTTTAATACAAATTTTCACTATTCTGTAAATTTAAACACCTCTTACTTTATTTTCTTCATTCAATTACCCATTTTTTTCTATACTTTATAATTTAATTTAAAGACATTTTCTCTATTTTGTAGAGTATACAGACCATAAGCTAATTTATATTCTTCTACATATGAAATACTGACATAAGAAAATAAACATGATAAAATACACATGTTGTTTTGTTGTATGTATATAAACCCTATGCAATAACTTACTTAGTATTACATGTTAAATTATGTAAAGTGCAGGCTGAGTGCATAAGAAATTTAAATTGAACATTGTTTAAATTTTGGTAGACTAAATAAAGACTCTAGCTGGTTCTAAAGTTTTCAAAACTGGCGACAAAATATAGGAGCTGGCGATTTTTCTGGCTCCAACTTTTTGGGAGCCAGAGCAGCCCTGTATACAGGTAAAACGAAGATGAACATTTTCTTGAAGCTATAATATGAAATCAAACAGACCTAGAAAAATCCAATTGCGTGTGCACGCTATCCATCTATATTTATATTTATGTTTATATGATCGTTGGCAATCTTCGGAGGCATCTCTATTGTTAATTAGATGGCGTCTAAACTAAAATACACACGAAATGCTGATACATGCATTGTTAATTGTTTATTTTAGACTTTTGTAATTTGGATATATGTTTTAGTATGTTATAAAATCAAGTATGAGAATTTGAGTCAAATCGATGAATATTAATTTGACAGCTAATGGCCCTATAAAGATGTAGTAGTAGAAAAAATTATAAATTTTCACACAGACATTTTATGTCCCTGCCACTATCTGGTGTATCAAGGGCTGAGGTTTAATGTGTTGGCCATGTCTGATATTCTGTTATTTAGTAATCAAACCATTAAGAACGTTCACATTTTCTTTCATTTTGCCTTCAGATATTGATCATTTTTTTGGTTGTTAGTGTAAAATGATGACTAATGGATCCCATTTGTATTTATTCTAAAAATTACTACCCACAGTGACACCTTTTCGCTAACTGATAGTTAATAATGATATGCAGAAACATCAGACATCCCTAATAGTAATCATGAATAGAATATTGACAGTTTTTGAGTTCTTTACAGTAGTCATCTGACATTATTTGTTATAGTGTAGGATCATTGTTAAACTGTTCATGACCTTCAAGAAACTGTTAATTGTTTAGGTCTCCTAACCACCTGCTAACATTTGTATGAACAGGTATTTGTTGTTAGTCAACTCCCATGTACAAAAGATACTGCTAGTCATCATGGAGGGGATTTAGAAATCTTTCTTATGAATACCAGTCTTTTGACAGAGATTGGTAAAACCTTCCACTTTTCCTATTTCTTGCTCTTCTCACTAATATTTCACTATGACTTGTTGATGTCAAGTAAAGATCAACAAATAATGGCCAAATATTGTTTATAGATTTGTTGAGCACCCGAGCTAGCGGACATGTTGTTTAAGCTTATTAAATGCATGGATTCATTTGGATCTTTTATGTGAAAATTTCTTATACTGGTACTTATAAAACTTAACTGAAATAATAGAACAATTCACAAAAGTCTACCACTACAAAAATTTCCTGAAATGGAAATCTCAAAATTAAGGAAAAGTTAAACAAATATGTAAACCTTACCATAAATGAAGATATTTTACCTTATAGTTTGACTTTCCATTTATCAATTAATCTAAAGATGAAAGTATAGGTTTTACGTTTCATATTACAACCTTGGTAAAGAAAGTTTGTCAGATTGTTATGAAGCCTTAAGCTTAATTTTCCATTTTTAGGACCATGCTGAAGAAGGTGGAACTTCTGTTACTGGTGGTCAAACAGTCATAAATCCATGGTTAACTATTGGTGGGTAGCTACAACAGTTTCACAGCCAAATGAATTTATAATGTGAGATTTAGTCTTGTAATTAAAATTACACTAGACATTGGGAAAAAAATTGGATAGTTAATTTTTTTTCTCATCATTAACAAAACTTAGAATAAGTATTATACATTGTTCATTTATAAAATATGCCTAAGCTATACACACAGTAATCCTGAATTTAAAGGCATTTATTACATAATAACCAAAAATTACAAATGTCTTAATTTTAGAGCAGAGTTTTTATTTAAATGCTTCAAAGTCAAAACGGTATCATCATAAGTTTAAGGAACTTGAAACCAGTTGTGTGTATATTTTGTGTGTTTATTTGCCATCATAATAAAAAAATACCTTACTGCCTGGTCTACTCTACAATCATAACCCTTCTTGAGGGGAACAAACAACTCTTTATTTGTGGCTTGGAAAGCCAGTTGCTGTAGATTGTAAGGAAATCTCTCTGCCCTTCTTACAATAGTTGGAGGAGGCATTATGTTTTTGGGATCTGCGTACATTTATCCTTTAATATGATCCCTAATGAAGTTCAAGGTTTTGGTTAAGGTAGTTTTCATATCAGCTTGAAACTTAGTACACATGTTCATTATGAACTTTTTAAAACTAAATTCCATGTAAGGGTTTTGACCCAGATTTCACAGTTCACAATACATGTTCAACTTGAGTTAGCTGTCATATTATTGAATTCTTAAACCTCACATGTTAGATTTTAACATATTGGCTTCTTTGAACAACACAGCTTCATCATTTTGATTTGACATTTTGTTATGGAGTTCAAGCAGTTAGACCAGTTTAGGCCTAATATTATATATGACTCTTTGTGAACACTACCCCTCTCAGATCATACGCTTTAAATCTTTCCTAGCGAGTGAGTCATTACATATTGTTGACAATACTGTATTGCCGTTATGCATTTTTAATCATTTTTTGTCTGTGAATGGTTTCATTTCAATTTGTTGATGCTACATCTCTGGGACCATATATGTGAAAGTTTTCATAACAGGTAAGAAAGTTTGTTGTAATGTTTTGTTGGCCATACTTTGCTGCTAATTCACTGTGTAAATTTGGAACTTTTATCCATTTAAATCAATATTAAAGTATCAATGGGATTTTTTAAGTTGTGCATTCAAGGGTTAATTTGAGTTTAATTAGAAAAAAATTCCCTGCTAGTTTTGTTTTCTTCAGGATTTATATTGGTGTTTTCTTCATATTTTGATAATTTTGTTTCAAATATGATCGCTCTTGTCGGATGAATATCCGTTTTCATTATTGGCAGACATGGTTATATTCTTCTGTCCATTTGACAATAAGAATATCTTTACTCTTCCATTTTTTTTACAAAGTGGACCTTCAGAACACTTTGCCTAGTAGATATATACTCTTCTAAACTTAATCAGAAGGTGCAGTTTCAGGATCACATTATTTATTTTAGGTAATTCAGGATCAAATACCATGGTGAGGTCAGACATCCACTGTTATAATCAACTTTTTAAATTGTCTTTTAATAAAAACCTTGCAGATACATTTTGATTTGATCAGATGTTACATGTCTCTGACTACTTTGAAAATATCAATAAGTACTGGGTAGAAAGCATATGTATTTTAGTATATCTTCACACATGTCTTAATAGATGAAATATTATCTAAGAATATTTAACATTTTCTTAATTTAAAATCATCAGGCCAGATAACGCTGTAGTTGGTGATGTGTTGGTATTAACAAAACCTTTAGGAACACAAGTAGCTGTAAATGCTTATCAATGGTTAGACCAACCAGAGAGATGGAACAGGATTAAACTGGTTGTATCAGATGATGATGTAAGGAAAGCATACCAAAGAGCTATGTTTAGTATGGCTAGGCTTAATAGAACAGGTTTGTTTTACGAGACCTTTACACTCCAATATTTTTTTTTTACAGTAGACATGTGCTGCATTATTGTACATTGGTTTAAACCACAGGGTATTATAAAATATAAAAGGCCCTAATTAATTCCAGCAGGTCAAGACAGAAGTTTACTGTTGACATTTGTTCGTACAATCAAGACTCACATACAAGAGTTCTGGGATAGTTTATTGTTTCAATATGAGTATGAAAAAGTCATTATGTGGCGTTTTTCTATGCACTTTCCTAGTTTGTTACACAGGAGACTTGAGCAAATGTAAAGATTTAAATAGATTTCCACTTAAAAAAGTATACCCTGTTCTAGTTTGAGACCCCCCCCCCTCCCCCCCTCCCTTTACCCTGATAAAAACCAAACGTAAAGTGACATTGCCAATATATTGATGTTTTCATGCAGTCAATGTTGTATTGATCCCAAAACTGTGTAGATGTCTGATGTTGTCACATGACTTGTGTGTAAAATGAATTCTGACTATCTCGGAACTAAATTATTCTTTACAAGACCAATGGTTGTACTATGATAATGCATCCAAATGTAATGCGTTTTCGCAATGTAAGTAATGATAAGCATCCAAAACTCCCAGAAAAATCTAAATTTATATGAAAAATATTATGATTGTAAAGAATTGTTAGTCATGTCTTCATCAAGGACTACATTTCATGTTTGATTTTAAAACATTTTATATTTCCACAGGTGCTAGACTTATGCATAAATACAATGCTCATGGAGCCACAGATGTCACAGGATTTGGACTGTTAGGACATGCTAAAAACCTTGCTAAGATTCAGAAGAACGAAGTGAGCTTTGTCATCCATAATTTGCCCATTATAGCAAAAATGGCTTCAATAAGTAAAGCCTGTGGAAACATGTTTGGTTTGCTACAAGGACATTCAGCAGAAACATCAGGTACTGTTTGTGGACTTTATTAGCATGGGAGGGTACAATAGGGGTGTGAGTGTTTTATTTGATTTTTTAGTTAGATGAGATGTTATGCAGTAGATATAATATGCTCCTCAGAAAAAGTGACTGCTATCTTTTATATTTATGTATCGTAAAAGTAATTTCCTGAGTTGTCTTTCCTTGACCAGTTCCATAACCGGTACTCTTAAAAATATCTTTATTAATCTTGCAGAGAATTTGTTTAAAATAATGTGATTTATATATATAAGCTGTTGTGAATTTAGATGAATTTAAATTCTAATTACAATATTGTTATTTTGTTGTATGTTTTCATATTCTGTTTATTTTATTTTTTTTTTTTGTCATTTTTGTATGTTTTCATTTTCTGTTTATTTTATTTTTTTTGTCATTATCTTTTATTGTTGAGTACATTTTATGGTTTTGTATCTTTACCATTAAAATTTGGTTGGTTTATCCATTACCTTAATTCTTCATTTGGTAGTTTATTGAATAACAATTTAATTTATTATTGTTACTAGGAGGTTTATTAATGGCATTACCAAGGGAACAAGCAGCAGCATTCTGTAAAGACATTGAAAAACAAGAAGGTTATCAATCGTGGATTATAGGAATTGTAGAGAAAGGAAACCGAACAGCCAGAATAATAGACAAACCAAGAGTGATAGAGGTTCCAGCCAAAGACAGAGACGGAGAGCTCTGGTAGCCGCTGAACACATGCAAAAATTCTCATCATCCTTATGTTTTTGTACATCATTTTTATACTTTGTCTGCACTGAGCAAATTTGATAGGATTAATTTGTTGGTTTCTTTTCATCTCATTTTCATCTTTTAATCATACTTCATTGTTAAATTTTTATTTTTTTAATTGAAGATGGTAAAGAAAGAAGCAAGAGTTGTCTGTCCTGGGCTCACTATTGCTTTATACATTGTATCTGTATATTTTGGGACTCAACTGTGTATGAAGTGGATCTTAGCAACATATAACAATATGAATAGATCCATAGATGTAGCAGTGTTATCACATTGTGTACAGATACAAAGATGCATCTTTTTATGTTATTTGGACAATTTTGACATTTTCCTTGGTTCCAGAATAAATTAAATTGTATGTTTAACAAATTATATGTATATAATGGCTGAGAATTTGTTTTTCTCCTTATAATTATATTAGACCTTATGAATTAATTGTTTCACTGCTGTTCAGGCTTTGGTTGGAAAATGTGAAAATACAGTTCAAATGTTAAAAAAATAATCTTGATTGTTGATGAGGCTGATTAATTGAAATCATGGAATTTGTGATCATTGTCCAAAATAAAATGAAGAAATCAATGTCATTAAAAAATATACAATGTTGAAAATGTCTTGATATTTTATTGCTGTTTACACTGCATTATATTACAAGTTTGTCGATTTGGTTTTGTTCGACATTCAACCAAGCAAACCGGTTTTGTATTTCAGAAGGTAGAAGAGATGGATAATCCATTTTTTTTTTATACAGGAGCCTTATTTTCTGAAGTTTATGTCTGGCTGATTTGAGACAGGGATACTAATCTGCCAGTGGCAACGGCATAGACCATTTGTATAAAACTTTATATTTCAGGTGGTTGAAGACCTGGATAATTCATACCTTGTATACTGGTACCTTATGTTCTCAACTTTTCATTTGTCACTTGTCCATTGTCCTTGACCTCATTTTCATTCTAGTGACTGATTAAAAACTAGTTTTAATTGTGTTGGTTTTTTTTTTTTTTTTTCGCTATTAGTACAACCAAACCAAAGTTTAAGTGGAAGGGACCTGACGTAACTATTCACAAGTTTAGCCTTATATGTAATAGTAGAAATCATACAATCCACATGCAGTTTTATAAAATACTTTATTTCTTCAAAAACTTAATTTCAATGCACAATAAAACATACGATTTCTATATTTGAATCAGTTTTTCCTTCCAAAAATATCTTGACTTTGAACTTGGACGCATAAGGGTTTAAATTTTTGTTCATTTTTCTTCAAGGGAGTTTGAAATATACGATTTGAATCAACCAAGTTAACTCATCTGAAATAGAAATGCCTCGAGTAAACAGGAGTTGTGCTTGGACTCTCATAATGCCACGACTTATATAAGTTTTGACATAACAAGGCTTGACTGTTATAGAATAAATGTATTTGGTAAATTTCTTTGCAAGATCTTTGGGTCTGTCAGATAGGGTTCACCTTACCTTTCTTCATCTCATTTCTTGGATCGGTGATCAAGGTTAAGCTTTTGTTGACGAGTTTGTTTCTCAGATCAACTGCATTAGGTGTATGGAATAATTGTAAAGTGTACATGATTGTTTGGCAGGATTCCTCTGACCTTGACCTAATTTTCATTGCTCATTGGTCATGTTAAGTTTTCTTGAACAGGTCTTTTTCTCAGATACTATAACCAATAAGTTTGCTATATTTGGAATTATTGTAAGGTGTGCGGTCTTTTGTCCGGGTTTATCTGACCTTAACCTGATTGTCTTGGATCACTGGTCAACTTTGAGTTTTATCGACCGCAAAAATTTTGCAGTCGTATATTGGTATGACATTAGGCGTCGTCGTCCGAAGACACATTGGTTTTCGTACAATAACTTTAGTTTAAGTGAATGGATCTCTATGAAATTTTACCATGAGGTTTAATACCACAAAAGTAAGGTTGGGATTGATTTTGGGGTTATGGTACCAACAGTTTGGGAATTAATGGCCAAAAGGGGCCAAAATAAGCATTTTGTAACTTCCAGACAATAACTTGTGTGTTAGTGTATGGATCTCTCTGACATTGTACCACAAGGTTTCATATCACAAAGGGAATGCTGGGGTTGATTTTGGGGTAATTACCTCAAAATATTAGGAATTAGGGCAAAAACAAGCATTTTTGTCGAGTCTTCGACTTTAGTCAAAAAGCTAGACATAGCGATCCTACATTCCGGTGGCGCCCACAAATATTCACTCTGCGGTTAAAGTTTTTGAAATTTTAATAACTTTCTTAAACTATCCTGGATTTGTTTCAAACTTGGACAGAAGCTTGTTTATGATTATAAGATAGTATCCAGAAGTAAATTTTGTAAAATAAAATTCCTGTTTTTCCGTATTTTACTTGTAAATGGACTTAGTTTTTCTGCCAGGAAACATTACATTCACTCTGTGGTTAAAGTTTTTAAAATTTTAATAATTTTCTTAAACTATCCTGGATTTGTACCAAACTTAGACAGAAGCTTCTTTATGATCATAAGATAGTATCCAGAAGTAAATTTGTTAAAAAAATTTCATTTTTCCGTATTTTACTTATAAATGGACTTTGTTTTTCTGCCAGGAAACAATACAGTCACTCTGTGGTTAAAGTTTTAAAATTTTAATAACTTTCTTAAACTATCCTGGATTTGTACCAAACTTGGACAGAAGCTTGTTTATGATCATAAGATAGTATCCAGAAGTAAATTTGTTAAAAAATTTCATTTTTCCGTATTTTACTTATAAATGGACTTTGTTTTCTGCCAGGAAACAATACATTCACTCTGTGGTTAAAGTTTTTAAAATTTTAATAACTTTCTTCAACTATCCTGGATTTGTACCAAACTTGGACAGAAGCTTGTTTATGATCAAAAGCTAGTATCTAGAAGGAAATTTTATTAAAATTTTGTACCTGTTTATCCGTATTTTACTTATAAATGGACTTAGTTTTTCTTCCAGTTAACATTAAATATAGTCTGCAGTTAAAGTTTTAAAACATTTATTAGATTCATAAACTATCCTGGATTTATACCAAATTTTGACAGAAGCTTCTTACAATCAAAAGATAGTATCTAAAGGAATATTTTTATTGATTTTTTCCTCATTTTGTTGAGCCTCGATTAACAGCAAAAGTAGGCGAGACACTGGGTTCCGTGGAACCCTTACAAATTTTTCTAGTTTCATGACAATAACTTGTGTGTAAGTGTACGGATCTTTTGAAATTGTACTACAAGGTTCCATATCACAAAGGAAAAGTGGAATTGAATTTGGGGTAATTGCCCAAAACGTTTAGGAATAAGGGGCCAAAATAAGCATTTTCTAGTTTCCAGACAAAAACTTGTGTGTTAGTGTATGGATCTCTCTGACATTGTACCACAAGGTTTCATATCACAAAGGGAATGCTGGGATTGATTTTGGGGTAATTGCCTCAAAATATTAGGAATAAGGGCAAAAACAAGCATTTTCTAGTTTCATGACAATATCTTGTGTGTAAGTGTATGATCTTTTGAAATTGTACTACAAGGTTCCATATCACAAAGGATTTTGATTTGATTTTTGGTGTTTTAACGCCACTTTTAAGCACCGCTTTTGGGCTATTTCGTGGCGGTCAGTTTTATTGGTGGAGGAAGCCGGAGTGCCCGGAGAAAACCACCGACCTTCGATAGGAAAACTGACAATCCTAGTCAATTAAGATTGAGTCGAGTGCACCCGCACGAGCGGGTTCGAACTCACAACCTCAGTGTTGACTGGCTAGTGATTACAGTAGTAACTACTTAGACCACTCGCCACCGAGGCCCCTCATATCACAAAGGAAAAGCTGGAATTGAATTTTGGGGTAATTGCCCAAAACGTTTAGGAATAAGGGGCCAAAATAAGCATTTTTCTAGTTTCCAGACAATAACTTGTGTTCAAGTGTATGGATCTCTCTGAAATTGTACTGCAAGGTACCATACCACAAAGGGAAGGCTGGGATTGAGTTTGGGGTGATGAATCATAAGGGGTTCAAAAATTTGGGGGATTTTTTTTTTTCTTTAAAATTTTCCATTTTAAGTTGGTTATTTCTGATTTATATATAGATTTCATCAGAAATTGAATTCTTTGGATTCTTTGATATGCTGAATCTAACCATGTATTTAGATTTTGGATATTGGACCATAATGGGTAAATTAAAAAAATTTAAGTTCTTAGACCACATTCACACTGTGTCAGAAACCTATGCTGTGTCAAATATTTAATCACAATCCAAATTCAGAGCTGTATCAAGCTTGAATGTTGTGTCCATACTTGCCCCAACTGTTCAGGGTTCGACCTCTGCGGTCGTATCAAGCTGCGCCCCATCGGAGCATTTTATTGTGGTTAAAATGGTTTCTCAGATAATGTAAGCAAGTGGTGAACTTCATTTCCTGTATGGAATGATTGTAAAAACGAATTGTCTTATATGACCATGACATCCATTTACATGGATCATTGATAATGTTAAACTTGTAGTACAAAATTGCTGTTTCTTCAAGATTGTGATTAGGTTAGTTTGAGGGGAACCAAATATGACAAGTCAATGATATTTAATATGCAGTTGTATAGGTATTGTAAAGGCAGTACGATTGCATATGATTGCTTACTTACACTTCATTTAAACTTTGATGGTTAGTTGTCTCATTGGTTGTCATACCAGATCTCCTTATTAATAAAGCTCATCCCACCAGCCAACCAACATGGCCGAAATTACTAAAAATAGATCATAGGGGTAAAATGCAAGGTTTTGTCTATTATCTTGAAAACTGCTATAAATGGAGAAAATCTGCAAAAGGCAGAAATGGTCAAAATGACGAGATCTACCTATTGTCTATTTCAAATCTGTCAAATGACTTCTTATAGGAGCTATTGCCCTTATATGACGAAATTTTACATACATTTTCGTTTTTGCCTAACAACTGCCTAATATCTGAAACACTAATAGATGAATAGAAACTTAGATAAGCAAAAATGATCAGCAATACAAGATCTACAAATAAGTTTCTAATCTTGAAATCGTCTGACGACCACTGATTGGAGTTATTGCCCTTCCATAATGATTTTTACCATTTTTTGTTCTGCGTTTTTGCCTTGTATCTGAAAAACTAGAATAGATAGATAGATAGAAACTGAATTAAGCAAAAGTGATCAGCAAGACTTGATCTACAAATAATTCAAATAGCCGAAATCGTCAATTGACTCCTTGTAGGATTTTTGCTTTTTAACGAAGATTTTACCAATATTTTACGTTTTTGCCTACTATCTTGAAAACTAAAAGAATATAGATAGAAACTTTAAATAGTGTTATGCCAGAAAATCGCCTTTAATTGAAGCCAACAAAAGACACAAATCAATAATAAAATTTAACAAGATTTATTATACACTAGTTTACAACAAGTATTACACAAAAGAAATGTCAACTTAACTGTCAAAATATGAGTCCAATCTTTTATCTTTTCTTTATCCGAAATCTTCACGGAATCCACAGAATATTACGTCCAATAGGTCACAATTTAGTATGATGTTGTTAGTAAATAAAAGTGTCAATCCAACTGCTGAGAATGTTGATGTCTATCGATGTCTAAGTCTATCTATCTATCTATCTATATCTATAGGGTCTGCATACTTATATATATATACTCAAACGGAAACTTCTAGACAACGCTAGAAATTAAAATTACTCATCTTTTGTTATGATCATTCTGGAAACGTTATGTAAGTGAAATAGAAAGTTCTAATCATTCCATGAGTATCAATGATTGTTCCAGTGATTTCTAAACTGCATAGTTGTAACACAATGTGTATTATTTTGTACACAATATAAAACAATGTAAACATTCTTAGGTCACATAAAACAAGTTAGGCCAACTAAATAAATATAATAGTTACGATATCATAACATCCCCTTAAAAAGTTTGAGTGTAACAAAAACTTTTCATGAATAATATACAAAATACATAGTAAATACAAAGTATTTCAATAAGTTCTAGATAAAACATCTGCTATTACATTATCTTTACCGTTTATATGTTTTACAATAACATCATATTCCTGTAACAATAATCTCCACCTAGTCAATCTCTGGTTCTTGTTTCTCATTTTATGTATGAAGGTGAGAGGATATTCCTTATCGGAATAGCCTCAGGAAAGCAGTAGAGTTACACATGATTGTCAATAAATACGCATTTCCAGTCTTGGTCTTCGGTAAAGGTCCAACGCAATCAATGAGTACTCGGCTGAAAGGTTTTCAAAGGCTGGAATAGGCAGAAGTGGTGCTGGTGGTATTTTCTGGTTAGGCTTACCAACAACCTGGCATATATGGCATGATTTACAGTATTCTGCGACATCACTTCTTAGTCTTGCTGCAAGATCTTAAGGCAAGTCTTCCTTATGCCTAAGTGTCCAGCCAAGGGGTGTCATGAGCAAGACCAATAATATCTTGCCTATAGACTTTAGGCACCACCACTTGGTATACCACTCTCCATTCCTTCTCTGGGGTAGCATCAGGGACCTCCATTTTCTCATTAAAATACCATCTTGATGGTAATAGCATTCGGCCACTTTGTCTGCTTCCTCCTGTGGTTGAGCCCTCTTGCAGAGCTGAAGAACCTCAGGGTCTTTATTTTGTTCTTAGACAAATTTCCTTCGGTCTAATGAATGGCTGTTTACGTCTGGCCAAGGCATAATTACATTCTTGCTAATACTAGGTGGTCTTATGACGGCCTTCTTTGAGCTACTGGGACCTTCAATGTCAGCTAGAAAGGTGTCAGAAAGGTCCATGTAATCAAACTGGTCTTCTTGCAAATACTCATTTTGTTGTTTTCTAGCCATCACCCTAGTAACGACACAAGCTGGATACAGTTCAACATCACTTCAGGTGATTTAACATCCACCACCGGTTCACTGGTAACAATTGGTTCAGCAACCACTTTGTTCCTAGCTAGATCATTTCCTAGCAATAATGAAACACCCTCAACAGGGAGATTAGGACGAACACCCACAACAACTGGTCCAGTAATCAAATCTGACTTTAGATAAATACGATGGAGGGAACATCTATACAACCTAACTCCACACCTTGTAACAAAACGGAGGAACCAACAGAAGTCTCCTCGGACAAAGGCAACACACCTTCCAACAATAAAGACTGAGAAGCTCCAGTGTCCCGTAAAATCTTAATAGGCTGAGGAGTAGTATTATCAACAATAGAAACAAACCCATTAGACATAAAGGGTATATAATCCTCCATGTAATCACAAAACTGACTTAAAAGCATGACTCGCAGGACATTCCAACGTATGGGTAACACGGGTGTCGTACAAGCACTGGTCTTGGGCTTATTATCTCTTTCATTCTTCTTCTGGAGTCTAAAACAATCAGCCATCAGGTGACCATTCTTCTTACAATAAGCACAAGTCAGTGACATCTTCTCAAAAGTATCAAATTTTGGACTAGACATATTATAACAAGACTGATTCTTATTCTGTGCAACAGGCTTATTATCAGTACGCTCAGTGCTTTGATTCTTGTAATTTCCACTCGAAGTATTAAACTTTTGACCTTTGGAACTTCTTTTATGTGAAAGAGTATAATTATCCGATATAACAGCTGAATCTTGTAATGTCTCAACAGTTTTGTCATCTAAATGTGTTTTAAGTCTAAATGAACACACTGCTTGAACTCTTCTAATAACATCAATTGTCTTAAATTATCAAAATTTTTATCGATTTTCTTTGACGTAAGCCATTTATCAAATAGATCTTCTTTTCCTAGCAAATTCAACATCGGTTTGTGAATCAAACTTTTATAAGACCTAAATTTCTGTCTATATGCTTCTGGCACTAGCTCATAAGCTTTCAAAACTTCCTTTTAACCGTGTCATAATCAGAACTATTTTCTGATGAAAGTGCAGAGTAAATTTCAGCGGCCTTGCCCTCAAAAACACTTTGCAGCATTGTAGTCCAAAAGGCTTCAGCCATTTCAAATTTCGAGCAATTTTCTCAAACTGTGGAAAAATTTATCAACTGTTTTTCACAAAATTTGGGAACCAAACGTATGTTTTTGCTGCATCAAAATTAAAATGTTCTGATTTTGATTGGAATTTAGTGTTGCTTTCTTCTTTTGCCATTTCAATTTTCATTTTCTCAGTCTCTAACATTTCCCTCATTTCAAGTTCTGCCTGTTTTAATTTCAATTCATCTTGTTTTAGTTTAAATTCATCTTCTTTTTTTTTCTCCATTTCTAACCTTTCTTCTTTTTCTTTTTTCTCCATCTCTAACGTTTCCTTCATTTCAAGTTCTTTTAATTTAAGTTCATGTTCTAATTCAAGTGTTTTTAATTTGATAGCGTCAACATTTTCGACCTTAAGTTTTTATAATTTGTTTTCTCATAGATACTCTAAAGTCTAATTTCAGATGTCTAGCAAGCAACACTAATTTCCCTTTCTTTAAATTATCAAACCCTTCCAGGTCTGGCGTTTTCAAAATTTACCGGCATCAAATGCCATATTGTAGAATTTTGTTGGCTAGTTCTAATAAAAATACTGAAAAATTTTAATAAGATATTAACGTTCTACCGGACCTGAGCCCCAATTTCTGTTATGCCAGAAAATCGCCTTTTAATTGTAGCCAACAAAAGACACAAATCAATAATAAAATTTTAACAAGATTTATTATACACTAGTTTACAAAAGTGTTACACAAAAAGAAATGTCAACTTAACTGTCAAAATATGAGTCCAATCTTTTATCTTTTCTTTATCCGAAATCTTCACGGGACTCCACAGAATATTACGTCCAATAGGTCACAATTTAGTATGATGTTGTTAGTAAATAAAAGTGTCAATCCAACTGCTGAGAATGTTGATGTCTATCGATGTCTAAGTCTATCTCTCTAAGTCTATCTATATCTATAGGGTCTGCATACTTATGTATATACTCAAACGGAAACTTCTAGACAACCTTAGAAATTTAAATTACGCATCTTTTGTTATGATCATTCTGGAAACGTTATGTAAGTGAAATAGAAAGTTCTAATCATTCCATGAGTATCAATGATTGTTCCAGTGATTTCTAAACTGTATAGTTGTAACACAATGTGTATTATTTTGTACACAATATAAAACAATGTAAACATTCTTAGATCACATAAAACAAGTTAGGCTAACTAAATAAATATAATTGTTACAATATCATAATAGTAAAATGATCAGCAAGACAAAATCTACAAATAAATAAAATTTTACCGATATCGTTTTTAGCTCACCTGTCCAAGTGAGCTTTTCTCATCACTTGCTGTCCTTCATCGTCCGTAGTCGTCTTTTAACTTTTACACAAATCTCTGAAACTACTGGGCCAAATTTAACCAAATTGGCCACAGTTATCATTGGGGTTTCTTGTTTAAAAAATGTATCCAATGACCCCGCCTGCCAACCAAGATGGCTGACCTGGCTAAAAATAGAACATAAGGGTTAAATGCAAGTTTTGTCTATTATTTTGAAAACATAAATAGAGAAAATCTGACAAAGGGCTGAAATGTTCGGAATGCTGAGCTCTACCAATTGTCCATATACATCAAAACTATCAGACGACTACTTGTAGGAGTTATTGCCATTATATGACAAATTTGTCTATTATCTTGAAAACTATAATAGAGAGAAACTTTTAAGTTGCAAAAATGGTTAGCAAGACAAGTTCTACAATAACTTTGCATGGTCGAAATCAGCAGTCTACTCCTTATAGAGTTATTGCCCTTTGATGACTATTTTTTACCATTTTTTTGCGTTTTTGCCTTATATCTTAAAAAATTATAATAGATAGATAAAAATTTAAATAAGCAACAATGATCAGCAAGACAATATCTACAATTCAGACAAATTTAGAAATCGACCGATCACTCCTTGTTGGAGTTATTGCCCTTTAATAACAATTTTTATGCCCCACCTACGACAGTAGAGGGCATTATATTTTCGGTCTGTGTGTACGTTCGTTCGTCGGTCCGTCTATCCCGCTACAGGTTAAAGTTTTTGGTCAAGGTAGTTTTGATGAAGTTGAAGTCCAATCAACTTGAAGCTTAGTACACATGTTTCCTATGATATGATCTTTCTAATTTTAATGCCAAATTAGAGTTTTACCCCAATTTCACGGTCCACTGAACATAGAAAATGATAGTGCGAGTGGGGCATCCGTGTACTATGGTCACATTCTTGTTCCCTTTTTTTTGCGTTGTTCCTTATATGATAAAATTTAATAGATAGACACTTTAAACCACAAAATGATCAGCAAGGCAAGATCTATTAACAAGTCAAATTTTGCCGGTATAGTTAGTAAACTGTCAATCTTCATGGGAGTGATTGCCCTTAAATGAGGATTTTTTTACCCTCTTTTTTGTTTTGAGCAACAACTAAAGAAGATAGAGAGAAAGTATACAGACTAAATGATCAGCTATACAAGATCAACAAAACAGATTTTGTCATGAATTCTATTCTCGTCTACAATGTTGGAGAGTGTCCTTTGTTGAATATTCACATAGACTAAGGTGAGCGACACAGGCTCTTTAAAGCCTCTAGTTTTTACCCTTTATAGGAGTGATGGCCTTAAATGATAATTTATTTACTGTTTTTTTTTTTTTTTTTGTGTGTGTTTTGGGCATAAACCGAAGAAAATAGAGAGAAAACTAAACAGAAAAAATGATCAACAATACAAGATTAAAGAAAAAAGATTTTTCATGAATTCTATTCTAGTCCACAATGTTGGGGAGAGTCCATTGTTGGAAGGTGCTCATAGACCTAGGGGAGCGACAGGCTCTTTAAAGCCTCTAGTTTTATATTTGCATATCTCATATCCATGGAGATTATTTGGCCCTGCCCTCTCAGCTATGGTCTACTGACTGAATATTTTGCATCATTTACATATGAAAGTATTGCTATTCTAATTTTAACATTTGCATTTCACTGAACAACATACAGGCCAGACATGTCTCTGTAAGATCAGTAGTTATTGGCTATTATCTTTAAAACTACAAAAACAAATGGCACAAGCAAGACGAAATCTACAAATTAGACAACATGGACTAACTCTTTACCCATCATTTTTGGTGTTAACTTAGCAAATAAATATCTGTTTTATTGTGAAGATTTAAAGATGAAAATTAAAGTCATATGAAACCTTAAATTAAAAAAAAAATTATGCATATATTTTTATAACAAAATGGATAGTTGTCATTATTAAACTTACTTACATATAGTTTTTGAAGAAAATTCTTCAATTTGTCCACATTTTATAGAAGAAGTTTACTTTATTTAATTGCTTGCTTCCAGGAAACAATTCGCCGACATATTTTCCGTATTCAAAGTGACCTTAGCGTGACCCTTCTCGTAAAAATCCGGTGATCGCAATACGCATGGATCTGTCACTGAAATAAACTATTATCGGATTGTACATGTTATGCACGTGCTCAATATCCATGCTTCTTTGTTGATTGTTTACTATAAGGTGACAATAGGTAAACTACGGCTTCAAAACACGACAATTAATGAGCGGCCATATTTTCGCTTCATTCCAGACAGAGAGAAAAAAAAATGACGATTATACGATATTTTTGCGTAAAAAATGATAAAAACGTGCACAGAATACTAAGTTTATGATATATACATGCATTAGTTCAAGAATTGGATAAACATTATTTTTCATCAGTCACTCGTTTCATATGACTTTAACGAAAAATGTTAGAATTTTTACATACTTTACCAAAATGTAGTATATACCATGGGCAGATCCAGCCATTTTTAAAAGGTGGGGGGGGGGGTTCCAACCATATGTCTCCATTCAAAAGAATTGATCGTCAAAACTTAGATCCGGCACTGTATATTGTGATATGTTCACCAAGACTTTTTTTTCAAGCTACAGGTTGTGAAAAATGACGCATTTTGTATGGATTATGAAAGGAAAACATCATTATGTGAATGATAGGTAAACTAAATGATAGAATTGTGAAATAAAATACGAGAAGATAGGTCTGAGAAAATCAGAATATCCAAAGAAAAAATGGGGTCACCGTACGTTTTTTCGTGCTATAACATACAGTAGAAAATTTTCAGTATATTAAGAAATTATACTATTTCTGAGGTACCTCCCCTTAAAACTATAATTAAGAAAAATTGAAATCAAGCAATATAATCTTATCTTTGTGGAAATATAATTTATTATAAGTTTAAATCACAATAAAATGCTCCGCAGGGCGCAGCTTGATACGACCGCAGAGGTCGAACCCTGAACAGTTGGGGCAAGTATGGACACAACATTCAAGCTTGATACAGCTCTGAATTTGGATTGTGATTAAATATTTGACACAGCATAGGTTTCTGACACAGAATGAATGTGGTCTAAGAACTTAAAATTTTAAATTGGACATTCACCTATTATGGTCCAATATCCAAAATCTAAATACATGGTTAGATTCAGCATATCAAAGAACCCTAAGAGTTCAATTTTGATGAAATCAAACAAAGTTTAATTTTGGACCCTTTTGACCTCAATGTGGACAAAGTTGATAACGGGGCCCAAACATCAAAAATCTAAATACATGGTTAGATTCAGCATATCAAAGAACCCCATATATTCAATTTTGTTGAAATCAAACAAAGTTTAATTTTGGACCCTTTTGACCTCAATGTGGACAAAGTTGATAACGGGGCCCAAAATCAAAAATCTAAATACATGGTTAGATTCAGCATATCAAAGAACCCCATATATTCAATTTTGTTGAAATCAAACAAAGTTTAATTTTGGACCCCGATTTGGACCAACTTGAAAACTGGGCCCATAATCAAAAATTTAAAGACATGTTTAGATTCAGCATATCAAAGAACTCTAAGAATTCAATTTTGTTAAAATCAAATTAAGTTTAATTTTGGACCCTTTGGACCTTAATGTAGACCAATTTGAAAACGGGACCAAAATTAAGAATCTAAATACATGGTTAGATTCAGCATATCAAAGAACCCCATATATTCAATTTTTGTTGAAATCAAACAAAGTTTAATTTTGGACCCCAATTTGGACCAACTTGAAAACTGGGCCCATAATCAAAATCTAAATACATGATTAGATTCAGCATATCAAAGAACCCTAAGAATTCAATTTTGTTAAAATCAAACTAAGTTTAATTTTGGACCCTTTGGACCTTAATGTAGACCAATTTGAAAATGGGACCAAAAATTAAGAATCTAAATACACGGTTAGATTCAGCATATCAAAGAACCCCATATATTCAATTTTGTTGAAATCAAACAAAGTTTAATTTTGGACCCCAATTTGGACCAATTTGAAAACTGGGCCCATAATCAAAAATCTAAATACATGATTAGATTCAGCATATCAAAGAACCCTAAGAATTCAATTTTTGTTAAAATCAAACTAAGTTTAATTTTGGACCCTTTGGACCTTAATGTAGACCAATTTGAAAACGGGACCAAACATTAAGAATCTAAATACACGGTTAGATTTGGCATATCAAAGAACCCCAATAATTCAATTTTTGATGAAATCAAACAAAGTTTAATTTTGGACCCTTTTGACCTCAATGTGGACCAATTTAAAAACGGGGCCCAAAATCCAAAAACTTAATACACGGTTAGATTCAGCATATTAAAGAACCCCAAGAATTCAAGAATAAAACCCCATTGAAATTGGTCAAGAAATCAGCAATTTATACAAAGTATCTTCTTTTGCACAGTACTGTGCAATTGAATATTCTTGCAATTGCGCAATACTGTGCAATTGAATATTTCTTGCTATTGTGCAATACTGTACAATTGACAATTTCTTCCTATTGTGCAATATTGTGCTATTGGATATTTCTTGCTATTGCGCAATACTGTGCAATTGAAGATTTCTTGCTATTGTGCAATACTGTGCAATTGAAAATTTCTTGCTATTGCACAATACTTATTAAATAATAATTTACACATCCTGTTTGGTGTGTATCTCCTGCCATATCATTATTATTTGCTTTTAAATATAAATCAGAAATAACCAACTTAAAATGGAAAATTTTAAAGGAAAAAACAGGAAAAAAGGAAGAAAAAGGAACCCCCAATTTTTGAACCCCTTATGATTCATCACCCCAAACTCAATCCCAGCCTTCAATGAGGTATGGTACCTTGCAGTACAATTTCAGAGATCCATACACTTAAACACAAGTTATTGTCTGGAAACTAGAAAATGCTTATTTTTGGCCCTTTTGGCCCCTAATTCCTAAACGTTTAGGCAATTACCCCAAACCCAATTCCAGCTTTCCTTTGTGATATGGAACCTTGTAGTACAATTTCAGAAAGATCCATACACTTACACACAAGTTATTGTCCTGAAACTAGAAAATGCTTATTTTTGCCCTTTTTGGCCCTAATTCCTAAAATTTTGAGGCAATTACCCCAAAATCAATCCCAGCATTCCTTTGTGATATGGAACCTTGTGGTACAATGTCAGAGAGATCCATACACTTACACACAAGTTATTGTCTGGAAGTTACAAAAATGCTTATTTTTGGCCCCTTTTTGGCCCCTAATTCCTTAACTGTTGGTACCATAACCCCCAAAATCAATCCCAACCTTCCTTTTGTGGTATTGAACCTTATGGTAAAATTTCCTAGAGATCCATTTACTTAAACTAAAGTTAGAGTGCGAAAACCAATGTGTCTTCGGACGACGACGACGACGCCGGACGACGACGACGACGACGACGACGACGACGACGACGACGACGACGCCAACGTCATACCAATATACGACCACAAAAAATTTTTTGCGGTCGTATAAAATGTGTTCATTTAAAAAATCACAATATTTAATAGCTTTTCTGCACTAAATTTTGCAGACTTGAAAATCTAGACCTTTTTTACTGTGCGTATTGCTATGTGTTTCTTCATTCTACATTGGCTAGAGGTATAGGGGAGGTTGAGATCTCACAAAACATGTTTAACCCCGCAGCATTTTTGCGCCTGTCCCAAGTCAGGAGCCCTGACCTTTGTTAGTCTTGGATGTTTTTAATTTAGTTCATTTATATGTTTTGGAGTTTAGTGTGACGTCCATTTTCACTGAACTAGTACACAATTTTATTTAGGGGCCAGCTGAGGACCACCTCTGGGTGCGGGTTTTCTCGCTGCGTTGAAGACCCATTGGTGGCCTTCGGCTGTTGTCTGCTCTTGGTCGGGTTGTTGTTTCTTTGACATATTCCCCATTTCCATTCTCAATTTTATTCTGTTGTGTTCTGCTATTTTACAATCCAAAATGGCGAAAGACACCCATACTACCTTAAAGAAAAACTGACGGTAAACATGAACAGCATCTACCTTGATAAATTTAGAAAAATCTGTCAACCTTTTTTGGAGTTATTGCCCCTAAAATGTTGATTTGTAACTTTCTTGCTTATCTTGATAATTGTTTAAAAACTTTTGAGGTAAGTTAAAAGTGAATAAAATGCTCCGCAGGGCGCAGCATGATACGACCGCAGAGGTCGAACCCTGAACAGTTGGGGCTAGTATGGACACAACATTCAAGCTTGATACAGCTCTGAATTTGGATTGTGATTAAATATTTGACACAGCATAGGTTTCTGACACGGAATGAATGTGGTCTAAGAACTTAAAAATTTTAAATTGGACATTCACCTATTATGGTCCAATATCCAAAATCTAAATACATGGTTAGATTCAGCATATCAAAGAACCCCAAGAATTCAATTTTTGATGAAATCAAACAAAGTTTAATTTTGGACCCTTTTGACCTCAATGTGGACAAAGTTGATAATGGGGCCCAAAAATCAAAAATCTAAATACATGGTAAGATTCAGCATATCAAAGAACCCCATATATTCAATTTTGTTGAAATCAAACAAAGTTTAATTTTGGACCCCGATTTGAACCAACTTGAAAACTGGGCCCATAATCAAAATCTAAATACATGTTTAGATTCAGCATATCAAAGAACCCTAAGAATTCAATTTTGTCAAAATCAAACTAAGTTTAATTTTGGACCCTTTGGACCTTAATGTAGACCAATTTGAAAATGAAGCAAAAATTAAGAATCTAAATACACGGTTAGATTCGGCATATCAAAGAACCCCAATAATTCAATTTTGATGAAATCAAACAAAGTTTAATTTTGGACCCTTTGGACCTCAATGTGGACCAATTTAAAACGGGGCCCAAAATCCAAAACTTAATACAAGGTCAGATTCAGCATATTAAAGAACCCCAAGCATTCAAGAATAAAACCCCATTGAAATTGGTCAAGAAATAAGCAATTTATACGAAGTATCTTCTTTTGCACAATACTGTGCAATTGAATATTTCTTGCTATTGCGCAATACTGTACAATTGACAATTTCTTGCTATTGCGCAATACTGTGCAATTGAAGATTTCTTGCTATTGCGCAATACTGTGCAATTGAAGATTTCTTGCTATTGTGCAATACTGTGCAATTGAAAATTTCTTGCTATTGCACAATACTTATTATATAATAATTTACACATCCTGTTTGGTGTGTATCTCCTACCATATCATTATTATCTGCTTTTAAATATAAATCAGAAATAACCGACTTAAAATGGAAAATTTAAAAGAAAAAAACGGAAAAAGAAAAAAATCCCCCATTTTTGAACCCGTTTTGATTCATCACCCCCAAACTCAATCCCAGCCTTCCCTTTGTGGTATCGTACCTTGCAGTACAATTTCAGAGAGATCCATACACTTGAACACAAGTTATTGTCTGGAAACTAGAAAAATGCTTATTTTTGGCCCCTTTTTGGCCCCCAATTCCTAAACGTTTCGGACAATTACCCCCAAACTCAATTCCAGCTTTCCCTTTGTGATATGGAACCTTGTAGTACAATTTCAGAGATCCATACACTTTCACACAAGTTATTGTCATGAAACTAGAAAAATGCTTGTTTTTTGCCCCTTTTTTGGCCCCTAATTCCTAAAATTTGGAAGTAATTACCCCCAAAATCAATCCCAGCCTTCCCTTTGTGATATGGAACCTTGTAGGTCAATGTCAGAGAGATCCATACACTAACACACAAGTTATGTCTGGAAGTTACAAAAATGTTTGGAAGTAATTACCCCCAAAATCAATCCCAACCTTCCTTTTGTGGTATTGAACCTTATGGTAAAATTTCATAGAGATCCATTCACTTAAACTAAAGTTAGAGTGCGAAAACCAATGTGTCTTCGGACGACGACGACGACGACGACGCCAACGTTATACCAATATACGACCGCAAAATTTTTTTGCGGTCGTATAAAAATGCAAAAAAAAATCACCATGGTAAGTTCTATCTACCTGAAAAGTTTTAGAAAAATCTGAATACCCCATATGAAGTTTTGGCTCTGAAATGTGAGTTTTTTTTTCTCATTTTTTTTTTTTTTTTTTTGCTGTATTACAAAATTTAGAAGCTAGGTAAAAAGTAATCATCGCATTAAAAAAATAAAATGCGCAGCCTGATACAGGTTGAACCCTGAACAGTAGGGGCAAGTTTGGACACAATATTCAAGCTTGATACTGTCTAAATTTAGATTGTGATCAAATTTTTGACATAATATAGGTTTCTGACACAAAATAAATGTGGTCAAAGATCTTAACAATTTGAAATGGGACATTTGATTTACCTAGTATGGTCTGATATCCAAAATCTAACAGCATGGTAAGATTCAGCATATAAAAAAACACCAAAAAATTTTGATTTTAGTTGAAATCAAACAAAGTTTAATTTTGGATCCCTCAAACCTTAATATGGACTAATTTGAAAACAGGTCCCAAAATAAATAAAATGCTCCGCAGGGCGCAGCTTGATACGACCGCAGAGGTCGAACCCTGAACAGTTGGGGCAAGTATGGACACAACATTCAAGCTTGATACAGCTCTGAATTTGGATTGTGATTAAATATTTGACACAGCATAGGTTTCTGACACAGAATGAATGTGGTCTAAGAACTTAAAAATTTAAATTGGACATTCACCTATTATGGTCCAATATCCAAAATCTAAATACATGGTTAGATTCAGCATATCAAAGAACCCCAAGAGTTCAATTTTTGATGAAATCAAACAAAGTTTAATTTTGGACCCTTTTGACCTCAATGTGGACAAAGTTGATAACGGGGCCCAAAATCAAAAATCTAAATACATGGTTAGATTCAGCATATCAAAGAACCCCATATATTCAATTTTTGTTGAAATCAAACAAAGTTTAATTTTGGACCCCGATTTGGACCAACTTGAAAACTGGGCCCAAAATCAAAAATCTAAATACATGTTTAGATTCAGCATATCAAAGAACCCTAAGAATTCAATTTTTGTTAAAATCAAACTAAGTTTAATTTTGGACCCTTTGGACCTTAATGTAGACCAATTTGAAAACGGGACCAAAATTAAGAATCTAAATACACGGTTAGATTCGGCATATCAAAGAACCCCAATAATTCAATTTTGATGAAATCAAACAAAGTTTAATTTTGGACCCTTTTGACCTCAATGTGGACAAAGTTGATAACGGGGCCCAAAAATCAAAAATCTAAATACATGGTTAGATTCAGCATATCAAAGAACCCCATATATTCAATTTTTGTTGAAATCAAACAAAGTTTAATTTTGGACCCCGATTTGGACCAACTTGAAAACTGGGCCCATAATCAAAAATCTAAATACATGTTTAGATTCAGTATATCAAAGAACCCTAAAATTCAATTTTGTTAAAATCAAACTAAGTTTAATTTTGGACCCTTTGGACCTTAATGTAGACCAATTTGAAAACGGGACCAAAAATTAAGAATCTAAATACACGGTTAGATTCGGCATATCAAAGAACCCTAATAATTCAATTTTTGATGAAATCAAACAAAGTTTAATTTTGGACCCTTTGGACCTCAATGTGGACCAATTTAAAAACGGGGCCCAAAATCCAAAAACTTAATACACGGTTAGATTCAGCATATTAAAGAACCCCAAGAGTTCAAGAATAAAACCCCATTGAAATTGGTCAAGAAATAGGCAATTTATACAAAGTATCTTCTTTTGCACAATACTGTGCAATTTAATATTTCTTGCAATTGCGCAATACTGTGCAATTGAATATTTCTTGCTATTGCGCAATACTGTACAATTGACAATTTCTTGCTATTGCGCAATATTGTGCTATTGGATATTTCTTGCTATTGCGCAATACTGTGCAATTGAAGATTTCTTGCTATTGCGCAATACTCTGCAATTGAAAATTTCTTGCTATTGCACAATACTTATTATATAATAATTTACACATCCTGTTTGGTGTGTATCTCCTGCCATATCATTATTATTTGCTTTTAAATATAAATCAGAAATAACCAACTTAAAATGGAAAATTTTAAAGGAAAAAAAAAATCCCCCAAATTTTTGAACCCCTTATGATTCATCACCCCAAACTCAATCCCAGCCTTCCTTTAAGGTATGGTACCTTGCAGTACAATTTCAGAGATCCATACACTTGAACACAAGTTATTGTCTGGAAACTAGAAAATGCTTATTTTTGCCCTTTTGGCCCCTAATTCCTAAACGTTTCAGGCAATTACCCCAAACTCAATTCCAGCTTTCCTTTGTGATATGGAACCTTGTAGTACAATTTCAGAAAGATCCATACACTTTCACACAAGTTATTGTCATGAAACTAGAAAATGCTTGTTTTTGCCCTTTTGGCCCCTAATTCCTAAAATTTTGAGGCAATTACCCCCAAAAATCAATCCCAGCATTCCCTTTGTGATATGGAACCTTGTGGTACACACAAGTTATGTCTGGAAGTTACAAAAATGCTTATTTTTGGCCCCTTTTTGGCCCCTAATTCCTTAACTGTTGGTACCATAACCCCCAAAATCAATCCCAACCTTCCTTTTGTGATATTGAACCTTATGGTAAAATTTCATAGAGATCCATTCACTTAAACTAAAGTTAGAGTGCGAAAACCAATGCGTCTTCGGACGACGACGACGACGCCAACGTCATACCAATATACGACCGCAAAATTTTTTTGCGGTCGTATAAAATCTAAATGCACAATAAGATCAGCATATCATAGAGCCGCAATAATTCATTTTTGGTGAAATCAAACACAGTTTAATTTTGGACCCTTTGGACCTCAATGTAAACCAATTTAAAATTGGGCCTAAATTCCAAAATAGTAATATCTCATTTTCGTGCTCCAATGGACGAGGTTCAGTGGTAGATCCAGAGGGGGGGGGGTTCGGTGGTTGGAACCCCCCTTTTTTTCTTGACGATCAATGTATTTGAATGGGGACATATAGTTGGAACCCCCCTATCCTGGGTTGGGAACCGCCCCTGAGGTTAAATAATAGTCGTGAGGCTTTGCTGTCATTTTTGCATGTACATGTGGTCAGTATAAACTTTCAACATTTGTGTATGTTCTTAAGCAACTAAGCCACATAGATGGCAGTATTTGGTATACATATATTCGATTTAAATGTTGGTCTGACATAATATAGCCTTGAAGTAGAAATAACTGATATAAAAAAGTCTAACATCTTTTAATTGTATCACATATTGCAAAAACAGTATTTCTTAATGGAATGATCATTTACACAATTTGATTGGTTGCCATATAAATTTATTCTACTAATATCACTCGCAATTTTTGAAGAGTCGTGGAGTTCGTCATATTTTATAGTGGCCTCAAATCGTCCGTTACCTGGACTTGTCTGGACGATAAGCTGATAATGTACAAACGAGTTAACTTTGTCGCCGAATGTCACTTTCCTGTTTATAACGTCATTCTTACTTTTCCTAAATCGAAGAATTTCATCATACGGTAAAATCTTCGAGGCACTAAGTACATTTTCTAGGGTCAATCGTGCACAATCTACATACGTTGATAAAATCTGATTTATTGATGTGACAATTCGCTCTCCGAAGTCGCGAATTTTTATGTCTTCAGGAGGTAGAGGTACATTTTTTGCACATGTACACCAATGCGGAAGAATTCCAATTTCAGTGCATGTACGCTCATCAGATACCTCTTGAAACAAACTTATTCCCCTTGAAGACGACTGCTCCCGCTGATCGGTTCCAAAGAACAAAACGTTTTGGAGTGTTTCATAGATATCAAAAGGTGTTATTAAACGTCTTTCGTTGATTTGGAGACTTTGGCTAATTACTGGATATTTCTTTCGGAACCATTCTGGTAAAACTATAAACAAAAATGGAAGTCTTTCCTCTAATTTTCCAATATAAGTCTCCCTTAGTTTTCCGAATCGCATCCCGTGATCACTGTAAAATATTAACAGTGTATTGTTAAGCATGTGTTGCTCATAAAGGGATTTAAGATAATTAAAATATGATTCGTCAGCCATGGCTGCACTTTCTGTAGAATCGTGGGTTAATCCAGTGATAAAAGCGAAAGCAAAATATGGATTCTTTTGCATAATAGAAGCAAATTGGAATGTATAATTCAAAATGACATCAGTTTCTAGTCTGTTGACAAGACAGTTATGTTCATTATACCAGAGTTGTTTATCTTTAGTCATAGCTATGCTAAAATGACGGTTGAAATAGTCAGCTGGTGCTTTATGAAATCCAGCTTTAAGATAATCGAAAATGGCAATTTTGGAGCATCTTCAGCATATAACGTTCGATATCCACTATCAGAAAACATTTTCCATATAAAGTTATAATTATCAAATGGAATATCACTAAGTGATTCGTTCCATGGGACATCTTCTAAAAATTTTCCAAGCGTCATAGGAACAATATTGACAAATGTGTTGTCTGCTACTTTATTGTAACCCATCATGTCAAAAGTGAAAATCTAAATACATGTTTAGATTCAGTATATCAAAGAACCCTAAGAATTCAATTTTGTTAAAATCAAACTAAGTTTAATTTTGGACCCTTTGGACCTTAATGTAGACCAATTTGAAAACGGGACCAAAAATTAAGAATCTAAATACACGGTTAGATTCGGCATATCAAAGAACCCTAATAATTCAATTTTGATGAAATCAAACAAAGTTTAATTTTGGACCCTTTGGACCTCAATGTGGACCAATTTAAAAACGGGGCCCAAAATCCAAAAACTTAATACACGGTTAGATTCAGCATATTAAAGAACCCCAAGAGTTCAAGAATAAAACCCCATTGAAATTGGTCAAGAAATAGGCAATTTATACAAAGTATCTTCTTTTGCACAATACTCTGCAATTTAATATTTCTTGCAATTGCGCAATACTGTGCAATTGAATATTTCTTGCTATTGCGAAATACTGTACAATTGACAATTTCTTGCTATTGCGCAATATTGTGCTATTGGATATTTCTTGCTATTGCGCAATACTGTGCAATTGAAGAGTTCTTGCTATTGCGCAATACTCTGCAATTGAAAATTTCTTGCTATTGCACAATACTTATTATATAATAATTTACACATCCTGTTTGGTGTGTATCTCCTGTCATATCATTATTATTTGCTTTTAAATATAAATCAGAAATAACCAACTTAAAATGGAAAATTTTAAAGAAAGAAAAAAGGAAAAAAAATCCCCCAATTTTTGAACCCCTTATGATTCATCACCCCAAACTCAATCCCAGCCTTCCCTTTGAGGTATGGTACCTTGCAGTACAATTTCAGAGATCCATACACTTGAACACAAGTTATTGTCTGGAAACTAGAAAATGCTTATTTTGGCCCTTTTGGCCCCTAATTCCTAAACGTTTCAGGCAATTACCCCAAACTCAATTCCAGCTTTCCTTTGTGATATGGAACCTTGTAGTACAATTTCAGAAAGATCCATACACTTACACACAAGTTATTGTCATGTCAGAGAGAAACTAGAAAAATGCTTATTTTGGCCCTAATTCCTTAACTGTTGGTACCATAACCCCCAAAATCAATCCCAACCTTCCTTTTGTGATATTGAACCTTATGGTAAAATTTCATAGAGATCCATTCACTTAAACTAAAGTTAGAGTGCGAAAACCAATGCGTCTTCGGACGACGACGACGACGACGACGCCGCCAACGTCATACCAATATACGACCGCAAAATTTTTTTGCGGTCGTATAAAAATCTAAATGCACAATAAGATTCAGCATATCATAGAGCCGCAATAATTCATTTTTTGATGAAATCAAACACAGTTTAATTTTGGACCCTTTGGACCTCAATGTAAACCAATTTAAAAATTGGGCCTAAATTCCAAAATAGTAATATCTCATTTTCGTGCTCCAATGGACGAGGTTCAGTGGCAGATCCAGAGGGGGGGTTCGGTGGTTGGAACCCCCCTTTTTTTCTTGACGATCAATGTATTTGAATGGGGACATATAGTTGGAACCCCCTATTTTGGGTTGGGAACCGCCCTGAGGTTAAATAATAGTCGTGAGGCTTTGCTGTCATTTTGCATGTACATGTGGTCAGTATAAACTTTCAACATTTGTGTATGTTCTTAAGCAACTAAGCCACATAGATGGCAGTATTTGGTATACATATATTCGATTTAAATGTTGGTCTGACATAATATAGCCTTGAAGTAGAAATAACTGATATAAAAAAGTCTAACATCTTTTAATTGTATCACATATTGCAAAAACAGTATTTCTTAATGGAATGATCATTTACACAATTTGATTGGTTGCCATATAAATTTATTCTACTAATATCACTCGCAATTTTTGAAGAGTCGTGAAGTTCGTCATATTTTATAGTGGCCTCAAATCGTCCGTTACCTGGACTTGTCTGGACGATAAGCTGATAATGTACAAACGAGTTAACTTTGTCGCCGAATGTCACTTTCCTGTTTATAACGTCATTCTTACTTTTCCTAAATCGAAGAATTTCATCATACGGTAAAATCTTCGAGGCACTAAGTACATTTTCTAGGGTCAATCGTGCACAATCTACATACGTTGATAAAATCTGATTTATTGATGTGACAATTCGCTCTCCGAAGTCGCGAATTTTTATGTCTTCAGGAGGTAGAGGTACATTTTTTGCACATGTACACCAATGCGGAAGAATTCCAATTTCAGTGCATGTACGCTCATCAGATACCTCTTGAAACAAACTTATTCCCTTGAAGACGACTGCTCCGCTGATCGGTTCCAAAGAACAAAACGTTTTGGAGTGTTTCATAGATATCAAAGGTGTTATTAAACGTCTTTCGTTGATTTGGAGACTTTGGCTAATTACTGGATATTTCTTTCGGAACCATTCTGGTAAAACTATAAACAAAATGGAAGTCTTTCCTCTAATTTTCCAATATAAGTCTCCTTAGTTTTCCGAATCGCATCCCGTGATCACTGTAAAATATTAACAGTGTATTGTTAAGCATGTGTTGCTCATAAAGGGATTTAAGATAATTAAAATATGATTCGTCAGCCATGGCTGCACTTTCTGTAGAATCGTGGGTTAATCCAGTGATAAAAGCGAAAGCAAAATATGGATTCTTTTGCATAATAGAAGCAAATTGGAATGTATAATTCAAAATGACATCAGTTTCTAGTCTGTTGACAAGACAGTTATGTTCATTATACCAGAGTTGTTTATCTTTAGTCATAGCTATGCTAAAATGACGGTTGAAATAGTCAGCTGGTGCTTTATGAAATCCAGCTTTAAGATAATCGAAAATGGCAATTTTTGGAGCATCTTCAGCATATAACGTTCGATATCCACTATCAGAAAACATTTTCCATATAAAGTTATAATTATCAAATGGAATATCACTAAGTGATTCGTTCCATGGGACATCTTCTAAAAACTTTCCAAGCGTCATAGGAACAATATTGACAAATGTGTTGTCTGCTACTTTATTGTAACCCATCATGTCAAAAGCGTTTAGTCTGTTTGTTAAAAAGGCATTTGTCTTTCGCATATATCTTTGAAAATTCAATCTAGAAATGGAATCAACACCAACCATTAAAACATTTAAAGTTTCCGAAACTTTCGCCCTGTGTTTTTCGAAAGCTGTCGATTTTACTTTTTCAATATCATTCTTTCGGTAAATAAACTGGTGGTAATTGGTATACATTTTACCATTAGCTCTGTTATAGCATCGAACTCTTACAAATTCATATGGAACTTCAATATATGAATAGAACTTTTCACTGTAGTCGCCGTAGTCGAAATAATTGTGATGCTCCGCTTCATATGGTCTTATGATTGGTTGATATCGGCAATGTTTGAAGGTATCTTTATGACGTGATTGGTGAATTGCTGTCCAGTTAACTCGCAAAATAGTCCCATCTTCGTAAGTGTATGGAAGAAATTTGTTACAAGAAATTTTCTTTCCAGGCTTCAAAAATTGAACAATTGAAATATCAAATGGTGAAAATAATGGAATTTTACAAGTTGGAGTGTCTACAAGAAAGACAGGTCGTGAGTTTAACTTGGTTGATGGATTTTCTTCATGGTAATTTTTATGTGGATACGGCGACATATTTGCGTGGTAGAGGTTGTACAGGAATAGAACACAACAGCATAGACATAGGATTTTTAAATACTGTTTTCTTCTCATCGTCTGGTTAAGCAATCTAAAATAAAACAACGAATGGTATCTTTATTTTCAATTGACGGCATTCCGTTAGTACAAATTGGTTACTTGTTTTGTTTTTTTTTTTTTTATTTATACAATTTCAATTTTCTTCGTACAATGTGACATTTCTATGGAGGCAAAGTTTGTTTGAATGTAACAGCGTAAAAAGATTTTGATTTAATCGTCAATATATGTATATAGATTAAACTTAGCATGAATGATTCTAATCATTACTCTCGAAGAACTAGAATGTAGTTGAAGATGGTCGCCAAGCAGTATTAAAGAAATCTCTTCTAACTGATTAGAAACTACTACAACTGGGGGGCTTTAACGACCTTGGGTACACATGTAGTAAAAGTAAATGTCGTTAAAAACCCCTCTACGTGATTAGAAAAGAATTTGATCTAAAACATCTTTAGACCAGGAGCATATAAACTAAAAGACCCCACCCCTACCCCCACACCCTGAATCATCAAAACCAGGGGCGGATCCAGCCATTTTTAAAAGGGGGGTTCCCAACCCAGGATAAAGGGGGGGGGTTCTAACTATATGTCCCCATTCAAATGCATTGATCGTCAAAAAAAAAACGGGGGGTTCCAACCCCGGAACCCCCCCCCCCCCCCCCTTTCTGGATTAGCCACTGAAAACCCTTTTTTAACTGTAAATGTAATATTTGATATATCTTTCTTGTTTCTCCTCCTTTTCTTACTCTCTTTTTTCAAACGCTGATAAGATATTTGTTTTGATTAGTTTTTTGTCACATTTAAGATTCAATCTCTTCAGAACTATTTGTTACACTGTATAAACTCCATTTAAAATTAATGATACTTAAGATTTGAAAAAAAGAAATATGTTGGGTATAGGTATATGTCAATGCAGGCATATTAACGAAACAAATTCTGAGAGTATTGCATGGCAATACACAGTTCCCTACCAGTTAAAAATTCATTGTACTGGAACAAAATGCTAACTTGATCTATAACTTGTCATGGTGTAAACTATAATATCAGGTCAATATCTTCAAGCATGACGAAAAAAAGTGTGGAAAACTGATTTGCCGGACTGACGGATGGACAGACCGACATACAGACAGAGTGTAAACCTAAAGTCCCCTTCGACTTCGTCGGTAGGGGACTAAAAAGACACACATCTTAAGCTCAACAGTAGTCTTGAACCGCAATATAGACCAGTGTCTTTACAACATGTCAAAATCTAAGTCGCAATGAGTCTTTAAAAGGTGTGAATGCAAATAACAGCCTGTCTTAAATCCTGAAATCTGACTTCAATACTCCCTAATCGAAAAAGATATTAAAGATATAACCACAGACAAACACATACGATTCGGAAGTTTTAGGAAAAGGACATAACTATTTAAGCATGGCAATCATCGTAAAATAATAAAGAATAATATAAGAAAGTAATGCAAAAATGATAAAAAAAAAATGATTAGAAGTATATGATTATAAATGATTATGCAAGATTCTAAAAAACTATTTTGAACATATTTTATATATCTTTATTGCCATGGTTAGTATGGAATTCTATTAAAGACTTTATTTTCTCTTGGCTGTTTGGTCAAGCCCGTCGTTAACCGAAATCAATCTGTTTAACTCTAAAAACTCTTTGAATAATTGAGATTAAATGGTTATTATTATCAATTAAAAAAGAAAGAACCCCAAGGACCTCTCATAGAATGTAGTTAGTTCGGACCAGAAGTCGCACGAATGACAAAGTATTTAAGAATCATTGACATTTTCATTGAAAGTCCATTAGTTTATGAGATCCAGTTGGTTAACCTTCCAACATATTTAGTAATAACGACAATGATAATATTTTGCTAATCATACCCATAAAATCTAATCAATCGGTCAGACGAAAGAACAAATGGGTTACTTAGCATGAAAAAGGGATCTTAAGCAATTAAAACAATAGCTGAAAAGGACATTTCCTGATGAAAAAACGAAGGAGAAAGGTAAAACCACATAGCAAGAGTCAAAAAGTCAAAAAGACCAACCGGATAGTCGTCAAAACACTATATAGAAAATAGAAGTTGAGCAACACGAATCCCACAAAAACTTTGTGCGTCCTCAGAAGCCCTTGGAACACAATACATTGAAATGTGTTTCCGTTCGACTTGTGGTACCTTTCATGCTTCTTTTACATGTAAAAATCAAATGAGATGTCGCATATTTTATGTTTTCAAACAAAATACCAATTTACGCCAATTGTTTTGCCATAGTTGAACGTAAACTGAATTCAAATTAATGGTAAGGAGAATTTGTTATCAGTAATTAAGTCGGGAATATCGTTTTCATACAACCGAAATAAATGTACAGTCCACTTAAGACTATTAGTAAACCATACCCAATTAACACTGATGATATGCACAACAGCGATACCAGATTAATTATGATAAATAAAAACAAATAAACAATAGCGTTCCAATCAATGGTATCATGCCCCCCGTCTTTCATTAACGTAACCGTGTGATAGTTAAGGGTTACCAAACAATTTTGACAAGTAGCCATCTGACAAGAAGCCATCTCTTGTCGTAAACTAGACAAAAATTTCATTATAAAAAAAAACATACTTTCATTTTCTTGGAAACCTAATATAAACTATATCCATACATTTATGCATATTTAGATACGTTAGGTGAATATAAAACAAAATCACACGAACAATTGATACTAATTCTATAAAAAAGACTTTAAAGATAAAATATGGGTTAGCATAATTTAAGTAGAATCAAACATCGGTAAGTGTATATTTGTGATATGTAAAGTTGTAATGTCAGATTTATCATTTTAGACAAGCAGGAATTTCCTATCTATTTTGATTTTAGAGTAAAAAGATAAAACGTAGTGATTTATAAGTATGGCTAAAACTTTCTATTCAATACACAATGCACGCTCTTATTTCTATGACATATATGCAGTAAGTTTAACACATGGCGGTTTGTAATCTATAACTAAATTTTTATAAATTATATTCGGATAACAAAAGAACGGAAAATAAGGTTTTGACATTGCTGACTCTTAAACTGTAACAATAAAAAATACGAGAAAAATGTGTTATGATTATTTTACCAAATCATGTTGAACAACAGTTATAAGCTTTGCACGAACTTTGAACATTCTGTAAACGGCTTAAATCAAGCATACACGAAATCTTTGTAACATTTATAAAACATTTTCTGAAGTATGCATTTCGTCACGTCATGTCTTCTACGGATGACTAATGTCTGTACACGTGGAATAGAAAAAAGTTATAAAACTTAATTAAATAAAAATCAGATCCAAAATATTAAAAACAAATGTGCTTTATGACAAGAAAAATGTAAAAAAGAGGAGAAAAAGAAATTTGTAGTTACTTGTTTAATATTCTTAAAATAAACTATTAAAAAGACGGGATATTGGTATACAAATTTGTGTAGAACAATATAAGAAAATCTGTTTGCTTAAGAGTTCCAAAACAGCCACTATATCAAAGGTGTGAAACAAACAGTAAAATCTGGTATTGAATATTTGAAATTAACACTTACCTTGTTGTAAACAAAAATCAACACAGTCGCCATTGATATGATTACACAGTTGCAGTAACTAGATACAAGCGTCTTATCTCAGCTGGTAAACTCGTATCACCGGTATCATCTCGTTACCATGGGAATGATTTTCTTTAATGTCGGTTTTTCGGGTTTTTTTTAAATAGATTTTCTATTGATCATAAAAACAATCTTATGTAAAGTAAATAAATAAACAAAACTTAATGCATGTTTTGTTTACATGGTTCATTCAATCTAATTATTACTATGTTTTGCTTTCACTAAAATGTGCTTGTAAAAGACACTGCGGTTTATTAAGTGTCCAATTAACTTCATGAAACTTGTAGATACATGGTTATTATTTTTCTTGATTATATCCAATCACAGCATACATTAAACGGATTAAGAATATGGCCGCTGTCCGCACTCTCTCAGACATGAAAATGTACTTTTTATGCGTTTTAATATTCCTTAGATTTATTTTTCTGTTGCCGCTATTCCTTAGATTTATTTTCTGTTGCCACTATTACTTAGATTTATTTTTCTGTTGCCTCTATTCCTTAGATTTATTTTTTTCCGACGCTGACTTTTTGTAAAGATTTCTGGACTTTCTGTCTTCATTAGCATGGGAACCTACAACGAAACTCCGTTTATATCCTAAAAAAAATGACATGTGTTTTATTGTCCCCCGCGCAACGTGTTGCGGGCACAGAAATACCGGGCGTCCGTCGGTCCGTCCATCCGTCCGGTCCTTTCAGCGCTCTCACGTGTACAATTCTCGCCAGATTTTTATGAAACTTATATCAAAGCTTTATATCAGCAATGTCCTAGGCGAGTTCGAAAACCAGTGCCGATCAGTTATTTTTAAAAGAGTTATGCCCCTTTGAAACATTAATAATATGGAAAATTGCATCGTTAGAGTTCTCATTTGTACAATTCTTGCCAGATTTTTATGAAACTTGTATCTTAGGTTTATATCAGCAATGTCTTGGACGAGTTCAAAAAATTAATGCCGATCAATTTTTTAAAAGAGTTATGTCCCTTAAAAACATCAATTATATGGAAAATTGCATCGTGAGCGCTCTCATGTATTCAATTCTTGCCAGATTTTAATGAAACTTATATCTTAGATTTATATCAACAATATCTTGGACGAGTTCGAAAATCAGTGCCGATCAATTATTTTTGAAAGAGTTATGCTCCTTAGAAACATTAATTATATGGAAAATTGCATTATTAGCGCTCTCATGTGTACAATTCTTGCCAGAATTTATGAAAATTAAATCAAAGGTATATATCAGCAATGTCTTTGACGAGTTCGAAAATCAGTGCAGATCAATATTATTTAAAAGAGTTATGCCTCTTGGAAATATTAATTATATGGAAAATTGCCTTATGAGCGTCTAATGTGTACAATTCTTGCCAAATTTTTATGAAATCTATATTATAGGTTTATATCATCAATGTCTGACGAGTTCAAAAACCAGTGCCGATCAATTTTTTTTAAAGAGTTATGCCCCTTGGAAATATTGATTACATGGAAAAATGCATAGTTAGAGCTCTCATTTGCTCTGAAGCTTTCATTTCTCTAAGATATTAATAACAAGTTTTAAAGAACCCCAAAAAAAGGTGCTTTTTAGTTATTACCCTTGTACCATGGATAGATAAAATATGTGCAACGCGGGAGACATTGGAACTCTGTTCTTTTATTGATTTTTGTTTTGTTTTTTGCTTTAGATGGGATAACCAGAAGAGCAATTTTTCATACAAGGATTTCTCAAAAAAGATTAATGAAAAGAGGCATTATCTGATAATCAAAATATACATATGTTTTAGCATTTCAACGAATACTTCAAAGTTTGCTGATTTTTTTTTATTCCATGAAAATTCTCAATAAAGTTCAAATAAAGAATATCCCAGCTACAGCAAGGTCTGCCTCGTATCTAAACTTGTACCTATAGTGGTCCACAGAGAGAGTCGGTTCATTACAAATACTTTATGACAATGACTTTGATTCCCAAATAAGAGCTTTCCATTTCTTTGCAACATTCCGGAAGCTCTATATATGGAGTTAATATCTCTCAATTTGGGTTCTGAACTGTATAACCCGAATAATTCAGTCGCTGCTCTACGATGGCTTTATAAGCCCCAAAGTTTTAGTGAGGTTCGTTTTGCTCAATCTTTAGTTTTTAGTGTAATGTTTTGTGTTTATTTTTTCGGGTTTTTTTTTTTGCACACCATGATGTTGCCTGATTTTCTATGACATTTTATGGTTGCTCTTTTGGGGATTTTTAAATCAACTAAAACTACTCACTTTCTATATGTTTGTACAGGTGAAAATTTCAAACCTATAATAATTATCTTGTGTGCTTTACATGCAGGTTTAATATGTTTAAAGATGACATTAGATAGATAAGAAGAGTACAAGACGCTAGCTGTTTCATTACACAAAGATATTATTCAGATATAGATTGGAAGACACAGTATTTTACTAAACATTTCAGTTTTTCAATTTCTGTCAAAATTGCTTATCAATAAAAACTATATTTTCCTAATCTTTAGATGAGCGAACTTATATTTAGTTTTGTAGATAATTTGTGTAACTAATTTCATTTATTTCGTGTTGACTTATAAGTCGAAACGAAATTAACTATAGTGGGAACAAGGGACAAGGTATACGATTTGGGACCAAATCAGCCCTTTAATGAATTGTATTTGAAATTTTCTCTGAAGAACAAAATGTTGAATAAGTGTATTTTAATTAAACACTGAGGATTTAGTTTAAAATATTTGCCATTCATTTAGAATGGAAAATTTGCCAAAAATGTGTGACACACCGATAATAAGAAATAATACAGAGCACAAGCGTCACCTAAAAATGTGTGACACAACGTTAATAAGAAATAATACATAGAGCACAAGCGTCACCCAAAAAGGTGTGACACACCGGTAATAAGAAGTAATACAGAGTACAAGCGTCACCCAAAAAATGTATGACACACCGGTAATTAGAAATAATACACAGCGCACAAGCGTCACCCAAAAATGTGTGACACACAGGTAATAAGAAATAATACATAGAGCACAAGTGTCACCCAGAAATGTGTGACACACCGGTAATAAGAAATAATACATAGAGCACAAGCGTCACCCAAAAAGATATTTTATACATAGGAAGTGTATTTCATGTTTCTCTGGTTTTTTTGCGACGCTTGTGCTCTATACTAATTTAGCCACAATGTTCCTGACACAAGCCTATGTTTTGCGACGCTTGTGCTCTATACTAATTTTGCCACAATGTTCCTGACACAAGCCTATGTTTTGCGACGATTGTGCTCTATACTAATTTAGCCAAAATGTTCCTGACACAAGCCTATGTTCCTGACACAAGCCTATGTTTTGCGACGCTTGTGCTCTATACTAATTTAGCCTGTTCCTGACACAAGCCTATGTTCCTGACACAAGCCTATGTTTTGCTAAAGTTAGGTAAATCGTCACTTCATAACCAAAATCAAATTGTGTCATCAAGACTGAGCTTATATAGTCAATTTCACTAACAGGAATTTATTTCAGTTTGAATATAAAACGTAGAAGTACCTATACAAAAAGTTAACTTGGTGCTGTGTTATGTAAGGGTTTATAATACAGTGTTGATTCTGATTATGATGTCTGAATAATTGTAGAGGCTGCCACTGACACAATTTGTCGTAAAAGGAAACCGAAATGGCAAAACTCAACAAGACAATTATCTAAAATAGACCGTCGTGACCAACATAATATACCCCGAAAGATATGTTCTTACAGATTGCTGTTAACATAATTTGATAGAGAAACTATACTTCTTTTTAAAATCAAATATCCCATAGCGGGCCAATAAAAGTAAAATGTATCTATTATTCTAATGAATCCAATTGAAAAACAACAACAATTAGTTTAATACTTATAACATCAACAATAAAACAAATATAGATGTAAATTTTTTGCGGCAGTATTTACAAAATGTCAAAAACAATTAAAACGAAAACAAAACAGATCACACTCGTTTTTAGCGCCATGTCGGGACAACGCTACTTTTCATTCTAGCTCGTTGTTTATCTGCTTCTAGTTTGTGGAGTTTTGCCTTCAAGTCTACAATCTCTTTTTCAAAATTGCTTACTTTGTTCTCTAGTCTTTTCTTTTCCTGTTCAAATTCTTCAGCCTTACACTTTGCATCAATTATATCACGTGATAATTCATCATTTTTCTGTGTCTTATCTTTCAACACTTTCTCGGTTTCTGACATTTTTTTCTCGAGAAGTTTAAATTCAGATTTTGCCGATTCTTTCTCCGACTTTACTTGCAGCATATCATTTTCTAACGACACTACTTTTGAAGTTTGTTGCCTAATTTTTTCTTGAAGTTCACTATTCTGCTTCCGTAATTTTGTCGATTCTGTTTTCAGTTTTATTTTTTCTTCTCTCTCTAGATTTAAATCTTTAGTAAGACTTTGCATTTGTGTTTTTAACCCTGTGATCTTACTAAGCAAATTTTCAGCTTCTTGCTGTTTAAGTTCCCTCTTCACGTTAGCATCCTTCAGCTTTATTTCCAGTTGGTTAATTTGATGATTAAGATCAACTTTCAGATCTACGATTTCAGATCGTAAATGTTTTATTACCATTTCCCGTTTAAGATTCGTATCTTGCAGCTCCAGATATTTTTCATGCTCCTCTATATTTTGAATTCTTTGAACAAAAGATTCCTTTTCTGCCACGAACGTCTTACTATGCGATACAAGTGACCCTGTTATGTTTTGGGTCACTGAATGAAGGTGTCCAACATGAGAGGAGATTGTGGTTAGTTGATTCCTCAGTTCGGAGTTTTCTCGCTTTATATCACTAGGTGTGCGGTCATGTTTAGACTGAAAATACAACAGTAATGGTGACATAAAATATCATGTGTAGAATGGTAACGGACTTATCGGGTTTTTCGGCGTTTCCGCACTAATCGGGTTCGGCAACAGACTTATCGCGTTTTCAGATGACAACATTTGGCGTAAGTGGTTATTTCTTTCAACTTGTATTAAAGCAGAATTGATATTTCCAAATAAGCTTGATGTCACGGAATGGGAAATTATTTATTTTGCTGGCTAGCTAATCATATATTCCTGGTAGCTACGATTTATTTCAAATTGTTTCCACCAACGTGATACCCGAACTTGAAAACAAACATTTTCATGGAAAGATGTCTAATTGAAGCGTGTTTTAAGCATGCTGTTTTCTTTTCCAAGTAAATATTTGGTTATTATTCATTAAATATAGACATTTTTCCTTTCGGAACTGTTTCATACACTATTAAGGTCTTAAATGATGGTTAATTTGAAAATTAGTGACACCGGACTTTTGTGCGCAAATGAATATGGAGACTCCTATCTTCTCAGTCAGTCTATGTGTTTACTCCTCCTGGGTTAATCACCTCTTACTTTATACATTAATCACACATCACGCAATGATATAATTTATTAATCCACAAACAAATGTGTGGGATTCTATCAGTATCTCGTCCTCATAGCAGGAATTTAAGGTTTCTAGTCCATATAATTATGACGTCTGGGAAGGCAATTCTAAATTTTGCCTTGACGCTCTTCTGCGACGATGTAAGGCGTCAAAGAAAGAAAAATATAATAAATAGCCTTTCAAGACGTCATAATTATGGTACGGCCTTCAACAATGAGCATAGTCAGCTATAAAGGCCCCGAAATGACAATGTAAAACAATTCAAACGAGAAAACTAACGGCCTTATTTATATAAAAAATGAACGAAAATCAAATATGTAACACATAAACAAACGACAACCACTGAATTGCAGGCTCCTGACTTGGGACAGGCACATACATACATAATGTAGCGGGTTAAACATCACGGTTAGCGGGATCCCAACCTCCCCTAACCTGGGACAGTGGTAGAACAGTCCAACATAAGAACGAACTATACAAATCAGTTGAAAAGGCGTAACTCATCAGATGGACAAAAATACAAGTGGACGTGGCCGGGTACTTGTACATCCCAACAACAAAAGACACTAGGAACAGATCTGCGAGTACTCGCAGTTAACTGACAACTAGTTCAAAGCCACTAACAACTAATAAAACAATCATGCATCTAAGACTAAATGGGTTCATAATTTAGGTTGTCACAGTTATTCACCGGCTCCATCAACAATTGTATTTTATGACTGAAACATAAAGCTTCACTCATACATGCATCATTATGAATACGTTGAAAGAAGACTTGGTATGAATATATATATTTAGATATATATAAATGTAACGTAAAATAGGCTAAAATTGAATTGAATGTTGCTGATTGTTTTTTAACATCCTTGCCCTTGGCCTTGCATTTAAACGAGAGACATTAATATTAACCTGTCTTTTCTATTACGCCGGAATGAATGTGTCTTTTCGAAACATCCATCAATAGACCTGCACATGTTAATCTGGGAAAGAGCAGAAATAAAAGCCTTATTCCTTGACCATTTGTGTTTTGTTTGGCATTGCATATGACATACCCATACCGGTGTACTTTTATTCATTGTTCCTTTATTTTCTATCATAATGTAAAAATCAAGATTGAAAAAAACACTTGTCCGTGATAAGTTCCAGACTTGTATATTCTAGCACAAGATGTCAAATGGGGTTTTTAAAATCTTTTATTTTTCATTTCCCAAACAAACAAAAAATACGAAAACATCACTTTTTACCCTGTTAAAACAATAAAACACAAAAGTCCTTTGCTCAATAAACCCCAACAGTTCGGTGCCAAAAAACACGTCATTTTAGGGAAACCCGATTAGTCCGCTGCCAAGCAATTTTGAAAAAAGCTTTAATATATGATATTTTTTGTTTTTGAATGCACACAAGTGGTTCTAATATGTATTTTGCATGAAATAAAGGAGCACAAAAAGTCCACATTCTAATATACTGTGTATTTGAACGGAAACCACACCATTAGTAGCTGTGTTCGGCCGGTTGTCCTGTTTAGTGTGGAGCTCTTTGAAAAAGCCAAGAGTGGTACCGAAGCAAAATGAAAATTTTGCAAACTTAGATCATCGGTGCCTTCCGTGATCGTATAAACATAAACACTAACGACTTCTTTTGGTATATTTGGCTCATTTTGTGTCACACTGTCTGGAAACAAAACGCGATAAGTCCGTTGCCGAACCCGATTAGTGCGGAAAGGCGACAAAACCCGATAAGTCCGTTACCATTCTACACCGTGATCATGTATACGAACCTGGATAAAGGGGGAAGGAAACACATGAATGTGGAAAGCTAAGATTGACGCATAGTTCTTGACCTGGTTGGTTCATTAGTTTAACAATGTTCTTTGATAAAATAAATATACGTTATGCTTTACAAAGGAGACAATCTTATCTTGGCGTGAAATGAAGTATGCTGTGTTTATCATATAAAACCATGTACTAACCACTTTAAGTAATTATATGATGTTTCCACTGACGCATTTTCTATTAGTAATAAATGAATAAGTACAAAATAAATTAAACCTGTATATGCCTAAATACAACAATTCATGACCTAGCCAACACTTATACTATGGTACAATAAACAACAAACAAATAAAGATTCTGATGTATTGATTTTACCAGCAGTGTAATTTAATATGTCCTTGAATCTATACTTAATTCAACAGTATCACAGCTTCGTGTATTATATTATAAATTCCTTTGGATGGCTAAAACTGCATTTTAACTTTTTGATAAATATTGGCAACTTTTTAATTATTTCAAAATTAAATTTACTGGAGGAACATTCCTAAACAAAATCAAAATTCATTCGAAACTTCCTTTCAGAAAAAAAATTTGGTTACATATGCGATATTTACAATCAGCACCTTCTTATTAAAATTGTATTGGCTGAATAATAAGTCTATTTATATTTTATGGAAATTAAAAGAAACGTTGATAAGGCAACACGATCTGAAAGTTACACCCATCGTATTGCCGAGATGGCTAGACCAAAAATAAATGTCGAAATAAAAGGTAATATGAGAACTAGAAACTTTAGAAGTAGTTAAACTCCAAACAGCTCTTTAGACACTTTCCTTGGTAGAGGGTTGTTGCTTACAAGGAAGCTATTGAACTAAGTTCCAAGTGGTGAAGTTGAAATCAGTTTTTCTTGTTGTGTTTTGTGTACTAATTGTCTTTTCGTCGTTTATCGTTTTTTGCCTTGGCTTTCTTTAAAATTGAGAATGGAAATGGGGAATATGTCAAAGAGACAACAACCCGACCAAAGAGCAGACAGTTGTTTTCGACTTATGATTTTGAATATCCCTTTGGTATCTTTCGCATCTCTTTTGTCACGAATTGGTAAACCAATTTGGTGTCAAACAGTGTCGATACCAGACTAGTCTAGTATAATCTACAATGAGCAGTATACGTAATGCTGCATTCTATTTCAATGGCTGGTGTAAAGACTTGAAGTACAGTTACTTCCCTGCTTTTGTAGACATTATTTTTAAAGGGTTATATTTTGGAAAATAGTGAACATCAAATGTCTCATTGAGTTTTGTGATTACATTACTCTGTTTGAAGTTCAAGTAAATGAATGTGAGGCAACGAAGGGTTCACGCCAATGGGACTGCACTGTGGTGTTAATTTTTTTTTTATTATATAAGAATCACATGATCTCCAAATAGGTGATAATCAAATAAAAAATAAGATAAAACAAAACATGAATTTTTAAGGAATAACACTTTTAAGTTGGAGATTCGCTTTATAGAATTAACACAGTAAAATTATTCAAATACAGTGCAAAAAAGACTCTTTAAAGTGTTTGAACTGATTGTGTCGAGGAAGTTTGAATATGATAGGATATCTAAAAATGCTTATGGTGACAAAAGTCTAATTATAACACACACCTTGTATAAAAATCCATAATCCCTTCATACCTTGGTTGAATCACAATCAAACGTATTTAAATCATGTTTGACGTAATGAAAGACAAATGTATGAATAGATAGCAACTGGTTAACCACGACAGTAACATTAGACTTACTATATGTTCTGGAGGAGGTTTACTTTTACTGTTTTTTGGTATATTTTCCTTTTTAATTCTCTCGTTTTTAGGACCCAAGGCTGTTGGTGTCTTGTTGACTCTTAAATCTACAAAAGGATACAAATACGTTTTAAAGTACAAAAAGACCTACACATCTGCCTTTTATAGTTGGTCCATAGTTTAAACCTTTACATAAACCGTTCATACTTACTTTGTAAAAAAATAAGATTTTCATCAGGTTCAAAGCAAAGTTATACACTATTACACAATCAATATGTTGCCCCACATGCGCATTTCGAAAGTTTATTCTTATCACTGATGTTAATTAAAAACGTAGTAAAGCAATAATGCAAAAACACCCATAAGAGGATTATATCCCCGCCTCTAAAAAAACAACTGAAAAACAAAAACATAAACAAAAAACAAAAAAGTATGAAAAAAAAATGAAAGAAAAAAAAACAACAGAGTAGATATATGCATTGGGAAAATTTAGCGTAAGCTTGAAGATTTTATTGCAGTAATAACATGCCAATACCAACAGCATTGGTGGCTAGGATATCACAGTAATAACATGCCAATACAAACAGCATTGGTGGATAGGATATCACAGTAATTGGCCAATACAAACAGAATTGGTGGCTAGGATATCACAGTAATAACATGCCAATACAAACAGCATTGGTGGCTGGGATATCACAGTAACTGGCCAATACAAACATCATTGGTGGCTAGGATATCACAGTAATTGGCCAATACACACAGCATTGGTGGCTAGGATATCACAGTAATAACATGCCAATACAAAGAGCATTAGTGGCTGGGATATCACAGTAATTGGCCAATACAAACAGCATTGGTGGCTAGGATATCACAGTAATAACCTGCCAATACAAACAGAATTGGTGGCTAGGATATTACAGTAATAACATGCCAATACAAACAACATTAGTGGCTAGGATATCACAGTAATAACATGACAATACAAACAGCATTGGTGGCTAGGATATCACAGTAATAACATGCCAATACAAACAGCATTGGTGGCTAGGATATCACAGTAATAACATGCCAATACAAACAGCATTGGTGGCTAGGATATCACAGTAATAACATGCCAATACAAACAGCATTGGTGGCTAGGATATCACAGTAATAACATGCCAATACAAACAGCATTGGTGGCTAGGATATCGACACCTTTGGGGCCTTGCAATCTACATGCAGATGGACCGATCCAGTTATGATAATACAAAGTAACAAGATACTAAAAATAATTGGATGCCCCATATGCGTGTTAGAAAAGCGGTAAGGCTTTCAAAACTATATATAAGAGAGTGAAAGAAATACAAATGAAATTTACCCTACTCCTTTGTTTCTCATCAGTGGAGCGCACATGTCAATTTGATTTATCATTCTGTTGATTTTTATATAATTTTAAGATATCGACAAATTTTAACGCGAATGCTGTCAGTGAAAATCTGTTATGTTGATCCAAAAATATGCTATCCCTGTCCAAATTTTATAAAATAAAAGTTTTACAAAGCGATGTCTACATAACACAAGACTGTATCAGTGGGATATCGAGTGAACGAAAACAAAAGAAAATTCACTCTTCTTATGATAGAGTCGAGAAAGTCAATAATAGAACAATACAGGTGACGATACAGTTTTACTGATCAAACGTTATTTCTAAATAATTATTGTACATTTTAAAGAAATTATTTGTTAAACTGTGTTATTAGAAATATACATGCTAATACACGATGTTTTATGTTTCAGTATTTATCGAGATAATTGCTTTAGAAGCTTGTGAAACCGAAATTTAAAAACTGCCAATCTTTGCTGCATATTAATAAAAAAAATTGGAAAAAATCATGTACATACAAAATCGAAAGATCTTTCGGGTCACCAATTTTCTGAGTGTTCCAAAAAGTCCATAGCATGTTACAACTTCCCAAAGTATGCTTATTTTTTCACACCTAAGTTATCGAGCACACCGGTCTGCTCTTGTCACATGTCCATTCAACAGAGAACTATTGTCTTTTCGTGAATATAAACATTTAAAAGTCTGTCTGTGCAGGTTAAAAAATTAAAGATAACTATTTTTATAAAGTAGGTATCTTTCTACTATTTTGTATACAATTTTAAGTATTTACGGTCTTCTCGATCTATTCACATTAAATATTTCCATGGAGATAAGGTCTGTTTGATTTTACTTAGTAACTTAATTTCGAAAGTGCCAATCTTTGCTGCATATCAATCGATTCCTTTGAAATTTTTTCCCTGACTTTCTCTGATCTAGCTGTATATTTATACGAAATATAAGCATGCTCCAGAAAGGTATACAGACAGTCAAAAATAAATTGAAGTTGGTACTCCAGGAATTTATTCGCATAGCAACATTTTAAACCAATTTTACATCAAGCTTCTATAGCCTACTGTACTCGTCGTTTGCTACTTCATGAGGAAAATGATAACATTGAGTGGAAGTTTTGTTTTTATTTCTATTTATTTCTATTTTTACTATTTACCAGAACGTTTTGCCGTGAATCCATAATTGATAGCGTCCTTGCTAAAACGGGACAAACATTGAGAAGATCTTGTTTTCAGTGTTTATAGGGGAGGTAATATTTTGTCACTAGATTTCCCACTGTGTATCTTTATGGTTGTACAAAACAATTTAAGTCCATTATTAGTAAAATACTGATGCTCCGGCCTGATGCTCTCTTAAATATGAGTAAGCTTCTGTCTGTGTTTCCTAAAATTCCATGAAAGTTTGACATATTTGTTGATGTCTATAAAGACTTCAACCGCAGTCTGTACCTAAATGTTGGCGACGACGACGACATGACTGAATCTAGGATCGCTATCGTATTCGTAGAAAAAAAATATTAAAGATTTTGAAAATTTGTCATGCACAAATTTTCGCTTTGAATCGGCCTAACAAAAACTTTGAAATTATGCCATTATGAACACATACCTGGTTGTTCCACATGAACAACGAAACCTTGGTATAAATGTAAGGAAAAGTTGGAAGATGTGAATATATTAGAATTTTACAAAATTAACATCTATGTAAATTTATTGAGTAAATTATTTATTATACCTTGTGGTTTTATTTCCAACATATCAGCTAGGTGACTGTGGCCTCCCTTTCTCAAAGCATCAACAAACATTCTATATCTCTCCTTTGTGAATTTGGAAACTTCGAAGAAAAAATTCGCATTCCTATCCTGCTCAGAAATTTGTTTCTCTTTAGATTCATCCAGAAATCCAGAGCTATAACTTTGTCTTCTATCAAAACATGTACGATTTCTTTCAGCATGACTGTCTTCATCAACCATTGCCAATTTTCTGTAAGTTTGTCCTCTATTTTTCGATTCCACTCCATTTTGACTTAGAATTTCAAAACCGCTTTGGCACATTCAGAAGTCATTTAAAGAACATATACATACTTGTGCAACTAACAAAATTGAATCACATGTAATAACCTAAAAATTTCCAAATGATAATAAATAATCGATATCTTTAAATTGACAAAACCTCAATAATTTTCTACTTTGAGCTTATAATGAATTTCAAACTACCGACTTTGTATACCGGGTCATATGCCAATTGAAAGAAAATTAAACGAAGCGATAATTTTCCACAAAGAAAAAACAAATATATGGGGTGCATGTATTGACTTACACTTCGCTACACAATGTCACTTAACCCTGGTGTCGAACAATCATATCTGACTTATCTATTAAAAAGAATTGAATACGACTCTATCCATTTAAATGTACTTTAAATGTTAAAAAGTGTGAATCATCCGTTCAACTATACATGTAATTGCATAAGTATGTCATTTTAAGGAACCTTATTAGATAACTTCTTTACACGATTAATGTGCATGAAGTGTAATGTCTGGCATATCTATTCATTATTTTTTGCATAAATATATCTGTCGAATACACCAGGAAAAAAAGGTTGCACAACAATAAAATTCTTTTTACTATGTCAAAATTTTTGTTTATTAGCGTTTCCTTTCCCATCTGTATTAGTAGATGGTGAAACGGCTGACATCTATTATTTTTTGCTAGGTAGAAAACATTAAGCCAGTGACTATAATTTGACTTAAATGGAGTGAAAATCTGTTATGTTGATCCAAAATATGCTATCCCTGTCCAAATTTTATAAAATAAAAGTTTTACAAAGCGATGTCTACATAACACAAGACTGTATCAGTGGGATATCGAGTGAACGAAAACAAAAGAAAATTCACTCTTCTTATGATAGAGTCGAGAAAGTCAATAATAGAACAATACAGGTGACGATACAGTTTTACTGATCAAACGTTATTTCTAAATAATTATTGTACATTTTAAAGAAATTATTTGTTAAACTGTGTTATTAGAAATATACATGCTAATACACGATGTTTTATGTTTCAGTATTTATCGAGATAATTGCTTTAGAAGCTTGTGAAACCGAAATTTAAAAACTGCCAATCTTTGCTGCATATTAATAAAAAAAAATTGGAAAAAATCATGTACATACAAAATCGAAAGATCTTTCGGGTCACCAATTTTCTGAGTGTTCCAAAAGTCCATAGCATGTTACAACTTCCCAAAGTATGCTTATTTTTCACACCTAAGTTATCGAGCACACCGGTCTGCTCTTGTCACATGTCCATTCAACAGAGAACTATTGTCTTTTCGTGAATATAAACATTTAAAAGTCTGTCTGTGCAGGTTAAAAATTAAAGATAACTATTTTTATAAAGTAGGTATCTTTCTACTATTTTATACAATTTTAAGTATTTACGGTCTTCTCGATCTATTCACATTAAATATTTCCATGGAGATAAGGTCTGTTTGATTTTACTTAGTAACTTAATTTCGAAAGTGCCAATCTTTGCTGCATATCAATCGATTCCTTTGAAATTTTTTCCCTGACTTTCTCTGATCTAGCTGTATATTTATACGAAATATAAGCATGCTCCAGAAAGGTATACAGACAGTAAAAAAATAAATTGAAGTTGGTACTCCAGGAATTTATTCGCATAGCAACATTTTAAACCAATTTTACATCAAGCTTCTATAGCCTACTGTACTCGTCGTTTGCTACTTCATGAGGAAAATGATAACATTGAGTGGAAGTTTTGTTTTTATTTCTATTTATTTCTATTTTTACTATTTACCAGAACGTTTTGCCGTGAATCCATAATTGATAGCGTCCTTGCTAAAACGGGACAAACATTGAGAAGATCTTGTTTTCAGTGTTTATAGGGGAGGTAATATTTTGTCACTAGATTTCCCACTGTGTATCTTTATGGTTGTACAAAACAATTTAAGTCCATTATTAGTAAAATACTGATGCTCCGGCCTGATGCTCTCTTAAATATGAGTAAGCTTCTGTCTGTGTTTCCTAAAATTCTTTGACATTTTTTTTTTTTTTTTTTTTTTTTAAAAAAAAAAAAAAAAAAAAAAAAAATATTAAAGATTTTGAAAATTTGTCATGCACAAATTTTCGCTTTGAATCGGCCTAACAAAAACTTTGAAATTATGCCATTATGAACACATACCTGGTTGTTCCACATGAACAACGAAACCTTGGTATAAATGTAAGGAAAAGTTGGAAGATGTGAATATATTAGAATTTTACAAAATTAACATCTATGTAAATTTATTGAGTAAATTATTTATTATACCTTGTGGTTTTATTTCCAACATATCAGCTAGGTGACTGTGGCCTCCCTTTCTCAAAGCATCAACAAACATTCTATATCTCTCCTTTGTGAATTTGGAAACTTCGAAGAAAAAATTCGCATTCCTATCCTGCTCAGAAATTTGTTTCTCTTTTAGATTCATCCAGAAATCCAGAGCTATAACTTTGTCTTCTATCAAAACATGTACGATTTCTTTCAGCAAAATAGGGGATGCTGTATTATTGCCAATGAGACAAATATCCACCGAATGATAAGGACAATAACAAGTACAAGTCACCGGATGCGTCCTTTAATAACGAAAACCGATTCCGTTTATAGTCAGCTATAATAGGTCGGTATAACAAAATGTGAAACAATAGACGAAAGAGAAAATTGACGTCCTGATTTGAGCTTAGGGAGCTACCATTTGATTTTTAATGGGGGGGGGCTAGGATGAAATTTGAAAAAAATAGGCAGGACAGGAGTTTTGAGTAAAAAGAAAAAGGCAGGATGAGCAACTTGGTAAAAAAAAAGGCAGGATGACAATTTGTGTAAAAAAATTCAGGATAAACTAGTTAAAAAAAAGGCAGGACCGAATAGAGTAAAAATAAAAGGCAGGACAGAGATTACAACTAAAAAAAGCAGGACAAAATTTTTCATCCTAGCCTCCTCCCCCCACTAAAATTCAAATGGTAGCTCCCTTATAACAATAAAAAAATAAATAATTATGACAGACGGCAACAAATAACTTTAGGACTTCATCCTGACTTAGGACATACACATTCGGAGGCTAACGTGGTTATACATGTTTATGGGCGCTCATCTTAACCCGAGACGGTGCGTAATAGCATAACACAAAAAAACTGTAAAAAGCAGTTACAAAGGGCTAGACTTAAATTATACAACATAAGACAAATAGTACCTATCTAAGAGTACTTGCAGTTACTGAAAGCTTGTTCAAAATCAAATTTCAACAAATAAATAGACTACGTTTTTCCAGGCGTAGCTATCAATCAGTGCACCTCTAACAGATTTAGTCCACAAATTCAATGCTATTTCTGTCGGCTTCCATCACTTTTCTCAATTTTATAAATTCACAGTTATGATATTAAACATTTGAAAAATACAAAAATCACGTAGATAGCCACACATATACTCCGTGCAATGCAAGAATATGACAAACCTGTTGATATACTAGGTATATTTACTGAAACTGTAATAAAATGGTTTATTTCTATTTATTTCTATTTTACTATTTACCAGAACGTTTTGCCGTGAATCCATAATTGATAGCGTCCTTGCTAAAACAGGACAAACATTGAGAAGATCTTGTTTTCAGTGTTTATAGGAGGTAATATTTTGTCACTAGATTTCCACTGTGTATCTTTATGGTTGTACAAAACAATTTAAGTCCATTATTAGTAAAATACTGATGCTCCGGCCTGATGCTCTCTTAAATATGAGTAAGCTTCTGTCTGTGTTTCCTAAAATTCCATGAAAGTTTGACATATTTGTTGATGTCTATAAAGACTTTAACCGCAGTCTGTACCTAAATGTTGGCGACGACATGACTGAATCTAGGATCGCTATCGTATTCGTAGAAAAAAAATATTAAAGATTTTGAAAATTTGTCATGCACAAATTTTCGCTTTGAATCGGCCTAACAAAAACTTTGAAATTATGCCATTATGAACACATACCTGGTTGTTCCACATGAACAACGAAACCTTGGTATAAATATAAGGAAAAGTTGGAAGATGTGAATATATTAGAATTTTACAAAATTAACATCTATGTAAATTTATTGAGTAAATTATTTATTATACCTTGTGGTTTTATTTCCAACATATCAGCTAGGTGACTGTGGCCTCCCTTTCTCAAAGCATCAACAAACATTCTATATCTCTCCTTTGTGAATTTGGAAACTTCGAAGAAAAAATTCGCATTCCTATCCTGCTCAGAAATTTGTTTCTCTTTTAGATTCATCCAGAAATCCAGAGCTATAACTTTGTCTTCTATCAAAACATGTACGATTTCTTTCAGCATGACTGTCTTCATCAACCATTGCCAATTTTCTGTAAGTTTGTCCTCTATTTTTCGATTCCACTCCATTTTGACTTAGAATTTCAAAACCGCTTTGGCACATTCAGAAGTCATTTAAAGAACATATACATACTTGTGCAACTAACAAAATTGAATCACATGTAATAACCTAAAATTTCCAAATGGGAAAATAGGGGATGCTGTATTATTGCCAATGAGACAAATATCCACCGAATGATAAGGACAATAACAAGTACAAGTCACCGGATGCGTCCTTTAATAACGAAACCGATTCCGTTTATAGTCAGCTATAATAGGTCGGTATAACAAAATGTGAAACAATAGACGAAAGAGAAAATTGACGTCCTGATTTGAGCTTAGGAGCTACCATTTGATTTTTAATGGGGGCTAGGATGAAATTTGAAAAAATAGGCAGGACAGGAGTTTTGAGTAAAAGAAAAGGCAGGATGAGCAACTTGGTAAAAAAAAGGCAGGATGACAATTTGTGTAAAAATTCAGGATAAAATAGTTAAAAAAGGCAGGACCGAATAGAGTAAAAATAAAAAGGCAGGACAGAGATTACAACTAAAAAAAGCAGGACAAAATTTTTCATCCTAGCCTCCTCCCCCACTAAAATTCAAATGGTAGCTCCTTATAACAATAAAAAATAAATAATTATGACAGACGGCAACAAATAACTTTAGGACTTCATCCTGACTTAGGACATACACATTCGGAGGCTAACGTGGTTATACATGTTTATGGGCGCTCATCTTAACCCGAGACGGTGCGTAATAGCATAACACAAAAAAACTGTAAAAAGCAGTTACAAAGGGCTAGACTTAAATTATACAACATAAGACAAATAGTACCTATCTAAGAGTACTTGCAGTTACTGAAAGCTTGTTCAAAATCAAATTTCAACAAATAAATAGACTACGTTTTTCCAGGCGTAGCTATCAATCAGTGCACCTCTAACAGATTTAGTCCACAAATTCAATGCTATTTCTGTCGGCTTCCATCACTTTTCTCAATTTTTATAAATTCACAGTTATGATATTAAACATTTGAAAAAATACAAAAATCACGTAGATAGCCACACATATACTCCCGTGCAATGCAAGAATATGACAAACCTGTTGATATACTAGGTATATTTACTGAAACTGTAATAAAATGGTAACTAACTATTCGGTATCGGTTTTGTTCATTGTTGAAGGCCGTACGGTGACCTACAATAGTTGCATCCACGTCATTTGGACTCTAGTTCATAGTTATCGTATTGGCAATCATACCACATGATAAGACATGCCCACTTATATATTGAAAGACATTAACGGTTCACCAAAACCAAAGTTTTAGATTCTTTTTATAGAAATAGATGCTTCAGTCTAACGAATGAAAAGTTATAACAAGGAAAATACCGTAGATGCTTTGTAATTAGAAAAAAAAAGTTATGAATTTTGTACAGCAATACAAACTAGACAACCCTTTTTAAAAACATAATAATAGAAATAAAACATGTTTGTTCTGAATAAACAACACATATCAAAAGCTAAAGCTACGAAACCCAATACATTTTTTTGTAAAACCTTATATGATATACTAGTAGTTGTTGCCCTGATATATTAAGCATACCCACCTCTATTTGTTTGCTTTTAACAGGGTGGAAATATATCAATATTTATCTAATTCAGTCGGAGAACGGAACACGATAGATGAATGTGCCTCCAGCCAAGAAAGCATGTATAAAGAAAAACGACTTTTGGTGTTGCACTAGTAAGACCTTCGACCACAATTTATTTTGTGGTGGCGGATTTATTTTTTTCTGTATAGAAACGAAAGATAAAACATCTTAAAACAAAACTAACAAAATGTTTGCGCCTCATTTTAATTGTTCTTCTTTCTGATAAAAGTTTCCTGCATATTTGCATTCTAGCAGACATGAAAACACGTGTTGTGCGAACTGAAACATGTTTTAAACGTTCATAATACAACTGGTTCAGTACTATCGCGTGATGAGCGTCAACCAGTACCAGAGTTCCAGTAGTCAGTACTGCCAGATTGATAACCATCAATTGCTGTGGTATCATCGTTCCAGTATCTAGTACTGTCGCTTGATAACCATCAATCGCTGTGGTACCATCGTTCCACAGTAGTCACTTTTGGCGCTGAATAACCGCTCAATCGATGTGGTACAATCGTTCCAGTAGCTTGGTAACATGAGTCCAGTAGTTCATATTACCGCTTGATAACCGTCAAACGCTGTGGTTACTTTCGTCAAGTAGTCAGTACCTCAGACAAGCTTAAACCAGCCGACAATTACATGAAATGACTCGGTGTATGTATGGTGAGTTTGATATCAGAATGATTCGAAGCGGTATACAATGATCTTGGTCATTACAACCCAGCAAGTTATTCTTGAAATACTTTGATTTCATTATATGTATAGACATTGAGGCAGAGTAATTTGTTAAACTATGTGACACAAAGTTTTAGGTCTTTGGTATCAAAATCAGGGACTAGATAAATAAACATTGGCAAACATAATTTTACATTTGTCATTTCGGGGCCTTTTATAGCTGACTATGCGGTATGGGTTTTACTTATTGTTGAAGGCCGTACGGTGACCTATATATAGTTGTTAATTTCTGTGTCATTTGGTCTCTTGTGGAGAGTTGTCTCGTTGGCAATCATACCACATCTTCTTATTTTTATACATAATTTGTTTTATTCTTTTCCAACCAATGCCTTACATCGGTATTGAGGTTTTGATACGAAACGTATCGGACCTTTGTAAAAAAAGATTTCAAGCAGTCCCGAACTTTAAAATTACACAAAATTTCGTGTCTTCTTTTCAAGGAGCGATACATATTTAGCCATTTATACCTGTGAAAGCAACGTTTTATATGGAGTGTGTGACAAAGCAAGTCGAATAAACAGATTGAAAATTAATATGAATAAAATGAGATTTCAGATTTTAATCGTGTTGTCCTTTTCTGTTTGGTGTTCTGGTCAATATGATTTAAGTTTGGATCACGGCTTTTACAGAAGTGATGTTTCCTCGTCAATTATTAATTGTTCTTATGGCTTGTAGCAATGCAGTTCAATTATTTTGTTGTACGATCATTTCCTCCACTATGACAATGACTTCATAAACGGCTAATTAATTACCTTAAACTGAACGTCTAACGGAAAACAATGTCCAAATGTATATAAAAATTAACGACAATATAGAGTATAGACGGCAAGTTTGTGTGACAATTGTGCTTTAATGTTCTAGTGATAAACAACGAATGACAATTAGAATTCTTTGTAAATGTGTGATTGATTAAGGTTTCATAATTATGTAATAAATTGCAAAAAATCATACATGTTTTATCTTATAGGTTTTACATTTAACATAGTTTCGTATTTCACAGATGCTATCAATTTGCATAGTCGAAAGACCAATATTAATTTGCACCAACATACCATGTTTATCTTTTATTTATTGCAATGAATCCTTTATAAACTTATTATTCCGCTCCGATCTATCTCTATCATGGTTAATGTGTAGTCTCTTTTTGTTAATTTTTTTTTTGTATTGTTTAAGATTGTCATGGATATATCAGATGAAACATATATACAAAAAAAAAACAGATTATAAAATCTGATCATGTGCAGCGTACACATCAAATCATGCTAATAGATTATTTTTTTTTTCCAATTTGCAAATACGTAAATAGTCAAACAGAAGTTATTGTAAAAAAAAAAGTAATTGAAATCTATTCACAACCATTTAAATCAACGGAACGATATTTTTACGCTCACAATTTCTATCAAAGTTGTCTAGAATCAATCTGGTATATTGCGTCCTCATTATTATCTTTTTTCTTTGATTTACTTTTAACTGTCATTAGACATAAGTATATAAGTGGACATAGAGCCACTTGCATATAGGTCATCCACGATAATATAGTCCCAACAACATATGGAATTTCGGTTTCATTTAACGTCGAGATGAAAGCTTTCACTAAATATGGAATCCACAACGAGTCGAACATAATTGTTACAAATAAGAACTTTTTCGTCAAATGTTCATTCTTTACTGGCCTTGGCAGCCGAATACGACCTGCAATATGGGCTAGATTTTGTGGTATTGTTGGAATTTGATTCATGCCGTTTGTAAATCCATTGATCCAATTCATCATAAGATGTCCATTGGCACCTGGGCCAATAAATGCCCAATTATTACTACGTGCTGGAATATGTCTCTGTAATGGACACATTCTTCTGTGGTTTCTTAGAAATATAAATATTTTCACATATAATAAGATAGTACCAGTCATAACTCCAGTCATAACTAAAAGAAACCCTAATGTATCATTACCGCGATAGGTGTGATGCCTAAAGGTACACTGCGATTCTTCTGGTATGTATTTGTATGTACCCATTCCAAAACTGTGTGGCTGTTTATTTTCTCCTTAACAACATCTATGTTCGTTTATCGACAAGTTTTAGAATTCCTATGGGCACCAATTAATCCCCTTCAATAGCAGACATTTTCCTGTATCGCTAGAATCATAATTTACGGCAAAACTCAATAAAGATTTCTTTTAAATGATAAATTTAATAAAACTACCGTTAAATTAGTTATAACTTGTCTTAAATAATCAAGAATTTTCTTATTATACTGCGGAAATATATCCAAGGGAACTTACTTTAAATAAATCTAATATAAACATAAATAATTGTCCATTTTTAAATTTGGATATTTCAGTTTCACACGGAAAAACTCGATACAAGAGATTTTATGACAAAATTTACGATTTCTCGTTCCTAATTGTTAGTTTTCTTTTTTTGAACTTTGATGCTCTTTTGGCCATTTCTTACGATGGGCCTTTTATAACTAACTATTCGGTATCGGTTTTGTTCATTGTTGAAGGCCGTACGGTGACCTACAATAGTTGCATCCACGTCATTTGGACTCTAGTTCATAGTTATCGTATTGGCAATCATACCACATGATAAGACATGCCCACTTATATATTGAAAGACATTAACGGTTCACCAAAACCAAAGTTTTAGATTCTTTTTATAGAAATAGATGCTTCAGTCTAACGAATGAAAAGTTATAACAAGGAAAATACCGTAGATGCTTTGTAATTAGAAAAAAAGTTATGAATTTTGTACAGCAATACAAACTAGACAACCCTTTTAAAAACATAATAATAGAAATAAAACATGTTTGTTCTGAATAAACAACACATATCAAAAGCTAAAGCTACGAAACCCAATACATTTTTTGTAAAACCTTATATGATATACTAGTAGTTGTTGCCCTGATATATTAAGCATACCCACCTCTATTTGTTTGCTTTTAACAGGGTGGAAATATATCAATATTTATCTAATTCAGTCGGAGAACGGAACACGATAGATGAATGTGCCTCCAGCCAAGAAAGCATGTATAAAGAAAAACGACTTTTGGTGTTGCACTAGTAAGACCTTCGACCACAATTTATTTTGTGGTGGCGGATTTATTTTTTCTGTATAGAAACGAAAGATAAAACATCTTAAAACAAAACTAACAAAATATTTGCGCCTCATTTTAATTGTTCTTCTTTCTGATAAAAGTTTCCTGCATATTTGCATTCTAGCAGACATGAAAACACGTGTTGTGCGAACTGAAACATGTTTTAAACGTTCATAATACAACTGGTTCAGTACTATCGCGTGATGAGCGTCAACCAGTACCAGAGTTCCAGTAGTCAGTACTGCCAGATTGATAACCATCAATTGCTGTGGTATCATCGTTCCAGTATCTAGTACTGTCGCTTGATAACCATCAATCGCTGTGGTACCATCGTTCCACAGTAGTCACTTTTGGCGCTGAATAACCGCTCAATCGATGTGGTACAATCGTTCCAGTAGCTTGGTAACATGAGTCCAGTAGTTCATATTACCGCTTGATAACCGTCAAACGCTGTGGTTACTTTCGTCAAGTAGTCAGTACCTCAGACAAGCTTAAACCAGCCGACAATTACATGAAATGACTCGGTGTATGTATGGTGAGTTTGATATCAGAATGATTCGAAGCGGTATACAATGATCTTGGTCATTACAACCCAGCAAGTTATTCTTGAAATACTTTGATTTCATTATATGTATAGACATTGAGGCAGAGTAATTTGTTAAACTATGTGACACAAAGTTTTAGGTCTTTGGTATCAAAATCAGGGAATAGATAAATAAACATTGGCAAACATAATTTACATTTGTCATTTCGGGGCCTTTATAGCTGACTATGCGGTATGGGTTTTACTTATTGTTGAAGGCCGTACGGTGACCTATATATAGTTGTTAATTTCTGTGTCATTTGGTCTCTTGTGGAGAGTTGTCTCGTTGGCAATCATACCACATCTTCTTATTTTTATACATAATTTGTTTTATTCTTTTCCAACCAATGCCTTACATCGGTATTGAGGTTTTGATACGAAACGTATCGGACCTTTGTAAAAAAAGATTTCAAGCAGTCCCGAACTTTAAAATTACACAAAATTTCGTGTCTTCTTTTCAAGGAGCGATACATATTTAGCCATTTATACCTGTGAAAGCAACGTTTTATATGGAGTGTGTGACAAAGCAAGTCGAATAAACAGATTGAAAATTAATATGAATAAAATGAGATTTCAGATTTTAATCGTGTTGTCCTTTTCTGTTTGGTGTTCTGGTCAATATGATTTAAGTTTGGATCACGGCTTTTACAGAAGTGATGTTTCCTCGTCAATTATTAATTATTCTTATGGCTTGTAGCAATGCAGTTCAATTATTTTGTTGTACGATCATTTCCTCCACTATGACAATGACTTCATAAACGGCTAATTAATTACCTTAAACTGAACGTCTAACGGAAAACAATGTACAAATGTATATAAAAATTAACGACAATATAGAGTATAGACGGCAAGTTTGTGTGACAATTGTGCTTTAATGTTCTAGTGATAAACAACGAATGACAATTAGAATTCTTTGTAAATGTGTGATTGATTAAGGTTTCATAATTATGTAATAAATTGCAAAAAATCATACATGTTTTATCTTATAGGTTTTACATTTAACATAGTTTCGTATTTCACAGATGCTATCAATTTGCATAGTCGAAAGACCAATATTAATTTGCACCAACATACCATGTTTATCTTTTATTTATTGCAATGAATCCTTTATAAACTTATTATTCCGCTCCGATCTATCTCTATCATGGTTAATGTGTAGTTTCTTTTTGTTAATTTTTTTTTGTATTGTTTAAGATTGTCATGGATATATCAGATGAAACATATATACAAAAAAAAAAAACAGATTATAAAATCTGATCATGTGCAGTGTACACATCAAATCATGCTAATAGATTATTTTTTTCCAATTTGCAAATACGTAAATAGTCAAACAGAAGTTATTGTAAAAAAAAAAGTAATTGAAATCTATTCACAACCATTTAAATCAACGGAACGATATTTTTACGCTCACAATTTCTATCAAAGTTGTCTAGAATCAATCTGGTATATTGCGTCCTCATTATTATCTTTTTTCTTTGATTTACTTTTAACTGTCATTAGACATAAGTATATAAGTGGACATAGAGCCACTTGCATATAGGTCATCCACGATAATATAGTCCCAACAACATATGGAATTTCGGTTTCATTTAACGTCGAGATGAAAGCTTTCACTAAATATGGAATCCACAACGAGTCGAACATAATTGTTACAAATAAGAACTTTTTCGTCAAATGTTCATTCTTTACTGGCCTTGGCAGCCGAATACGACCTGCAATATGGGCTAGATTTTGTGGTATTGTTGGAATTTGATTCATGCCGTTTGTAAATCCATTGATCCAATTCATCATAAGATGTCCATTGGCACCTGGGCCAATAAATGCCCAATTATTACTACGTGCTGGAATATGTCTCTGTAATGGACACATTCTTCTGTGGTTTCTTAGAAATATAAATATTTTCACATATAATAAGATAGTACCAGTCATAACTCCAGTCATAACTAAAAGAAACCCTAATGTATCATTACCGCGATAGGTGTGATGCCTAAAGGTACACTGCGATTCTTCTGGTATGTATTTGTATGTACCCATTCCAAAAACTGGCGGGAACGAAACAGCAAACGACACTAACCAACCAACAACTACAATAGCGAGATTCATAAACCCACGTGATCGTCTTTTGTGAAACTGTGTATGAACAATGGCAAGATGTCTGTCTACTGCAATAGCAAATAAAGCTACAACAGAACTGAATACAAAAAATGTATTTGCAAATGCCAAAAGCGTACATGAGGAATCCCCATGTTTCCATGTAGATCCTTCCACAATAGACGAAAGAACAAAAGGGAAACAAAAGATTGTCCTGGATAGATCGGAAACTGACAGACTAATCAAATAATAAAATGGTGGTCCATGAAATTGAGGCTTATTTCCTATAGAATATATGATTATAACATTACAAGTGATTCCGACGGCCATAATAACTGTCAGTATAATTAGTTTAGTTACCACAATAAATCCAGAGTCATGTTTGATAAAACTCGGTGATTTGTTCAACTCTATTTCAGTAAAATCTACAATTTCAGAGTTGATGTCAGACAGATTATATATGGTCGTTAGACTTGTGCTGGATGCATAATTTAATGATCCGTTCATTGTGAGATTCTAGATTTGATCACAATAGATACTAGAACATCCGATTAAGATTAAGATGCCGTCTTGGATTTCGCAGATGATATCTAAAAAAAAAAAAAAGAACATTAGCTTAAACAAAATTTACCAATTACTAGCAATAATAACACCCAGAAGACATATCCTCTTAAATTCATAATAAAATTATAACTTCAATGCCAAAATTTAGACAAGTGCGAAGTCAATGATAAAAAATATGTTGCCATGTAGATTGACAGGTTTAACAATTAATTTTTACATATAGATTATGGAAATGATAGTTTTGAATAATTTCCTCTAAATTTAGGATGGTTTTTTTTCGTTGCCACATGCAATGACCTATATATATATATATATATATATATTCGATTTTGTATTTCAAACAAAGTAAAACGCGGCTTTCTTTTACATATAAAGTTTTTAGTCAAGTAGAACATATCCGTCGTCATCTGTGAAACAGATATTCTATAACAGTCAACCCAATCAAAACTTTGAACCGCTCATTACGAGGACATCATCTATATAGCGTAACTTCGAGTTAATTCATAATTCCAACTTCCTACTATTATTCACGAGAGGCTCTTAAATATGAAGTCTGCCTAAAACGAATAGAGTAGGTGATGTATGATGCATAAAGACAAGGTAAAGTTGAAGAAAAAAATATATAGTTCTTAGCCACACAGTTACTAGGTGCAAAACAAAATATGTATATGTCTCACTTTCTGTTGCATCCTTCACTACAAGTTCAATCATAGATGCGATTTATATAGTCAATACACTTTTTTTCTTCATTCTGCATTTAACTTTTTCTTCAATAGATAAAACAACATTCAGATCACCCGTACTTGCTATTGGAGACGTAATCGAGTTATATTATAAAAAAACTACTCATATTGCCCTTCGATTTCTTTGGGAAATAATACTTCAAACTGTGTCAGACCTGAACGAATATCGTTAAAAACAGCAAAACATCACAAGAAGATTGATAGCGGGGATAATATACTTGTTAATGTCTTTTATCATGAGATAACTATCCATCTTTGCCTATTTATCTCAATATAATCAGAGCAATGTGATAATTCATCAGACTTATACCGTGCACAATAAGAACGTTTACTGGAGAAAATAAGTATACAGGAAATCCAGAGAACAATGCTGATACGATGGTCGAGAAATATGTTGATACGATGGTCGAGAAATATGCTGATACGATGGTCGAGAACAATGCTGATACGATGGTCGAGAACAATGCTGATACGATGGCCGAGAACAATGCTGATACGATGGTCTAGAACAAAACAAAATATAACTTGACCACGAGTGTTTTCGGAAAATGAAGATAAATTTGCAGACTTATTAATGAGCCCAATGATCACAGACTAAGTGATCAGATCAATGTAGTTTGTAAACTGATCAGAAAAAGGTGACAGCTAATAATAATAGTAACAACTTACACAGATCAATGTAGTTTGTAAACTGATCAGAAAAAAGGTGATAGCTAATAATAATAGTAACAACTTACACAGATCAATGTTGTTTGTAAACTGATCAGAAAAAGGTGACAGCTAATAATAATAGTAACAACTTACACAGATCAATGCTGTTTGTAAACTGGTCAGAAAAGGTGACAGCTAATAATAATAGTAACAACTTACACAGATCAATGCTGTTTGTAAACTGGTCAGAAAAAGTGACAGCTAATAATAATAGTAACAACTTACAAAGATCAATGCTGTTTGTAAACTGGTCAGAAAAGGTGACAGCTAATAATAATAGTAACAACTTACACAGATCAATGTTGTTTGTAAACTGGTCAGAAAAGGTGACAGCTAGTAATAATAGTAACAACTTACACAGATCAATGTTGTTTGTAAACTGGTCAGAAAAGGTGACAGCTAATAATAATAGTAACAACTACACAAAAAATCAAAGTACTGAAGTACTGAACATCTGATGACCGCAAGTTCTTGTGGATGGTCACAAGCACTTATCTCAGAAAAAAAAAAATCACATCGCTATACCTGAAAGTGAGGTTAATGTACAGAGATATATTTTTTTCTGAGACAAGTTCGTGCGTGGATGATGAATAAATGACAGGGAATTCAACCTCACCGTAATAACTATTATATTGAAGTTATACAAATCAGTATACTCTGGTTTGTTGTTATATATTATATTAATATTTGTATATAACAGTTACATGTATATATAATTTTCATCCATTTGTATATAATTCTATTCAACTATTCTAATAATAGTGCAGTGCAAGTTCATGGTGGACACTCTTCTGTAATTATTCGATTTTTCTAATAGATTGGATTTGAGTAGGCATTCATATTTTCCCGCAAAACGTTCTTGAGATATTCTTCCGCATGCGTTAACACAATTTTTCTGTACGTGTGCATAGATATTAATGATTTTTACTTATATATATATATATATTTCTAACGACAAAAAAATTTTCATATTATTAATTTATGTTCTAAAAAAAATATTGAATTTATAACAAGCGATAAGGAATGTTATTTTTCACTCGATAATGTCCGCGTATTTATACGATCGGTTACTAGTCAAAAACGAAAGTCAAATCTCTGTGGCAACAATACATCGGAATGCCCTCACGGTCATCGCGATGTAAAAATGATTAAGATTTCTATCGAGTTAACCGGATAATTATTTTCCCACTCTGAACAGACAAACAATAATATGCAAAACTGTTTAATTCAATAAAAGCAACACATTGAATTTAGTTCATCTTCTTTCCTTATAATTGAAAACAAACAAAAGACAGTGTCAGCTAAATGATTTATTGTACAAATGATGTACAATCTATCAGTTTCAAATTATTTTGCAGGAAAACGATATTTGGTTTCAAGAACTGGTAATCAGATAATTTTAAGAAGAAATGGATGGCGTAAATATCATGAAAATATTTCAAACCAAATGATTGTTTTGTGTCAACATATTGTTTTGCCATTATGATCATTATCTTTAAGGAACATTTAAAAAAAAAATCAGTTAAAAAAAAGACGAAACTCATGTGAATAATTTACGACTGATTGTCAATATCTATGTAAGGTTTGAATTTCGTAAAATGTGTTAGAAAGATTATCGATGAACAACTCTGCAGAGTAGCTCTAAAAGAAGAGATATGGCCAGTAGCATTCACAGAGTCAAGATCAGAGAGTTAATAAAGTCTATTAAACAGACCTTCTATACTTATAAGTTGATGCATAGATTTTGAAAATATCAATTAAACCTGGGACATAATATATTATATTAGTATAATAGTCCCAGATTAAACCAAAATGTTAATCTATTGCTATAAGGACAAAACTGATAAATATATATAGAAAATCCCTCTATTCCTCCGAACGAATTTCAGAATTATTTTTTTAACCAAAACCAAAATTGTATTGAAAATAAATTTATATCGTTTTAAGATACACATTATTTGATTCCAATCGAATCAAACATTTTACAAAATAGATATAAGAAGATGTGGTATGAGTGCCAATGAGACAACTCTCCATCCAAGTCACAAATTGTAAAAGTAAACCATTATAGGTCAAAGTACGGCCTTCAACACGGAGCCTTGGCTCACACCGAACAGCAAGCTATAAAGGGCCCCAAAAATGACTAGTGTAAAACCATTCAAACAGGAAAACCAACGGTCTAATCTATATAAAAAATGAGAAACTAGAAACACTTATGAACCACATCAACAAACGATAACCACTGAACATCAGGTTCTTGACTTAGGACAGGTGCAAACAAATGCAGCGGGTTTAAACGTTTTAATAGGCGCCAACCTTCACCCTACCTGTAACATCACAATATAGAAAGACACACTATAAAATATCAATTGAAATGGATTAACTCAATAAAAAGACATATTACCAAAAACAAGTGAACATACACTGAACGAATAAATTTGATCTATGACACAATGTAAATCAAAATTAATAAAACAAGGGGGTTAGACGTAAAACAATATCAGAAAGACAACCATAACCTTGGACAAAAACATGTAAATTTTGTTAAATTTTACCAAAATTGTCTAACAATTGGATATTATTTAATATAACTTTTAACAAATTGAAGTATGTTATACAGAATCTTGAATATTTAAATTACAGAAGAATTCACAATTTTCTGATTGAAATAAATTAAGGGGAATTTGGTTCGACCTTTTTGACAAAATATTGTCAACAACTTAAATTTTGAGCCATCTTTAGGCATGAAAGCATTGACTAGTTGTTCAGAAACACGACTTCAAAGCAGACAGATGAAGAATTCGAACTGTAATGATTGAAAGATTTTTTCGTCAATGAAAATAATTGAGGGAAATTGGACCTGCCTTTTTCATTCTAAATGGTTTTCCACTATTTTTTTATTACAATTCCAGTATTGTTACATTATTAAGCAAGCTCTATTACAACCTGTCCATCTGATATATAATTTTAAATAAGTTAAATATCCTGGTAAAATTCAAAAACTTTGTTAGTAAATAATACCCGCCCGTTGCTGAAACGATGCAATAATGATTTTTTTTTTCTATTTCGAAACTATGAAGTAACGATATTACACTCGCTAATACACCAAAACTAACTATAAAATTTATAAGAAATACAGACTTGCCGATACAGCGTGTCTATACAGTTATAGGAGAATACTAGCCTTTTCATTGATTGACTTATTCTTGTCTACATAACCATATAAAACTCAAATTAACTGAACGCTCAACTATGTCTCTAGAGGCTGAATAGATAACAGTAGCAATCAAACGAGCCCCGAACGACAAACATACTTGATATACATCTAAATGTAAAATACCTGTTCCGAACTACCTCCATTAGGTACGCTTAACACTTAAATATTCGGGAAATCAAATGGTCTACCTTCGTCAGGTACGCTCAATCCGAAATGTTAGGGAAAACAAATGGTCTACCTTCGTCAGGTACGCTCAATCCGAAATGTTAGGGAAATCAAATGGTCTACCTTCGTCAGGTACGCTCAATCCGAAATGTTAGGGAAAACAAATGGTCTACCTTCGTCAGGTACGCTCAATCCGAAATGTTAGGAAAACAAATGGTCTACCTTCGTCAGGTACGCTCAATCCGAAATGTTAGGAAATCAAATGGTCTACCTTCTTCAGGTACGCTCAATCCGAAATGTTAGGAAATCAAATGGTCTACCTTCGTCAGGTACGCTCAATCCGAAATGTTAGGAAAACAAATGGTCTACCTTCGTCAGGTACGCTCAATCCGAAATGTTAGGAAATCAAATGGTCTACCTTCTTCAGGTACGCTCAATCCGAAATGTTAGGAAAACAAATGGTCTACCTTCGTCAGGTACGCTCAATCCGAAATGTTAGGAAATCAAATGGTCTACCTTCTTCAGGTACGCTCAATCCGAAATGTTAGGAAATCAAATGGTCTACCTTCGTCAGGTACGCTCAATCCGAAATGTTAGGAAAACAAATGGTCTACCTTCGTCAGGTACGCTCAATCCGAAATGTTAGGAAATCAAATGGTCTACCTTCTTCAGGTACGCTCAATCCGAAATGTTAGGAAAACAAATGGTCTACCTTCGTCAGGTACGCTCAATCCGAAATGTTAGGAAAACAAATGGTCTACCTTCGTCAGGTACGCTCAATCCGAAATGTTAGGAAAACAAATGGTCTACCTTCGTCAGGTACGCTCAATCCGAAATGTTAGGAAATCAAATGGTCTACCTTCGTCAGGTACGCTCAATCCGAAATGTTAGGGAAATCAAATGGTCTACCTTCGTCAGGTACGCTCAATCCGAAATGTTAGGGAAAACAAATGGTCTACCTTCGTCAGGTACGCTCAATCCGAAATGTTAGGGAAATCAAATGGTCTACCTTCGTCAGGTACGCTCAATCCGAAATGTTAGGGAAAACAAATGGTCTACCTTCGTCAGGTACGCTCAATCCGAAATGTTAGGAAATCAAATGGTCTACCTTCGTCAGGTACGCTCAATCCGAAATGTTAGGAAATCAAATGGTCTACCTTCGTCAGGTACGCTCAATCCGAAATGTTAGGAAAACAAATGGTCTACCTTCGTCAGGTACGCTCAATCCGAAATGTTAGGAAATCAAATGGTCTACCTTCGTCAGGTACGCTCAATCCGAAATGTTAGGAAATCAAATGGTCTACCTTCGTCAGGTACGCTCAATCCGAAATGTTAGGAAAACAAATGGTCTACCTTCGTCAGGTACGCTCAATCCGAAATGTTAGGGAAAACAAATGGTCTACCTTCGTCAGGTACGCTCAATCCGAAATGTTAGGGAAAACAAATGGTCTACCTTCGTCAGGTACGCTCAATCCGAAATGTTAGGAAATCAAATGGTCTACCTTCGTCAGGTACGCTCAATCCGAAATGTTAGGGAAAACAAATGGTCTACCTTCGTCAGGTACGCTCAATCCGAAATGTTAGGGAAAACAAATGGTCTACCTTCGTCAGGTACGCTCAATCCGAAATGTTAGGGAAAACAAATGAACTGCCTTCATCTGGGGTATGCTTAACACTAAATGCCCAAAACTAAATGTTCAGAAAGACAAATGAACTACCTTAATCATGTACGCCCAACACTAAATGATCGGGAAACAAATAAGCTACCTTCAACGGGTATGCTAAACACTTAATGCCCAACACTAAATGATCGGGAAACAAATAAGCTACCTTCAACGGGTATGCTAAACACTTAATGCCCAACACTAAATATTCGGGAAAACAAATAAGCTACCTTCAACGGGTATGCTAAACACTTAATGCCCAACACTAAATATTCGGGAAAACAAATAAGCTACCTTCAACGGGTATGCTAAACACTTAATACCCAACACTAAATGTTCGGGAAAACAAATAAGCTACCTTCAACGGGTATGCTAAACACTTAATACCCAACACTAAATGTTCGGGAAAACAAATAAGCTACCTTCAACGGGTATGCTAAACACTTAATACCCAACACTAAATGTTCGGGAAAACAAATAACTTTAACATAAAAAATAAGTTCAATTCATTTAGACAAATTATCTGAAATTAACAAATAGACATTCATTTTATCAATTACATCGCACAAACAAATCTGAAAAATGTTTTCTTCCTTTTTCTGCCTCGATGGCCTTACTTGCCTAAGTGTGGACAATAATACACAACTTAATGTATTATTTGCAATTAGGAGGTTCATTTATGTATTTGTTTTGCCCTTTATAGATGCAGTTGGCAGATGTTATGATCGGTTATATATCGAATGAATTAGACAGTCATGTAAAGATGCAGAATTGTGGTAAAACTGTAAACATGCAGAGGTCGTAATGAATATGCACATTGGCACAGTTCCTCGTGTCAAATCTCATTGGAAGAACTTGACTTATATCTCAAATGGAAAACTTGACAAGAAAATCACTTTATCGTGAGACTTAAAACACCACAACCATTGTCAGAGGTTCACAGTTTTAAAAATGATATTGATCAACGTCATCAGGCGAAAAAGCTTTTAGACACAATAATAAAATCTGGAATGAATTACAAAAAGTTAAAACATCTCAATACTTTCCTTAATGGTTTTGTGCTAACCGTCTAAATTGAAGACTTATGATGCACTTTAAAGTCGCCAAAATGACAATAGTATTGACTGACAATAGAAGGAGAGTAATTGTCTTTATACTGCTTTCACAGTGTTACTCCCTAAACATTAAAATTGTCCTTATTATGCACGATATATTTCCGACTGGATGTTAAGCACGAGCAGCTCTCAATCATTCATTTAAAATCTGCATTGATTGGTGTATCTGAATTAATTGGTGTATCTGTATTAATTGGTATATTTTAAAGAATTCCGTGTAATCCTGCTACAAGAATATAAGGAATAAAAAAATATTACTAAACTTGAAGGTCACAGTAGTCAACGTCTATATATATACTGGCAAGTTTGTAATCATCATCTATACTTAGGGTTCGTGTTACCCAATTTATAGTTTTCTGTGACTATTGTCTGACCTTTTCTTCGTTTTCTTTGTTTTTATTGCCCCTTGTATTTCGTAATGTGCTCAAGTCAGGATTTTTCACTTTAATGTGATTTACCAAGTAGAATCACAATGGCCGTTTGTATGCAAATCGTGTATTGGCACTGATGTACATATTATTTAATAACATTGCCATTGCATGTGGATATTGATTTTCAAATGTCTTGGAATTTACTTTACGTGTTTTACATATTTCCATAGAACTTGATTTTAAGTAGTAATGAAAGGATTTCCTTACAAAAAAGATGAATGTATCTTTTATCTGTCTGAGAATCGCATGAAAGATTTTTCTTTCAATTTAAAAGAAGTTTTTGTTGCAATGGAAAGTATTCCCCTAAACAGGAATATACAAGATATTCAGGAGAATAATTATAAGGCAAAATTATAGAAAAGTTACAGTTTGAAGGAAATAGAATCTAACGGGCAAATCATTTAAATTAGCAATTACGAAGCTTATAAACAAATTAGCCAAATAGGTTCACGTAATTTACAAGCACAAGAATAAATGCCAGATATTTTAGGAATAAAATTCATTTTTTTACGTGTCATTCTATTTGAAATGACAAAAAAATAGTCTTCATTTTTCTATAATCAATCTTATAATAGTAATAATTGATGATAATATGAAATCATCTCCACAGCGCATTATCACGAATCTATATAACCATTTATGGAACTGTCATGACTACATTCAGCGTGTAATTAAGGACCCCTAAGACGAATCCAAGTCGACTATAACCTATAATACTTATATTTGTGAATTGGTATTGAGGATTTCAGAGGTTGAACTATTTCGAAAAAAACTTTTCATATCAAATTTCAAAGTTTGTTCTCTCAGTTTCTTAGTAATATTCACAAGTAAGTACCTGCAGAAGGTTGTATATTCGCTGATCTATAGAGTACACCGAATCTCGGATGAAGACCAGAATAAAGAGGGGGCAAGGGGGATCCAATAACAACAAAACAGCAAATTGATTTGGCTTAAAACAGATAACAAGGAATTGAAAAAGGATAAAAACAGATAACAGTAAATGAAATATTAAAATCAGTCGGATCCAGGACCAATCTAGCATATCTTATTATAACCCATTTTAAATTCCATTTTCTATGAACATGTATTTAGAGTTATCTAGAATTGGTTTACTCAATGTATGATGATAATATTTTGTTATCGCAAAACTAATAGACTCAACCCTTGGATCACTATATTTAGTAGATGATCTACTTTTGAATAAAGAAGGTCTACAGAACAGTATAAATAAATTTAGTAGTTTCTATGAAAATTGGCAACTTACTATAAATATAAATAAATATAAAACCATGATTTTAGAGCCACATATTGCCAAAAGTGTAGGTTCATTTCTTAACTACAATGGTAATATGATCAATAATGTATTAGAATATAAATTCCTATGAACTCTTATAAAGAGTAATGGTAACCTTATTTCAAGTTTAAAAGACCTAGCGAAAAAGCAAGAAAAGTCATGTTTTTGGTTAAAGCCAAAGTAGCTTCATTGGGAAATCTCCCAATAGATATTTCGAGTAATCTTTTTGATAAAGAAGTTCAACTTTAAATGGTAACTCGGAGATACAATGTATCCTCTATGGATAGCTATATATTTTTTTTCCCCTTGTGTTCATTTCATTTAGAATTGTTATTTCTATGCTATATTATTTTTGTTTTTGTTTTTGTTTATTGCACAAACTAATTATGTTTTACTATATGACATTAAAGATAGTATATGATAATGGCCATATGTTTTCCTTTTGGTAATATTAAGAAGTGTTTGAATTTAATTTTTACGTATGGGGATACAGGGAACATTATCCCCATATATACATGAAAATCAAATTCGAACAATTCTTAATAGTACAAAAAGGAAAACATATGGTCAGGGATACCTGATGAGGATAGGCCTAAGTCCATACGACCTTAACAGAAACACCTTTTTAAATAGAGCTGAGTCTGTGTCCCTTATTGCATAAATTTTATACAATAAGGAACACAAGACTCAGCTCTGTGATTCTTTTCTAAAAATACACACACTATTTAAATTACAAGCACGAGTTTCTTTAAAGGCACAAAAATAAATGCTGAAAAAAGTATTCGATAACAAAAAATAATTATATATTGAGTAAACCAATTCTAGGCAACTCTAAATACATGTTCATAGAAAATGGAAATTTATTACAAAGAATTATAATAAGATATACTGGATTGGTCCTGGACCCGACTGATTTTAATGTTTATATGATGTGTATGTAACTGGAATCCTTCTCCGAATAAGGGACCACCATATTACTAGTGGTAAGACCCAAATGTTCAACGAGTTTCAATTTCTACCGAAGACTGGTTATCAAAATGCTAACATTCCAATTTTCAATAAAAGTTAACAGCAAATACATTCTCACAATAACAGATAACAAAAAAAAAAATATAAGTCCTATAACAGCTAACAAGAAATAAGACAATAACAGCTAACAGCAAATATATTTTCAGAATAACAGATAACAAAGAATTAAATTACCCTAAAACAGCATAACAGTTAAACCCCTTGCCCCCCTCAATAAACGAATTTCCCGTACATAATCGTTGTAGAGGCAAGAACATGTGAACAAACAGAGATGCGGGGTATACATCAGAGACAGCAACCCTATGACAAAAATATTAAAACGACATCTAGAAGGCAACATACAGCCTTCAACAGTAGACATGGTTGTGTCTATACAATATAGCAAGCTCTAAATCGTAACGAGTGTTTAAAACTCATTGTAAATAATTATTAACTTTCAAATTTCTTCCTTCAAAACCAACTTCTCTAAATAACAAATGTTATATGATATTAGACAAACACCGACATTAAATAGCAAAAAAAAAACGTATAGAAGTAGTGTTAAATGTTAACAACTTAATAGTGCCATCAATATCGTTATATAGCTGTAATCGTACAGTAAGCTTAAATTCGCTTCATATGGACTCTGTTTTTAATACTTGTCTCATTGGCAATCATATCTCTTAATGTTACATAGTAGTTTTAACACGGTAAAAAGACGATTTGGAATATGCTACGCACTTGAGCACAATTTCCGTGTTTTGGCAAGTAGTTTTCCTTCATCATTTGCTTTCCGTCATTATTTTCGAAAGTTCATGTCATGACCTTTTTTCTTGTCTAAATATTGACATTCTAAGAACATCTTCAACAACAAAAAAGACATGTCAATATAAAGTGAAAGATCTGGTTTTAATCAGACTGATATAGAATCAATCAAGATGCAAGCAACAGCAGTTATGCGGATAGTATTAAGGATTACGTTGTGAGCATTCTCTGATATTGTTTTAAAAGATGCAAATATTGATTAACTTTCTGTAACAATAACTTTTTCAATGGTTAAAGAAATTCCTTAAAGAATAATGAGAATTCAGATTGATTTTTGGATTAGGATTTAAGAACATCGAAGTTCAACCTGTACCAGAACAAGCTGGACTGTTTTGTATTAACGCATTTGGATTTGAAAGTCGCTAAAGGGTGTTGTATATCAAGTACACAGGAAAATATGCCAATAATAGATGTGTATCATACTTTTCGAATGAATTTTATCATAAATATTAAGAAAACAATATAAGGTTGCCCTGATTTCATTATAACACAAAATATGTTTTACTTTTTGACACATTCGAACTTCACGACAGTTGTATACTGAGCCAGTTCCAAGTCAAGATATATGTGATCCATGTGTTGTTCGTTTGTTAATTTGTTTTTGATCTTTATTTGTATGTCTATTTTTCCATGAGACGTCTGGTGTTGGTGGTTGGTGCGATCCATTCTATTAGGTACTTCCTATTTCATGTATTATTGTTTATTTGAACTTACATATTCGTCAGTTAAACATGTTTGTTTTTAATCATTCGCTTGCAGGATACCCAATGGTTGACTGGAGTAGAATCATCACCTACCGCTAAGGGAAGATGACCGGAGATAATAGACCTGCTCGGATTCATGACCTTAATCTGATTTGCGTTAGATCGCGTTGCAGGTATTTGACGAACTGTCGCCTAAAACTATTTTTTATGGAGATGATTGAATGCTCATACAAAAAAAATGCCTGATAGCCAATTTAGAACAATAACACGTAATTCCGTTTGCCCATAAGTATTTTTTTTTATTAAAAAGAATGAACTTTTTCGTGTTTATAAGTCACATATATCACTTCTTTGTATTTAAATCTAGATAGATGTTTGATATCAAAACAATATATTTAACATATGTGTTCTACGTCACCTTCTTCTAATAGGCCAATTTTCATTCGTATTTCAGAAATAAGTATCTTTAACTGATATGTCTACTGGGATAATCGAAATAAGGTCACATATACGTTAATCCGGCACTAAAACCCATACATACCTAAAAGCTGGATGTATAAATACGCAGCCACGTCCGCTCGGAATGGGGGCGTTATATGCGATGCCTTGTGTAGGGAGAATACCACGCTCTTGGATCTTTGCAACAGCTCGTTGAGAATGGTATGTAGATGACATGCTGCGATGCAAAATTTCTGTCCCTTTCTATCTTACACTCTTTTTTAGTAACTTTAAATTTCTCTTTTGATCTTGCATATTGTATTATTGTTCACTATTGTCCTGAATATGTATGAAATATGCATGCCACTGGAAGTTATGCAAACAACAATCTATCAGTATCTTCGCAGGAGAGAGAGAGAGAGAGAGAGAGAGAGAGAGAGAGAGAGAGAGAGAGAGAGAGAGAGAGAGAGAGAGAGAGAGAGAGAGAGAGAGAGAGAGAGAGAGAGAGAGAGGAGGAGGAGGAGGAGGAGGAGGTGGGGACTTTAAAATCTGATAAATCTTAATTTGCTGTGTTCTGTTAAATTAAATGAATTTGCCCTAATTGGTCCATGATTTGAGATAAAACGATATGAAGTTACTTTCTTATCTTTACAAATTAATATGTCGCATTAAAATCGCAATGAAATTACTTCAAGGCTTGGTTTTTGCATTGGATGTTATACAGTTATGAAGTACTTCTTTTTTAATAGATAACTATGTGTTTGAGTGAATTTAGCAGCCAGGAAATACCAGGGAAACGATTTATAATGCAAGAAATGACCCCAAAAAATTAACAAAATATATTAATTAGTCAGGACATCATAAACTTTGAGGAAAACACATTATTAATCCTATACAAACAGTTTTGTCCACTTTTTAGATTATTTCTGAAAATGTTACCCCAAAATGTAGTTGTAGAAACAAGTGACATTTCATTCTATTGATACCATTAAATGTTTGGTAAAGGTCAAAGAAACAGCGACCCAATATTAACATAAGTAGTCAACAGTCAACACCCCGACGTAACCAATGAAACAGCCACCCAATATTAAAATAAGTAGTCAACAGGCAACACCTCAACGTAACCAATGAAACAGCGACCTAATATCAAAATAAGTAGTCAACAGTCAACACCTCGACGTAACCAATGAAACAGCCACCCAATATTAAAATAAGTAATCAACAGTCAACACCCCGACGTAACTAATGAAACAGCCACCCAATATTAAAATAAGTAGTCAACAGTCAACACCCCGACGTAACTAATGAAACAGCCACCCAATATTAAAATAAGTAGTCAACAGTCAACACCCCGACGTAACCAATGAAACAGCCACCCAATATTAAAATAAGTAGTCAACAGTCAACACCTCGACGTAACCAATGAAACAGCCACCCAATATTAAAATAAGTAGTCAACAGTCAACACCCCGACGTAACCAATGAAACAGCCACCCAATATTAAAATAAGTAGTCAACAGTCAACACCCCGACGTAACCAATGAAACAGCCACCCAATATTAAAATAAGTAGTCAACAGTCAACACCCCGACGTAACCAATGAAACAGCCACCCAATGTCAAAATAAGTAGTCAACAGTCAACACCTCGACGTAACCAATGAAACAGCCACCCAATATTAAAATAAGTAGTCAACAGTCAGCACCCCGACGTAACCAATGAAACAGCCACCCAATATTAAAATAAGTAATCAACAGTCAACACCCCGACGTAACCAATGAAACTGCGACCCAATGTCAAAATATGTAGTCAACAGTCAACACCCCGACGTAACCAATGAAACAGCCACCCAATATTAAAATAAGTAGTCAACAGTCAACACCTCGACGTAACCAATGAAACAGCCACCCAATATTAAAATAAGTAGTCAACAGTCAACACCCCGACGTAACCAATGAAACAGCCACCCAATGTCAAAATAAGTAGTCAACAGGCAAAACCTCAACGTAACCAATGAAACAGCGACCTAATATCAAAATATGTAGTCAACAGTCAACACCTCGACGTAACAAATAAAAAACAGAAAACTACTATTAAAATAAGTAGTCAACAGTCAACACCCCGACGTAACCAATGAAACAGCCACCCAATATTAAAATAAGTAGTCAACAGTCAACACCTCAACGTAACCAATGAAACAGCGACCTAATATTAAAATATGTAGTCAACAGTCAACACCTCGACGTAACAAATAAAAAACAGAAAACTACTATTAAAATAAGTAGTCAACAGTCAACACCCCGACGTAACCAATGAAACAGCCACCCAATATTAAAATAAGTAGTCAACAGTCAACACCTCGACGTAACCAATGAAACAGCCACCCAATATTAAAATAAGTAGTCAACAGTCAACACCTCAACGTAACCAATGAAACAGCCACCCAATATTAAAATATGTAGTCAACAGTCAACACCTCGACGTAACCAATGAAACAGCCACCCAATATTAAAATAAGTAGTCAACAGTCAACACCCCGACGTAACCAATGAAACAGCCACCCAATATTAAAATAAGTAGTCAACAGTCAACACCTCAACGTAACCAATGAAACAGCGACCTAATATTAAAATATGTAGTCAACAGTCAACACCTCGACGTAACCAATGAAACAGCCACCAATATTAAAATAAGTAGTCAACAGTCAGCACCCCGACGTAACCAATGAAACAGCCACCCAATATTAAAATAAGTAGTCAACAGTCAACACCTCGACGTAACCAATGAAACAGCGACCTAATATTAAAATATGTAGTCAACAGTCAACACCTCGACGTAACAAATAAAAAACAGAAAACTACTATTAAAATAAGTAGTCAACAGTCAACACCCCGACGTAACTAATGAAACAGCCACCCAATATCAAAATAAGTAGTCAATAGTCAACACCCCGACGTAACCAATGAAACAGCGACCCAATATTGAAATAAGTAGTCAACAGTCAACACCTCGACGTAACCAATGAAACAGCGACCTAATATTAAAATAAGTAGTCAACAGTCAACACCTCGACGTAACCAATGAAACAGCCACCCAATATTAAAATAAGTAGTCAACAGTCAACACCCCGACGTAACTAATGAAACAGCCACCCAATATTAAAATAAGTAGTCAACAGTCAACACCCCGACGTAACCAATGAAACAGCCACCCAATATTAAAATAAGTAATCAACAGGCAACACCTCAACGTAACCAATGAAACAGCCACCCAATATTAAAATAAGTAGTCAACAGGCAACACCTCAACGTAACCAATGAAACAGCGACCTAATATTAAAATAAGTAATCAACAGTCAACACCTCGACGTAACCAATGAAACAGCCACCCAATATTAAAATAAGTAGTCAACAGTCAGCACCTCGACGTAACCAATGAATACCTGCACCTAGTTGAGAAAAAATAATTTGAGAAGAAAACAGAGTCAATAAAGATAGAATATATCTATTTTAAAACCATTTGGGTCTATTGTTTTGTTCAAAAAAAATAAAATATATGAAATTGTGCTCATCATTTGTTTCATTGATGAATTAATGAATAAAATGAATTGAATGAATAAGGTAAATCATAACCAGTGAGTCGAGGAAAAAATTTAACAGTTGATTTACAATTATTTCTGTTACACTCGAGATTCTTCAGAGCATTGCTAAATCATTCAGCATTAAAATCTCATTGAAATGTCAAAACAATGAAATCTGAAGTAAGATCATTTTCTTCTATATCTTTTTATGGACATTTACGTAATTTAAGATGGATTTAGATGGATATTCTTTTTAGGTTCCTTCTGGTCATATAGTTCCCGACATATTCAAGTATTTATACATCCTTTGGTTTCATATTTTTGGATTTGAGCACAATGTTATACCTAGAAAAGTGCTCCGGGCTCTTGAATTTATAAGACGTTACTTCAATTTACAAGTGAAAATTGATTGTAAGGATGCGCTCAATTCTAAATGTAGATAAAAGTATACGCGAAATGTATTACCCATTGGAAATTGTCCTAAGTTGTTATGATAATAATAATAATAATAATAATAATAATAATAATAATTTTATTATTATTATTATTATCATTATCATTATCATTATTATTATTTCAAATCGACATTTTTTTTCAATTAAGTAATGAAATAAAGAAACGATTTATAATAAAACAAATCTTACCATCAATCGCAATATCCACAGAAACTGGATTTAATATTACAGTTTTCGGATGGTTTTATAAACAGAACTTTGTTTTATCTTTATAAACAAACTGGCGTCTATGTAATCTCTGATTAAGTCCAATGCTGAGATAAAGCATATTTCATATTGTGTTACCAACAGTAGCTCTCCCACTAATGGAAGTCGTCAGAAAACTTGATGGATGTTCCAGTGTTGTAAAATCAATACTACAAAAACATATTCAACGTTTCGTTAAAGCTGCGACTTCTGCTGACATCGCTATCAACAAAATAACTAGGCTAATTTGTTATGAAATTGCAAAAATGTGATTATACTTCTTGTTAAATATAAAATTGATTGTATCACAAGTTTTTAGATTCCAGATTACTACAGTTTCAGTTTCTGAGATTATGAAATGTGAAATAAATAAATATTGAACCGTGCAGTTTTGGGAAAAAAATTACTGTCAAAATTGATACTTTTGTGTAATAAAAAGTTAAAATTCATTTAGTTGAATTATATTAATTTAAATTTAATTATATTAAAACAAGCACGATAATAAAATGTATATGAAACGTGTAAAGAAATGACCTGCAATATCAGAAAATAGCCGCCCAACTAAACAAAACTTAATGTTCTACTTGGCAGAACACAAATTTCATGTCACGTAGACTAATGTTCTGTTTTGTCATACTATCAGAATCAAGTGAATCAGGTATTCTGGAGTATTAATCGTGATATTATACCGGGTAAAGTTTGATAATCAGTTTAATCCTACGGAAATTTCCAGGATGGAAGTGATAGTCTGGTCAAAATTCACAAGTTCATGGTGCTGGGACACAGTTATCGTCCTTAGACTTTCGTTGTCTATATAGTTCCTAGTGTGGACAGTGTATAACTTGCAAATTTTTTTTATACACTTTCCAAATTTATTTCTTTATATTTTATGCATGAAATATTAAGTAAGGGGATGAAATTACATGTTAAAAAATTTGAGTGCGGAATCTTTATGTTAAGTAGTGATTTGGTCCAGTTAAAAAAGGTCAAAAACTAGTATGTCTGAAGCTGTCAAACTGAATTTTAGACCCCCTTAACATAGATTTGTCAATATTTTGAGTTAGAGCTGGTAGACTTTTCTATAATTTTGAAATTAATTGTCCCAGCAGTAGTACACTACACTGTAAAAATCTAGTTGAGATAGAGCAGGTGCGATTTTTTTTTTTAATTTGACTTTATTGTCTAAAAGAAATGCACTACGAAATAACAGTGTTCTCGGACCTCATGAGCTACACAATATCTATCATTCAAAATATATCAAGATAAGGTAGTAAAAGACTATGCTAGTAAGCGTCGATATTGCATTTGTTATTCTAGATGAAGGTAGCACACGAAACAAAAGAACATGTTAACTAAGAAGAGGAAGGGTTGAGCTCTCATAAACATGTAACCCCACCACATTCTTTATGTGCCTGTCCAAAGTCATTGATTCATGTCTGTCATATTTGTTTTTCGTAAATTGTGTTGTTAGGAATTATGCCGTGGGTTTTTTCGTTTGAATTGTTTCACATTTATCAAGTCTGTGTCTTTTACAGCTTACCATACGGTTTTGGTTTTTTTCATTGTTGATGGCCGTACAATGACCTACAATTGCTTACATCAACGTCATTTGAACTCTGGTGGATTGTTGTCTCAATGACAGTCATACCACAGCAGCCCTTTTCACAAAAATCTTAAGTGTAAAATTTATCGTAAGTCTAAAATATTCTTTAACAATTCAACTAAATATTTGTATCGTAAGTCTCTGAATATCATTATTGCATTTATCTTGCTGTTAAATTCTGATATACTTACGGAAAGAATTTACCCATTTGTTCAGGAAAGAATTTTACTCATGTGTGATCACTGTATAGCATCACCACCGGATATAGCTACCTTTGACTGGTTCGCTGTTCATTTTCGAAATAAAACAACATTACTGTACATATACCAGCGTATAGCTACTTTATTTAACTGGGGTAGCTATACGCTGGTATATGTACATTAATGATATCCTTAGAAAATGAACAGATAGCCAGTCAAAGGAAGCTATATCCGGTGGTGATGATACACAGTGGTGATCATTTAATCATTTGTTAATAAAGAGTTCACTCATTTGTCAAGGAAATAATTTACCCATTTGTTCAGGAAAGAATTACTCTTTTGTTCAGAAAAGAATTTACTCATTTGCTAAGGGAAACAATCATTGTTCTTGAAAAAAATTACCTATTTGTTAAGGAAATAATTTACTCATCTGTTAAGAAAAAAATTACTCATTTGTTCAAGAAATTTTTTACTTACTTTTAAGAAAAGAAATAACTCAGTTGTTAAGGAAATAGTTTCCTCTTTTGATTAGGAAAGCATTTACTGAATTCTTCCGGAAAAAAATACGCATTTGTTCAGGAAAAGAAAGAATTTAATCATTTGTGTAAAAAATAATTTGATAATTTGTTCAGGAAAGAATTTACTTATTTGTTCAGGAGAGAATTTACTCATTTGTTCAGGAAAGATTTTACGAGTACTTGAAGTCAAGATGTTTTATACGATATAACTTAAAAGTTCAATTTTTACTTTGATTTAAATGTAGTATTAAAATATATACAACTCTAACAAAGAATCAAATTTTGAAGACCAACAATTAATATTTTCAAATAAAGCTTGTTGTATACGATTCAGAACTATGCCATGCAAACTTTCCATCAAGTTAATAAATGCATAAGAAAAATCGAATGGAGCCAACATAAGATAACTTCATCATTTTACCAAACATAATTGTAAGTTTCAGTCAGAAAACCGAATACAAAAGTATCCCAATTTCCATAGAAATTATAGTATGGAACAACTCGAAACAAACACTATCAATTTGATTAAACGTGAGCAATGATTTCCAACAATTAAGTTCAGATCTCCGAAGATAAATCGATAGGAATGCATATTAAACTGTCTCTTGATGTGAAATTGACATCTAAATGTTTTCCAACCTTTCACTCAGACGATGTTCTTTTCTATAAACATTTAATACAAGGAAATGTACAATGAAAAATCAAATTGCTATTGGCAGTCTTTTCAGTTCAGTCACGAAACATCGCTGTCATAACCTTTACGATAGAAAGGATATTGGACAAATCTAGAAACCATTAAACCTTTTAAAGACATGCTTAAAAGCCTTCTTTTTTGCTGTCCGTTCTCATTAACGTGTGGCCTTTTCATTGGTAGAAAATCAAGTTAATTGGTGAATATTATATTTAGAGTAAAGATATTTGTAACGTTAATCATTCACGTTTGTATGAAAGCACAAATAATGCGTAACTTGCAAAGACAATTTCGTCATGGAGCAATATTCTTCCAAAAACAACTTTTAATTCATTCTTCACGTTTGATTGGTTTTGCAGTTACTAGTCAATGTCATCTCCTGATGCCTCAAACTCAGCAATTTGGAGTAATAACAAATCCACGTGTTATAAGCATGAATTTATTTTTATAGCATTATAGTAAGAATGACTCAGTAAAAAAAAAACTGTCACCATGGTGCTAATAGACTAAATCACATCACGACCTAGGAAGGGTAACATTTTGTCTTGTCCTGTCTTGTCTTAATTTTTGTTATTTTCGTAGGTGCCGATCGTCTGATGACATTTTTCTCGATAACTCTGGATTTTATTATTGTTTTAAACGTTTAGTGTTCATTATGAATTACTAATATATTTGCATACGGGTCCATCTGACAAATGGATAAATTGTTATCTTAAATATTAAATTTAAAAACTATATTAAGAAATGATCATTTAAAAACGTTACAAATAGCACAATATTGATACCCCTCCTAGATATTTCATATTAATTAAAGATGTCTGCTTAAGTTTGTATTTTTAAAAGATTTTCGGGACTATAAAGTTTAAGAGGACAAATACTGCTGAATCACAATAAACCAAATAACTCCTGGACATCAGTGATAACATCAACACGGATTTATGAATCAATAACTATATATTTCAGCATACCTATAATGATTAGTATCATACAGCCTTCGCCCCCAGTTAAAAAATAATTTAATGCCTATCTGAGAAAGTTTACAAAACGAAAACGATCATGCATTTTTATGTTAAACATTATTTATTGGTATGGATATTTCAATGATAGCGCTTACGTTTTTAATATGTTTATTTTTTGGAAAAGGTAAATATTTCAGCATGTATATTTTAACCATTGTTTTACTGTGTCATTTTAATCCGTTTTAACAGAATTTTTAATCGCACAAAGAAATAATCAATATTTTGTTGTTAAACCATGACAACCAGATTAGTTCAATTTTGTAAAGTTCTTCGTTTTAAGATTGTTGTCTATTTTAAAGTTTGTTCAAAAGTCAATATTAACAATATGTTTTCATTTTAAATTTACTATTGTGATGTCCTGTTTTTTCATATCTTATGCATTTTGAATGGACAAAAATTAGTTATTTAACAATCCATTTTAAACACATCATACAATTAAATTAGGCTGTACTAGTATACATTTTGTATTGAAGATGAAATTAAGGATCACACTGAAGAAAAATAATCGTGCTGCCATCATCACAGAATAATATGATTTCTCAATCTTTATTTCTACCTTTTCTTTTTTTTTTTCATTTTATTTATAGTTCATATAATATCTAATGAATGTGTTCGTTTAATTACATGCATGCTCATATATATATATATATATACAAGTCTAAATTGAAAACAACGTCCAAACCTATGATTGCGTTGGATAAAAACCGCAATTTTTATACGTGTGCATGCAAAAAAAATTTCTTGGTAGAGGGGTCTAAATACAGCAAAAACAACATTTTCCAAAAGACCAAAAAAGTGAAAAAGTATATTTTAACAAAACGCATTTGACTGAGCAGGTCGCACAACAGATGTTTTTAAACCCTGTTGACTGCCATGGCGATTGCCAAATAAATGGATCACCAGATGTAACAAAATGGATCTTAATTATTAATTTAATACCAAACAAATAACAATAAACTAAAATATTTAACAAATATTTCGGCTTAACAAATAGCCTTCGTCGGTGTCAATAATTTTAAATTATTCCATATTGATAAAACTTTAGTAGGTTTTACAATATGAATGGGATTTTGAATAAATAAGCATATTCACCTGCGGAAAAAGTATATTCACCGCGCAAAACGTCGCGTGCTTTTACGTGTATAATTTTGGTAAAAAACGTACAATTGGTTTTGGTAAATAACTTCCATTACATACATTTCTCTCGGAATATGGAATAAAACAATTACTGTCTTTTGTTTCGGTAAATATGTGGTTTAATTGACTTTTGAAAAACTGATATTCACTTCGGCCGTTGGCCTCAGTGAATATCAGTTTTTCAAAAGTCAATTAAACCACATATTTACCTCATCAAAAGACAGTAATTGTATATTATTGACACCGACGAAGGCTATTTGTTAAGCCGAAATATTTGTCAACACGATTTAATAACAACATCTTCGTATAATACCATCTTATATTAGTATCGTTGTGCAAATTTTTAGACTTATATATATATATATTCCTATATATGTTAGACCACATTCCTAACTTTTACACGGATTTTCCTCAGAAAATGTTTGGTTATCACAAATTTTAAGAATTCTACTTGTTTTTTTTTCTTTAAAATTTAAATCTGTTAGAGTCGAGAAGTCATGCAAAGTCAAATTCACAGGTGAACAATGGTGATACCAAGGAGCAGTTTAAACAACCGATCGAAACTTAAACCAAAAGTTGAGCAGATAAATATTAATAACGACCGCAAAAAAAAACTATGAAATTCAAGCGCACAAAGTATGTTTATAGCGTACAAATACATTGGCTGAAATGATCATAACCTAAGAAATACTATTCATAGTTATTGAGGTATCATAATGTCTTTGGAAGAAATAATCAGTAAAATGCACTTTTAAAAAGTTAAAATAAGAAGCAACTTTTGTCAAGTTTTTATATACCAGGTGTACCATTACCTCAAATGTGCGTTGAAGACAAAGTAGATGGAGACTGTAATTTCATGAAATGTGTTCATGGGATGTTTATTAAAATGCCTGGATGTCCTGCTGGTCAAAGGCACCAAAAATATCCTGATTTCGCATGCGTGTTGATAGAGGACCCAGACGCCTGTGTGCCAGATGGTAGTTCAAGTAAGCAAGTTTTCTCCTTTATTTTGAAATTTTTTTTTTTTTATCTTATCTCAATTTTTTTTATCTTTCTTCAGTACATTAATACCATTGAAAATCTGTAGATCTTACGAAACCTTTATCTGTATAGTTGAGGTCAAAACATCTTATCCTAAGTTAATTCAATGGAGAGTTTGTTGGGTTCTTGTTACTCAATATTTAGTTGTATGTGTAGTATTTTATGATTTAGTTGTATGTGTAGTATTTTATGATTTAGTTGTATGTGTAGTATTTTATGATTTAGTTGTATGTGTAGTATTTTATGATTTAGTTGTATGTGTAGTATTTTATGATTTAGTTGTATGTGTAGTATTTTATGATTTAGTTGTATGTGTAGTATTTTATGATTTAGTTGTATGTGTAGTATTTTATGATTTAGTTGTATGTGTAGTATTTTATGATTTAGTTGTATGTGTAGTATTTTATGGACTGTTGTTAGTTTTTTCGTCGTTTTTCTAAAGTCAATCATGCTGTCTATCTTATTTCGAATTATGGTTTTATTCCTCCTTTAGTATCTAATTCCCATTTTAGGGAATGTGGGCCTTTGTGCCAGTATGATCTACTTTCGTCACTTGGCTTTCGTCGTCTGTCGTCTTCCGTTGTTCGTCTGCTGTGAAACTACCTAGTCAGTTAGAACCAACTTTTGTGTATCTACTTTAAAAGTGCCTGTTGATCCCGTCTGCTAACCAATATGGCCACCAAGGCTGAACAAGGAGGTAAAATACAAATATTGTCTTTTATCTTGAAACTATTATAGTAAGAGAACACCTGGGATAGCAAAAATGTTCCGGATGTCAAGAAGTACCATTATAAATTTTAATCAACATTGTCTGAAGGCTCTTTTAAGAACTTTTGTCGTTCAGTTAATGATTTTAAACAATTATTGGCGATTTTGAATAATATCTTGAAAACTTCAATAGATGGAGAGAAGATTTAAATTGATCAGCAAGCAAAGGCCTACAAACAAGTTAAAATGACCTAAATCTACAATTCACTACTTATTGGAGTTATTGCCCTTAAAACAAAACAAAATTATCTGATAACAAAACTTATATTGCATTTACTAATTTTTTGGCCTTCTTTTTTGGTTTCTATTGATTATACCAATTTGCATTTTTTTTATTAATTTGAAAACTATAGAAGATAACGTCACAGTACCCAAATTGCACTGGGTACCCAAATTGCACCTACTTACCAAAAATAGCACCACAAATCGTGCAATTTTTCTTAGGGACTAAACAATTTGCATTTTTTTTTTTTATTTGACATTATGTACGTCTTTCAAATCGGTAAATATATTTAATTATCCACAAAACGTTCACAGTATATATCAACAGATGAAACATTCACTGGAAAAAGTAATACCTACGGAAAGGTCGCCATTCGACGTCCATAAAAAGTCATCTTTTAAAAATGAGCAAACAAAATATATTACGAACATTCATTTCTTAAAAATGAATATAAAGCATGGACTAATGTTAAATTGTTCTAAATATTTGAAGAAATATAACAAACCATCTGTTATTCGATTTTTAAGGATGTGAATTTAAGTATGGATGCAATTTGGGTACTCCTCATTACAGAATCATGGACGGTTTGGAGGTCAGTTCAAACCCATTTTTCTATTATTCAATATGGATTCAAAATTAAATTGGTGGAAGTATATAGTAAATAAGGGTACATCTACAAAATAAACACAGAATGGAAGCTTTTATTTGGATCATAAATAAACGTCAGTGAAAAAACTGTCAAAATAGGTACAATTTGGGTACCCTCACGTTAGATAGAAACTTAAACAACAAAATAATCTGCAAGACAAAATGTACAGGTAAGTCAACGATGTCGAACTTGTCAGTCGAACTTGTCAGTCGACTCCTGATATGACTTATCGTCCTTGATAACGATTTTAACCAATTTTTGCCTTTTGTTTGAAACTATAGTTGACAGAGAGAAAAACCTAAATGATAAGCAAAATGAGTTAACATTGCCGAAATTTCCAGTTGGCTTCTTGTAAGGGTAATTAGATTGAATGCACATTTTCGCGTTTTTGGCGGAAATTATAGTTTATATGTCATGGAGAGAAACGTAGTTAGTAAAATAAAAAGACGAGCGAAGTAAGAACTATTGATAAGTCAACATGACTGAAATCATCAGGTCACTTCTTTCAGAAGTTCTTGACCTTCAATGACGATATATACCAATTTTTGTGATTTGTGCGGAAACCATGATAAATAACACAAATGACAAGCAAATTAGATCTACAAACTAAGTCAACATGACTGAACTCATCGGTCACCTCTTATAGAAGTTCTCGACCGCCAATATTTACCCATTTTTGTGATTTGTGCAGAAACTATAGTAGGTAGAGAGAAACTGTAATTGGCAAAATGATCTGCAAATAAGATCTACAAATTAGTCAACACGGCTAAAATCATCAGTTTAGAGGGATTTGGTCATTTAGCTGGTCATGTATTCAAGTACATAAGCATTCCTGGCTATTAACTATTAGGGTATGATCATTCCTGGCTATTAACTATTAGGGTATGATCATTCCTGGCTATTAACTATTAGGGTATGATCATTCCTGGCTATTAACTATTAGGGTATGATCATTCCTGGCTATTAACTATTAGGGTATGATCATTCCTGGCTATTAACTATTAGGGTATGATCATTCCTGGCTATTAACTATTAGGGTATGATCATTCCTGGCTATTAACTATTAGGGTATGATCATTCCTGGCTATTAACTATTAGGGTATGATCATTCCTGGCTATTAACTATTAGGGTATGATCATTCCTGGCTATTAACTATTAGGGTATGATCATTCCTGGCTATTAACTATTAGGGTATGATCATTCCTGGCTATTAACTATTAGGGTATGATCATTCCTGGCTATTAACTTTTAGGGTATGAGTATTCCTGGCTATTAACTATTAGGGTATGAGTATTCCTGGCTATTAACTATTAGGGTATGATCATTCCTGGCTATTAACTATTAGGGTATGAGTATTCCTGGCTATTAACTATTAGGGTATGAGTATTCCTGGCTATTAACTATTAGGGTATGAGTATTCCTGGCTATTAACTATTAGGGTATGAGTATTCCTGGCTATTAACTATTAGGGTATGATCATTCCTGGCTATTAACTATTAGGGTATGATCATTCCTGGCTATTAACTTTTAGGGTATGAGTATTCCTGGCTATTAACTATTAGGGTATGAGCATTCCTGGCTATTAACTATTAGGGTATGAGCATTCCTGGCTATTAACTATTAGGGTTTGAGCATTCCTGGCTATTAACTATTAGGGTTTGAGCATTCTTGGCTATTAACTATTAGGGTATGAGCATTCCTGGCTATTAACTATTAGAATTTGAGCATGCCTGGCTATTAACTATTAGAATTTGAGCATTCCTGGCTATTAACTATTAGGGTATGAGCCTTCCTGATGAACTTAACTTCAAAAAGGAGCCTGTAATAAAGTGGTTGTTGTTTGCTATTAACTATTAGGGTTTGAGCGTTCCTGGCTATTAACTATTAGGGTTTGAGCGTTCCTGGCTATTAACTATTAGGGTATGAGCGTTCCTGGCTATTAACTATTAGGGTATGAGCATTCCTGGCTATTAAATATTAGGGTTTGAGCATTCCTGGCTATTAACTATTAGGGTTTGAGCGTTCCTGGCTATTAACTATTAGGGTATGAGCATTCCTGGCTATAAACTATTAGGGTTTGAGCATTCCTGGCTATTAACTATTAGGATATGAGCATTCCTGACTATTAACTATTAGGATATGAGCATTCCTGGCTATTAACTATTAGGGTATGAGCATTCTTGGCTATTAACTATTAGGATTTGAGCATTCTTGGCTATTAAATATTAGAATTTGAGCATTCCTGGCTATTAACTATTAGGGTTTGAGCATTCCTGGCTATTAACTAATAGGATATGAGCATTCTTGGCTATTAACTATTAGGGTTTGAGCATTCTTGGCTATTAACTATTAGGGTATGAGCATTCCTGGCTATTAACTATTAGGATATGAGCATTCCTGACTATTAACTATTAGGGTTTGAGCGTTCCTGGCTATTAACTATTAGGGTTTAAGCGTTCCTGGCTATTAACTATTAGGGTATGAGCATTCCTGGCTATTAACTATTAGAATTTGAGCATTCCTGGCTATTAACTATTAGGGTTTGAGCATGCATTCCTGGATATTAACTATTAGGGTTTGAGCGTTCCTGGCTATTAACTATTAGGGTTTGAGCATTCCTGGCTATTAACTATTAGAATTTGAGCATTCCTGGCTATTAACTATTAGGGTTTGAGCATTCCTGGCTATTAACTATTAGGGTTTGAGCATTCCTGGCTATTAACTATTAGAATTTGAGCATTCCTGGCTATTAACTATTAGGGTTTGAGCATTCCTGGCTATTAACTGTTAGGATATGAGTATTCCTGGCTATTAACTATTAGGGTATGAGCATTCCTGGCTATTAACTATTAGGGTTTGAGCATTCTTGGCTATTAACTATTAGGGTATGAGCATTCCTGGCTATTAACTATTAGAATTTGAGCATGCCTGGCTATTAACTATTAGAATTTGAGCATTCCTGGCTATTAACTATTAGGGTATGAGCCTTCCTGATGAACTTAACTTCAAAAAGGAGCCTGTAATAAAGTGGTTGTTGTTTGCTGCTGTATATCATAATTGCTTTTTATTCATTATTTTATACATAAATCAGGCCGTTAGTTTTCTCGTTTGAATTGTTTTACATTTGTCATTTCGGGTCCTTTTATAGCTGACTATGCGGTATGATTTTGCTCATTGTTGAAGGCTGTACGGTGACCTATAGTTGTTTCATTGGCAATTATACCACATCTTCTTATTTTTATATTCGATAGGACGCACCAAAATAAAAAAAATGTTATTCTTATTGAGATCTCATATGAGTGACGGCCCTTGAACGACAATTCTTCTTGGGGTATATTGTTCCTAAAAACATTGGTGTTCTCTTGTCTTTAACCTGGTAATAATTGAAGTTCACCTTAACTGTTTACACATCCGCCATTGGTAACCGCTTTATTCCTATAAAACATCCTAGTGGCAGTTGCACATGGGGTATATATCTTCCAGTTATAAGATATTTGTGGTCTTTTCTTTCATGATTCCTTTAATAGAGGGTTGCTGCTTACAGGGAAGTTATTGAACTAATGGTTGAGTCATCTCTTCGAAACTTTTACAAGCGGCCCCGCCTGTTTTAGTTAACAGTTATACAATATCTGTGTCACTTCTACTTAATTTGGTCTCTGATGGAATGATGTCTCATCTGGAACCATACCACATCTTCTTATTTTTATAATGTTCCATCTATCGTAGTCGCTTTCCGTCCTATTTCCCCCGATTGTGACTTCACTGAATGCAACATATTACCGGAACCGGTAATTGTTTATTCTCGACGAGTCCAGCCCGGATTTCGGTAGGGTTTGTGCTGCCCAAAATCTAGTTTTCAGTGTAGTGTTTTGATGACTGTTGTTTGTTAGTTCTGTTTGTTTTTTTTTTTTGGCCATGGCCTGTCTGGTTTTAACCGACTTATGGTATTTGATTGTCTTATTGATATATTCTACACTTTTTAGCAACAACTAAACACTCTCAAAAACGGAGAATACGACGAATTCACTACATACAAAGGGTTTCGTAAACCTAGGCCGTTGTTTAGTTTCTTTATGAATTAAACAGCCAGCTGATATTTTTGTTCGAGCATATTGTTTTTCTTAAATTGTTTAACATTTCATACCGATAAAACATGTTACTTTTATTATTCTTCCCTTAGTTTATTTATTTTGAATTTACATTGTATCATAGGTCAAATTTATTTGTTCAGTGTATATTCAATGGTGTTACTATGTCCTTTGATTGAGTTAAGCTATTTCAGTTGATATTTTATAGTGTGTCTTTCTATGTTGTGATGTTACACTATTGTTTCAGAAAAAGGGTGAAGGTTTGGTACCATTAAAACGTTTAAACCCGCTGCATTTGTTTGCACCTGTCCTAAGTAAGGAATCTGATGTTCAGTAGTTGTCGTTTGTTGATGTGGTCCATAAGTGTTTCTCGTTTCTCGTTTTATATAGATTAAACCGTTGGTTTTCCCGTTTGAATGGTTTTACACTAGTAATTTTGGGGCCCTTTATAGCTTACTGTTCGGTGTGAGCCTAGGCTCCGTGTTGAAGACCGTACTTTGACCTATAATGGTTTACATTTATAAATTTTGACTTGGATGGAGAGTTGTCTCATTGGCACTCATACCACATCTTCTTATATCTATGTATTGTCTTTTGAAAATTGAGCCAAAATAAATGTTAGATTTAGAACATAATTGTATGAAAATCAAAGAAACAGATAATTGATATACTTGAATATTAATTTATTTAAGATGAATTGAGGAAAAGGACGTGTAAATACTGCATGTAGAAATGGTAAGGCGCTAAAGACAAATCCATTCTCTTATTTTATTGGAATGCTCATTCAACTCTATGATGCTTTACTGAGGACATGCGTATTCTATGTTTTGACCTTATAAACACGTTGTTTTACTGTTAAATAATCCATTACCTACTATGATTAAGGATGACTACGAATGAAAGGAATGTGATAACCTTAACATGTCTACCATAAATTAAGATCTAAAATTGCCTATTCCAATGTTAGAAGCCATGAGAAGGTTATACCATATAAAGTCAGTTTTTCTAGAGCACGATTACATTGTTACTAGAACACATCTATTGTTTAGAACATAATACATTTTTAGAACGCATATGGTAGACCATGCGGTGTAAATATTATATGTTAGAACCTACCATAACTATATATTCAATATATATCTATATTTATATTCCATTGAGTGCACATCTGAAGTGCTGTTTTTGAGTATGAGACAAAAGAACAACCTGATTTTTATAATATGACTAATTTTTTTTTATCCTTTTAGTACCACTTACCCAACCAAAGTGTACTGAAGATAAAGTTAATGAGATCAGTTGTACTTTTATGAAATGTGTCCATGGAAATTTCATAGCGATGCCTGGATGCCCAAATACACTAAGACACAGAAAAGATGGCGACTTTGCATGCGTGTCGCTGGATCATCCAGATGTTTGTGTGCCGGCCGGTGGTCTTACGACTGACAAAAGTAAGAAACTAATAAAAAAAACCAGCTTTACATATTCCCTTTTTTCTCCCTTTCGATCTAAAATTGATAATTGTCAGATTGAAATAGTTACATTTGTTTTTAAAGGTTTCTCAAGAAGCGGGTTAACAAACATAACCCAGTGTAACTATTTTTCTGGTAAAAGAAGACATATCTTCAAAAAGAATTGTTCATTTCTCATTTTAAATACATTTATATAATTGTCGGATAAGTTTAATACGTGATTTAAGTACAAGGCGCGAACCCTCTTCTTGCTATTTTGACATAACACGTATTATTTAGGTTTTATCTTTGTCGCCTTTTACAAAAAAAGAAAAAATACTACAAATTAGTAGTATGGAATATTGTTAGATTATTTCAAAACAAACAAGATCAGATTTTAATTCTTAATTTAAATCAAGTTATCTTGACATATCCATAGATGACCTGACTGACCTTAAAACGGATGACTCAATAATGTATATCTTCAGGGTAAAAATGATAATTTGTTGATCTCGAAAAACAATAAAAGATTACTAGTACTAGATTATCAAAAAGATGATCAGTAGAACAAATATGTCTCTTATAAGGACTTCTTGACCTGCCACCAGTGTCTCCGTCTTTATTCCGGTTGACCCACTTAGCAAGCCTATTAGATTTATTAGGTCTTTCCACTTTTCTGTGGAAAGACCTATTATATTTGTTCTGATTATTATTTTTTTCTTCCGCCAAATTTTGTTATCGCGTAAAATGTTTGTTTCGCAATATGTCGCTGAGATATTTATTATATAGTATCATACAGTTTATGCGCTTTTTATTTTCACCCATTCTAAGCCGAACAATTTTCTTTGTAAGAGTTATCTCCCTATTCACTGTTTATCAAGTGTGTGCATCTCCTTCGTAAAAGAAAAAGATATCGACAAAATTCTTTTTCTAAATTGTTCGTTACATCCTCAGAAATTTTTGGCTAATTTGGATCGAAGCGATTCGATGAAATTTTAAAGGAGTTATCTACCTTTACCAAATTAATTTGTCGGTATGTTTTTTTAATTCATAAACCGTTAACCGTATAACCCTGGAATCTTTTTATTTGAGGTCCCTAGGTCCTAACTAAGAAAATGAGGTCAAGGTCAAAGGTCAAGGTCAAGTTCTCAATTTTGATTTTTCCTTGTTTTTGCATTTTCTCAAACACTTTTAAATTAAAGATATATGTGAAACAACAAGTGCAAAATGATTGCTTTATTGTAATGAAGATATGTTACATTTGGTCTGAAACATCAAATGGCATCTTATAGGAGTAAGTGCCCCTGAAATGTTCAATTATAAGGTTAATTGATTATAACTTCAACTTGGTTCATTATAAAGCCATATGACCTTTTACAGAAGGTTGGATGACATATGACCTTGAAAAATCACAACCGGAAGTGACCTTGATAAAACCGGAAGTAGCCATTTTTGCACTTTCTTCATGGAAAAGTACTCGGAATCCATATATTTTGTAATTTTAATCATTTTAACTTATCACTGAAGATTAGAAATGACTTTCGATAAACCGGAAGTGGCCGATTATCTCCTGGTTTATAAGCAAAAGTATATAGAAACTATACATTTTTGGAATCAGTGTGAAAGAAACTATTATATGAGACCGGAAGTGACATTTACTTCACCGGAAGTAGCTAATTATCTCCCTTATTACACTCAGAAGTATATAGAAACCACTTATACATCGCATCAGTATGAAGAAACTGATGATAAGATGCCAATTTTAACTTTGAGTTAACACAAACTAGCTTCTTTTCAATAAATTTTAAAATTGCTGTGGAAAGACCTTCAATTGTTAATTTGTTCTCGTCCTGAATATACATGACATAATTTTCACTGGACTTCAAGCAAATAGCAAACAATTAATCAAACGAAATTATTTGCAATAAATAAATTTGCCCAAATAACGTTCATATGAAGTTCAAGATGTAATAAGCCATTTTGGTCTCATGATTCGAAAACAAAACAAAAATTTATAATTTTATCAAGTAACAACATTAGTCTATCCGATTACAGTAACTGTATTTTTGAATTTTGTGTTATGCATTTGCTCCAAAAATCTTTCATTTAATGAAGAACTGAAAAAAAACCCCGCAAAATAACCTTTTTAAGATCTTGTCTTTAAAATTTAGATTTTAGCCAAAGCCTCATTCCAATATAGATTATGCTACAAAGTGTCTTCAATATATGCAAAAATGTTAAAAAAGGGTTAAATATTTTTTTTGGGAGAGGCTTTGACAATTTAAATCATAACAGAGACAGCATAAACTACATTTCAACACTGAAATTATCATATTACATCCCTCTCTTACTTTTATCAATTATCATATAATATCCCTCTCTTTCTTTTATCAATTAAATTAATTAGATTTTGAATGGGCTATAGACTCATCTCCAAGTTTTCCAACTGTTTCAGCAAGACTTCACATGTAACGCAACGTAGTAGGTTTTAACCTTTTTATTGTTGTCACGCCATTAAAGGTTAAAGTACCAAATTATATTTTCAAATGTACATTGATATTTTGCGATCCTTATCATTTATTTAGTTATTACTGATCCCGACCCGTGTAAATCAAATCCATGCTTAAACGGAGGAAACTGTATAGGATCCTTACCACCGCAACAAACCTACATGTGTGTTTGTAACAGCGCCTACAGTGGACAAAACTGTGAGATAGGTAAGAGAACATCATCGTCACAACATAAGATAAAGATATAATTAGATTTTCGTAGACATTTTTTTAACGATGTACTGTTATTCAAATACAATGCAAAATGAATAATTACATTGAACTCTACCCATTCACTGTTGAACTTTGGATTCAAATAGTAATGTGGAAAAAGCTTTTATCATATTCCGCAAGATATATGCATATATTTATTATATATATATTATAACGTCACAGTACCCAAATTGCGTCGAGTACCCACAGTGCACCTATTCAACAAAAATAGCTGCAGAAATCTTACAAGTTTTCTTTAAGACTAAACAATTTGTATTTTTATGTTTTGACATTATACACGTCTTTCAACATAGGTATATTCAAATATACACAAAACATTCACAGTTTGTATCAACAGATAAAGCATTCACTGGAAAAAGTAAATCTACGGAAACGTCGCTATGCGACGTTCTTAAAAAGTCATCTTTTAAAAATGAGCAAATTAGATATGTTACAAGCATTCATTTCTTATAAAATGAGTAGTAAGCATGGACTTATGTCAAATTGTTCTAAATATTTGAAGAAATAATACAAAACATTTGTTATTCGATTTTTAAGGATGTGAATTTAAGCATGGATGCAATTTGGGTACTCCTCTTTAAGAATCCTGGATCGTTTGGAGGTCGGTTCAAACCCATTTTTCTATGATTCAATACGGATTCAAAATTAAATTGTTGTCACTATATAGTAAATAAGGATACATCTACAAAATAAACACAGAATTAAAACTTTTGTCTGGATCATAAAAAAACGTAGGTGAAAAAACACAAAATAGGTACAATTTGGGTACTCTCACGTTAGCAACGCACATTTGCTCAGATATTTGTTGAGAGCGTTTTTACGAAAATTTTAGATAAATATGCTCTCATAATCTCTGAAGATTTCCAACCTCAATTTATACTCATTAGCACAAATGAAAAATGCTGGTTTTACTCAAAGCAGTAAGAACATAGCATGTCAGTACTTTATGCGGGTATATTGCTTCTAAATAATATAAAATAGTGTAGAGCCCAAGTAATCGCAGAGGAATTTTTTGATAATGCATTAAACAATTTATTAGTCTTCAATCATGAATTATGTAAAATTATCATACGCAATTATCACAATTGTCAACATGATAACCAATAATATAAATCCTTTATCAACTATTTCAAATTTTCATCGACTGATTTATTAATTTATTTCTTTACTTGATAGGCAATGCATGCTTAAACAGACCATGTTTGAATGGAGGATCTTGCACGGGAACAAGTGATGGATACATATGTCATTGCCTCCAAAACGTTAACGGGTTTTCTTACCACGGCCCTAACTGTGAGCTGAAATCACAGTCACGTGAGTATAGAAACCACATATGATACGTCAATGATATTTGACATTTAGAACATACTCACCCCTTCTCGTCCAATGAAAAATCAGTTTTTCCTTCTAATTTTCATAGTACATGGCTTTCCATGCACTATAAAATGCTATACATGATTGACTTTTCATTGTAAATTAATTATGAAAGTGAACTCTTAATAACTACACTAATGAAGTGTACAATGCCCTGAGGCATTTTCCATAGGAAAACAGCTTACTTGGATTAAAGATGAAAGAGGATAAAATTATGAAAAAAAAAAACATTTTGAATATTGCAAATGTTTTTAATGGTACATATATGGAACAACGTAAAAAAAAAAAAAAAAGAATGAAATGGGGGCAAAGGTGTAGGTAAAATATTCTTTAAATTAATTTTAATACCAGACATTAGAGTCAATGATTTTTTGTTCAAAGAAAACAATGTCAGACTGCTGATATATAAATCAAAGGAACTTTTCTAGAAAAAAAAACATACATCAATAAAAAGTAAGCATCTGATGTTGAATGACCGTAATTCTTAAATTTATTAAGTGAGTTTTATAGTTACCAAAACAATATACAAATTACAAAAAGCTGATTTATATGCGTGAAAAACTCACTGTTTGAACAATTTATCCTTTTGTACTCACAAAACTATGTCAGTGCTATTTCATTCCTTCCATTGAAATGACCATTACCTATATTATACATTCCTTTTGTTAATCAAGTTAACACTACGCCTTGGGCTTTAAATCTTCATAACACATGACCATGTATTGTCTAACCTAGTTGAACTAGCATCGGCAGATCTAACTTTTCATGGAGATTATTTTACCTTACCATCTGAGTTATGGTCCATTGACTTTGAAACTTTTGCATGGTCTTCATGTAAAAGTATATCATAAGGTCAGTTTGAAAATAAACCACTTATCATCACCAATGGTTGGTCATTTATATTTAGTATGCAGTTATATTATCACTAGCACATCTCATTTTGCATGGAGACAATTTGGACCGGCAACTGTTATGGTCCATTAACTTTAAAACTTTTGCATACTGTGAATGTTTTTAAAATGTAATTATATCAGTTTAAGGGGAACCACTTATGGTAAGTCAATGACATTTGGTATGTAGTTGTATAAGCATTGGTAGATCACATTTTCAGGGAGACTGGATGTCACTCCTTTCATTTTAATAAGTGTACAGGCAGTCACAAGTGGTTTTCATTTAAATTTCAAAATTTGTATTATACAATAAAATATAAACGCAGCCGAGACATATTTCTGCGTCAACTGTTTATCGATACATGTTTTGAATAATATGATATATAAAGTGAAAGTATGTAGGCCAGGACAAAATTTAGGCGAGACGTGCTTTGAACTTTGAAACATGCCAAACTCCTGTTAAAATACCATTAAAACAAACAAAAAATGAAGACCAGAATGAATAGAATAAAAGAAGGACTTTATACTACAAAATGTTGATGGTGTTCTCTTTCAGTATCAAAAGTTTGCGCTGATCTCCCATGTAGAAACGGAGGAACATGTCATGCTAGTACCACTGGATTTTCATGTACATGTTATTCTGGCTTTACTGGGCAATTCTGTGAATTATGTAAGTATTATCATTTAACCACAAACTTTGATGTTTTTGTTATCTGTATGCATCTCTCATAACCCACATACGTCATATGTGATTTCATTGGACAATCATGTTCAAATAATTTATATGTTGTATTTTGATGTATGAATGTTAGCTGTATACATGTATTTTGTTTGAGGGCCTCATTGAAAATTAAACTAGTTTTAAAAAAAAATTAGGTAACCCTCTTTAAATAAAGAATTTATTATCATTATTATGTGGTTTCAATTGTCAATTATGCCCAAGTAAGTCATATGTGTATCTGATTTCATTAAACAATCATGCCCAAATACGATATATGTTTTTTCTTACTTCATTGGAAAATCATGCCCAAATACTTATATTTTATCTGACTTCACAGAACATTCATGCGAGTTCTGTTAAATCTACCAGAACATTTATCTTGTACTCGTGTATTGACACACCGGAATGATCGGGTATGTATAATGTGTGTGTGTGTGTGTGTGGGGGGGCTAGGATGAAAAATTTTGTCCTGCTTTTTTTTTTAGTTGTAATCTCTGTCCTGCTTTTTTGTTAGTTGTAATCTCTGTCCTGCCTTTTTATTTTTTACTCTATTCGGTCCTCCCTTTTTTTACTAGTTTATCCTGAATTTTTTTACACAAATTGTCATCCTGCCTTTTTTTTTACCAAGTTGCTCATCCTGCCTTTTTTTGTACTCAAAACTCCTGTCCTGCCTATTTTTTTCAAATTTCATCCTAGCCCCCCCATAAAAATCAAATGGTAGCTCCCTTATGTATTTTATGAATTCTTTGTATATTTCGTTATTCTGGTAATTTTGTTAACTTTTTAGGTATAAATGAGGGTATGATCAATATGGTGGCCGTATAACGCATTAATAATCCTGGTGGTATTCTGTCTTAAACATCTCACGCAAAGCTTCTAGCTGGTCCTCTTTTCGGTTGCTGAACATATTTTCCTATTCAGATCGATGATTAATTTCGATTTGATATTAGTTCACTTTTTAATCATGAAGATTTGTTTTATTTTTGGAATTTAAGACTTGGGTTTTTTTGTTTACATTTTTTGTTTTTCAATGACAAACCAGGCTTATGTATTTTGTCTATATCATGTATATGTTGTGACATTGTTTATTCTTTTCTTGATACAATTGTTAAATTTATGAGACTCAGAGTCGGATTTGTTGTCCGTCCAATTTTCATCGCCTGGTTTCTTCATTGTCTAAATTAGGGCTGACATTTTCTACATAAGGAAATGCCTGTGACCAAGTCAGGAATATGACAGTTGGTTTCCATATGTTTGATTTGTTTGAGTTTTTGATTTTGCCATTTGATAAAGGACTTTCCGTTTTGAATTTTCCTTGCCAAGTTGGAGTTCGGTATTTTTGTTATTTTACTTTTTTCCTGAACTTTTTGCCTTCTGATATTTATGTTGTCATATCACACATCTTGTTCTTAGAGCCACGAGCTCTATTTCCTTACGACTTTTTACATAAATTATACTTATAAAAATACATTGTACTGTTTCTTTTCGTAATATAGAACATATTTTCCTAGTAGCTTTAGTAATTGGCTTGATGTAACAAATCAATGGTATGAAAACAAGATGTGAATTTTATGAGATTACAAGGTTATTATCAGGATTTGTACGTTTTCATTTACTGAATTTGGTATTGCTTTGGGGTTTCTTAACTTTCCCGAAATATGATATTTTGGATTTTCAGTAATTGATTTCCAGAACACTGACGCGAAATATTATTTTTCTCTCTAATTTTGCATATTAAGCATGCAATCAACTTCGAAATGAGACTTGTATTTTTTCTATGCATATGTTATCAAAACAGAAAAAAAATCATATGCAATTTGTTTTGTACTGTGAGCAGGCAGTTATAGACAGATTCCTAACTTACATGAACTCCGGACGATACTATTTGATATATCTATCATAACTACTGGAAAATCTGTACATTTGTAATTATTGTTTTATTCCAAGACCTTTCGTCGCAAATATACGCATCGCCTATTTCCCAGTTTGAATTTTTTTTTCTTCCAAATGATCTCCTGAAATGCTAACTTTATTAACATTTATTACATATCTCATGCGCTTCTTTCCTTTTTTACAAGCGTTTGAAAACTTGCTGAACGGTTGTGACACCAAACCTTGTTTAAATGGAGGCACGTGTTTTGCAACCACAACTGGACATAAATGTGTTTGTACAGTATCTCAGGATGGAATGATACAGTATACTGGTACACATTGTGAAACAAGAGCGACTGTAGATACTGACCACTGCAATAGTAGTCCATGTTTACACGGAGGAACTTGTTCAAACATTGGAAATTCTCCTGGCTATATTTGTCAGTGTGTGACGATTCCGACAGGAAAAACGTATGGGGGACTGCGTTGTGAAGAGGAATTGAGTATGTGTTTGAATGAAACACATTTTTATATAATGTCTATTTTTTCATAATTCTATTTTTTTTTAAATTCTTGAAATTTACGTCTGCTGACACGTCAAGGTCATATATACAACATTTCAAATCATAAGGACATGAAATTAGTAAGTAAATATACTATATAAAATCCTACAATACAGAGTCGCTACACCATCTTGGACGACTTTTGGAACAACTGTGAACAATAATCCATTTGGATCAGTGAAAATAAATATATATATATATATATATATATATATATATATATATATATATAGATTGCCTAACAATGTAATTTTAACACACTATTTAGTATGTAAATATAAGAATGTTTAAAATATTTACAAAATGATGAAAGTAAACGCAATATTTCGCTAGACTAACTAGCTTTATCAAGCGTGCATCTATCCAGGTGAAATCGGATGTAGATGATAAGAAACTTTTGCAGCTCAATGTATATGTTGCACTTGAATTTAGCTGCCTTGAAAATAATACATAATTTGGATGAAGTTCAAGATTTTTACAAAATTGGTAGTTGAAGTTAGCAACGTCCATTGGCCAATATTACAGGATAAAAGGACGATGCTGTGTACTAAATTATTCTTTATCTTTCCTGTATCTTTTCTCATCTTTTTCGTTAAGACCATCAGGTTCTAAAGTGTGGAGTTGGTGGATCCAAAATTTTCTCTTCTCCTTCTCGCCGTGGTGTCCCACTCGGTGTTGACTTCTATGATTTGGAAAGTAACATTATCAAAGAATGTTTCGTTGAACGAAGATGTCTTGTGAGAGGACAATTTTGTTGGTTTTGTACCATGAACGATGGTTATTGAGCCGAATATTAAATTTGTCCATTGTTTCTCCACATACTGAATGCCACAAGTGTCACATGTTAATATATAAATTGAGTTCTCCGTTTTACAGTTGGAATTTGAGTAGATGGTATAATTTTGTTTAGTAACGGAGCTGATGAAAGAACTGCTTGTATTGGCAGCTTTACAACACAAGCAGTTCCTTCGACCCATTGTTTGTAGCACCAGGAGATGGAGTAGGCTGCTTTGCTAATACAGATGTCACTAATTTGTCACGGATGTTTTAGGTCTTCTGAAGGCCATGACTGGTGGTGAGAAAATACTTTTTAAGATTTGAATCATTTTCTATAATTTTCCAATGCTTCTGAACAATGGAAGACACATTTTAAAATCAGGATGGTAAGTGAGTACAAGGGTGTTCTGTTGGCTGCTTTATTCTTCTCTTTGTACTCTAGAATTATAACGGACCGTTATAATGGTCCTTCATACCAAACAAACGGACAAACATCAATTCCTTTCTCCTAAAAGTTGCCATCCTAAACACTGCTCCGTGGCATCCCATTCAGCCAGGCATTGCGAATCAAGAGAATATGCTCTACTGAAAATACGCAAAATGCTAGACTTGGACAACTACGTAAACATCTAGTTGTTCGAGGGTACAATAACAACATCATTGATAGCGCTTTCGAAAGAGCAAACAAAACTAGTCGCCAAGAACTTCTAGAGCACAAAGAGAAGAATAAAGCAGCCAACAGAACACCCTTGTACTCACTTAACCATCCTGATTTTAAAATGTGTCTTCCATTGTTCAGAAGCATTGGAAAATTATAGAAAATGATTCAAATCTTAAAAAAGTATTTTCCTCACCACCAGTCATGGCCTTCAGAAGACCTAAAAACATCCGTGACAAATTAGTGACATCTGTATTAGCAAAGCAGCCTACTCCATCTCCTGGGTGCTACAAACAATGTGGTCGAAGGAACTGCTTGTGTTGTAAAGCTGCCAATACAAGCAGTTCTTTCATCAGCTCCGTTACTAAACAAAATTATACCATCTACTCAAATTCCAACTGTAAAACGGAGAACTCAATTTATATATTAACATGTGACACTTGTGGCATTCAGTATGTGGGAGAAACAATGGACAAATTTAATATTCGGCTCAATAACCATCGTTCATGGTACAAAACCAACAAAATTGTCCTCTCACAAGACATCTTCGTTCAACGAAACATTCTTTTGATAATGTTACTTTCCAAATCATAGAAGTCAACACCGAGTGGGACACCACGGCGAGAAGGAGAAGAGAAAATTTTGGATCCACCAACTCACACTTTAGAACCTGATGGTCTTAACGAAAAGATGAGAAAAGATACAGGAAAGATAAAGAATAATTTAGTACACAGCATCGTCCTTTTATCCTGTAATATTGGCCAATGGACGTTGCTAACTTCAACTACCAATTTTGTAAAATCTTGAACTTCATCCAAATTATGTATTATTTTCAAGGCAGCTAAATTCAAGTGCAACATATACATTGAGCTGCAAAGTTTCTTATCATCTACATCCGATTTCACCTGGATAGATGCACGCTTGATAAAGCTAGTTAGTCTAGCGAAATATTGCGTTTACTTTCATCATTTTGTAAATATTTTAAACATTCTTATATTTACATACTAAATAGTGTGTTAAAATTACATTGTTAGGCAATCTATAATTTTATTTGTGTAATTGAATTAATCTCTGTACTGATTAATCCACACTCCCATAGATTTGTATGTCATGTGCTGCACTTATATATATATATATATATATATATATATATATATATATATATATATATATATATATATATATATAAGTCTAAATTGAAAACAACGTTCAAACCTATGATTGCGTTGGATAAAACCGCAATTTTATACGTGTGCATGCAAAACAAATTTCTCGTTAGAGGGTCTAAATACAGCACAAACAACATTTTCCAAAAGACCAAAAAAGTGAAAAAGTATATTTTAACAAAATGCATTTGACTAACAGGTCGAACAACAAATGTTCTTAAATCCTGCTGACTGCCATTGGCGATTGCCAAATAAACGGATCACAAGGTGTAATAAATGGATCTTAACTATAAATTTAATACCAAACAGAAAACAATAAACTTGCGGCGAAGATGGTATACCGCAAACAAAGGTGCAAAGATTTTTTGTACACCATATCCGGATTTCGACAATTAATGTCTCTTCAGTGATGTTAGGAATCGAAACGGTTATTGGAAGGCCACATAATTTACCTCAATTTGGGATAGACTCTTGAATTTTGAGGAGTCAAAATAGGATGAACGGATCATATAAACCCGAAGGCAAATATAATACAAGCCCAAACGAAAAAATATAAACAAGTCTAAATTGAAAACAACGTTCAAACCTATGATTGCGTTGGATAAAACCCGCAATTTTTATACGTGTGCATGCAAAGCAAATTTCTCGTTAGAGGGGTCTAAATACAGCACAAACAACATTTTCCAAAAGACTAAACAGTGAAAAAGTATATTTTAACAAAACGCATTTGACTAACAGGTCGAACAACAAATGTTCTTAAATCCTGCTGACTGCCATTGGCGATTGCCAAATAAACGGATCACAAGGTGTAATAAATGGATCTTAACTATAAATTTAATACCAAACAGAAAACAATAAACTTGCGGCGAAGATGGTATACCGCAAACAAAGGTGCAAAGATTTTTTGTACACCATATCCGGATTTCGACAATTAATGTCTCTTCAGTGATGTTAGGAATCGAAACGGTTATATATATATATATATATATATATATATACAAAAAGAAATTTGATGGCCCTGACGAAACATTAATGTTGTTCTCAGTTGGTCTTGGAGCTACTTAACACAGCCTTATGTTTAACCAGTTTTGACCCAGTTACACGGACGTGCGAGTCTTCGTTATGTCATACATTGATGGTCTGGTTCGGAGATGAGTCACGTTTTTATCTCCAAAGATGTAATGGACAAAGCTGCGTTTACAAGCGTCTACATAAGTGTTTCGTTCATACAAGCGTACAAGAAGTTGACAGATTTGGCGATGGAAACGTCATAATGTGACAAGAAATAGCCTACAACAACAGAACAAACATATTGCGTGTCCAAGTAAATTGAACAGCTCAACGTTATAGAGACTATATTATGCAGTCGCATATGCTCAATGTTATTGACCGCCAGAGGGAGATGTTTCAGCAGAACAGTTTTCCAGCCCAATACAGCAAGAGTAACCATGAACCAACTGAGAACATCATTAATGTATTGTCAAGGCCTTCAAAGTTGCCAGATTTGAAACTTTTAGGACATCTTTGGGACGACGAATTTGATAGACGCGTCCGCGAACTCAAACTCAATCATTGGACCGTTTCAGCATGAGTGGCAATTGATACCATAGGTCGGAATACAAAATCTAATTTGATCGATGCTACGGAGATGTAGAACAGTGTTAGCTGCACATAGTGGTCACAATATATACTGATTTATAACGTAACTGGAAATTGAACCAATTTTGTTTAGAATCCTGTGTGCCATTCGTGTATTAAGTTTAAGCCCAAGCTTAATTTAATTTAATTTAATATATCAACGAATTTCTGTAAAAATCGAATTGAAGTATACAGAACAAAATTTGAGGAAGAAAGAACAGTAAACGTTAAACGTGTTTTTTTTGCAGAGTAAATATATAAAAATATATATACATGTATAGTCAGTGTCTGTGCAAGTAATATATATAACGTGAGGGTACCCAAATTGCACCTTTTTGACAGTTTTTTTCACCTACGTTTTTTTATGATCCAGACAATAGTTTCCATTCTGTGTTTATTTTGTAGATGTATCATTATTTTCTTTATGGTTCCACCAATTCAATTTTGAATCCATAATGAATCATAGAAAAATGGGTTTGAACGAACCTTCAAATGATCCTTGATTCTGTAATGAGGAGTACCCAAATTGCATCCATGCTTAAATTCACATCCTTAAAAGTCGAATAACAGATTTTTTTGTTTTATTTCTTCAAATATTTAGAACAATTTGACATTAGTCCATGCTTACTGTTAATTTTTTATGAAATGAATGCTGGTAACATATTTTGTTTGCTAATTTTTAAAAGATGACTTTTTGTGGACGTCGCATGGCGACGTTTCCGTACATTTTACCTTTTCCAGTGAACACTTCATCTGTTGATATATACTGTGAACGTTTTGTGTATATTCAAATATATTTTCCTATGTTGAAAGAGTGCACAGTGTCAAATCTTAAAAATACAAACTGTTTAGTCTCTAGGAAAACTTGTAAGATTTCCGCTGCTATTTTTGCTAAATAGGTGCAATTTGGGTACTCGGTGCAATTTGGGTACCGTGACGTTACGTGTATAGTCAGTGTCTGTGCAAGTGAAAACTAATGTTATTTGTTGTCTACAGATATGTCACATTCTTTCAACTCTTTCTGGTGAAGAATATTTCAACTGACGAAAGATTATTTCAGAGAGAATGCACAGAGGATAAAACATGTAGGTGTCTCTATTTTAACTTTAAATTTCTTTTACAGCATCGTCTGCTATAACTGACCAATGTCAGACCTCGTCGTCATCTCGGATTGCCGATGCAGAGGAATGTCAAAGGTTTTACGATTGTAGTTTAGTATATACTATATATGTTCCACTACATTTTAAGCAACATTTAGACGAATGCATTTATCCTCAGATGTTTAACGATATCACTAACAAGTGTGACAACTTTACTAATGTGAATTGTGGAAGCAGAAAAGTGTTGGTCGATGGCTGTAAGTTTGTTTTCATTGATAACCTTAATTCTTTAGGATTAATAGTTTTGCTTTAAGTCTGTTTGTATGTAAGTACAGGCTTATGCTGATTTGTCCTGATTAATCAAAAGCAATACGTTAAACACAACTTTTGAAGGAAATGAGATATAAGCATCGGATAAATTCTTTGTCTAAAATTTAGCCCCCAAAAATATGTTAAATCTGCAAATGCAGTTGCAAATATTTGTCCTTCTCTCAGAGGAATTTGAACCAATGCTTCCGGGACATCGTGGCAACTCCGTCTGCCCTATTTCCAGCACCCAAGACCACTCAGCAAACTCAGATATAAAACATTATAGCATTCGTTAGTTAATGCCTTTCCTCGTCAGTTTAAGCTAGTATTGTAACACTGTACATGACATACAGTGGCATGTCGATAGATCAGCTATTTTGTTGTCAGTCGTAAAGTTTGTATGATACAAAGTAACGATAACCAACTCCGTCTCTAAAAATTGGAAAATCGTACGAATCGCACATACTTAAATTGCTATCACAAGTTCACATTACCATAATATAAAGAGAAAGAGCAAGAAAAGAAAATGGTGTAGATTCTATACTCAACATTGCCGAAAATCATACACAATGAAATACTAAGAAGTTTTTTTGTGTATATTTTTTCTTTCATTTCAGGTGATTATTCAAGAAACAAACCAGTTCCCGGTCACTCAGAACCGTGCACGATTGCTTATCCTAGCTGCCGAAATAAAGATGATGGTTTATACGAGCACCCAAATAAACAAATGACACCTAATTACATCAAATGTTTTATGGAAAGAATGATGGGTATATATCAGTGTGGAGAAGACCAATATGGGGTTAAAAAGTACTTTTATAAAGGGATTTGTACCAGTCAATACCAAATACCAAAACCTGAGGGTGGCAGATTGATAGACTGTGTAAGCTTAGGTGATGGTTATTATCCAGACGATGGCATAACAAAAAGATACATTACGTGTATTAACAATGTTGCGACAGTACACGACTGTAATTACCCATTGGAGTTCAGTCCTGTATATAAGGCTTGTATGTTCTTGTGATTTCAGGAATGGATAAACGACTCCTTTTTCGTTTGTTTAGGCTCAAAGTCATATAAACCAACTTTTCTGGTTTAATTTTTTTCATGAAAATTCAAAAACAATTGTTTTGAAGGTCAAAATTTATGTTCAAAAATACAAATTATAAAACCTGACAATATATCCAAATGTATATTCAAACCATGCCATAAGTGCTATTTCCTTAAAAAGGTTATTGTCATTTGGCCCTTCTTATAGTGTGAATATTCCCAATCTCGCTCGCTTTGCCCGTATCTGTAGCGACATATAGATTTCAATGAAAGCAATCTATGTACAACTGGTAGATTATTACATCAGGGATTATGTTACCACAAGTTACTTCAAACCTTTACCAAAATATTTGATACTTGATATAAAGATTTGGTTTGACAATTTGGCTGTGCTTGGAGAAACCTTATTACAAACGGGAAATCACGTCCTAGTTTTTACAGCGATGTTGTTAATAGAGCTAGTAAATTTCAATAACAGTGTGTACTCTTTAATCGATATGTTGTGTCCCGTGTCTTTTCTTTACTTGTTTTTGGTTGTATTGGTTTTGTCGTTAGTACCGATCTGATAAGTCAGACACTTTCCAACTGATTTTTACAGTGTGTTCTCGTGGTGTGCTGTTATATCATTGTCCCAGGTTTGGTGAAGGTTGTGCGACCACATCATGTTTAACCCTGCCAGATTCTTTATGTGCCTGTTAAAAGTCAGGAGCTTGTTACCAAGTGCGTGTCGTTGCAATATGGGATAACTGATTTTCATTTATTTTACACACACTCTACGAGTAGGCTATATTGCATCAATTGTCTGTCTTTTCGCCTGTTCGTTTGTCCTTCCATCCGTTCGTCTAACAAATATTTCCGTCATTTTTCTCATGAACTACTGAAGAAATTAATTTTATATTAAGTCAGCAGCTTGGAAGTGGTGAGTTGTAACGTGTGAACACTTTTCGGATCTGTCAAGACACTAATTCCTTGGTTGCCGATACCTTAGATTTTCGATATGTTGAATGAACTTAGGATTTTTCGACACACATTTTTATGTACCGCTTAACAAAATGATTTAATATTTGGTTAGCGACTTGACAGTGATGAGTTATAATCTGTGAGTGTCTTCTGATCTGCTAGCTATTTCCTGTTTGTGGATAGTTTGAATTAAGAGTACGCGTATGCTTAGCACAACACGTGCATTCTTTTACCTTTTAACATAAATCAGCTATTTGGTTTCTCATTTAAATCGTTTCACACGTGGGTTTTATATCTTACTAAACGTTATAAGTTTTGCTCATTGTTGAATGTCGTGAGTAGTTGTTTATATCCTCATTCTTTTGTCTCTGACATATAGTTATTTCATTGGCAATAATACCAAATATCCTTGTTTTTATATTGTTTTATACTTATGATCTTATTTTTAAGCAAATTCATGCCCTCATTGGGTTATTTTTTTCTTTTCCAACAGAATAAAAAGATAAAGTTATCTTTTATCATGCATTTCGCATGTCCTAATCTATTTTAGGCCCGCCTATGGACATAGATTGACATTAGCTCTGCCGATAGTTTCTCCACACAATAACATATAGCATCATAGATGAGAGGAATACGTCAAAGTTCTATAAAAAGAGCTGTAGAATATGTCAATTTTATATTGATTCAAAGACTGACTTTTTACTAGTTTACAGCTATCTCAAACTTCTGCCTTTTTTTAACACAATTTCAATCTAATAGAAGCCAAATTGTTTGAAAAGATGTTCAGTTCTGAACCTACCCTCATTGTCCATTTCTAGATATTACTCAAGATATGAGGCAGGCCTAACTGTATCTGTGGATCCTTTAAATCAAGTTCGATGGGATAAATGAGTTCACTATGGTCACCAAATTTTGAATTATTTAGTGAGAGGACATCCTTTATATAGAACGAGAAGTTAAAGAATAATGCTAGCCTTTTCCATTATTCCTTGGTAAGCTCCTGTATGAAGTCTGTTTCATATGAATACAGGAACAAGTCGACAAGAATAGGAGGTCAATTGGTTCCAATAGGCATGTCGATTGTCTGTTGAAAAACATGTCTTCTAAACGTAAAAAATCAAGCATCTCTATGTATCAGTTTCAGAGATTTTTATGTTTGACTCAGTTTTTTTTACAACATATGATTTATCCCTTAATAAAGCATAGATCATTCTTTTTTATGAAACAAAGTTGGACTATTTTTTTTCAATCTGTCTTTAAGTTTAGAATGTGAAATACTAGTGTAAAGGGTAGAGAAGTCAAACGTTTTTTTGTATGTACTATAGCAAGAGGAAAGAGACTTGAATGTATTCTGACAGATCTTTGGGTTTGTTTCGTGTCCAAATCTAGAAAAGTTTTTTCATAGTAGCTCCGAAACAAATGACAAATGGGAGGTATGTGTGGTATGTTGGCCTGTAGGAATGACATTAACTGTTAAATCTTTGGAAAACCAATTTGTGAGGAATAATACATCCAAAGTTGAACCAAAATTTTACTCTCAACTGACTTGGTGGTGCTTAAGGGGATTAGAAATTAATATTTAGCAATGGATGATCGGACGACAGACGCCAAGTGATTAAAAAATGGCCCTTCGGCTCGAATCAGCTAAAAATATAAAGGAGGTATCAAAATAGAAAATTGTGTTAGTTCTGGTAGACCTTTAAAGTATGTACAAAAAGCAATTGTGTTAGTTCTGGTAGACCTTTAAAGTATGTACAAAAAGCAATTGTGTTAGTTCTGGTAGACCTTTAAAGTATGTACAAAAGCAATTCGAAAAAAGTATTTTTGTTCTATTTTATATTTTGTAAATTGGAAATTTCTAAATATAATTATAAGATGTTATATATATATTTAAACCAAGATATCGTTAAATGAAATTGGATACCCTGCATTTATCATGCTTTTCAATAACATGATCAAATCGCTGAAAGACCCCCTCCTAAATTATTGAAAACTATCATTCTGCATTGACAGTAATATCTTGGTGTAAATTAAATACACCCTTTCGGGCTAACGCCCTCAAGGTGTATCTTATACACATTTTAAATTCTAATTTATAAAAAACTTTGAGTATAAAATTGTATTGCTATCCAAACAAACTGATTTCTTGAGAAGATCTCACGGACGACACTTTGAAATAATTTTGACATTTAATCAAGCTCGAGACTCTTAAAAAACTGTGAATTAATTTAACCTTGAAATACATTATAAATTTTAGCATTTTAGGATATAAAGTTAATAAATTTGTCTTTTTTACAGAAAAAAATTATCCGCATGCAGTAGGCAAAAATTATACAACTAGTGTATGTTCATCATTTGTCCTGTTGAAACAGAGCTATTTTTAATTTATCCCATCCAAAATCAGAATCCTCTTCTGGCCATTCAATGAACATTACATCTTTCCAAAACCGTGCAAATTCGGTGGGAATGTTATCCACTGAAACCTGTTTTGTTATGATAATTATATGGTGAAGATGTCCCGTATACTTTTCGTATTTTGCTCTTTCGATTTCATAACTTGTCCACGTTCTCTCTTTAAAACCATCAGAAATAACAAAAATGACGTTTCGACTGTTTTCCATAGATACTGCAATTGCTTCGGCGAAACTTCCACCAGCAAGAATGTCACGATCTTCTACACAGACAGCCATTTTCCAACAATTTTCTATTTTGGGAACCAGTGAATCCTTCACCCAGTTACCACTATCTCGTGCGTATGATATGTAAACTTCATAGCAAAAATCTTGTTTCAATCTTTTTTGGACGACTGTCTTGAATTCTCGATAAATCCAGTAAACTATTCTCCATCTAAAATTTATAATAATGGCAACTGGAATGGTCAACACAGTAAATACGGAAAGTAAAACAATTCCTACTAGAAGCCAATACTGACTTCCGCAATTACTGAAAAGCTGATGAAATTCGTTGTGAACACGAACTGTAGTTGATATCGTTCCGTTTTTCAATCTACATTTGTACTTTTTCTTTTTGTTATCAAACTCAACATTAGTCTCAAACATCCACCGTATAAAATCGGAGTTGTCACAATCACACTTGAAAACATTTCCCGTAAGTCCGAGAACAAAGTTCCCGTTGTTTCGTATTCTTTGATTTTCTAACCATGTTCTCATTGTTTGATTAATAGTTTGAAGCATATTATATTCCATGTGAAGATGGACTAGTTTTGACAATGACATCAGAGATATTGGAATTTCAGCAAATAAATTATATGTCATAATAAGCTCAGATAATTGTTTATTTGCAGAAAAGGCTTTTATCGGTATATACCAAATGTTATTTGACGAGATGTCTAATGTTGTAACGTTTGGTATTGCCTGAAATGTAGATTCCCCAAATTTGTATATTGTTCTGCCTAGTTGTGTTTGTTTGAGTATAACTGTCCTGGCACTTTCAAGTAATGGTTGGTGTTTTCTGCTTACAAACAATCGTGAATCGATTCCAGTAAGGTTAACAAATACGACGTTACTGTGATGTAGGAACATTAAGTCCGGAATGGAATTGTACAAAAAGTAAGACAAGTCTAAATATTTCAGGTTTGACGAATTTTGTATGCTAACTGTTAAATTATTGTTTATTATTTTCTGTAGAAAATTTGATAGTCTAAGTTTTTCTAACTTAGGAGGTAAAGATATATAGATTGTTCTGTTACGAATATTCCAGTCATTATTCAGTTTTTCTGCATGTTCATGGTTCGTTGTGTAGCAACTGTCATTCACATTGAACGTACACGATTCTGTATTATCATAGGACAATGGATTGTACGACAAATCAAAATATTTAAGGTTAACTAACTTACGAGTTAGCATGAGTAGTTCGGCTGTTTTAAATCCATTTGCGACTGGAAAGCGATTCTTCGACAAAATAATGCTTTCAAAACATTCCGGAAATTCATACCACAGAATGGACTTTGGTTCAAAGTCTACAATTCCATCTTCCATCAAAATTAATTCTTTAATACAAATTTTTTGTAAATGTTTGAACATTTCTTGAGTAACTATGACAGCACTTGGGAAATGAAGCGGGCCATCGCAAATTCCCGGATTAACTTCTGTGAATTCAATCATTGAAATTGATTTGTTTTCATATGGGTACAAAAGTTTTAAAGCTAAATCTAACCTTGAACAAAACTTGTATAAACGTAGAACCTTTAGGTTAACTAAAGGTCTTAAGGTATTTGATTCTATGTCAGTAATGTGCTTGGAATTGTAAAAATGTACTTCCTCTAAAGTGGACGTCAGATGTAAAAATGTTTTGTTGGTCAAATGATCTATATAACACCTGTTAAAGTAAATTGCCTTCAAATTAACAAGTTCTCCAAAACCACATTGTTCAAATACACGCTCAGATAAAAGATCCATTGACAACTTGCTTAGTTGTTTCATGTAGCCAAAGAATGGATACGAAATTGATGCTACCTCCGGGATATTGTCATTTTCACTTATGTCAAGCTCTAGCAACGATGTTAGTGGTTTAAAAATATCAGCTGAACTTGAATTTGACAAATCCATTTTGTTTTTTGAAAGTGATAAATTACTAAGTTGTTTCATTCCATAGAAAGCATCCTTTTGGATTAACGTGAGCCCTGTTTTATCAAGTTGTAATTCTTTCAAATGCTTGTAACGACTGAAAGCATAGTTTGGTAATACTGCGATTCTGTTCTGTATTAAGTTTAAAGTTGTAATATCAATAGGCAGATCATCTGGTACTTTCGTAAGGCCTCTGTCTCTGCAATTAGCTGTAGTTCCTTTCACTTCACATGGATTACAATTGATAACATTGAAAAATACAATATGAATACATATAAACATATATATATCCATTGTTCTATCACTCTGTTCATTTTGCATTATTTGCATCTTCAGAAATACAATGAAGGAAGTAAGGAAACAGGACATGGATATTTATGACTTAGATATCGATTAAATTCATATCTATATACGGATGCATTTTAAAGTATACACTGATTATTTTTTCGGATAACGATATCTTAAAATACACATTTTAACAACGTCTATAATCAAATAATGTACAGGAAGTGTCGAAGCTATTTCTCTGATAGATTATATTAAATATTACATACGAGGTTCGAGGGCTATTTCTCTCTCATATGTCATATTAAGTATTATGAGCAACATTAATGGTGCAACTAGTGGAGCAGGATCTACTTACCCTTCTCGAACCCTAAGATCACAGGTTTTGTTGTGAAGTTCGTGTTGCTCAGTTTTAAGTTTTCTTAATAGCGTTTTGAGGACTTGTCTGTCTTGTTGTCGTCTTTTGTTTTCTGTCACGGTTTTTGTTAGTTTCGTCAACTTATGCGTTTTGAATGTACCCTTGACATCTTCTGCCTCTTTTACATAAAAGACTCGAAGTTATTTTACTAATATTTATAAAACTAAAAGAACGAATCTGCCAAATATTCAGTAAAACACGTGGCTCAAACTGAAACAGATATAGTTTAGATTGTGCAGGTTGTTGGCCCGTTAACTTTGAAAAGGAAAACACACATGATTTTGCAAATGTATTTTGTATGCCATTTTATATAAGGTTAAAAAGGCAAATAAAGTACGAAGTTGAAGAGCATCGAGGAACCAAAATTTAGAAAGGTTTTGCCAAATACAGCTTAAGTAATCTATTCGTTGGGTAAACAAATCCTTCTTATATCAAAAAATTTCAAAATTTGAAAACAGTTAATTGATAATTATTACCGTATCAATGCTAAGTCATGTCAACACAGACGTACTGACTACTGGGCTGGTGATACGGCATCTACCCAGTGGTTGTTAATAAACTCATCATAGATACCATGGTTAAAATTTTGTACGCCAGATAGACGATCAGTCTACAAAAGACTCGTCAGTGACGCTCGAATAAAAAAAGCTTAAAAGGTCAAATAAAGTACGAAGTTGAAGAGCATTGAGAACCCAAAATTAGAAAGGTTTTGCCAAATACAGCTTAGATTATCTATTCCTGGGTAGAAAATCCTTAGTTTATCAAAAAATTCTAAGTTTCGTAAACAGTTTATTTATAATTATGACCATATCAATGATAATTCATGTCAACACAGAAGTGCTGACTACCGGGCTGATTATACCCTCTTGAAGGAAACCTCCTCCAGCAGTGGCACCGACCCAGTGGTTCTAAATATACTCATCATACATACCAGGATTAAAATTGTGTACGCCCGACGCGCGTTTCGTCTACAAAAGACTCGTCAGTGAGGTTGATACTAAAAAAGTTTAAAGGGCCACATAGAGTACGAAGTTAAAGAGCATTGAGGACCCAAAATTCAGAAAGTTTTTTCCAAATACAGCTATGGTAAATCTATTCTCGGGGTAGAAAATTCATAGTTTTATCCAATTGTGTAAGAACGTTTTGTAGTCTGCAAATTTCACTCTTTTTTTTTTTTTTTTCTTTGTTAGCAACCATTCATGATATTAACTTTTAATAAAGATATTGATGTTATCAAAATTGTCTCTTGCGGGAACATTCAAACATACTAGATATCGATCGAGTTTGTAAAAAACACTAATTTAATGAATTATGTTTTTTTTTTCTTTTTTATTAAAACAACCTATCAGTTAAATGTTCAGATCAAAACAAAAAGATCGGCTGCGTTTGCATTTTTGATCAGAATAAATTTTATCTTTTTGTTTTACAAATATTGATTGTTTCATTTGTTTTCTCTATTTTCTCAATACCGTATCCAACAATTGTTCCAAATCTCACTTCGTTATCCGAAAATAACTTTGCCATAAGTTTTATAAAAGCTAATTATTTTTTTTCCCCTCATAGTTCCCTACAAAGTCGTTATTTACGTTTTCTTTTAAAAAAATGTTTATGTTTTGTAACACTGAGCGTCAGAGCACATTACCCCAAGAGGTATGTGACATTTTGTAACAGGGATTTATTTATAATTTTCGGAAATAAGATCTGCTGTATCAGTTATTATAAAATAATTATTTCTGTTTTGCCTGGATTGAAGCACAACATAAGTCAACTCCTTGAGAATTCGTCCAGCTCTCTCTATAAGTCAAGAACACCCACAACAATGTATATCTGTCCTCAATCGTACCATCAAGAAACGGTCAAAGATGTGAATTTCTATGCAATCTTTATATTATAAATTACAAAGGACCAAGTTCTGATCCTTGCGGTAATCCAGCTGAAACAATGAAAATTAAGGAAGACAATTTCTTTTTTATTGCAAAGATAACTTTAAACCAGTTTAATAAGTAACCAACTATTCTGTAATGTTTTGTTTTGTGTAAAAGCCCTCTTTGCCATACTTTAAAAAAAATCCGGCTTGAAAAATCACCCTAAAATATTTTTTTGTTCTTTTCTTTTTTTATATCTTTATTCTCATCACCAAATACATAGGTACAGAAAACACACGTATAACATCACATTAGATACATAAACATAAATATAATATATACAACAACAACAAAAACAATTTCAATTAAATCAGGAAGACACACTCGCTTGTTTTTAATCCAAATAAACTTACATAAATTTACTTGTAGAAGACATAATTTCAGTAAAGAGTATAATATTTGGACTTCTATTGAAATTTTGTTTGCTAAATAATTTTTTTCTAAAAATGTGAACAATTTATAATATAAAGGTATTCATCCCCAATGTGTAGACTACATTACATGTTTCTCGAGTGATTTTAGAATACAATTGATAATTTTTAATAGCTGATGCAGTAATAAAAAGCCAGACATATATTCGTTAATGAGCTTTTCCAAATCTAAATTGAAATATTTGAAAACAACTGTGGTTGTGGTTTTCCTAAAAATATGGATTAAATGTAAAAATTCGAATTCAGAAAAAGTTATTTCGTAAAGTGTTTATTAATAAAAGGAAATTATTTAATAAAGCTGTCGAGAAGGCAAAACACAAATATTGGTATTCAGTGCAGGAAGAATTTAGTAATTCGTGAGGAAATCCAAAAGAGTTTTGGCGAAAAATTGGAAGCGCCAAAATTATATTCCCATGGAAGCAAAATTAGATAATGTTCAAATTTTTAGTGATAAAGATGAAGGCTTAAACAAATGGAAGTGTGATTTCTCTAATATGTTAAATAAAAATCAATAAACGGATGTAAATATCTGTGAAAATGATGTTGATAATATATATGATGATATGTTAGATTGTGAAATATCTGTTGAAGAAGTATTTAATATTTTAAAATGTTAAAAAACGGTAAATCACCTGGATATGACGAAATACCAGTTGAATTGTACCTGAACCAAACTATGTTAAATGCACTAACTAGAGTTTTTAACCGGATTTTCGATGGAAAAATCGGTTATTGATTTGGGGATGTACGGCGGGCGGGCGGGCGGCTGAAAAACAGTGTCCGTTCATTAACATGAAAACGCTTTGACGAATTTTTTCAAATTTAGATATGTTGTTTCCTGTGACTAAGTGAAGGTCAAGTTCAATTTTCACGATTTTAGCTTTTCTTGTTGTCGTGTTTTCGCCCTTTTTAGTAGCCAAAAGTGGTACTTATTATGTGATTGAGTTATTTCCCTTTGAACAGAAATGGTTAATTATATATAAATATATAAAGTTTGAGTACACTAAGCGTTTTTATATAATTTTCACCTGTTATCAGATTACAAAGCATATGGTAGATATCTTATCACACAATTATAATTGGAGTGAAAGATTTATTTGAAAATTTTCTGTTTCCTAAGTGTTGATGATTATAAGCTATGTAGGACTGTATAAATATTGTTAGAAACGTACTGTTCATTATTAGACATTTTGATGATACTTACAAATAAGTTTTATAGATTTTAGAAGACATTGTATTAATGATAAAATAAAATTTTGGGTTTTTTTCTTTTCTTTGGTAAATTGTTTGAAGAATTTTGTGGTATGTTTGTTTGTTATTCTGTATAAACTAATTTTCTGAATGCTATATATATATTTTTATGAAGTGAACTCCTTTAAATACTAAGCTTATATTGTCTATTAATAAACATATATTTAGATTTCTGATTTTGGGTCAGTTTTCAAGTTGGTCCAAAATTAAACTGAGTTTGATTTCAACATAAATTGAATGTACAAAGGGTTCTTTGATATCCTAATTCTAACAAGTTACTTAGATTTTGATATTGGACCATAATAGGTAAATGTCCAATTTCAATTTTTTCAGTTCTTTGACCACATTCATTTTGTGTCACAAACCTATGCTGTGTCAAATATTCAACCACAATCCAAATTCAGAACTATTTTAAGCTTAAATGTTGTGTCCATACTTGCTCAACTGTTCAAGGTTCGACCTCTGCAGGAAAATCCGTTTTGCTGTCACTCTGACAGCCTCTTGTTAATATATGTTTTGACTCTGGTAAAGTTCCATTAATGTGGTCAAAAGGGATTATAACGCCTATTCCAAAAAGCTCAACATCAGATCCGAGGGAACCTATGTCGTACCGTGGTATAACTTTAGCACCGGTTTCCTACAAACTGTACTGTGGAGTATTGAACTGACGACTAACCCATAAGCTTGATGATATTGACTTCCTATGTGACGAACAAAACGGTTTTAGAAAAGGTCGTAGTACTGTCGATCATTTAAGTACACTGTCTACTATTATAGAAACTAGAAAACTTCGTAAACAAACAACATATGTGGCATTCATTGACTTCAAAAAAGCTTATGATTGGATAAATATTAATTTATTATTTTGTAAATTAAAATCAATTGGTATTAGCTCAAAAATGTAACAGTCACTTTATTCTCTTTATAATAATGTACAGTCTTGTTTTAAAGTAAATGGTTACTTAACAGATTGGTTTGATGTAAATTGTGGTCTAAAACAAGGGTGTATCCTTTCGCAATTGTTTTTTAATATCTATATAAACGATCTTGTTGATGAGGTTAAGAAATTAAACTTAGGTATAGACATTGAAAGTCATAAGGTTAACATGTTGTTATATGCAGATGATCTTGTATTTATTACTGAGAATGAGAGTGATTTACAAAAAATATTAGATGTTTTGAATATATGGTGTTGTTCTAATGACCTCACTGTTAATTTAGAAAAATCTAAAATAGTACATTTTAGAACACAGTCCGTATCTAGATAAAATTTTCCATTTTTGTTTAATGGCAACAATATTGATATTGTTTCCCAATACACATATTTAGGTTTATTATTTACTGAGCATTTAAGCTATGATAATATGGCAAAAGCAGTTGCTAAAGCTGCTAGTGGATCGTTGGGTCTGTTGATATCTAAATGTAAAGCTAACGGTGGTTTTCAATATTGTACATTTACAAAATTGTTTGATACGCTTGTATGGTCTGTAATAGATTATGGTGCCTAAATATGGGGAACACGTGATTTTTCAAGTATAAATAGTGTAAAAAAATAGAGCCATGCGTTTTTCATGGGTGTAGGAAAATACACACCTAATATGTCTTTGAAAGGTGACATGGGCTGGATGCCATGCAAAATCAAACAGTGGACTAGTTTTTTTTAAGAAATTGGACAGGATTAAATAAAATGAATGATGATAGAGTAAATATAAAAGTGGATATATGGGGTAACACATGTAAAAGAGTAAAAAATTGGCATTTTAGAGTAAAAAATAAGTTTAAAGAACTTGATATGGAATATTTGTGCAAAAGTGCTATTTTGAACAAGGATTTGATTAAGAATATCGAAAATATATCTTTTGAAAGGTTTAAGGAAGAATGGTATGCAAAATTATGTCAAATGATAAAAATAAATGACGAACATATAGAATGTTCAAAAATGTATATGGTGTAGAAAATTATTTGATTTTTAATATACCTGGTAGATACAGGAGTGCTTTAGCCAAATTTAGATGTGGTGTAGCACCCATCAGAATTGAAACTGGTCGTTTTGAAAATATTGATATTGAAAAAGAGTATGTTTTAACTGTACTGGCCTGAGAACACAGTTATTTTCCCCTATTTGTCTATTAAAACATAATGGCAATTAAAAAAAATTCCACCTGCTCTATTCTAATAAGATTTGGCGTGCATAAAGTTTGACTTTTATCCCAAAACATATCAAAAATTCAGAAAAGTCTACCAGCTCATTCTCTCCTGGTAACCCCAAACATAAGGACACCGGTAAGGATGAAGCCAGAGAGCTTCCGAGAAGAGGAAATTCCACCTTTATTTATCTGACCAAATCACTCATTTCTACAGAAAATTTCAAAAGATTTTTCAGACAGTATATTTGAAGTCTTATCTTTCACCTAAATGCAAACAAATAATGAAAAATTCCAAAAAAAGACAAAGAAAAAAAATAAGAAAAAAAAAACACTGAAATTAAAGGGAACTACATTTGTGGACAACGAAAATTGAAGGTAGATAACTGTGTCCTCGGACCTAATAGGACCCTTCCAGTAGTCCAAATGAAATAAAATTTTACATACATTAATTGTAATATATATCAAGACTACATACCAAATTTCAGACCAATCAAACAATGCATGCACCAGCAAATGCATTTCTTGCACCCCTACCTTCACACCCAAATTTTATCATTTTTCTGGTATGGAATTTTCAATTTCCTCAAAATACCTTCTTTATTCAAACGCTCATAACTTTTTTATTAGTGCAAGTTTTATGAAAAACTAAGTGTTTGTTAAAGTAGAAACATTGATAAAATTTAATCAATGATAAAATTTTCCAAAATTAGAACGCATAATTGTGTAACTAAGGTTATTTTTCTAAATTCATTTCAAATCACGAAAATTCCAAACCAGAATATTTAAAAATCAATGAAAATTCAAAACTCAACCTACAGTTTTCAGAATTGCATTAAAAAATTCTATAGTCATACTACAATACACAAAATTTAACTTTATGGGGGTCTTGAATAAACTTTTGGCTTATTTACCTGTATATTCAACACCCCCTTTATACCATCTGCCCGAGGCAAAATCAAGATGTCATAAAACTTTAAAATGCTGTAAAATCCTTATTTTTGCAATTTTGAGATGAAATAAAGTGTTTTGGAAAGGTTAAGATGCCAAAATTCATTTCAATTAAAAAAGTAACAAATTCAACAGATTTTTAAAATTAACTTTTTTTCAAAATCAAACAAAAATAGAACCAAAAATTAACAATAAATTACAAAATCACTTTTCAATGTCAAAACAACTTTCTAAAATTTGGAAAATTAACGTTTGTAAAATCTGAATAGGAAAAGAATTTTATTTCACAAATAAAGGCCAAAATAAGGAATTTTGTTTGAACTGGACCAAACCCTTTGAAGCCAGAGTTGGTCATTTCTTTAATCTGCAGCTAAAATAGATCAAAAGAATCCACAGAATTGATTGACAGCATCACTTAGCCAATTAAAATCTGAATCAAAAGTTACATAATGACAAAAGTATAAAAACTAACACTTCTATGGTCTGTCATCCAAGTTTCTTTCGACGATTTACACTGCAACACCAAAATATTTGTCTCAACATGTATCCAAAAGGTTACTGGCCATTCAACAAAGGCTTAGCTGGACGGCTGCAGAGAAGGAGAGTTGCACCTGTTGGTAGATTCCAGAATGGCAGAATTCCCTGGAATGTTCCTGTTCCTGTCCCTGTACTAGAGTTGTCCACTACACCAGACCAAGATATCAATAATGCTCCTGTTGTTGAAATGAATGTTGAACAGAAGGACATTAAAGATGAACCTACAATCACTTCTACTTCAGCTGTACACAATGATGGCATAAAGACTCGTTCCCAGCTACTGGTATCATCCTATGACCTGAAAACAGAAGAAGAAGATTGGAGTTCACTTTCTGGTATGAGGTTCGTCGATCATGAAGAGATGATGAAGATGCTGAACATTGTTATAAAGGCTCACACAAAAGAATTCAAGTACTGCAAAAATCCAGAAATACTGGCACACAGACAAGTTAAATGGGGAGTTTGCTGGAAATATACCCTTAGATGTAAGAACTGCACCTACATGAGCCCAGTTATAAAGTTATACAAAGAAGTTGTCACCAATAAACCTGGTACCAACCCTGGAGCACCCAATGTTGCAGTAGCTGCAGTCCTACATGACTGTCCCATCGGTAGTACAAAGTTCCAGGAGCTGTTTGCTAGAATGAACTGTCCTCCTCCATCCAGAACAAGCATGCAGAGAATGTCACATAATGTTGGAAAGGAGCTAGTAAAACTTAACAGGACAGACATGTCAGAAAAACTGGAGATTGTTAAGTCAGTAAATCGAGAGAGGGGGCTACAAGAAAATGTGATTAATGTTACAGTCGACGGAAGGTACAACAGTCAGACCATTACCAGCCGCAAGAAACCGGGACTGAATGCCACCCAAGCTTTCACACTTGCCATTGAGACAATGACAGAGAGGAAATATATTGTTGCATCATTTGCCCAAAATCAGATGTGCTGGAAAGGAGCCTGGCTGAGGGGGAAAGGTTTTGATGTTAATTGTCCCAATGGCCACGAAGACTGCACTGCAAACTTATACAGAGCAGCTCCAGTGTCAGAGTACCAGATGGGTAAAGAAATTGGTTCACAGCTGGCACTTCAAGACATCCTTGTAAAGAATGCCACAACAGATGGAGACGGACGGGCTGCCAAAGGGATAGATGACGCAACCAGAGCCCTACATCCCATGTGGAAGGTCGAAAGGCTAGCTGACTATGTCCACCTTGGCCAGTCACAGTTCCGAGCATCCCTGATGGCTCAGTTCAGCGAAGGCATGTTCTATGGGCGTACAAAAGAGATAAAGAAAGAAATGAAGAAAGCTTTTAGTCAGGATGTCAAATGTAGGAGTTCGATGATAGTGGGACAGCTAATGGAACAGTACAAAAGAAATACAGATGACGTATGTAAAGACTTACCCAAGGCTCTGCAGGCGACAATCAGGTGTTATGATGGTGACTGCTCCATGTGTAAACAGCACTCAGTGGTATGTGCAGGTGATGAGAGCTACAACTGGTGGACCCGCTCCAAGTATCTTGGCTGCTATAACATTACTATCCTGCAAATGGACGAAAAAGACAAGTTGTTACTGCAAGAGATCTTGAAAATGAAGCTTAGTGAAGATGCGATTAGTAGTATGAAGCTTTACAACACAACAAACAAGAATGAAGCTGTGCACAGATCCTTGAGTGTGAATTTACCCAAGAATGTAATCTTCTCAAGAGGCATGGAGGCCAGATTAGCATCTGGAATTCACAGAAACAACAACATGCCAGGAACCTCAGCAAAGCAAAAGTGTGAACATCTGGGGGTTAATTTATCTGATTCCAGTTTAAAGTTCCTCGACAGTATGGACAAACAGTTTACCTATAAGCAAGAGTATGAAAAAAAACCTGAAGTTAAACGTAGACGTCTCACACAGAGTGGTGAAAAAATAGTAGAACATAGAGAGGCCAAGGTAAAAAGTAAAGAGCGAGATGTCTACAGAAAAGGGCAGTTGGACCCAGTGCCTGCCTTACTTAGCCATAGTACCTACTGCAAGAGAAAACTACCACCAGCACCATAGATGAGACAGCAACCCAGCAACACAGTAACTCAACCAAAGGTCCTTTTAAGGACCACCCAAATCTTTCAAAAAGATATCTGAAATTGTTGTTTACATCAATAAAATAAAATAAAGTAAATATTTAATTTATGAATCCTAAAACATGAATAATACCAAGGTGATTGTTTGCCATCTTTAAGTCCAACTTGCAAGGTGGCAATGGAGCTAGATGACCCAAGCAATGGCCACATGAAATGCAAGTTTTCTACTGTTGTTGAAGCCGTGTGGCTCCAACACCAGATGATCAACATTAATGCATTTTGTGTTGTGGCACAGATGCGAGACATCAAAATTAGGTAAATGAAAATTAAGATGCCTTATCATGTACGCAAGTCTGTGCACATGCATTTGTCTCCACCCGCCGGCATTGGGATGCTTGAAATTTATCACCCCATATTTGCCATTAGGCGTACAAGCCCCGTCCAAATCAGACTGCCCATTTTGGCCAGGGCAGATTTTTCTTGTAATTTTGCTAAATATTTTGAATAAATCCCTCCATTTAAACTTCAAAGAACTATTTCTTATCAGAATGAGTAGGAATTTGCTCAAAATAGAAAAATTATGAGCCCTGTTTTGAGATTTGCCCCAAAAGTTTCAACATATAAATAACAATCCAAAATATGGCAAAATAGGATTTTTTGGCATTTAAAATATTTTCCAATTATTTACTATTAATTAACAATGAAATATCTTTACATTTCAATTTTGAGGCAAATTGTGCAAATCAGGGACCAAAATGTCCGTTTTGGGGTACAGTGGGTTCAGCCTCTTAGGCCCGAGAACACAGTTATTTTCCCCTATTTGTCTATTAAAACATAATGGCAATTAAAAAAAATTCCACCTGCTCTATTCTAATAAGATTTGGTGTGCATAAAGTTTGACTTTTATCCCAAAACATATCAAAATTCAGAAAAGTCTACCAGCTCATTCTCTCCTGGTAACCCCAAACATAAGGACACCGGTAAGGATGAAGCCAGAGAGCTTCCGAGAAGAGGAAATTCCACCTTTATTTACCTGACCAAATCACTCATTTCTACAGAAAATTTCAAAAAGATTTTTTTTCAGACAGTATATTTGAAGTCTTATCTTTCACCTAAATGCAAACAAATAATGAAAATTCCAAAATAAGACAAAGAAAAAAATAAGAAAAAAACACTGAAATTAAAGGGAACCACATTTGTGGACAACGAAAATTGAAGGTAGATAACTGTGTCCTCGGACCTACTGATGACGTTGAAGATGAAAAACATGTTTTGTTAAACTGTCCTGTATATTCAGATAATCATGCTAGTATTGTTGATGAGAATTTTTACATATGTCTGATAATGAAAAATTGATATATTTTTTACAAAATGAAAATATGGTATTTTATGCTGCCAAAATCTGCAATGAAATTTTAATAAAGCGAAAATGTATTTTATACTCATGATAGTTGACTTGTATTTGTATTATAATTTAAGAAAAAATGTTTTATAGTCTCTAATAACTCTTTATAGAGTGGCTCTTGTTGTTAACTTGTGTTTTAATATGTCTTGTCTTGTCCTATAAAGCTTATAATATATGTTGGTCTGAAGTTTGAGAGAAATGGCGAAACCCATATATTTCTGTAATGTTTACTACATTTGGACAACAAAAACTTTAAGATCACAGGGGAAAGACAGCATTAAAAGTATATGGAGCATATAGAACAGTCGAAAACTTTCAAATCACAGGGAGATGAAGCATTACAAGTAGACGGCTCCAACGGAACAGCCAAAAACTTTCAAATCTCAGGGAGTTGAAGCATTACAAGCATTTGACGCTAATAGAATCAAAAGCTTTTTAAGAGAACAACTTTCAAATCAAAAGGAGATCAAGAATAACAAGGAAACGACTATAAGAGAACAACCAAAAGCTTTAAATCATTTCAAACAGACGGCTCTAAAAGGACAGACAATTTTTTTTCGAAAACAGGGAGAGCAAGCATTACAAGGATATTGCGTTTACAGAACAGTCAAAAACTTTCGAATCACAAATAGTGTGAGCTTTAGAAGCACACGGCTCTAACACCTTGTAATAACTGTGTACGGCAATAGTTACAGATAGCAAATTTTCTTTTTCTATACTATAGATAACATCTAAATAAAGTTCACTTTGCTCTGCATCTTTCTTTCTGTTTGGATATATTTCATTAAATGAAAATAAATGTTTGCACCCAAAATGAGTTATCTCGAAAATGACAGACAGATGGTGTTACAGGAGAAGTAAAGCGTCGATTAATTACATTTGGACTCCAAATACATATTTTATTGCAACATATAGCATTATTATAACGTATAACGGAAAAGGTAAATTATCAAAATCCACCACCATTATACTTAAACTTGTAATATACGAAATATCTATATAGAATACGCGGACAGATGCCTCGCTACGCATATACATGCTGTGAATTAATTTAGTTATATAAATAAAATTATTTCTCTCAATATCTCTCTATACTAATTTATATTCCCGAAGGTCGCGATCAAAGATATGGTTCCTAACTCTAAATTTTTCACCATTGATCTTTTCAGTATCACGGGGAAAAATCTTATTTTGGTCTTCATATATAGAAATGCCAATTTCTACTTGGTACGACAACTGTTCCGTGCTGATTTGTTCGTTGCTTTTATTTTTTTATTAGGAATGAGGAGGTGTACGCTGCATAAATATGAATGTCTGGTTTGGACAAAACACAATACACCAGTTTCACATTTAACTGCGCATGTCTAATCTTATTAGCCAAACTATGAAATCACGCGATAATTTCCGAGAGTTCATCAACTGGGGGCTAACGGTTGATAAGCAGTGACCATGCAGACTTGGGAAAAAAATCATCTGATTAAATGTTTGCGTTTATATGTCAAAGCAACATGAGCATCAGTTGAATCAAAATATAAAAATTATATTAACGCGACAACTTTATTAACAATGACACATTTAAAGATTTTAAAACGGACTACTGCTGTGTTGTTGGTTGCGGTAATATACGATCTGATATGCCGCTTGGCTTTAATTGTACCTTTAATTGTCACAAATTCACGCTGAGGTCGTTCACTTAACGGGAAGAATAAATTAGATAAATAAGCGGGACTCACTTCATCTACATAGTATTAGGTCATAAATTAAGAAGTCAATTAACACCTTAGCCATGTGGAATCCTCGTTTTACCTTGTACAATCTCACCAGGTGACAATTGATAAAAACGTTCCCTTATCTATACATACAGTTACTGATAAAGGGCGACTATTTGATTGATTTATTCAACTTTTGTACACAATTATTTCCTGCATCCTGCAGATTATTCTTTTCCATCCTGCCTGGTCATACTTATTTATTTTTAACTCCTACTAGAAAAAGAATTTTCTAAACATCCCCCCCTCCCCAAATATCAAATGGTCATCTCCTTATACAGATATTTAAAATGTTAACCCTAGTACCTAAGTTATACTTAGGGAGCTACCATTTGATTTTATTTGGGCTAGGATGAAAAATTTTGTCCTGCTTTTTCCAGTTTTAGTTGTAATCTCTGCCCTGCCTTTTTATTTTTTACTCTATTCGGTCCTGTCTTTTTTTTACTAGTTTATCCTGATTTTGTTTTACACAAATTGTCATCCTGCCTTTTTTTTCACCAAGTTGCTCATCCTGCCTTTTTTTTTTACTCAAAACTCCTGTCCTGCCTATTTTTTTCAAATTTCATCCTAGCACCCCCATAAAAATCAAATGGTAGCTCCCTTATTTATCATGGCCAGTACGGACCTTAATGAGGGGACGGACAGGGGGTTACTTTTCTCCTTTCTCCCACCCCTTTTCGCTGGTCTCCCGACCTCAAACATGAAAAACTAATGTATAGAAATCTCGTTTTAATAAAAATCGATCAAATTTGTTGCTTTTTTGATAGCTAGTCCCTGTCTTGTCCTTTCACAATATAGAAGTGTTGTTTCTTCTGCTTCAAGAACCTCAATATTATTTTCACTGACTGTTAAGCTGTCTGTTTGCATTGAATTTGCAACCAGTGAGTTTGATGCACGCCGTTTCCCGATGATTTTTTTTAAAAGTAGAAATCCAAATGCTGCTAAATAAGAAGAAAAAAATAACTGTTATTGGACTGTTCAGAAGAAATTCGATATGATTTCGGAAGACGGAAGTATACCTCATGAGGATAGGCCTACGTATACATGACCATAACTGAAACACCTCGTTTAGTATAAGAAACACAGACCAGATCTGGATTTCTATTCTAAAAATAAACACACACAATAATTATACTACAAGCATGGAAATGTGAATGTCTTAAAAAAAAATATGAAAATAAATTCTGAAAAATGTATTCCACAACAAGAAATATGTATCATATGCTGAGTATACCAGCTCCAAATTACTTGAAATATATGCACATGGAAAATGGAATTAATTACGAAGGATTATAATAAGATATACTGGATTGGTCCTGGACCCGATTGGTTTAAATATAGGTTCAAGTTAATTTACGCTTCGGTGTACAGGGATGGTTGTATTTTATTTTTTTTTTTTTGTTTGAGCTGGACATGCTGTACAGGTACAGATGATGCAAAATGCCATTCCATAAAACGGTGAGTCAAAACGATTCATAAATGATTAACAAAGGTGTCTTTTTTTGGAGGGACACATTGCTGACATGACTCCATGAGCGTCGGAAAAAGTAAGAGGGTATTTACTATTTTTAAAAGAGATTTTATAACAAGTACATATACAAGTATGTATGATAAATAAAAGTGTTGTAAATGGAGATATGGGAGATTCGATAAGACTGCAACTGGCCAATTAACGACACACAAAAACCAAAGACATCTAGATAACACAGGACAAATGCAGGATGGACGAGAATTTTTATACTGCTAATTTATAGATTTAGAAAAGATAATTTGGTCCCTTGAATTTGAAAGTTAATAAGTATATTTACTATAGCAAGTATACAATCTATCAAATGATAACATCACACGTTCACAACATTAGTCATATTAATTATAATACAAACATATGTCAATCTCGTAAGGTACAAATTTGTTAGTCTTTAAACAACTCGTATTTGAGAAGAAAACTCAAACCATTATGAAATAAGGAGATATAGTGCCTATGAGACATCTTTCTATCAAAGACAAAATTATGTTTTGTCACAAAATGCCTTAAAAAATAGACCATCATCAGATACGCTTAATATATATTTTGGTCCCGGAAGAATACTGTTTTACCCGTGTCTGTATGACCGCCCGTCCCTGACTTGGTATATATAACTGAGGGTTTATTCAGTTTATTTCTTATTGCTAAGTTTTTAAGATTCAACTTTAAATTATGTACCAGGTGTTAGTATATATACCAAAAGTGCGCATATTGTCAGGATTTTAAATGACAGGTTGCTTAATTTGGCATTTTGATAATATATAAATGCACGCAGAATACATAGCCCTGCTTACTCCTTCTACGACTACATGTACAATTTCAAGCTTGAACTTTTATATTGCGCCGAGTGTTTTACTTATATAGAGAGTGCATATATATTCTCAGGATTTTATATTGTATAATTTTTCACGATTGACAGAATGTTGAACTTTGTCTTTTCAAGTGAAATTTTTAATACAATTTGTAAGGTGCCTTTATATATTATCAAAATGTTAAAATGAGCAAACTCATTAAAAAAAACCACACGTTTACACCATACAGTATACTTGATTAAGAATATGTATTTCATCAAGATATTGTTTGTATCTATCATTTTTACAACTTACAGCTGAATGTTAAACCTTTTTTGATGGTTGCATTAAATGTGTCTTTTAAACACAACTATTTCATCCTAAACATGCATGAAATATTTGACACACGGAAGTTGCGGTGGCATCACCCTTGTCTAGTTTGGCTAGTAGGGTTAAGTTGAAGATTTGAATTTCTTTATAATCTAATTGTGCACCGGTTAGGACAAAATGTAAGTAACCGGATAGGAGAAATGAAAACAAAATAATAAACACCATTCAGATCCTGTTACATATTTTCATACCTCTCCGTAAAAATAACGTTATTTGATATGCAGTAGCGTCATCCCTTTTCTGTCAAATTCTTTGCATATCGGTCAACTTTGACGCAATTTATCTAAAACACAGGGATGGTAACATTTTTGTTTCTATAAATGCACGGATTCAGAATACAATCATTGGTATTCTGTTAGTTTTTAGTCTTTCTCCGTATATAAGAGATCATAATGATTGAATAAGTGACGACGCTTGGCGTATTTATGAGGTCGTTTTCATTAAGCCTACTATGACATTTATTAGCACTTTCTTCAAGCTTTGTATTATCTAATTTAATAAAATAATCAATTTCCGGCTCACTTTTATTATTTTTTATAAACATTTTTGTCTCCCTTATCTACCCCTATTCTCCTTTCTCCCGCCCCTCTCCTTTTTCCCACCCCCTCTCTCCCTGTCTCCCTTTACCCTGTCCGCCCCCTCCTTAACGCCACTGGGAATATTTTAATAATTTAGGAGGGGGGTGTGGCACCGTTAAAGTCCACAATTCCTCTAAAGTCCACAACATCGCTAAAGTCCACAACAATTTTTCGCTAAAGTCCACAACGCCGTCAAAGTCCACAAACTTTCCGCTAAAGTCCACAAAAAAACACCTTTAAAGTCCACAATAACAAGTTCCGCTAAAGTCCACAAAAAGCACCGTTAAAGTCCAAACATTTTTTTTTTATTATCAAAAGATCAATTCGCTGTTTTTTACTCCAAATAGTATATATGGATCCAATAAAAAGCATGGACTTTTGTTCTCGGAAAGTATTTCTTATCAGCTTGAATTATATTTTTGATAAATGAAAAGATTATAGTATCTGCTTTTGATCCCCATAAATTTGATCTTTGTATTGCGATTTTCTATCCACCATACAGACAACATTTCTGAAAAGTTATCTAGCTATGGTGCTCTTTTATTCTTTAGTAAACATTTGTTCATCCACAAGAAACTCCAACATAGCGTTCTCTTTATGTATATGCTGGAGAAACTGACATAATTTGGAGCCTATATTTGACATTTAAATTTCCTTTGCAAATATTTATAAAACATAAGAATGATTTTCATTCAGTGTCTGTTAGGCTCCACAGCAGCCAAAACGATCCGTAAATCTCAAAAATAGACTTTGAACCATAATGTTCTTGTTTGAAATCAAAATAATGATAAAGAATTCCACACATTCATGCATTTTGTGGTGCTCAGCAGATTTCCATCACTCATTGGTTTGCATGTTTGTTTTTTTTTTCAAAAAGGAAAATGTATTTGTTTCAGAATGAAAGATGAATTGAATAAATTATACGCGGATGCCGTTCTGTATTGTGTATTACCCATGATGAGTACAAGTATAAAAGATTTTATTTCAACAATGCTACATGTATATATGTTCCAGACAATATGAGTATTTGGACCGTATAAGTATACTCGAACGTATGCTCGTACCGTATGAGTATACTCTTACGGTCTAGTACGAGCTCGACCATACACGTGCATTTGTCAAATTTACCAAGATTAAAAAAATGAAATTAAAACTTTAACTAAATACAAAAGTGACGCTACATTGTAACTTTATGAGTTAATCTCCTGTATTGAGTATGAAATTGAGTTCAAATGCTCTTTGAAATTGAAGTTATTGGAAGTACATACATGATGTATATTTTGGAAGATTAGTTTTAGAACATTTAGGAACGTTACTTCAAAAACCGTCAAGCCAGTAAAATCTAATGGTCAGAAGGATTTGTGACCTACAATTTGTTGTTATATATATCATGAAAATTTACGTTTTTTTCATAAAAAATATTTAGGGACTATTTCATGTAAGATTTTAATCAAAATTGGTACCAATAGAAGCAGAACTCTCATAGGTTTATTTGTTTATTTGGTAATATATTTACTTTGAAGCGTTAATTATCAATTTCTGATGATATAACACAAAGTTTATATTTTATCCAAAATTTTGATTTGCATCAGGAGAAAAACAAAAATAACCTAAGAAAATCATGACCAGATAAACAAATAAAATTTTATATTCAGACAATTCTGCGTCTTTCAACAAATGGTTTGTGAAAATCCAACTGTGAATGCCGTCAAATGTAGTTTTGGACTTTTTATTTGATTTTACATTCACTTGCCCATTTATTTGTGTGTTGAGAAATCCAGAACTAATAAAAATATATGTATATAAGCATTGGAGGGTGTGGATAAAGGCTATAGGAACGTTCATCTTGCATTGAGCTCGAACACCAACAATTGTGGAACTATCCTATAGTCATAATGATTGATAAAATATACGTCACATCAAAGTTCACGATATCGCTTTCAGAGTTAATTTCCTTTCATTATTCTCTTTTTAAGATACTTTTTAGTATTTTTAAAAGGTTAAATGGAAGACTAGTATGAAATTTTGAGCTGAAACTTTTACGAATTATATACTATCAAGGAATGTTTCTGTTCTCATCAATACAATTTTATTGGTTACTGCAGAACAGATTTAGCGTTTTGTGAGTTTATACATATTAATCTTTGACTAATTTTGCATGTGATTAAAACACTTTACTAAGTTAAACAACTAGTGTATGTATATTTTGTATGCCCCATTTATGGGCATTATGTTTTCTGGTCTGTGCGTCCGTTCGTTCGTTCGTTCGTCCGTCCGTCCGTCCGTCTGTCCCGCTTCAGGTTAAAGTTTTTAGTCGAGGTAGTTTTTGATGAAGTTGAAGTCCAATCAACTTGAAACTTAGTACACATGTTCCCTATGATATGATCTTTCTAATTTTAATGCCAAATTAGAGTGTTTACCCCATTTTCACGGTCCACTGAACATAGAAAATGATAGTGCGGATGGGGCATCCGTGTACTATGGGCACATTCTTGTTTTTATGTTATAGTTATTCACCAAGCAAATCGGTATATATGATTTATTCTGCACGTCGGGTGACCCTAATTAACCAGAACGACGTAGGAGTTCGGGTTAAATGGTCATCCCGAGCCATGCAGATTAAACCATATACACCGATTTAATTGGTTAATAACTGATTTAACACATTACGTCATCAATTTACGTGAACATTTTGGAAATATGCGGACGATATTCCGCAATCCACGGCTCCTATGAAAGTTTCTTGTAGGGCAAAGAAAGGGGGGAAATACGCTGTAATGCAGTTAAATATTGGTAAGTTTTAAATAATTAAGAAATAATTCATGAAAGCCATTATTTCGATTCTAATAGGACAAATACGGTCATTAAAAAACTGAAGCGAGGGTGGGTATGCCTTGTGTGTGGCTGTTCTTTTTTACTCCCTGTTAGATAAAGCTAAAACATTCTAATAAATCTGTAGCTTGCATTAATTATTTCGTAAACAACCGCTAGAAAAAATGTGCTTCATTCTTTTAATTCTCAAACCCAACATTTGCCATTTTTAGTTAACATGTTTTTCTCGTAAGCTACCGTCAAATCCAAAGTTGACATTTCGTAACTAAGGAGCCGCCATGTTGACTTGCTGAAATCAATAATGCGAATAATGCAATAAAATAGAAAATAAAACAACACCTACCTCAAAAATGCACTTAAATGTAATATTATACGAATTTAGATGGTTCACCTTCAGCTTTAGCGTTTTCATTTGTATGACGTCATGTTTTGAAATGACTTAAATGCGCCAAAAGCATTAATGGACTTTCGCGGAATTTTATTGTATTTTGATTTTGTAGATTTCTCCGAGCTCTTGTGCATTAATTCTTTTTGTTATGGATCCGAATAAGAATAAAAGTTCTGTAGTCTTTTTTTCAGTTGCAATTTTTAAAACAATAAAATCGGCATAGCGTTTGCAAATAGGTTCCAATACATGTGGATTTACGAGGGAGGTATATTGTAACATCCATTATTATGTATATCTCTGAGTCTGCGCGGGATAAAATTAACGAATATCACGGCCAAGGCCATGTGTAAATGTCCAACAAATCTATGGCTTCCATGAATTGTTTCGATTCTAATAGGACAAATACGGTAATTTGAAAACTGAAGCGAAGGTAGGATTGCCGTGTGTATGGCTGTTCTATTTTACCCCCTGTAAGATAAAAGCTACAAATTTCAAATAAATCTAAGTCTCACATGAATTATTTCTTAAATAAGCACTAGAAAAATGTGTTCAATTCTCATAATTCTTAACCCAAACATTTTTTTTTCCGTTGGTTACTATTTACTGTCAAATCCAGAGTTGACATGGCTGTATTCTGTATTCTGTAGGTGTCGCTGTTGACACTGGATTGTCTCTCTTGTAAATATTGAAGTCTCGCGTGTACAATTTTCACTCTTGTAAACAACTCACTTGTACTTTAATTATACATAAAGGTGGCAACTGTATTAAAATATTAAGAAACAAAAATGGAAAAAATATGATTTAACTTTTGTTTTAAGAAAGAAAAAAAAAAAAAAAAAAAAATATATAAAAATTTATTAATCAAATCTGCGCGACTCTCGGATAAAATCACCCAACAATCGCATTAGTGTTTCTCTAGAGACCGAGTAGTTGTCGTTTTTTTCTATTGATAATAAAAATTCTAAATCAATATGTACCGATCCCGTGTTAAAAAATATATCATGTATAAGTTTTTGTCTAGCCTCTTCATAATTTTCACAAAAAAGTAAATAATGTTCCACGGTTTCTAATTGACCACATTCACACTTTGGATCTACATTTGAATTGATTTTGTTTTGGTAATTTTTTAGGTAGTATCCTGATCTTAAATTTCTAATAATTTTTGATGTTTTATGATCTGGAAAATCAAGTGCTAATTTTTCATTGACATTATGGTGGAAATTGTAATAGAATCTTCCTGTATCAGAATTGTCCCAACGATGTTGCCATTTTTTATTTACTAAAATCCTTGCTGCTGTTTTAATATCTTGTTTTGTTACGGTAATGTGGGCTTTTTTTCAATTTCAGTCGCCTCTTTAGCTGCTTCTTTAGCTAGTTTATCAGCTATTTCATTTCCTCTGACATCTGCATGTCCTGTAGTCCAAATAATTATGACGTCTTGAAAGGCTATTTTATTTTTGCTTTGACGCCTTACAGCGACGTCATAACGCTGAAGCCATCTTTTTGGTTGGATTTTGAGAGGAATTTTGCTCTCAACTTTGAGACCCAATTTAGCCATAAAATTTTCATTGGAGGCTTAAAATTTTGCATATATAAAAAGTCTTACCTTTTATGTGTTTGTTTGTGCAAAATATTTCCAATAAATCCCTAAAGTAATAATAAAATCAATTACAATTCCATCCGAGGCATACAATTGTCTACTGCTTTTTTTTAAACGTTTATCTGATCTCTTTTTAGGAGAGTATAAAATAAATTTTTGCACCAAACTCGGTAAAATTTGACAGACCCAAATTTACGGAACCTTTGTTTTATATTATCCGGAAATTCAGGTCCGTCAAATTTTACCGAGTTTGGTTCAAAAATATATTTTATACTCCAAAAGTGAAGCATCTTAAGGAGAAATCAGCTAAACGATTTAATAAAGCAGTAAATTCCCTCTCAAAGTCCAACCGCATATATGAGTTCGGCGTTATGACGTCGGTAAGGCGTCAAAGAAAAAAAATATAATAGCCTTTCAAGACGTCATAATTATTTGGACTACATGTCCTGGGGTCCATTCAAAATTAATTTTTATTCCATGGTGTTTTGGATAGATTTAACTATAAGGAGTGAGCCGCCATGTTGACTTGCTGAAATCCACAAATGTGCGAATAATGCAATAGAATAGAAAATGAAACAACACCTACCTCAAAAGTCCATTTTAATGCAATATCATCCGAACTTAGGGCGTATACGTAACGGAAAACGTTCAGCTTGAGCGTTTCATTCGTATGACGTCATGTTATGACATGACGTTAATGCGCCAAGATCATTCATGAAATTTCGCGGAATTTTATTTTATTTTGATTTTATACATTTTTTTAAGCTCTTGTGCATTAATTCTTTTTGTTATGCATTATAATAGGAATAACGGTTCTGTAGTTTCCTTTTCGACATAGTGTTTGCACATAGGTTACGATACATGTGGATTTACGTGGGAGGTAAATAGTAACAGCCACCAATATGCACATCTCTGAGTCTGCGCTAAGTATAAATATATCGAGAATTTTATCACGGTGTTGTTTACAAAGCGGAAGAAGCAAGTCATATTAGAATATGTATATCTCTGAGTCTGCGCTAAGTATAGATATATCGAGAATTTTATCACGGTGTTGTTTACAAAGCGAAAGAAGCACGTCATATTAGAATTCACATTTCTTTTATATTTAGGCTTTTTCCTAAATTGTTACATTTTTGGAGAATTGCAGTTTGATGTAAGATTGTTTTTCATCGTTTCTGTTAAATTTATTCACAATCTTTATATAAATTAGTGACGATTTAAAAATTAACATATTGTGTAAGGGACTGTGCAATATTTATCTGAGGGTGGGGCCGGTGTACAGCAAATATTTAAAAAAAAAAACTTTATGCCCCGCCAATATTTATTATAAAAAAAGTTCTTGTCCCGCTTCAATTAATGAAAAAAAAAGTCCTTGCCCCGCTGGAAAAAAATAAAACACACATATGGAAACATGATATTTTTTTAACTAAAATGCACAACATTCAATAATACATGTATGTCAGAGATGATATTTAAACTCAAATGCATATATTTCAATATTATAAAGATTTTATTTTCGTGAAGAACATTGAAGAAAGTCAACTTAGGAGCGCTGTGATTGGATGTATGGGTACAATATATTTTTTTTATTTATCTATGAATAACTGCAGTGTGTATATTTACAATATAAATTTTGAAACCTATTGAAATATTTTCTAGAGAATTATTCGAAAAGATTTCCAAAATTTCATAATTTGGTGTAAAATGACGGTGGGCATGGATAACATAAACAAACTCCTTTGGAAGTTGGTCATGATACTATTTGGCTTCAATTTTAAAACAGAATAATAAAGTACTAACACCACACATAACTATTTTATCCAGGTTTTATTATACAAAAGTGGTAAATTTAGAATATGTTAGTATTGCCGCATATGGCAGAATAAATAGTACCGTTTTCCTATACTAAAGATAGCAAGGAAATCAAAATAAATCAGACTATAGTTATGTTATACTATTTTGAAGCTTTTGATTAGTACATTTGATTTTTATCACAAAGAATAGAAATGTTTCACTGAGAACAATGCTGTGTTGAGAAAAGTGCTAATTCATCATAATAAGTCAAATTGATGGGTACTGACATAAATCTTTATTCTAGGATTTCAATATTAACTCTATTGTATAAAATGCACCAAACTATAGTTCTTTTGTATTTGTTTTCACCTTTCGAAATGATTAATTCAATTGGAAACACCAGAATTGAAGTCGCGACAAATATTTTTAACTGAGATATTTGCCTTCTTTGCTGTGTAATTCCTTAAATTTATCACTGGGGTATTTCTCTAGCCATAATCTATTAAAACGGAAATGTTCTGGTTAAGTTTGTACTGTGTATGGAGTAAGGCAATATTTAGTCATACTAGAAGCATTTTCAGTGTTAAAATTGTCCTTCTAAGAAAAAAAGAGGCCCACTTGAGGCTAAATTTAGATAGAATTTATATTCTCCTGTGTAAAGAATTGTTCATGCAGCAAATATTTTAATAGTGCTTCATTTTGTAGTTTCTATCTTTTATTATATCAGGCATATATAATTTTCATTTTCTACTGTTTGCAAGGACTTTTGTTGGAAATTAATACTCCCAAGGGACATAATTCAGCTTTTTCATATATTAAGTTGTAATTCTTTTAATGTTTAAGAATTTAATTTTGTTATGTTAAAGATTTATTTACAATACAATTGAAGTTGTTTTATGTTTAAGCATTTATTTACCATATGTTATGTTATGTTTAATGTACAAAACATTGTTTATAGTTTTCAGATATTTTATTTATACAGACAATGCTTAATAATAATGTACTATAAGCAATTTAATATTTTTTTAAAGTGCCAAACATTTATTTTTCTTATTTTAGCTTCAACATTCTTTGTTTTTTTATACATTAGAGTTTAATGCTTTGATGCTCCTTTACTTTTATAAATATAAATGTGAGTATTTCATTTTTTAAATGATTATTAAAAGCATAAACACAAAAATATATTGAAGCACTGTATTAGGTTATTTTGTTTTAGATTCAATTGTGTTTTTTTTTTTAAGTTATGTTTTTCCCACAGAAACCTCAAATATATGTATTGATAAGAACATTTAGACCTTTAAACATGTTGCATTCAGATAATATATAAGTATATGAACTAACATCATCTCAAGCCATTGATATGTTAAAGGTGCTGTTATTCAATTTGATTTTAATAAATAGTTTTAATCTTTTATACTCTGATTTGATTTTTTTTTATGCACACACGAAGGGGTTTTAAAAAGTGTGTGCCCCGCCAAATGTTTGTTAAAAAAAACTTTTCGCCCCGCTCATTATTTGCATGAAAAAAGTATGTGCCCCGTCCATGTTTGCACCGGCCCCACCCTTAGATAAATATTGCACAGTCCCTAAACACCTTTCTTTTTTTTAACTATACTACATGTTGCCCTTTAGTAGTCATTAGTTTGTTTTTGTCGTTTGATTACTGTCTTATTGACGTATAACCTACATCTCCTCAGTTTTAGATCAGTTTGCTACATACCTTTTAAATCGGAGTTTGAAAAATCATAACTGAACGGGTTATTGGGTGTAGATTAATTGCCTTTCTTTCCCTCAATAATATACTTAGAAGAAGATGAACCGAGGAGAAATGTACCTTAATTTAAAATATTCAGTAAACAGAAAAAAATGTTTCATTTTTCAATCTTTGACTTCCCCTCCCCCCTTTATTTTGTGTCTACTGAATTCATTTTTGTCGCATCTTAACAATTGATCTGCAGCTTATTCCCCCTCTCCCGCTGTTTTGGTACAAACTTAAAAATGATCCTCATTAAATTCGATCGCAAAATAGTCACTAAAAAGGTATACATATCTAAATAGTCGTAATACATTCATTCCATGGAACACAAAACTACCAGAGTTTATTTAATTTGATATTCTAAAATACATTTTTTTTTTGGCAGAAATTACAAAAAATAATTATTAAGTAAACTGGTTTGACTGTGAAACACCCATTTAAGATTTACATTGTACATAAAATATTATAAAATAGATTTTTTTTTTAATTTTATGGAATCAAGTTCCATCCCTTTCAAAATCCAGGGTCCGCCTTATCTGTGCATTATCCAGATTATAGCACAGTAAGAACAAAGAGATTTTACCCATGTCATGTGTTAACGAAAATAGTACACAGAACACAGTACGGAATAAGTAAACAGTCATTATAAAATATAAGGAGATGTGGTATGATTGCCAATGGGACAACTCTTCACCAAAGTTCAAATGAAGTGAGTGTAAGGAATTAGACAACAATATGTTGTTTTAGATAAAGGAGTGCAGAACAATAAAGAAGTAGTTAATAAGGATTGGAGTCGAACGCCCTTGCTTCGAGCGGGGTTCGTCGAATTTACAACCTCGGTGTTGACATCCAAGTGATTACTATAGATATAATACTTCTTAGATCGATCGGCAAACCAGGCCTCGGAAATTATTTAACTGATAGAAAAATATGTGGTAAGATTGCCGATGAGATTATTCTCTCCCAGAGAATTTAAAAACTATTATAGATCACCGTACGGCCCTCAATAATGAGCACAATCGATACCTCACGGTAAGCTTTAAAAGGCCCGAAATAAAAGAAAAAAAGGTTAAACAATTCAAACGAGAAAAGTAACGGCCTGATGTATTTCAATAACAATAAACGGGAAAATAATATGATATGCAGCAACAAACGACAGCCAACGAGTTACAGGTCCCTAACTTGGGACAGGCACATACAGAATGTGGCGAAGTTAAACACTTTGCTGGCGCCAAACCCTTCCCTAACCTGGAACAGTGATGAAACAGTACAACACATACACTTTTGTGCGAAAGTTCGTGTAAATTCATTTTAGGTCAAAAACTAATCAACATTCTATTAACTGATATCAATGTTATACAAGTATGATGCAACTAATATTTAAATTTCCACTTTGGTTTCCGGAAGAGTGGTGTAAATATGTATTACATTTATTGTTGAGTTATTGTCTCAATGAAATGTACTCAAATCAGATTTTATTATGACATTTTGGTAGACACCCATTCAACGCATCGATATCCTATACTAATCGATAAAATATAATTTAAAGCATAGAATATTTTCTTTTTATTTAGAATTTATCATACTGACTTCATTTTTCCGTTCTGAAAATCATAACACATTATTTTTCGTTGTTTTCTATAACCAACACCGAAATTAGTAACGTTAAACGTTGGTTAAAAGTTTTGTGACAGGAGACCTTTGGGGATTCATATACTTACTATTTTTTGTTTATAATCATAATTATGATTGTTGTCCGAATGAATGCCGTTCAAATGTTATAGATTAGGAGGCACGTTTGCTTTGTACATTAGTTACGGCAAAAGTGATTATATGCAAAGAATAAGAAAACAAAAAAGTACTTGAAGAATGCAGTAATAATGTAAAGTTAATAACTAACGAATTTACGAACTTGGCTATCATCATCTGATCATAATACAAAGATCAAAATTAATGTAACAAAATCATCTACAGATACTGTACTTTTCTCATTTATCAAACTGATAAACAAATAACTACCGAGAAGAAAGGCCCATGCTTTGTATTGTACTAACGGAATAAAAAAAAACGAACTGATGTTTTTAATAATAAAAAAAATGTGTGGACTTTAACGGTGCTTTTTTGTGGACTTTAGCGGAACTTGTTATTGTGGACTTTAACGGCGTTTTCTTGTGGACTTTAGCGGAGGTCATTTTGTGGACTTTAGCGGCGTTGTGGACTTTAGCGGAAATTTGTTTTGGACTTTAGCGGTGTTGTGGACTTTAGAGGAATTATGGACTTTAACGGTGCCACAGGGGGTCATTCAGCAATTTGATCTTTTTTTATGGCAAAGAGTGGTAAATATAGGACTATTCAATTAATTTTAATGGCATGAAAAATAATAAAGTTGAAAATATGTAGAAAATTACTCTGGATGCTGGGACTGAACCTCTGCATAAACGAAGTCGATCATGAACATAGCTTAGAAATTAAAATGGTATTGAATGCATTGTATTATAGTCTGATGTTTGAAATTAAAGATATTATTATTATTATTAAACCTGTATTTCTGATACGTATTTTAAAACTGCTTTTATATCTCTCTTCATTATCATGGCCGTTTAAAATATCACTGACGCAGAAATATTTGAAACAAATGTACATTCAAATAAGAGGATGTGGTATGAGTGCCAATGAGACAACTCTCAATCCAAGTCACAATGTATAAGAAGTTAACAATTATAGGTCACAGTACGGTCTTCAACACGGAGCCGAGGCCCTGTCTACTACATGTCAATTTTTTCTGTTGGTATTCTGAAAGCATTTTATAAGAGCTATATCTTCCCACATTTTATTTTGATATTCCATCATTCATTTTACCTTCAAATATTCATATAAAGATACCTTAAAATTTTTCTTTGTATAGTCCATACAAAATGTTTCATATTTTTACAGCCTGTAGCTTAAAAACAAAACTCGGTGATCTATCATTGTGTTTTTCATATTTTTAACATATCACAACATATACTACATCTTTGACAAAGGATATAAGGACAAATTCTATCAATTTTGGTTTACACTTCCATACTATACTATTAGTGGAAATTTCGATTATTTAGTAATGCCGGTATAAACTTGTCCTTGTACCCATAAAATTTCACGTAAAAGTCACCATAATAGTAACATTATGATACTAATAGGCCGTAACCCCTTTACATGCATGTCACAAGCCGAAGATTCAAAAAAATATTTCAGAAAAACTGCGAATTGATACTGGAACAGAACTGAAATTAAATGTATTTTCTTTTTATCAAATATTTTTCTCTTTTCAAGAAAAATCAAACTGATATACTGCAATGTACATAGCGCAGTAGGCAAAAGAAAGCAATTACAAGATTAATACTTTTTTAAAAACCATTTTACTAATATTAAAACACAACTGTTAGCAACAAGATGACTTATTTTTAGGTTTGAGTTGTTTTGTGTCGGGACCTTTCAGAGCTTACTATTCGGTATGGATTTTTTTCATTGTCGAGGGCTGTATGGTGATATATAGTTGCTTTCATCTGTCATTTGGGTCTGGTGGATAGTTGTCTCGTTTGCAATCATACCACATCTTTTTATCAATCAAATAAACGATTATTAATATCTTAAACTTAAATAATCTCAAGCATACACCATGAGGAAGATGTGTATTATTAGTTGATTTATTATTGTGTTGGTAAACAATTTGATGTAGCCCCCTGTCACGTATGATATCGTTAAAAATCGCGGGATTTAAACTTAAACGCGCATAGGATTTCGAGATCAGCGCTTATGTGAAACTGGTCTATTGTTAAAATGAAACAATCAAATATCTGAATTTCATCTGTAAGTATATTTCTCTTAATTTAAAGGCAAATTACATAATGTCAGAATTATGAATATTTTCTTCTTTTTAGAGTATTACACCATATTTCACTGGACAATAAATAAATATATTTAATTAGAAAGAGACAAATTAAGCGAACTAACCAATTAAACATTCTATTTGGAATTAATTAGGTGAATTTATCTCAGGGATTTAAACAACAGATAGTTCGGTATATAATTGACTATTTTGACAGTCAATTATTACATGGTATTCAGTACCAATGAAAAGTTGACGAATCAATCAAGGTTGAAAGGGTTAAGTGACAAAGCAATCATTGTCCAAGCTATATCGTTATGGCGTTAGGTAAACATTATTGGATAATTTGAGTAATGAGATGAGCAGGACTCCTACATCAGAGAGAAAATTACTTAATGCCAGTCAAAATTTTGGGTATATAACCTGCATGCTTTTAAAGTGAAAAATAAAACTTTACAAAGCTGTTAAAATATTGATAAACATGATCTCCCGAAGACTATTCCAGAACTCTGATGATGCGGACATTATGCAATCAGCAAATGTTACCCTGAATTTTGATTCAACACCAGAGAAAGCAAACAGAAGTATACTGTCATTCATCACGCCAAATATCAAAAGAAATATATTTCCTCAACCTAATCAAGATTGCAGTCTTTGTTTTGATGGTCATGTCAACACCACATTGAAAAAATCAGCCAAAAGACAACTCGACAACGATGACGTGTCTTTACCAAAGCGACGCAGACACAATGACGATGTGAAGACAGTTGTAAATATTCTCACACAAAACGATCATTTGATAGCAGACGGCAGTAGAACATACAGTTTACCAACAGTACAGGGAAAGCATCAAGATTTAAAGAGCATCTCACCACAGACTCTCGCTGACCTTGTTGAAGGTCATTATGATGGTGTAATAGATAGTTTCCAGATAATCGACTGTAGATACCCATACGAATTTGAAGGTGGGCATGTCAGAGGGGCGGAAAACATGTATTTACACGAGACAATTTTAACTCTGCTTCAGAACCCAACAACAGAAATACAAGTTCTTATCTTTCACTGTGAGTTTTCATCTGAAAGAGGTCCAAAAATGTTAAGATTCCTCAGGAGCAAAGACAGGGAACTAAACAAAGAAAACTACCCAGCATTAAACTTTCCAGAAATTTATCTTCTTGATGGTGGATACAAAGCCTTCTTCGGCGAAAATCCTGAACTATGTGACCCGATCAGTTACCGACCAATGCTTCATTCTGACCATTCAACAGATTTACGCCACTTTCGTGCAAAATCCAAATCATGGACAGCAGGAGAAAAAAGACGATATGCAAGAAAATCAATGCGATTTTAAAACAAAACTTCTGGTCAAAAATCTAGTGCTACAATTCTTATGTGGTAAAATACAAGTGCTTAAATTTTATATGCTGTTTATACAATTGTTTATTGTTATACTGTTATCTGTTTTTTATCTATTATAATTTATGACATATTAAAAGCCTATAAAAAAACTGGCTTGATTCTTGTTTTATTCAGCGTTAAAACTTTCGTGTACTTCTTAATGTAGTTTAGTTTTAAAGTAAAGAGTTTATTTGCTGCCTCACTCTCATAATTTGTTTCCTTCATAACTTCCGGATTTGTATTCCTGTATTCATGTGATATTGCTATATACGTGTCATGCAGTGTACTTTGGTTAAATGGCAGAACAAACTACCAGTTTGCACACCCCTTCACAGAAACGTCACGTGTCACGGTATCAACGTGAGGGTTGTCTTCAGTGGACCGAAACATTCTACATAATATTTTTTCACACTATGAGGTCGAATAGTGTAGATTTACAGTGGGTTGTGGCGTTTACTCATTGGTATTTGTTTAAAATATCTTCAACAAATTTCCAAACACTTTTCTCGACAAACTTTTAGAGATTGCTACCATTAAAGTGTCGTTGTATGCAAGTATTATAATGAAAAAACAATTGGTGAAATGGTTTCATAAAAAAAATTGGAGAGTTTTCAAATGTTTTAAATTAGCAATCTTCTCGAATGTCAAAACTGCAGTAAATGTTCCTTTGTCGAAGCGATCACGGGATGGTGAAATGATTTTCACAAGAAAATTGCTGTTATGACTGATGTGTTTATCCGCTTTTTTTATGCCCCACCTACGATAGTAGAGGGGCATTATGTTTTCTGGTCTGTGCGTCCGTCCGTCCGTCCGTTCGTTCGTCTGTTCGTCTGTTCGTCCGTTCGTCCCGCTTCAGGTTAAAGTTTTTGGTCGAGGTAGTTTTTGATGAAGTTGAAGTCCAATCAACTTGAAACTTAGAATACATGTTCCTTATGATATGATCTTTCTAATTTTAATGCCAAATTAGAGATTTTCCCCCATTTTCACGGTCCACTGAACATAGAAAATGATAGTGCGAGTGGGGCATCCGTGTACTATGGACACATTCTTGTTTATAGAAAATTTCACGCATTCGACTAACGGTATATCTCATCGAAATCTTTAAACGAGGCATTTTAACACTTTTCTGCATTTAGACGTGCGTCCTTTTAAACAAAATTTTTAAATGAAGTATTGGACCACTTTCTATTAGTTTTTTATTTTATTGTGGACGTCTTTTATAAGACAGTCATGGAATAATAAAATATGGTCTAGCATATCGGTTTACGAAGTAGAAATGAAAATGATATCAATGATATTTGAAAAATTACAAATGAGCATGCAATCCTTGCAACTAATCACCCTACCACAACATATTAATATAGTTGACTTATCGTGAATAGTTAATAATGAGCAGACGTAATCCGAACGGTGCATTACATATACACGATTTGCATTAAATTTGCGCGGATTTAAAAATAGTAATTTAGAGGTGAATATGACATTAACAAACTGTCTCGTCCCTGCCAAGGGTACTCGTCAGGTGGTTTTAAATATACATGTAAGTACATGTACAAATAACTGGAGATGTATATATGTTGGCGGTCAAGACAGTTTATAGTATTTACTTTAAAATGTTATAACTATATTAAGGAATCATAAAATCACACTATAGATTCGTTAACCGTAAGCACTATACAGAACTAAAATGATTCAAGTCTTGTGCTTTATACATCAGTTCTAGCAGTATATTTAAATCCAAAGAACTTGGAGTCTGGAGACATGTAGTTCTCTATAACATTATCCGCAAACGAAAGGCATAGGGTATCATCAGGTATTGTATCCATCAGTTACTCAGCAAAGCAGTCACCAACAACATTTGGTTCAAGAAA